>OY725321.1:84798204-86065704 GCA_963242795.1 Inga leiocalycina | reverse complement strand
CTATATCTTATATTTATGACCGAAGGTAGAGAATAAGGAATTTTGTCTCGTAAAATGTAAAAGAACCTTTTTTAAAAAAAAATTATTATAGGGAGTACCAAATATGCACCTAAGGATGGTCCAAAAAAACCTTGTGGAAGAAAATAAAAAAAAAAGGTGATTCAATTTTTTTTTGGCTAAGTATAAATATCCTCCTATTGGAGCTGATTCTATTTGATGGACTGTGAGGCACCAAATATGAACACCTCTCCTAGCGAGGATTCGAACCTTTATTTGCCACTTTTTGTGAGGGACTAGCCCTTCCACCATACCTAACCCCATTGGTGGTGATTCAATTTTACACTACTACAAAAAGATGATTTAACGACACCAATTCACGACTGTTTTGAAAAAACAGTAGTAGAAAATAACGCGGTGGCATGGATGTAAATATAGGAGAAAGATTCAACGACTGGTTTTGAAAACCAGTCGTTGTAAGTGGGATTCAACGACTGGTTTCAAAACCAGTCGTTGTAAGTGGGATTCAACGACTGGTTTTCAAAACCAGTCGTTGAATCTTTTAGATTCAACGATTGATTTTCAAAACCAGTCGTTGTAAGTGGGATTCAACGACTGGTTTTCAAAACCAGTCGTTGAAACTCTGCCATATAATCCCCAAATCAGACCATTCTCGCCTCTGTTCAGCTCACATTGTGTCGCGTCAATCGTATAAAGAGCTCACATTGTGTTGCGCCTCCCTATCTGTCCCAGACTTCCCCTTTGCCTCTTACTCACACATTGCTCTCCGATGACTTCTCCGACCATCGTCCTTGCTCTCTGCTCTTTGCCGTCCTCCATTGGTTTTTTGAGTGCGGCTAAAGGCGTGAACTTTTAGTTTTTTGAGTCGATTTCTTTGAGGAGATGACTAGGGATCTTCTCAACAATGATCTTTACAAGCAAAAGGTATTATTTTTCTCAGTTTAATCTATGAATGAAACTGTGTCTGTTTGTGATTCTCTCCATATCCCTCGCCTTGTCTTACGAAATATTGTCGCCTCTTCCTTTTAGGTATTATCTGTTTTACCTTCTTATTCAGAGCGTGTTCTCCTGCCTCCTTTTATCTTTCACAATTTAATAGAGAATATGTTATTGCTAATGATAATATGTTTAATTTATGAATTTGATTTTTCCTCTACAATTAAAAAGAAATCTTTCTGGGAATCTTGGTGATTAATTGTGTGTATATATATAGTTGAATCTATTATGGGCCAATGGAACTCAATTTGATTTATATAATTGGTAGACAAAGATCTATAAAGATATAACCGATGAAAACCAAACAACATTTTTTTTAAAAAAAAAGAGGGATACAACGATTGGTATTTCAAAACCAGTCGTTGTATCTTGAGATACAACGACTGGTTTTTCAAAAACAGTCGTTGTAACTCTCTTACAACGACCGTTTTAAAACGGTCGTCTATTTCAAAACTTTCCACGACACTCACATACACGTCCCCTTAAAAACGGTCGTCTAAAGGGCATAAAAACGGTCGTTGAAAGTGCCTTCTGTAGTAGTGTTATTTCGAATAAAATATCAATGATGTTAATAGAATCACTACAAAAAAAATGTGATTTAGTAGCGGTTAAAAATGGGTATTAGTAGCAGTTTTAACCGATACAAACAAGGTTAGTAGCGGTTACTGGAACCGCTACTAAATCGTATGTTGCAAGCAGTTTTGTAGCGGTTATATAAAACCGCTACTCAATAAAAAATAACCGCTACATCCTTTGTAGTGGTTCAACTTAACCGTTACAACACCCACATGGACGAAATTTTTTTCAGAGATATTTGTAGCGGTTATATAACCGCTACAAATATAAAAAATTGAAATTTTGAGAGCGAAAAAAAAATGCCTTTTTTTATTTTGTAGCGGTTAATAAACCGCTACAAATATAAAAAATTGAAATTTTGTTGGTGAAAAAATAATGACATTTTTTTATTTTGTAGCGGTTAACAAACCGCTACTAATTTTGAATTTCATGAAATTAGTAGCGGTTTTCAAAACCGCTACTAATTTCATGAAATTCAAAATTGGCGCCAAAAATTTTAATTTGAGTTGTAAAAAGGCGCGTTATTTAGTAGCGATTTAATAACCGCTACAAATATTTAAAAATTTTTAAAAAAATATACGATTATTTGTTTTTATTTTTTCAATATTAAATTAAATAGTTTATTTTGTTATTATTTTATCTATTTCAATTAGCTTATTATTCAATAGTTTAACTTATTAATAAATAAAAAGGAAAAATGTAATTGAATTGGATTAGTATAAAATTTATATTAATAATATTATTAAGGATAGGTAGGTAATAAGGAATTATTATGTTATCTAATATAATGTAATTGTGTATGAAAAATAGATGAAAATGAGATGTACAGTTATGATATATCTAGAAAAAAAATGGTTAGAATAAATTTTATAGAAAGGAAAGAAGTATTCTACAAAAAATTAAAAATCTTGTTACCATATTTGATCGTATTATTCAGCTCCTCTACTCATACGAAAGAAGTTATAAATGAGAGAAAATAAAAAAAAGGTAAGGTGAAAAGAAATTGGGGAGTGTTTGAAATGAGTTGTGGTAAGGGTATTTATAGGGATCCACGTACTATTTGTAGCGGTTATTAGTTAGTAGCGGTTATTTGTATTTTTGTAGCGGTTTAATATTTATAGTGATCCACGTACTATTTGTAGCGGTTAATGTATCCATTTTGTAGCGGTTATTCATTTAGTAGCGGTTAATTTTTTATTTGTAGCGGTTCAATAACCGCTACAAATATTATTTTAATTTTTTTTTAAATTTTTTTTTTACATTTTATTTTAAAAAAATGTTTGCATTTTTTGTAAAGACAAAAGTATAATTTGAATTTTGATCACTCATCGTCGCCATCCCTACAGAAATTTTGTAGAAAAATTATTGTTATGGATGTATTATTAAATTTAAAAAATTTAATTCAAATGACGTGGACTTAAAAAAACTCACCGCAGTAGAGGTAAATTGTCATCGCCTTCAGGGAAGTAGTTTTCAAAATCAGCTGGCTGAAATGGCTCACTCTCGTAGGCGATGTTATCGCCTTCACCCATGTCGTAAAGGTCTCTTGGCTTTAAATGAACGACCATGTGCCAATCCCTATGCCTCTCATCCTCGACATAATAAACCTGATGTGCCTCTGAAGCTAGAATATACGGCTCATCATCTTGAGAAATACCAGTATAAATCGGCTGTGAGAAATTGACTGATGTGATCCCTAGGTCGTCAGTTGTCAGTCCCCGAGAAGTAGTGGTATTTGCCCACAAACACTTGAACAGCGTCACAGTGAAACGGCCTTGATAATTAAGCTCGACCACATCAAGAAGCTTGCCATAGTAAGGGACGCCTCCAAACTGCATGTTGGCGTCACTGCTGCTCGCATAACTCCTTGTCCCAAATGTGCCATAAACACCCGAATTCTGTGTTTGCAATCCTTGATCCCGTGAACCCTTGCAAAACTTAAAACCATTGACATTGTATGCTGTAAACCATTTTGCATGATCAAGAGGGCCGATTGCGAGAGCTCTGAAATCTGGTGAGTGTGGGTTGTGGTCATTTAGTATTCTGCGCGCAAACCAGCTCGGGAATTCTCTGTGGACCCTCCTATCAACTTCCGAGGATGTCTGTGTACGGATCCTGAGTTGACGCTTAACATGACTTCTGAATTCCCTGCAATTAATAATGGAAAGGCGTTAGTGAAATGAAAGTGAGAAATGTTACGAAAGAGATAGATCGAATAACATGTGAGTGTACAATTCTTACCGTATAAAAGGCTCAACTTGAGTGCAATTAATCAAGACATGTCTATGTGCTTAGAACTTCTCAGTTGTCGTTAGTTTGAAGTTCTCAGTTGCTCCAACTAGTTTACCAACACGAGGGATAAATTCTCCTGATGTCGGCGCAGGTTCAGGACAATCGTCAACACAAGGCGGGCAGTTGAAAGCCATCTCAAGATCATCAAAGTACCTTGAGCAAAAATATAGCACCTCATCCCCTATATAACCTTCAGCTATAGAACCTTCTGGCCACGCCTTATTCCTCACGTACAATTTTAATTTTCCAAGGAACCTACGAAGTACAGAAGGGAAAATTGATATAAAATGATGAAAAGGACGACTAGCAAACATTAAATACGGACAATAAATTAAAGCACATATTTAAAATGAGTACCTCTCAATCGAATACATCCAACGATATTGTACTGGTCCAGCGAGCTTTGCTTCATGAATGAGGTGGACTGTGAGGTGAACCATCACAATAAAAAAGGACGGAGGAAAGATCATCTCCAAATGACAAAGCGTAAGAATGATTTTCGACTGCAGCTCATCGAGCTCCTCAACGATCAAAACCTTAGAACACAACTTCCGAAAGAAAGAACAAAGTTCCACCAAAACGATGGAAACATCGGGAGGAAGTGTGTTCTTTATAGCCAGAGGGAGTAACTGCTGCATAAGAACATGTGAGTCATGACTCTTCAGGCCATCAACCTTTCGAGCCTGCAAGTCGACACATCGAGAAATGTTGCTTGAATACCCATCAGGAACTTTTAATTTCTTCAACGTCGCGAGGAACACTACCTTGTTCAGTTTTGTGAGGGTAAACTTTGCCGGTGGAAATTTGTCATGCTCATCTGGCCAAGCGTCTTCACGAACTCCCATGTCGCGTCAATCTTTCCTCGCTTGAAGGTGATCTTTTGTCTTGCCGGGTTCGTTAAGCAGCGTATACAGCACATTGTCGCAAACATTTTTTTCAATGTGCATTGTAACCCCCTACCTTAATAACCATATTTATAGTTCGAGAATGCGTCATTAAGTTGAAATAGAGACCAGTGGTTAACTTAAAATTTTTCCAAAACTTGTTTAGTGCGGTCTCACGTTCACATCTCGAATATAATTGGTCTGACCAGTTCGGTTTCATTCATACATATCAGAGTGCAACCAAAAATTCCCGACAACGCTCAGGTTTCGTTACTTAATAAAGGGTTTACAACGCTTAGTTTCCCATACAGGGGATTACACAACACTATTCAATATATACAACATGTGCAACTAATCCCCAACAAAATGACAACCAACTATCAAAATTAAAACTCCTAGCTAGAAGCTCTAACCGCCCTTCATTACTTGCTTTTCCTTTGAACCGCTTGCCCTTGCTGTAGGTTAGACATTGGAAAGAATGAGATTCAAAAGAATCTCAGTAGTAACAATTCACTTATAACATGTACAATCACAAAGCATGTAAGCAAATCATAACAACAACAACACAACGGCATTTCTACAACAGCTTTCGCTACATTCACAACGGCATATTTCACAACAGCATGTTTCACAACAGCACAACAACGACATTTCACAACAGCAATGTTACATCACGGCATATTCAATGAAATGACATACATGCAAGGCATCATACACATAATAAGAGAAAGAGTCACTACCTTGTTCTTTCCGCTCGTGCACTGGCACTGGTTTATCACGTGCAGGGCAAATGTCAAATCCTATAATTAGAATTACGGGCGACAGGTTATTACTTAATCCAATTCTTTAATTCAAATACTCAAGTTGGTTATCATTAGGGACATTTAATCAAATCAACTAAAGAGTTAAAGTGGTCAATTAACCTAAAAGACCAATTCCTAACCCCAAAGTTCAACAATACTACATTACCATTACATTTTCAATTTTCGCATAAGAGACCAAATCTGCCAGAATTTTCTCCAGACTTTGAAAAATCATAACTAATTCTACAAAAATTGAAATGAGGTGATCCCAAGTCCTATGGAAAGCTATTGAAGTCCTCTTCATATGAAAAATATGAATCATTACTGGAAATCACCACACAATTCCAGAATTACACAAAATCCCACACTGCTCCAGAATTAAGTCCAGTTTCGACATCAAACTTTGGGCAACCAGAACTCACAGCTCAAAAAACGAAATGACACAAAGTATATGTCCATTTTGAAGCTTGGAATGTGAAATTTAAGACTGGAAAGTTTCATAATTTTTAGAGATCATTTGGTTATCCAAAAACACCACACAAGTAGAGTACCTCGCTGGAATCCTGTTCAGGCTGAAAACCCAAATTTACACTTTAAGTTCCAATGACCCAAAATTCACAACCTAGGGCTATTCCCACATAATTTTTCGTGTAGAACACAATGGTAACATCAAAATCAACAAATTCCCACTCATTCTCCATGTCCTGTTTTGGCAGAAAAATCAAAATAAATCCCAACAATTACCAACTTCTAATTTCAGCATCAAACTTATGTCAAATGGTTTCCAATCATCATAAACCACCAATAACATAACCAAAACATCATGAATTACCCAAACCCTTGTTTAGCCAAAATCAGGGCAGATTTACACATGCCAAAATACTCATCCAACCAACACAACCAATAGCTCAAATTAATGCTAATACTCACCTCTTGCTTCTCCTTAAGTTCTTTCTTTGATTCTTCAGCTTTTGTTCTTGCAAGGTGGCTGAAAACTCCTCTTCTTCAAAAACAAAAACCATAGAAATGAAGCTAAGGAAGAGAGGAACAAGTTTCATGAAGGACTCTTGAGCCATAGATGAGGTTAAGGAGGTGAAAATAAAGACCAAACTCTCACCTTCACTTGCTTCTTCTTGCACCCTCGTGTTGCATCTGCAGCACCGACTTGGAGAATGAGAGAGAGAGTGGATAATAATCAGTTTTTCCTTTCCCTTATCACTTAAAAATCTGACCGAAAAGTTGGGTAAAAAGGAGAGGCAATTATGTGGTCCATATTTAATCTTTCTTGCCTTTAGAATTCTTGGACGGAAAGTTTGAGAAAGATGAGGAAATATATGGATATTACTTTCTCTCTTTTTCTCTTATATCCCTAGCCACTTTTGTTGACTTTTCATATGGAAAAGATGAAGTATACATGATATTAATTCTCTTTCCCTCATGTCATGCGAATTGTAGCCTAGGAAAAGAGATGATGATCTTTGGTAATGTCTCCTTGAATAATAAAGTTAATTCCCCAATTAGCATGAGATTGTTGACCAAGTCCTCATCTTTTTATAACTTGGTCCAATTGCTTCCATATGTCATATTTAATAGCCAATAGGTATTTTTCTCTTGGTTTTCCCCCTTGTCATACGTGAATCATGGCCTTTTGAAGAAGAAGAAGATCTTGTAAAATATCATCTTGCAATATAATATTTAGTTGCCAATTTTGCATGTGAAATTTAACTAAATTTATAACAAAATTTCCAGAGGTAATTCTGTCTTTAATCCCATCATCTATTCTGTACATTTAGTCCTTGAGTACATTTTGGGATATTACATGCATTACATCAAAACTGTGGCGAAGTAAATTAGATCTCCAATATGGAAGCGTGAAGAAAATCCTTATCTTCTTCCACTGCTAAGGTACCGAAGTCCTGCATGTCTTTTGGCGAGTTTGTGCTGAATCGTCGCTTTTTCCAAACTCGAAGTCAACATGCTCCAGCTGCTGTAAGATATCTGTACCGGACAAAGTCTGAGGTGGTCCTCTTTTTTCTGGTTTCCCATTGAAGCGATTCCATTGCAATTTGAACTTATACGTTCCATCGAGAAACCTCCGATGCCCCATAAAGCACCACTTTCGGCTGTGGGGAAGGCGCAATGAGTCAAAGTCAAAATTGCAAGCTGGACACGTCGACCCAATATGCACATTCCAACCAGATAATGTGCCAATACCAGGAAAGTCACTAATCGTCCACATCAAGGCTGCACGCATGTTGAACAAAGTCTTGCTATAAGCGTCCTACGTCTCCAAGCCGACATTCCACAGGTCAAGCAATTCCGCAATAAGCGGTTGGAGATACACATCGATGTCATTGCTGGTGCCTTTTTTCCTGGAATGATCATAGACATAATGAAAGAGCTTTGTTTCATACACATCCAGGGGTTAAGTTGTAGGGAACTAAGACTACCGGCCAAATACTGTAACTTGTGCTAAGATTCCCGAAAGGATTGAAACCGTCGGTCGCCAACGCAAGCCAAACATTTATGGGGTCAATTGCAAAATCTGGAAAGTCGTTGTCAAACGTATTCCAAGCAGCTGCATCCCGCGGATGTCTTAATTTACCGTCTTCGTTTTTATCAACGGCATGCCACCTCATGTGCTCAGCAGTTTTAGACGACATAAATAATCTTTGCAGACGAGCTTTCAAGCCGTTACACATTGGTAGCGGTTATATATATAAAACCGCTACTAATTTTCAAGCCGTTACACATTAGTGAGAAATTCAAAATTTATATGTTGAGTATTTGTAGCGGTTATATATATAACACCGCTACTAATTTTCAAGCCGTTAACATTGGTGGGAAATTCAAAATTTACTTGTTGAGTATTTGTAGCGGTTATATATATAAAACCGCTACTAATATTAAAGCCGTTGGACAGCAAATTTAAAAATAATTTTAAATTTGTAGCGGTTATACATAACATAACCGCTACAAATGTGCATAAAGGCGGCAAATTTCAAAATTCAAATGATGAGTATTTGTAGTGGTTATTATTGTAAAACCGCTACTAACATTTATATAGTTGTAGCGGTTTCACAAGAGAAACCGCTACAACTGTATATATACAGTTGTAGCGGTTTTTATTTAAGAACCGCTACAACTATAGAACCGCTACAACTATATATATATATTTGTAGCGGTTTTAACTTAAAACCGCTACAACTATATATATATTTGTAGCGGTTTTAACTTAAAACTGCTACAAATATATATGCTTTATTTTTTTTAAATTTAGAAATATAAATAATATTATTACAATTAATTCATAAATTCAACAACGCGATCTAATAATATAAATATAATAATATTAAACACAATAAGAAAGTTCTGAAATACAAACTCATATATATATATATATATATATATTTACAAATGTTTCAACAAAAAAATGTCCTAAACTAAGTAGCTGGGGGCTAGTCATCTGGTGCTCCCTCAGGTGAGGCTCCCTCAGGTGCTGCTGGATCGGGCCGCTGCGCAGAGTGAACCGCACCATCATCATCAGTAGGAGGAGGAGGAGGAGTAGTACTCAGGACAACGTAGTGAGGGACAGGGGGAACCTCTGGATGCCGCTCGTCCGGGAACAAGCTACTCCATGACCGCTCGAGCATGTTGTTCGCGATTTCATGCCACTGCGTCTGCTAAGCGTAGATCAAATCAGCGTGCAACTGCATCTGCTGCTCCAAATCTGACCGCAGCTGGTCAATAGACTCATCCATCGGACGTCTGACCCCTCTAGAGCTGCCAGCCTCAAAAGCGGCGCTCCTGCCGTAGACCATGCTAGGTCTGGCGCCTATCCCCATCCCCCGCACGCGTCCGGGGTGCTCAGCTTGAGCCAAACCCGCCTTCAAAGGAGCCGTCGGGTCCACTGACCCCTGTGACTCCTCAGGCTGGGTTTGTCGCAGCTCAACCTGCGACTGCTGCATCCGCTCCTACCATTTTATGAAACAATTACTAATTAGCATTTTTCATTATTAACTTAGTTTTATAAAAATTATAATAATAAAATTACTTACAATGGCCGCCTCTGACTACTGAGAGGTCGCAGTCCCGTCACGGTGTCTGTGTGTGATGGCGTACAGCTCCCCATAATTCGTCTGACGGTTCTCCTGCTGTGCCTTCGTCTCCTGAAACAATTACAAAATTCAATTAGTATTATGAAATAATCAGCTAAAAGTGAGTGATATTTTGAAAAGTTACCAGATCGCTATAGGTCACAGCAAAGGTCTTCGATCCTGCTGTGTGGTGGATCGTCTGCTGCGTACGGATCTCGGTGTTCCTCTAAGAAAGCTCCTGGAAAAAAATATATTAAATGTATTATAATTTAAAATTAAATACAAATTAAATTGAAATTATAATTTAATATTTAACAATTACAAAATTATATATAAAAAATATAATAAATACATTACCTGTGCCTCAGGGCTCCTCTTGAACTGGATGAAACTCGTTCAGTCGTTCGGCGGCACGCCGTTCGGGACAGTCTCAATCAGCTGCTCCAGAGGCATCGTCCCGTCCTTGTTCACCTTGTGGAAGAGACGGTTCCTCCTGTTTCTCCAGGCGTCACCCATCTTCATGAGGGCGTACCTCTTCCGGTTGGCCCGGACGGCAAACCGCAGCTGAAAAAAAATTATTTAAATATCAATAATTACAAAATACATAATTTAAAAAATATTAATTAAATAGAATTAATTAAAAAAAATATTAATTAAATAATTTTAATTACCTGAACCACCTCCTCCCAAGCCTGGTCCTTCGGCCCCCTCGAAACGTGCCTCCACATCTTGAAGTGAAGGGGGAACCGTATCCAATTCGCGCCCAGGTCGTTCAGGAAGCGGTTGAGCAAGTGACCCCCATTGTGGATGGGCTAGTCAGTGCCCTCATTCCACGGCACTATAACTCGCAGGCTTCGGTCCAAGCTATTCACATCGGCCACGTCTAGCCTCCTCGTCGAAACGTTCCCCTGCTTATCTGCACAATTTACCGCACGTTAGATAAATTGTAATTCAAAGTTAACATTTCTAATTTAAATAAATAATTTACTAAATTAAAAAATTAATTTACCTTGGACTTGCACCTCAAACCCAGTGGACTGCGAAGACGACCCTCGTGGGTTGTTCTGCTCCCGAGGGTTCTCCTCATCGAGGAACTGCTCCATCTCCCTGAACCCAATCGGGATCTCGAACTCCTCCTCGTTGAGGAAGTCCTCGACGCTAATATCTGGCCCCCCAACCTCAGGCACCTTTGGTGCGGTCGTCTCCTGTGGGATCGTCTGCGGTGCCTATGGTAGAGCCGACTCCTGTGGGGGGATGGGCTAAGATGCCGCGGTCGCCCTGCCTCCGCGCTACCCCCTCCCTCTACCCCCTGCCTGGCTGCTGCCACCCCGTAAAATCGGTCTGGGGACCTCAGGGGCCTTCCCCTTATCCTCTCTTGAAGCCATATCAACTGTACAAATCAAAACAAAAAAAAAATAGTCACATTATTATGCAAAAATCTAATAAAAATACAGATATAAATAAAATACATGTTATATACATACCTCAAGTGCAAATACTGAGAAATACTGTAGCAAAAACTCCTACACAAACGTCTGAACGCTCAAATCTTGAAGAAATCACTCAGAGAAACCTCAGGAAACAAAATGAGCAAAAGGAGAAATGAGGGAGGCGGTGGCTTAAATAGGCCAAATATTAGTAGCGATTATTCAAATAACCGCTACTATAACCGCTACAAATAATTAAATTTGTAGCGGTTCTACAATAACCGCTACAAATGATAACAACGTTTGAAATTTTGTAGCAGTTATTGCACAGAACCGCTACAAATGTCGAGACTCTTGAAATTCTGTAGCGGTTATAGGGGTATAACCGCTACAAACTGCTGACCTTTGGTATTTTGTAGCGGTTCGGTTGCTGTAACCGCTACAAATAACCGCTACACTATTGGCGGGGCTTGGTCGCGCTAAGTGGCGGGAATATTGTAGCGGTTTCTGTGTATTAACCGCTACAAGTTTTGGCGAGAATTTCGCACCAAATTTCTAGCGGTTTTGTATATCCAACTTCTACAAAAAAAGCGACTAATCTGTCGCGCCAGCTTGCCGCTACAAATTTGTAGCGGTTTAGGTGAAAACCGCTACAAATACTGTAATTTGTAGCGGTTTAATATAACCGCTACAATTGCACCGCTACAAAATACCTTTTTTTTGTAGTGAATATGTTGGGGGCTTTTTTAAAACCCATTCTTTTTCTATGAAAGATGCGGATCTTTAGTTTCAGTTAACACTTGATTTCTTATATCATAATCACTTCACCAACCAACGGGGATTGGGTCTAATGGAAAGTTCTAATCCCCCACAACTTGACAAATCAAGATTTGAATTTCTGCTAAGAGATGTGTCCATATTTAATGTCTAACAGTGCCTCAAACATTATTGCCTCCAATAAGAGAACACCTGTGTTTGAAAAAAAAACACAGAATGACTTCACCAAGAGATATCATTGATCATGACTGGGTTTGAAATGCCTAGAGATTGAAGAAGCAATGCACTAGCTACTCTTTGCCGTTAGGAATGGATAAGAAATGAAGAATGAGAGTGAGCAATACTTATTAATGAGTTTTATTTCTTGAATCCGAATGAAACCAAGATGATTGAGTGCTTGATCCTTATTTTTCATCATCCAACCCTCTTGATGTTATTTTCCAATTACCCCAATCTTATTTATGACGTTGGATGATAAATATACATAGATACACTATAAATATGATTAAGATAAAGTAGCAGAAAAATAACATGGATACAATTAAGAAATAACATCAATTTGTTAGATGTCACTTTGCCCCCCTTTCTAGTAAATATATTGTAATGCTCAAAATTGCTAGTGGTCCCAATATGAGCCAGATGTCCACACTAAACCATTCCACAGATAATAATAAGGCAGTTAGGTGCAGTAAGAGAGAGAGAAAGGTGCCAGCATGTTATAGGGAATAAAGGGGGGTATATTTTGTATTGGGTAATCACAGGAAAGGCCTGTGGTATGTTGTGGGATTTCTTTCCTCTCCCTGTGATCTCTCTTCGTGATTTCTTCTTCTTCTTAGTTTGTTTTCAATCATATAGCTGAGGTTATAGATTTTTCTTTTCTTGTGAACCAATTGTGATTCTCAGTTGCAGCAATAATAATACAGAGCTGTGAAGTTCCTCTGTCCTCTTGTTCTGTGTTGATTTATTTGGCTTTTGTAGGAATATTCATAACATTTTGGTGCTCTCGTTGAGCTTCAATGGCAGACAACACTCGTTTATCCACAATGGCTTCCAAGATCAAACACCTTCATGATGATCTTGTGGAACGCAGTCAACGTTATGCAAACACTGACTAGCGATTGACTCGTCTTGAATCTTTACTGGAGTCTATTTCTTGTCATTTAGAAGTTCTTACTCGTTCTATCAATCGTGTGCATCAAACTGCCACTATTGGATCATCAAACTCTTCCGATGAAACTCCTTTCATGAACTCCGGCTTTATGCCTAGCCCTATGAAGCAAATTAAGATGGACTTTCCTATTTTTAATGGCACAAACCCATTAACTTGGATTTTTTGAGATGAACAATTTTTTGCTTTCTACAAGACTCTGGAACTTCAGTGTGTTGCTCTTGCTTCGGCTCATCTAGTTGGGTAGGTTGTACCATGGTTCCAAACGCTTCAACAAACCCACTTAGCTCCGACATGTTCGGCTCTTTCCAAAGCAGTAGAGGAACATTTCGGTCCTTCTAGGTTTGATTCTTCACGGGCTCAACTTTTCAAGTTGATCCAACTGATACAGTGGCCCACTACTGTTCCTCCTTCATGATTTTGGCCAACAGGACAGAAGGACTTTCCAAAGCAATAGAGGAACATTTCAGTCCTTCTAGGTTTGATTCTTCACGGGCTCAACTTTTCAAGTTGATCCAACTGATACAGTGGCCCACTACTGTTCCTCCTTCATGATTTTGGCCAACAGGACCGAAGGACTTTCCGATGAGGCCCTTTTGGATTGTTTTTTCAGTGGATTGAAACTATTGATCAAGCATGCGGTTCAATTAAAAGAGCCTACCACTCTACTTCAAGCTATGGCAGGGGCAAAATTATATGATGAACCACCTTCCTCTGGATTTACTCCATCCAAACCTCGACCCAGTGATAGAGCTCAATATTTATATATTTTTATTAATTAATCTTAAGATTGAGTGGGACTTAATTGAATATTTTAGGTACAATCAAGTGTTAATGTGAGATTTTAGTTAAAAGATAATTTGGGAATTATAATAATTAAATTGTTATATTTTTAATTAATATTTGTTATCCTCATTATTTCTTAATTGTGAGCAAAAGATATTACCTTTGTGAATCTAATTTTATAGGTGATGACATGGCACAACTTACTCATTTAACCTAGAGAGAATTGATTAAGAAAAGGTCGGAACCATTGTTGAATGGAGTGGCCGGACCGAATTGATGGAGGGAAGAAGTTGGGGAATTGAAGAATAAAAAGAGAGAAGGGAGCTGTTGGCCAAAAAGCAAATGGGAATTGAAGAAAAAGAAATGAAGTGAGGCGCTATGAGGGATAATTGAAGAAAGCTGACCGAATGAATTAATTGGAGGGAGGCTATTGGACCGATTGGGAATGATTGGAAAAAGTTAGCTGGGTCGAAATGCATTTGTGATGGGCTGGACCAAAACAAAGAAAAGAGTGAATAATATAAAAGAGCTGGGCCGAAATGGATTGAATAATTGAGAAGGAGGGTTGGACCTAAATAAAGATTGGAAGGGAGTGAATGTGAGGGCTGGACAAAAAAGAGAGAGAATGGAATAGAAGAAATAGGGTGGCGCTGGGTAGAGATATAGAATGGAGAAGCAATGAATTAAAGAGTGAACCACATGAATAAAAAGAAAAGGGTTAAGAAACACGAAAGAAAAAGAGAAGAGAGGTAGGCGGCTGTGTCATCGAAGAGAAGGCAGCCGAAATAATTAAAAAAAGGCATTGAAGACTTAAAGGGCTGTTTGGACCTTTTCATTTATTCTCCAGGGCTGATTCCTTCTCCTTTCTTCAAGTTTCATCTTCTTCCTCTATGAATAGCTAAGCTTTGATGATTTCCTTGAATTGAGTAATGGTTTAAGCTTCTAAACTTTAATGGAATTCCTTTAAGCACTCTTTCTAGTTCATAATTGTATGGCTTGGTTAAGTTTATAGTTGTGATCTAGATTGTTCTATGTCAAGTGAATAAACTTGGTGATTGAGCTAGGAGTTGATTAATTAAGCT
This sequence comes from Inga leiocalycina, assembly GCA_963242795.1. NCBI lineage: Eukaryota > Viridiplantae > Streptophyta > Magnoliopsida > Fabales > Fabaceae > Inga > Inga leiocalycina. The sequence continues at coordinate 86,050,798 of OY725321.1, read as the reverse complement.
TTGTATGATTCAAATTAGGAGAGTAGGTTGAGTTGTTTATTCCAACTCGGTTGAGTGGATTGTAAATGACTAAATTGAATGCTTTGAACTTTTGTAATGGTAATTACAAGTTAAAATTGGAAGTTGATTATTCATCTCCTTGAGTCTGAATTATTTGGTGGTATTCATTTAATTGCTTCGATAGAATGAATTAAATAAGTATTGCAAGTATGGATCTAGTGGTAGCTTAGGTCTATCCTCTTGACTCATATTATGGAATTCATATCATTCGCAAGTAAAGAAGACTAAAACCTCAACTCAAGGGAATCTCATTTCATCATTATACTAGTTTATTAAATTTACTTTATTGTTATTGTTAATTTCGATTCCATTTGCTTCTTTGTTTTAAAAATCGGAAAGTACAAAAATATTTCATTAGCTTAGATTACTTCATTAGTTTAAAAAAAATTTTCTCACAACTTTAAGGTATTAATCACTTTACTATTTAGAAACTTGAAAATTAATTTCCTCACAAGAACGACCTAGGTTGAGCTACTATGCTACATTTTCAAACCTAGTTTTATTTTGAGAACTCACACGACATGGGTTCATCAAATTGGCGCCGTTGTTGAGGAGGTTGATTGCCAAGATTTTAAATAGTTAAGTGTTCTTTTAGGTTGTCATATTATGTCTTAGTTGGGTAGAAAGTGTGTGGCACTCATTTGAATTTTGGCAAAAATCTGATTTTCGATTAGCACTGTCTTGCCGGAATTCATTGATCTATTGCTTTCTAGTTATGAAATTGCTCTTCTTTCAATTACATTGATGATTTGAATTTAGAAAATTGTGTTTAATTACCTTTGTTCAGAAGTACAAAAGTTTAAGTGTGGGGGAATTAATTGAACCATATTTTATATATGATTTCCCATAATTAAATTGGTATTTTTAATGGATTTTATGGGATAATATTACATGATTAAGCATTAATTTTAGTTAGGAACATTTGTATTGAATTAATTGTAATTAAGGGCAAAATGGTCATAAATTTATTGATTATTTATACAAATGTTTTCCTTAAACTTTTGATGCTACATGATACTTAATTTTACATTGCAGAGGTTTTGGAAGAAAATTGGAAATTTAGGAGGGTCAAATTAATATTTTGAGGTCTGGAAAAAAAATTACAGAAAATGTCCCTAGATTTTGTGGAAATTACAAAGATGTGAAGGAAAGGGGCCTAGGACAAATCATAGTAAAGGACCCAGAAGTTTAAGAAATTAAAAATTACCTAACCAATATTTCAAAAATATGCACTTTAGTCCCTCCTCCAAAGTTTTCAATTTTTCAGATAGGTCCCTGGTCAAAACTTGCGTTTTGACCAGGACCTAGGTTAATGTTCCCTATCTTCATAAGCTAAGAACACATATCCGAAAGGGAGAATCAAAGAGTAGCGCCGCAGACATTAAACGAGAACTTGATCTCGCTGTCATCTCCACCTTCATGGGTCACCGGTGACTTCCCCTCCTTCATCCACCGTTGCCAGCGACCCTCTTGCATCAACCACCGTCATCTTCTTCATCAACAGCCACACCGCTGCTGCTTCCATTTCCGGTGACCAACTCATACCAGAACCGAAAGAACATAGACTTAAAAGCTGAGAGTAAGAAATATTGATTAGCGTCGTGGATTGAAGACAAACCAGAGCAGAGAGCTTCAGCACAACACCGTGAGCTTGAAGACGAGAAGGAAGAGGTCACAGCCACCAATCATCAGTTTCACCACCACCACCGTGTCTTCTCTTCTCCACCTTCGTCAGAATACCACCAGTATCACCTCCGGTGAATTCTCCCCTATTTCTGCAATTTCCAGCAAGCGAATTCCCAGATTCCGGTGACCAAATTCCAGATTCCAGCGGGTGTTCAAATTCTAAGCTGTGGTTATTTTAAAGCAATGAGAGGCTAATCTTGTGCTTCTTTGGCAGTGGGGAAATGTGCTTGAGTTTATTGGACTATATAGGAGAGTTTTTCTATCATTCCATTTGTCTAGAATTATATATTTAAATTGCCTAGTTTTAAGAATTTTTATATATGTGATTCTGGAACTGAGATTGATGTTAATTGTCTTTGTTGGTTTGATATTTGTAGTTGAAATTTGATTTTGTAGGGTGAAAATTATATATGTTTGAATTTCTTTGTGGTTGCAATGAGATTATATTAATTAGCGTATTATTGTCTAGTTAATGTGGTTAATTTGTATCCTTAAGGGGCTGTTTAGCACTCAAATTCAAGAAGACTCATGTTGTATTATTCTAATTTTAATTGCACATTAAGTGGTTTTTAACAATATCTCAAGAAGTAGTAGTTAGCTATATTTGTAGGAGCTACTATTAATTGGGATTATTGGACTCAAGTGTTATTTTGAGGTTGCTCTTAAGACTTAATGAATTCTTAACTCCCATAATCTTTTTTGAGCAAGGATTGTCATTTCTTCATTACCAAGAGCATTCTTTATTGATATTTTCCACTCCACACCATTCCATTCAATCTTATCCATCCCATTTTTATAAGAAAAATACCAAAAATAATAGTTTAGCATTTAATTAATTTGCACCTTTCTTTTAATTATTAATTCCAAAACCCATTTCCCCTTGCTTTTATTACATTTGCATGATAATTAGATTATTTAGGTAGTTCAATAAAAAGATCCTCAATTGAAACAACCTGAATGTTGCATTGTACTACAATTCTTGGATTAAAAATATTTTGCATTTGCCCCGCTTCTTCATAAACGCATGGTCAAGATGACATTTGCCCCGCTTCTCCAAAAGGTGAGATCTAAGTTGTCCAGCTGGAAAGGCAATTATCTAAGCATGGCAGGCCGGACTGTGCTCATCAAGTCTGTTCTCTCAGCTATTCCTCAGTATCAGATGCAATCAACCTTGGTTCCGAAAGGTGTCCTTTCGGAAATTGAGAAGCTAAGCAGAGATTTTTTTTGGAACCAACATGATGAATCCAAGAAGTTGCATCTGATAGCTTGGGACGTTCTCAAAAGGCGGAAGCATGACGGAGGACTTGGGATTAAGGATCTTCGCTGCCAGAACAAAGCCCTACTCATGAAGCTGTGCTGGAACCTTATCTTAAAACCGGATGCTCTGTGGGTCAAATGCCTTCGTGCCAAATACTCTTGTGGTTTTTCCTTGATTCCTCATGTGCAAAAATGGCGTAGTCAATCGGCTGTGTGGAGTGGAATTGTAGCGGTTTGGGAGGATTTTCAAAGGGGCCTTGGAAAGAAGCTAAGAAGTGGGAGAAGCACGTTTGCGTGGCAAGAATGCTGGGCCCCTCTGGAAAAGCCTTTGGAATTTTTTGTGGATAGAAACTTTCATCTATTAGATATGGAAGCCCCTGTTAGCTCCTTCATCACCCCCTCCGGTAATTGGGACAGAGCGCATTGGGAAGCTTTCCTTCCAAATTGGGTGGTTGACAAAATTACGTCGCTCCCCCCTCCTACGGGCACTGTGGATGACTTAGTTTGTTGGCGCTACGCTCCTGATGGTAATTTTAGCGTGAGATCTGCTTATGATGCTATCTACCACCAACAGACCCTATCTCATAGCCAGCCTTGGCGGCATCTTTGGCACTGGGGTGTTCCTGAAAGAGTCAAGCACTTCATGTGGCAAGTTTTCCACGAGAGACTCCCAACAAATGAAATTAGAGCGAGATTTAATCCGAATGTCATAAACACTTGCCCCTTTCTGTGTGAGAGTGAGGAATCCATTCTTCATGTTCTGAGAGACTGTGAGCAGGCCCAGAGAGTGTGGTTTGCTTTAACTAACCAATTATACTCTACTATGTTTGCTTCTGGTAATTTGCAGGATTGGCTCAAATGGAATTCTCAGCATTCCCCAGGAAATAGAAGAATGGCTAGATGGTCTTGGCAACAAGTTTTCAGTACAACATGTTGGCTCCTCTGGAAAAACCACTGTTGTCAGGCTTTTGAAGGGAAAGCGGCTACTCCGAAGGAGTTGGTTCACAAATGCATTTTCCACCTTTCAGAGAGTGTGGAGAGGGGACATTTTCATCATCTGATCTTCCAAGCTCCGGAGAGAGGTCTTCTTAACTGGCTTCCCCCGGAAGAGGGTTACATTAGAATTGACGTAGACGGTTCGACGGCTAGTGATGGTCTTTCAACCTGTGGGGGAGTCATCCGTGATCACCAAGGCAACTGGATTTGTGGATTTCAACAGAAGTTAGGTTTCTCTTTCCCAACTGCTGCGGAAATCCATGCAATCCACCGAGGTCTTCTGCTTTGCAAACAGCTGGGTTTCAGGAAAATCAACCTGTACACTGACTCTCTTCAGGCCGTTCATTTATTGTCATCTCAATGTGCAAGCGATCACTCGTTGCACGACGTCATCTTGGATACCAATTCCCTCATCTATGCTGACTGGGAATTGAAGATTTCCCACACCCATAGGGAAAACACTCGCTGTGCGGACTACCTTGCACGATCGGCTCACTATAGCCATCAGATCTATACCGAATTCTGGTCACCTCCGGCGGATTGTGTGCGACTTTTTGTATTAGAATGGGGTATACAGCCTCAGGAACACTATTCGGGGTCTAACCCGTGATTTTGCTACACCTTCAAGCTTTGCTTGCCTTTGTATTTCAAAAAAAAAAAAAATATTTTGCATTTGACCCAAGACATAAAGACGCGGTCAAATCAAGAGGCAGCGATGAACCAGAGAGCTTGGCCGTGGGAGTGAAAGACTAGACAGAGCTTGGCCGCGCGGAAGTGAGAGATAAAGCTTGGCTGCGAACCATCATTCCCTTCCTTGCCACCACCGGAAATCTTCATCCAACACAGCCACCAGCATCCTGTAGTTTTAGAGCAGAACAGAGGCTCTGCAAGATTTCAAAGAAGACCATCATTTTCTCCACTTTCACACTTGCATTGTCACCTTCCATTACCTTCTTCATTGTTGTCACACTTCCTCTTCATTCAACCACGTTTCAGCATGCTTTCAGCTTCCTTTGTTCTCTTCTTCCATTGTCATTTGCCACTCATCCATTTCCATCATTAATTTCAATTGTCCGGTGGTGCTTTATGGCTGTGATTTTGCTTCTTGAGGCTGGTTCCATGGGTGTTTGTGCGCTAAGCTTTTCAATCCTTTGTAACAAAAGGTAATGACGTGAACTTCGAGCTTCAATGGGGAGTTTTTTTTTGCTCTTCCATTTTTCTATTTCTATATTGTATTTGTCATTCTTATATTTTAGGATGAATTTTATAATGTTAAACTGGCTTATTTTAATGCATTTGGAGATTGGATGTGGCCTTGAATCTTTATTATATATTTGACATTGTGTTTAATTTGCTTAATTATCATTTCTTTTTGCTGGTTAGTCATTGAATTGATGATTTTGTGAACATTTTGTCCTTATTTCAAGGTGACTTGATTAGTTGATCAATAGTGTCTTGTGTTTTCATTGGTCAATTGAATATGAATTTATTAATTGTATTGAGCATTGAGCTTTAGCATCATTAATCTTGATTTTTCATATGTGTGGCCATTGTTAAATTAAGATTAGTGAGAAATTAAATGGTAATACGAGGTCGCTCAGTTATTGGATTAAAAGCTAAATACGACTTTTAAATTCATTTAATTTCTAGAGTGCTTTATCAACTGAATTTAGAGAGATTAATATGCAATGTGATTGGTATTAGTCAATCTAAGTTAGGCTTAGTCTAAGAGGTGACGCTTAAAGTCTCTTAAAGCTAGCATGATTAATCTACCATAATTATTTCAAGTGGGGATTGCTAGCGTCATTGCTATAAATGATTGCTCATTCTATTGTTGATTTCTTTGATTCTCTTATTTCATTAATTTGACCCCAAAAAAAAAAAATTGATGAACATGTGAAATAGATTTTACATTTAACATCAACATCAACTCTCTAATTAAGTTATACATTAAGAATGGGAGGGATTAAGAATGGGAGGGAGTATATGATTCTTATATTTATCTGCTTGATATCTATGGGTTCCAAGGGTGTATGTGTTTGTGAACACTGTCGATATGATAATGAAGTGATGACTATATTCTTGACCTACAAATAATCAACATACGTTAACTACTCTATATTAACACAATTATTAATTTTTAAAGGGTTAAGGTGCAAATCTATTCTGGAAGTTTTCGTTAAGAAATAATGTTACCTTATAAGTTTTTTCAGGTTCAATTTGGCCTCAAAAATTTTAAAACGTAGCAATGTTGCCTTATTCTGTTAAAAAACTAACATTGACTGTTAAAATATTGACGTTGGCTATTAAATTTTTAATAGAAATAAAAAATATTGCTCCATTTTAATACTTTCAGGACAACATTGAACTTAAAAAATCTTTCAGGATAACACTGCTTCTCAATAAAAACTTTCTAGACAAACTTACACCTTAACTCATTTTTAAACATTTTAATTCCTCAGACTATTAGCTATCGCGTGATTTTATTTAAATATGCAGCTGACATTGGAGTTTTATCATGACAAGACTCAGATCAATCGGTCAAGGTATGAAGTGATTTTTTTTTTTTTTTGAGTAAAAGGGAATTATATTGCATCAACATAATATGTACAGTGTGTTGAGACTAGACATCAGGCATCAGTGCTGAGTGCTTTACAGTAAACCTTTAAAAACCGAAAAGCTTCTATCAGTATGGGCTGCTATGATTCTAATGTTAGAAACTATGAAGTGATTTTATTAGCTACCGCGCATGATGACTTCAACAGTTAAACTTTTTTTTTTTTTTTTGAACAGCAACAGTTCAACTTCAAACTTGGTGAAGTTTACGGGTTTTTTCTCCTTTATGTATATTCATGATAATTAAACAATTTGGCCCATCATATAATTTAATTAATGTTTTAATTGCATTTAATGAACCTGCATTTTCTTACTTTCTTCCTTTATTAGACGTTGGTTTGCATTATGATTGAGATTATTTGCCTTTCGGTAAATCTTTTTTATACTCCATATAGCATGACTTGTGGAAATTCCACATGTAGCCAGATTTTACTATCCCAAGAGGTTGTACTTCTTTAAATTATTACAATAAATTATAAGAAAATTTAAGCTTATCAAGGATAGAAACAACCACGTTCTCATGGTAACCGAAATTTAGTCTGGAAAAATCAGGACATGCTTAAACGTGATTATCAAAATGTATGTAAAATGTATTTTTTTTGGTCAAAATATTTTAAAATGTATTTATCCAAATGCTCCACTCGTTCACAACTGAAATGGATTGCAATCTCTACACGCAGATAGTTCCCCTATTAGATGACTTCCATGATACTAGTCACTGAAGTGACATTATTTTTTTTCAATTAGTAAAGTGAAGTTGTTCACTGCTTTTTTTTTTTTTTTGCAAAAAAACAATAATTTTTTTTCCATTTTAAGGGCTTAGGGTTTAAAATTAATCTAACAGTGAAGTTGTTCACTGCTTTCCATTGGGGGAGCACATTTTATGCTCATCACTTAATTTTGATGAGTAAAAATGTGCTTGTCACCCATATTCACCATTGGATTAATTTTAAACTATTCAAATTTAATTGAATTTTATTTTTATATTTTAAATAAATTTTTTTATTATATGTAGAATTAAAAAGAAAGAAAATCTTATAATTCTTATTTTCATAAAAATGAATTTATCATTTACAAAATTACAAATTAAAAATTTTAAATTTAGATCATTCAGATTAAAATTTAAATAATTGATATCTCTTCACAATGATGAAAATTAAGTGCTTAATCACCATGACGAGCATGGAATGAAGTGCGGACCCATGTATTGAAGGGAGGGCAATTGCCTCATGATTCATTGATTTGTGAATTAAAAAAAGAAAAGAACCGGAGATTAAAAACAAAAAACAAAAAACTCAGCCAGACACCCTCTTGGATCCATCCCATTAATTTTCCGAGGAGGTTTTGATTTTGTTGAGCAAAATATGATGTAAATTAGCATTGGGCCTGGGTTTTTGTACGTAAGGGCCCATGTGAGTTTTTTTCGTACAATGGCCCAATGTGAGTTATTTTGTGTAAATAGAAATTGTTTGGGTTTCAAGCATAGAGACGTTGAACAAGCCGTGTCGGTGATTATATATATACACACAAATCGCGGATGGTGTGTGGGCAGTCAAGTCGTTGCATTCAGTTAAATTGGGGCTTGTTTTATTTTGCTTTAAAAACAGGTTTTTTTTAAACAAAAATAAAAAAACTTGTTTGGAAGCCTGTTGTCAATAAGTTATTTTAAAAAACTAAAAAATAAAAATAGTTTTTAATTGTTTTCTTATTTTCATTTTTCTATTTTTTATCTTTTGAGACCACTACCTATCTACTACTATCAACATTATACTATCAGTAAAAACCATTCCCACATTACTATCAGCAATGGCTGCCACCATATCATTTCAAAAATAAATTTTTTAAAACAACTATTCAAATAGATTTTTTGTTTTTTATTTTTAAAACTTACTTTTAAAAACAGTTTTATAATACTGCTCTCAAAACAAAAATACGGAGAATAGAATTAAACAAGTTCCCCTATTCTTTTGAATTAATCCAACATTATTGTCCTCCCACATGCATCACTAAATTCCCAACAACTTCCACTATTATTCAGTTTTGTAATTGTGCTTGTTTTGAATAATAATTAAAACCTTTAAAAATAATTTTCAATCATTGATTTACAGCATAAAAAATAAATATGTGAGAAAAATTTTACTTAATCTATTTATTGCCTTTGCCTCTGCCTCCCTCTCCCCATGAAAGGTCCACAGCAGCACATGAGGGGGAGGAGAGAGAGAATTGTGACGTGTACCCCCCCAAAACAAGCCTTCTTAGCTTCCTTTATTTGTATTTATTTGGGTCGTGGGTTTGGGCAGGGTCGTGGGTTTGGGCAGCTCTGCCTCCCTCTCCCCATGAAAAGTCCACAGCAGCATATGAGGGGGAGGAGAGAGAGAATTGTGACGTGTACCCCCCAAAACAAGCCTTCTTAGCTTCCTTTATTTGTATTTATTTGGGTCGTGGGTTTGGGCAGTGGAACACCCTACTCCTACAACTACCTCAAGTATATACTCCCCCATTTTAAGATATAAGTTTTAAATTTGTGAATAGGTGTATTTCAAAATATAAAATTTATTTTAAATTTGTTAAAACATTTATTGTATCTTTTCCAATTCTATTGTCTCCCATACTTATCCTCTTTATAAATAAGGGTATGGTTGGTAGGAAAAAAAATACACATACTTATTGCTTTGAACTAGTTTTAGCTTTTTTTTTTTATAAATGCAAATCAGTTATTTGAAGCTTATAATTAGGGGAAAATGGTGTAGTTAATGGGTAACTAATGGTATTGCCTTTTTTTAACCCAACAAAACTGAGCATTAACTTAGGGTATATTTGTTAAAAATAAGAACCATTCACTACAAGAGATGAAAATGAAATAGATGAGTTTCTATATAAATGACTAAATCGTGGGGTTAAAAAAAAAGAGTCTTATATTTAATAAGAAGAGGAAGAAGTAATAAAAGATATAATATAAACGTTATGGCCATGCCATGGGATATATCTTAATATACGACTCAGAGCAGAGAGAGCCTTTATTATTATTCAAATAAAATAGCCTTGGAAGCACATAAAAGTAAAAGACGACATATACCAGACTTGAAGCATAACAAAAAAAACCAAAAACAAAAACAAACAAACAAATAGAGAAACGAATTTATTGTGACAGCTAATCAAAAAGTAAATATCATATTCTTGATCGATCTGATCACTGCAATATAGCTCGCACTTGACAATCTGCGCGAAAATGAAAAAACCAATATGAGATTGGAATGAGAAAATGAAAACATAATACTGTAACGAGACAAGTAATAATTAATTGAGATATATTAATTGTTCATACGAACTTTGGATGAGACCGTACGCACGTTAATGATGATTGGTATAAGAATGGCGAATATAGTAATATTGAGAATATTTATAGAAAGAAGCAAACAAGTGAACATATATGAGGGGCCTGCTTTTATCAGGGAGTTGAAGTTATATCTCTAAGGTCATCCGTATATAACTAAGGAACGCAGTATATATAGAAAGAACAAGGATTCTTATGGGTGCTACGAGTGCAGGTGTATATATATGGGCCAAACAGTACAAGTGAAAGTTTTCACAAAGATATCAAAAGGGCGGTGGTGAGATGTTATAAAAGCATTGAAGAAGTTCACACAGGACAATGCTATATATATATATATATTAAGAAAGGAGTAGATATGAATGAATTACCAGAGGATGAAATATGAGAGTCATGACGGTGGAGGTCGAGCTCTGGAGAAGGTGGCCTGGGGGTTAGGGATTGGAGTGCCTGAAGGGTTAGTGGGCAGAGTGGTCGTCGGAGGTGGTGGAGGTGGAGGATCAGGGGAGAAGGTGGACTGGGGAGTAGGGATTGGAGTGCCTGAAGGGTTAGAGGGCTGAGTGGGAGAACTCATGTTGTAATAAGTGCTTATTCTTGAAAAATAAGCTAATCCAAGCATGCTTGAGCAAGGGAATGCTCATCACCCCAATTTTGGGGTTTTTTTTTTAAAATTTTTTTCTAAAAAATACTCCATGCACTAAAAATTAATTAGCTTAAGATACTTGGTGTTAAAAAATTATTTTAAATATTGGGTGCTACTAGAAAAATATTTCAGGATCCTGGTATTGCAGGAAAAATATTTCCTAATGCAAGATTAGAAATTAATTAATTTGAGACACCAGGTGACCAAAATATTTCAGGATGCAGCATACAATTTAATTTAAATAAATAAGAATGCTTCATCATTTCCTAAATGTACGTAGGAGCTAAATAACTTACAAAAAATTAGTTAAGTTGGTTATTTATAAAAAAAGTATTGGTTTTCAAAAATACACCTTTAATTATCTTACTTGAAACTATTCTTACTTATAAAAACTTTTTTAATATGTTCAATCAACGAGGATAGTTTAGGGAGAAATTTTATATATAAATTTGAAAGAGAAAATAAATCTAATTTAATGATCTTTTAAAGAAACCATCTTATTGGAGTATATATATGATACCTATAGGGTTGCTTTGAACCTTGTTGGTATTTTATAGGGAAAGGGTACTTAGAAGTTGAGGCTCTGCTGAACTGAGAGCAAGCCCAAGAAATTGGGCAAAGAGATAATGTGATAATTTTACCATTTTTAATTTACGTTGGAGATGAGAGAGAGTTAAGAATGATTTGTAAATGTAGAAAGAGAAAAATTTTAATGAGGGAAAATTTGAAAAAAAATTATAAATTTGATGTATTTTTTAACATACAAGAATGAGTTACAAGTACCTTATACTAAAAACATGAGTAGTACGATACTAAAACATTATTTTATATTGCATTCTTGTTTATTCTGCCTTCTATATCTCTGGCACGTGAACAAAATTAATCTGTATCAAAATGAGATTGGGAATTAATGATCAGAATCTGAAAACAATAATGGACAAGACGATCACGCACATACGGTAGAAAATCATGAAGGGCTTGTCGTACTTTTTCATATGGATATTTGGAGTAATTAAGAGTATTTAAGATTATTTAACAAAATATGGATTAGAAATTAATATAAAAAAGTTCTATGGGAAAGAGATATGCTCAAATATGTATACATAGAGACGACGGAGGAGAGAGCAAGAGACGTTAGTATTAACGTCCTATTTATTTCTAAAATGATCTCGTCCCACCCTCCAATATCTATCCATCTCATTATTTATTTCTATTTAAGAATTAAGACAAGGGAAAATCCCATATAAAGCTACTTAAAATAGGGAAATTCTAAATTAGGTTAGTAAATTCAACAAATCCTTAATTAAGTTATTAACCCAATTTAGGATTTTAAAATATGAGTAAAATAACTTTAATGCCTTTCCCTTTCTTCTCTCCCCTCTCGAAAGAGTTTTATTGCTATATGACTTTATTGTTCTATATATATCAACATTAATATATAATCAAATAAAATATAATTTTTCTAAATCAAAGGAATTTTTTATGCTCTAACAGGATCATAAAAAATAATTCAAGGGAAAAAAAAAAGGAACCATGATACATACCAACTAAAAATCATTTAATTGATATTAAAAATCAATTAAAAAATTGATTTTTTCAACCAAAAATCATTCAATTGATATTAAAAATAAAAAATTTGAGTTTTCTTAAAAATATAATGTAGTTATTTTTATCAAGTGAGAGAAAAGAAAAGAAAAGGATAATATTTGCCAACTTCAGTTTGCAAAAATCAATTAAAATAAAAAACTACTTTCATTAACAGTAATCTAAACGAGCTCTAAATAATTTTCCCTAATGCATAAATGTGAATTTCTTAAAAATAATTTAGTTAAGATTTCACTTTTTTAATATGAATTATTAATATAAATTATTTATTTCTATTAGAAATGCGAGAAACTTTGATATATTTCTAAGGATATTTTAGATAAAAATATTAAATGCACTTAAAATTTCACAAAATGCTTATCAAAATATAGAACTTTCCAAGAAAAACTTTATATATGAAATAAATATAGTAAAATTTATAATTAATATATTTATTTAAAAAATAATTTTTTATTGTGACATATATTCTTTTTTGTTTTGAAAAATCTGTTCGTGTTAATAAAATGAACTCCTTGCTTAAAAATATTGTAAGCTTTTGTTCTTACGATGGTAATTAATATATTCAAACTATAGATGAATCATATTTTATTAAATATTAATGTTGATATATATATATACAGAGAGAGAAAAATATAAGTCACAAAATAATGAAACTCTTTAAAGAGGAGAGAGGAGAGGACATTAACGTCATTTTACCCACATTTTAAAATCCTAAATTAGGTTGATGACTCATTTAAGGATTTGTTAAATTTAACAACCTAATTTAGAATTATCCTATTTTAAATAGCTTTATATGGGATTTTTATGACATAACTACGGTAGGATATTCTCACCATATCCACCATGTTAATTAAAAGAAAAATACATATAAAGAACAACGCATTTGCTGTTGGAAATATCGCTTGTAAAGCTGACTTGGGTCTTCTCAAAGACACTAATTAAAAACGTAAATCACTAACTAATTCACATATATCAATAAAAAAATTTAAAAAAAACAATATGTATATATATATATAACTCAAGTAGCTAGAGCTGGGTGACTGGAATCACTACTACAAAAAAGTAAAGCTGTGGCGCTTATAATTGCATTAACTGTGGCGCTAGAGAAGTGCCACATATCTGGACGCCACTAAAAAAAGCTGTGGCGCTTGGAAGCGCCACAACATTTAAAATTTTTTTTTTTTTAAAAAATATCCTCCTGTGGCGCTTGTTTGAGGAAGTGCCACAGGAGGGGGGCCTCCTGTGGCGCTTGCTTGAGCAAGCGCCACAATAGGGGGGGTCCTACTATGGCGCTTTCTCAAGCAAGCGCCACAGGAGGGTCCCTTTTTTTTTTCTTTCTTCTTCTTTTTTTTCCTGTGGCCCTTTTTTATGCTTCCTGATTGTGAAGTTTTATATAAAATGAGTAGTTTTCGTGTTTATCATCTCCACAAATTGTCAATCTTTCTATTTTATATTTCAACCTATTATATATATATATATATATATATATATAATTTTCACATTTAAAATTCAAGTTCCCCAACAATAATGTTCTTACATTAATACTCTCTAAAGCTAACATAAAAAATATCACAATACAAGAACTTGATATGTGAACACAGTACATCAACAACTAATTAAGTAAATTAAAAGATTACTAAAAAACGCAAGCTTGTCGGCAAAAAAATTTAAACAAAGCAAAAAGGCAAACGAAACAAGCTAGGTTTTCATTCTTTCCTATTAAATTAGGAACAAAAAGGAAAACGTTTTATTACGGTTTATCTTGACTAAAAAAAAAATTTAAACAAAGCAAGCTAGAATGAAATAGTCTTCTTCTTACAAATCTATTAATTGACCAGCGCAGGGAGTGGGAGACCATGTTGGTGATGCTAGCTTGAGTGACGAGTGAGCATGTGAGTGTGTTTTTTAGTGTGAAGATGATAGGAAATGGAGGGAGGGGGCCGACGGATCCACTAAGAAGATGAGAAAGGGAAAATAGTTTAATGGAGGAGAGAGTAGTTAAATAATTAAAGTGAAGTAATAGTCAAAAAGAGAAGGAAGGGGGGGCGGACACAGGACCACCACGCGGGAAATGAAATAATTAAAAGATACACTATCAATTTAAATTTTTTTTTTAAAAAAAAGTGGGCAAGTGTGGCGCCTAATACTTGGGTCTCTCATCAGCTGTGGCGCCTAATGCTTAGGCGCCACAGCCGATAAACACATTATCATGTGTGGCGCCTATTTATTTAGGCGCCACACATGCCCACTTTCTTAAAAAAAAAAAAAAATTAATGCTGCAGCTGTGGCGCTTGGTGGGTTAGGCGCCACAGCTGCTTTCGTGGCCCCAACTGTGGCGCCTGCGTAGGCAGGCGCCACACTAGGCTTCCTCAATTGTGGCACTTAATCTATTAGGCGCCACAGCTGGTACCCAAAATTAAAAAAAAAAAATTATAGAGGTAAAAAAAAAAAAAAAGAGAAGCTGTGGCACTTGTTTAAAGAAATGCTACAAAATATGCGCCACCTTTTACCCTTTTTATAGTAGTGAATATTACTTACATCCTTGCTGGTGATCAATATATATTAACTTATGCTGTTGCCTGTTATATATGTTGGATGGAATCGGCCTAATGAGATCAATGAACACACTTACTCAATCTATGAGTGCACAATATATATATATATATATATATATATATAAAACTCAAGTAGCTAGAGCTGGGTGACGGGAATGTTACTTAATTACATCCTTGCCGGTGATCAATATATATTAACTTATGATGTTGCCTGTTTTATATGTTGGATGGAATCGGCCTAATGAGATCAATGAACACACTTACTTCAATCTATGAGTGCACAAAGATACCTTACAATGCTTGGGTTGATTATAACGCATTGCTCAATCTTTACAGGTTTTGTCCTGTTTCGAAAAAATTATTAAAAGATTACAAACAAGGGAAAATCCCTTAAAAATACCATGGAAATAGGTAAATGCCAAATCAGTGCACCGAAATTGTAAAATTTAGGTTCAGTGCTGTGTCAGTATGGACGTCAGATCTATGTCAGTGAAAAGACGAATTTGCCCTTCAGCCCTCCCTCTCTCCACTTCGGAATAACAACACGAGCCTCTTAATTAACAACTCCGAATTCTATATTAACAACTTCCCTTTCTTGTTTCACAACTTCATAATTTAAGTTTCAGGGTCAATAACAACACCTCTTTCTTTATTAACAACACCGTATATTTTACATTAACAATACCATATTTTAATATACGAAGATGTGATGAGGTGTTGTTAATCAAGAGGGACGTGTTGTTATTCCAAAGTGGAAAGAGGGAGGGTTGAAAGGTAAATTCGTCTTTTCGCTGACACAGATCTGACGTCCATATTGACATATCACTGATAAGGGATTTTGCTATTTTGGTGCACTGGTTTGGGATTTACTTATTTCTATGGTATTTTTTATGGATTTTCCCTATAAACAATAAAAGATACTCACTCCTCCATTCCTTTTTATAAGAAACAGCTGCTGCATATACCATGTTTCCTTTTATAGGAAACATTCAAAGAATGTCTTATTTTTTACTTCTTACTTTTCCATTTTAGCCTTATTTAACTATCCTATTTGATTTCAATATAATAAATTGTCATAGCCGCAAAGATCTATTACTTCTATCATATTTATTTTCTTATTCTCTCTCTTCCACAATCCTCCTTATTATAATAATTTCCTTATTCTCTCTCTTATTCCCTATGTCATCATAAATAAAGGTATTTTAGTAAAAAAAAATGGTTACAACTTGAACATATTTATTGTTCTTAACTAACAATTTGAATTACGAAATTTAGTTAAACATTTCTTATAAAAAGAAACGGAGAGAGTAGTATATTATATTTATGAATAAAAGCATAATCAGTTCCATCTTTTATAGGCCCTTAACACGCACGCTCGCATGTCACACCATCATCTTATTTTCACCTATTTCAGAGTATTTGCCGAAAACAATATGCAGTTCAGTGGGCAACACAGGAATAGCATAGATATACTGATATTATGTGTACGATTACGAAAATTCCCCATAGGATTTTGTACTTGATAATTACAATTAACGTATCCTCACTACGCTACATGGGTGTTTAAACTCATCCTAGTAAAACAGATGCATCTTCTCGTCTTCGTTCCACCATTGTGATCCCCTTCGTACAGTTCTCTACATTGTTCTCAGCATATTGTCTATCTTCTCCTGTCTAAATTGTTGGTAGGGGAGGGTGAGATTCTGGGGAATCTCAGTAGGAAAGTAATACCAATATGCATGCAAGATAAGTGCTTAATGCATGACATGCTTGCATTACATAACTCATGCTCACACAATGACATATCGTGTGCTCAATGTTTCAAACAACATACGTATGGGCATAGCATATACAGGAACAGAGCTTCAATTATTCATATATGTTTCACAAACTTAAGCAAAGCAATAACATGCATCAATACACCAGCACAAATATCAAATACATGCAGGAGAGGTAAGTCCCCTACCTTAATCTCCCTTCCCTTATCCTCGAATGACGTGCCTCGATTTTCGTGCCAATCCCTCGGGCTCTCTACTCGGTCCTAAAATGTCAAATGTACAGTTTAGACACTTCCATAGTGTTTTTGGTGGTTATATTAGTCTATGATGAAATTTTACCAAAATGCTCCCGGGACCTTGGTCCGGCCCCGCCGTACCCGGCCCGATGGGATGTTTTCCCAAAATTTTGACTAGGGCTATCCTAACTTATTTTTTGCCCAAGGAATCCATTTTCGGCCTCGAAATCACCCAATTCACTATCAAATTATGAAAATACCATTGACGGCCCCTATTTAGAGTCTTAGTGGCGTTTTCGTAATTTTGTTTTTTCGGCTTTTTCCGAAAAGGTGACCAACTATAACCCTACCTATTTTCACCCACTGAATCCAATGGAACCATCTATTTTATGAAAATCTAGCTCCTTCCCTCAGATCTGGTCTTAGCCAAAATATTGGTCAAAGAAATGGAAAAAATGGAGTTTTTGTGTTTTAGCTTCCAAAACTTGTACTTGTTCACTTCTAATCCTTTATTAACTTATTTAAACACATCTTAAACATGATTCAAAGAAATTTAGGCAACATAACCCCTTAGGATTAGGACTTTCCAAATTTACAAACTTCACAAAACTCACCAAAACCAAACACAAACCTTAACAACAACACCATACTAGTTTAGAATCCTCTCTCTCTAGGCATCTCCTCTCTCTCTTATTGAGCTCAAAATGTGTCTTCAAAATCATGGATTCCATGAAGAAGAAAGGTTTAGAGAAGGTTTCTAAGCAAAATCACAAGAAAACTCTTAAGAAATCATGCTTACCTTAAACTTCTTCTTCCTTCTCTCTAGAACTTGAGAGCTCTTCAAGGTTTTCTCCAATCTCTCTCTCCCCCCTTCTCTTTGGTTTGGCCAAAATGTTGCATGACAAGGGAAGAGAATGTGTTTTATTAATTTGCTCTTCTTTCCTTCTAGCCATTGATCTCATCAAGGGTTGACATGGTGACATATATCTTCCACCATCCCTCCCTCCATGCTTCCACCATACCTCTTCATTTTATGCCATACTTCCTTCATCATTTGACTTACTTGCTCCGTTACCATCCACCATCATGATCACCATGCCCACACCTTCATGTAATGCACACCTTACCATTGTTATCATTACTATCTTCATGTAGCATTTTGACATGTGCTCATGAAATTAAATCTTCATTTAATCTCCTCTTCATATGATAATGGTACTTAGCATGTTTAATCGCCAAGATTACTTTTCCCTCCATTTTCCTTGTGTTGAACGAAATTATCAAGGAAAAAGGGAAATAAATATGTGTTTCAATAATTCCATAATTCAATTAAATGAATTATGTATAATTTCCTCTAATTTCACAATTCTTGATTTATTCCATCAAGAATAATCCAATTATACATTTTCCTTGATTAATTCAAATTAGCTTCAATTAATTGGAAAATAATTAATCTTGGGCTAAATTGGCAAAATTATGATTTTGCCATCACCTTTGTAATTTAATTCCTTTCTTGAATTAATTTGCCCATTTCCTCATGAATATGAATATTTCAAAATTCATAAGATCCAAATTTCATGAATATTCACCATTTTATTGAATTTCTCAATTAATTACAATATATTTTTGGTGAACACAAAATTTGGGGTGTTACAACGCACGAACGCACGCACCCCACTCTAATCCTATTTATAAGTCCAAATTAACTAACTCTCATATACTAAGAAGAGTTATTTAACTCATTAATTATGAGCTAAATTTCTAATTTTTTCCTTATCTATAATTGGTTCCAAAAGTCAACATGAATAAAAAATGTTTTATTGTAATTAATAGAGGCAAAAAATGGACATTATTGACAGTTTTTTTCTACGTCACTCAGATAGACGTCCCCCTGTTTTCAGAAGTTAAAAGGCCCAAAAAAGGGATGTTAAAAGCATTTTTGTAGTAGTGAATATCCTGAAGTATTTTTTTTTTGGGTGTACCTAGCACCCTAAAGGGTTTTTTCAGGTGTGTCTAATACAAGGTATTAAAACCCGGACCGGGTATTGAACCGGTCGGGGTACTGGGTTAAGGGTCAGTGGGTCAAACCGGGGCCAAACCGAAGCTAAACCAGGACTAAACCGGTGAGTAATTGAAAATTTTAGACTTATAGTATGATTTTCTAAAGGAAAAAGTTAAAAAAAAAATTTTTATTTTTAATTTGGGACCCGGACCGGACAGGTCTAGTGACCGGTCCGGCGGGTTCCGGGCCGGACCGGCTGGTCCGGTCCGGGTCCCTGAACCCTGGTCTAATACCACAATGTGTATCTAATACTCCAAAGTATCTAAATTGTTACAAAATTACACAAAAAAGTACTTTAGGATGCTAGACATCCTTGAAAAAGTACTTCAGGGTGTTGGGTGCACTACAAAACGCTTTATGACGCTGATGCACTGGAAAATACTTTAAGGTGCTTGATGCACCTAACTCATATCATATAACTCAATAAATATGCATTATCATGAGATAATGTTAATTTAGAAAATTAATGTAACATTTTAAGTAAAAATAGAATGCTAGTAATTTCTTTAAACAATACTACTTCCGGTCCTATTTATAAGAGATCAATAACCGAATTACGCGGTTTAAGAAAGCGGTTAAAATTAGTTAAAAATAATTAGTATATTTGAAATAAACTTTGTTTTTTAAGGATACCTATGTTTAACAATTAGTGAATGGTTTTATAGTTTTAACAAATACTCCCTTTGGTTCTTTTTATAAAAGGCTCGACAAAAGTTGTTTGAATATTTAATGAATAGCTTCCACTTTCACCCCTAATTAATTATATGCATTGCATTAATTAGAAGGTGGTGATACTTATATCTACTCTATTTCTCTCTCTTACTTGCCCCTCATAAATAACAGCATATTTGGGAAAAAAAATTTATTTAATATATACTTATTGTTTTTAACTAATTTTAACCTCTTTCTTAATCTGCGCAATTCAGTTATCAGGCTCTTATAAATAAGACTAGAGGGAATTTGGTCCTTATTATAAGGCACTAGCTACCAATTCTCATAAATCAATAAAAACTTCTAAAAGCATTAAAGTTATCTTAAAATTCAAGTAATTTTCAATGATTCCCTTACCAACTATACTAAACTCAAATATCATACTCCCTCAATTCTTTTTTATAAGAAACGTTTAACCGAATCTTGCGATTTGAAGTGTCGGTTAAGAACAATAAATGTGTGAAAAATGTAACCCTTTTTGGCTTTTTGCCTAAGATTACCTTATTTAGGATGATATAGGGCATAAGTGAGAATAAGGAAATTATTATAATAAGGAGGTTTGTAGAAGAGAAAGAATAGGAAAACAAATATGGTAGAAGTAATAGGTCTTTGGGGGTTGTAAAAATTTATTATATTGACATTAAATAAGGGTAATTAATTAAGGGCAAAATGCAAAAAGTAAGAAGTAAAAAAATAATATATTCTCTAAATGTTTGTTATAAAAAGGAACAGGGTATGTGTGGTGATTGTTTCTTATAAAAAGGAATTGAATGAGTATTAATTATTACTTCTCCCACTACCCTTATTAAATATGGGCAGACATGGAAAAAACAATTAAATGCTCCTTGGAAACTTGCATGTGCTGTGTAAAAAGGGCCAAGAATATATACTCTCTCCGATCTCATTTATAAGAGTTTGATAACCGAATTATGCGATTTAAGAAAACAATTAAAATTAGTTAAAAATAATAAGTGTGTCTAAAATAAAGTTATTTTTTTACCAAGTATGCCCTTATTTATAAGGGCAAGTAAGAGAGAGAAATAGAGTAAATATAAGCACAATCAATCTTTTAATTAATGCAATACAAAGAATTAATGAGGGGTTAAAAAGAAAAAAAATCATTAATTGCTCATACTCCCTACATCCCTATATATAAGGTCCTTTCAACTGAATCACATGATTTTAGAAAACAGTTAAAAATAATAAATATGTAGGAAATATAATTTGTTTTTCAAAGGCGGCCCTATTTATGAATGAGTAACAGAGAAAGAGTAATGATGAAAAAATGCTCAGTTAATGCTCTAAGTTAATGCTCAGTTTTGTTGAGTAAAAAAAGTCAATACTAGGTATCCCCATTAAATACTTGGGGTAGTTGTATCCTTGTAACTAACAGAGCATAAAAGGGACAATATTGAACTAACAGGGCAGAATGAAATTAAATGCATGGCCAGCTCCCTCTGAACAACATCAAGTGATCGATATAAAAAATAATCCCCTCCTTGTTCTTTTCTATTGAAGTTGCGCCTATTTGTGAAATTTCAAAATGAGATATACTCAACACTCAAACAACAATTCAAATTTACCATTAATTATCCATTCTATAATAAAATACAATAACAAGTCTTATCTTATCCTACAACATGAATTCCATGACCCTATTGAACTCAATAAAAATATTATACTATTTTTTAAAATATCTAAATTTATTCTTTCAGACCCCATGGTTTCAGAGCCCCCGTTGGTTAGCAAAAACTATACTTTATTTTCATTTAATAGTCGACACAAAACTATAGCCCAAGAGAGACTCTGTCTGTATTTATGCACAAAATAACATACCAGTAGCCCACATTGAGGCTTACCTAGCAATAAACCAGGCCCATTATTAATTTATATCATATTTCGCTCATGGTGGAGATCAAGTTCTAGAGCTCCTTAAAATCGTGAAGGCTACGACTCAAAAGTGGAGGCTCCAAGTCTCAGCGTTTTCAGTTGCTGCTTCCTCTGTCCCAAGTCGCCTGTGTGGTAGTGGAGACGAGATGGAGGAGGCGATGGTCCAGGTCCTTCAGGAATTATTAGCGATTGTTTTGCTTCTGATTATCTCTTTTTTCCCAAGTCGCCGGTGTTAATGGTGTGGTGGTGAGGTTGCAAAGGTCGCCGATGACGTTGGAGATGAAGATGGAGGTCTCCGACGATGATGGTGATGGTGGGTGGTGGAGAGATGGAAGAAGGTAGAGAAAGATAAAGGTTTGTGTTCAATCTGGTTCACTATTCTTTCACGGTGCCCTCCTCTGCTGAAGCTCGCTCGATCTGTCAAGCTTTAGGCTTAATTGGTGCTGTCAAAATGCGGCAGTTTTATGCTCATAAGTTTTAGAATGAGAGAAAAGGAGAGAGGAGCTGTCTATTGGAATAAGTGCCAGTGAGAGTTTTTTCTTCATGGAAGTCCCCGGCGTCCGGGAAACGCCGATGGAGGGAGCGTTGGGTGCTAAGGAAACTGCTACAATAGTTAAGATCGTGACAAAAGCCTCTAAAGATGATTTACCAATGCCTGTCAAAATGTGATGATGTCATCATGCATGTAACCAACTGAACCGAACTGATCGTGCTTCTTTCTTCCTTAGTTCAAGATGAAACATAAATCACGTACTCACTGGTCTTAAGTGTTAGATATCACATATTTTGATAATAACAAAGAATGGATGTGAAAAAGATTTGATAAACAAACAAGTTTGAACAAAGTAATGATAGAGCAAATCATCCCTTGAAGTAAGCACTGGAGTAATGAAGAAAGGCCAAGAGAAAAGCTGAGAAACTTCATCATCGGCAAAATTTCTAAAGGGTTACTCGAGTAAGAACTCGAGTAATGAGACAGAAACTTGAAGTAACCAAAGTCAACCCTCAAGTAACCTGCCAACGTTACTCGAATAAGTACTTGAGTAACCAGGGATATTCTTGGCAGTTGCTGTCGGCCTGCCAACGTTACTCGAGTAGGTACTTGAGTAATAAGATAAATCACTTCCAGTTGCTCTCGGCCTGCCAATGTTACTCGAGTCCCCTACTTCAAGAAATATGTTGCTCTCGGCATTTCAATCCTGCCAACGTTACTCGAGGTGCAACCCGAGTAAATCACTGTGGTAAACAAAACTTGAAGGTAATACTCGATTAATCTAAAATGTTATTATTACACTTCACTCGAGGTACTACTCCAGTATGCAGGTATTAAATTATTCTATGTCAAAGACTTGAACGAGATGACTCGAGTCAGTAATCCAGTAATCTGCAGAGTTATTTACAATGCACTTGAAGTATCTACCCGAGTAAGCTGTGCAGAAAATTGATGTTCACTCGAGGCAATACTCGAGTAACCAGTTAAGCAAAACTTGAAGTGCTCTCGACCTGCAATCCTGCCAACATTACTAGAGTAAAGCATCGAGTAATCTGAAGGTTATTTGAAAGACCACTCGAGTAACCTGTGAAGAAAATTGTTGTATACTCGAGTAAGTACCCGAGTAAACAGGTATTTCCAAGGTTTGTAAATTTATTTACTCCATGCACAACCCGAGTAATATGATGTTCATTTATTGACTTACTCTCTATCAATATTTTCACAAAGATACTTGAGTAACCACTCGAGTAAACTTAATGAACACTCGAGTAGCTACTCGAGTAAACATACCCAGAAATTCAGAAATCATTCCAACGTTCATTGATTTGTTTCCTATGTGATTAACCCTTCATTGTATTAGTATTCTTAGCATATTCGCAGATAAACAATGAAGAGATCTTACCAAATAAGGAAAGTCAAATGCAACGTTCAAATGCTACCTACCGCCACCTACCACAAACGGGTATTTTTCAAAAACTGGAAAAGTCAACAGTGGCTGCGCACACTCTAACGGACGAGAAGAAAATGTTCCAACAGTCATTATCAACACATCTATATATATGGGAACATCTAAACAAAGAAAAAGGAGGAGAACACACACGAACGCATTATCAAGTTCGCGCTCAATACTCTGTTTTTACACATACTTGTAATTCTATACTTCAGTGATTCTTATTCACTCTGTAAGAGAGATATTTCATTCAAACTCAATATTTGTTATTGAGATAACTTAAGGTTATGGAACCTTGAGTTGGGATTGGATTACAACTTGTAAGGGGGAGCGAGTGTCCAGGCGAAGGAACTTGCTTGTACCGAGGTACCAAGAACCCATTGAATCTTGGAAATTATAGTGAAACTCTCAGAGATGCTCTGAGGACTGAACGTAGGTCAAAGTGGTTTTGGCCTAACCAGTATAACTCCTGGTGTACACTTCGGTGATATTTCTCCATACTCTTTACTGCTTTATATTTACCGTCAAGTTTTATATTTGCAATGAAATTTTTAGTATCACCCAATTCACCCCCCTCTTGGGTGAAATGCTTGCTCTAACATTTGGTATCAGAGCGTAGGTCTTCTTGTTAAGGTATAACAACCTAAGAAGGATCCAATGGCAAGCATAGGTGAAGGAATTCTTCCCGACGGAGCATCCATCACTAGACCTCCAGGTTTCAGTGGCAAACACTTTTCTTTCTGGAAAGCAAAGTTCAGAGTATTCGTGATGGCTACCGAATATGGGCTATGAGATGTGATTGAGAGTGGAAACTATCAACCTACAAAGATTGTAGATTCTCAGAAAATTCCCAAGACGCCAGCGGAATATGATGAGAATGACAAGAAACTTATCACTCTCAACAGCAAGGCAATTCTAATGATATAAAGTGCTTTGAGTCAAAGTGAATACTTCAGAATTTGCACACTTCCAACAGCAAAGGAAATGTGGGAAGCTCTGGAAATAGCTCATGAAGGAACTTCAGGAATAAAGGAGAATCGGATCAACACCTTAGTCACTGAATTTGATCTACTTCGAATGAAATTAGGTGAGTCAATATCTGAATTCGAACTTAGATATACTCATCTTATTAATCAACTTGCAGTACTTAGGAAAGTATATGATCAACATACCCAAGTACAAAAGATTTTGAATATTCTTTCTAAAGAGTGGGAGGCCAAATTCACTGCAATAGAAGAAGCAAAAGGAGAATCAATGAGATCAGTTGCTTCTCTATTTGGAAGTCTTTCTGAATATGAAAGTAAACTAAAGTTCAAACGGGAACTAGATGACATCGGTGATAAGAAGAAGAGAGGCTTAGCACTAAAAGCAAAAGAAGAAAATCAAGATGAGGATGAGGAGTTTGACGATGATGAAATGGGCCTAATCATAAAACAATTCAGAAAGTTTTACAAGAAAGGTCAAGGTTTCAAACACTTTCAGAAAGGAGGAACTAGCAGCAAAGATCATATCATCTGCTACGAATGTGGAAAACCAGGACATATCAAATCAGAATGTCCAGAGCTGAACCAAAAGAGCAAAGAAAAGAGAAAAGGAAAATTCTTCAACAAAAAGAAGGCCTTCGTATCTGCTATATGGGGTGATAGTTCCTCTGACCAAGAAAGTGATGAAGAAGAAGTAGCCAATGTAATACCCCGAATTTTGAGACTTGGGGCTATAGAATAAGCCTGAGATTAGTGGATTGCTAAGCCCCGGTTTAGCAAGATCCCAAATTATGATTAAGAGATAATGACTCCAAAAGTGGATGTGGTTAGTGATAAATAAACCCTTTTGGAGATTATGGTGTAATTTGGCACCCGATGTGATTCGTATGTGTTCTGAGCAGCGCCGAAACCCTGTATTTAAGTTCAATTATGGATTAACCTCTAAATTGACTTAGAATAGAGGGGAGGGCGCATTGTGAAAGAAAATGAATGAGAAAATGTATTTGATGGTGATTCAAGAGAGATTACCATAATCAGGGGCAAAACGGTACAGTTACTGACCGATTGATCGGTTACCGAAGAGGAAACTCATTGGTAACTTCAAGATCAATGGTTGAGATTGAATTGTGTAATAGATCAAGGGGTGGAATCCCATGTGGTGTACTCATGTGAGCTCATGGGAGGTGTGTTGAGATGTTGACACTTGGCAAGTTTTGGACCCTTGGATTGGTCAAGGTGTCAAACCTTATTTTTTCTCTCTCCCTCTCACTTTTAGGTCGGTTTTGTCATCCCAAAAACTGATCCTCACTTCATCATCTTCATCTTTGCCTCTCTCTCTCTCGTTCTCCATGGCGCCATGCTTAAGGGAAGAAAGAGAAATCAAAAGGTGAGTTTTTGGTTGGCTTAATGTCCTCTAATGCTTAAACACCTTTCTATAAAGTTGTTCATAGTGGTGAGAGCTTCATCTCTATAGTTTTAGATTCTTGATTGGAGGTGTTTGAGAGCTTGAGCAAAATTGGAAAGATGAAGAATCAAGGAATTTGTTTGGGAAAGAGGAAGAGGTGAGTGTTTGCTTCCTTTTGATCTATTGATTGTGGTTTTTGGTGGAGTTTTGAGAATTGTGAATTTTGCCCTGATTTTATGGTATTTTCGTGTGGAATGTGAATGGTGGAATTGGAGGGTGATTTGTGTTGAAAATGATGTCATGTTGTGGTATTTAGTCATTGGAATTAGTTTGGATTGGATTAAATACATTGTGTGCAAAACTGGAAATTCTGTCCAGTGTAAATTCTGTCTGGGCAGTTTTGTTGTGTGGACGTTTTGACTGGGTAAATGAAGTCATAAAATTATGAAAATTTCCAGTCTTAAAGTTCACATCCCAATCTTCAAAATGGACATATAATATATGCCATTTCATTTTTGGAACTGGGATTTATAGCTGTCCAAAGTTTGAGGTCGAAAATGGATTCTGTTTTGGGACAGTCTTGAATGTTTGGGAATTCTGTATTTATGTGGTGATTTCCAGTATTGGCCAATATTTTTCCTGTGTAGAGGACTTGAATAGCTTTCATTTGGCTTTAGGATCACCCCATTTCGATTTTTTTGGAATTAGTTATGATTTTTGGAAGTTTAGCCAAGAAACTGGATTTTCTTGGCCGCGGCCAGCGGATTCTGGGCCGCAACCCAAATGTTTCTGAGCGTTTCTGGGCATTTTTGGGCCGCAGCCAGTGGATTTTTGGGCCGCGGCCCACCCCAAAAATCAGTATTTTACACTTTTTAAAGGTGATCTTTGGTCAAGAGTTTCCCAAGCCTTTAGGCATATGTTTATGCTTTGATTAGCCACCTAAAGGTCATGAATGGTAACCAACTTTAAGTGATATGAAAGTAAGGTTTTGGAATAGAGAAGAACCCTATGTCCTTACTTTAGTTATAGGGTTGATATTCGCCCTGGACGTGGTTTGGTATTCGTTCTGATCGCGAGTAAGCGGAGCTGGAGCATACGTGGAAAGAGTGTAGGGAACTTACCTCTTTTGCCTGTATATGATATTGTGTTAATGTGTGGATGCATGTTATTGCTTTGCTTGATTATGTGGAACATATATGATATTTGAAGCTCTGTTTCTATTTATGCTATGGCCATGAGTGTGTTGTTGGAACATTGAGCATGCAGATGTGTCATGGTATGGACATGTGATATGTATTGCAAGCATGTCATGCATTATACACTTATCATACATGCATTTTGGTATTTGTTTCCTACTGAGATTCTCTCGAATCTCACCCTCCCCTACCAACATTTTAGACAGGGTAGGTGGATCGAGGTTGGAGCAAACAGGCAAAGGCGATGAGGACTACTTCGGGTTATAGATTTTGGTAGTTGGTTATCATAGTTGGGATGTATATTTGATTATGTATGGAGATGAGATTTGTGTAATCCCCGTTTGAGGAATTGTAAAGGGCGAATGTGCCCTATGAATTCTATGTAAAGGTATGAACCCGGGAGTTACCGGGAAGTTATTGTTGTACACTTTGATATATTTAAATGTGATTTATCTTTGTGTAGTAATTGTATTCGGAATGTGAATGTGAGACCAGGTTATGAATGATTTCGAAAGGTATTTATGAAAACCCCGTCTGGTAGATGGGTTTGTAAAATGTAGTTTTGTTTCTTATTGGTCTCTATTTCACTTTAATTGCGTATTTCGGATATAATTACGGCAGGGGGTTACAGCCAATATATGTCTTACTGCTCAAGAAGAAACAGAAGAAGAGGTAAATGATTCTAATCTGACCTATGATGAATTACTTTCTGAATATAATGCTTTACATTCTGAATTCATCAAAGTAGTTAAAGAATTAGTTGTTTTCAAAAAGAAAAAAAAAGTTCTTAAAATTGAACTTAAAGAAAGTTCAGAAAAGGATTGTGAAAATTGTTTTTCTTTGAAGTTCAGAAAAGGATTGTGAAAATTGTTTTTGTTTGAAAAAGAAAAACACTGATCTCACAAAAACTTTTGAGAAATTTACTAAAGGAAGTGAGATGCTAAGTGTGATTTTAAATGCTCAACAATTTGTAAATGACCAATCTGGTATTAGATATGATCCAAAATTAGATAGAAGGAAAGGTAGAAAGAAAGCAGGAGGAAAGTCATATTTGAATTATTTCTAGCATTCTGTGCATACATCAAATCCTTTTGCATTTTGTAATTACTGTAATAGAAAAAGGTTATTATACCTCTTCATGCATTCATAAGAAGAAAAGAAATATAGGAACCTACAAATGGGTACCTAAAGGTTCATATGTTCAGAAAATCATTTGTACTAACCTAAAAGGACCCAAAAAGATGCGGGTACCTAAGACTTAGTCATTTGATTATAGATATGTCTTAAAACATCCAAAAACAAGAAATGGTATATAGATAGTGGATGTTCTAGACATATGACCTGTGATTTCGAAAGTTTTACCAAATTACAACCTAAAGAAGGTGGAAAGGTAAAATTTGGAGGAAATCAAACTGGAAGGATAGCAGGAATTGGTGAAATCAAAAATGACAAAGGCATACAAGTCAAAGACGTATACAATGTCGAAGGATTGTGCCATAACTTGCTGAGTATGAGTCAAAGTGCAAACAAAAACAACTGGGTAATATTTGACTCAGAGGAATGTCTAATTGTCAACAAGAAAGACTTACTACTTGATAAGAAGAATGTCAAGGCTAAGCTCAGAGCAAAAAGGGAAGGTAACTGCTATACTTTAGATATTAGTAGAAATAAATCTGAAAATTGTTTTCTGAGTAATGTCGATGAAAGTTGGCTATGGCATAAGAAATTGGCTCATGTCAACATGCATCAACTAGGCAAACTACTCAAAAAGGATTTAGTTCTTGGATTACCCAAAGTAAATTTCAAAAACGATTTGATTTGTGACGCATGTCAAAAGGGTAAACAAACTAAATTATCTTTCAAATTGAAAAATGAGATTTCAACAAATAGACCACTACAATTATTACATATGGATTTAGTTGGTCCAGCAAGAGTAAAGAGTCTTGGTGGCAACTTATATTGATTGGTCATTGTTGATGACTTCTCCAGATTTACATGGGTTATTTTTCTATCATCAAAGGATGAAACCTTTGAAGAATTTATTGTTTTTTCCAAGAAAGTGCAAAATGAGAAAGGTATGTCCATTACAGGTATTAGAACAGATCATGGTGGAGAATTTGAAAATCAAGCCTTCAAAGAACATTGTGATACTAATGGCATTGATCATAATTTCTCTGCTCCAAGGACACCTCAACAAAATAGAGTTGTGGAGCGTAAGAATAGAGTGCTCACTGAAATGGCTAGAGCAATGTTAAATGAAAAGAATGTGTCTCAAGTTTTCTGGGCTGATGCTATGAGCACAGCATGCTATATTTCAAATAAAGCCTATATTAGAACAAAACTCGAAAAGACACCATACGAGCTGTAAAAAGGAAGGAAGCCAAACATTGCTCATCTACACATCTTCGGTTGTAAGTGTTTTATTCATAATAATGGTAAAGATAACTTAGGAAAATTTGATTCTAAAACTGATGAAGGAATTTTCCTAGGATATTCTAACCGAAGTAAAGCATATAGAGTTTTCAATAAAAGAACATTGTTGTTGAAGAATCAATTCATATTGTATTTGATGAATTTGAATCCTCTGACAAAACCATTGATAAAGAGCAGGAAGTTGTTTTAAATCAAGAAAATGATCAATTTATTTCTAAATTTCTTATTCCAGAAGTTGATGAAACCAAGGAAGAAGAGCAGTCACTAGGACAACCTAGAGCCTGGAAATATAATAAAAGTCATCCCTTAGATCAAGTCATAGGAGATGTAAATAGGGGATCAAAACTAGAAATAGAATCTTTAATGAAGTTAGTTTCTCTGCATTCATTTCTGAGATTGAACCTTCTAACATTGATGAAGCCCTATCAGACAATGATTGGGTGATAGCAATGCAAGAAGAACTAAACCAATTTGAAAGAAATCAAGTTTGGGAGTTGGTACCCCGACCTAAGGATCATGCGATCATTGGTACTAAATGGGTATTCAAGAACAAACTTGATGAATCCACAATCATTGTCAGAAACAAGGCAAGATTGGTGGCCAAAGGTTATAATCAGGAAGAAGGAATTGATTATGAGGAAACGTATGCTCCAGTGGCTAGATTGGAAGCTATACGAGTACTCTTAGCCTTTGCATGCATCAAATGATTCAAACTCTATCAAATGGATGTGAAGAGTGCATTCCTAAATGGCTATATCATGAAAGAAGTATATGTAGATCAACCTCCTAGTTTTGAATATATAACCAAACCTGACCATGTTTTTAAACTTAGAAAAGCTTTATATGGTTTAAAACAAGCTCCTAGAGCATGGTATGAAAGGCTCAGTAAATTTCTCATTGATCAAGGTTTTGTACGAGGAAGAGTTGATACAACATTTTTTACAAAACAAAAACGTGATGATATTTTAATTGTTCAAATATATGTTGATGACATTGTTTTCGGTGCTACTAATGAATCTATGTGTAAGGAATTTTCTGAGATAATGCAGGGAGAGTTTGAGATGTTAATGATGGGAGAATTGAATTTCTTTCTCGGTTTGTAAATCAAACAAAGAAAGAATGGAATCTTCATATCTCAAACAAAGTACTTGAAAGAGCTATTGAAGAAGTATGGAATGGATTAAACAAATGTAACGGACACACCTATGAGCTCAACTACGTTACTTGATGCTGATGTCAAAGGGAAAGACTACAACATCATAAAATATAGAGGAATGATTGGATCATTACTCTATCTCACGGCAAGCAGACCGGACATCCAATTCAGTGCTGGCATATGCGCAAAATATCAATCAGCACCAAAGGAATCACATGCTGAAGCTGTCAAACAAATCTTTAGATACCTTGCTGACACACCAGAATTGGGTCTGTGGTATCCTAAAGGAAGAAGTGAATATCTTGTTGCATATTCAGATTCTGATCATGGAGGATATAAGACAGACAGAAAGAGCACCAATGGACAAGGTCAATTTCTTGGAGGATCTCTTGTATCATGGTTCAGCAAGAAACAAAATACAGTGTCTCTTTCGTCAACGGAAGCCGAATATGTTGCAGTCTCAAGTTTTGTGCACAAGTGATATGGCTAAAACAACAACTACAAGATCTTGGTATTTATCTCAAAGAAATATCAATCTATTGTGACAATACTAGTACGATAAGCTTGGTAAAGAATCCAGTTCAAAATTCTAGAACCAAGCATATCGATGTCAGACACCACTTCATCAGAGATTATGTCCAAAAGAAAGATGTGAAAGTGATATTCATTCCTACTCATCTTCAACTAGCTGATATCTTCACCAAACCTCTTGCAAAAGATCAATTTCTATACATTAAAAGAGAATTGGGAATGGTAAATCCCAATGAATTGTAAGTTATTTCAGTTTTTCATAATGTTAGATAATGTTATTTGATAATGTTTTGATGATTACTAACTTAAGCATCAGAGTATGTAGAAAATTGTTTTGCAGGAAGATTGAAACTCTGTTTTAAGAAATAAAAACAGAGGTTATCAGAGGACACCATCACTGGAGTGCCAACTTCAAGTAATGTCTGACAGTACAGCATTACCCGAGGGACGACTTGAAGTAAAAGAGCACATTACTCGAGTAAGTACTCGAGTAATAGACTTCAAAAAATGGCAGTAAAGTTTCAAGTCACATGAAATTTAAATCAAACGGCTCATTTGGTAGAAAATGAACAGTCAAGAGGAGAAAAGATAGGTTACCCGAGGGAAGCCTCGAGTAGACATGAAGTTTACTCGAGTAAAGCCTCGAGTGACTGCAGGTCCAGATCACAAATTCGATGAGAATCAATTCAAATATGTTCTAAAATGGCTATCAAATGATCGAGGGAACATACATGAATAATTACAATATTATTCATGCTAGGTATGCAATTTAAATGAATTATTTTAGAATTTTCTATATGATTACTCGAGTAGGAACTCGAGTAAACATGATATTTACCCGGGTAGAGCCTCATGTAATGTCGGGTTCTAGGTCTTTATCAGTCGCAAACTCGATCATTTCCATAAAATCTCCTCAAGTGAATCACCCAGTCCTCTCACAAAAAGTTTTAACAATCTCTGCCTTGCTTGATTTCCGTCAAAACCCATCAAATTTTAGCTCCAAAAACATCCTATTTTACTCAGAATCTCTCTGCCCTAACTCGCGACTTCTCACTCTGTTTTTCCTAAGATTTCTATTTTCTCTAAATCAAGATGGTTAGAACCAAGAATCTTACTCCTACAAACTCTTCTGAATCTCGACAACCCTCTGACCCTCTTTCTTCTCCACCTAGAAAGAGACGAAAGCTCACTCCAAGATCAAAGGCCAAAGTCCAACCGAAACCTCAAACTAAACCAAAGGAGAGAGGTGTTGTGATCAAAGAGTCAGTGGTCACAAGGGCTCAATCAAAGAAAAGCACCTCAATTGAGAGAAGCAAAAGCACTAAATCACCTTCTCCTTCACCTTCTAATTCTTCCACTCCCTCTTTTACTCTGAAACCCTCCAAAAAGCCAAAGTATGATATGAATGTTGCTAAAGCTATGGCTGGGATTCTTGATCAACTAGAGAAGGGCCAATCCTCCAAAAAGCCAGAATTGCCAGAAGAGGAAATCACTAAACCTCCAAAAGGATTCAATTGCAACAAATTGGAGGAATCTTAGAAGTACCTCACACAGTTCTCAAGAAGGAAAGTCTGCAAAACTCACAGTGTGGATCTCAAGGTTCTTCAGGAGGTATTAAAGTATGACCTAAGTCCCTTCCTTGAACCTTTTATGCCTTGGCTGTCATTTAAACTTCCCTTTTGCACTAAAATAGTCACTCATTTTTACTACAACCTAGAAATCCTAGATGAACCTAATAGGACTTCTGCAGAGGAAGAAATGACCACAACAGTTAGAGGCCAGAAAATCCTTATCTCACCCTCTAGGATCAATATTTGGTTAGGAATAGAAAATCCCCCTGATGACATCTATTCCAAGCTTGAACCTAACCAGATTTTCACTATCCTTAGACCTGGTGAGTTAGTGGGTCCTCTTAACTTTAAACTGAGTGATATGTGTGATCATCACAGGGTTCTTTGGTATATTTACTCTAGATCCCTTGTAAACAAAGCAAATAACTACACCCATTTCTCTGATCAGGACTATAGGTGGTTTGCTTCTCTACTATTGAAGGAACAAAAGGATTTGGGAGAATACATCTTCTCTGAGATGAAGAGGTGCAAAATAGAAGGGAAAGCAACTACTCCTATGCCATATCCTCAGATCATTTCTCTTATTCTGAAGAAAAACAAGATATGGTATTTGGAGAATAAGGAGCCCATTGAGAGGATCACTCCAATTAGAAGAAATCAGATTGGGAAGCTTAATATTGAGATTCCTCTCAAGGGTCCTCTGGAGTCTGGTCCCAAGAAGAAGAAGAAGACTGAGACTGAAACAAGAAAAATGGATGATACTCAGTCCTCTGCTCCAGCTGTCACTACTTCTTCACCCTCTTTCCTCAATGCCACACTTCAACACTTCATGGAGAATATGCTAAAGGGATTTCATATCGACATTACAAATACCAATGCCGAGTTGATCACTCACATGAATGACAAGATGACTGAATTGGTTGAGAGGATGGACAAGAGGCACGAGGAGATATTAGCAGAGCAACGTGCCCAGGGTGAGACTCTGAGGTTGATCCTGGCAAGATTAGATTCTATGGGTCCTGAACCTTCTGCTGGTCCATCATCTATTCCTGAGGCATTCTCACCTCCAGAGAACATCCCCCCAGTGCATCATTATATTGAGGTTGAGCCAACTGTCTCTGAGATTTTCTTTCCCAAACTTCCAAAGTTTAGCCCTCCTAAACTTATACCCTCTGTACTCAAAATCCCCATTATTCTTCCTAGAGATATTCTATGTTCAGTAGATGATCCTGAAACCAATGAGACTATCCACATCACCATTGATGATTCACCACCCAGAGTTCAGCCTGAACCTACACCTACACCTATTCCTTCCCCTACTCATACTGAGAAGATCTCTTCCTCATCCTCTGGTCATCATTCTGCAGGTGCTACAGAAGAGGTTGAGAACACTTCTCTTGTTGAATATCAGCCACCTCCAATCCCTCCAAGAGATGACATTCATATTCCTCCACTCAACCTTCCTGAACCAGAATCTTCCAGCTCCTCTTTTGATTCTTCTAGTTCAGATGGTTCATATAGGTCCATGGTCCTTCCTGTCAAGCCTATATCCGCAGCCAAGCCTTCCAGTTCTCTACTTGATTGATGAAGACAAAAAGGGGGAGAAAGTACTTGAGTGATTTGAGTAACTTTGTGGTTGACTGAGCTTTTTTTATTTCGGGTATATGGGTGTACATGGGATTTAAGGAGCTTTTCATACTTGTAATGCAATCTTAGTTCAATACAAGTTTCTTTTCAATTCAAGTTCATTTAAGTTTTAAGTTATATTACATTGTGGGACTAATGAGTTTAT
Organism: Inga leiocalycina; assembly: GCA_963242795.1. Lineage (NCBI taxonomy): Eukaryota > Viridiplantae > Streptophyta > Magnoliopsida > Fabales > Fabaceae > Inga > Inga leiocalycina. The sequence goes on along the minus strand of OY725321.1, from coordinate 86,016,362 downwards.
TATGTATGCAAGGTGAATATGTTATGTTTTCAAAACTTTCCAAAACACTTTGAATTGACACTTAACAAGTTATTTCAAAAAGGGTTTCAAAGTTACAATTGATTTCAAGAAGTATTTGTTTGAGAACTCAATTTCAAAAACTTTGTTCAAAATCACCAAGTTTTGTCATCATCAAAAAGGGGGAGAATGTTAGATCTCACATGTTTTGATAATAACAAAGAATGGATGTGAAAAAGATTTGATAAACAAACAAGTTTGAACAAAGTAATGATAGAGCAAATCATCCCTTGAAGTAAGCACTGGAGTAATGAAGAAAGGCCAAGAGAAAAAGCTAAAAAACTTCATCATCGGCAAAATTTCTAAAGGGTTACTCGAGTAAGAACTCGAGTAATGAGACAAAAACTTGAAGTAACCAAAGTCAACCCTCAAGTAACCTGCCAACGTTACTCGAATAAGTACTTGAGTAACCAGGGATATTATTGGCAGTTGCTGTCGGCCTGCCAACGTTACTCGAGTAGGTACTCGAGTAATAAGATAAATCACTTCCAGTTGCTCTCGGCCTGCCAATGTTACTCGAGTCCCCTGCTTCAAGAAATATGTTGCTCTCGGCATTTCAATCCTGCCAACGTTACTCGAGGTGCAACCCGAGTAAATCACTGTGGTAAACAAAACTTGAAGGTAATACTCGATTAATCTAAAATGTTATTATTACACTTCACTCGAGGTACTACTCCAGTATGCAGGTATTAAATTATTCTATGTCAAAGACTTGAATGAGATGACTCGAGTCAGTAATCCAGTAATCTGCAGAGTTATTTACAATGCACTTGAAGTATCTACCCGAGTAAGCTGTGCAGAAAATTGATGTTCACTCGAGTAACCAGTTAAGCAAAACTTGAAGTGCTCTCGGCCTGCAATCCTGCCAACATTACTAGAGTAAAGCATCGAGTAATCTGAAGGTTATTTGAAAGACCACTCGAGTAACCTGTGAAGAAAATTGTTGTATACTCGAGTAAGTACCCGAGTCAACAGGTATTTCCAAGGTTTGTAAATTTATTTACTCCATGCACTACCGGAGTAATATGATGTTCATTTATTGACTTACTCTCTATCAATATTTTCACAAAGATACTTGAGTAACCACTCAAGTAAACTTAATGAACACTCGAGTAGCTACTCGAGTAATCATACCCAGAAATTCAGAAATCATTCCAACATTCATTGATTTGTTTCCTATGTGATTAACCCTTCATTGTATTAGTATTCTTAGCATATTCGCAGATAAACAATGAAGAGATCATACCAAATAAGGAAAGTCAAATGCAACGTTCAAATGCTACCTACCGCCACCTACCGCAAACGGATATTTTTCAAAAACTGGAAAAGTCAACAGTGGCTGCGCACACTCTAACGGATGAGAAGAAAATGTTCCAACAGTCATTATCAACACATCTATATATATGGGAACATCCAAACAAAGAAAAAGGAGGAGAACACACACAAACGCATTATCAAGTTCGCGCTCAATACTCTGTTTTTACACATGTAATTCTGTACTTCAGTGATTCTTATTGACTCTGTAAGAGAGATATTTCATTCAAACTCAATATTTGTTACTGAGATAACTTAAGGTTGTGGAACCTTGAGTTGGGATTGGATTACAACTTGTAAGGGGGAGCGAGTGTCCAGTCGAAGGAACTTGCTTGTACCGAGGTACCAAGAATCCACTGAATCTTGGAAATTATAGTGAAACTCTCAGAGATGCTCTGAGGACTGGACGTAGGTCAAAGTGGTTGTGGCCAAACCAGTATAACTCCCGGTGTACACTACGGTGATATTTCTCCATACTCTTTACTGCTTTATATTCACCGTCAAGTTTTATATTTGCAACGAAATTTTTAGTATCACCCAATTCACCCCCTCTTGGGTGAAACGCTTGCTCTAACATTAAGCACTTGGTAGACTTGGAGGTTGATGGTGAAACACAGTGGAGGAGGAATGGCTCTAGGTCTCGCCAGAGTTGGGGGTCAGAGCTGTCATCGGAACGGAGGAAGGATGAGGGTAATGATTGGTAGTTCACGGAAATGGAGAGATGGGGATGGAGGAGTGGTGTGAGAAAGAGGGGGACGATGGTGGTTGTGAATAAGAGAGAAAATGGACTGCCAGAATTGAAACTCACCGGAAGTGGGGGCCAGAAAAATCAAGAAACTCGCCTGAAAATGCACAACTCCACCGGAGAATTGCAAACACAGCTGGAACTCACAAAATATTTGCTAAAAATCATAGAGAATCTGACGGTGTGACAATGAGGGATGGAGGAGCAATAATGGTGGAATGAAAATAAAGAAAGAGGTCGCCGGAAATTTCAGAGCTTTGTCGGAATGGGGGCCGGAAGTTGCAGAAACACATCGGCTATTTTGAGCTTGGTGTCTGACATTGATAAGGGTGATGGTATTGGAGATGAAGACGTGGAGGTGTTATGAGGATGAAGATGCTGATTGTGATGACAGTAAAATAATGAAGGAAAGAAGATGATAAAGGTGGTGAAATGAAGAAAAGGAAAATGCCAAGGCTGGTAAAGGTGAATGGTGGTGATGGAGGGAAGAGGTCGGCGGTGATAGTGGTAACCACGTTCTTACTTCAAATCCCCATTCTGTAGTACCTCGGCAAAAGAAAATGGAAGAGGAAAACTGAAGAAGGAAGTGCTGCAGGTTTTTTTTTTGGATTGGATTGATGGTGGTGAAGATGGGGGTATATATAGTGAGATTGTCAATGTCCATTTCCCTTCACCAATATAGCCACTCTGATCGTTGTGTTAGGTGCAGCCGTCATCGTTGATTGCAAGCTGAAAGCAAGCTGCCATTGTGTGTCAGAAAGAAAGAAAATGTGTTCACTATGTTTAATACAAATCTTTCCGTGATGTACCCGCATGTAGTTTTCTACATATTCCAAAAGCTCACATGACAAAATCCCCTAAATTTTGCTTTTCTGTCGTTCAAAGGTTTGAATGTTGAATTTGCATCTTGGGTCTTTTCTATAATTTTCCCCAGTAAATTTTTGTCCTGAAAAAGCTGATGGGTACTTTTCTGTAATTTTCCCTAGTAAATGTTCTTCCTGAAAAAGCTGATGGGTACTTTTTTGTAATTTTCTCTGGCCCATTTCTATAATTTTCCTTGTCTTCAAAATATTAATTCGGCCTCCAAAAATCACCAATTGCTTCCCAAAAGCACCTGAAATGCAAGATTAAGCACAAGGTAGTATTAAAAGTTCAAGAGATCATATGTATAAATAATTATGGCCATTTTATCCTTTAGTTACAATTAACCCAATACAAATGCCTCTAATTAAAATGAGTACTTAATCATGCAATAATGCCTTGGAAAATACATTAAGAATCCCTATTTAATTAAAAGAAAATATATAAAATTATGGCTAAATCAAAATGCTTGAACCTTATTCGCTACCGCAAGTGCACGGATCGCGTCAAGTAATAAAGTGATAAGTAAAGTATCGTTCCCACGAGGATTTGATTCCAAAACCCAGTCAAGTATCAATTATCACACTTTCGCCTAAGTTAAGTTACACAATTATCAATGGTGGAGAGAACCAAATTTTGAAATTAAAAAGAAAATAAAAACAAGTGATTTATGGACTTCAAGGATAAAATAGGAGTTAGGATTATTTTCCCTCCTTGTATTTCAAAAGTACTCAATCAAATCCCCACTATATATGCTTTTTAATGAAATATTATACTAGCCAAGGATACTAAATTACCTATAAGTGCTCTCTCTGGTCTCCAAATAGGTGTTTAGTTTAATTAATTCACTAATCTCTTAATTAATTAATTAAACCCCGTTTTCATTGCAAATCCTATATGGCTATGTGAGGTCAATGAGTGTATCTCTACCTCATTGACAAAACTATCCATTCAACTCGCAAATTTCAAGTTCTCACACGATTAAACTCAAGTTCTACACTCAATTTAGCCCTCTCAGGCATCTATCAAGTAAACCCAACAATCTCATTGGTGGCCAATCAACAAGAAGCATTAAGCAAAGAGTAAAATCAGCATAATCTAATCATTAATCACAAATATAAAGGGGAAATGAGTACTTAATCCATACAAAGGTTCAAAACAACCCTAACATCAAAGATCTAGCTACACATGTTCATAAAACCCATGAGAAAATGGGGATAAACCAGAAAAATAGCAGAACATGAGGAAATAATAGCAAATGGAGAGAAAAAACCAAAAGAAGAGGTTTAGATCTCTTCAAATCTTCAATTTCTAGCTCAATCTCCACCTAAAACTCCAAACCCTAGCAGCGCAAACCTCCAAGATAGCCTCCAAAGTCCAGAATGACCTATTTTCGGCCTATCTCTTGCTTTAAAACCCTCCATATGCGTTTCAGCAAGTAAAACACATAGTTGCATTTTTGGTTGTATGCTTCAGCACACTGGTGTGTGCTAAAGCATATGACATAGTAGGTTCTGGTCCTCGTTGGCTTCAGCACAGCGCCAAGTGCTGAAGCATATAGCACAGAAAGTCCATTAGCTTCAGCACATGTATTGTTGGCTGAAGCCAACAACACAACAACTTCCTCTTTGCCCATGAGCTAGCTCTTGACTTGTCATCTTCCACCCTCTTGATCTTTAATCCTTTAAAAGCTTCCAAACTTGTCTCTATCCTCCGACAAAAGAGAGGATACATAAGTTCTAACTTTTCCTTTGAACTAAAGCCCACAAATATATTGTTCTACTTCAATTTTAGCTTGTTACTCTAATATGCACATTTTCTTCTATTAACTCTTTCTATTCTCAATTTGAATCCAAAAAATAGTTAAAAATAGAAGAAAATATGCTGGAATATTATCAATTTCTGAGAGTTAACACACCCCCAAACTTAAACATTTGCTTGTCCTCAAGCAAAGAAGCTTATACTCACTGAATGAATCAATTACTCATCATTTATGTATGAACAAATTATCCTCATCATCTGCTCAAGTAATTATATTAAACAAGAAATAAGTACAATATGCAAAGATGAATGCTTCATAGATTTAAAACATGTTTTTCAAGAATTCTTAAGTATGAGTGTGTGTATGGAGTCAACATTTATTCCTTTTACACAAGTTAAAATTCAAAGCAACACTTCACATCATATACTAATATTCAAACAAATGATTTTATCATCCCCTAATTCCTTCCTCTTTTCTTCTAATTCACTCCACTTAACTTAAAAATCAAAGGGACTTTTCTTAGCTTGTAATGGGGCCAAGGGTTAACGTTTTCAAAAGAAAAGGTAAAGGATAATCAATCAAATACCTTAAGATAGATGATACTATTCAAGGGTTTTCTTTCTTTTCTCATGAAACATACTCTCCCAAACTCGAACCAAATTGATCTTTTCATATCAAGCCTTTTTTTGTAAGAACTTTTCTTTCTTTGTTTTTTTTGAATACCTTGGCTTGCTTTCTATGCATTTTGAACTCTTTTACTTCCTACACTCCTTCCCCAAATCTTTTGTAACTTTGCATATCACCATATTCCACCCCCCAATCAGTTATCATCTATCTTAAAGCAAGGGAATCATGGTTTTTCACATTAGTTGAGGTAGGTAGATGTAGGTTTTCCAATAAAAATCTTTAATTGGTTTTTCAAATAGGCTCAAAATAAGGGTTCAAAAGGAAATCACATCAATTGGGTCAGTTTGAAAGACTCAATCGCATTTTATAAACTGCCCTAATCATTTTTTCAAATCTTGTGAAGTAAATAAAAGGTTTTGAAGAATTCCAAAGAGGATCCTAAAATCAAAAACTTGAAACAAAGGTATATAACATAATTTGCCACAAAGTCCTTCAACTCGCACATCCAAAATAAATTTAACTCCAATAGTGCGTGAATTACTTAAAAACTCTTGAACAACATATTTTATCACAACAATGCACTCATTTATGCACATTATAAAAATTTCCTATCTAATATAACATCTCAAGCAAAAATTCATATCATAGGATCATCCAAACAATATTTGACAAATAACCAAAACTAACAGCTTATTTTCAACAATTTTTAACAAGTAAAAACTTAAGCATGGGGAATTTCAAACATTCCAACAATTTTCTTAGAAAATCTGTTCAAAATTTTTTTTTCTATGCACTCCATTTCTTTCAAAAAGTTTCAAAATTGAAGTCAAAATTTCGAGCAATTTCACCATTGAAGCAATTTCAAAATTGAAGCACTCACCCCTAAACTTAAAATTTACAATGTCCTCATTGTCAACTAAAAGGATGGGGGAGAAAATAGCCAGACCTGTACAGCACGATATTCACAGCATTTACACCATTCAATATTTAACAAAAATTAGGCCCTCAGTAGCCTAACCAAGACCAGGAAATGAGGTCATCTCTAGCCATCAGTAGCTAGGAAATTAACAATCACAGCAGGTGAGTCATCAGACAGAGACAATTATATGAAACACTCAAACTAGCCATCAATAGCTAGGAAAATCATGTTCACATGCATCACGAGTGTCAAAGAGTATTGGCCTTCAGTAGCCAACACCAAACATCAGCTATTTAGTGTCGTGTAGCAACATTCACATTTATATGACAAATTTCGAAATATACCAATCCAAAACAAGCACCAAGAATATGCACACTAAGTACAAGCTAGCAACAGATCAATCATGGGGTTAACTAGAGCTCAAGCAAAAGATAGAAGCATCAGTTATCAGTACTATAACGGTCTTAAAAAGAACACAAAACACACAAAAAAAATAAAAAATAAAATAAAATAACACGAATGAAATCAATCATAAGGAAACAAACTTGACAGAAACTATCCTAAAAGAAAGGAAAAAATACCCCAACATTGAATTTTATCTAATTCCAAAGCTTTCAGCTGTGATTCCAAGCCTAACCTTAACCTCACTACCTCTTTTATAACCTCAAATCACCTCAGAATAAGGATTTAGATTAATACAATGTTAGCAAAATTAATCCCAGCATTGGAAACATTCCAAGACATTCAGCACAATTGGGTCATTGAAGCACATGCTCAAGAGCAATTATAGATTCATGAAAAACTTTATAAATCCAAAAATTCAAGGAGACAGTGAGCAATCTTTAAAGTTTAGGTAGAACAAGGTTTCAAACAAGAGAGAACTTTCTTCCAATTACTCATCAGTATGTAAAACTGGTGCGTGCTGAAGCATATGACACAGTAAGTTCTGGTCCTCATTGGCTTTAGCACAGCGCCAAGTGCTGAAGCATATAGCACAGAAAGTCCAGATCTCAAACAACACAGTAGCTTCCTCCTAGCCCATGAGCTTTCTTTGATTTTTGAGAGCTTTTATGACTTGTCTTCTTCCACCTACAAAGAGGAGGTCTTCATGAACACTTTAACTTTCACAAATAATTATAGCTATATGCATTTAACTCATAATTTAGCAAAAGTTTGACTTTTCTTTTGTTCTATCACATTTTCTTGAATACTCTCTTTATATGCAAAATTTATACCCAAAAGTGAGTGAAAAGAGAGGAAAATATGCTAGAATGTGATCGATTTCTATGAGTTAACAAACCTTTTGCAAAAGAAATAGAGCAGGCATAGAGGATCAGGAATGCATCTCCAATCAAAACAGGGCATGCATTTTCGTACAAAGATTCGCTTATTGGATTCAAGGGAACATAGTATAATAGTGTTGCTCATGGGAGTTCTAGTACGGAGGAAGATGCTATGCTATCCATCTTTTGGACCAATCTTGGGAATTACCTAAACCTTCAGATGAATTGAAGCAATTCATGGATATCTACCCAACTATGCAAATGTCGCAAGAAGAATACAATCGAGTATGAAGGGTTGGGGCTTATATGTTTTACCTATGGCAGGTATGGTCACAGAAAGGAGTAATGCCCATCGGCTGTGAAATCTAATGGTGTGTCTTCGATAGGAAACCTGTCGAACGTGAAACTCGATGATGTGTCTTCGGTAGGAAATTTGAACTAGGAAACATCAATTACTCTGACAGCACCACCGAAAAAAGCCCTCCCACGCTAAGGAATACTAGTTCGGACCGTGGATACTCATCCAGATTCACTGTCCTAACAGATACGGAGTTAGCCGAAGATATGAATCCTGAGCCAAATTCAAATTCTGTAAAAGATTATAGGAAAGCAGAATCAGGTGGAGAGGTGAGGCCAACAGTGGAAGGGGTGCAAGGAAGAGACCAAGGTTTCAGATCTAGTCAAATTAATCTAAAGAAGGGTCTACACGTGGGGTCAAGGAGATGGGCCAAAGTGAGAAAGCAAAATGAGGCCACTAAGCCCATTTCAAATGGTGAAAAGGAAGAGGCCAAGGAATCAGCTATGGGCTCAAAGGATGCTTCAGACTTGTGTTTGATGAAACAAAAAAGGGAATAAAACAAAGATCTCATAATCTAGTTAAAGGCAGCATGCAAAGCCGTAGGCTTTAACTTCAAAAAGAATCTCTTTGTGGGCCGCAAGCAAAAACCCATGCAACAACTCTCATTAAAAGTCAGGACCATCGTGGAAAAGAAACAGACTTCAACATGTTGGTATCTACAAGTGAAGCTGAGAAGCAGAGGACTAATCCCTCTTTGGATTCTAAGAACATGGCGTTGCTTCCATTGAATCATACCAGCACCAACTAGGATTTACAAAGCTGGGCTCAGAGATGCACTCTATTTCCCAATTAGAAGTTGTTGTCATGATGGGAGGAAATCCACCGTACAAGTAAGTTTTGTGACCCTCCTCTACCCTGTTGTGGTTTTCTTTTATGATTGTCTCAGGGAATTGTTGTGGGGCGGGTGGCAGTGCTTTGCCTTAAGTGTTGAAGGATGTGGTAAATAAATATGGAATTAATGTAATGTGTTTAGTGAAACCCAGGATAAGTGGAAACAGAGCTGATAAAGTGGTGAGGAAATTAGGGTTTAATGACTGGTTGAGAATTGAAGCCATAGGTTACGCAGGGGGTATTTGGGTGCTATGGAATAACTGGGAGTTCCAGCTCAAATATATAACTTCTAACACCTAATTACTTCACTACAAAATATCTAATAAGAATAATATGGATCCTATGTTTGTGACTTTTGTTTATGGAGATACTAGTGCCTTGAAGAGAAGGGAGCTGTGGTCATCTTTGCATGCCATTAATCAAACGTTGTCTATCCTATGGCTGGTCTTAGGAGACTTTAATGCCATTCTTAATCCCAGTGTTAAAGAAGGAGGGGCGGCCCCCAGTCATAGCTCTATGAATGATTTTCAAAGTTGCATTAATCGCTGTAACCTTATTGCAGTGCCTTTTGTGAGTGACAGATTTACTTAGGAAAAAACTAGGGTTAAGGAAAGACTGGATTGGGCTTTCTGTAATTTTGATTAGGAAATTCATAACCCTCAATCAAAATCATATAACAACCTCAGGTTTAAGTCTAACCATTGTGTAGTTGTTGTTACTGACTAAAAAAACAGTGCATGCAGTAAAAGGGAAAGTAAGTTCCAATATCAAGCAGCGTGGTGTATTGAAGAGGGGTTCAGTGATGTGGTTAAAGCAGCTTGGCAGAGGAAGAACTGGCTCCAAGGCCAAACTCAGTTTACAAAAGACACCTCAGAGTGGAATGATAGAGTAGTTGGGAATGTTGCAAAAAAGAAGAGAGAAATCATCTAAAGATTGGAAGGAATAGATCGAGCCAGGAGTAGAGAGGGTTGCCAAAATGGTCTCTACAAGATTGAAATAAAACTGTTGGACATGTATCAAAAAATTGCTTTGCAAGAAGAACTGGCTTTCCAGAAATCGAGATGTAAGTGGCTAAGTGGCGGTGATAGAAATACGAAATATTTTCATGCCAATGTTATAGCGAAGAGGAAACGAGGTAAAATTGAGGCTTTGCAAGATGATAACGGTAATTGGGTCTCGGATGAAAAGCTATTAAGAGAAATGGCCCTTAAATATTTTCAGAAACTCTATTCGGCCGAGAATATATCATCTCCTTTCTCTCCTTGGATGGCACGATTTCCAACCTTAGAAGCTCAACAATTAGAACTTCTTTAGAGACAGGTATCCCCAGTTGAGATCAAGAATGCGGCTTTTAAGATGGGAGCCTTCAAAGCTCCAGGACCAGATGGCTTGCACCCCGACTTCTTCCAAACTCAATGGAATTTGGTTGGGCAGAAGATATGTGATCTGGTAATCAAGATTTTTGATAATCCAGAGGATGTGCAGGAAATAAACCAGACAAACATCGTCCTAATTCCCAAGGTTGATCAACCTGCATCCTTAACAAACCTTAGGCCTATCTCTTTGTGCAACGTGAAGTTTGAGAGTGAGGAGAACATCCTTCATGTGTTGAGAGATTGTGAGCAGGCCCAAAGCGTGTGGTTCTCTTTAACTAACCATCTATACTTTACTATGTTTTCTTTTGGTAGTTTGTAGGATTGGCTTAAATGGAACTTACAGTATTCTCCAGGAAACAAGAGGATGGCTAGATGGTCATGGCAAAGAGTATTCAATACTACATGCTGGCTCCTATGGAAGAACTGATGCTGCTAAGCATTTGAAGGTAAAGCTAACAACCTAAAAGAGATAGTTCACATATACATATACCATCTCTCGGAAAGTGTGGAGAGCGGACGTTTTCATCATCAAATTTCCAAGTTCCTGTGAGAGGGCTTCTCAACTGGCAAGCCCTAGAGGAGGGCTCTTTTCTTATAGATGTCGACGGTTCAACTGCCAGTGGTGCTTGCTTGCCTACGGAGGTGTCATCCGCAATTAGCAAGGCAACTGGATACGTGGAATTTTAACAGAAGTTAGCACATACTTTCCCAACTGCTGCGGAAATCCATGCAATCCAACGAGGACTTCAGTTATGAAAGCAGATGGGTCTTAAGAAAATCAGGTTATTAACAGATTCTCTTCAGGCCATCCACTTATTATCGACACAGTGTGGGATTGATCACCCTTTGTATAATCTCATTTTAGATACCAGGTCCCTTATCTATGCAAACTAGGATTTGGAGATCTCCCAGACACATAGGAAAAATACTCGTTGTGCTAATTATCTTGCACGAACGGCTCATATGAACAGCCAGGATTACGTAGCATTAGGGGTATCCCCTATGGCATGTATTCATCTTTTTGCTTTGGAGTGTGGTGTGTTACCACAAGAACAATCTGTGAGACCTAACCTATAGGTTTTGTATTCTCTCAAGCTTTGCTTGCCTTTGTATCACAAAAAGAAAAAAATGCGGCAGTTTTGATCAGGGACCAAACAGCAATTTTAAAAAGTGTGTGGTATAAACTGTAATTTCTGCAATTTTAGCCCAAACTTTCATTTTCAAATTTAATCGAATTTCAATTTCTTCAACCACCTACAATAAAAAATAATTAATCCAATATCAAATCTTTTCATAAATAAATGATTAATAGTAATTATAATTATTTTGACAATTTTACCTTTTTATAGTTTTAATTTAATGTATTTATTTTTAATCTCAATTTTATCATAAGAGAGACACTTTAAGCTAAATAATTATGACAAAATCCCCCAGATTTCCTTCCATCCTCACTCCGGTCATCATTAACGATTTGAAACAGTGTCGCATATGTTCAGATGCTCATTTAGGGCTTTGGCTTTTATTTATTTCTTTTTTTCTTTCTTCTTTTTATTTAATTCACGCCAAAATAGTGCCATATCTAGTTGCTGCAGAATAGGGAAAGAAATAAAAATAAAGAAAAGAAACCAAATAGAATTAAGTAACATAATTTTTTTTCTTTTTTTATATACTTGAAAACAACTCTAGATTATTAGCAATATATTTATTTTTTTCCTAATTTCTAATTTTTTATTAAAAATATGATATCTACAGTAAATCCCCTAAATGATGCACATAATTGATCTCTTATGAAATCTCAAGTAAATCCCTTAAATTTGTAATGATGATTTCCTAAATACATCAAAATATATCTTAAATCTAATTAAAAACGTGGAGCCGCCAATATAAAAGATAAACATATTGTGTGTGTGTGTATTTATATATGCATTACGGTAGATGGATAATCATAGCATTGCCACGCACACAATTTGGCCACTCATAACTAATTAAATTGACTTACGCGTTTTCTAAACGTTTGAGAAGGGTTAAAAAACAAATATAAGATTAATTTGGAGTTCGAATCGGTGTTCATTAAATATATTTAGAGATGGGGTCTTAAAGACGATACCAGGTATATTTCGTTCTACATAAATTAAGTTCATTATTTTTTCTCCAATATTAAATTCATTTTATATTTATTTTTTAACCCTTCTCAAACGTTTAGAAAAGGCGTAAGTCAATTTAATTGTGAGTGGCCAAATTGTGTACGTACGTGACAATTACCGCTATATAATATGTTTATCTTTTATATATTAACGATTGAATATTGAAAAAAAATAAAGAAAGAGAAGTAAATTAGCCTAGTGAATTAATGTGAAAATTCACTAGGAGTATGTATCTATTATATATATATATATATATATAATATATATAAATACATGCATGTACATGTAGTATAATGGAAAACGCTTTTGAACTTGTAGCATTTTGGGAAATAATTTTGAGATCTTTAATTAAAAACGATTTAGACTGAAGTAAAATTAGATTTAGATCCAATTAATATAATGGACATGATTCTATGGTCATTGTTAGCATATTGCACTTGAATTCAATTTCCTGGAACGTTTGGGAAACGCGTAAATGGTTTGTATAAAAATATTCAGTTAGTTATTTCATTAAAAAATATTAAATTAATTACGTGTTGGACCAAATTAAATTGTCTTCAATCCCAAACATATGGATGGCACACCACACAATTAAACTTGTATTCTTTTCCTTATATGAATGAAACATCTTACCATCACAACCAATAACTTATGGATAACAACTATTCAGCACTTTAATTTGCTCTAACCGAAATTAATCGCACACACTTTGTAGATGTAATATTTATAATTTATAATTCACAACATATGTATACAAGTACCAGTAAGATCTATCAAAGTTTAATTCTTAATGAAATTTCGTTGATTAATTTACTTACTTTAAACCAAAAAATTTATAATTAACGTCATCATATAGCATTCGAATTCTAGTAAATTTTCATGCCTTTGAAGAATATTCGTGGAAATTGAATGATTGATAATAAAGCAGAATTAATTAATAGAATTCTTGTGTAAATAATAATGCCTCGCCTTCGCCCCGTAAAAAAAAAAAAAAATCTTAATTACGTGTGCCTTAATTAACAATGTCTCTTGGTTACTACTTTCCCAATAATTTCCTATTCTTTTAATCATTCATAAGACCTTGTCTATATAAATACTATGTTTGTGACCACCTTATGAAATACACACACACACACACACACACACTCCACGAGGTCTTGGAAATACGAGTATATATATAGCTAGACGAGTACGTATATATATTATGATCTGTTGATCTGTTCAGCATGGAAATACAAATATGGCAAGTAACCAAGAGATTACTTTGGAAATTTACCACTAATACTCTCAACACATATCCTTTTTTGCTTGGGACACAAAATTCGCTAAAATTTCCAGCAACCTCGTAATTCTTCGTATATGTCTAAGCATTAATGCTTAAGTGGTGACAGCACTGTGATATATTAATTTCTAAAGTAAATCTAATATATCAAGTTTTGAAGGTTGAATATAAATATATATATATATATATAAAATTTCCAAATTAAATCTAATATACCAAGTTTTGAAGGTTGAATATATATATATATATATATATATATATATCCAACATGAGTTTGTCTTGTGGTCTTTGAGTTCAGCCTTCATAAATGTAACTAACAAGCCTTGTTATCAATATTCTCTCCTAATTAACTATCTAATCAAAATCCTTTTTATATATTCATTCATATTGTAAAACTAATTGACTTCTTCCTTCCCTCTTCAATTCCATTTTTTATTTTTTGGTTCTATTTCATTTCCCCTCTCCAAATATTTTATTCTCTCCATCCCATGAACACGTAATTGGTCTTATCACTTTACTTCGTTTAACATAAAATTCAACCTCAATCTTTGACTCTTCATGTTACCTATTTAATTCAAAATTCTATACATTTTTTCCTTTTGTACTGAATTATGTCGTGCAAGATGCTTCGTTGCATTTGAGGTGAAATTTGTGCTGTTCTTTGTTTAAGAAAATTCAACTTTAACTTTGGTGGTCAGACTTTGCACACATTTGATTGGTAAAATATTTACAAAGTTTCAAAGTTAATATAGCATATGTCTATTTAGTAGTAAAGGGGACGTGAATTCATATATCAATAGTAAGTGAATGTTTCGATTAGTCTATTTTAAATGATTTGGTACTATACAGAATAAATACTCTCTCCAGTCCTAAATATAGGAGTCAATTGACTTTCTTAGAGATGTTGAGGAAGCTTATTACGTTAAGGGACTAAAAGTATACCTCATGTAAAACTTAAATAACTAAAAGTATATTGCAGCCCACAACAATATAATGGGATTGATATACTGATTAATTAATTTACTTAAGTTAAACAAAAACTATTTCTATTTGACATCATTGATCAATATAATGAGAAAATACCGGACGTCCATTAATTTTAGATGCAGAAGGGTTTATTGATATATAAATTTTGGGAAAACATATTTGTAGCTACCCATACTTTCACCCAAATTTTATTTTAGTGCCTTAGTATTTTTTTCCCTCTTAGTTAAATCATTAATTTTGCTCTATTAACATTGTTAACTCCTGTAACTCTAACTCTACTCTATTAGCATTGTGAGATCCTATATAGGAGTTAGAGTTACTAACGAAGTAAAATTAAAACATTTAATTAGGAGAAAAAGCACCCAGGTATCAAATTAAAAATTTGGTGATAGTATATATGGGTACTTGCAAATGGGTTTTCCCTATAAATTTGCAAAGAAATTTCTCTGTTAATTTCATTAATGATGTATGAATCTCCCAACATCTTAAATGTTTAATTAATACTTTGAAAACACCGTGTGGATTGTGGCACAAGTAAGATTGAGTTGAGCAGATGGGCTATATCATTAGTAATGTTCTATGGATTTTCAAACAATTTTTAGGTGATTAATATGAATTACGAGTACTTTGTCTAATTTAACTGTACATACAATAGGTCCATGCTTGAGATTTATTATTCTAATATTGTATTGACTTTGTTCTCATGAGTATAATATATATTAAATAAGGGTAAAGTTGGAATGTAGTTAAATTTTAAGGTAAAGTTAATGAAGTTGAAGTTTTTTCTTAGTTTGTGACAATTATGCAGGAAGTGACATATAAATAGTACTCACACCAAAAGAGGAACTAACAAGCCTTGTGATTAATATCCTCTCCAGATTGTTAAGTATCGAATCAAAATGCCCTTATATATGTTTTGGTCTTTTAAATAATATAAGCAATTTCCCCTTTGGTCTCTCTAATCTTTTTCAAAATATTTTACAGACCTATCAACTTTTTAAATTTTAAGAACCATGGTTCTAAGAGTATTCCTACGTAAATGTCAAATTTGAAGAAATGCACCATACCAAACAAAACAAAAAAACTGAAGACATGCGCGAAGGTCAATTAAACTATTTCAGACACCTGCCTTTATTGTATTTTTTTCAATAATTATGATTACATCATACAAAGGGTTTGCAATTGAAAGCTACTTACGTTATTCCAATGCTTATTTATGGAAAGCAAAAAGAACAACAAATCAAACCTAAAAGCATAAAACAAAACCAAAGTCGAATAAATTTCTTTGTAGTATTATTCCTATTTTTGCTCTAATTAGGATAGAATGCGCGTGTAATTGCGCCATAAGTTTGCTCCCCTTATTCTTTATCAAGCCATATCACTGCAATATATATATATATATATATCACTGGCACTTGATGATCTGCATGAAAATGAAAACCAAAATGAGATTTGAGTTAGACATTAAAACCTAAGAAGATCGATGGAGAAGATTGTTACCGACAAGCGGCTAGTCAGATCAGGATCTCTTCATATATACTTTGGAGAAAGGTTATATCACAAGCTAATTAATTAAGAAGGATTAGAATCCAAAAAGCTGTTTAAATAGTCACTTAATTAATCACTACAAAACTCTTTAAAAATATGGAAACATGTGGAATTAAAGTTCATTTATATTACAACGTGCGCAAATTCATTTAGAGGTCATCGCCCTGAATTTGAAACCGATTAAGAACTTAATAACAAAATATCTTAAAATAACACATAATTCATCGGTTTTTCCTAATGGAAAACCGTTTACTTGAATAAAGAAAGGAGCATGTGTGTGTGTGTGTGTGAGAGAGAGAGAGAGAGAGAGCCTGAAAATGAAGTAAAACGTACGAGTTATGGCTGTTCTTTTTTGGGACCGAAGACTTTTTTGGGATCAGGGAGTGGAGGGCCAGAGTTGAGGCCCTGAGTGGGAGGAGATGGCTCATTGACAGGGGCAATAGCTTTCCTAATACTTATTTTTTTTGAAGAACTCTTGTTACTTTTTTCTTTTGAAGAATCCATGTTTCTTCTTCCTTCAAAAAGCTTCTTCTGCTTCAATTTGATAATCAGATAGCCCGCTAGGGTTTGCTGTGAAACTCATGAACCGGATACATGTATTTATATACATACATGGCTAGTCAAGTGATTACATGATCCATGTTCCTTGATGAACAGTTCATGAGGAAATTGAGGGAATTTGAATGAGGCAATTAACCAAGTGATTGTCGAGGAAATTTACATACAAATACTCAACTCTTGCGTGTATATACATGTATTAATTACTAATTCCTAACACCTTTTCTTTTTTGGTTTTGCCAACCCTTTGGGTCAACCGGTTTCCGGTCCTTTTTCATTTATAAATCCTATTACCAGATATCTGAGAAACTAATTAATCTTAATCGAGGATTTATGACCGATATGCCTCTCCCTAGAGGTCTTTTTTTCACTATACTAAGTACCCTTAAGTAATTACTGCCTCACACTTTGAACTTAGCTTGGAATTGAACTTTCAAAATCGCGACTAAGGTTATTATATTGTGGGTCTACGTTCTTAACGTTAATTAATTTGAATAACAAAGTAATTAACTAATACTTGTCATCCATTTTGGTTAAGTGCATGTGGCACCCCTTAACATATTTTTCAGTTTAATTCATCAGTTTTGTTTTTCTTCGGTCGTTCCCCCCTTATTCAGGTTTAGTCTCCCCCATGAACACGGAAGTAGCTTATTTCGTTTAACATAGAATTCAACCTCAACCTTTGACTCTTTATTGGCAATTTATATCAAATTTCTCAGTTTTTTTGGAGGTATTATTGAATTATGCCACGGAAGATGCTTCATTCTAGGTGAAACTTAAGCTGTTTTTTAAGAAAATCAAGTGGATTCCATAACGAATATACAGTGTATTATTATGAGAATAAAATGAAACTCATGATTAAATCAGTTTTCTGTTGAAAGTTGAATAATTCGAATTATATACATATATTAGATTTTCGTATATACCAAGAAGATACCAGGTAAAGTTGTAACAATATTATCATATATGAGCTGGTGATGGGAAGTAATTTATTGGAAATTGGCAAGGAAGATGGTAAGATATTGATGATATATCTATTTTTTATTTTATTTTTGGCATGATATTATTGATGGTACATTTAACACTTTTTCGTTAAAATATTTATAATACAAAATACATGTATACAAGTACAGATAAGATCAAAGTTTAATTCTTAATTAAATTTCGCTAATTAATTTACTTACATTATTAAACACAAAAAATTATAATTAACGTCATTAATTTATCTCTCGCACTATCAAACGATCGAAGACTTGTTACTTGCATTTTCTTTAACAAATTGAAAGATATTGCTTGCCGATCTCCTAATATTGTTCGTAGCATTGGAATAATTTTGCATACATTTTAA
Source organism: Inga leiocalycina (assembly GCA_963242795.1). Classification (NCBI taxonomy): domain Eukaryota; kingdom Viridiplantae; phylum Streptophyta; class Magnoliopsida; order Fabales; family Fabaceae; genus Inga; species Inga leiocalycina. Next base: position 85,998,362 of record OY725321.1, on the reverse strand, counting down.
TTTTAATATCTTTCAAATACGGTTTCAATCCTGGTAAAAAAAAGGGGTTTCAATTAATCCCAGGCGGCACGATTTCATGAAATTAAACGTCAACCATTAAAAGTGATCTAATAGTCGAAACATTAAATGGAGAGTAAATAGAGAAGGAAGTCAATAGAGACACCTCTCTCTCCTCCTTTGGTCCTTATGACATTTGCATATAAAACCTAATTAACTAATTTAAGTATATTAATGATGTTGATTAAGTTAATTACTATGACATGTTTTTTCTAAAACACTCTAATCAATTCCCTCAATCCCTACCTCTCCAACTTGACTATTATTGTTAAGAAAATATCAATATAGTTCATCTGGAAAAAAAAATTGATGAATATGTGAAATAGGTTTTACATTTAAGATCAACATCAACTCTTTAATTAAATCATACAATAAGAATGGGAGGGAGTATATGATTCTTATATTTATTTGCTTGATATCTATGGGTTCCAAGGGTGTGTGTGTGTGTGTGTGTGTCGATATGATAATGAAGTGATGATTATATTGGATGCTGTTTTTTTCCTTTTTTGCCAGAATATTGGATGCTAGTTGAACAAACCATAAACTCCATATTAGCTGTAAATAATTATTCTTGACCTACAAAAAATCAATATACGTTATAAACTACACCATATTAACACAATTATTAATTTTTAAAGGGTTAAAGTGTAAATCTGCCTCAGAAGTTTTCACTGAAAAGTAATGTTACCCTAAAAGTTTTTGCAGGTTCAATTTGGCCTCAAAAATTTTAAAATATAACAATATTGCCCTCATCCAATTAAGTGCGTAGTCACTATGACGAGTATGGAATGCGGACCCATCGATTGAAGGGAGAGGACTGGGAGGCCAATGACAGGGGCCTCATGATTCATTGATTTGTGAGTTAAAAAAAACAAAAAACTCAGCCAGACACTCTTTCTCTCTATGTTTTTTTTTTTTTTTTGCCATTAGCCAGACACTCTCTCGTATCTATTCCATTAATTTTCCGAGGAGGCTTTATTTTTATTGAGCAAAATATAATGTAAACTTAGTATTGGGCCTGGTTTTTTGTAGGTATGGCCCAATGTGAGTTATTTTGTGTAAATAGAGACAGATTCTCTCTTGAGCCACAGGTTTGTGTCCAATAGTTTTAAATTAATTTATAGTAGTAAATGAGAGTAAATTATATTTTTTGCCACTGCTCAAGTGGTAAAAATATTATCTAACTCATTAGATAGTACTATGCTACTAAAGTTAATTAGTTGTACTTTGAAAAAGCATGGGCTCTGAAAGAATAAATTAGATATTTTAAAATATATACATATATATATATAATACTCGTGTTTCATTGATCTCAATTTTGTTATTGTTCTTTGTTTATTGGAATATTAATTAAAACCTTTAAAAATAATTTTTTAATTATGATTCATTGTGTATGAGATATATTAGAAGAGTTTTATTTTAACTATCTACTACATTTGCCTCTGCCTCCCTCTCCCTCATGAAAGGTCGGGGCAGCCACATGAGGGGAGAGGGAGAAAGAGAATTGTGACGTTTTAAATAATATAATAAAACTTCTTAGTTTCCATTATTATTGTTTATTAGGGTCGTGCGCTTGGGCAGCTTTCTGCAGTGTGCTATCCTCCGACGTGAAAATATTTGTAATTAATGTCTGAGATCTTTGTAGGAGTAATAGTGTAATACTCTCCTACAACTACCTCAAGTATATACTCATACTTTTTAAGATATAAGTTTTAAATTTGTGAATAGATGTGTCCCAAAATATAACATTTATTAAGAACGATGATGAACAGTGATGATCTCTCAAGTCGGCTCCCCCTCCTCTCCTTTCCACGATGCTCTTTAGGTCTTCAATTCCCCAATATTGAAACAGTGTCGCATATGTTCAGATGCTCATTTGGGGCTTTGGCTTTTATTTCTTTTTCTTTTTTTTTTTATTTAATTCATGCCAAAATAGTGCTCTATCTAGTTGCTGCAAAATACGGAAAGAAATCAATATAAGGAAAAGAAACCAAAATAGAATTAAGTAACATAATTTTTTCCGCAACAAAATAGAAAAGAAACCAAAATTTGTAATTTAAAGGATTTACTTGGGGAGGGCTAGAATTAAGTATGATGTTTTTGAGGGAGGATATCACTAATAGTGGCCTCTCTTAGTTTCCTAGTGTAATGTAATCCCCAATTATTGGCCTTTAGGGGGAAAAAAAGGATTTACTTGAGATTTTCCAAATATACCAAAATATATCTTAAATTTAATTAAAAATGCTGATTCGTCAATATAACAGATAAACATATTGTGTGCGCGCGCGCATTACGATAGATTGATAATCATAGCATTGCCACGTACACAATTTGGCCACTTAAAAAACAAATATAAGATTAATTTGGAGTTCGAATCGGTGTTCATTAAATATATTTAGAGATGGGGTCTTAAAGACGATACCAGGTATATTTCGTTCTACATAAATTAAGTGCATTATTTTTTCTCCAATATTAAATTCATTTTATATTTGTTTTTTAACCCTTCTCAAACGTTAAGAAAACGCGTAAGTCAGTTTAACTATGAGTGGCCAAATTGTGTACGTGACAATTACCGTTTATATAATATGTTTATCTTTTGTATATTAACTATTGAATATTGAAAAAAATAAAGAAAAAGAAGTAAATTAGCCTAGTGAATTAATGTGAAATTCCAACAAATAGTTGGTGATAATATAGGGTTTTTTTGGGATCCTTCTGAAAAGAAAAATCTATGAGTATGTATCTTTTATATATTTAAATATATATATATATGCATGTACATGTTTTTGGCCGAAAAAGAATAGAACAGACAGAGACAGGTCAACGCTGTGATAACTTCCGACAGGCTGCTGTTACGAAATCTCCTGAATAATTTGTTTTATTAATTCATCTACACCCAAAAAATGGAAAAAAAAAATTAATATTTTATTAATTTCGGTAGTTTTCCATTAATTTGCTTCTTTCCATTTTTGCTGCTAATCATGTCAATTTTTCTTTTTAAAAATATAGCAACTCGGTCTAATTGACGCCAAGTTCTGATCTGTAGTATAATGGAAAACGCTTTTGAACTTGTGACATTTTGGGAAATAATTTTGAGATCTTTAATTAAAAACGATTTAGACGGAAGTAATATTAGATTTAGATCCAACTAATATAATGGACATGATTCTATGGTCATTGTTAGCATATTGCACTTGAATTCAATTTCCTGGAACGTTTGAAAAACGCGTAAATGGTTTATATAAAAATATTCAATTAGTTATTTCATTAGAAATATTAAATTAATTACGTGTTGGACCAAATTAAATTTTCTTCAGTTCCAAACATATGGAGGCCACACCACACAATTAAACATACCGTAGTTACCTAATAATTTCTCTAAGCATGAGGTCTCTCTCTCTCTCTCTCTCTCTCTCTCTCTCACACACACACACACAAAACGTGTTACCTGATCTTTATATTTATCCAAAACACAAAAAATAAAAACCCAGCAATAATAAGTCAAGGTGAAATTAAATAATTCCACCACAAAGTCGGTGATGATGTTGAAATTTTTAGTCCTTGAGAGAAAAGAAAGTTTCAAAAACGCTCAAAGGTTAATGGGATGAGAATTTTAGACAACTTGTCGGAAAACTTGATAGTACATGTTTTAATTAACCAAAAAGAACTAATTTATTAATTTATTTTATACATTTTCCATTCTTTTTCCCTTTCAGTCTAGCTACTTGTAGCAAATATAACAAACTATACCTCTCAATGGGTGTCAATGATGGGTTATATGAATCCCATGGCACTATTTTGCTTTGCTTGAAACTACCCCTTTCAATAAGTTATTGACCAAGTTACAATCTATATAGAGAATAGTCAAGAAAATACCAGTTGAATTTCAAAATCTCAAATCAGTTATGATTTTCTCCTAAATTGAGTTGTTAATATTTATACTCTTGTAGTTAATATCTATACGGCTATATTCTAGTAAGCAATAAGATTGATTTAAGATTTTGAATATCAATTTTCTTGTCTTTTCCCATATATATATATAATGTGAAAATCCTAACAATGTAACATACATGTTAGTCGAAATCAAACACGATGGAGACCACCGAAGAGGTCACTGATAAAGGCATCTACAACGACATGTTCAGGCTCCCATGCATCCAAAAGGTCAAAACTACCCCTCTCACGTCATGCCAGATAATTAAGGGCATGAATGGAATTTGGAAATGCAACGTGAATAGAGAGAGAGAGAGAGGAAACATGCAGAAAAATTCCTAAATCGCGTACGTGTTCATCAAAGTCCAAAACTTTGAAACAGAGAGTTTCAACACGGTGCGACTAGCTTATATATTGAGTTCCATTTTACGTGTGCCCTAATGTAACGCTGGTTTTAGTTATTTAATTTCACGAGTAAATTAAATGAATTAATATGTGCATGTCTTCCAAAGCACGTAATCTAAACCAACTGAGATACAAATGAACATGACCACGTATATATAAGTAAATACCCTAACAATAACTTGGTTAGTTCCCATGAATTTCCTTCTTTCAACGTTGGACTACATTGAACATGGACCATAATAGTACTGGCTTATCTCTATAAGTAGTGGATTCCTGAAGCTTGAGAATGAAGCAAATTAAGCAATATCTGTACGTGAGAGATCATCGTCATCGTCGTCGAATTCGATTCTGCTTTAGAATATTCAGATATGAGTTCTAAAGACATAAGCAGTGGCAAGATTTTTGGGACTGCAAGGCCACCTCCTCGGAACCCTCCTACCCCAAAATCTGGAACTCCAATCCCAAAGCCCCAGGATGTCTTTTCCAGGAGACATCGATGATATTGCTGATGCAAGTATATATGCATGTCCCTTTTCTTTCTATTCTCTGGTTACTTATTCATTAATTAATTACTCTTTTTTATTCTTATTATCTTTCATCATGAGCAAGCCTCAATTCTAAATATTTGATACATGTCAAGTACGTACCTCTCTTAGGGACTGTGCCTTTTCGTAAATATATTTTAAAGCACAATATCCATATAAACAAGTATATATATGAGATTTATCATTTCTCAATTAGCTTGAATTTCTAAGTCCTGTGTTTTTATTTTGCAATTTTGCTCACTCAATTTTTTTGTTAATTTTGATACAGATAGGGGGTGAAGTGAAATTGATAATGGATTGACGGGGCTTGCCATATAAAGGAAGACTGGAAACAAAAAATAGGCTTCATATATAGGGCGATTACCTCAAATAAATATATCCTCTTTAGTTTGTTTACCTGCATTGATATTTGTTCATTACACCTAAATTTGTTCGTTTTAATAAGTGTAGCTACGTATGTGTCTAGAGGAAATATATTGTAAGCTAGATTAGAATAAAAGGGGTTTTATTTGTTGAATTTATTTGTTTGGTTTTTCGTCTGGGTTTGACTTATTAATTAGCTGCTTGTCCGTAGTTGATTCCAATAATGGAGACAATATTCATTTGATTTGAAAGGCCCTTCCTTTAGTTTTTTGATTCTCTGTACTACACAACATCCAATCAAATTCGCTTTTAGTTACTACCATCGGCAGGCCCTCCCTCACCAACCTCTCTGGCGGCAGATCTGGCATTGGGGTGTTCCTGAGAGAATAAAACTCTTTATGTGGCAGGTTTTTCATGAGAAACTACCTACAAATGAGATTAGAGCAAGACACAACCCGAGTGCACTAAACACTTGCCCTTTTCAGTGTGAGAGTGATGAAACCATCCTTCATGTTTTGAGAGACTGTGAGCAAGTCCAGAGAGTGTGGTTTTCTTTAACTAACCATTTATATGCTACTATGTTTGCTTCTGGTAATTTGCAGGACTGGCTCTTATGGAATTCACAGCATTCCCCTGGAAACCAGAGAGTGGTGAGATGGGCTTGGCAAAAAGTATTCAGTACCACATGCTGGCTTCTTTGGAAGAACCGTTTCTGCCAGGCGTTTGAAGGAAAAGCGGATAAACCGAAGCAGCTTGTTCACAGATGCATATTCCATCTCTCGGAATCGGTAGAGGCCGGTCGCTTTCATCACCAGATCTTCCAAATTCCAGAGAGAGGACTTCTTAACTGGCGTCCTCCTGAAGAGGGTTTCATTAGAATCGACGTAGATGGTTCGACTGCTAGCGACGGCATGTCAGCCTGTGGAGGAGTCATCCGCGATCATCAAGGTAACTGGGTTTGTGGATTTCAACAGAAGTTAGGAATCTCCTTCCCAACTGTTGCTGAAATCCATGCAATCCACAGAGGACTTCACCTTTGTAAGCAGTTGGGTTTCAAAAGAATCAGACTTTTCACAGACTCACTCCAGGCCGTACACTTATTGTCAACACGTTGCGAGATTGAACACCCTTTACATGATGTAATTCTAGATACCAAATCCCTCATTTATGCATACTGGCACTTGAAGATTTTCCATACACATAGGGAGAATACTCGCTGTGCCGATTACCTTGCAAGATCGGCTAATTATAGCAACCTCAGTTATGCCGAAATACGCTCACCCCCGGTGGAATGTATTAATCTTTTTGCGTTAGAACGTGGCTTGTTGCCACAAGAACAATCGTTGGGGCCTTGCCCTTGATCTTGTATCTTTTCAAGCTTTGCTTGCCTTTGTATCACAAAAAAAAAAAAAAAAAAATTTGCTTTTAGTTACATGCACTTTAAAGCTACCTTTTCAGTCTTTTCATCAACAACTTATATAACACGATATCATCTATATCCATGAAGGTTGAACTTTATTAATTATAATTACATTTATTAAATAAATATTATTACACTCTTCCAATTGCCAATTGAAGGCACAATGTCCAAGAACTTACAGGAGCTGAAGAGTTCTAAACTTTCTAAAAATATAAATTGAGTTTAACTATAAGTTTAGATTACCTAATCACTTCTCCAACATACACATTTTAGTTGACCGTATTAATGTACCATGAAAATTGGAAAGTCGACATTATAACCAGAATCTATTTAAACTGCGAATTTTTTACCCGTGAAAATTCGTTCAAATTTACTAGACTTTGAATTTAGAAACTTGTAGAGCAAGAGACGAAAGAAGGTTTATGGAACCCACACGGTTTGTAATTTATAAGAAAAACTCAAACTCTTGTGATATCGAAATTATATTAGGCTACCCCACAATTGTATTGCTATATTTGGAAGGACAAGAAAACATAGATACATGTAAAAATCAAAGGAATGAGAACTTTCGATGACCTGTTTGTGGAAGTGCCGACATCTCTATTTTTTTAATATAACAGGCCAATATTACTTTAGATTTGATCATTGTAACAGGTACAGATCTTCTCAAACACGAATTAAAGTCCATATATTACCTTTGAAATTAACTAGAGTTTCAGTTCCGCGTGAACCGTATTGATTAAACTTTCAAGCATTTTCGCATGTGTTAGTTATACATTGGAAGAACCCAAAACAAAGGAAAATGTTGGTGGAGATTAAATTAACTGACGCATATCAAAACATAATTATAACGAATTAACTTGTATTCAGAGGCAGTAATCAAATATATATTAGTCTTACCTTCTCTACTAGTATTAAGCCTCAGTTTGTATCAGAAGAAAATTAGGAATGAAAGAATATTAAGAAGAAAAACTCTAAAAACAATAAAAAAAAAAAAGTGAAACTTTTCCTTCATAGTATAACCCTTAGTTTTTTAGTTTACTGCTGATTTTCCCAAGTAAATAAATTTAATTGTGTCGAAATTGATGTAGAAATTTCTCTATAAATTAAATGCCATGACAATATTCACATGGCTACTTCCCATCAATTTCCTTGGCCTATCAACCATGTTACGTTCCAATATCTGTGTGACTAAGAATATTATATATATATATAATCTCTAATCCTTATTAAAATTGGAATTATATTAGGACAAGTCGAGGAAGTAGTATCTTATCATAATCAGTTAGTTTACCCCTTAGGTATTGTTTATTCATTTCTATAATTTGTTCGTCTTATTTTCTTCTAGGTATGTAGTTAGGGAAAATATATTGTAAGCTAGAACCTATAAGCCATATTACCAAAAATAGTTGTATTTCTTAAATTGTCGGAATCTGCTTCCAATAATGGAGTCTTTTTTTTTTTTTTTGACGTTCCAATAATGGAGTCAATCATTTGAAAGAACCGCCTTTTTGATAAATCCATGTCGCTGTACTTTGTTGTTTATGCTTTATAATATTATGGAATCATTCGAATCACATATAGTTTGATCGGTACTGTACGTCGAAACATTTTCACCTTTTTAACATAAAGTTTGTCTTTATCGTATATGCACTTTTTTTTTTTTTTTGGTCAAAATCGTATATGCACTTTAAAACCACCACTGCTCTGTTTTTTTTTTTAAAAAAAAAAATCACCATAACAGAAGAGTTTGTTCCTCTGGAAGAAATTAAATAATACTCTCAGTCTCCCTTCGATCCTAAATATAAGATTCAGTTAATTTTTTTTTGGATAGATTAAGAAAGCTAAATATATTACTTAATCATAGTATATGTTGTTGATTGAACCATATTTTTACATGATTTTTCATAATTTATTTGGGATTTAAATGCATTTTATGAAGCATTATTGCATAATTAAGCATGAATTTTGGTTAGGAACAATTGTTTTGAATTAATGGTAATTAGGGGAAAAATGATCAAAATTATTAATTATTTTGTACAATTGTTTCTTAGACTTTTAATGCTACTTATGCTTAAATTTTGTATTGTAGGTATTAAAGAAAAAATTGAAGATTTTGGAGATCCAAATTAATTATTTTGAGGGAATTGGGCTAATGTTGAAATTGGAAAGCCTGAAATAGAGAGAGCCCAAAAGACAAGGAAAAGAGACAGAAACGCAGCTGGGCCGAAAAAAAAAAAAGAAGAGAGAACAGGCCCATAGCGATCAAGCCCAGAATAGATATCATAAAAAAAAACAGAAAACAGAGGATCCGATTCCCATGGACCCAACCCGGTGGATATGGCTGATGGATATGCAGCAACCCGATACAGACGTGAGCTGGGGGAGAGGATATACAGAGAGGCGCCACACAGGGATCATCGAGCTTCATCATCATCGCATATCTTCTTCTTCCTCCCTTCCCCTTCTTGTGTCGCCGGCGGCACAGCTCCTCCTCTCCACCATTGCCGCCGGTGACCTGCTTGAACGAGAGGAGAGATCGGAAAACAAAGCTGAGACGCGGGCGTGAGTGTGGGGGCGCCGTCTGTGGGAAGGAGAGAGCTTGAGAGAGAGAGAGAGAGGGCCTCCATCAACCACCAACATCTTCTTCACCATCGCCGGCCCTCCCTCAATCTCTCATCACCTTTCATCGAACGGAGAAGAGAGACCACACAGCCTAGTTCGCCGGAGGCCACCTCCTCTGCACTACACCACCATCACTTTCACAGCCACCACCTCCGTTTCTACTGTTCCATTCCCTTCTTCATCTGCTCCGTTTCTCCACCATTTCAGCATCACCGTGACTCCCCTGTGACTTTCCTTCTATATTTCTCACTCTCATTTTCTAACAGAACCCACAAAATTCATTTTGCTCAGACTCTCGTTCAATTTCCATGGGTATTAAATGCTTTGAAGATAATGTGGCTACTGTTAATATCATGAGAGGCTAATTCATTTGTGCTTCTTGGTGATGATGAATTGTGCTTGAGTTTAGATTGCCTAATTTTAGGAATTTTTATATATATGATTCTGGAATTGGGATTAATGTTAATTGTCTCATTTGGTTTGATAATTGTAGTTGAGATTGAATTTTGCAATGTGAAGATTATATATGTTTGAATTTCTTTATGATTGCAATGAGATTATGTTAATTAGCGTGTTATTGTCTAGTTAATGTGGTTGATTTGTATCCTTGAGGGGCTGGTTAGCACTCAAATTCAAGAAGACTCATGTTGCATTATTCCAATTTTAATTGCACATTAAGTGATTTTTAACAATATTTCAAGAGTTAGTAGTTAGTTATGTTTGTAGGAGCAACTATTAATTGGGATTATTGGACTCAAGTGTTATTTTGAGGTTACTCTTAAGACTTAATGAATTCTTAACTCCCATAATCTTTTTGAGCAAGAATTGTCATTTCTTCATTACCAAGAGCATTCATCATTTATATTTTCCACTCCATACCATTCCATTCACTCATTCTCCATTTTTATAAAAAGACCAAAAACAATAGTTAGCATATAATTAAATTGCATCTTTCTTTCAATTATTAATTTCAAAAATCCAAAAATCATTTTCCCCTTGTTTAATTGCATTTGCATGATAATTAGTTTACTTAGGTAGTTCAATAAAGGCTCCTCAAGTGAGACAACCCGAGTATTACATTATACTGCAATTCTTGGATTAAAAATATTTTGCATTTGACCCCAAGGCGTAAAGACACAGTCAAATCAGTTGTGTGTCATTAGATTATATAGCAATTTATAAGCCAAACTAACTAGTTTAGATAAAAAAAAATGATTGATATAAGCACCTTAAAATAATTTATTTATGTTTCTTAATCTTTTAAAAAAGTCAATTGGACCTTATATTTAGAAATGGAAATAGTAATTTATTTACTTAATAATACTCTTATTGTCTACAAGAGTGATATGGGATTTTGAAGATCAAGTGGTATTTTCTTATCTTTTTCGTTTTATTTATAGAAGTGACAATACTATAATTTTATTATTATTATATTCATTTGAAAGTGCATTAAGGGACAAAATTAAAGGTAACGACGAAGATTGAGGCTTATAATAACATTTAAATCAACGTTGCACTGCTATCTACCTTGCCGAGAAGGCTTTTCCAAGAACTTACATGAATGGAATGTGTCCAAAATTTAAAAAAATAGAAATATGATATATACGTCATTTATAAGAGATTTCATCTCATAGTAAATTATTAAAACTTGATTTACTACAAAAAGTGAACCATGACTTAATCTGATTATTTCTCAAATACGTTTTAATAGTTAACCTTCATTACATTGTGCCATGAAAATAGGAAACTTGAGTCTATATATTCTCACCTCAATCTTTATTTAAACTGGAAATTCTGTTAGGCACGAAGGTCTATGGTAAGTGTCTGCCTTTATTAAAGATGTAATTTCATTTTTTCTAAAACATAGGGACTAAATAATAAAATGGCTAAACTATAGGGACCTAATTGCATCAACTTAAAGATCAGGGATTGAGTTACAATTAGATAAAGAATATATGGACGAAAAGATTAATTTTCCCAATTTATTGTACACTTATTTTTGAATTAGAATGGTAGTCACTAATTACCTAAGATTAATTACAAGCAGGATCGAACCCACGACTTCCCATGTTACCAGTTGATCTAGCCTCGAAGGGCTTAATTAATGTAACGAAGTTTTTAATTGAGAGGCCAACAGAAAGATTTTAATTAGTTGTGACGTGCGATTTATTTATTTAGTTCAAAACGGTGCCTCTGTACACAGAGTTGTTTTAGATGTACACCTCTTTGATGGGCAAGTACAGATTGGGCAGGTTTGTCAGCTATTTCCGAACGGAGATCCCATATAAGCAAGTATCGGTCATCACCAACAGAACCAAATGAGTTTTCATCCCTCAAATGCTATGCCACATCTTCAACACGTTCATGAGCCTATTTAGATAAATGAAATGAGATTAGTGTCAAATTTGGTGTGATACTGTCCAGCATTCATGAAAATAATAACAGATTTTTGTTCTTTGAAGGCTTAAATGTATGGGGACCTAACATGTTGCAATATGCCCAAGACAGCCCTGTTGCTTAATGAACTAAGACAAGATAATGACAAGCTGTAAATAATGTCAACCATGCACATAAAAATTACAGCAATTTTCCACCAATGCTAACCCTACAAATAACAGGTTGACTATATTTTGGTTACAATGTGATTTAAGATTTAAAATCATCCTTCCAATTTGCAATATGTGAGGTGATTTGGTAGATCTGTTATTCTATCAAATCATGTACCACCATATCATCAGCATAAAAGTAGCCCATATGCCTTTTTAGCCACTTCAACTTGAAATGATTCAAACTAAAGTAAACATTTCTCTATTAGGTTACCTGAGTCCGCACTAAACATAGAAGCAATCATGCCAGGTTCAACAACATCAGACAAATGAATCCAAAGTGGGATGAAAAAATACCTTAAAGATCCGCATAGCCTGCAGGGTTTTGTTCTCAGGAGTTGCGTTTATATCCCACAAGCATATTGAGCATCATTAACGAGAACCACTCAGCAAATGGCCCAGCTTCAACTTACTTCATGATAAACCAAATCCTTCTTCATTAAGACCTGTCAACCTTAAATCAGGATTAAATGCACCATCTGGAGGAGGTTCAGATGGATGCTTGCTACGATCAAAGACATATACTTCAGCACTAATGGTCCTTGTCGCAATGATAAATGGGTTTTGAGGCATGTAACGAGCCTTATTAACGTCTCCATCATGATTTATTTTCTTTTTTTTTATATAAAGTGGCCAAGTGTAACTTGGAAATTACAAACGAGGTTCAAAATACAAAATTAGACCACAAAATTGTGATCCTGAGCCACGTAGACAAGACATTGAGGGGGAGGGTCTGACAAGACCACCAGGTCCTCATGCACGTGGTGGGCATGCTTTGCTAAGAAATCAGCACATCTAAGACTGTCTTTAGAAGTCCAGTGGAGCTCCACATCCCATTCAGATTATAGAAGATCTTTGATAGCGTTGATCTCTGTTCTCAGTGGGTGGTGCCTACTCACATCTCTCATGACAAGATGGTACAACTCAAGGGAGTCCGTATAGGCTAGTACTCTGCAAATGTTGTGGTCTTTACAGATCTGGAGGCCAGTCAGTAGGGCTGACATCTCTGCCGAAGTCGAGGGGGCAAAACCTAGCTTCCGTTGGAACCCTAGTATCCATTGTCCTTGATCATCACGCAGCAATCCCCCACAAGCTGCAAGCCCGTGTTGGTTTACCGAACCGTCTGTATCGAGGCGAACTGCTCCTTCTGGCGGTGGATGCCAGAGCACATCTTCTTCTCCGTTGTATTGGAACAGCTGGTGTTTGAAGGTAGCATACGAGCTGGATTCCATCATCAGATACTGAACTGCATGGATGATCTCGTTGGGCTGAGCACGAACACCCTCCATAATTCCACGACATCTGTTCTTCCATAGAGACCAGCATATGAGGCTGAAGGATTTGGGCCATAACCATCTGCTGAATCGACCCATGATCTTGGACTTGGAGATATTCTCCCTAAGCCATACCTGCAAATTAGACTGAAAAAATCTAAAACGAGAGTTAGGATCAATAAAATGTAACCACACCTCCCGAGCACACTCACAATCACGAAGGATATGAAGGATACTCTCAGCTCTCTGACATTGGAATGGGCACTCATTACTGGCAACCAAACCTCGCATAGCTCTGAGTGAGTTAGTGGGCAGTCGCTCATGTAGGGTTTGCCATAAAAACATCTTGACCTTCTCTGGTACTGGAACCTTCCAGACCTTCTTCCAAAGAATCAGTCCATGCCTTTCCCGGTGGGCAAACACAAATTTATAAGCAGCTTGGACACTGAAATTTCCATCAGACGCATTTCGCCAGCAGAAAACATCATCATTCCTCTCAATTGGTGGTTTAACCTTACATATAATGTTAATCACCCAATGTGGGAGGAATTCGCTCCATTTTTTAACATTCCAACCTCCATGATCAAGAACAAAATTTCTAACTTTTGCACTCGGATCCAAATGGTGGATATTTCTAGTGACCAGGTGGATTAGTGGCTCATCAATGGGGGTCCAAAGGTCCCACCAAGCATTGCAGGTATTTCCACTTTTCAACTTTCTTCCCACCCCGCTGTAAAACTTCTCCCAAACAGTGGTGATGCTGCACCAGACATTGAAAGAATGTGTCTTTCGATAGACAATGGGGTAATCGCCTTCACCACATCCATACTTTTCTTTAAGTCATTGTACCCAAAGAGCGTTGGGTTTAGTGAGCAGCCCCCAGCATAACTTCATAATGAAGGCGATATTTTGACTCTGCAAGTCCCGAATGCCTAAATCATGATTTATTTTCTGAATTATTTGTACCTGTAACAAATGAACATAACCTCAGAGAACAAAACGCATCACAAGAACTTGGATAACTACGCAATCATCAAAAAGCAAAGGAGCAAAGAGATAAATTAAATTATGCTTGATGCTAGGCTTAAGTAAGCTATCCACTGACAGGTTAATCGTTCACCTTTTCCTCATTTGACTGCTGAAATCAGGAGGTCAAGAATAGTTTATAGGCGAATCAGTACTTACAATTTAAATACAGTAAGGAGTAAGGAACACTTTTTTGTTTTTTGCAGTCTTCAAGTGTGAGTAAGTTTGATAAAGAATTTGTAGCTTAGATTAAAAAATGAACAGGACTCAATTATATACATCTCTTTCACAACACCCAGACCCTGAAATCAATTATCAAGCATTGCCCAAAATTTCTGAGCATCCACAGGTTAGTGTTAAGCACAACCGAGTAGAAGTAAAATTTCAAATACCTTGCGATCAAGACATCCATTAATGCCGGATTCTTGAGGCATGTCATGAATCTCAGCATGCTTCAAAGGTAGGTGGACTTGGGCAATCATCAAGTAATTGGGCTCATTATTCTGTAAGGGTTTAGTGTTAAGCACAACCGAGAAGTTATTTATGTTTGAATTGATTGTAGCACAAGTAACTTTTTTTTAACATGTTTGGACGATTATTTTGAAATGTCCAGCTCATTCATTCTCTCCTATGAACACAAATTTGATCTGACCATTAGTTTATTTGGTTTCACATGAAATTTAACTTCAATCTTTGACTCTTAGTTTTAGCCATTTAATTCAAAATTCTTAACGATTTTTTCCCCCTTTTTGTGCTGAATTATGTTGTGCAAGGTGCTTTGTTGCAGTCAAACTTACTCATATACTATTAATTTAGTTGGCTGCTGATCATGAACAAATCCTGAATAAGTGAACCTGAAAAATGGCCCAAAAAACCTACAAATAAAAAGTTTATTCAATTTTATTTCGAATAAACTACAAATGAAAATTCTGGCGCTGGCTAGCTAGGCTTCACATAAATACATTATATTCAGTTTGATAAATATATCAATGCATACTTTTACTTGTTCTGTAAATTATACATATTTATTTTTAAAAAAAAATAGGAAGCAGGAAACATAGAAATAGTAACTCTGAAAAGTGATACAGTAATTTAATCCAGGCTCTTTGTTGGTTCTCAGTCTGTTTGTAAGTGGCTTTTTTGGTTTCCTTTTAGTTTTTCCCTTGTCGTAATGTTTGTTTTATGGTTACTTTTGGGTAGGCCTCTGGTTATTCGTTTGCGATAATCATGTAATAAAGAGGCTCTTTCTGTTTGGTATTGTTTTACTTGTTGTTTAATAAAATTGTCCTATGTCACCAAAAAGAAACATGAATATAATATAGGGTTAAGGGGTAATTTTGCCCTGAAAATTTCTAAAATGGAGCAACTTTGCCATTACCGTTATCCTAATTAATTTTGACAGTTAGTTGACCAAATATGTTGAATTTGCAGTGTATATGTCATCAACATCATTTTTGTTAAGGTATAAATTTATGCCGGAATTCCATGTGTCATTTACTTTATATTTTTCAAAGTTAAATTTAAAATTTATCAATCAAATTTGCACCTTAACAAAAATGACGTGGATGACATGTGAATTGTCAGCTCAGCATATTTAGTCAATTAATCATCAAAATTAGCTAGAATAATAATAAGGGCAAAGTTGCTAATTTTAGAAATTTTCAAGACAAAATTGCCCTTGGGTGAAAATTTTTGTAGCAAAAATGCCCTTTAACCCCCTGATATAACTTAGATCCCTCCCTTTAATTTGTTTGAATCAAGAGAATATAAAATAGATTAAAGCGTTATGGCTTAATTAGAATGACACTCAATTTCATCATGAGATTTTGGGGTTGGTATTACTATTAATTTAATTTTTTTTTATTTTTTTTTTAAAAATGAAGAGGAAAGGAAAGTAGTTTTTTAGAAGACCTGAGTCATAATTACGGATATAAGTTGTGGCCTTGAATTTCGAAAGAAATCATTAAGAAAAGGTCATCATGGACATCGTGGAAAAAAGCATGATTGCCAATATTGAAAATGATTATTAGTATCAGTGAAAAGGTAACACTCACAGAAAAATCATAACCTCCCTAAAGCAGTCCATGCAAATAACGTCTTGTCGGAATGATTGTTTTTCCAGTTTCCACATTAAGTGAAAATAATAATACTCTTTTGATCCTTGATACATGGAAAACCTAATTAACTAATTTAAATAGATTAAATATATTAATTAAGTTAATTCCTCTTCTGCTTGATTATTATTGTTGAGAGAATATCAATATAATTAATTTAGAAAGCAGTTGATAAACATGTGAAATAAGTCTTAAATCAACATCAACTCCCTGCTAACTAAGTCCTAAATTAATTGAGAACAAGAGGGAGTATACTCCTTCCAGTTCGCAATATATGGCACTTATAGAAGAAAGACATAATCCAGAACATAAATCACTTCCAGTTTAATTAATACTCTTTTTCCTATTTTGCCCTTGTGATTGATACTCGCTTTCTAACTTTGTCCACTCATAATATCCCTTCCCTCTCTAAAATCACTTTTCCAATGCAACTAAACACATTTCGTAAGAAGGGTAAAGTGAAAAAAATTTACCATTATAGTCATATTTATAAGTTTATTTTGACAAAAAATTTTGATCTTTATTATAAGTATAGTGTGAGAGTAATAAATGCATTTTTTTTTACGATTTTGCCCTACTAATTATAATAAATAAAAAGAATTTATTCATGTTGACTCAATCTTGAAACCAATCATAAATAAGGGCAAAATTAAAAATTTAGCTAATAATTAATGAGTTAACTAACTTTCCTTGATATGTGAGAGTTAGTTAATTTGAACTTATAAATAAGACCATAGTGATGTATTTTAGGATATATTAAATGACTTAATTGTTATTTTATATATTTCGTGATATAGTTTAAATGTCCTATATTATGAACATGATGGAGTATGATTCTTATGTAGGAAAATTGCATTTAGGTCTTGGGCAAGAGAAAATACGATAAAATGGTCCTTTGAAATTTTAAAATTACATTTAAGCCCTATGGAACTTTTTTATAATAAATTTTAATTCCATTGACAAGTCCATATGCGTCCAATGACAAGTCTAAGGGTATCTATTGACAGGTCAATGGGCTTTATACTAGCGAGTCCATTGACATCTATTAGCAAATCTATAGACATTTGGTAATTAAAATTTATTATAAAAAATCCTTACAAGATTTTAAAATAATTTTAAGATTTTAAAAGACTATTTTATCACATTTTCCCTGCCCGAGACTAAATACAGTTTTCCCTTCTTATATTTGCTTTATACGTACGGGTGGGTTCCATGGATGTGGGTGTGAGTGTATGTCCTTGTCGATATGATAATGGACCAAGAGTCAAATCATAGACCTCAAAAGTCAAAACTGAAGTGAAGATAAATCCACCGTGAGTATCATACTCGCCCTGTTTATGGAAGCAAGATATAAGGTCCACACATTGTTTCGTTTCAATATAATAATGATATGATATGCTATACACATATACACTCCCCTTTTTTTTTATAAGAATCGGATAATCGAAATACATGATTTAATAAAATGATTAAAATTAGTTAAAAATAATAAATATATTTAAAATAAATATTTTTTAAATATATATTTATTTATAAGGGGTAAATAAGAAAGAGAAATATAGTACATATAGGTATCACCAACCATTTAATTAATATAATACATATAATTAATGATGGACAAAAATAGAAAAAATTCATTACATATTCAAACAACTCTTATTAACTTCTTATAAAAATGATAAAGGTAATTCAAATTTTAGACTCATAAAAAATGATCAGAAATTGTATATAGTGTTCGGAGAGTGAAAAGCAAGAGAAATGTTGCAAGAAATATATACTATATATGTACTTTTTTTTTTTTCTCCACAATATAAGTCACTTGTAAACAAATAGTTTGGTTCACAATATAAGTCATCATTTGATGAGTAATTAATATTTTTTTTCAATTTTATTCATGCATGTAATTAATATTTAAATATGATTTCTTGTACTTTTCTTTCTTCTTCAAAACTTCATTTCATATGGGTAAATTTAGAATTTTTTTCAATTCAAGACAAATTTAATAAGTTAACTATCATTTTTTTATTCTGATAAATCAATTGAAGTGGCTTATATTGTGGAGCAGAAAAAGTAACTCTTGTGTTTATTCAATTAGAGGCATATTACTGTAGTATCATTTAATATATCTCCTCCTTTCTCTTCTTTCATTTTCATCTCCCCTCTCTACCTAAGGACTAAAAATTAAACGATTGAGATATAATATCTGTATAAAATCATTTTATAATAATGTTTTACATAAAAAAAATTAAGTTGTTAAAATTTGATTGGGCTACAGTCACAAACTCTAGATTACCTTAAAATAGAAAGAAATAATGGTTTTATAAAACATTGAATAATCGATCTCAAGGGTTCATTTTGCAATCTAATAAAAAAATAGAAAAGGAGAGAAATGAAGGAGGGAGAGCATTCAAATCAGTACCATTATTAATATACTCGGTACCAAAAAATTGAGGAAATTTTATTTGGTTAAATACATTATTTGCTTAATGAACTGGCCATTGGAAATAGACCCAAATTATCAAGTGTTAGCTAACTATATTAATCCATATATATTCCTTAATTTTATAGTGAAAATTGTATGAATTTAACTTCAGTAGAATTGTAATACCCCAAAATATGTATAAGGGCTCAATGACTCTTGAAGAGAATGTGACTAATGTTAGGAAATACTTTTGTGGAATAAAGTGTGAATTATGATCCGAATTAGCAGTGGAAAATGCCTAAACCCATTGTCAAAAAATTTAATCGTGATAACAAAGTCTAATTGGGATATTTTGAGAGATCATTATCCTCTTCCAATGGGCCATAAATTTCATCCAACATGAGGGAGCAAGAGGGAAATAAATGTTGAGAAAATTATGCTAAAAGATAAAGCAATTTTGGCCAAGTAAATGTGGTGGAAAGTCAAAAGTTAGTATGTGCTTAATTGCAATTGGATATTAATATGTAAGCAGGTGGGATGGCTGATTCAAGAAGCCACTTAACTCCTTCACAAGGCCACATTCACGTCACTTGAAGAGAGGAAGAAGGGAACTCAATTGTGACCAAGTATTACAAGAGGAAGAAAAGTCAAAAATATCATTCTAAAAGCAATATGTGAGAAGGAAGAAAATATGATAAAGTAAGGAGCCATTTTATCTCTTTCTCTCGTCCCATTTTCGGTCAACAATTGTTAGCTAAATAAGAGGTGATGACTTGCATTAAAAAGAGACATCTTACATATGGAATAAAGAAGGCAAGAGAAAGATGATGATATCAATTTATTTGGCACATGTTAAAGCCATTAAAATATATTATTTTGAGGAGGTGGAAGTGTGATATTTTTTATGGAACATTTATCCCTTTCAAGTCCCATATTTCGGCTGGACTTTAAGAGATAGGAGGGGCCTAAAATCTGATCATTAAATCACTCACTCACTCTCACTCTCTCTCTCTCTCTCTCCAAGTCAGCTGCTGCAGCTCCAATGAAAGAGAAAGAAGAGCAAGGTAAAGGTGAGACTTTCTACCTTGATTTTCACCTCCTTAACCTCATCTATGGCTCAAGTGTCCTTCATAAACATTGTTCTTCTTGATGAGAGCTTCATTTCTATGGTTTTAGAATTTCAAGAGGAGGTGTTTTGAGCCACCATCCAAGAACAAAAGCTAAAGAATCAAAGAAAGAACTTAAGGAGGAGCAATAGGTGAGTATTAACATCAATTTGAGCTATTGGTTGTGTTGGTTGAATAAGTATTTTGGCATGTGTAAATCTGCCCTGATTTTGGCCAAACAAGGGTTTGGGTAATTCATGATGTTTTGGTTATGTTATTGGTGGTTTATGATGATTAGAAACCATTTGACATAAGTTTAATGCTGAAATTGAAAGTTGGTAATTGTTGGAATTTATTTTGAATTTTCTGCCAAAACAGGACATGGGGAATGAGTGGGAATTTATTCATTTTGTTGTTACCATTGTGTTCTAAATGAAAAATTATGTGAGAATAGCCCCGGGTTGTGAATTTTGGGTCATTGAAACTCAAAATGCAAAACTGGATTTTTGCTTGAACAGAATTCCTGCGAGGTATCTTATTAGTATGGTGTTTTTGGATAACCAAATGATCTCTAAAAATACTGAAACTTTCCAGTTAAATAGTAGGCATATCAAGCTTTAATTTGATAGGTCATTTGCATCATTTCGATTTGTACACTAGAAGTTATGAATTTTTAAACTTAGGTCATGAAAATTGGGTTGAATTCTGACAGTGTGCAATAAATGAAAATTTTGGGAATGTTGTGTATCCATCCGGCTATGGGTGATATTTTTTTCTTAAAAATAGACTAAATAAGGGTCACATAGCCTTTGGAATCACCCCATTTCAATTTTTATAGATTTAGTTATGATTTTTCAAAGTTGATGAAAAATTCAGGTAGATTTGGTCCCTTATGCAAAAATTGAAGATGTAACAGCATAATGTAATATTGTTGAACTCTGATGTTAGAAACTGGTCTTTTGGGTTAATTGACCACTTTAGCTCCTTAGTTTACTCGATTAAATGACCATAGTGATAACCAACCCAAGTAGTATGAGCTATTAAAGAATTGGAATAGGTAATAACTCGTCGCCCTTACTTATGATTTATAGGATTCGACATTTACCCTGTGCATATGAAACTGGTGTCCGAACAAGAATGGAAAGAAAAAGGTAGTGACTCTTTCTCTTATTCTCTGTATGATGCCTTGCATGTATGTCATTTCATTAAATATGTCGTGATGTAACATTGCCGTTGTGTAACGTTGCCATTGTGAAACATGTTGATGTGGAACATGCCATTGTGAAATGCCCTTGTTGTGCTGTTGTGAAACATGCCGTTGTGAATGCAACGAAAGCTGTCGTAGAAATGCCGTGTTGTGTTGTTGTTTGTGATTTGCTTACATGTTTTGTAATTGTACATGTTATAAGTGAATTGCTACCACTAGGATTTTTTTGAATCTCATTCTTTCCAATGACTAACCTACAGCAAGGGCAAGCGGTTCAAAGGAAAAGCAAGTGACGAAGGGCGGTTAGAGCTCCTAGCTAGGAGTTTTAATTTTGGTAGTTGGTTGTCATATTTTGTTAGGGATTAGTTGCACATGTTGTATATATTGAATAGTGTTGTGTAATCCCCTGTATGGGAAACTGAGAATAGGCAATGTGCCCTGTAAACCCTTTATTAAGTAACAAAACCTAAGCATTGTCAGGAATTTTTGGTTGCACTCTGATATGTATGAATGGAACCAAACTGCACAGGCCAATTATATTCGAGATGTGAATGTGAGACTGTACTAAAAAGGTTTTGGAAAAGTTTTAAATTAACTACTGGTTTCTATTTCAACTTAATGATGCATTCTCGAACTATAAATTTGGCTATTAAGGTAGGGGGTTACAAGAATTATGTGCCATCCAAAGTGTGGTCCATTTCAGACTTCATGCAATGCACTGACTTAGATCTAATTATAATGTTTAGTGGATGTGTATGAAGCCATGAAGTTCTGTTTTACCAAATAAAGGCAGAAATATTAAGAACATTAATTGAAGTGTGAAATAGAATAATCAAAACTAATGACAAAGTTTGAATGAACCCTACCACTACACTGGTTTACTTCTTTTGAATTAGTCCAACTAATTCATTGTTTTCTTTTGCATCACTTGTAAAATTTAATTTCCAGGATATTCACTATTCTATATAATAGTGTGTGCGTGTGTCTATATTATGGGCCATATCCTATATGTCATCCTAAGTACCTTCGGGACAAGACTTAAAGCCATGAGCCTTTTAAGAGACATATACATATAAAGGCTTCAAGGTTTAGCTGTAATAAAGTGAAAAACATTATGGGCCATATACATGTCACTTTAATTAAGGACCTTTATCTGTCTCTTTAGGACTCAGAAAATTCTCTACATATATCATCACAGACTTTAATTTATATATCACTCCCTCCAGCGGTCATATACAGAGTACAATTAAGCACACAATCTGTGTAAATAAAATGTTTCGTATGTATATGGTTATATCTGGATATATGGTAAAGGGATAAAGATAAATTAAGCCTCACAGTCTCACACACACTGGGATATGGTAAGAAACTTATAATTCATGGGGCAAAAAATCAAAATGAAACAATAATTATAATATGACGGGTGAAAGCGTGTGGTAGGCACTGTATAGCCTTCGGAAAATGGCACTCTCACATTAAATAGGAAAAAAAAAGCACATGACATAGGTTTCCAAACTTTTAAAATATAAGGCCATTTTAATTAATGATTCTAGAAAACAATAAAAATTAGTTTAAAAAATAATAAATATGTGGGGTCCATTAAGAAGAGGACAGCGCATAAGAACCAAGAACCAAGACGTGGAAGCTGAGAGTATTAGAGGAAGCATAGTATAACACTTGCCTCACAAAAATCGTTAGCCGTTAGGGAAAGGGTGTGAATGATTTTATGACCTTCCTGAAGTAGTCCAAGAATATACCAGTAATATAGTATGATTCGTTCACGTAAGATGAATCCACCGTGAGTATCACACTTGCCTCGTTTATGGAAACAAAAACATAGGATCCACACATTGTTTCGTTTCAATATAATAATGATATGAAATGATACATAGTGTTGGAGAGTGAAAAGCAAGTGCCCAGATAGAACGATAGATGCTGCAACAAATATATATATATATATATAGATACACTCTTTTCATTTCACGACACAAGTCACTTCTAGACGAATAGTTTGATTTATAATATAAGTCATTTAAAAAGCAATTCTTTAAATAACTGTTATTGACTCTTTAGTCTTTACCCAACACAATTGAGCATTAACTTAGGGTATTTTGTTAAAAATAAAAACCATTCACAGCAAAGTGATGGATGATATATAGATGAATTTCTATATAAATGACTAAAGCGATCGAGGTGTTAGAAAACGTCTTGAGGAATAAATAATAAACATTATGGCCATATGCCAAGGTATAATCTTAATATGACTCAGAGCAGGTAGCCTTTATTACATATAATTCAAATAAAGTAGCTGGTCCCTTGTGAATTAACTCCACAAGGACATGACATACCAACGCATATCAAACAAACAAACAAACAACAGAGGAACAAATTTTATTTATTGTGATAGCTAATTAATGAAAGAGCGAATATAATACTATATGTGGTCTCATTTATGGCGTCAATATGTCACTGGAACGTGACGAAAATCTGCACAAAAGTAAAAGAAAAGAGATGAGATTGGAATGAGATCAATGAAAAGATAAAAAGAAGAATAAGACTGTGAGGCGACAAGTAAGATCTATTATATTCATACTTTGGATGAGCATGTAAGGAGTTGTTTATACTTTACAAAGGCAGGCAGTTGATGATTTGGTCTTGATTAATAATGAAAGGTTTGAGAATCAACCCAATGGCTAATAAATGACTTGATAACAATAATAATGAAAACGAATATAAAGGAGATATTCATATGCGATGAAATAATAGATATATAAGGTTGTCGCCTCACTTGTACATGTTCATTTAATTAGCTGTAATAAAGAGAGAGACATCATATATATGTGTGTGATGACGGATGGATAATTACGGGAATTATATTCAGATGTGTTGTGTGGCTAACTAGTCCTACATTTCCTTTTCCTTTTTTTTTTCTATTTTTCCTTTGATAGATTTCCCATAATTTGTTGGTAAAATTTCGGTCAGCCCTTTAAGTGATAAGGGAAAGGAAAAAACTGATCATTTATCACTCTCTCTCTCACTCTCCAAGTTGGTGCTGCAGCTCCAACGAAAGAGAAAGAAGAGCAAGGAAAAGGTGAGACTTTCCACCTTGATTTTCACCTCCTTAACCTCATCTATGTCTCAAGTGTCCTTCATGAAACTTGTTCCTCTCTTCCTTAGCTTCATTTCTATGGTTTTTGTTTTCGAAGAAGAGGAGTTTTCAGCCACCTTGCAAGAACAAAAGCTGGAGAATCAAAGAAAGAACTTAAGGAGGAGCACTAGGTGAGTATTAGCATCAATTTGAGCTATTGGTTGTGTTGGTTGGATGAGTATTTTGGCATGTGTAAATCTGCTCTGATTTTGGCCAAACAAGGGTTTGGGTAATTCATGATGTTTTGGTTATGTTATTGGTGGTTTATGATGATTGGAAACCATTTGACATAAGTTTGATGCTGAAATTGGAAGTTGGTAATTGTTGGAATTTATTTTGAATTTTCTGCCAAAACAGGACATGGAGAATAAGTGGGAATTTGTTAATTTTGATGTTATCATTGTGTTCTACACGAAAAATTATGTGGGAATAGCCCTGGGTTGTGAATTTTGGATCATTGAAACTCAAAATGTAAATCTAGGTTTTCAGCCTGAACAGAATTCCAATGAGGTACTCTACTTGTGTGATGTTTTTGTATAACCAAATGATCTATAAAAATTATGAAACTTTCCAGTCTTAAATTTCACATTCCAAGCTTCAAAATGGACATATAATTTGTGTCATTTCGTGTTTTGAGCTGGGAGTTCTGGTTGCCCAAAGTTTAATGTCGAAACTGGACTTAATTCTGCAGCAGTGTGGGATTTTGTGTAATTCTGGATTGTGTGGTGATTTCCTGTAATGATTCATATTTTTCCTATGAAGAGGACTTCAATAGCTTTCCATAAGACTTGGGATCACCTCATTTTGATTTTTGTAGAATTAGTTATGATTTTTCAAAGTCTGGAGAAAATTTTGGTAGGTTTGGTCCCTTATGCGAAAATTGAAGATGTAATGGCATAATGTAGTATTGTTGAACTTTGAGGTTAGGAATTGGTCTTTTAGGTTAATTGACCACTTTAACTCCTTAGTTGATTTGATTAAATGTCCCTAATGATAACCAACTTGAGTGTTTGAATTAAAGAATTAGATTAAGTAATAACCTGTCGTTGAAATTCTAATTATAGGATTTAACATTTGCCCTGCACGTGATAAACTAGTGCCAGTGCACAAGCGGAAAGAACAAGGTAGTGACTCTCTCTCTTATTCTGTGTATGATGCCTTGCATGTATGTCATTTTATTGAATATGCCGTGATGTAACATTGCCATTGTGAAATGTCGTTGTTGTGCTATTGTGAGACATGCTGTTGTTAAATATGCCGTTGTGAATGCAGCGAAAGCTGTTGCAGAAATGCCGTTGTGTTGTTGTGGTTGTGATTTGCTTATATGCTCTGTGATTGTACATGTTATGAGTGAATTGTTACTACTGGGATTCTTTTGAATCTCCTTTTTTCCAATGATTAACCTATAGCAAGGGCAAGTGGTTCAAAGGAAAAGCAAGTGACGAAGGGCGGTTAGAGCTCCTAGCTAGGAGTTTTTATTTTGGTAGTTGGTTGTCATATTTTGTTGGGGATTAGTTGCACATGTTGTATATATTGAATAGTGTTGTGTAATCCCCTGTATGGGAAACTAAGCGTTGTAAACCCTTTATTAAGTAACGAAACCTGAGCGTTGTCGGGAATTTTTGATTGCACTCTGATATGTATGAATGAAACTGAACTGGTCAGACCAATTATATTCGAGATGTGTACGTGAGACCGCACTAAACAAGTTTTGGAAAAGTTTTAAATTAACCACTGGTCTCTATTTCAACTTAATGACGCATTCTCGAACTATAAATATGGTTATTAAGGTAGGGGGTTACAATTTGGAGATGACTTGAGGTCATATATGCTTCAAAGGGGAGTTTATTTTATCTATAGCTCATTATATTTGTGATTTCTTAGGTTTAAAAATTCATTTATGTAATAAGACTATGATTTTAGTTATGAATTTTATGGATTGAGTTGTTGTGATTTGGAATTTGTAATGAGGATTTGTACTCATCAATATATGGTTATATATATGTTTATCTATGATTTTATTGATTTCTATCTATTTAACATGGTATTGTTGGATGGATTGATTGAAATAGAGTTGTAGTTGAACCTAAATGCATTGTTTATTCCATAGTCACTCTCTAAGGGGTTTTAATAAGGGAAAATACCAGCTAGGTCCCAAGCTAGAGAATTAATCTCAAAAAAGTCCCTTTGTAAATTCCAATGTCAGAAAAGTCCCTAGGGACTTTTCTGACATGGATTCCCAATGACCATTTACCAAAATACCCCCAAGCAATTTAACCACTATCATTGGTTACAATATGTTCTGCTATATTTACAACATCGTAAGTCATATTAACAACATAATCAGTTACGTTTACAACATGTTACGTTATATTTAATGAGTTGTAAACGTAACTGAAGAGGTTGTAAACGTAACACAATCACGCATTTTATATACATGTTGTAAACGTAACTTACTATGTTGTTAATATAACTTACGAAGTTGTAAATATAGCAGAACATGTTGTAACCAATGACATTGGTTAAATTGCTTGGGGGTATTTTGGTAAATGGTAATTGGGAATCCATGTCAGAAAAGTCCCTAGGGACTTTTCTGACATTGGAATTTGTAAAGGGACTTTTTTGAGATTAATTCTCTAGCTTGGGACCTAGCTGGTATTTGTCCTTTTAATAATGCTTAAATAAATGGGTTCATGAGTTTAAGCATTAGACTCAATGGTAATTGGGGTTTGGTATATTATATTAGAAAACTTAGAGAAACTCATTACACTAAGAGGCCTTAATAGCATTTCAAGGGTAGGGGTTCCTCTCTTGTGATATTAGACTCAATGGTAATTGAGGTTTAGTATATCAGAAGCTTAATGTATTAACTCCCCAAATATCTTAATTGAGAAAAGATAGCCATTAAAAACCATTTCCAAGAGCATCTTTATCACTTACATTTCTAACCAATTTCCATTCCTTCTTCAATTTTATGCCAAAAATCCAAAAATATTAGTTTTTTAAAGCATTTTAGTTTAATTACAATTTAGTTAGATAGAAAGCTCAAAAATCATTTTTAACTTGTTTTATGCCAATTTATCACACTTAGTTTCTAGGTAATTAATAAAAGGCTCTTCGAGAAACGATCCGGGTTTGCACTCTATATTGCAATCCTTGGTTATTTTTAAAGAGGTTACCAAGGCAAAAAACCGACAAACGCCTTATTCTTCATCCATGTTACCGTTTTGAAAGAAAGTGAATTTAAACAGCTAAAAATTAGATGATGTCATTTTTTGGTTGGGAATACATCAAAGTGAGGTGTGCGATCCCTTCTCTCTCCCTTAGGGTCTGTCTGGTTCGACGGAGAGAAGGAGAGGGGTGGAATTTTAATGGAGGGGAAGGGAGTGGAGGGATTTCAACATTACCTCGTTTGGATTGATTGGAGGGAGGAGAAGGGGAGGGATTTTAATGTTATCTTGTTTGGTTCAAGAGGGGAGGGGAGGGAAAGTTTTTTTAAATGGACAACTTTACACTTCTTTTATTTAAGATGTTTTTTTAATAAAATATTTAATAAAAATAAAAATAAAAATAATATATACTATATAAAAGTATAATTTTATAATTATCAAAATTAAATAAATACATAAACAATTATATTTATACTTAGAGCTCAGTGTGGAGGGTATGGATGGAAATAGGCCAGACCCCTAACAAAAGCCTACAGTCTAGCCTAGCCTATTTACTAAATAAGCTAGGTTTAGGCTCAGACCTATTGCCAAGCCTATTTAAATAAACAGACCATGCCTTTTTTTATAAGGCCGAGTTTACAAGCCTACAGGCCTAGCCTATTTAACCTTTTTAATTTATACTGTAATATAAGAATATAAAATGTTATATAAATAATTGTATACATTATTTATAAATTTACTAACTTAACCTTAATTCTAAGTTCACATTTCATCGTTTTTACTCTCAACCCTTACTTTCGCATCAATCATTAATCCCCACCTCTTTTCTCTCCGATCGCTCAAAATGGCAATACTAACTCACTCCCTCTCCCTTGATTTGCGCTGTCCACTAAAGCATAATAATTTATATGAGTTTGTTTTAGTGCCAATGAAATATTATAATCTTAGTAGGAGGAGTTTGTCCCAATTTATGTGGGAACAGTAAAAGAGATAAAATCTAGTTTTGCATGTTACTTGTTATGCTAGATCAATTTTAGAAAATATATCTCATTAATTAGTAGAAATTAGTTTTTCTTATTCCTATTTGCTCGAACAATTGTTGTCACTAGAGATTCTTTTCTTTTCCTTACTAAGCCTTTATATTACAATGAGAATGGATGCTAAGCTTTTAAGACATAATGTAATATTTTAAATAAGCGTGAAGGCGGTTATATATGAATTTAGAGGCATAGATTTTAAAGGCTATTTATATGCCTATATTTTAAGTAGGCTTTTAAACAGACTTTAGGCCTTGTCAGACATTTTGAAGGCCTAGGCTCAAGCCTAAAAAAAAGCCTACATCAGGCTCAGGCCCAGGCCCAGCCAGGCTTTAAATTTCTATTGCAAACCCAGGCCTATTTAGGTAAAGCCTAGCATAGCCTATTTCCACCCCTAATGGAGGGAGTGGGGAAGGTGAGACCATGAGAGCATTGTCGAAGAAGAAGAAACATGGCAACTAATTTTTCTTTTATCCTTTATATATCAGCACTTTCCTTTCCTATCCAGTTTCCCATGTCAACTGATTTTAACTCTCTCTCTCTTTTTTTTACAAATAATTAACAATATAATTTTGTTTGTCTTCTCTTGACATGATTATGGTTGAACTGTTGAACTTGAACAACCCACAAACTCCATATTAGCCGTAAAAAATTGTTCTTAGCCAACAAAACACCAAGATACAAAATTCTAAATGAAAACAGCACATGTAGTAAAGCTAAAAAGAACAAGACTACTGCAGTTGCATATCAAACATGTGAAATTTTTTCACAAGACAACACTTATTAAGAAAGAACCTAAGAATCATGAAGAAGGTGGTGGCGGTGGTGGCCTTGTGTCGGAGGTGGAGAAGACGTCCCGTGGATTTGGGATCTGAGTACCTGATGATGAAGAGGGTCTCAGAGGAGGTGGGGGCCCTGCGGTGTAGAAAGCGTCCTGAGCATTTGGCATCGGAGTTGCTGAAGGTCTTGGAGAACTTGTACTTGTTCTTGGAGAGTAGAGTATATGAGTTAAGCACAAAGAGATACGGTTTCAATGAATGAATGATCAAGGGATTAGGGCAACACTCTAAGTGCAGTTACGTCGTACGTGAGCTGTAACCCCTTCCATAATTATATTCGAAATACACGATTAAAATGAAATAGAGACAAATAATAAATAAAGCTCATTTAAAATCCCATACTTTTCGAAATAGGGTCTTCACAAATATCGTTCAAAATCCATTTCACCTAGTCTCGTGTTCACGTTTCGAAAGCAATTATTATGCTAAGGTAAATCACATTCATATAAATATCAGAGTGCACAACATAATTCCCGGTAATCCCGGGTTTCATATCTTCGCTAATGGGTTCAAAGGGCACATTAGCCCATATCATTACTCAAATGGGGATTACACAAATCCATTTGAATACATAATCAAATACTTATCCACAACATATACATTCTGAATATACATTCCTACCTATCCAACCATATATATATATATTCAAACATATACAGTTATCCCAACAACAATGATAACCAACTACCAAATTAAATGCCCTAAGGAGTCTTTGCCGCCCTTGGTTGCTTGCTCTATCCTCGATCCACCTACCTTGTCTAAAATATTGGTAGGGGAGGTTGAGATTCGAGAGAATCCCAGTAGGAAAGTAATACCATTATGCATGTATGATAAATGTTTAATGCATGACATGCTTGCATTACATAACTCATATTCACACAATGACAAATCTATAACCTCAATGCTTCAAATAACATACTTATGGCCATAGCATAAATTGAAACATAGCTTCAACTCATTCATACATGTTTCACATAATCAAGCTAAGCAATAACATGCATCAATACATCAAAACAGATATCAAATACATGTAGGAGAGGTAAGTTCCCTACACTTATTCTTTCCACGTATGCTCCAGCATCGGGTACTCACGATCCGAGCGAATATCCAACCCTATAACCAAATCAAGGACATAGGGTCAATCTCAATTCCAAATCCTTACTTCCACAATACTTAAAGTTGGTTACCATTCACAACCTTTAGTTAGCTATAATAAGCTCAACGAAAGCCTAAAGGATTGGGACGTATTAGGTTGGAAATCACCTTTCAAAATCACAAAGTGCTGAAACAGGGTTTTGGCTGAAGCCAAGAATTCTCTGGCAGTAGCCAAAAATAGCACAAAAGGTTTTTGGCTGCAGCCAAGATTTTCAGGCTATGGCCAAAACCTGCACAGAAACTTTTGCGCTGTAGCCAAGGAAACTTCAGAAATTCATAACTAATTCCAAAAAAATCGAAATGAGGTAATCCCAAAGCTTATTAAAATCTCTTTAAGTCCTCTTCATAGGAAAAATATGAGCCATTACCAGAAATCACCACACAATTCCAGAATTACACAAAATTCCCCTGCTGTTGTAGATTTGCACCCAGTTTTAATGTCAAACTTTGGAAAACCATAATTCCCAGTCACAAAACGAAATGGCACAAATTATATATCTATTTTGAAGCTTGGAATGTGAAACTTATGACTGAAACGTTTCATAATTTTTAGACACCATTTGCCCATTCAAAACATTAATACAAACAAACTGCCCAGAACAGAAATTCAATGGACAGATTTCCAGATTTTCACATATGATTCAAATGGTTCCCATTTTCACATCAAACACCATTCCTACACAAATTTTCCCAAGGAATCCATTGGAAATACCAAATCAATCAAATTCACATTACGTTAACATGTTTTACCAATAATCACAACATGTCATCACAAAACCACAATACAAATTACACATTGCCATTCTTTCCATTCCAAGTTCTTAAGTCAATTTCAATGACATCATAACACCATATGACACCATTTTCCACACAAAACACAATGCAATTCTCCCAATTACATGTCACATGAAATTATACAAAAATAAGGGCAAATTCCACTATTCACAATACTCAACCAAATATCTCAAAACTTAGTTCAAAAGACATCAAATACTCACCTCTTCCTCTTTCCCAAACCAATGTGTTGATTCTTCATCTTTCCAATTTTCCTCAAGCTCCCAACCACCTCCTTTCACAAATCTAAAACCATAGCAATGAAGCTCTCATCACTATGAACAACATTAAAGAAGGGTATTTGAGCATAAGAGGACATTTAACAAGCCAAATCTCACCTTATTCCTTTCTATTTCTTCCTAGCTTTGGGACGTCCATGCAGAAACTAGAGAGAGATGAGATGAAGATGGAGGAGCAGATTTTTAGGGTGCCAATTGCCCATTTGACCATCTAGAAAAAGAGAGGAGAGAGGGAGAGTGAGTTGAAAATGTTGACCCAATCCAAGGGTCCACAAATTGCCACTTGTCACACACTTGCTTCATCTATCATGAGCTCACATACACACACCCACATGGGATTCCACCCTTTGATCTCTTACACAAATCAATCCTGACCATTGATCTTGAAGTTACCAATAAGTTTCCTCTTCGGTAACCGACCAATTGTTCGTAACTTTACCGCTTTGCCCCTAATTATGGCAATTCCTCTTGAATCACCACAAAACTCATCTTATCTTTCCATTTAACCACCTTATGCGCCCTCCCTCTATTTTAAGTCAATTTAGATGTTAATCCATAATTAAACTTAAATACAGGGTTTCGACGCTGTTCATAACACATTCGAATTACATTTTCACACCGTACTCCAAAAGTGTTCATTTATCACTAATCACATCCACTTTTGGAGTCATTAACCCTTAATTGAAGTTTGGGGTCCTGCTAAACTGAGGCTTAGCAGTCCACTTATTTCAAGCTTATTCTCTAACCTCAAATCTCAAAATTCGGGGTATTACATAAGTCTTGTTCACATTGTCATAAGTGGGTCTTGTTTTCTGAGCGGTTTCCTATTATTTTGCTTCATTTTATTTGAATTTAATTGGGAGTGTGTGAGAGACATCAGGATAGTTGGAGATAAATATGGGAAGCAGGATCATGGCTCTAGATTATACTCATAAATATAAGACCCGTTGACTTTTTTGGGGAAGTTAAGGAAGCAAAATAAGTTACTTAATTATATCATATATTTTCTGTATTTAGATTATATATCAGTTTATAAGTTAAACAAATTAGTTTAGAGAAAAACAATGAGTATAAATATTTTAAAATAATTTATTTAGCTTTTTTAATCTCTCCAATATATAGGATCATATTGTAATCAGTTTTTTATAGGGTTTTGAAACCCAGACTGGACTGGCATGCATGGGAAAAGAAATGAAAGCACACCTAGTGGCAGTGACAAGGAGCAAATCTCAGACAGACAGAGAGCGAAATTGGCATGCATGTGCCTCTTTCTTCTAATCATTTCCATCTCATCTTTTAATTTCTTTGGAGATAGAGAGATAGAAAGGTTTATCAAGGCTGAGCTCAAAAAAAGCCTGTGATTATATTATATATACTAAAATATTAATCCTTGATTCTTACTTAATTCCGGTGGACTTTTCTTAATTATCATCTCATTTATAGTAAAAACAATGAAATTTAACACTGGCAAAAAAAAAAAAAAAAAGAACTTCATTTCTGTTGTTTGTTTATATTCAACATTCAAGCATTCCACGTTCCAAAATGCAGAGTGAATATCACTCAAGTGGGTCAGTGGGTGGTTTGTATTTTCTTTCCCAGAAAATTTAACGCCTATTTCTCTTCCAAGGATAATAGTTCTTTTGAACTTCAAAGACAGAGAGTCATTTTCGTTTTCAACTATCATTTTCGTCCACATCTGTGAACAAAGGAATTGGTTTGTTTCGTTAGCAACAATCATTTTCGTCGCATGGACTCCCCTTTAATTACTCATTAAAAATTGTTCCCAAGTTATTTTGTGGTCATAGCCACATGACTAGCTTTCACACAATAATTTCGTCCTATTATTTCCAAACACCCCAACTTCTTTCATCACTTTCAAAAAAATGCCCAAACAGTGATGTTCATTTGACCAAAACGAGGACATACTTTCCAAAGCTAATCATGCTTTTCTTTCCAAGTATAGTCTTTCCTTTTGTCCACAACGCTTATTTCTCTGCCAACGATAATAGTGGTGAATCTTTCTCAGCTGGAGCCGGGTCGTTAAGTTCTCTTGTGTTTGGGTTTTGACCACATCTGTGAACAAACGAATTGGTTTGTTTCTTTTGCAACTATAATTTTCGTTAATTATTCATTACAAATTGTTCCCAAGTTATTTTGTTAATTGTGGTCATAGCCACAAGACTAGCTTTCACACAACAATTTCCTCCTATTATTTCCAAACATCCCAACTTCTTTCATCAGTATCAAAAAATGCCCACTTTCACTCCTCCTTCATCACATATATTGCTTTTACTTATCATCATCTTCTTCTTAGAAAATTGTTTTAAGTAGGTGTTGGTACAAAATGACGTCATAATTGCTGGGGCTCAACTTTTTTTTCTACTTCCTTTATTTTAGTATTATAAAACTATTCCGATAATCTATTTTCTAAAAATAAATAAATTTAAAAAATTATGATGAAAAATTAAAATTAAAAATTTTGTAACCCCAAAATTAATAATTTTTCAACATATTAAAAATTTAGAAAATCTATTAGAATTAATTTTTTGGGCCCATATAATATATATATATATATATATATATGTATATATCTGTGTGTGTATTTAAGTAAATTCTTATGTTAAAGTGGGGCACTTTGGTCAAAAAAAGTTCAAAAATCATACATAACCTACACAACACAACAAACAACTTACTAGTACTGCTCTTGATTTTATGTATGCCTTTCATTTGAATTATTGTTTTCTTTATTGTAATCTTATATTTCTTGAATGGAGCTTAGTTATATTCCGGGCCCCGCATCCGGAGGGAAGGCTGAAGGCTTATGACTAAAGTTGATTATTCAGGTCTCACACGCAAAGCAGGACTTTCACAAACTTATATATTCATAAAAAAATATTTCGAAATGAATTGATAATTATAAATTATAAAGTTGATTTATTTCTGGATGGTACGTGGTAACATATAGGAGTGGAAATAGGCTAGGTTAGGCTAGGCTTTAGCTAAGTAGGCCCGGGCTTGCGATAGAAATCTAAAGCCTATGAGCCTGGGCTTGATGAGCCTATGGGAGGCTTTATTTTAGGCTTGAGCTTGAGCCTTCAAAAGGCCCGACAAGGCTTGAAGCCTATACATCTAAAATCATATATAATTTATCAAGCCTATTTAAATGCCTATGTTATATCTTAAATGTTTAGAGATTTATTCTCTTATGAAATAAAAGAGTTAGTAAGAGAAAGAAAAGAACACCTAGTGGCAAAAATTGTCTAAGCAAATAGAAATAAGAAAAATCAATCATCTATTGACTAAAAAGATATATTTTTTAAATCAACCAAGCACAAGTGACATGTAAAACTTGATTTTACCTCTTGTTTTTCTTACAGAAAATTAGACAAACTCCCTCTATTGGGATTATTTTCATTTGGGCATCACTAAAATAAGCTTACTGCAATTATTATATTGCATCAAATGACATAAATCATGGGAGTAGTAATGAGCTAGCATTACCATCTCGAGCGATAAAAAAGAAAAAAAAGTAGATGTGATCAATTGATGGATGAAAAGGTTAAGCTCATTGATAAATGATAAAATGTAAACCTTAGGGTTAAAACTAAGTTATTTATTTTATAAATAATTTATAAAACTAATTTAGATTAAATTATTTATAATTATGCATAATAATACATTTTTTTAAAAAAGAAAAAACTAAATAGGTTAGGCCTATAGGCCTGTAGGCTAGGCCTTTTGAAAATAGGGCTAGCCTGTTTATCTAAATAGGCCTGACAATATACCTAAATTTGAGCCTGACCTATTTACAAAATAGGCTAGGCTAGAGTTAAAGTAGACTAGGACATAGGCCCCTGATAGGGGGTCTAACCTATTTCCACCCCTAATAACATATATAGAGGTTAGATGTTAATATAAGATTTTATACTGACGCTTGATGTTAATAAATAAGCATTTATGTTTTAAAAAATTTTAGCATTTGAAGCTCAAGGTCATAGGAGTCGTTTTACCGAAATTTAAATTAAATCACGTGGCACATTTTTTTTAAAATTTTTAAATAACAATAGTTCCCAATAATATTGAAAACATATACCCAAAATTGGCTCTTTATTGGCCATTCATGTCAAATTTCTCTTTTTTTTTGTTGTATTTAATTATGTGTCGCAAGGTGCTTCATTGCATTTATAGATGAAATTTAATCTCCAATTTTTTTAAGAAAAATCAAGTGGGTTCCATGACGACTATATATCCAGCCTACTATGAATTCATGACAATAATTATAATGAAACTTAACATCATTATAACTTTTTTTTTTTGTTTGAATGTTAAAAAAATTTGAATTAAATATAAATATATTTCCCGTATATACTGAGAAGTACCTAGGTGAAGTTGGTATACTACTATGATTTGGTAATGAGAGGTAATTTACTAGAAATTAGCAAGGAAGATTTGGAGAGATGTTGTATACACTTTGTCGGCGACATATTTGCAATTCACAAATTAAATCACAACACACACACACACACAGATAAGATCAAAGTTTAATTCATAATGAAATTTCGGTGACCAATTTACTTTTATACATTGAGAGATGTTGTTGGCCTATCTCCAAATAATATTGTTATATATATATATATAGCACCAGTATTTCGCCTACATTTTAATTTAATGAAGATCATATACTCCCTGTATGACTTTTACATGTGCAAGTGAGTTTGACGTCATGTATATCTATATCTCAACTCAAAACTCCACGATAAATTTATGCGTCATTCCCGTTATAATTATACAACGAATGTTGGAATTAAATTCTAAAAACGCAGCGTTTGATTGGGCTTCAAGGAATTAATTTCTGAATTAAAACTAAAAATCCAACATGACTTGCCTTGTGGTCCCTTGAGTCTTCTTCACCGAGTAACAAACAAGCCTTGTGATTAATGTTCTCTTTTAATTTTCTTAATTATCTTATCCTAATTAATTAAGTCTCTCTTCAAGATTTTGGTCTTTTAATTAATATAACCAATTTTCCCTTTTGTCTCTCTCTAATTTTTTTCAAAATATTTTACAAACCTCTCAATTATTTAAATTTTAAGAACAATAATGGTTCCAAGATTATTCCTACGCAAATATCAAAATTGAAAACATGCACGAGGTTAATTAAACTATTCAGACACCTGACTTGGTATTATTCCAATAATGATTACATCATACAAAACAATTGCAAATGAAAGCTACATACGTTATTCCACTGCCGTATATATAGATAAGAAACAAGAACAACAAATCAAACCTAGACGCATAAAACAAAAAAAACAAAGAAAGAAATTTCAATAATTTCTTAAAAAATAATATTCTTATTCTTCCTTGGTACATATGATAGAGTGCGCGTAATTGCGCTATTTGCTTCCATTATTCTTGATCGAGCCATATCATTTGTACTATATATATATATATATATATATATCACTGGCACTTGATGATCTATCTGCATCATGAGAATGAAAACCAAAATGAGATTGATCGAAGTCAGACATTAAAACGTACGAAGATCGGTTGAGAACAAGATTGTTACGGGACAAGTGGCTAATCAGGATCTCTTCATACATACTTTGAATTAAGGTTATATGACAAGTTAATTAATTAAGAATGAGAATCTATAAAAATCTGTTTATATAGCTAGGCACTTACTGCAAAATTCTTTAAAAATATAGAAATTCATTTTCATTTGTCACGCATGTTCAAATTTTAATTAAGAACCTAGCTAAATAACAAGAAGTAAATTTATATTAGCCCTCATGGCAAGCTCATGAAGATTTAATTTGGAGGTCGCCCTCAATTTGAAACCAATCAAGAACTTAATAACAAAATATCTTAAAATAACACATAATTCATCAAATTTCCCAATGGAAAATCATTTATATGAATCAAGAAAGGAGTATATACATGTATAAGAACCTGAAAATGAAATGAGTCATGGCTGATTCGTTGAGCGGACACTCTGAGCACTTGGGATTCGAGTGCCAGTTGTTGTAGTAGAGTTGGAGCCCTGAGGTGGCTTAGTGACAGGGGCAAGGGCTTTCGAAATATTAACGTTTTTTGAAGAACTCATGTTTCTTCTTCCTTCACAAAGCTTCTTCTTCTTCAATTTGATAATCAAATAGCTAACTAGGGTTTGCAGTGAAACTCATGAACCAGATACATGTATTTATAGACATGGCTAGTCAAGGTATTATATGATCCATGTTCGTTGATGAACAATACGTGAGAAATTTAAGGGAGTTTGAATGAGGTAATTAACCAAGTGATTGTTGACGAAATTTGCATACAAATACTCAACTCTTGCGTGTATATACATTAATCCCAGTATTTGATACTTTTTCTAGATCTTTTTATTATCCAGTATCTAAACAATTGATTAATCTGAGTTGAGGCTTTGTGACTTTAATGTCTCTCTCCAAGGGTCTTTCTAACAAGGTAGGATGCAAACTGGGTCTATAAGTATATCAAGTACTATTGGGTGATTACTGTCTGGCACTTTTATATTACAATTGAACTTTTGAAAACCGATTATGGTTATAATGTAAGTCTTGATATTCTTCAACTTTAAACCCCCACATTAGGCGTTACGTTGTTGAATCATGTTTACACGTAGTGTAATTAATTAATCTGATGCTCAAAATGCTTATATATATATATATATATATAGTCCATGTTTATTAACTTTTCTTTTTGGTCTTTCTTATGTTTTTAACGTTAATTGATTTGAACAACAATGTAATTAACTACTACGGAGTATAACCCTTGTCCATTCTGGTTAAGTGCATGTAGCACCCCATTTAACATTTTTTCAGTTTAATTCATCAGTTTTTTCCCCATATATTTTAGCCGAAATAACTTCTTTCTTTCGATTTTGCCCTTATTCAGTTTTAGTCTCTCCCATCAACACGGAATTAGTTCATTCAACCTTTGACTCTTTATATGGAAATTTATACCAAATTTCTCAATTTTTTGTGGTATTATTGAATTATGCCACGCAAGATGCTTGATTGAATTTCTATATAGGTGAAATTTAAGCTGTTTTTTTTTTTAAAAAAAATTCAAGTGGTTTTCATGACGAAATACAGCGTATTATTATGAGAAACTGAAACTCATTATAAAATTAATTTCTTGTTATTTGAATTATATACATATATTATATTTGCGTATATGCTGAGAAATAACAACGATATTATTATATGAGTTGGTGACGGGGAAGTAATTTATTGGAAATTGGCATGGAGGATATAGACACACCCACACAAAACGGGGCAATTATTCAATACCTTTTTTCATTTGAGTAAGGGCATGCAAGACACATTTTGACGTTTAAAAAGTAAAGAGTTTCCGCCTATAGTAAGTAATACACTTTCTAAAATTTAAACTTGTATTGTTTTCCTTATAGAAATGAAACCTCTAACCGTCTCAACAAATAACTTATTGATAACAACTATTCAGCACTTTAATTTGCTCTAACTGAAATTAATCGTGCACACTTTGTAGGTGTGATATTTATAATTTATAATTTATAATTCACTACATATGCATACAAGGACCAGTAAGATCTATCAAAGTTTAATTCTTAATGAGATTTCGCTGATTAATTTACTTACTTTAAACCAAAAAATTTATAATTAACGTCATCGTATAGCATTCGAATTCTAGTAAATTTTCATGCCTTTGAAGAATATTCGTGGAAATTAAATGATTGATAATAAAGCAGAATTAATTAATAGAATTCATGTGCAAATACTAATGCCTCGCCTTCGGCCCGGAAAAAATCTTAATTACGTGTGCCTTGATTAACAATGTCTCTTGGTCACTA
Source organism: Inga leiocalycina (assembly GCA_963242795.1). Lineage (NCBI taxonomy): Eukaryota > Viridiplantae > Streptophyta > Magnoliopsida > Fabales > Fabaceae > Inga > Inga leiocalycina. Next base: position 85,958,976 of record OY725321.1, on the reverse strand, counting down.
CTTTCCCAATAATTTCCTATTCTTTTAATCAATCATAAGACCTTGTCTATATAAATACTATGTTTGTGGCCACCTTATGAAATATATATATACTCCACGAGGTCTTGGAAATACGCACGAGTGTGTGTGTGTGTGTGTGTGTGTATAGCTACGCGACTACGTATATATATAATTATATATTATGATCTGTTGATCTGTTCAGCATGGAAATACATATATGGCAAGTAACCAAGAGAATACCGAGGAAATTTACACACAAATACACTCAAACATATCCTTTTATGCTTGGGACACAAAATTCACTAAAATTTCCAGCAACCTCATAATTCTTCGTATATGTCTAAGCATTAATGCTTAAAAGTGGCGACAGTACTCTGATATATTAATTTCTAAATTAAATCTAATATACCAAGATATGAAGGTTGAATATTTATTTATATATATATATAATACAACATGATTTTGGCTTGTGGTCTTGAAGTTCAGCCTTCATAAATATAACTAACAAGCCTTGTTATTAATATTCTCTCCTAATTAATCAACTATATAATCAAAATCCTTTTTATATATTCATTCATATTTTAAAACTAATTGACTTCTTTCTTCCTTATAGCTTCCTCAATTCCATTTTTTATTTTTTGGTTCTATTTTATTTCCCCTCTCCAACTCTCTTATTCTCTCCATCCCATTAACACATAATTGATCTTATCACTTTATTTCGTTTAACTTTTTTAATTCAAAATTTTATACATTTTTTCCCCTTTTGTGCTGAATTATGTCGTACAAGATGCTTCGTTGCATTTGAGGTGAAATTAATTTGTGCTGTTTTTTGTTTAACAAAAATTCAACTTTAACTTTTTGTAATTTCGATTGGGATATAAAAAATCCGCAAGCCAAAGCCTATCATTGTCTCAGGTTCAAATCTGACCATCGTGTTGTGGTTGTTGGAAACAGGCCGGCCAACTCCTATAATAGAAGGGAGCACAGATTTCAATATCAAGCAGCGTGGTGTTTGGAAGAAAGGTTTTGTGATGTGGTTAAAGCAGCATGGCACGGAAAAGACTGGATTCATGGTCAAGAGCAATTTAAATTTGAAGCAACTACATGGAATGATAGAGTAGTGGGGAATGTGGCAAAGAAGAAGAGAGAGATCATTAGAAGGTTGGAAGGAATCGATCGTGCTAGAAACAGCAGAGGGAATAAGAATGGGCTTTTCAGACTTGAAAATCATCTTTGGGATTTGTATCATAAATTGGCCTTACAGGAAGAATTGATTTGGTTCCAGAATTCAAGATGTAAATGGCTTAGCGGAGGTGATCGAAACTCGAAATACTTTCATGCCAGTACTGTAGCCAGGAGAAAAAGAAGTAAAGTTGAAGCTCTTCAGGATGAAAATGGTCATTGGGTTACTGATGAGAGGAGGTTGAGAAATATGGCCCTTGACTATCTCCAGAAGTTATTTTCATCTGATCATATGGCATCCTCTTTTTCGCCGTGGAGGGCAACCTTTCCTTCCCTGGACAGTTCTCAATTAGAGCTACTTCAGAGGCCTGTCTCTCAAATTGAGATAAAAAATGCTGCGTTTGAAATGGGCGCGTTTAAAGCACCGGGACCTGATGGATTACATCCGCATTTCTTCCAAACGCAATGGCAGTTGGTTGGCCAGAAAGTTTGCGATTTGGTATCCAGAATCTTTGTTTGCCCGGATGAGATCCAAGCAATCAACCAGACCAACATTACACTCATCCCTAAAAATGATCGGCCCACTTCTATAAAAGATTTTAGACCTATATCTTTGTGTAATGTGAGCTTCAAAATTGTCAGCAAAGTTATTGCGAATCGTTTCAAGTGCATCATGAGCCATCTTATAGCAGAAAATCAGTGCAGCTTCATTGCGGGCAGACAAGGGGTAGATAATATCATCATTACTCAGGAAGCAATTCACTCCATGAAAACTAAGAGAGGAAGGAAGGGGTATATAGCTTTGAAGATTGACATGGAAAAGGCGTTTGACAGACTTGACTGGCGGTTCTTGGAATTCACTTTACATAGCCTGGGTTTGGGAGGTGACTTCGTTAGGTTGATTATGTGTTGTGTATCAACTACTTCCATGAGGGTTATATGGAATGGGGTAACTTCAGAGAGCTTCAAGCCGTCCAGAGGGGTAAGACAGGGTGACCCTTTGAGCCCTTATCTATTTGTTCTTTGTGTTGAACTTCTGGGTCAACTGATTCATCAAGAGGTAGAATTGGGGAACTGGAGGCCTCTCAGTCTTTGTCCTTCTGGCCCAAAGATTTCTCATCTCTTCTTTGCTGACGACCTTGTTCTTTTTTGTGAGGCATCAATGGAACAGATGGTCGAGATAAAGAGAGTTATGGAACTGTTTTGTAGAGTTTCTGGGCATAGAATCAACCTAAGCAAATCCAAGATGTTCGTGTCCCGTAATATCCATTTCAATAGAGCCTATGAGATGAGCCAAGTGGTAGGGATTGGTTTGACAGCGGACCTTGGGAAATACTTGGGAGTTCCAATCCTTCACAAGCGTATGGTTAAGATGACGTTCGCCCCGCTGATTCAGAAGGTGAGATCAAAGTTGTCGAGTTGGAAAGGGAGATATCTAAGTATGGCAGGCAGGACGGTGTTGATCAAGTCTGTTTTAACAGCAATCCCTCAGTACCATATGCAATCAACTCTGATTCCAAAAGGGGTTCTTTTAATCATCGAGAAAATGAGTAGGGACTTCTTTTGGAATCAACATGAAGAATCCAAGAAAATGCATCTTCTTTCATGGGATGTATTAAAAAGAAGAAAGAACAGTGGTGGCTTGGGAATTAAAGACTTGCATTCCCAGAACAAAGCCTTCCTAATGAAGCTGTGTTGGAGAATGATTACTCAACCAGATACTCTGTGGGTGAGGTGCTTACGTGCAAAATACTTATGTGGGACAGATCAAATGCCCAAAGTCCAGAGTCGGCGCAACCAATCGGCTGTGTGGAGAGGTATAGTGGCAGTGTGGGAAATGTTTAAGAAGGGAGTTGGAAGGAAGCTACGTAGCGGAAGAAACACACTGGCTTGGCAGGATTGTTGGGCTCCATTGGATAAACCTCTCATGTTTTACATTGACAAAAATGTGCAGTTAGTAGATATGGATGCTCGAGTCTCCTCATTTGTGACTCAGGCTGGCCAATGGGACAAAGCAAAATGGAGTTCTTTTCTCCCAATTTGGGTTGTGGATAAAATCATGATGGTGACCCCTCCTATGGGATCAGAGGATGATGTAATTTGTTGGTTGAATGCCTCCGATGGTAATTTTAGCGTGAAGTCAGCTTATGACATCATTTTTCATCAGCACGAACATGGGCAACAACCTCACTGGCGGAATCTATGGCACTGGGATATTCTGGAAAGAGTTAAGCTCTTTATGTGGCAAGTATTCCATGAGAGACTTCCTACGAATGAAATAAGAGCGAAACACAATTTGAGTGTCCTAAATGTTTGTCCCTTTGAGTGTGAGAGTGGTGAGAGTATTCTTCACATTTTGAGGGATTGTGATCAGGCGAGAAGAGTGTGGCTTTCTACAACTAACCATATATATTATACTATGTTCTTCTCTGGTAATTTGCAGGAATGGCTTTCATGGAACCTACAGTTTTGTCCAGGGAACGGGAGGGTGACTAGATGGCCATGGCATAGAGTGTTCAGTACTATATGTTGGCTCTTATGGAAGAATCGTTGCAGAAAAGCGTTTGACGGAACTGCAGACAACGCAAAAGGATTAATTCACAGATGCATACACCATCTCTCGGAAGGCGTGGTGAACGGAAGATTTCGGCATCAGATATTCCAGGTTCGGGAAAGGGGACTAGATCACTGGCAACCTCCAGATCCAGGTTTTGTTCGTGTTGATGTCGATGGATCCAGAGCTAGTGACGGACGTGCAACATGTGCTGGTATTATCAGAGATCATCAGGGTAACTGGTTACGTGGATTTCAACAAAAGTTAGGATACAATTTCTCAACTGCTGCTGAAATTCATGCCATCTACAGAGGTCTTCGATTATGTAAGCAGATGGGTCTTTCTAAGATCAGGTTATTCACAGATTCTATACAGGCTATACATCTTTTGACTGTGCACTGTGGGACAGACCACCCATTACATGACGTCATCTTGGACACTAGATCACTTATATATATGGACTGGGACTTAGAGATATCCCACACCTATAGGGAAAATCTAAGTTGCGCTGATTATTTAGCAAGGAAGGCTCACATGAGCAATCAGGACTACATAGAAATAGAGACAGCACCTACAGAATGTGTTAACCTCTTTACTCGGGATTGTGAGATGTCTTCACACGATCACCATGTGTTACCTAATCATAGGTCCTTGTAAACTTCAAGCATCGCTTGCCTTTGTACTCCAAAAAAAAAAAATTCAACTTTAACTTTGCTCAGGCTTTGCACACTTTTGATTGGTGAAATATTTACAGAGTTTCAATGTTAATATAGCATATCTCAATATTTAGTAGTAAGGGAGGCGTGAATTGATGCAGATGGCTTAGTGACAGGGGCAAGAGCTTTCCCAATACTTATGTCTTTTGAAGAACTCAGGTTTCTTCTTCCTTCACAAAGCTTCTTCTTCTTCAATTTGATAATCAGATAACTCGCTAAGGTTTGCTGTGAAACTCATAAACCAGATACATGTATTTATAAACATACATGGCTAGTCAAGGTATTACATGATCCATGTTCCTTGACGAGCAGTACATGAGGAAATTGAGGGAATTTGAATGAGGCAATTAACCAAGTGATTGTTGAAGAAATTTACATAAAAATACTCAACTCATGCTTGTATATACATGTATTAAATATTAATTACTTCCTAACACCTTTTCTTTTTGGTTTTGATAACTCTTTGGGTCAACTGGTATCCGGTCTTTTTTTTTTTTTTTTTGTTACAAGGGCAAGCAAAGCTTGATAATAAAAAGAGTCTATAGGCTAGGACCTACAGACTGGTCTTGTGGTAACGAACCACAATCCAAAGCAAAAAGGTGAATACATTCCATTGGGGGAAGGCCTAGCTCGACATAGTCTTGTGAAATCAAATGCGCCGTTCCCGCTAGGTAATCTGCACAACGAATACTTTCCCTATGAGTGTGGGAAATTTCCAACTCCCAGTCGCTGTAGACAAGAGATCTAGTATCAACAATGACGTCATACAAAGGATGATTAGGATCACAGTGGGTGGATAATAGGTGAACAGCCTGTAGAGAATCTGTGAACAATTTGATTTTCTTCAGTCCCAGCTTTTTGCATAGAAGAAGGCCTTGGCGGATTGCATGAATTTCAGCAGCAGTTGGGAAGGTAAGACCTAACTTCTGTTGAAATCCACGAATCCAGTTACCCTGGTGATCCCGGATAGTACCTCCGCACGCGGCCTGACCATCCCTAATCACCGAACCGTCTACATCTAGTCGATGAAATACTGTGTCCTAGTCCCAGCTTGTTACATGCATTTTCTTTAACAAATGATATTGCTTGCCAATCTCCTAATATTGTTTCGTAGCATTTGAATAATTTTGGATACATTTAATTTTAATTTTAATATCTTTGAAATAGGGTTTCAATCATGGATAAAAAAAAAGGATTTCAATTAATCCCAGGTGGCACGATTTCATGAAATTAAACATCAACGATTAAAAATTGATATAATAATAGAAACATTAAATGGAGAGTAAATAGAGAGGGAGGTCAATAAAGACACCCCTCTCTCCTCCTTTGGTCCTTATTGCATTTGCATGTAAAACCTAATTAACTAATTTAAGTATATTAATGATGCTGATTAAGTTAATTACTATGGTATGTTTTTTCTAAAACAATCTAATAATCTTCCTTAATTCCCTCAATCCCTGCCTCTCCAACTTGACTATTATTATGAAGAAAATATCAATATAGTTAATTTGAAAAAAAAAAATTTGATGAACATGTGAAATAGGTTTTACATTTAAGATCAACATCAACTATCTAATTAAGTCCTATATTAAGAATGGGAGGGAGTATATGATTCTTATATTTATTTGCTTGATATCTACGGGTTCCAAGGGTGCGTGTGTCAGTGTGTGTGTGTCCACAGTCGATATGACAATGAAGTGATGATTATATTGGATGCTAGTTGAACAAACCATAAACTCCATATTATTTCTTTTGGTCCTGTTTATAAGTAACTTTCCTCTTGTTTGTGTAAAATGAATTAGTAGTTAAAGGTAATAAGTATGTTAAAAATGCTATGTTTTTTTTTCATATATGCTCCTATTTATGAAAAGAGTATAAGAGAGATAATGAATAAAAAGTATGAGAGAAAACTCTTGGTTTGCGTGATAATTAATTATAAATTTATGTATTTAATAAAGTTAAAATAGAAAAAAGAAGCTTATATTTTTAGACATGAAGTGAAAGTTGCTTATAAAAAGAACCAGACCCATAAAAGAAAAAGTTGCTTATAAATAAGACCAGAGGAAATAATTGTAAATAATTATTCTTGACCTACAAAAAATAAAGATACGTTACAAACTACTTATTAACACAATTATTAATTTTTAAAGGATTAAAGTGCAAATCTACCTCATAAGTTTTCACTGAAAAGTAATATTGCCTTAAAAAAATTTTCAGGTTCAATTTGGCCTCAAAAATTTTAAAATATAATAATATTGTCCTCATTCAATTAAGTGCGCAATCACTATGACGGGCATGAAATGCGGACCGATCCATTGAAGGGAGGGCTGGGAGGGCAAATGACGAGGGGCCTCATGATTCATTGATTTGTGAGTTTAAAAACAAAAAACAAAAAACTCAGCCAGAGACTCTCTCGTATCGCTCCCATTAATTTTCCGAGGAGGCTGTGTTTTTATTGAGCAAAATATGATCTAAATTAGCATTGGGCCTGTTTTTTTGTAGGTAAGGCCCAATGTGAGTTATTTTGTATAAATAGCGATAGAGTCTCTCTTGGACCACAGGTTTGTGTTCAATAGTTTTAAATTAAATTGTAGTAGTACACTATAGTCAGGTGTGCGATGCGGGTTGGATTCGGATGTAGTCAGGATAATACTCCAGTGAATCGGATGGGCAACCAAAAATTAAAAAGTAAAAAATAATAAATAAATAAATTGTAGTAGTAAATGAGAGTAAATTATATGTTTTTGCCACTGCCCAAGTGGTAAAAATATTATCCAACTCATTAGATAGTACTATGCTACTAAAGTTAATTAGTTATACTTTGGAAAAGCATGGGCTCTGAAAGAATAAATTAGATATTTTAAAATATATATATATATATATATATATAAAATACTCATATTTCATTAATCTCAGTTTTGTTATTGTGCTTGTTTATTGGAACAGTAATTAAAAATTTTAAAAATAATTTTTTAATTATAATTTATGGTGTATGAGATATATGAAAAGATTTTTATCCTGCTACCTTGCCTCTGCCTCCCTTTCCCTCATGAAAGGTCCACAGTAGCCACATGAAGGGGGAGAGAGAAAGAGAATTGCCACAAGTGTACCCCAAAATAAACCTTCTTAGTTTCCATTATTAGTGTTTATTAGGGTCGTGGGCTTGGGCAGCTTTCTGCATGTACTACCCCCCGACGTGAAAATATTTGTAATTAAGGTAAGAAATATTTGTAGGAGTAATACTCTCCTACAACTACCTCAAGTATATACTCCTGCTTTTTAAAATATAAGTTTTAAATTTGTGAATGATTGTATCCCAAAATATAATATTTATTTTAGATTTGTTAAAACGTTTATTGCGACTTTTCCAATTTTATTTTGTTAAAACATTTATTGAGAGTCCATTAATTGATAATCCTTGTGGTTGTTGAGAGTTCATCATTAATTGTTAAAGAAGCTAATTAAATTATTTTATAATATTTATATTTATTGTTTTCCCTCCAAACCAATTAATTTGACTAATAAACTGATATATAATCTAAAGAGATACAACATATGATGTGATTAAATAATTTATTTAACTTCCTTAATCTCTCCAAAAAAAAATCAACTTTATCTTATATTTAGGACCAGAGAGAATATATATAATAAAGACTAGAGGGAGTATACTCTAGGTTAATGCTCAGTTTTGTTGAGAAATACTTATATATTCTATGAGTGTCAGCTTATGTATACTCTGCCCAATAAAAATCCTCCACTTCAACTAATTTTAACCTACATGTCATCGTACTCATATCCATTAATTTTTTGTTTTTTTAAAGTAAAAATGGTCTTTTCCTCTATTACCCTCTTCCCTCTTTCTCACGCTTCTCCCTTCTCCACCATCACTCCATCAGACTCTCCTCTTTTTTCGCCACCAACACTCGTGGATCTGCCGCAGGCATATCTTGATGGCCAGTGAGCGTGCTTCGAGTCAGCCAAGGGAGATCAGGTTGTGCCCTTTAGTCAATCTAGTTTGAAGGTTGTCTTCATAATCAAGATCTGATCTTCAAGTATATTGGCTATTTTCATGTCATCGAATCATATTTAAAGTTTTATGAGGAGTATTAACTGCTGCAATTTAGTTAGCTACTGTCATCTAGATGTCTGTCTTTGCATTTTTCCATGATTGTTGCTATCAAAATAATCTCCTTTGTCTCCATCCTCAAAATCCTCGAGCCCTTGTTCATCCTCTTCATAGTCCGCTCTGCACTGCCTGAGAATTCATGGACATAGCATGGCAGCGTGGAGGGTGTAAAACTCTAGTTAGCCAACTTGATCTCTGTTCTGGCAGAGGCTCGCCTCCGTCAAGATGCGCCTGCTGCAAATCCGATGTCGGTGACCAAAAAAAGGGAAGACAGTCTAAAGAGAGAAGGAAGGTGTGAGAAAGACGGGAGAGGGGCAATAGAGGAAAAGACTATTTTTTTAAAAAAAAAACAACAAACTAATGGATATGAATAGGATGACATGTAGATTAAAACTAGTTGAGATAGAGAATTCTTGTTGGGCAGAGTACATATGAGTTGGCATCCTAAAAATATGTAAGTATTTCTCAGTTTTGTTGTGTAGAAAAAAGTCAATACCAAGCATCCCCATTAAATACTTGGGTAGTTGGATCCTTGCAACGAACAGAGCATAAAAGGGACAATATGGAACTAACAGAGCAAAACTGAAATTAAATTGCATGGCCAGCTCCCTCTAAACAACATTAATGCTATTCCATTAATTATCTCCACATCAAGTGATCGATATCAGAAATTAATCCCCTTGTTATTCTTTTCTATTGGAGTTGCACCTATTTGTGAAATTTCAAAATGAGATGTGCTCAACACTCAAACAACAGTTCAAATTTAATTCCATTAATGATCCATTCTATAATAAAATACAATAACAAGTCATATCTCATCCAACATGGTTTCCATGACCCTATTGAACTCAATAAAAATATTATACTATTTTTAAAATATCTAAATTTATTCTTTGAAAACCCATGGCTTCGGAGCCCCAGTTGGTTAGCGAAAACTATAATTTATTCCCATTTACTATTGGGCACAAAACTGTGGCCCAAGAGAGACTCAGTCTTTATTTATACACAAAATAACAGACCAGTAGCCCACATTGGGGCTTAACTAACAATAAACTAGGCCCATTACTAATTTACATCATATTTCGCTCATGTTGGAGATTGAGTTCTGGAGCTCCTCAAAATCGCGACTGTTCTGCTTCTGATTCTCTCCTTTTTCCCAAGTCGCCGGTGTTACTGGTGTGGTGGTGAGGTTGTGAAGGTCAACGGCGACGTTGGAGATGAAGATGGAGGTCACCGTCGACAATGGTGATGGTGGATTGTGGAGAGATAGAAGAAGGTTGAGGAAGATTATGAAGGTTTGAGTTCGATCTGGTTCACTATTCTTTTGCGGCGCCCTCCTCTGCTGAAGCTCGCTCAATCTCTCAAATTTCAGACCTAATTGGTGCTGTCAAAATGCTGCAGTTTTGATCAGGGACACTTTTTAAAAAGTTTGCGGTGCTAGATTGTAATTTCTGCAATTTAAGCCAAAACTTCCATTTTCAAATTTCATCCAATTTTTTCAAACTCTTACCATCAAAAACAATTAATCCAACATTAAATCTTCTCATAAATCAACGATAATCACAATTATTTTAATAATTTTATCCTTATTAATTTTAATTTAATGTATTTACTCTTAATCTTAATTTTATTAGAAGAAAGACACTTTAAACTCAATAATCATGATAAAATCCCAAAAAACAAAATGTGATAGTAATAAAAATAGGGATTTGTACTGTTCCCCTGTGGTTCATCCTTTTAGCAACAGCTCCTCCGAAACAGCGTCCTCCTCTCCTCCGCTCCTCCCTCTCTCTGATCTCTCTCTCTCAGATGAAACTCGGCCCCAACAAATAAGAAGAAATAGGGGACAAATATAAGATTAATTTGGAGTTCCAATCAGTGTTCATTAAATATATTTAGAGATGGGGTCTTAAAGACGATACCAGGTATATTTCGTTCTACATAAATTAAGTTCATTATTTTTTCTCCAATATTAAATTCATTTTATCTTTGCTTTTTAATCCTTCTCGTTTAGAAAACGCGTAAGTCAATTTAATTGTGAGTGGCCAAATTGTGTACGTGACAATCAGGTGATGTATATATTGACCATGAAGTAGTTGCATTCCCTCACCCCTTTTGCTTGTTGAATGCATCCCCAACTTGGTGTATCTATGTAATTAGTATATCATATTAAGTGTAATGAGTAAGTGAACAAAAGGTACTTACTCATAGTACTTAATATTTTATTGTCTTAGTATCTATGGAAATGATAAGCTATTCTGTTGTGACAGTACAGGTATTATTTTGTTTAAGTTAATGCTATGTTGTTGTGACAGGAGTCATATGAAATTGTACAACCATAAGAGGGTTGAGCAATGACCTTGTGAAAACAACTTTTTTTTGTTGTGAAAACATACGTACATAATGGCTTGTGCACAAGGCTACATGATGTTGCTAGTGTTAGCTCAAGAATATTATGCAGATCGCTACATCACTGGGTTCAACTGATGGTAAGACACTGTGAGAGTGTCAAAAATTACACAGTACAGAGGAAGTTGTTAATATAGCTGAAGATGTTGTAAATATAACAGAACATATTGTAAACGATAATAGAAGAAAGTGGAGCCTAAGTGTTGGCTTGTTGCACAAGCTACTGCCCTGGTGTCCCTGGGGGGAGTGGTTGTAAACGTAGCTTAAGAACTTGTAAAAGGAGCTTAAGGTGTTGTAAACGTTGCAACATGTGTTGTAACATAAACCATTTACGCTTTCTTTCTCCCAAGTTGTAAACGCCGCTTATGACGTTGTTAATATAGCTGAAGATGTTGTAAATATAGCAGAACATATTGTAAACGATGATAGAAGAAAGTAGAGCCTAAGTGTTGGCTTGTTGCACAAGCTACTGCCCTAGTGTCCCTGGGGGAGTGGTTGTAAACGTAGCTTAAGAACTTGTAAAAGGAGCTTAAGGTGTTGTAAACGTTGCAACATGTGTTGTAAACATGTGTTGCTTTCGCTTCGCTATAGCGAACCCATAGCGTACGTGGTCAGAAGGGCCTATTTTTTATGTGTTTTCGCTTTTACTTCGCTATAGCGAACCCACAGCGTATGCGATCACCAGGGAACAACACTTATTAAGTTGTTAATATAACTGAAGATGTTGTAAATATTGTAGATCATCTTGTAAACGATGGCAGAAGAAAGTGGTGCATAAGTGTTTGCTTGTTGCACAAGCTACTGCCCTAGTGTCCCTGGTGGGAGTGGTTGTAAACGTAGCTTAAGAACTTGTAAAAAGAGCTAAAGGTGTTGTAAACGTAGCAACAAGTATTGTAACATAAACCATTTACACTTTCTTTCTTCCAAGTTGTAAACGCCGCTTATGACGTTGTAAATATAGCAGAACATATTGTAAACGTTGCACAAACTTGTAAAATGAGCTTAAGGTGTTGTAAACGTAGCTTAATAACTTGTAAAAAGAGCTAAAGGTGTTGTAAACGTAGCAACAAGTGTTGTAACATAAACCATTTACACTTTCTTTCTCCCAAGTTGTAAACGCCGCTTATGACGTTGTAAATATAGCAGAACATATTGTAAACGTTGCACAAACTTGTAGAATGAGCTTAAGGTGTTGTAAACGTAGCTTAATAACTTGTAAAAAGAGCTAAAGGTGTTGTAAACGTAGCAACAAGTGTTGTAACATAAACCATTTACACTTTCTTTCTCCCAAGTTGTAAACTCCGCTTATAACGTTGTTAATATAACTGAATATGTTGTAAATATAACACAACATATTGTAAACGTTGCACAAACTTGTAAAATGAGCTGAACGTGTTGTAAGCGTAGCAACATGTGTTGTAAACTTAAAAACAGCAAACACTTGTTCAAATGACATGTCCAACAACCTGAGCAAAATAACTTATATGTACATGTTGATATAAGCTGAGCAAAATAACCTGAGCAAAATAACTGATATGTACATGTTCATATAACCTGAGCAAAATAACCTATTTGGGGACCTAGTCAAGCATTTGATATGTACATGTTGTAAAGTTAAATCATTATGTCACCAAAATAACTGATGATGGTGTAAACTAACTAAACGTTAGTGCCTTTTGCAGCAAGTTGGCATTCATACAAAATATCAAACACAGAACACTCTAAGTAGCCATTTTCACAGAAAAATACGTCAAATGCTACATGTCTTTCTTCCTCTTCATTTGTTGACTTCCGTTGAGAAGGGACAACACCTTTTGAGCGTGTTTGTTCTGTTCATGTGCAACTAGCCACCATAAACAATCTACCTTTACTTGCCGAATCTGATGATCACCAAGCTTAGGCATAGTGTACCCCGCCTTGTCATGTGTAGAGCCATCCCAGCTATGTAACCATGACAGAACATGAACACCACACGAATCGCTGTAAAACAAAAAGCCACATACACCGTTCCCATGTTATAACAACCGAATGGGTCAAAAAAAGCAATAGTTGAAAGAGTTGGCGGAACAAAAACAGCACTAACGTATTAGCTTGGACATGCACTTTTGCCCAAGTAACTTCCTTTGGTATTTCCTTCCCTTTTTCATATACTTCGGGTTTTACTCGACGAAGTATGTTAACAATGCAATCTCTCTGGAAGTTGTACGAAAAAGAAGTGATGTCAGAAAACAACAATGACAAATGCACACAAACCATTTGAGAAACAAGCACTTACACACTGCTGTGCGAGGCGTTCTTTGGCTCGAATATCTTCTTTTTGGCTTTTGCTCATTCTCTTCGTTTTGTTGCATCTTCTTCTACCTTTTGTGCCCTTGCATATGTTAATTGGTCAACCAATGAGTCCAGCACATAAAACCGTATTGTCTTCGTCTCCAAGACATAACAAAACCAATGATCCAGGCGCAGGGTAGGAGCAAAAATCAAGTCGCAATCGCCAATGTTGTAACCAATATGTTCAAGCAAGATCTCCGCATCATGTGATTCCAATGACCACTTGTTAGGATCCGCTACCATTTTTTGCATCAATTCTGTGGAAAATATGTGTCTGGTCACTCGGCTGCTATTGTGTACTTGATCCCCCACTAACGTCCTCGCAACCATGGTCATAAACTATGCACCATTAAAAAAAGAGTCAGCAATTCGCAAAATTCAATGAACATAGTATGAGTTAATTGTTCAATTAACTTACCCTGTTACTAATCCAACCCCTTGGACGAAGGCAATATAGTTCACCGCGGGTCAAGAAATAGTCATACATGTCTACAAACTCCCTAATACACAAACAAGCGCACAAAGTCAGTTTTTGTGATTCATGTAAATTGAGATTGCAGAAGTGTGATTACTTACTCCTCATCCTCTGGTGATTTACATCGTGTAGTGCACATTTGATATAAAACTTCCTTATCCTTCTCATCTTGACTTCACTTCTTAGCCATTGTTGTCACCTAAGGAGACCTCAATTATGCCTGTTCCTTTCCTTTCGATTCCACTTCCTCCTTATCTCCCATACCATGTACACCTCCTACTTCTTCCTCTGACCCTTCGTCTGCACTTATAGACTGCTCCTCATCATCTTCTCTTTTTCTTATGTCACCCCCCTCAGCATGTTCATCATCTTCACTTTCAGATGAAGATTTAACGTCTTGCACCTTCTCATCCCCTTCATCCATTTCTCCCTCGCCTAAGAGCCTCGCCTGAAGGGAAAGAAGTTCCTCTTGCACTATTGACACCACCCTTGACATAATTCGATCATATGTTCTCTTGAGTTCCTACAAATTAGACATCACAAAAACTTAAGTCAATACTTTCAACTGAATGTTGTTGTGACATCAGATTTCACATCTTACCGGGTGTGTTAGCATGGTTTGTTCATGCAATTCAGAAGAGGCAGATCCAACTACATTACTGACTGAATGTAGCAACCCTTGGTTGCTTTCCTTCTCTGTCTGCACTCTACTCTTTACGTTGTTGTCATTCCAAAATGCAAGCGCATTTTCACTTGTAGAGGCATGTAGTTGGCCTAGGGGAAAATGTTGCAAGAAAAACACCTGTACAGAAATTAAATTACAACTTAACAGCATCAGAATTCAACATGTAATGCAACGATATACAACTAATTAAAAAAGCCAATAAACGTTACATAGATCAAACATGCACTTACTATTAGAAAATATATACATCCCCCGACATTGATCCTCCCTGCATCTTTCCCTTTCACTAATTTCTTCTTGTACTGTGCAATAGAATTTGATAGTTCAATCAACACAAAACTCGACCAATCGTACTTCCCAAGACCTCCTTTTGTCGCCGCCTTCACTTTCAACACTCTATCAGTCACTTTTATACCCGACCCGGGACACAAGAGAGTTCCCAACACATACATGACAAAGAGGAATTCGAATTCCGGATCCTCGTCTCTCTCAATTAGCCATTTTCCAATGGTCTTGTAAGGCACTGTCCCGTACAATGTCTTCAATTGTTCAAAACCTTCTTCTTCTTTGTTGACTTTTTCCTCAATGTCCCCCCTCACACGGTAACCCCATCAATTGTTGAACATCTTCCCGGCGGATGTTCAATTCCCCCAACTTAATTTCTTGTTATATGAATATTTCATCAATTATTATGTTAAATTAAATGAAAAATTCCTTCTATTGAAAAAAAATGGTAGAAAAACTTTAAAAAATTGTTTCTAAGTGGCAATGTTTAATTAGGTGCGAAATGGCAACCACTACTACAAAAAAGCAAAGCTGTGACGCTTATAATTGCATTAGCTGTGGTGCTAAAGAAGTGTCACATATTTGGACGCTACTAAAAAAAGCTGTGGCCCTTGGAAGCGCCACAGGTTTTTAAAATTTCTTTTTTAAATAACCTCCTGTGGCGCCACAGGAGCCTCCCTCTCCTGGGGTGCCTGCGTCCCTCCTGGGGCGCCTGCGTCCCTCCTGGGGCGCCTGCGTCCCTCCTGGGGCGCCTGCGTCCCTCCTGGGGCGCCTGCGTTAGGAGCCAACACCTCCTGGGGCACCTCCTCACGTAGGCGCCACAAGAGGTTTTTTTTTTGGATTCTTCGTATTGGTTTTTTTTTAGCATATTTTTTCCTCATATTTTTTGGGTACTTCGTATTGGTTTTTTTTTAGCATATTTTTTCCTCATATATATCTCCTATGCATATATAATTACAGTCTGCATGGTTTAATAAGAACAATAATAGATAACTTTAAAATGATACCAACAAATGATTAATTAGCTAAAGTAGTATTAAAAATTGCTATATAATATATTGTAAACCTAGCTGAATGAAATACAACAAATTCAACTTCAAAATACATGCATGACACAACAATTGGCAATTAGAAACGACACAACAATTGGCAATTAGAAACAACACAACAATATAATAGTTGTAATAAAGTGATAAACATTATGGGCCATATACATGTGACTTTAATTAAGGACCTTTTTCTGTCTCTTTAGGACTCAGAAAATTCTCCACATATATCATCACAGACTTTAATTTATATATCACTCCCTCCAGCTGTCATATACAGAGTACAATTAAGCACACAGTCTGTGTAAATAAAATGTTTCGTATGTATATGGTTATATCTGGATATATGGTAAAGGGATAAAGATAAATTAAGCCTCACAGTCTCACACACACTGGGATATGGTAAGAAACTTATAATTCATGGGGCAAAAAATCAAAATGAAACAATAATTATAATATGACGGGTGAAAGCGTGTGGTAGGCACTGTATAGCCTTTGGAAAATGGCACTCTCACATTAAATAGGAAAAAAAAAGCACATGACATAGGTTTCCAAACTTTTAAAATAGAAGGCCATTTTAATTAATTATTCTAGAAAACAATTAAAATTAGTTAAAAATAATAATAAATATGTGGGGTCCATTAAGAAGAGGACAGCGCATAAGAACCAAGAACCAAGACGTGGAAGCTGAGAGTATTAGAGGAAGCATAGTATAACACTTGCCTCACAAAAATCGTTAGCCGTTAGGGAAAGGGTGTTAATGATTTTATGACCTTCCTGAAGTAGTCCAAGAATATACCAGTAATATAGTATGATTCGTTCACGTAAGATGAATCCACCGTGAGTATCACACTTGCCTCGTTTATGGAAACAAAAACATAGGATCCACACATTGTTTCGTTTCAATATAATAATGATATGAAATGATACATAGTGTTGGAGAGGGAAAAGCAAGTGCCCAGATAGAACGATAGATGCTGCAACAAATATATATATATATATACACTCTTTTCATTCCACGATACAAGTCAAAATAGTTTGATTTATAATATAAGTCATTTAAAAAGAAATTCTTTAAATAACTGTTATTGACTCTTTAGCCTTTACCCAACACAAATGAGCATTAACTTTACCTTTAATGTATTTTTTTTAGTAGTAAAGAGTACCCAAAATTGAGAATACTGATTTATTGATTTCCACCCAGCCTAAAATATGTTTTTAATAGCACCTAATAATTTAAAGTAATTTTTAAATATTTACTTAATTTTTTAAATATTTTTCCACCCATTCTTTTTTACTATTATCACAAAAATCACTTATGCTTGAGCCA
The DNA here is from genome assembly GCA_963242795.1 of Inga leiocalycina. Lineage (NCBI taxonomy): Eukaryota > Viridiplantae > Streptophyta > Magnoliopsida > Fabales > Fabaceae > Inga > Inga leiocalycina. The sequence continues at coordinate 85,941,837 of OY725321.1, read as the reverse complement.
ATTCAAACAAGTCTCACTTTCACAAAAGTCATTTATATAACCGTCAATCCAAATATAAATCACAATACACAATATAGCTTTTATTAAAAATAATATTATCAAAAATTTAATTAAAACAAGTCCAATTATCAATCCTTGATCTAAACACACACATATATTGATTATATGGACAGTGGATCAGAACAAATGTGTAAACAAGTGGCAATGCTTTATTTACTTTTTATATGAAAAATAAAATCACCAAACTTGGGGTTCTTTATTCAAATTTTTACTGATCTCAACGAGCTAGCTTTCTAAGCTTGATGGTTTCCAAAGGAAATAGAAGCTGTGTTTGTTTCAGCGTTTTGTACAGGAAAAACGCACTTATTACGCAAGTCGAGAAAAAACTCCTCTCACATACTTACCTCGTATACCGTGAATCACGAATTATAAGCACGTTTTGGATAAAAATAAGCCATTCCAAACACGCACAGAGTAATTAAGAAAAGGTGATAATTGACATCGTGGAAAAAAGCATGATTCCCAATATTGAAAATGATTGCGGTCAGTCGAAAAGTAGCACTGAAACTGAATATAATACTATAAACTTGATGAGGTTGTTCTTTTGGAAGCGGTTGAAAGGAAAAAACTGCCATTTTTTTTAGAAGCAGTCGGATAAAGATCCCAATTATTCAAATTTAATCTATTTTTATAATAAGATTTTTGATATATTAAAATAATAATTTTATAATATATTAAATTTAAATGATTGAGATTTCTATCGGACACCTCTGAAAAGAAAAAAGACTACCCTTCTCGTAAAAAAAAGGACCGAGGCCGTCAAATCAGATTCAGATTACGTTTTGCTTTATTTAGTACAACCCCACAGCTTTACTTAGTACAGCCCAACACACTGCAGGACTCGGATGATAAATTTGGCTTCATGTGAAATGGCCCTTCTCTCTCTCTCTCTCTCTCTCTCTACACTACAATATTCGCTCCGTCGTTCATTTTATTATGGGTGAAGAATTTACAAGGTGTCAATATAAATGGCAGGGATGAATGAGGTTGAGATATGACAAATAATAAGCTAAAATATATTTTTATTTTTTTGAATTTAAATATGGTATATATTTAAGGAAAAATTCTTTTAAAGGCTTTTTGAAATACCTAAATCCTAAATTGGGCTGCTAAATTTAAAAAATTATTAATCAGGTTATATGACCCAAAGTTTGATTTACAAATTTTGTCAATTTACATTAATGCCCCTAAAATATTAGAAAAAGAGAAGACTCGACGCTAATCTCTTGAATCTAGAGGATAAATTGTCGATACAAGTGTAATGACTCTTTATATCTAAATTAACCGTGAATTCTTTATTGAAATTGAATTGTCAGTTATTCTTTGATATAAAAAGAAACAATGTTTGATGCAAATTAAAGATCATCTGATAATTTATTTTTTTGATATCCTCATCCTCTATTGCACAACACCAGTACTCATTTCAATACAACTATTTTTCCTCTACTCAATTACTCCTGCTAAATGCTAGATATGAAATTTCTTTTTTCTTTTTCCCGATAGCAACACAGATGTAAACATTGGCCATCTGTATGTCACGGGCTTCCATGTGAGTTTTACTCCACTGAGAAACCTAGTTTTGATTTTGGAATATTTGATTGGGGATCGCAGAACTCCACGCCAAAATGAAGAGGATGCTAACTACAACTATTACGCAGTAACGAAGTGCACTAAGTCCATTCTAGACTAAAAATAATGAAGTTCATTTTTATATATTTCACCCAAAAAAGTTTAATTGTATCTATTGGAAAATTGGCGCATGTCAATTATCTGGAATTAGGTGAAACAGAGACTATCTTATAGCAAATTTATGGAAGGCCTTCCTCTATTTTTGCATTCAATGGTTGGAACACCGACAACATAGATTGTAAAGGGGCACAATAGACTTGAAATTTCAAATTTATCTATAATTTAATTGATTCTTGTCATCAATAAAATATCCTTTTAGAAAAAAATGATATTGCCTATTTACAAAAATATTGTCATTGATGTTTAGCCTAGCATTAGGCAAATTGCACCAAGAAGAATTGGAAGATAGCCAGTGCATCTTAATCTCCTAGCTGTTCTTAGGCTTATTAGAGTAATTAGTGACAGTAAATCCATAACTCGAGCTCCTTAACAAAAGGAGACTCCATAAATGGAGAGAGGGAGGGAGGGAGAAGATGATATATAAGTAAAATCTCTAAATTCTAAAACTTTAAATTGGCGGTTGCTTGACATGATTTATAATTTGTAAATTTAGAGGCCCAATTCAAGATATGAGTATTTTAAAAGACTTTTAATGGGATTCTCCCTATTTTTAATCCATTAACTTTAAAAAGTATGCTTTTGAATCTATAATTCTAACATCATTAATGTTGCAAAAGAAACATGCTAATGCAACAAATTCAAGTGATAACCAGGTAAACTTAAGTGATAACTGTTGTATAAGTAAATTAAATGCTATTAATCTTAAATTTAAAACATGTGTAAATTAAAATATATCTAAAAACCTCAATTTCATTTGCAGGGATTTGTCGGTTCATTTTAGTTTAATAATCTAAATATATTATATTGAAAAATTAAAACTTAAATATGTTTTGTAAGGAACACAATCATCACTTGAGTTTGCTGCATCAGTATTTTCCGTTAACAATATTAACAGTATTAAAAATATAAAGTTAAAAGACCAAAAGTATACTTCATATAAAACTTAGGGTCTATTTGGTTTAAAGGGAGGGGATGGATGGGAGGGGATGGAAGGGTACGATGGAGGATCATCTTGTTTAATTTGGTTGGAGGGGGAGGAAGGGAAAGGTTTTTTAATGATTCTTTGTTTGGTTTAAGAGGGTAGAGGAAGGGAGATAATATCTAATTTACCATTTTATCCTTAAACATTAGTTTATATATTTTTCCTTATATAAATGATTTAAATTAGTTTGCACCTCAATATAAATTATATAATTTATAAAAAAAAAAGATGAAGATATAAAATGGAAATAGTTTTCAATTCCTCCCAACTTAATTTCTCATTATATGAATATTCCAACAATTATCATGTTAAATTAAATGAAAAATTCCTTCTATTGAAAAAAAATGGTAGAAAAACTTTAAAAAACTATTTCTAAGTGGCAGTGTTTAATTATGTACGAAACGGCAACGAAAAATTTTGGAAGAGATGGTTACGATGAGGGAAGGGAATAAATTTATAACTTCATATTCATAGGATGAAAAGTGATTGAGCGTGCTCCTGCAGCCTATGGAAGAGATCGTGACGGCTGAGCTGAGACGCAAGGAGGACACGGGATCTAACGGGAAAGATTGATATTGGAGAATGAAGAAATGTTTTCATTTTTGACTCAAGGTATAATTAGAAATATGAAAAGATCATGGGAGCAAATTAGTCCCAAATTTTTGGTTCTCTCCAAAACTCCCCAATTTAGAGGGAACCAATTTGAAGGGACATGAGGGAATTTGATCCCCTTTTTTTAGCCCCTCCCCTCCAATTTTACATACCAAATAAAGGGAGGGGCTCATTTTTCATTCCCCCATCCCCTCCCCTCCAACTAAACAGATCCTTAAAGGACCAAAAGTATACTATAGCCTACAACAATATAATGGGATTGATATACATATTAATTAATTTATTAAATTAAACCAAAAATATTTCTGATTTACATCATGGAACAATATAATATGGCCATGGCAAGAAATATTTCCATCCCTCTCCACCTCTTTTATTCTCTCCCAGATCTAGTGTACCTGAGGGATCATTAAGCATGTTTGGTATAGCTTAAAAAAACTTATAAGTTGCTTTTTACGTAAATCGAGACACAACTCCTCTCACATACTTACTTCGTATACCGTAAATCACTATTAAAAAGTAACTTATAAGCAATCGAATCGCTCAAACAAACATACCCATTGTCTTGAAGTGGTTGTTGGGAGGTCAGATGGCTAGAGGCTACCTCAGTCTGAGTTGGTGAAAAGACGGTAAAAAAACATTTTTAAAGGTGCTTTACTAGGAGTAAGATGGAGATGGAGTGGTGCAAATTTAAGACAAATGTAATATTGCTTTAACTGTTATGTGAGTCAGTACTGAAAAGCGACTTACCCTATGTATATAGGACTTGAAGTAGATGATTAAGGATAGGTTTGTCGTTTATGGGGTTTTCAGAGAAAAAGGACTGAAAATGAAAGCCGCTCTCTATATTTTCCGATGTGTTCTACGTAATCAGTGTGAACAGGGTTGTCAAATAGAGGCCCCAGACCATGGCTTGGTTGTCAAATCGAACAATGACTTTTTATACTTTTCTTTCTCAAATCTCAATTAATAGGGCATGAGGGCCCTCCATTTCCCTTTCCATCAACTTCTCATCTCCACCACACAATATCACACGATTCGTAATAATTGCATTCCACCGTGAAGTTATTGAAAAATACTGTGACGAAACATTAAATATAATAAAGCGTCCGTGGTTTGTTCTTTACCTAAGTACAACATATAGGATCCACATATTGTTTGCGCGCGCGTGTACATGCATAAAGTTCACTTCACTTATGCAACTTGCATGTTTTAGTTATACTCCCTTCCGTCCTAACTAATATAGAACCCTTTTAAAAAATTTATCAAGCTTAAAAAATTATTTAAATAACTGTTATTGACTCTTTAGTCTTTAATTACCCAATATTTTCTTTTCGTACCCCTCTTTATACAGAATGTCCTCCATTGATTGATTTGAATGAAGAAAGATTACTAATAATTAACTATAACATTGATTATGTATATATATTAATTATTTATTTAGATTCAGATTAATTAATGCAATGCGATCCATGTGAAAGTTTTCACACAAGATAATACTATATATATGTAGGTATTTAGAAAGATCCGTCTATAAAAGAGAAAAAGAGTTTTAAATTAACTTTAAAGGTTGATTATGACATCTATCTTTTCCTCATTTGAGGAGAGAGATGGAGAATCCAGCCTGACAAGTGATAGGTCATAGGCCCTTTCAAAATCTTTTTTTTTTAATTAAAAAATTACTCTATCAATGACTCAACGCGTTCACTCCAAGAAGCGCTTGAATGGCCTGCTTCAATGTATAGTGTGTGTTTGAAATTGTTTATTAAGAATTAATAAGTACTTATCACATAAGTTGAGATAAAACTCCTTTTACATATTTACCTCATATATTAGAAATCACGATTTATAAGCATTTATTATCAAAAAATAAACATGGATCACGAGTTGTGGACTTGCTCTTCATTATCTCATTGAATTATCCTATATTGCATGTAATGCTTGAAGCAATTAATGCTTGCTTTTTAATGTTGCCCATGTATGTAATTAACGTTTGTAGGGATGAACTGAATTTTAAAAAAATATGGGCCTGTTTTGTAAATTCCCTACTTCGTCTTCTTCATTGATTTACAATTTTCAAAAATTATAGGGCCCTTTTCTATAATTTTTCCCAGTCATAAAAAAATTAATTCCAACACCAATTGACATTTTCAAAATTCTCCAATTTTCTTCTTAAACATCCATAATACAAGACTGAGCACAAGGTATTATAAAAAATCTAAGAAATTATTTGCATAAATAAGTAACAAATTATAACCATTTTGCCCCTAATTATACTTAATTCAATATAAATACCCTTAACTCAAATTAGTGCTTAATCATATAATAATGTCTTAAAAAATACATTAAAAATCTCAAATTAATGATAAAAAAGACTAGGAGTGAGAGATAACAAAATGACTTCTTGGAGCATGCTTGTTTTTCACGTAACAAACTGGGCCTCCCTGGACATGTGTCGCTCATACAAACCATAGCCCCGCCATTTCACACTATCTTTGTCTGTGTATGGTTTGTGTTTATGGAATTCCTTCTCCAGCTGTTTGTATAAAACTACATCCCAACTGTCAACATAGAGTTGGTCTAACTGTGTAAGGCTCTGCTAAATCTCTTTAGGATTCAAATTTAAGTCACAAAAGAGACACTTGTATTAATAGTGGAAGCCACGAACCCCAAAACTTTTGGGAGTAACCAGTTGCTTAGATAATATGATCTAGAAAAGGCTGTGGATACTGGTTCAAATTATAAAAAACTACATCTCTATAAACAGTATTAATTAGTCGGCTCTCAAGAAAGTGATAATTAATTGAACACGCAGAAAAATACTGTAACGAAACAATGTGTGGATCCTATATTAATTAGGGCGTCATAGCTTGTTTTGTTGTTTTTTCGGGTACTGGTTATTCATTTGGTATAATGATGTAAATAGGCCCTTTAATTGGTCTCTTTACATGACTATGGTTGAACAAACCACAAACTCCATATTAGCTGTAAAAAATTATTCTTAGCCAACAAAAAACCAAGATACGTTATAAACCACTCCATATTAACACATTTAATTTTTAATCATTTTAATTCCTCAAACAGGCCCTGAATCTGAGAAAAATCATAACCTCCCTGAAGAAGTCCAAGAATATACCCGTAATATAGTATGAGTCATTCACGTAAGATGAATCCACCGTGAGTATCACACTTGACTCGTTTATGGAAACAAAATATAGGATCCACACATTGTTTCGTTTCAATATAATAATGATATGAAATGACATATAGTGTTTGGAGAGTGAAAAGCAAGTGCCCAGATAGAAAGATAGATTTCTACAACAAATATATACTCCCTCCGATCCTAATTATAAGACATATTTACCTAACTTTAGAGAAATTAATGATAGTAGTTAAATTAGTTAATCATATTTATTTTCCTAAAATACCCATAGTTAAAATTTAAAATGGCATCCAATTACGTTGATTCTCTGTTTTTTTTTGTACCTCTTCTACCTCATACACGAGTTCTTCAAGCTCTCATACAATCTGGCGTCATCTATCTCCCTCAACAACTTCTGATATACTCTTATTAAATTATTATTGTGTTTAATTATTATTGAGAAAGTATCAATAGGAGGTATTTTAGGAAGAAATTGACAAAAATTAGAACTTTGTCTTATAATTAGGACCAAGATCAATTCTCAAATGTTGTCCTATAATTAGGATAGAAGGGAGTACTATATATATACTCTTTTCATTCCACAATATAAGTCACTTCTAGATGATGGATAGTTGAAAAATTGCGCACAATCTCACGATTCGTAATAATTGCATTCCACCGTGAAGTTATTGAAAAATACTGCAACGAAACATTAAATATAATAAAGCGTCCGTGATTTGTTCTTTCATTAAGCACAAGATACAGGACCCACACATTGTTTCGTTACCGTATTTTCCTTTTGAATTTTAAGCCCCTATTATAAAGTCAACAAGCGCGCGCGTGCATACATAAAAATAAAAAAGTGTTCCTTTTCGACTGATATAATTACTCTATTTCCACGATGTCAATTATCACCTTTTCTTAATTACTCTATTTCCTTCGAAAGCCATCAAGCTCAGAAAGCTAGCTCGTTGAGATCAGTAAAAATTTTAATATAGAACCCCAAGTTTGGTGATTTTATTTTTAATATAAAAAGTAAATAAAGCATTGCCACTTGTAATGGTGGTTTTGATTTCTTCTGATTCAGGTCTTCCAAAAAACTACTTTCTTCTTCCTCTTCATTTTTTTTAAATTAAAAAATAAATTAGTAGAAATACAAACCCCAAAATATCATGATGAAATTGAGCGTCATTCTGATTAAGCCATAACGCTTTAATCTATTTTTTTTTAATTTTTGCCAACAGCTTTAATCTAAAGAAAAATATACTTGAATACCACTTAAACTTTAAAATCTCAAATTAGTTTTACTGACAATAAGAGTAATGAGCTTGACAAAAAGAGTACATCAATTGACAACTCAGGTTTTTAAAAAATCACTTATTTAGGATTTTGAAGTTCAAGTTGTACTTAAGTGTCTTTTTCCCTTTAATCTATTTTATATTCTCTTGATTCAAACAAAGTAAATGAGGGATCTAAGTTATTTTATATTCATGTTTTTTGTTGTTGACAAAGGACAATTTTATTTAACAACGAGTAAAATGATACAAAACAAAAAAAGGGCCTCTTTACATGATTATATCAAATAACCAGAGGCCCAGAGGCCAGAAGAAAGGAAAAAACAAAACAAGTAAAACAAATATTACCACAAGGGAAAAACAAAAAGGAAACCAAAAAAGCCACACACAAACAGACTGAGAACCAACAAAGAGCCTGGATCAACTAATACAAAAGAAATTAAGAATTAATTGAAATTAAAGATTCGCATCTTTCATGGAAGAATATTGGCTTTTCAGAAAGTCCCATGCACATATTCTATTAACATCATTGATAAATTATTCGAAATAAAATTGAATCACCTTTTTTATTTTCTTCCAAAAGGTTTTTTCTTTTTGCCATCCTTAATTAGGTTCATTTATTAAGGATTGGTTCTTTTTTTTTTTTTTTGGCCAGTATACAGGATTGGTTCGGTAGCCTACTAACTGCATATTTGGTATACTCTATAATCAATTAAAAAAAAGGTTCATTTTTATTTTACGAGAATAAATTCCTTTCATATATTTATTTTCTAAAGCACAAATTCATTTAAAACAGACTAATATAAACATCCACTTACTATTAATATATGAATTCACGTTTCCTTTCCGCCTAGATATTGACATATGCTATTAACATTGAACTTTGTAAATATTTCACCAATAAAATGTGCGCAAAGTCTGAGCAAAGTTCAAGTAGAATATTTTTTTCAAAACAAAAAACTGTACAAAGTTCGTCTCAAATGCAACGAAGCACCTTGCACGGCATAATTCAGCGCAAAAGAAAAAATGGTAAAGAATTTTGAATTAAATAGGTGACAAAAAGAGTCAAAGATTAAAGTTGAGTTTCATGTTAAACGAAATAAAGTGATCAGATCAATTCCGTGTTCATGGGATGGAGAGAATGAAAGATCAGGATAGTGGGAATAAAATAGAACCAAAAAATAAAAAATGGAAGAAGCAAAGGAAGAAAGAAGTCAATTAGTTCGAAAATATGAATGAATATATAAAAAGGATTTTGATTAGAGAGTTAATTAGGAGAGAATATTAATAACAAGGCTTGTTAGTTACATATATGAAGGCTGAACTCCAAGACCACTAGCCAAACTCATGTTGGATTATATATATATACAACCTTCAAATCTTGGGATATTAGATTTAATTTACAAATTAATATATTACAGTACTGTTGACACTTTTAAGCATTAATGATTAGACATATGGGAAGAATTATAAGGTTGCTAGAAATTTTAGTGAATTTTGTGTCCCAAGCATAAAAGGAAATGTTAGAGAGAACTTGTGTGTAAATTTCCACAGGAAATCTCTTGGTTACTTGCCATACATGTATTTCCATGTTGAACAGATCATAATATATATATATATATATATATACATACGTACTCGTGTAGCTATATATATATATATATATATATTTCATAAGATGGTCACATACACTGTACTGTATTTATACAGACAAGGTCTTATGATTGATTGAAAGAATAGAAAATTATTGGGAAAATAGTAACCAAGAGACATGAAAATGTTTACATTTCATGAATTCTATTAATTAATTCTGCTTTGTTATCAACCATTTAATTTCCACGAATATTGTTCAAAGACATGATAATGTGAAAGCTTTAGAATATTAAAGTAATGGAGATATTGTGAAAGCTTTAGAATATTATTTTCGGCACTATACGTGCGACTATCTCTACAAGGAAAAAGAAAAAAGAAAAGAAAGAGCCAATCGTGCTAGAGTAACGTGCATGGGTGTACTATTATTACACTCTGACGAAAAAAATATCACAAATATTGTCTCTCTCTTTCAATTCTCACACACGGTGAAACTAACCATCATCATCAAGAAATCTCTCTGTAAAATTATACTACAACCTCATCAAGCTTATTTGTTCGTTTGGAATAGTTTATTTTTGGGTAACAAATGTTTATAAATCGTGATTTACGGTATACTAGGTAAATATATGAAAGGAGGTTTATCTCGACTTACGTAATAAAGACTTATTCTCTAAAATTAAGTGATCCCAAACACACACTATAATTCATTCACATTCACAGCACATACTATATTCCTATCTTTCTCATCAATCTCTCTTATTACTTTCTGCTCATCAATCTCTCTTATTACTTTCTGCTCAGATTCACCGTGTTTAGTTACCGTACTTTTCACGTCATGTGAGTCCATTTCTTTGATGAAAAGGTTCAGTTATACGCTATCCATTTCTTTGATGAAAAGGTTCGTTTTTTTCTTCTTGCCCAAGGAAAAAAAGTACCAACCAATTAAGAGTATTTGGAGAGGGTTTTTAATAACGCAACTGGGAGCTAAGTAGTGTGAAAGTTTGAAGTAAGGAAACAAGAGTCAAAGGCACACATTAATTGAGACCTCCTGCATTTATTTCACAAGCTTCGCGGCCTGCCCTCTCTGCCTTCCTCCACTTTCTGAAGTGGTTGTTTGCTTTGAAGCAAATCTTTCATAAGATAGATACTCTACGTTTTCATGGTACAATGTGTGTTATTAGCAGTGTTCAAGAACCCGGATCATACCACCGGTCCAGCCTGGAAACAGGCGAACTGGCTGGTAAAGCGGTTCAGTTCAGTATTTCTTTTAGAAAAATTTCTTTAGAATTTTATATTAATAACTCTGAAATCTTCAATTTCTCACTGATTTAACCCCAAGTTAGCTCCGGTTTTGACCCGGTCTAACTCATTAACCCTTAACTCAATACCTCAACCAGTTCAGTGCCTGGTCCAAGTTCATGAACTTTGGTTATTAGTTTCTCTTTTTGATAGTCTACATGATATTTGGACCTCCTCAAAATACAATTAAAAAAAACAGCTCTCTCTGTTTATCTTACTTTAATTAAAAATGATTTTTCCAATATTTCATAAGGGAAAATTTCTTTATAGAACTATTACAAATATAATGAAATATTCTTAAAAATTGAAAGAAAATTGTACTACGTGAGAAAATTTTAATTCAAAATTATATATGATAAAATTTTAAAATATCACTACTACAAAAAAGGGTTTTAACGTTCCTATTTTGGCACTTTTAACGTCCAAAAACTGGGAGACGTCTATTTATGGGGCGTAGTATATTTTAAGAAAAGACGTCCCAAAAAATGGGATGCCTAAAGTGAGACTTTAGACGTCCCAAATTAAGAATTGGGACGTCTACAGTCAGGACTTTAGACATCCCAAATCTCAATTTGGGACCTCTAAAGTCCTCCACAGGGGGACTTTAGACATCTCAATTCTTAATTTGGGACATTAAAAAGTTTTTTTAAATTATTATTTATATTGTTCATTACCCAGCAAATTAAAATTGTAGAAACAGAATTGAAGATGGATTCATAAACCACAAAATGCTCCTTACAAAATGGTAAATACATCTAGCATTGCAATCTTTTTACTATATATATGTGTGTGTGTGTGTGTGTGTGTGTGTGTGTGTGTGTGTCTGTATAATAACAACAACTCATACAACCTAATATTATATATGTATAACAACAACCAGAAAATGTCAAAATGTTTGTTACCACACAACTACAAACTAATTGTTGTTCATTTCATCAAAATAAATATACATATGTATTTCCAAGCCCCAAACGTATAAAACAAAAACATTATTAGTATTGCATAACTACTAACAACTAGTTTATGATTCTAGCAAAAAAAAAAAACAATTAAGGGAAAAACACTCCAATAACTAGAATCATGTAAATAAATTGAAAGCATTATAATAATTTCACATTACAAGTTTAACTTAATTCTTCATGTAAATTTATATTTAAAAAAAACAAGCCTGATGAAAGTAGGGGAGAGGGCAGCCAACGGTGTCTATATGCTTCCAAGGTGGAGAGAAGACGTTGGAGGAGTTGTGTATGCACAGTGGAGAGGAGAGGTACACCGGAGGCTGAAAGCAACGATGAAAGTGGGAGGTCTACGCGGGAGGGTGGAGGGGGCAATAAAGGTGGAGGAGGCGTACGCGGGAGGGTGAGAGCAAAGAAGGTGCTATGAGAATAGAAGGAGGTCAAGGAAAAGGGAATGAATAAAAGGAAGAGAGGAAGACGAAGTGTAATGAAGAAAAGAAAATAATGAAAAAGCATACCCATGGTGTAGATAGAGAAGATGAAGTCACGGGAATGAAAAAAAAAAAGGAAATGCAGAAAAAAGGGAAGAGAAGTCATGGGGGATGGGAAAGATGGAAAAGGAGGGATGTGTTTCTGACATGGGAATGAAGAAAAGGGAAGAAAAGTCTCACGCATGTCAGAATTTCTGACATGACTTTAGGAGTCCCAAAAAAAATTTGGAACTCCTAAAGTGAGACTTTAGGCATCCCAAATTTTAGGACTCCTAAAGTGACTTTAGGAGTTCCAAAGTTTTTTGGGACTCCTAAAGTCTTACTTTAGGCCTCCCAAATGCCATTTGGGACTCCTAAAGTCTTACTTTAGGCGTCCCAAATCTCATTTGGGACACCTAAAGTCAATACTTTAGGCGTCCAAAATCCCATTTGGGACGTCTAAAGTAAGTTAAATTTTTTTAATTTACTTTTTGACACCAGTGGAAATATTTAGGCGTCCCAAATAAAATTTGGGACGTCTAAACTCTACTTTAGGCATCCCAAATTCAAATTTGGGATGTCTAAAGGTTTCTCTATGTACACATAATTACGAAAATGGTACCGCCTTCCTTTTTAACCCCTCAATTTTAAAATTGGGACGTCCATTGGGGTGATTATATCGTAATTCTGTAGTAGTGTATTTGTTGAAGTCAAAGAGGAATTTCATGCACTCAAAATATCATTTGAATTTATAAATTTAAAAAAAAAACACCATCAAAGCCAAAAAAAAACAAGAAAGTAACACCAACTTCCAAACTCCTAAATTCATGCTCATGACCGAATAGGGATTTAAAATATTTATTCTTTCATAATTCTGCTCCTCACTTTTTTCCCTTAAAAAAAACATAAGCCTAAGTCATCTCGTGGGCGACGACGCCGCTGGTTGTCGGAGGCCCTGCGCTGATTCCCAAAGGTGGTCAATGTGGGATTTGTTCCCACCACCCTTTGGTTATGGTGACTATTGAGCCATTATGCAAAATAATGTAAGTTAACTAGTATTAAGCTGCACGACATAATTCAGCTAAAAAGGTTAAGAATTTTGAATTAAGCAGGAAACAAAAGGAGTCAAAGACTGAAGTTGAATTAGAAATATTTGTGGTTTAATTTAAGTAAATTAATTAATCTGTATATCGATCAATCCCATTGTAGTGTCATTTAAATTGAAGTTGAAACTTTGTAAATTGTTCACCAATAATTAGGCTAGTTTGGGGGGGGGGGGGGGGGAGAGAGTCTCATGCATGGCCTTACGTGCCATATCACTGTCGCCGGTACTCTTTCCAATTAATGGACTCTCAAATCTCACCCAACCGTTTTTCTCGCTCTCTCATCAATCTGTCTAGAAATATTCCTCTTTCTCTGAGTACTTACTCGATCTCCATCAACAACAAGATGAGTTCTCCCACTCAGCCCTCTAACCCTTCAGGCACTCCAATCCCTAACCCCCAAGCCATCTTCTCGACCGCTCGACCTCCACCATCGTGACTCTCATATTTCATTATTTGGTAATTCATTCATATTTACACCTTTCTTTATAAATAAATTTATGTTGTTGTTTACCTTACATCTATCATGAATTAATACCTTCATTTGGAATTTTCGGTCACTCTTAATATTTATGTTCTAGTCAAATTTTCTGAAGTACAGCACATAGTCGCTATGAATTGGTAAATTTTAATCACCATTGGTGTCAACTCAATTTGTTGATAGATTGAAGCTAAACAAAGTGAGTTCCATGTAAAACCAATGTTCTACAAAAATTAGAGGTGACAATCCTCCATATGTGATCACTCTCAATGAGTTTGATCACTCCCACTAATTTTGAAATTCCTAAATAATATGATATTTCAAAATACTACACAAAACTGTAAAATAAAATGGACAGCTCACTTAAATTCCTAAGACATCTCTGCAATTTTACAAAAATATGCAGTCTTAGTTTCTCAGGATATTTTCCTTCCACACTTTTTCTTTTATAAGACAATTTTATGCAAGAGTATATTTTAAACCGAGCTTCCAACCTTTAAGATTTCAAGAGAATTTAAATATAAATTTTGTTGGAATCTCATTTAAAATATACATAATTGTCTTTAGTGTGTCATTTAAGAGGAAACCATATCATCCAACATGTCTATTAACATTATGTTTCTTCTTGCAACAATACCACCTATATTAGATGAGTTTGAGTATGAAGAAACTTTACATATAGATTAAGTTCTAGTCCACTAATGATGTACTTATAATGTCACCCTCATCTTCCAACTAATTTTACTATATTAACCCTTTTATCATATTAACCACCCAATTTTGCTTTATTATATACTCCAAACGCGTCAAATGACACTACTCAATTATAAAGCAAATAGCATTTGGGTATTGTGAAATGTCACTATAAGGAGAGATGAATTATTTCATAATTAGAACATAATCAATCACAAGTATATATCCATTACTACCTTAAATCAAGCCTTTTAACTATAAGCAAATTATTCTCTATATGCCTATTACATTATGGCTTTGGAGCTGGTAGCTTGATAGCCTTATTTTAAAATCTCATTCTTTTTCAAGTATAAGCAAAACTTATAAATACACATTTTCAATGAATACTTAATATCCATGTATGTACTTATGAAAAAGGAAGTAATGGCTCATGAGATAATAAACTAAAGGTCTCCTCCACCAAAATTAATGGAGGCATCTTACCTTATTATGGATACTTTCTTTATAGTAAAAAAAACAACAATTATGAGAATTTCTAAATTCATCCTTTAGTCTTATAAACAACCATTGATTTTGCTCTATTCTTATGTACCCATGATGACCAGCTCTTAATTGAGATTAATTTAATGAGATAATTATATATCATAATATTATCCCATTTCTTATGCCAATATCATTAAGTACTAAAACTTTCCTAATGCCAATTTTATCCTAATGGAAGGAGTAATATTTATCTCTTTATAGGCTCAACAATTATGTCTAATAAATTCTATTGAACTAAACAATTAAATCGATAACAATCATATGCTACAAAATAAAAATAAAAATTAATCATGCTTACAAAATAAATATAAAAGGCGAGAGAAAAAACGATCGCACAAAAAAAAATGTGTATGTTTATCAATGTAGATCATACAATTATAAATTCGTATCACTAAGGTCTACTTATGGGTATAGACATTAGTATAGCATGAATTTATCTCGAATTGATGAATCTAAAATGCAGTTATATTTTCTAATACCTGTGGGCTACTTAGAAAATATAATGTCATTCTATTCCATCCTAATTAGATATCCAATTATAATTACCTATATGTGGGTAAAGACTAATTATAATCATATATTTAATTATAATTAATATTCTATAAAGCCATATGTGAATAAAAATGTGTATGTAACAAAATTGAGGGTGTTGTGGCTACTCCCCAGGAAACAAGCATGCTAACCATGAATATCATATGTATTTAAAACATAAATATGCATCAATAACCTAATGAGAATTTAAATAATTAATTTAATTAACAAAAGTAACTAAATAACTGAAATTCTCCCACTTTGGTTAAATTAATTAATCATTGATTCGAGTTGATGTTTTAAAAAATCCATAAGCAATTATCTACACATGTAACGTTGAGGACGATGTAGTTACTCCCTAGGATGCATGCTAATCGCAAATATTTAACTATATGCATTTAAATTTCAAATATGCACAAATCTTTAATGAGAATTTAATTGACTAATTTAATCAATAAAATGTGACCAAATAATCATCATAAATAAATTCTCCCACTATTTTATACATCCAAATTAAATATAACATATTCACATCTTAATGGAGGGATTAACTAATTAATTTGATCAACAAAAATTAAATTAATAACCCTCCCACTGTTTTATATATCCAAAAATTGTTTCAGAAATCAATTTCAGCATATTTCAACTCAAATATAATTTTTCCAAATTCAAACAGTTGAAAAACTATCCAAAATTGATTACATAAATATTAAGGTAATTAAATGATATATCAAAATAATTTTGCAAAATTACTATAATGAAAAAATAACCAAAATTGATTTTCCCATATTTAACAATTGAAATAGAACATAAAAATATATTAGCATTTAAGTATTTTGATCAAATAAACCATTTATTGAATGAAATAAAAATCAAACCCAAACAACTAATCAAATGTTTAATATCTTGAAAAGAAGGGAAATTGCCAAAAAAATTGAGTACAAAATGGAGTTAACGAAACTTTATTGAAACAAAATAATATTTGAAAATCAAACTTGAAAACCTCAATATTAATAACCCAATACATTAAACAACAACAATTGTCCAGAATTAAAATAAGTGTATACCTGGTCAAAATGTGAATCAAAACGTGACTAAAAGAAGACATCCTCCAGTTGTTCTTTTCTTGTACAAAAGTTCTTCGGTGAATTTTTGTTGTCTATTTCTGTCTCTTAAAGAAGAAAAAGAAAGAAACTGAGTGGCTCTTATAGGTTCTCTCTCTTGGAAAACGTGCGACCATCTTCTTCCTGCTACCATGGCTGATCAGCCTCACCGGAAATTGCCACCGGATCGGCCATCTGATGTCTTAGCTACCGGCAGTAACAAGAAAACAAAAAACGTTTCTTCCCAGGCAATCATGGATACTGATGATTCCCTCCAGCTTAATACCACTAAGGACTCTGCTGCTATGGAACAGGACATCCCTAACGTCAAGATACAGAACCAGACCAATGCGCAACCTATATCCTATAAGGCTTCCCTTCTAGGTTTTAATGGGATCGCTAACGGTAATAGTTCCATTGAGGAGGAGCAACTGCTTTCAGATGTCATAAACCAGGAATGGGAGTTACCAGAGCTTACCGAGGAAATTCAACTCCTCATGCAACATCATCCGGTTGTCCCAATCTCAGCCGAAGAATATAACGATTGGTGTAAACCTTGGAACACCTCCCTCATTGTCACTGTTCTGGGCAAACGATACAATATATACACTCTAAAATCTCATCTCAGTCGACTATGGCATACACAGGACTTTGATCTTGTGGACTTACCCAATAATTATTTCCTTGTCCGATTTCTTCCCAATGAAGGCTGGCCACATTTATACCAGAAGGTGCTGTATGAAGGACCATGGGTGGTTCAGCAGCATACCATTCTTGTCCAGAAATGGACCCCCAATTTCGACCCATTTAATAATCCACTCCGTCGGATTGTCACCTGGGTCAGAGTCCCGAACATCCCCTTGCAATGCTACAATGCTGAGTTCATCACACGCTTGGGAAATAGAATTGGTAGAACAATTAAAATCGACCTACTCACCCCGTCTGCTCAGGTTTCATCTGTAGCCAAGATCGAAAGAGGCAGATATGCCCGCATCTGCGTAGAGCTCGACCTTCAAAAGAAATTGATATCTCGCGTCATAGCCGCTAACTCCGCCTACCAGGTTGAATATGAGGGATTGGGGCTCATTTGCTTCGCCTGCGGACGCTATGGTCACCGGAAGGAGTCCTGCCAATGGACTTATGTTGATTCCAATCCAGCACCCTCAGAGCATACGCACGAGGCACCTCTGGTCGTCACCACGCCGTCGTCGGCGGTGATGAAAGCTCCCAAGACTGATGCAGCTTTTGGGGCATGGATGGTAGTTGGATCCTCAAGCCGATCTTGCGCAACAAGGAAACCCCAAGCTACGGACCACCAATCGGAAATCAGAGTTGGGATGCGGCCGATCAAGCCTGGCCGTGCTGAATCGAAATTCGCCGTCTTGGCCGAGCTCCACGAGGAAGACGAAGACGCCATGATTGCTGGGCACACCAGCACGCATTCCGAGTCTGCGCAGGGGATGGGTAATCTGCAGCCACGCCGTCTTGGCAGAGAGGACAAAGGGAAATCCAAAGCTCAATCAGGGGATCCGCGCAAGTCAAATTCACGGTCGGCTTCTCATGTGCTTGTGGCTTCTCAACAAAAATCACCTAAGATAATTGGGCCCAAAATTGGGCAAGCCCAATTCGTGAAGAAGGATGTGAGTGGAAACAAATTGGTTGGGCCCTCTAAGTCTTCCATGGGCCGAAGAGACCACATTGTTGTGGGAGGAGGTTTAGCACAAATGGGCTCCAATGTTATTACCCACTCTAGTCAACCCTCATCCACCCCAAATCCTAATATTTTATTGCTAGAGGGACCAAGTGACTCAATCACTCACAATTCCGATGCTTTTTTGAAAGAAAAATGTGAACATAGTGGAATCTTGGGTTGCCCTACAAATCTCTTATCCTCTACCTCTACCGCTTTGGATGATGATATAGGGGACGACTTCATGGCCGCTGATATTCCTAGTTTGGGATGCATAGATGCGCCGAACATAGAGTAAGGCTCCGCCCTTCCTTTTCCTTTATTTTATTTTATTTAATTATGATTATTGCATCTTGGAATTGTAGAGGTGCTGGGGGCAGGAATTTTCCCATCACTGTTAAAAACATAGTGAAAGACAATCATATCGATATTCTGTGTCTTCTTGAAACCAGGATTAGTGGGGATAGGGCTGAGTCTGTGTCTCGTAAATTAGGATTCAGTCATTGGATTAGGCTTGAGGCTTCTGGATTTGCTGGGGGTATTTGGATTCTCTGGAATGATACTAGTACCCATGTTGATTATATTCTTTCTACCACCCAACTCATTCACTGTAGACTTGTTGACAAGCTTAGTCAGGATTCATTTCTTGTTACCGTGGTCTATGGTGAACCTATCCTCAGCAGAAGAGAGAGTTTGTGGCACTCCCTCCAAGCTATTGCGGATAACACTAATGAGCCATGGCTGGTCTTTGGGGATTTTAATACCTTCATGGAACCTGTCGATAAGATGGGTGGCCCCAGCCCCCCGGTTCGAGCTATGAAGCAATTTTCTGATTGCATCAACATCTCCGGCTTATTAGAAATTCCTTTTGTGGGGGAGAGATTTACTTGGGAAAAAACAGGAGTGAAGGAAAGGTTGGACTGGGTCTTTGGTAACTTGGCTTGGGAACTGAGACATCCTGACTACAAAGCTTTCCATAAATTGAGATACAAATCCGATCACCGTCTCATCCTAGTTTCTGATAAGTCTAGCAGTGCCCGTGACAAACGTAACTATCGTTTCAACTATAACGCAGCATGGGCACTGGAAGATAGTTTCCCCAATGTCGTGACTCAGGCTTGGGATGGCGTTGACTGGCATGAAGGGAAGCGGAGGTTTGATATTGGGGCTGCCAAATGGAACTCTACTGTCCTGGGCTCTATCCCCAAAAAACGTGCGAATCTCCTTCGAAGGCTGGAAGGCATAGATAGAGCTCGCCAAAACAACCTATCTAGTGGGCTCCACAAACTTGAAGCTAAGCTCTGGAAAGAATTCGGCAGACTAAATGCACAGGAAGAGCTTATTTGGTACCAGAAATCTAGATGTAAATGGCTAGCTTGGGGAGATAAAAATACTAGATTTTTCCATACCTCCGCCGTGATCCAAAAGAAAAAACGCAAGATTGATGCCCTTCAAGATGCAAACGGATCTTGGATCACGGACCCAAAGCAGCTAAGTCTAATGGCCGGACGATTCTTCAAGGATCTTTATACCAGTGACGGCGATGTTCAGGACCCCTCTCACTGGATTGCGGAGTTCCCCCCACTTACGAGTCAGGATGCCCAGCTTATCCATAAAGACGTCGACAACCTCGAGATTAAGAATGCTGCGTTTTTGATGGGCGCCCTTAAAGCCCCTGGCCCGGATGGCTTACAGGCACACTTCTTCCACACTCAATGGAATCATATCGGTGATAGAGTCTGTAATCTTATTCGTGACATTTGGCAGTACCCAGAAAAGGTGAAGGATATCAACCATACTCATGTCATTCTTATATCCAAAGTTGATCATCCGGTATGCCTTAAGGACTTTCGCCCTATCTCCCTCTGTAATGTTATTTTCAAGATAGTTACAAAAATCATAACGGAGAGATTAAAGCGTGCGATGTCCTATCTGATCCAGCCGCAACAATGCAGTTTCCTTGCGGGGCGTCACAGTAGTGACAACGTCATTATTGCTCAGGAGGCAATCCATTCCATGCGCAACAAACACCGGAAGAAAGGCTTTGTTGCAGTTAAAGTAGACATGGAAAAGGCCTTTGACCGTTTAGACTGGAACTTTGTCCGCTCCACGCTTATCGAAGTTGGAATACAAAATGCTATGGTCAATCTCATCATGTCCTGCATCTCTTCGGTATCCATGTCGGTTAGATGGGAAGGGGAAGATTCTTCCACTTTTCAACCTACCCGTGGCATTCGTCAGGGCGACCCACTTAGTCCTTTCCTCTTCATCCTCTGTATGGAACGGCTTGGTCAGTTAATCACCAAAGAAGTTGCCCAGGGTAGATGGAAGGGTCTTCAGTTTAATCGTCGCTCCCCCGTCATATCTCATCTTTTCTTCGCCGATGACCTTCTTCTATTCGGGGAAGCCAGTGAATCTCAGATTAGATTAATGAGGGGCATCATGACAGATTTCTGTGCCGTCTCCGGCCATAGAGTGAATCTAGCCAAATCCAAGGCTTCCTTTTCTCGGAATATCAACTTCAATAGGGCTCTCATTCTTAGCCGGGAGTTAGGAGTTGGGATTACAGGTGACTTGGGGAAATATCTTGGTGTCCCTCTCATACATAGCCGTGTCACCAAGCTCACTTTCTACCCAATTCTCCAAAAAGCCAAGAAGCGTCTTTCGAACTGGCAAGGCAGATTCCTGACTATGGCTGGGAGGACTGTCCTGATAAAATCCGTCCTCTCGGCCCTTCCCAGCCATCTGATGCAAACCATGCTTCTACCTAAGGGATTTTTAGGTGATCTAGAGAAGATTAATCGAAGCTTTCTATGGAATCAAGGGCAATCCGGTAGGAAAATGCATCTCATTGCATGGGACCAGATTAAGCTTAGTAAGGACTTTGGGGGTTTAGATGTCAAAGATCTTCAAACCCAAAACACTGCTTTCATCATGAAGCTATGCTGGGGTCTGTTGACAAACCCTGACGCTCTTTGGGTGCAATGTGTTAGAAGTAAGTATGGCTGTGGCGAGGGTGACTATCCGGTCATCTTCAGAAAACGCAACTCCTCTATTGTCTGGCGTAGCATCACTACAGTATGGGAGCGATTTTACCAGGGTATAGGGCGAAGATTATCGAGTGGGACAACGTGCAATCTATGGTGGGATCTCTGGACTCCTATCGATACTCCTCTCATTCACCTAGTCGACAGAAACATCCACCTCTTGAATCCGTGTGCGACGGTGCATGACTTTGTTCTTCACAATGGGATGTGGAATGTTCTTAAGTTAGCAGAGTTCCTTCCACAGTGGGTGATTGACATTATCTGTCAGCTTCGGCCACCCAATGAAAGTGGAACTGATGGCTTCTGTTGGAGGAGCGCTCCGGATGGTAACTTTAGTGTCCGTGCTGCTTACAAATTTATATCTGCCCAGCGAGAATGGACTGGTCCGAGCCTGTAGAAAAAGGTGTGGAAAGCCCCGGTGCCAGAGAAAGTTAAGATGTTTTTGTGGCAAGTTCTTCACGAGAAACTTCCTACTAACTCCCTCAGAGCTGTGAGAGGTTTATCTACTAGTGATGAGTGCCCATTCCACTGTCAGAGAGTAGAGAGTGTCCTTCATATTCTTCGTGACTGTGAGATAGCTAGAGAGGTGTGGTTGTATTTTATTGCTCCTAACCATCGCTTTAGTTTTTTTCAATCTGATTTGCAGGTATGGCTCGCTGACAATATGTCCAAGAACATGGCCATGGCTCGCTTTCATCATTCGCCGTGGCCCAAGATGTACAGTCTCATCTGCTGGTTCCTATGGAAGACTAGGTGTCGGAGGCTTATGGAAGGTACAGATCCCCAGCCAAATGACATCATCCATGGAGTTATGTATATGTCGATGGAGTCTAGCATGTATGATTCCTTCAGGCATCAGATATTCCACCTTCATGGTGGAAGCGAGGAGGCATGGCACCCGCCACCAGAAGGAGCTGTTCGGTTAGACACAGATGGATCGGTTACCCAACAGAACCTCGCGGCCTGCGGGGGTATTGTACGAGATTCACAGGGACACTGGATTCTAGGCTTTCAGCGTCGCTTGGGCTTTGCTCCTCCTTCCACAGCGGAGCTCCTAGCGCTATTGTCTGGACTCCAACTCTGTAAGCAGCACAACTTTCCTAGGGTCATCGCCTATACAGATTCCCTTGAGACCTACCAGCTCATCATGAGCCATGCTGGCTACGCTCACCCGCTGAGATCGGAAGTTGATGCCGTCAGAGACCTACTATACTCTGACTGGGATATCGAGCTTCGTTTTGCACCCAGAGAGCACATCCGATGTGCCGATTTCCTGGCTAAGGATGCCCACAATTTACAGGACCACTTTGCTATTTTGCACGCTCCCCCACCTCCATGTAGTACTCTTATGGCCCAGGATCTTAATCCACTGGCCTGATTGCAGCATCTGAACCTCTTTTGTAATTTCCAAGTTATCCTTGGCCGTCTTTTATATAAAAAAAAAAAAAAGAAGACATCCTCCCCGTTTTTTTTTTTTTTTTTACTTAATGGTTCAATACATAATTTCGGAAATAAACCAAACTGCCCATACACAAATGAACCTAAACAGGGACCAAAACGTTTTATTATTGCAGAATGGCCAGTATTAGGAAAAAAACTTTTAAGAAAGGAAAAAAAAATATTATGAAACGCGTCCCCGAAATGAGATGAAGCCCAAATCTGAGAAGATTTAATTAATAAGAAATTACTTTAAACTAGAACGGGCCCAATCCTTATGGCCTAGAGCAAAATAGTCCATCCCTCACCTACATTAGTGAAATTATGCGTTTCACTCTTGACAGCGAGATTCCTTCCAGGGCAGCGAAAAACGACGCCGTTTTTGCTCACCCCAACCTTCAGGAAGATCCCCGCCCGACCCGTCTCACCATCACAACCCGCAAACGCAGCCCGTCACAGCCGCCAGACCTGCAGCTCCAGGTGACTTTTTCCGGCAACTCTAGGTAGCTTCTCCGGTGATTTTTATGGCAGAATGCCCAGAACCAAATGGGGAAGCATATGCACTCAATTGTTACTCCTTTACGAAGATTTGCGCAAAATTAAAATATGAAATTAAAGTCTTAAGTCCAGAAAACTAAAATCTGAAACGCGATCTTCCACGGTAATGTTTAACTCCATTTTTTATGATTCATACGGTGGCATATGGGCAATGATAAATAAGTTCAAAATCAAACCAAATGTTTCAACTGATTTCAAGAATATAAATGATTTCAAGTCATCACCAGAGAATGAGACAAGCCATTCTCCTCCCACTCAGGCAAGGGAAAAGAAAATGATAATACTGGACCTAGCCCATTAACAAACTGGACTTGATGAAATCATTCTCATTACTCGACCCAAGTCACAGCATACAAACAACCACTCTAATAATTCTGAGTGTACATTCGCAACAGGAAACAAATACAGAATACACATATATATAGCCACACAAGCTAACACACAATTATATATAATATTACAAATCTACCCTCACTTACACTCCCCCTCAAGTTTGTGGACTGAACAGATTCACTATCCCTAACTTGCTTAATAGTCGTTTCTGGGTATCTTCACCAACTGTTTTAGTTAACATATCAGCTTGTTGCTCCTTTGATCGTACATGTTGTAGGTCAATCAGCCGGCTTTCCCATTTCTCCCTTATAAAGTGGCAATCGATCTCGATGTGCTTGGTGCGCTCGTGCTACACCGGGTTTGCAGCAATGTGTATAGCTGCTTTGCTATCGCAGAATATCCTCACGGGATGTTCATGCCCAATGCGCAAATCCTTCAGTAACCCAAGCGCCCAAACAATCTCTAACGTTGCCATACCAAGAGCTCTATATTCTGCCTCAGCTGATGACTTTGACACAGTGCTTTGTTTTCCACATGACAAGTGAGCCTCCAAACTTCAGCAAGTACCCGGTAACTGATCTTCTAGTGGTTTTGTAGCTCGCCCAATCTGAATCGCAATAACATTCCATTGTCAAATTTCCATCTGCACTTTACAGCACACCAAGGCCAGGATTGCCCTTTAAATACTGAACCACATTCATAGCAGCTGCATAGTGCACTTTCATAGGCTGTTGCATGAATTGGCTAAGAGTCTGCACTGAAAATTAAATGTCAGGCCTAGTCATGGTTAGATATATAAGCTTACCTACTAGTTTCCTGTACTGATCTGGATGTCTATACATATCTTCCTTTTTATCTTTCCCTTCTTGATATGCCATCAGTTTGACATTCTGCCCCATTGGCACCACAAGTGGCTTACACCCACTCATTCCTGTTTCAGATAATAAGTCAAGAACATATTTCCTTTGACACAGAATAATCCCTTTATCAGATTTAGCTACTTCAATTCCAAGAAAATAGTTCATTTGTCCTAAGTCTTTAATTTTAAAATTATCATGCAACAGATTTTTAACTTTAGATATACCCTTTTCCGAGCTTCCTGTGATTAGCAAATCATCTACATAAACCAAGACATACACTATACCATCATCATGCTCTTTAACAAACAATGAATAATCATTCTTGCTCTGTGAAAAACCTCCTTGTTTTAAGGTTTCAGACAATTTACGGTTCCATTGTCTTGAAACTTGCTTCAAACCATAGAGGGACTTGCGTAATCTATATACCATTCCTTCCCCTTTGCTATCAAAGCCTGGGGGTACATGCATATATACCTCTTCATTCAAATCTCCCTGCAAGAAAGCGTTATGTACATCCATTTGATGTAACTTCCATTTATTAACAGCAGCTAGTTTAAGAACAAAACGAATAGTAAGCATTTTAACAACTGGAGATAACGTTTCATAATAATCAACTCCCTCTCTTTGGCTATAACCTTTTGCCACTAATCTGGCCTTATATTTCTCTATCTTACCATCTGAATTATATTTGATTTTGTATACCCATTTACATCCTATGGGTTTCTTTCCTCTAGGGAGTGGGACTATTTCCCAAGTGTGATTGTTCTCAAGTGCACTTATCTCTGCATCCATTGCTTTTACCCATTCAGGATTTTGAATGGCCTCACCATAGCTAGCTGGTTCTACTGCAGAATCAATAGTGCAAAGAAAAGACATATAATAAGAAGAAACATGATCATAAGAAATGTAGTCCTGAATCGGGTACCTACACTTTCCTCTATGTTCATCTTGATTTTCTGTAGTTAAGGCATGGCATACATAGTCTGTTGACCATATAGGAGGCCTTCTATGCCTAATAGGCCGTGAGTCATTTTGTTCAAGATCGGACTGAGACAAACTAAACCTAGCTACTCATTGGTAATGTCAGCTGACTGGGTGCTGTCCAAACCTTGGTTTTTAGGGGCGCCAATAGGTTCTTCATTATCAAACCAAAACATATCCTTTAATTCTCTTGAAATTTCCAATTGATTTCTACTAATATCATTTTTGAATGGAAATTCATCTTCCATAAAGCTTACATGCCTACTTACAAACAATTTATTAGTTTTAGTGTCAAGTAGGAGGAAGCCTTTCTTATTTTCAGGATAACCAAGAAATATGCAGGGGATTGCCTTAGGCTCTAACTTATCATTACTGTTTAAATCTGTAGCAAAGGCAGCAGACCCAAAAACCCTGAGATTAGACAGATCAGGCTTAGACTTATACACAATCTCAAATGGGGTCTTGTATCCTAAGACTTTGGAAGGGATCCTATTGACTAGATAACATGCCATCTTAACACATTCTCCCTAAAATTCTGTTGGAACAGCAGATTGGATTATTAAACTCCTAGCTATTTGTATAATGGTCCTGTGTTTCCTCTCTACAACCCTATTTTGCTCAGGGGTGTAAGGACATGTCATCTCATGTATAATTCCCTTCTCCTGAAAATATGATTTCAATTCATTATTTGTAAATTCAGTACCATGATCACTACGCACACGTTTAATTGGAACATAAAACTGGTTTAACACATAAGCACAGAAATTTTTGAGACAACTAACAGTGTTAGACTTAGAACTCATAAGGAATATCCAAGTAGATCGAGAGAAATAATCAACTATAGTCAGAAAAAAACGATAACCTTGATGTGTTGGGGTTTTATATGGTCCCCAAACATCCACATGAATTAGCTCAAAACATCTCTTGGTTTTAATGTGACTACGATTAAATGGAAATTTAGTTTGTTTGGATTGGACACAAATCACACAATTTTTATTCAAATGCAGATCTTTATTATTCATGATATCAAGATGTTGCATTACAGAAATTGGAGCATGTCCTAATCGTTAATGCCACAATTCAACAGAAGGTACTTTCTTGTTCGCTACCGCAAGTGCACGGATCGCGTCAAGTAATAAAGTGATAAGTGAGATCGTTCCCTCGAGGATTTGAATAACAATTTAGTCAAATAATGGGCTTGATGTGTTTGATTAAGTTGAATCAAAACAAAATGTTGAGTGTGAGAAAAACAAATTTAAAAGATATGTTGATAACAACTAAAAACGTACTGAACAAAATATGCTTCTTGTGAATTCAATCAATTAGAGTGAACCTAGGATTGTTCGCTCCCTTTGTATATCATAAACTCAATCTACTTCCTCTTCGATATTACTGTTTATGGGATATATATGTCAGTCTAAGGTTTAATAGCCATTGGTTAAGCTCTCTCAAGTCATAACCAAACTTATATTCTCCATTAAGATACACAATCTCTTGCTGCATTTAAGGGAAAATAATCATTAAACAACCTCCTTACTTTGACAATGCTAGGTTAATAACTATATCTCTATGTTATTAACAAACCATCCATTTAACTCTTTAAACTTCAAGTCTAGCATAACTCTACCCACGTTCTTCAATTAGATTAACTCTCTCAAGCTTAATCTAGTTGAACATGTTATTCATAGTGCTAGCAATTCATGAATATCAGTGAAAACAGGGAAGGATTAACACATATATACCATTAGCTAACGAAGAGGAAGAAGGATTCGAGTTTAATCCATACAAAAGTGTAGAACAATCCTAGAATGAAAAACCTAGCTACTCATATTCAAAAACGGATTACAAATAGCAGGATTAAATGTAGCCATAACAGAATCATAGTGGAGAAAGGGAATGAATACAAAAAGCTCAAGAAAACTGGAGTGAAATCTCTTCCAATCTTCAATCCCACTTGATTCTCCTTGATTTCTAGCAGATCCTAGCTCTCAGCACCTCTCCAGTCGCCTCTGTCGGTCTTTCCAAATTGGGAATTTCCTTTTCAAAACCCTGGGTTTGCCTTTTATATCTTCTCAGATGTCAGAATGCGCAGCTTCATTTGCGGGGGTGGGCCGCGGCCCATGAGATGGTTGGCCGCGGCCCACACCTTTTTGTGCTGCTATTGATCTTCTGGGCCGCAGCCTAGGCCTTTATGTGCTGCTGTTGATCTTCTGGGCCGCGGCCCATGAGATGGTTGGCAGCGGCCCAGGCACCTGCCAGAGTCATCTTCTCTTCTTTTCTGCTTTGTTCTCCTCCCAGCTTGCCTTTCCTTGGAATGGTTGTTAGCTTTAACTTACTTCACCTCCTTCTCACTACCTGTGGCTTCCTCTGGGCTAGCTATGATTGAATCTGTATCAGTTTACACAAAGAACTTGCACACATGGTTAGACATTCAGAGCAGTTAGTGAATAATGTCCTCTACAATTTCATTTTGCTGTGCATAGCATGAGAAGAACACAATTCATCACTTTAACCCTTTCAAATGCCCACTTATGCACCCAAAGTGAAGTAAAACAGGATGAAATATGAAATTCTAATAAGAATTTCCTGAAGTTAACATTTCCCTATAGGCAATTTCTCTAGATTACTACTATTCTCAATAGTATGAACTACATTAATATTGTCATGTTTCTTGTCAATTTTCAACAGATAAAGTCCTCCAGTTTCTTTACCAATCAGCTTCGTCTTCCCTTCCTGAAGGCCCTGCAACAACATAGATGAGGGAAGAATGAAGCCACATAGTTATGTTCTCTAGTGAACTTAGATACTGCTATTAGATTGAATTGGAGTTGGGGAGTATACAGAACATTATGCAATATAATATCATTAGCAAGCCTAGCATTCCCTACGTGAGTAACAGGAATGTGTCTGCCATTGGGTATGGTGATAGTTCTAATAGGTCCATCATATCTCTTATAATCATTTAACAAACCTAAATCACCTACCATATGAGTTGTAGCTCCAGAGTCTATAATCCAATTATGAGAGGCCACAGAAGAATTAGAGATGGTCAAACCTGTACCGGATAAAGCATGCACGGTTGACTCCTCCTCACGCCTGAGCAGCTCCAATATCCTCTCATATTGGGCTTGTGTAAACGTAGGAGCCACAATATTTGCAGTACCAACCAGCGCTTCCTCGGTGGTTTGAGGAGAATCCTTGACTCCTTGATTAGATTCTTTGGTCTGTCTTCCTTTGAAATTTGCAGGATAACCGATGATCTGGTAACAGTTGTCCTTGGCATGCCCTCTTTTATGGCAATAAGAACACTCCAGGCCGTTGTCTCCACGACCTCTCCCCCTTGCTGCCATAGCAATGCCTTCAGAGGAGGAGGAGAATTTCTCAGAACCAGAAATAGATCGTTGGGTTTCATCTTGTACAATCATGCCATACGCATCTTTAACAGAAGATCATTGGGTTTCATCTTGTACAATCATGCCATACGCATCATTCACAGAAGGCAATGGAGCCATTAATAAGATTTGGCTTCTGGCTTGGCTATAGGACTCGTTGAGCCCCAACAAGAATTACAGCAGCCGCTGCTCCTGCACCATATCACCGTGAGCTTTAGAGGCTTCGCATTTGCAAGATGGAAGCGAGAGTAACGCCGACTGCTCTTCCCACAGGTCTCGAAGTCGTGAGAAATATACAGAAACTGACGAACCACCTTGCCTAAGCGATGTGATTTCCCGATGCAAGGCGAAGATTCTGGTGCCATTCTTTTTATCAAATCTTTCTCTGAGGTCGTTCCATACCAAAAACGCGTTGTCGAAAAAGACGATCCCGTTGGCCAGTTCCTTGGAAATAGAGCCGATCAGCCAAGAAAGCACAACGGCATTGCAGCGCTCCCACTGAGCGTGCAAGGTTGCTTCGAATGACTCTTTTAAGCAACTCCCATCAATGAATCTTAACTTCTGCCGTCCTTTGAGCGCAATCTTCATTCCACGGCTCCAGATGGTGTAATTCTCTGTGCCGGTGAGAATATGAGGAACGAGTGCGGTGGCTTGCATATTGGAGGGATGAAGATAGAGCGGATGGGTAAACGGTAGCGCTGTGGCGGAGAGCGACACAGCGGAGGTCGATTCTTTGTCGGCGCTCATAGTTGGGGATTTCTTGATTTACAGGGGAATCGGCTGAGTCTTGCTTGGGCGAATCTTGAAATGAAGGCCGCAGGTCGAAACCTGTCTCTGATACCATGATAATACTGGACTTAGCCCATTAACAAACTAGACCTGATGAAATCATTCTCATTACTCGACCTAAGTCACAGCATACAAACAACCACTCTAATAATTCTGAGTGTACATTCGCAACAGGAAACAAATACAGAATACACATATATATAGCCACACAAGCTAACACACAATTATATACAATATTACAAATCTACCCTTACTTACAGAAAATATACCAGATGTTCACTGATCTCAAGAATATAAATGATAAACACAAAATGTTCAGTATAAATTTCAATTCCAAAAGAAAATTAAAACAATGACTCAACGTCCTTTAAACCCTTTTGACAGTCATCAGAGATTATGAAAGCAATCTCCATCTGACCCCAAAAACCCAAAGTTTGAACGATAATCGCA
Organism: Inga leiocalycina; assembly: GCA_963242795.1. Classification (NCBI taxonomy): domain Eukaryota; kingdom Viridiplantae; phylum Streptophyta; class Magnoliopsida; order Fabales; family Fabaceae; genus Inga; species Inga leiocalycina. The sequence goes on along the minus strand of OY725321.1, from coordinate 85,911,688 downwards.
TCAAAAGGAAATAACAAAATTTAATCGACTAACATATTAAGAGCGATTCTGAACGATATTCATATTTAATCCGTAAGTCTCAAAAGAAGATTAACAGGAAAAATTCGCAGATATGAGATATCATGTTATTTAAAGAATAGGAAATATAACATAACATATGCATAAGATACTAGGCTGAGAAAAATGGACCAGACTCTGATACCACATGTTAGAATAAACACAAAAATAATTCATGAATACATAATATATAAACTCTAAAATAAAGAGTAGCAACAGAAGACTTTATCAGTAATACCTCTAATCATAGTAACTCTGCAAAGGGAAAAAGAGATTATAAGAAAATAACTTAGGATTCTTCTAATGAGAAGATAAGACACAGTGATGGCCTGAGAATAGCCGTCACTCGTCAGGGAACTCTTAAGGAGCAAGTAAGTGGGTTTTCCACGTTACCACTCTAAAACTTGGCTTACACTATTTATAACCTCCCATTAAAATTTGTAACAGCTTAGCAGCTAGGCAGGTAACCCAAAACCAAATTTCTATCCAAATACATAACGACCACAATCTGGGGATATTTTATCCAAAACATATTAAACTGATAATATTTAAAACAATTAGATAATATCTAGAATATATAGCTTGATCAAAATAATAAACTATAATATCCTTCATATGATCAATCAATATATATATCTAGATACAATTTTAAATAAACAAAAGCATAAATAAAATATCTAACAACTTCACATGTACTGTTTGGCCCATATATACCTCCACTCGGACTCGGAGCACCCATATGAATCCTTGTTCTTTCTATATATACTGCTTTTCTTAGTTATATACGGATGATCTTAGGTATATAACTTCAACTCTCTGATAAAAGCAGGCCCCTGATGTATGTTCACTTGTTTGCTTCTTTCTATAAATATCCTCAATATCACTATATTCTCTAGTCTTATCCCAATCATCACTAACGTACGTACGGTCTCATCCAAAGTTCGTATGAACAATTAATATATCTTAATTAATTATTACTTGTCTCATTACAATATTATGTTTTCATTTTCTCATTCCAATCTCATATTGCTTTTTTCATTTTCGCGTAGATTGCCAGGGCGAGCAATATTGCAGTGATAAGATCGATCAAGAATATGATATTTACTTTTTGATTAGTTGTCACAAATGTCACACCTCATCTTATTTTCACTTATTTCAGAGTATTTACAGAAAACGATACGTAATTCAGCAGTCAACACAGGAATAACATAGATATACTGATATTATGTGCACGATTACGGAAATTCCCCATAGGGGTTTGTACTTGATAATGACAATTAATGTAGCCTCACAGTACTACATGGGTGTCTAAATCCACCCCAATGAAATGGAGACATCTTCTCATCTTCGTTCCACCTCTGCAATCCCCTCATGCGGTTCTCTTCTTGTTCTCAGCATACATCATGTCTTCTCCTATCTAAATTGTTGGTAAGAGTGGGTGATATTCTAGGGAATTTCAGTAGGAAAGCAATATCGATATGCATGCAAGATAAGTGCTTGATGCATGACATGATTGCATTACATAACTCATGCTTACACAATGACATATATGCGTGCTCAATGTTTCAATCAACATACATATGGTCATAGCATAAACAGAAACAGAGCTTCAATTATTCATATAGGTTTCACAAAATCAAGCAAAACAATAACATGCATCAATACAGCAGCACAAATATCAAATACATGCAGGAGAGGTAAGTTCCCTACCTTAATCACCTTTCCCTGTTCTTCGAATGATGTGCCTCGATTTGCGTGCAAATCCCTCGAGCTCTCTACTCGATCTTAGAACGTCAAATGTACAGTTTAGACACTTCTATAGTGTTTCTGGTGGTTATATTAGTCTATGGTGAAAATTTACCAAAATGCCCCCGGGACCCCGGCCCGCCCTGCCGTACCCGGCTCGATGGCACATTTTCTCAAAATTTTGACTAAGGCTATTTTGAAATATTTTCGCCTAAGAAATCCATTTCCGGGCTCAAAATCACCAAATTCACTATCAAATTATGAAAATAGCCTTGACAACCCCTATTTCAAGTTTTAATGGCGTTTTCATAATTATGCTTTTTCGGCCTCTACTGAAAAAGTGACCAACTGTAACCCCACCTATTTTTTCCCACTAAATCGAATGGAACCATCTATTTTATGAAAATCCAGCTACAATTACATATTTACCTCTGGCAGACCCTATGTGAGGGTTTTAAGGCTATTTTTGTCATTTCACTTTCTAGGGCTTTTCTCACTTCGCACCCAACATGAACCCTATACAATTTTCCATTCTAAACACAATGGAATAATCAAAAACACCAAAATCCAGTCCCAACACTGTCCAATACAGATCTGGACGAAATTATTTAATAATTGGAGAAAATGGAGTTTTATGATTTCAATTCATAAAACAACTTCTTATGACCTTTAATCACTTGTTTAACCACTTAATCACATTCTAAACATGATTAGACTAAATTTGGACAGCACCTCCCCTTAGGGTTAGGACTTTCCAAATTTACAAACTTGACAAAAATCACCAAAACCAAACACAAGCCTCAACAACAAGACCATACTAGTTTAAATCTAAGGTTTGTGAGGTTACCTCTTGAGATCTTGAATCTTCACTCTCTAGACATCTCCTCTCTCTCTTCTTGAGCTAGGAATGTGTCTTCAAATTCATGGATTCCATGAAGAAGAAAGGTTTAGAGAAGGATCTAAGGACATGCTACAAGAAAAACTAAAGAGATCAACACTTACCTTAGCTTCTTCTTCTTCCTTCTCTCTAACTCTTCAAAATTTCCCAAGCTCTCTCTCTCTATTTTTCTTTGGTGTTGGATAAAATATGGCTTGAAAGAGGAAGGAGAATGTTTTTATTAATTTGGTCTTCTTTCTTCCTAGCCCTTGATCTCATCAAGGTTTGAGATTTCAACACTTGTCAAAGACACCATTCCTCCTCCCATACTTTCCACCATGCCTTCTTACTTTATGCCATACTTGCTCATAATTATAGCATACTTACCCCCTTAGTTCCCTTTGACATTTGGACAAATTTTTCCTCCCTTGGTTAGGCAAGAAAAACCGTCCCCCCTCTCCTCTCACAAGACAAGTAAGTTCTCTTCCAACTAAATCTAAGCTTATACTCCAACTAAATCTACTTTTGCACTCAACTTTATCCATTCCTTCACTCTAGCTCACCATCATGCATTTCACCATACCTTCACTTATCATGGCTACCATGCCCATGCCTTAATTTGGTGTACACTCCACCATTGTCATCATTACCATATTCATGTAGCATTTTGACATGTGCTCTTGGGAATTAATCATAAGCTAATCCCTCTTTTCCCTCTAATTTCACAATTCTTGATTTATTCCATCAAGAATAAACCAATTATACATTTTCTTTTATTTTCCTTGATTAATTGAAATTCACTTCAATTAATTAGAAAATAATTAATCTTGGGCTAAATTGGCAAAATTATGATTTTGCTATCACCTTTATAATTTAATTCATTTCTTGAATTAATTTACCCATTTCCTTATGAATATGAATATTTCAAAATACATAAGTTCCAAATTTTATGAATATTTACCGTTTTATTGAATTTCTCAATTAATTATAATATATTTTTGGGAATAAAATTTGGGGTGTTACAACAATAAATTCTTTTCTTTATTTTTTTTTGTTATGCTCCAAGTTTGATATATCTTGTCTTTTCCTTATATGTGCTTCCAAGGCTATTTTATTTTAATGATAATAAAGGCTCTCTCTGCTCTTAGTCGTATTAAGATATATCCCATGGCATGGCCATAACGTTTATATTATATCTTTTATTACTTCTTCCTCTTCTTAATAAATATAAGACTTTTTTTTTAACACCTCGATTTAGTCATTTATATAGAAACTCATCTATTTCATTTTCATCTCTTGCAGCGAATGGTTCTTATTTTTAACAAATATATATCCTAAGTTAATGCTCAGTTTTGTTGGGCTAAAAAAACGCAACACCATCAGTTACCCATTAACCACTCTATTTCTCCATAATTATAAGTTTTAAATAACCAATTTACGTTTACCAAGAAAATAGGTATGTTTATAAAGAGGATAAGTGTGGGAAACAATAAAGTTGGAAAAAAAGCAATAAATGTTTCAATAAATCTAAAATAAAATTTATATTTTGAGACACACCCATTCACAACTTTAAAACTTATATCTTAAAAAGCGGGAGTATATACTTGAGGTAGTTGTAGGAGAGTATTACTCCTATGAATATTTCAGACATTAATTGCAAATATTTTCACAACGGAGGGTGGGGCCTTGAGAAAGCTGCCCAAGCCCACGACACTAATAAATACTAATAATGGAAACTAAGAGAGACTGTGTCTCTATTTACACAAAATAACTCCCATTGGGCCTTACCTACAAAAAACCAGGCCCATTAATAATTTACACCATGTTTTGCTCAATAAAAATAAGGGTAAAGGTGCAACTAGCATTCCAAACTAATTTTGAGGGTGCAATTAGTATTCTAAAGTATTTATGGGTGCAATTTTGACCCTAAAGTAATTACATTGCAGCAATTGTGACCTTTCCATAACAGAAAAGCAAACGTCTGTTTAACCCTCTACCACATAAGTATTTTTTTTTGGATACGTCATTGTTTCAAATGCCCCTTGGTTTTAGCATGCAGATTCTTCAAACGCCAATGCAAGTCTCAATTTTTCGTGTCTCATGTGTGTGTGTGTGTGTGTGTGTGAGTGAGTGTTGGTGGTTTGAGGGAACACAAATCCGTTCTCTCTTTCTTGCCTGCCCTGTTTGTAGTATTACCCACCTTCCCTTTCTTGTCAAGTGATGATGGGTTAGGAGCAAAGCATAAGACTTTTAATATTAGCGAATAAATCAATGAACAGTGTGGGTACGTCAATGTGAACGCTGAAGCAACTTGATATTGCAATTGGCAAGAAAGTCGGTGAAAGGATGTGCGGCCAATTGGAGGAACCAGGACGAGCCGACGTGAAAAAATAGTCGCTTTTATATTAGATGCACCGCACCGGGGCATTAAAACTTGAGGTCATTGTAGGTAGTTTTTGAAGAACATGACAAATGCGTATCGAATTGTATTTCTTTTGAAGTACGGAATTTTCCTCTGCGTTTTCCTAAATAGAAATATTGTTAAGATACATGTGTAAATTCATGGGATTTTAAGTCTGATTATTTTTAGTCACAACTTGACAAGTAGATAATTAGCTGGTCGAGAAAAGGGCGTCTAAGTCAAAGATGGGTTTCCTAAACGGCTTTGGCCCGTAATGAAATTGAAGCCATTTTAGGGTTTATGAAATTGAAGCCTGCGTTCGAACACGAGACACGAGACATGAGAGAACTCATCACGGCTTGTTCATTTGAGTCTTCAATGCCACAATCTACCTCATCGTCTATGGCGACCAACAGAGGAAAAAGAGTCGCTTTGGGGAATGAAATCGCAATACTTGATGTTGCTTGAACAGTGTTTATCGCACCAAAGAATCCATATGTAATTCTCTTATTGTTGTAGTTTCCAGAACATTAATTATCTCGGCCTATCATCTTATTAAAGAATTTATATGTAATTCTCTAGCTCATTCTGATCTTATATGCTTTATGTTCAATATCAAAAAGAGGAGAAGAAAAAAAAAAGAGTGAGCGTAACACTACATCTAATTAATTAGATTGCCATTGACATTGATCGCCCTAGCTTCACGCCTTCTTAGCTTCCCATTCCTCTTCTTAGTTCAAGGCAATCACCTCATAGCAGCCCCAATTTCCGATGAGAGACTCGCGTTGCCATCGATCCTACACAAGAACGACTCCACTATACTACCATCAGGCTGCCGTATTATACCTCCGCAACCAGCCTCCTGGGTTCGAAAGGAGATAGTAATCGAAATCATCTTCATCTTGTCCCCAAGGTGCAGCAAAAAGTGTGGAGAAGAAGTTAAATGGGGTGCTACATGCACTTAACCAGAATGGACAAGGGTTATTATACTCCGTAGCAGTTAATTACATTGTTGTTCAAATCAATTAACGTTTTACATGAGAAAGATCAAAACGAAAAGTTAACAAACATGGACTATATATATATATATATATATAAGCATTTTGCGCATCAGATTAATTAATTATACTACGTGTAAACATGATTCAACAACGTAACGCCTAATGTGGGGGTTTAAAGTTGAATAATATCAAGACTTACATTATAACCAGAATCGGTTTTCAAAAGTTCAATTCTAACTTAAGTTAAAAGTGTCAGACAGTAATCACCCAATAGGACTTGATATACTGATAGATCGAGTTTGAATCCTACCTTGTTAAAATGACCCTTGGAGAGAGACATTATAGTCACAAAGCCTCAATTCAGATTAATCAATTGTTTAGATACCGGATAATAAAAAGATATAGAAAAAGTATCAAATACTGGGATTAATGTATATACATGCAAGAGTTGAGTATTTGTATGTAAATTTCGTCAACAATCACTTGGTTAATTACCTCATTCAAATTCCCTTAAATTTCTCACGTATTGTTCATCAACGATCATGGATCATATAATACCTTGACTAGCCATATCTATAAATACATGTATCTGGTTCATGAGTTTCACTGCAAACCCTAGTTAGCTATCTGATTATCATATTGAAGAAGAAGCTTTGTGACGGAAGAAGAAACATGAGTTCTTCAAAAGACATTAATATTACGAAAGCTCTTGCCCCATTCACTAAGCCACCTCAGGGCTTCAACTCTACTACAACAACTGGCACTCGAATCCCTAATTCTCAGAGTGTCAGCTCAACGAATTGGTGATAACTTTTTTCATTTTATTTCCAGGTTCATATATACGTATATACTCCTTTCTTTTTCCTTTTTTTAATTATCATCTGATATCAAATTCGGGGTTTGTGGTTATCCCTCATAACATATGTGTCTCCTCTGAGACTCGAACTTGAGACCCAGAGGGATTTAGCAGGGTCTTATACCACTAGACTAACTCTATGTTGTTGTATATACTCCTTTCTTTACTCGTATAAATGATTTTCTATTGGGAAAGTTGATGAATTATGTGTTATTTTAATCTTCATGAGTTTTCCATGAGGGATAAATTTGCTTCTTGTTATTAGCTAGGTTCTTAGTTAAAATTTGAACATATGTGACACATGAAAATGAATTTGCTTTGCAATAAATGAACTTTAATTTCACATGTATTCTATATTTTTAAGTAGAGAAAATGCTGGAGACAACGAAGATGTACTAGGATAGAGTTTTCTCTCTCTCTTGGAAAACGAGCCGGATAGAGTTTTTTCTCCGATGGTCGATCCTGGTGTCCGGGTAATGCCGACGGTGAGAGCTTTGGAAGCAAGTGCAAATGCTGGAAAGGGGAGGTCTTTGAAAAAAGACGTTAAGCTCGATGCTGTAGGGGAAGACAAAATGAGCAAGACTATTAAGAAAACAGTGGAGTAAAGTCAGAGCGTGTCGAACTCAAATATTGCCATTACTTCAGAGGTGGAGAAAGAGTATAAATCTGGGAATAAATCAGAAGAGCAAGTGCAGAGGAAAACAGAGCCAAGTAAACCAGGTTATGGCAGGTCATACAAAGACTCCCTATTATGCTTCAAGGGAACATAGTATAATGGTATAGCTAACGGTTGTACGAGTGTGGAGGAGGACTCCCTGCTCTTTGAGCTTATGGATCAATCTTAGGAAATACCTGAGCCATCAGAAGAGCTGAAAAAACTAATGAAGGTTTATCCAATAATGATCTTGACGCGTGAGGAATACAACAGGTGGGCGAAACCATGGAATAATTCATTGATTATCACAATTCTGGGTGCAAGAATCAACTTCTATAGACTAAGAGAACATCTGAGCTGAATTTGGAATATCAATAGCTTCGAGTTAATTGACTTACCTAATAACTACTATGTGGTGAGACTAAAGGATCCTGTAATCTGGGGTCACCAGTATAAGAAAATCCTCTTGGGTGGCCCGTGGACGATTGATCAACACACCATCTTAGTGTAGAGATGGTCTCCACAGTTCAACCTATTCCAAAACCCCCTAGGAAGAGTGGCAACATGGATCAGAATACCAAACATACCTCTTCTGTGCTATAATAAAGAATGCATATGGAGGCTTGGAGACATGATCGGGAATACTCTAAAAGTGGATATGAATACAATTGAAAATTTGGAGGGGGAGGAAGTGAAAGTAAATAGGGGATGATATGCCAGGCTATGAGTGGAACTGGACTTAAAGAAAACATTGGTTTCGAGAATCATATCGGCTTCGACTCTGTTTAATAATGAATATGAAGGATTGGGCCTTATTTGTTTTACCTACGGCAGGTATAGACATAGGAAGGAGCAGTGCCCAGAGAGGGTAGTGACGGAAGCAGGGAACACGGTAGAGAACCAGATGCAGGAAAACCCAAAGTGCTCTAAGTCGTCGATGGCGAGAACTCTTTTGGCGAAGGAAGAGCAATTCAGGCCCTGGATGTTTGTTCACCGACCCACAAAGGCACGATTTTCAAGAACTAGTGATAGTAGGAGTATGGTTGGTGATGGGAGACAGGTTGGATTGTCGAAAGGTATGGCGAAGGTCAGAGAAAATCAGTCTAGATTTTCCGTTCTAGAAGGACAATGTATGAAGAGGGAGCAATTCCCGAGCCGTGTTTGAATCCTAATCAAAGGAGAGGGAAGGAGATGGCGCAATCTGAGAAAGGTGGTGCAAAAGATAAGTCACAGGTTCTATAGAAAAGCAAGACGATGTTCAGGGTGGGTCAAAATAAAGAAAGAAAGGGAGTGCACGTGGGTGAAAACGGATGGGCTGAGATTTCAAACAAGGCAGTCAACAAACCCATGGAAAATAGTGTTCTTGGTGGGGGCCAAGAGCTTGAACTTGGGCCCAATTGCGGACACGAGCCTGGATGGGAAAAGGAAATTAAATTAACAAGGAAAATAACCTATAGAGCCCACAACGTTGTAAGAGGTGGATTGGTAATTAATGGGATGCAAGATCCCACTCAAAAATTAAAGCCTTACAGGAATCAAGCCTAGAAAGGAAAGATGGAAGTCACGAGACCAGTGGTGCATATCGGTGAGGCAGAGAAGCAGGGGATAGACCATGGTTTAGAAAATTTATAGTGCACTCGAATATCTTTGGACGCTAAGACACATACAATAGTGCCCACTGGAGAATGCGACATGCAGCAGCAGTGTAGTCCTGAGAGTCACTCTGTATCTCAATTGGAGGTGGTGGTCATGATGGGAGGGAAACCGCCAGATAAGTAATCTCAAACTTTTTTACTCCCTGCCAATGTGATTTATTTATGATAGTATCGTGTTGAAATTGTCGGGGGGCGGGTGGTAGAGCTTTTCCTCGGATATTTAAATATGTGGTAAAAAAATATGCTATTGATGTATTGGGCATTGTCAAGCCTAGGGTCAGTGGTAATAGAGCTGATATGGTGATGAGGAAGTTGGGTTTTACCGATTGGTTAAGAGTGGAAGCTACAGGTTATGCAGGGGGTATTTGGGTTTTATGGAATAGCAAAGATTTTCTGATTGAATATGTGTTTTCAAATACTCAATTGCTACATTGTAAAATTTTCTGATAAGAATGGCCAAGATCCGATGCTGCTTACCTTTGTATATGGTGATACTAGTATTTTGAAGAGAAGGGATCTGTGGTCGGCTTTGTATGTCATTAACCAAACTATAACCACACCATGGCTGATCTTAGGTGATTTTAACACCATTCTGAGTCCCAAAGATAAAGAGGGTGGGGCAGCACCAATTAATAGCATAATGGTTGATTTTCAAGATGGTATTCAGGGTTATAATCTTATTGAAATTCCGTTTGTGGGAGATAGATTTACTTGGAAGAAAACTAGGGTTAAGGAAAGGCTTGATTGGCCTTTTTGTAACTTTGATTGGGATATCAATAATCCATAAGCCAAAGCCTACCATTACCTCAGATTCAACTCGGACCATCATGTAGTGGTGGTTGGAGACAGATTGGCCAAATCGTGTATTAGAAGGGAAGCCAGGTTCTAGTACCAAGCTGTATGGTGTGTGGAGGAGGGGTTCTGCGATGTGGTAGAAACAGCATGGCATGGGAAAGGTTGGGTCCAAGGGCAAGAGCAGTTTAAAAAAGAGGCAACGGCATGGAATGATAGAGTAGTGGGGAATATGGCTAAGAAAAAAAGAGAAATCATTCAAAGATTAGAAGGAATAGACCGTGCTAGGAGTTGTAAGGGCGACCAGAATAGGCTTTTCAGAATGGAGAAACAACTGTGGGATGAGTATCTCAAGCTTAACTTGCAAGAAGAAATGATTTGGTTCTAGAAGTCAAGGTGCAAGTGGCTTAGTGGAGGAGATAGGAATTCAAAATTCTTTCATGCCAGTACCTTAGCCAGGAGGAAAAGAAACAAAGTTAAGGCACTACAGGATGAACAGGGAAATTGGATTACTAATGAGAGGCTTTTGAGAAATATGGTTGTTGACTATTTTAAGAAGTTATTTACGGCAGAAAATCTATCAGCCCCTTTTTCGCCATGGATGGAAAATTTCCCTTCTTTGGAGGAAAACCAGTTAGAACTCCTATAGAGATCCGCCTCTCCAGTTGAGATTAAGAATGCAGCGTTTGAGATGGGTGCATTCAAAGCACCGGGATCGGACGGATTAAATCCTCATTTCTTTCACACATAATGGGAGTGCATTGGAGAGAAGATCTGTGACCTAGTATTTAAAATATTTGATAGCCTGGAGGATATTCATGAAATCAATCAGACTAACATTGTCCTGATTCTGAAAGTTGATCAGCCTACATCTTTGAGGGACTTCAGACCCATATCTCTCTGCAACGTTAGCTTCAAAATTGTCACTAAGGTTATTGCTAATCGTTTTAAATGTGTTATGAACCATCTTGTGGCTGAAAACCAGTGCAGCTTCATAGCAAGCAGATAAGGGGTTGATAACATTATTATAGCTCAGGAGGCAATCCACTCTATGAGAAACAAGAAGGGCAGGAAGGGGTATGTGGCAATGAAGGTAGACATGGAAAAGGCGTATGACAGGCTTGACTAGCGATTCTTGGAATTTACTCTGCACAATTTAGGATTGGGAGGGGAGTATGTTAAGCTGATTATGTCGTGTGTCTCATCTTCTTTTATGAGGGCTCTATGGAATGGAGATACCTCAGAGAGTTTCACACTGTTAAGGGGTGTAAGAAAGGGTGACCCTTTGAGCCCGTAACTGTTTGTTCTTTGTATGGAGCTATTGGGGCAACTTATTCATTAGGAAGTAGATTTGGGGAATTGGCGACCTCTCAAGATGGGTACTTCTGGACCAAAGATTTCACATCTATTTTTTACGGATGATTCGGTTCTATTTTGTGAGGCCACTAATGAGCAGATGGATGAGATAAAGAAAGTAATGGAGCTATTTTGTCGAGTCTCAGGGCTCAGGATTAACCTGAATAAATAAAAAATGTTTGTGTCATGAAATATCCATTTTAATAGAGCCTACGAGTTAAGTCAGGCCGTGGGGATTGGACTGACAGCAGACCTGGGGAAATATTTGGGAGTTTTGCTCTTATACAAACGTATGGTTCAGATGACGTTTGCGCCACTAATCTAGAAGGTAAGATCGAAGTCGACAAAATGGAGAGGACGATATTTGAGTATGGCGGGCAGGACAATCTTAATCAAGTCAGTCTTAAAAGCAATTCCTCAATACCAGATGCAATCATCCCTGATCTCGAAAGGGGTGCTAACAGTAATCGAAAAATTGAGTAGAGATTTCTTTTGGAACCAACAGGAGGAATCCAAGAAAATGCATTTGTTATCTTGGGATATTTTAAAGAGTAGGAAGAATGAAGGAGGGTTGGGAATAAAAGATCTTCATTGTCAAAATAAAGCGTTCCTCATGAAATTATGTTGGAGAATGATTACTCAATCGGAAGCTCTGTGGGTGAAGTGCTTAAGAGCAAAATACTCATGCGGGATGGATAAACTACCTCAAGTGCTTAGAAGTTGTAGTCAATCGGCTGTGTGGAGTGGCATAGTGGCAGTCTGGGATGATTCTATGAGTGGAGTTGGGAAAAAGTTAAGAAGTGGCAAAATTACCCAGGCTTGGAAGGAGCGTTGGGCGCTAGTTGATAGGCCTATAAAATGCTACATTGAGAGAAATGCACAGCTTGTAGATATGGAAGCACAGGTCAGCTCATTCGTCACTCAAGCAGGACAATGGGATAGAGCTAAGTGGAGAATGTTCCTTCCTCATTGGGTTGTGGATAGAATTATGATGGTGACTCCTCCTACGGGCTTAGGGGATGATGTATTTTGTTGGCGGAACGGATCAGATGGAAATTTCAGTGTGAAATCGGCATATGACATAGTCAATTAGCAGCACGAGCACAGACATCAAAGTCATTGGCGACGTTTATGGCACTAGGATATTCCGGAAAGAGTTAAGCTCTTTTTGTGGCAAGTTTTCCATGAGAGACTCCCTACAAACCAATTGAGAGCTAGACATAACTTGAGTGCCCTAAACACTTGTCCCTTTAAGTGTGAGTGTGAGGAGAGTATTATTCACATTCTGAGGGATTGTGAGCAGGCTAAGAGAGTGTGGTTTCTGTTAACTAACCATATATATTATCCTATGTTTTTCTCTGGTAATCTGCAGGAATGGCTTACATGGAACATACAGTTTTGCCCGGGAACTAGGAGGGTGGCCAAATGGCCATGGCATAGAGTGTTCAGCATTTGAAGGACGAGCGAACAATGCAAAAGGAATAGTTCACAAATGCTTGTATCATCTTTCTGAAGGTGTGGTGAACGATAACTTTCGGCATTAGATTTTCCAAATACCAGAGAGGGGGTCGAGTCGCTGGGAACCACCAGAACTAGGCTTCGTGCGTGTTGATGTGGATGGATCGAGAGCTACTGGTGGCAATGCAGCTTGTGGTGGAGTTATCAGAGATCACCAAGGTAATTGCATTCGTGGATTTCAACAGAAGTTAGGATACAACTTCCCAACTGCTGTGGAAATCCATGCAATAAATAGAGGACTCCGGCTATGCAAGCAGATGGGATTCACCAGGATCAGGCTCTTCACAGATTCATTACAGGCTATTCAGCTTCTATCGGTAGAGTGTGGAACTGATCACCCTTTGTATGATGTCATTATAGATATTAAATCCCTTATTTATACAGATTGGGACATAGAAATTTCCCATACGTACAGGGAAAATCTCAGATGTGCTGACTTCTTAGCAAAAAATGCTCACATGAGCATTCAGGAATACACAGAGATAGAGTTAACACCTAGGGAATGCACCCATCTTTTTGCACTAGAGTGTGCTTAGTCACCGCAGGATCTGTATGTGCTACCTATTCAAAGGTCTTTGTAAACTTCAAGCATTGCTTGCCTTTGTGTTCAAAAAACAAAGAATTTTGCAGCAAGTGCCTAGCTGTATAAACAGATTTTTATAGATTCTCATTCTTCTTACTTAATTAGCTTGTCATATAACCTTACTCCAAAGTATATATGAAGAGATCCTGATTAGCCTCTTGTCTCGTAACAATCTTGTTCTCAACCGATCTTCTTATGTTTTAATGTCTGACTTCGATCAATCTCATTTTGGTTTTCATTCTCATGATGCAGATAGATCATCAAGTGCCAGTGAGATATATAAAGATATGTAGTACAAATGATATGGCTTGATCAAGGATAAGGGAAGCAAATAGCGCAATTACGTACATTCTATCATATTTACCTGGGAAGAATAAGAATACTATAAAGAAAAAATTATTGAAATTTCTTTTCTTTTATTTTATGCGTCTAGGTTTGATTTGTTGTTCTTGTTTCTTGTCTATAAATACGGCATTGGAATAACGTATGTAGCTTTCATTTGCAATTATTTTGTATGATGTAATCATTATTGGAATAATACGAAGTCAGCTGTCTGAATTGTTTAATTAACCTTCGTGCATGTTTTCAATTTTGACATTTACGTAGGAATAATCTTGGAACCATTATTGTTCTTAAAATTTAAATAATTGAGAGGTTTGTAAAATATTTTGAAAAAAATTAGAGAGACAAATGGGAAAATTGCTTATATTAATTAAAAGACCAAAACATAAGTATTTTGAATAGAGACTTAATTAATTAGGATAAAATAATTAAGAAAATTAGGAGAGAACATTAAGCACAAGGCTTGTTTGTTACTCGGTGAAGAAGACTCAAGGGACCACAAGCCAACTCACGTTGGATTTTTAGTTTTAATTCAGAAATTAATTACTTGGGGCCCAATCAAACGCTGCGTTTTTAGAATTTAATTCCAACATTCGTTGTATAATTATAACTGGAATGACGCATAAATTTATCGTAGAGTTTTGAGTTGAGATATATATGTCGCAAACTCACTTGTATATGTAAAAGTCATACAGGGAGAATATGATCTCCATTAAATTAAAATGTAGGCGAAATACTCTGTGTGTGTGTGTGTGTGAGAGAGAGAGAGAGGGGCCAGCAACATCTCTCAATTTATTAAAGTAAACTGGTCACCGAAATTTCATTATGAATTAAACTTTGATCTTATCTGTATACATATATATATATTGTGATTAGTGAATTGTAAATATGTCGCCAGCAAAGTGTGTACAACATCTCTCAACATCTTCCTTGCCAATTTCTAGTAAATTACTTCTCATTACCAAATCATAGTAATATACGAACTTCACCTAGTTACTTCTCAGTATATACGCAAAATATATGTATTTAATTCAAATTTATTCAACACTCAAACAAAAAAACTAAATTTATAATGATGTTAAGTTTCATTATAATTATTGTTATTAATTCATAATAGCCTGGATATAGTCGTCATGGAACCCACTTGATTTTTCTTAAACAAAATGGAGATTAAATTTCACCTATAAATGCAATGAAGCCCCTTGCGACACATAATTAAATACAACAAAGAAAAGAGAAATTTGACATGAATGGCCAATACAGAGCCAATTTTGGGTCTATTTTTTAAATACTAGTGGGAACTATTGTTATTAAAATTTTTTTAAAAAAATGTGCCCCGTGATTTAATTTAAATTTCGGTCAAATTTATGAGATCAAATTGTAGTAAACGACCCCTATGACCTTGAGCTTCAAATGCTAAATGTTTTAAAACATAAATGCTTATTTATTAACATCAAGCGTCAATATAAAATCTTATATTAACATCTACCCCTATATATATATGTTACCACGTACCATCCAGAAATAAATCAACTTTATAATTTATAATTATCAATTCATTTCGAAATATTTTATATGAATTATATAAGTTTGTGAACATCCTGCTTTGCGTGTGAGACTTGAATAATCAACTTTAGTCATGAGCCTTCAGCCTTCCCTCCCAATATGGGGCCAGGAATTATAAGATTACAATAAAGACAACAATAATTCAAATGAAAGGCATAAATAAAATCAAGAGCAGTTCTAGTACGTTGTTGTGTTGTGTAGGTTATCTGGTTATGTATGATTTTTGAACTTTTTTTTTTTACCAAAGTGCCCCACTTTAACATAAGAATTAATCAAACAAGTATATATATGGGCCCAAGAAATTAATTCTAATAGATTTTCTAAATTTTTAATATGTTGAATATTTATTAATTTTGAGGTTACAAAATTTTTAAATCTAATTTTTCATCGTAATTCTTTAAATTTATTTATTTTTAGAAAATAGATTATAGGAATAGTTTATAATACTAAAATAGAAGAAGAAGAAAAAAAGCTGAACCCCATCAATTATGACGTCATTAACAATTTTTTTTTAAAGAAGGAGAAGAATAAGATAAGTAAAAGCAACAAATTATGATTATGTGATGAAGGAGGTGTGAAAGTTGGCATTTTTTTGAAAGTGATGAAAGAAGTTAGGTTGTTTGGAAATAATAGAAGGAAATTATTGTGTGAAAGCTAGTCATGTGGCTATGACCACAATTAACAAAATAACTTGGGAATCAATTTTTAATGAGAAATTAAAGAGGAGTCCATGCGAAGAAAATGATAGTTGCAAACGAAACAAACCAATTCGTTTGTTCTCAGATGCGGTCAAAACCCAAACACAAGAACTTAACGACCCCACCTCCAGGCTCCAATCTGAGAAAGATTCAAGACTATTATCATTGGCCGAGAAATAAGCGTTGTGGACAAAAGGCAAGACTATACTTGGAAAGAAAAGCATGATTAGCTTCTAGCATGATTCTCGGAAAGTATGTCCTCGTTTTGGTCAAAATCAGTGTTTGGGCGTTTATGTATATATTCTTCAACTGTTGAAACAAAATATGCTTTAATTTTCTGGGAGAATACAAACCACCCACCGACCCACCAGGGTGATATTTACTCTGCATTTTGGAACGTGGAATGCTTGAATATAAACAAACAACAGAAATGAAGTTCTTTTTTATTTTTACTATAACTGAGATGATAATTAAGAAAAGTCCTCCGGAATTAAGTAAGAATCAAGGATTAATTGAGAAATTTGATGTAAATTTCCATATAAAGAGTCAAAGGTTGATGTTGAATTTCATGTTAAACGAAATGAACTAATTCCGTGTTCATGGGAGAGACTAAAACTGAATAATGGCAAAATCGAAAGAAAGAAGTTATTTCGGCTAATATATATGGGGAAAAACTGATGAATTAAATTGAGAAATGTTAAATGGGGTGCCACGTCTACTTAACCCGAATGGATAGCGGTTAAAGTAGTTAATTATTTTGTTATTCAAATTAATTAAAGTTAAAAACATAAGAAAGATCAAAATGAAAAGTTAATAAACCTGGAACAAGGCAATATCTATCTATATATATATAAGCATTTTGAGTATCAGATTAATTAATTACACTACATGTAAACATGATTCAACAATGTAACGCCTAATGTGGGGGTTTAAAGTTGAAGAATATCATTTTTCTCTCTCGGGTAGGCGAGGGCTTTTCTCTCAAGCAATGAGAGCAGGGGTTGAGGGCCTCTTCTCAACAGTGGTGCGAGCGTGTTCGAGTCGGTGGCAACTTGTGGGTTAACCGATGGTGGAATTTGGTGGAAGTCGGTGGTTATAGAAGAGAGCCTCTCTGTCTCCACTGGATGGAGAGTTAAATGTGAGGGATAAATAGGGATTTGGAAGGATTGTTGACGGTGATTGAGTCTTGATCTGATAGCTGATTTGTACGATCTGTCTGCTATGGAGATGGATGGCTTGGAGTGGGTTGATCTTGAAGCCAAGACGCATGTACTGATTGCATCGGTGGTGTCGAAGAAACCGATTCACAAGCCAACGTTCAAATCTCTTGCTGCGAAGGTGTGGAATGTGACGGGCAAGGTTAAGATTGATGATGTTGATGGTAATGTTTTCTTATGCAAATTCAACAATAAGGAAGACTCTGAGAGGATTGTTCGTGACGGTTCGTAGAGCATTATGGGCCAACATATAGTGGTGCAAATGTGGCTGTCGGCGCTAGCTTTCTCGGAGGTCAACCTTCAGGTATGTGACTTCTGGATTCAATTTCATGGAGTGACTCCGAGAGGAATGGTCTTAAGCAATGTGTTTAAATTTGGGAATAGAGTTGTTCGAGTCATAGCTGTGGAGAATCCAAGGATCAATGGAAATATTACTCATAATTTTGTTAGAGCAAGAGTAGAGGTTGATCTACCCGAGCCATTAATCGTTGGTTTCCAAATAGTTAGGCCAAATGGTTCTAGTTTATGGGTGGATGTTGCTGCATAATTACTGTTATTCATGTGGGCGGATTGGCCATGAATCTAAACTGTGTACTCAAGTTATTGGTATGCCTTAAGGAGGTGGTTGGGGTGTGCCGATGGCTAGGGCTATAGCTAAGGTTGTTAAGTTGGAGGACTATCTGAGGGCTGCAAGGGAACAGAAGCAAGATGGGCATTCAAGGAATGATACAAGAAGGGATGAGTTTTCAAATAGCTCGGTGGGAGGTGCTGGGGAAAGTAGCAACATGGGAGGAAAAGTTGTGGAGAATCAAGGAGGTAAAGAAGGCAAGAAGACATTGGAATTGGCATGTGCTGGGCCTGTTGCTCCACATTTAAAAAAACTTGATAACACTGTCGTGATGAAGCTAGTGTTTTCTAAAGAAGTGGAGGAGACAGTTAGAAGTTTTATATCTTTTAGGAACAAAATCCTAGCTGGTAAGTGTATTTCTCCAATAAGAAAGATGAAGACAGGGAATAGATCTGAAGTGAATAATGAGTACTTTGTGGAACTGCCTAATGAGGAAGAGTGTAATACCCCAAAATGTACTCAAGGGCTAAGATTTTCTTTTGAAAAGGAAAGATAATGATGAAGAAGCTTAAATTAATTTCGCTTCCTTCTCCCTTGATAAAAAATGTTCAAGATCATAGGAAAAAGGAAAGAGGATTTAAATGATATACCTCTTCATCTTTTCCATGTGAAAAGTCATTTAGGCTAAAGAGAAGGACCTTAGGACGTCATTTTATGGAAGGACCAAAAGGGAAAGGAATAATTGTGAGAAATATGCCAAAGGTTGGAACTTTTGTAGTCAAGTAAATGAAGAGTTGCAAAGTCAAAGTATTTGAGATAAATTGTAATTAATAGTATATTTTAAGAAGGTGAAAATGGCTTAATTAAGAAGCCATTTAACTCATCCAAAGACCTCTTATCGACGTCCAAATTCAAGAGAAGGATAGGAGGTCTAGTCAACATGCCACACACATATGCAAAAAGGCAAGACTTGGTCAAATTCACTCACTTCTCTTTATTTATGTTGGGACGACCAAATCACAAAAGAGAAAGGAAGAGCATTAAGTGAAAAATTCTTCCTCTTAGTCAATAATTTCGGCTAACATAAAGGAAAAGGAAGAGGGAATTGAATCAAATATATATAACCTCACCTTTATGCTTGGAGTCGGTCAAGAAGCCAAGAAGAGAAAGAGAGAGAATTGCATCAAATAAATTCCTCACCTTTTTGCTCAATCAAGTTGACAAACATGTAATATTGTAAGAAGGGAATTGGTCAACAAAGTTGGTGCCTTTGTGAAGGAGAATTTCGGCTGGCATAAAAGGGAGGAAGGAAAGAGAAAACTTGTAGAAATTACACTTAGTTAAGTTATCATAAATGTGTGACCAAAGGAGTAATATTAGCCATAAATTTTGCCACCTTTTGGAACATATTTTTGGCCATCCCTTTAAGTGATAAGGGAAAGGAAAAAAATCGATCATTTATCACTCTCTCTCTCTCCATATTTAAGTCGGTTGTGCAGCTGCAACACGAGAGTGGAAGAGGCCATTGAAGGTGAGACTTTCTACCTTGATTATCACCTCCTTAACCTCATCTATGGCTCAAGTGTCCTTCACAAACTTTGTTCCTCTTGATGAGAGCTTCATTTATGTGGTTTTATAATTTTAAGAGGAGGTGTTTTGAGCCATCATCCAAGAACAAAAGCTGAAAAACCAAAGAAAGGAGCTAAGGAGAAGCAAGAGGTGAGAATTGGCTTCAATTTGAGCTATTGGTTGTGTTAGTTGAATGAATATTTTGGCATGTGAAAATCTGCCCTGATTTTGGCCAAACAAGGGTTTGGGTAATTAATGATGTTTTGGTTATGTTATTGGTGGTTTATGATGATTAGGAACCATTTGACATAAGTTTGATGCTGAAATTGGAAGTTGGTAATTGTTGGAATTTATTTTGAATTTTTTGCCAAAACAGGACATGGAGAATGAGTGGGAATTTATTCATTTTGATGTTACCATTTTTTTCTACATGAAAAATTATGTGGGAATAGCCCCGGGTTGTGAATTTTGAGTCATTGAAACTTAAAATGCAAAACTGGACTTTTGCCTGAACAGAATTCTAGCGAGGTACCTTATTAGTATGGTGTTTTTGGATAACCAAATGATCTCTAAATATTCTGAAACTTTTCAATTTAATATTAGATATATCAGGCTTTAATTTGATAGATCATTTGCATCATTTTTATTTATACACTGGGAGTTATGAATTTTTGAAGTTAGGTCATGAAAACTGTGTTGAATTCTGACAGTGTGCAATAAATGAAAATTCTTGGAATGCTGTGTATCTAGCTGTATATGGGTGATATTTTTTCTTGAAAATAGACTAAATAAGGGTCACATAACCTTTGTAATCACCTCATTTCTATTTTTGTAGAATTAATTATTATTTTTCAAAGTCTAGAGAAAATTCTGGTAGATTTGGTTCAAGTGGGCGAAAATTTAAAGGTAATGGCACATGGTAATATTGTTGAACTCTGAGGTTAGGAATTGGTCTTTTAGATTAATTGACCACTTTATCCTCTTAGTTGACTTGACTAAATGTCCCTAATGATAACCAACTTGAGTGTTTAAATTAAAGAAGGATTGGGTTAAGTAATAACTTGTCGCCCGTAATTTTAATTATAAGATTTGACATTTGCCTTGCACGTGATAAACCGGTGCCAGTGCATGAGCGGAAAGAATAAGGTAGTGACTTTTTCTCTTATATTGTGTATCATACATTGTATACATGCCTTATCATTGAGTTGTGAAACATTGCCGTCATGTAATATTGCCATTGTGAAACAATGTCGTTGTGTAACATAACCGTTGTGAAACAATGCTGTTGTGTAATATTGCAATTGTGAAACATGTTAATATGGAATATGCTGTTATGAACTATGCTGTTGTGAAATGCCGTTGTTGTCTGCTGTGTTGTGATTTGCTTACATGCTTTGTGATTGTACATGTTATAAGTGAACTGTTACTACTGGGATTCTTTTGAATCTCATTCTTTCCATTGACTAACCTACAGCAAGGGCAAGCGATTCAAAGGAAAAACAAGTGATGAAGGGCAGTTAGAGCTTCTAGCTAGGAGTTTTAATTTTGGTAGTTGGTTGTCATATTTTGTTGGGGATTAGTTGCACATATTGTATATATAGAATGGTGTAGTGTAATCCCCTGTATGGGAAACTATAAATGGGCAATGTGCCCTGTAAACCCTTTATTAAGTAAACGAAACCCGAGCATTGTCAGAAATATTTGGTTGCACTCTGATATATATGAATGAAATCGAACTGCACAGGCCAATTATATTCAACATGTGAATGTGAAACCGCACTAAACAGGTTTTAGAAAAGTTTTAAATCAACCGCTGGTCTCTAATTCAACGTAATGATGCATTCTCAAACTATAAATTGGGCAATTAAGGTAGGGGTTACAAAGAGAATAGTCAGAAATCTAAATTAGGGAATATGTGGTGTTGTGGAAGCCTCATGTGGAAGAAGAGGAGTTAGCTAGGAAGTTAAAGGGGGTCAATTTGAAGAGAAGTGCTGAGGATGAGTGGTCTCCCTTGAGAGTGAAAAGAAGCAAATTCAGAATAAATGAGAGGCTGACAGGAAGGGAAAGCAACTTGAAGCAAATGGATGATAGTTTAAAGGTGGGTAAGTCCCCCAGGTAGGAGAAATAAGGAAAAAAGAAAGAAATATACAATGGTGAAAAAACTTGAGTTGGATGGTCTTGTGGAGGTGCCCGTGGGGATGGTTAAAGGGGAAGGGAATTGGTTGAAACCCATTAAGTGAGAGGAGATGTCTGATGAAGCTGAGAAGGGAAGGTTGGGTGGTTGGCCAGAAGCAGCCACCATGGAGTTATGAGTGCCTTGGCTTGGAACTGTCAAGGTTTGGGGGCTACCTTGACAGTTCGACACTTAAAGCACGTAATAAAAAAAATATTTCCCTTATATTATTTTTATTTTAGAAACTAGAATGAAAACATAAAAAATAAGGAGGAAGTTCAAGATTGACTGTGGGTTGTATGTGGAGCCAGTGGGTTTATCAGGGGGTTTGGCGATTTGGTTTATTGCTGCTGTTAATATGAGTTTTGTGAGCAGTTCAAGCAATTTCATACATGTAAAGGTAGATGGTTCAGATATAGACTGGACTAGTTTTGTCACTTTTGTGTATGGGCCTCCTTAGAGGAAGAATAGGAGGGTATGGTGGGGAAAATTGAGATCACTGAATCTTGGCTTTAATATTCCTTGGGTAATCATAGGAGACTTTAATGACTTGTTTTATAGTTCGAACAAAAATGGGGGAAGAGTATATGGATCAAAGGATCTGGAGAATTTTAATGAATTTATGAACGATTTGTGTATGATGGAAGTAGACTTGAAGGGTGGACGATTCACTTGGATAAATGGTAGACAAGGAGAGGCTTTACTAAGAGAAAAACTGAATAGGCTTGTTTGCAACTTATGCTGGAATGGGGTGTTTGCTAAGGTACAGGGATTTCTCCTAGAAGCAATTGGGTCTAATCATTGTCCAATTTTACTAAGCTTTGAAAACATTGAAGCCAAGACACCATGGAGATTCAGATTTGAGAGTTTTTTGGGGTGGTGAACTTGAATTTTTGCAATTGGTTCAGGACAACAGGGGTGGCTGTGAAGACTTAGTGGCTGATTTCCAAAAAAAGTTTGGAAAGAATTAAGAAGGTGCTGGTAAGCTAGAGTAAGGAGAAATTTCAGGTAATAAAAGGTTAATAGATGAGCTAATAGTACAATTTAAACGCTGCTATTCTCAGGGATGGGGGATGGATGAGGCAATGAGGGCCAAGGAAGTCACCACAAAACTTGAATATCTATGGGAAAAAGAGGAGAAGTATTGGGCACAGCGTTCAAGAATACAATGGCTTAGATGGGGGGATCAAAACACTTGATTCTTCCACCAATAACCACTCCAGAGAAGAAGGTGGAATAAAATCCTCAGAATTAAAGGGGCAAACGGAGAATGGTTGGAGGAGCAAGAAATGATTAGGGGTGCTTTTGCTGCATATTTTAGGGACCTTTTTGTTGCTACTGGCAGCGAGATTTCAGCTTAATATTACAATTTGTTGAACCTATGGTGACGGGAGAAATGAATGATATATTACTTAGAAAGGTTGAAAATAAGGAAATTAAAGAGGCTACGTTGCAGCTGGGGGCCTTGAAAGCTACAGGTCTGGATGGCTACTCAGGTATATTCAATCAAAAATCTTGGCCAATTTGGAGGAAAAGCTATGTTTCCTTGTTCAGCAATTTTTTGAACATGATTTTTCTCTTGAAAGGCTTAATGAGACAGATCTTGTTCTAATCCTTAAGGTGGAAAATACTGATTCTTTAAGTCAATTCCACCTTGTAACCCCCTTCATAATTATGATTCAAAATTCGTAATAAAATTAAATAGAGACCAATGATAATGAAACTCACTTTCGATCCCTATCTTACGGTAGGGTTTTAGCAACATTTTCAAAATTTCTGCTTTCCAGGGTCTCAAATTTCTTATTCCAAATATAATTGCCCTTTGCAAATGAATCACATTTAAACATATCGGAGTGTAACATAGAAATCCCGGTAACCCCTGGTCCAAGTGTATACTAACTATCAGGTTTATAATTCCCAACTAGGGGATTACATGCCGTAATTCAAATATTATTCACATCCAAAAATAATATATAGTAATCCCAAAATCCAAAGTAGATAGCCAACATTCCAAAACCTAAATATCTTAACAAGGTTCTAGCAGCTCCTAGTTGTCCTTTTCCCCTTAGAGCTACTTGCCCTGTCTGAAAGGTTAGTCAATGAAAAGAATGAGATTCAAAAGAATCCCAGTAGTAACAAATCACTCATACAACATGTAATCACATATCATGTAAGTAAATCATCAAGAAGCATCCCGGCATAATACACAGCACGCAGGCTGCCACATATGCACACAATCACATAGTCTCATCCCCTGGATTCCACCACCCTGAAGGTACGATCCTCCCACCATCACCACTTATGGGCCGCAGGGATAGGCTCACAAATAGCCTTTCGGCTTTCACATATAGCCTCCCGGCTTTCACATAGTCTCATCCCCCGGATTCCACCGCCATGAAGGTACGATCCTCCCACTGTCACCACCGATGGGCCACAGGTGATAAACTCACAAATAATAATAAATCAAACATACAATATATCACATTTAGTATAACGGAAAGAGTCACTACCTTGTTCTTTCCTGACTTGCTCCAGCACAGTTCGTTCACGACTAGGGCAAATGTCAAAACCTATAAACCAAAATCAAGGACGATATGTCATTCTCTTTTCCAAATTCTTATCTTCATTTTACTTTAAGTTGGCTATCATTTGAACTCTTTAGGTGGTCACTAGAAGCCTAAACATATGCCTAAAGGGTTAGGAATACTTGACCAAAGATCCCTTTTTGGGAGAGAAACACTGATTTTTGGCCAAGTCACTCGAGTGAAGAATACCTCACTCTAGTGATGCCCCCACCTGTACTCGAGCCTTAGCGAGTGAAACACAGGAAGTGAGTACCCGAGAGCACCAACACATCCTGGAGTGGCCGGTTCACTCGAGCACTCTTTTGGGCACTCGAGTGATGACACATAGTCACCCGAGTCCCATCGAGTGAGGTACAAAAAGTGACAACTCGAGAGTAACTAAAACCCCAAAGAGACAGGCACACTCGAGTACTAGCCCTAGCACTCGAGTGGCTTCCCAATACTCGTGAGTGCCCACGCGCACTCTTGCTTTCTGTCTGAACAGTTAACCAAAATACTGAAAGAAAAAGGAAGAACATGACGCTGCACCCGAGTGAGCTCCAACCTCACTGAGTGAGGTTTATCAGAAACCAGAATCGCAGCAGCTGATATACTTTTTCCAGATTTACCAAATCTAATTCCAATGGTTTCCAGACTTGTACCAAAGTTCATTCCCACACAAAATTTCATAAGAAACCTATTGGTAACCTCAAAACAGTCAAATTCCCACTCTAACAAAAAATTTTGTGTTTTGACCTATATTGCACCACAACTACCAAATTCACTACACATCCCCATTCAAATCCCAACTAATCACAATAGCTTAAAGGCACAATATGCCATCAAATCCAACACCAAACACCATCCAAATTCATGCATTTCAAATTATACCAAAATTAGGGCAAGATCATAAATTCTCAAAACTCAACCTATGATCGCTAAACTTAGATTAATAGAGAGCTCTTTCTTACCTCTTCCTTCTTCCCAAAGTGAGTTCCTTGAGTTCTCAACTTTCAAATTCCCTCCAACACTAAAACACCACCTTTCAAAACTCTAAAATCATGGCAAGGAAGCTCTCAACACCATGTATAACTTTAATGGAGAACATTTGAGCATTAAGAGGCATCTAGCTAGCCAAAACTCGCCTTAGCACTTTCTCTTTCCTTCCCTTGCTCAACGAAAATGGAGGTTAGATGAGAGAGGAGATGAAAAGGATGAAGATGCAGATTTTTTTCCCATTCCCATGCAACTAGCCGACTAGGAGGAAGAGAGGAGAGAGAAAATAAAGGTTGAACATTTGACCATCATCTATGGTCCAAAGCATGCCACTTGTCAAAATCTGGGATCTTAACACATGGGAACACATGAACTCAAAGCACATGATTCCACCCTATTAATCACTCAATCCTAGCCACTGATTCTTAAATTACCAAGGGGTTTCCTCTTCGGTAACTGACCGATTGGTCGACAGTTTCCCATTTTGCCCCTAATCATCACAACATTTACTTAACCATCAACAAGCACATTTTATGTCACCATTCACATCATATACTTCATAAGCATCTAATTAACAATAATTGCACCACTTGTAAAGTCATTAACCCTTAATCCCAGATTAGGGCATTACACACCCCATTGGCTTGTATAATTTTTCATACAAGATATTCTCCAAAGTAATAACATATAGGATGAGAAATATGATGAATGACATTATCACCCCAAATCAAAGAGCATTTGTGCTAGGAAGCCTTATTTTTTATAATATTTTGATCACTCATGAGGCGTTTCATTACTTGTCTGTTAAGAGCGGTAATAAGGCTGAGATGGCTCTAAAGTTGGACATGAATAAGGAATATGATAAGGTGGAGTGGGATTTCCTCAGAGCTGTGTTGTTAGGCATGGGCTTTCATGAAGTCTGGGTAGAAAGGATCTATGCTTGTATAAGTTTAGAGAAGTTTAATATCTTATTATCAGGTAAAATTGTTGCTTCTGTATAGCCTGAACGTGGATTGAGGCAAGGAGACCCTCTGTCACCCTATTTGTTCATTATCATTTCAGATGTATTGTCAAGGCTGCTTATTTTCAGTGCTGAAAATAAGGTGATTAAAGGGATAAAATTGAGTAGAAGCTCCCCTATGATTACTCATTGCTTCTTTGTTGATTGTTCGGTGTTATTCCTGAAAACTAAAAAGGAAAATATTGAGATAGTCAAGAATTTATTAGAGTGCTATTGTGAAGCATCTAGGTAGAGGATAAAATTTCAAAAATCTTGTGTTTTTTTTTCTCTAATGGCACGGAAGAGGAAGTGAGAAGACAAATAGCTCAGATTCTTGATGTAACTAAAGCAGTGGAATTGGGGAAATATCTTGGGTTATCGATGCTTTGGAAGAGGTATAAGACTGAAGCTCTTTGTTTTGTTAAAGATAGAGTTAGGAAAAAAATACAATGATGGAAGCAAAGCCTTTTGTCAATGGCGGGGAAGGAGGTAATGATTAAAGCGGTAGCAAGTGCCATTCCTATATTTCTAATGTCATGTTTTTTGTTCCTTGTCACGATGTGTAAGGAATTAGACAATATACTTGCTAAATTTTGGTGAGGACAAAAAGATGGGGAGAATAGAATTCATTGGGTGAGCTAGAATGCCATGACAGATCCAAAAAAGGATGGTGGATTGGGATTTAGGGATTTCCACTGGTTTAATATGGCCTTATTGGCAAAATAGGGGTGGAGGATACTGCAGGAGCCTAATGAATTATGGGTGAAGATAATAAAAGGCATATACTATCCAGAGTCTACTTTTCTTGAAGCAAAGAAATGTGGTAGAGCCTCTTGGGCTTGGGTTAGCTTGTTGGCCAGAAGAACTCTATTGCAGGATCATATTTGTTACAGCATAGGCAATGGGGTAAGTATGCGCATATGGGGTGACCCTTGGATTCCATCCTTACCATATTGTACAAGCTAAGGTTGGTTGCTCCTAATCAAGAGGCTAAAAAATGGAAAGTGGTGGAAATTATATCCCATGAGGGTTGGAATTTGGATTTGATTAGGGAATACATCACAAAAGAGGAAGAAGGGCAATTGGTAGCATTATATTGCCTAGCAATGTCAGGAATGATAATGTTTGTTGGGTAGCAAAGAAAAATGGTGAATATTCTGTTAAGACAGGTTATAATTGGGCAAAGAAGCATCACCCTCTACCTTAGAAAGGCCAAGTAGATTAGATTCAGTTGATGACAGATTATGGTGTGGTATTTGGAAGCTGAAAGTCCCGGTTAAAGTGAAGCTGTTTTTATGGAAAGTTGCAAAATGTGCTCTCTTAATCTCTCTCCCAAAACCTAACTTCTCCCTTCCTCACCTTTGCCATGGCACATGCCATCCATCCCCTTCATCTATACTGTTCCCTTATCCTTTTTCTCGTTCTTTATTATTATTATTATTATTAGGGAGAATTGCTAAAAAAAGACTTCATTAGCAACTTATTTGCTAAATGGGACATGGGAAGATATCTGCACACGTAGGGAAGATTTTTGCACACGTATAGGGAAGATTTTTGCACATAGGGAAGATCATCTACACACCAGGGAAAATATTCTGTACACGCGGAAGATAATCTGCACGCGAAGGTCCCATTTAGCAAATAAGTTGCCAATAAGGGATTATTTTCACAATTTTCCCTTATTATTTATATTATATTTTATAAAAATCTCTCTTATTCTTCTTCTGCTTCTCTCTCCCTATCTTACTTGGATTGGGCTATTAATGAATTCGGGGCACTTGAATCCTCTCAAATAGCCTTACCAACTGAGAGGGCTACGTGCGATTCGCAATCATTACCGGGGGCAATCTCGTTATTCCACCCCATCCAAAGATGGTGGTAGTTTGGATCATTGAGATGACTTTCTACTCAGCTTATCTTTATTTTATTCCGTAGTTTGCGGTCATTTCCAAACGACGTATTCCAATAACAATACTATTTTTTTACAACCAAAAATCCCATCCATGCCATTTTCGTCATTTCACGCCCCCTCGAAAACTAATCAACCTCAATGAAACTTGTTAAGGCATTGGTTTGTGAATTATATTAATTTTGGTTGAGAGAGTAAGATGCATCTTTCTTTTTCCAGAAGTGATTTCAAAAACACTTAGTGCAACCAGCAACAAAGAGAAAGAAAGAGACGACAGGCGACAGAGCGACAACACAGCCCCGAATGGAAAAAATAAAAATTAAAAAGTTGAAGAATATCAAGGCTTACACGGAATTAGTTCAGCGTTTGATTGGGCCCCAAGTCATTAATTTCTGAATTAAAACTAAAAATCCAACATGACTTGGCTTGTGGTCCCTTGAGTCTTCTTCACCGAGTAACAAACAAGCCTTGTGATTAATGTTCTCTCCTATTTTTCTTAATTATTTTATCCTAATTAATTAAGTCTCTCTTCAAAATACTTATGTTTTGGTCTTTTAATTAATATAAGCAATTTTCCCATCTGTCACTCTCTAATTTTTTTCAAAATATTTTACAAATCTCTCAATTATTTAAATGTTAAGAACAATAATGGTTCCAAGATTATTCCTATGTGTGTATTTGGGTAAGCTTGAAATCGCGGTTTCAGAAGCTCTTTTCCGGAAATAGAGACAAAACTTTTCTCACATACTTATCTCATAAATCGTAAAAATTATACTGTAAAAACTAATCCAAACACTCAACATAAATGTCAAAGTTGAAAACATGCACGAAGGTTAATTAAACTATTCAGACATGCTAGGATATGATTATGTTTGTGTGCGTGTAGCGTTTGACGTCATATATATCGTAAAATAGGGGAAAAGCAAAAAGCACATGATAAAGGTTCCAAACTTTTAAAATATACCTCTAAGCTCTGTCCCACTATATTATATATATGGTTTCAGAGGCTTTCTCTGTCCCACAAAAAAGATTATAATAATAATAATAACAACAACTTTTTAAGGGAGTATTTATGTCGAACAAATTTTTCCTTTCCTTTCCAGTTCCTGGTCCTCGCCGACGGTGGTGAATGATGAATAGCGAGACGGTGGTAGTGGAAGGAGGGGCGGTGGTAATGGAAGGACTCCGACGATGGAGGGAAGAGTGGCCGGCTGTGTGGTGCGGTGCAAGTCTGGAAACAGAGGAAGCCGACGGTGTTGGTGGTTGATGGAGGGAGGAAGATGAAGAAAGAGAGACGGTGGTGCTGTTTGTGGTGTCTCTCAGATTCTCTCTCTTCACGGCCCTCTAGGTGGTAGACAACGGAGGAGGAGCTCCGGTGGTGCAGTGAAGATGATGGTGGCTTGGTGGTGTTGAGTCTCGCCCTCTCTCGTCGGCGGTCTCACTCCAAGACCCTGGTGTGATCTCTGTCCGCCGTGCCGGTCTGTCCGGAGATGGAGGTGTGAAGATGGGCAAGTGGTCATTGGCTCAAAAAGGGTCGCCGGCGGCCCTTTTTTAACTAATTTTAACTCTCTTTTTTTACAAATAATTAACAATATAATTTTGTTTCTCTTCTCTTTACATGATTATGGTTGAACTGTTGAACTTGAACAAACCACAAACTCCAGATTAGCTGTAAAATATTATTCTTAGCCGACAAAACACCAACATACAAACTTCTAAAAAGAACAAGAGTGCAGTTGCATATAAAACATGTGAAAGTTTTTCACAAGACAACACTTATTAAGAAAGAGCCTGAGAGTCACGAAGAAGAAGAAGAAGAAGGTGGAGGAGGCAGCGGCAGGGGGCTAGTGTCGGCGGTGGAGAAGACGTCCCCTGGATTTGTGATCTGAGTACCTGATGATGAAGAGGGCCTAGGAGGAGGAGGCGCCCTTGCGGTGGAGAAAGTGTCCTGAGCATTTGGGATCCGAGTTCCTGAAGTTCTTGGAGAACTCATAGTTTTTCTTGGAGAGTAGAGTATAAGGGTTAAGCATAGAGTGATAATGTTTCAATGAATGAAGCTTGATCAAGGGATGATTATGGATTTATATGTCGTGTTTGTTGATCAAGGGATGATTAGGGTTTCGGTGAATGAAGCTTGATCAATGCAATGCATTACGTCATATATATATATATATATATATCTGTGTGTGTGTGTGTGTGTGTGTTTAAGTGCATGTAGCACCCCATTTAACATTTTTCAGTTTAATTCATCAGTTTTTTCGCCATATATTTTAGCCGAAATAACTTCTTTCTTTCGATTTTGCCCTTATTCAGTTTTAGTCTCTCCCATCAACACGGAATTAATTCATTTCGTTTAACATGAAATTCAACCTCAACCTTTGACTCTTTATATGGAAATAATTAATGAAAGAGCGAATATAACACTATATGAGGTCTCATTTATGGCTGCAATATGTCACTGGAAAATCTGCACAAAAGAAAACGAAAATCGACGAGATTGGAATGAGATCAATGAAAAGATAAAAAGAAGACTAGGACTGGTAGGGAGTTGTTTATACTTTATAAAGGCAGGCAGTCGATGATTTGGTCTTGATTAATAATGATGATGAAGAGGGTTTCCGAGGATTTGATGATGAAGAGGGTCGAAAATTACCAGAGAATCACGAAGAAGGTGGTGGTGGTGGCCTTTTCTCAGCGGTGGAGAAGACGTCCCGTGGATTTGAGATCTGAGTACCTGATGATGGAGAGGGTCTCGGAGGATCTGATGATGGAGAGGGTCTCGGAGGAGGAGACGAACCTGCGGTGGAGAAAGTGCCCTGAGCATTTGGGATCGGAGTTCCTGAAGGTCTTGGAGAGGTCATACTTGTTCTTGGAGATTAGAGTATAAGGGTTAAGCACACAGTGATAGGGTTTCAAAGAATGAATGATCAAGGTATTAGGGATTTTATATTTTTGGAAAGGAGGGTTGGGGGAGTGAATGGGCAAAACCCTTTTTAATTCTTTTTTTTTTTTGGTGAGATACAATGGCAAGCAAAGCTTAAAAAAGATTACAAGATGAAGGAGTTAGACCCCAACGATTGTTCATGTGGCAGCAAGCCACACTCTAACACGCGTTTAAAGACGTGGTGGGATTTTCATTTTCCAACTCTCTCTCTCCCTCCCTCCCTCCCTCCCCCCCTCGCCACGCAATTACAATCTCTCGCCCCCCACGCAATTACAATCTCTCGCCCCCCACGCAATTACAAGCATATCAAACTAATCCTAGAGATGACAGAGTTAAAAGACGGCACATATCTAAATAAATAGAGGTGGATAGTGAATAAATAAATAAAAGTATATTTGACTTTTTATCTGTATTGATAACAGTAAACTAGCTAGACTATATACAGATTTTTAGCTGTATCTCACCTTTTTCAAAAAGGCCTTTAGAAAGAGGCATCTTGATCACAAAACCTCTATCTAAATTAATTAGTTACTTAGATATCTAGTAATAAATATTCAGCACTTTAATTTGCTCTAACTGAAATTAATCGCACACACTTTGTAGATGTAGTATTTATAATTTATAATTCACAACATATGCATACAAGTAACCTGAAAGATCTGTCAACGCTTAATTCTTATAATGAGATTTCGCTGATTAATTTACTTACTTTAAACCAAAAAATTATAATTAACGTCATCGTACAGCATTCGAATTCTAGCAAAATTTTCATGCCTTTGAAGAATATTCGTGGAAATTAAATGATTGATAATAAAGCAGATTTAATTAATAGAATTCATGTGTAAATAATAATGCCTCGCCTTCGCCCCGGAAAAAAATCTTAATTACGTGTGCCTTAATTAACAATGTCTCTTGGTTACTACTTTCCCAATAATTTCCTATTCTTTTAATCAATCATAAGACCTTGTCTATATAAATACTATGTTTGTGACCACCTTATGAAATATATATATACTCCACGAGGTCTTGGAAATACGTACGAGTGTGCGTGTATATATATAGCTTACACGAGTACGTGTATCGATAATTATATATTATGATCTGTTGATCTGTTCAGCATGGAAATACATATATGGCAAGTAACCAAGAGATTGCTGAGGAAATTTACACACAAATACCCTCAAACATATCCTCTCATGGTGGGGATACAAAATTCACTAAAATTTCCAGCAACCTCATAATTCTTCGTATATGTCTAAGCATTAATGCTTAAAAGTCGCGACAGTACTGTGATATATTAATTTCTAAATTAAATCTAATATACCAAGATTTGAAGGTTGAATATATATTTATATATATATGTATGTATATATAATAATCCTACATGAGTTTGGCTTGTGGTCTTGGAGTTAAGCCTTCTTAAATGTAACTAACAAGCCTTGTTATTAATATTCTCTCCTAATTAATTAACTATCTAATCCAAATCCTTTTTATATATTCATTCATATTTTAAAACTAATTGACTTCTTTCCTCGTTATAGCTTCTTCAATTTCATTTTTTTATTTCTTGGTTCTATTTTATTTCCCCTCTCCAACTCTTTTATTCTCTCCATCCGATGAACACGTAATTGATCTTATCACTTATTTCGCTTAACATAAAATACAACTTTTTCTGGCCAAAAAAAGAAAACATAAAATACAACTTCAATCTTTGACTCTTCACGTTACCTTTTTAATTCAAAATTCTATAAATTTTTTTTTTCCTTTTGTGCTGAATTATGTCGTGCAAGATGCTTCGTTGCATTTGAGGTGAAATTAATTTGTGCTGTTTTTTGTTTTAAGAAATTCAACTTTAACTTTGCTCAGACTTTGCGCACATTTAACTGGTGGAATATTTACAAAGTTTCAATGTTAATATATAATATGTCAATATTTAGTAGTAAGTAAAGGGATCGTGAATTCATATATTAATAGTAATTGAATGTTTAGATTAGTCTATTTTAAATGATTTTGTGCTATATAAAATAAATATTCTCTCCAGTCCTAAATATAAGACTCAATTGATCTTTTTAGAGATATTGAGAAAACTTAATAAGTTAGTTAATCATATCATATGTTATATGTCATTAAATTATAGATTAGTTTATAAGTCAAACAAATTAATTTAGAGAATAATAATAAATATAAATATTATAAAATAATTTAATTAGCTTAATTAATCTTTTCAAAAAAATAACTAAATCTTATATTTAGGATTGAAAGTAGCATATAAAGAATTTTGTCTCGTAAAATGTAAAAGAATATTTTTTTTAAAAAAAATATTGTAGGGAATACCAAGTATGCACCTAAGGATGGCCGGAAAAAACCTTGTGAAAGAAAATAAAAAAAGGTGATTCATTTTATGTTTTTTTGCCCAGCACAGGTATCCTCCTAATGGAGGCAATCCTATTCGATGTATTGTTGGACGCTAAATATGGACACCTCTCCTAACGAAGATTCAAATCTTAATTGACCACATTATGAGACCTAACCCCGTTGGTGGTGATTCAATTTTATTTCAAATAAAATATCAATGATGTTCATAAAATTTGTTGGGGGCTTTTTTAAAACCCAATCCTCTTAGGGATGAAAGATGCAGATATTTAATTTCAATTCATTTTTTATTTCTTATATTAGAATCACTTCACCAACCAATGGAGGTTGAGTCTAATAAAAGGGATTAGTCTTCCACAATGTGAGGAACTAAGATTCGAATTTTCACTAGGAGAAGTACTCATATTTAATTTTTGACAATGTCTCGAACACGATTACCTTCAATAAGAAAACATGTGCTTAAACACCCGGGGGGCTCATCAAGAGAAATCATTGAACTTGACTTGGTTTGAAATACCTAGAGATTGAAGAAGCGATTCACTGGCTACTCTTTGCCACTGGAAATGGATAAGAAATGAAGAATGATATTGAGCAATACTTATTAGTTTTATTTCTTGAATCCAAAGGAAACCCAGATGATTGAGTGCTTGATCCTTCTTTTTCATCATCCAACCCCCTTGATGTTATTTTCCAATTACCCTAATCTTATTTATGATTTAGGGTGATAAATATGCATAGATACTTCATAAATAAGATTAGGATACAGAAAATACCAGAAAAATAACATGGACGCAATTAAAAAATACCATCAATTTGTTAGATGTTACTTTGCCCCCTTTTTATTAAATATATTCTCAACCAAAAAGATAATCATTGAATTAAATATAAATTTTAATTATTTTTACCGTTTATCTCTCATTTTCAAATTTCAAAAGAGAAATGATGGGCCTTCTCTTCTATAATAAACCCATTCTTCAGCCATGAAAGGTTAATTTCTGATATCAGCAAGTCAGCAACTACATATAAGGCCCAAACGGAGGAACGGCATCGTTACCTTGCAATGAGGAGTAACTAGCCAGACGCTGAAGCCATAAAATACAGATTCTGTATCTTCAACTCTGATTTTATCGTCAAATTTCAATCTCCGACAATAACAAATGATAACGCAGCTCATCGTAATAAATTAGTACATACATGTTGGAGAGCTTAAAGGGCATGAGCTACTTAGCAAGCTACCATCTCATACACTAATCAAGGCAATGCTAGTTCACGTCCAGAGGTGAAAAATGTAACAAGGGGAGAACTAAATATAGAAAAGCCAGTAAGTCTAAACAAACAATGAAATTATCACACAGTGAAACTACACTAAGCAGCAGGTTTGGTTGATTCTTCGGGCAGATCATCTTCATCATGGTATATGTTCTCAGCCATCTGCCATATCTGGAGTATGTTGTCCTCAGCCACACTTGCAACAACCCAGTCTTCACATGGGTTCCAAGAGAAGTCAGATATTTTACTTGTGTGACCCCCATGAATGAACAACAGTTCCGGAGGGCCGTCTTCAGCATCTTCTGGCGTCTGCTCTTCATCAATCCTATAATACACAATTAAAGAGTATAAACTTAATTAGTCACCCAGGAAAATATTCTAGCATTAGTGACTAGCTCCATTAGGATATCCATGAGTTCCAATGTTTGCAATGATCCCACTTACAACCAAATATCAATCCTTTAGTAACCATTTTAAACATCTTGTTTGTTACCCAAATAAAGGCAGCTTAACAGAAACGTTCATGAAGATGATAGTGAACAAAGATAGGCCACATTCCTACTAATAAAGACAGTGTAACAACACTAAAAGGAAGCACAAGTAAGGCTGCAGATGCGGATCTACAAGACGATATAGCCTAAAAGCAAAACTAACTGGCAGTGTTGAAAACTGATGAATCAGCTCTACTGTTCTTTGTTTATATTCAAGCATTCCATGTTCAAAATGGCAGCGCACCACTTGGAGTTATTTCAGAATTCACAATAGCAAAGTGCAGTAAACCAGAGGATGACAAAGTGAACAGATTAAGGGATAACTGCTAAGATCCCACACCATGGGTCTCCTACCAAGACAGCAAGAAGGCAAAATAGTCTCATTTTTCGGATTCCAGCCAACCTGGAAAACCTCCTCCCTGTTGTACACGTATATAAATGCATTTCAACAATTGAAGAATATAAATACATCTGGAGTAAATATTGAAAGCATTAGAGGAGGAACGTTACCTGTGACAATCAAAGGTATGAAAAGCAGTATTGATCTTGCGTAGATCAAACAATTTCACAGTCTTATCGGTAGATCCAGTAGCTACAACCCATTCATTAAAAGGATTAAAAGCTAAGCAGTTAACCTACAAAAAAATCCCAAATAAAAACCTATATCAAAATTTGCCAAAGATGCTAAAATTAAAAGAATTAAAAAGCAGCAAAAGTGCATTGAAGAATAACACAAGGAAGGTAGAAATTTTAAAGGGAAAAATCTTATCCAAAAGAAGAGCATCAAAAGCCATGGAAGTGAAATAGCACTCACCAATTTACTCCTGAAGTTAAGGCCACTGTTAATTTAAGCAGTGATCGAAACTCATGCATTTTGCTCACTGGCTTTGCCATTATCAATAACAAGTCTTTCCAACTTTTGAGACAATGACACAAGCATCTCTACTGGTTAACTCATTTCAAAATATGGGCACACAGAGGACTGATGTCTCATACAAATGATAAAGAAATTGAAGCCATTGTTAGAATGTTTGTAAGCTCAAATAGCTTTTTTCACACCTCGAACCGAAAGTGTGAAGTGGCACCATAGAAATTATAACGAATCTATTCACAGTCTTGATAGCTTAAACTTGTGTGTTCAATAGGTCCTTGATAAATGTATACATTATAACAAAGGCAAAGTGCTTCAGCTGCCATTAACACTTTGAACAATAAACCGAATTCCAGAAAAAACCCAATATCAATATTACAATTTAAAATAATAGGACAGCTGACAGTTATATAGATTCACACTTGATACGTAATAGATTGATATTGTATAGGCTGAAGTGAACACACTAACTCAAAACCACGCCTCTGTAACCACCACCCCCCCCCCCAAAAAAAAGAAAAGACAAAAACAGAGTTGTCTTTTGGATTTACCTCACTTTGATGAGCAACTAGAGATTGGACAGGCTTGTTAGCTGATTGTGAACGTAGATCCCATATAAACAAGTATTGGTCATCACCAACAGAACCAAATAAGTATTCATGCCTCAAATTCCATGCCACATCTTCAACAACACCTTCATGAACCTATTTAGATAAATGAAATGAAATTAATGTCAGAATTGGTGTGATACATTCCAGCAGATGTTTTTCATGAAAATAATTACAGATTTTTTGTTCTTAGAAGGAATAAATATATGGGCAAAGAAAATAGACCTAACATGTTGCAAAATGCCAAAGATACCCCTTTTGCATAATGAACTAACACAATATAATGACAAGAATGGTGCAACAGGTTGGCTATATTTATGTTGCAATGTGATTTATGACTTAAAATCATCCTTCCAATTTGCTAAATGTAAGGTGATTTGATAAATCTGTTATGTACCACCACATCATCCGCATAAAAGTAGCCCATATGCCTTTTAAGCCACTACAACTTGAAATGATTCAAACTTAAAAGAAAATATATTCAGAGACCTATAATTAGCGGTAAATATTTCTCTATTAGAAAGTTTACTGAATCCACAGTAAATATAGAAGCAATTACACCAGGTTCAACTACAATTCAAACAAATGAATCCAAAGTGGGAAGAAAATAGTACCTTAAATATCTGCATAGCATCCACGGTTTTGTTCTTAGGAGTAGCATTTATATCCCACAAGCATAACTGAGCATCATCTGAACCACTCAGCAAATGGCCCTGCTTGAACTTACTCCATGATAAACCATATCCTTCAGTATTGTGACCTCTCAACCTTAAATCAGGATTACATGCACCATCTAGAGGAGGTTTAAATGGATGCTTGCTATAATAAAAAACATATACTTCAGCACTAACAGTCTTTGTTGCAATGATGAATTGATTTTGAGGCATATAACGAGCCCTATTAACCTCTCCATCATGATTTATTTGCTGGATTATTTGTACCTGTAAGAAATGAACATAAGCTTAGAGAACAAAAAGCATCTAAATACAAGAACTTTGACCATTACACAATCATCAAAAAGCAAAGGTGCAAAGAGACAGATTAAATTATGCTTGATGTTTGGCTTAAGTAATGTCAACACCCGTTTCCATTTCGATATACACAGAGTAATAGAGACCAAGTTCCACAGGCATACAGAAGAGTATATATATACTGATAAAAGTATTTGTTTACAGTCCAAAGTCAACCATACAGAATGCGACAATATACACCACTATTACAAAATATCCAAAAGTATTTTAGACATAGACTATCTATAACCAAGAACTTTGTATTTGCCTCGAGGCACATGCCAGTCACTTCCCTTGGTCTACATTCTTGCCTTTTGATCCGCTGGCGCCCGGTGAGATGTTCGGTTTAGAAAAAGAGGTGAGATTCTGAAGAATCCCAGTAGAAACATGCTATCGTTCATAGAAAATGCGAAAAGTAAATATGATATATGCCATGTATGCACCAATTAATGAACAATATAAACATATCATCTGTATGTATACATGAGTAGGGCCCAGCCCCACTAATCTGCACCGGTTGGTCTTCCGCCAACTCCAGTGTAAGTGCCTCTAGCACTACTGGCCCCTCTCTGGCAAAACATGTTGATTAATAAAGTGCATTTACAAACAATGACATCCACACAATCATAAAACTATGGCATGATGTATGAAGAATAATGTCCCTACCTCGAAGTTCTATCGATCTCTTTTTGTGTGCCTCGTGAAACATGTAGACTTTCAGCTCCCGATTCGGTCCTAAAATATTAAATGTACAAGAAATAGGTCATAACCTATCCAATTATCATTTTAGACTCTTCCATAGTGTTTCTTATGGTTATATTAGCCTATGGTGAAAATTTACCAAATTCAATGTCAAATTACGAAATTGCCCTTGGCAGCTCTACTTTTAGGGTTTTATGGGCATTTCCGTAATTATGCTTTCTCGGCCTTTTCCGAAAAAGTGCCCAACTGTAACCCCACCTATTTTTTGCCACTGAATCCAATGAAATCATCAAATCATTGAAAATCCAACTCCTACCCCTAGATCTGGCCCTGACCGAAATTATGGAGTCCTCTGGGCAAAATCGATGTTTTGTGATTTCGGCTCCGTAAACGCGTTCCTTTCTACTCCTAATCACTTTATTAACCATCTAATTGAGTTATAACAACCATTTGAACTAAAATTGGGCAGCATAACCCTTAGGCACACACTTTTCCAAAATTTAAAACCAATGGCAATCCGGCGAAATTTCACCGATTAAATTGCCCACAGCAGCCAAAATAGACAATATACGAAGGTTTGGAAGTTACCTCAAACTCCCACTAGCTTTTTCTCTTCTTGGCTGAAACCCTAGGTCCTTGAACATCCAAATTTGAGCTCCACAATCCTTGAAGAATGTAGAAGAATAGCTTAGGAGCGGAGTTATACGCGTTAGGTAAGAATTTACCGAAGAAATTGACTTACCTCGCGAGTTCTCTTCTCTTTCTTTCTCCAAGTGCTCTCAACGTTTTCTCACTTTAGTTTCAGCTGAACAACGTCGGTTTAGGGGCTGATATGAAGAGGATGATGTTACTTTATCATATATATTGTATGACATGTAATTATTTATTAATTTTCCAAAAAGTCAAAAACTAATTTTTATGTACATAAACTTATATACATGTAATCATACTCATTAAGCCCAACCAATATTTCCTTCTCCATGCCATATGTAGGAGACTCCTAGGGGTCCCTCCTTATGGTCTTAATTGGCTTCACAACTTATTCTGGTTACGTTTACACGTAAAGTCTCCATTTTGGTCAAAATTGCACTTTTTGCTCAAATTTTTCATAAATTCATATTAAATTGAATAAAATATTCTAAATATATTTTTAAACTTTATTTTCCTTAATTAATTGAAATTCAATTCAATTAATTGAAAAATAATTTATTTTGTGCTATTTTGGCAAAATTACGATTTTGTCATTATCTTTATAATCCAATTTCTTCTCTTATTTTTCTTTGGCCAATTCCCATATATTTTTGGACCAAATATTTTCTCTAATATTCCTTCATTTTTGGACCTTAATATTGGGATTTTTAAATTAACCAAATTAATTCCATAATTATTTTTGCCCAATTTCCATGAAATTGAACATTTATGAAATTCATAAATTCCAAATTCATGAATATTCACCATTTTATTGAATTTCTAAAATAATTATAATATATTTGGTGAATATAAAATTTGGGGTGTTACAAGTAAACTATCCACTGACAGGTTAATCATCAGCTCCTCCTATGACTGTTGAAATCAAGTCAAAGTTTCTCTAGCATAGCTGCAATGCAGCGTTATGCTCCAAATTATGGAGGACTGATTTGTGGATTCATTCAATCACCAAATAGATAGTTTAGTTGGATTATTATAATATCAATGGAATCAAATTACGTATAAATATTAGGGATGCATGTGCATACATATGAACATATTTGGACATGAATCTAGATACCACTTTTAATGATATAAACATTAGAATTTTGCATATAACATATTATGCTTATAACCCCTCGCTAACATTTGACATAAATATAACTTTATGAATTATCCATTTCAATATATACACATTTAAACACAGTAAGGAACACCTTTTTCTCACAGTCTTCAAGTGTGAGCGAGGTTGATAAAGAACTTATAGCTTCTGGCATAATAAAAATTATGACTTTGCTTCACAAATGAACATGGCTCAACTATATACACCTATTTATGCATCAAATTCCAAAGAAGGCTGACCCTTCAGTAATTTGAGGCCTTTTCTAGAGGCTAAAGGGAGATATCAAAAAGCATGGAACATTTCCTAAAAGGCCCTCACTTTCACAAGACCCGGACACTGATATCAATTATCAAGCATTGCCTAACTTGATGCGCATGAAGCAAGTAATTGTGATAAATGATAGTTACACCTCAACTTAGAGACAAATAACATCGTCACCCCCTCTTCTATTAGGATTTCATATATCTTGCCCAAACTTTCTCAGCTTCCACAGGCTTAATGTTAAGCACAACCAAGTACATTCAAGTAGAACTAAAATTTCAGATGCCATTAGCACATCCAAAGCCGCCTGCTTCAGGCCTGTGACCCAAAAAAAACATGAATATAATATAGGGTTAAGGGTAAATTTTGTCTCGAAATTTTTTACCAAGAGGCAATTTTTTCCTAAAAGCTTCTAAAATGGAGCAATTTTGCCCTAACTATTATCCCAATTAATTTTGACCGTTGGTTAACTAAATATGCTAAATTGACAGTCCACAAATCATTCACATTATTTTTGTTAAGATACAAATTTGCGTTGAAAGTTCATGTGTCATCTACTTCATCTTTTTTTAAAGTTAAATATAAAACTTCTAGAATAAATTTGCATCTTAACAAAAATGACGTAGATGACATGTGGACTGTCAACTTAGTATAGTTGGTCAACTAATAGTCAAAATTAATTGAGATAATAGTAAAAGCAAAATTGTTTCATTTTAAAATTTTTGAGGTAAAATTGCCCCTCTGTGAAAACTTTCGGAGGCAAAAATACCTCTTAACCCTATAATATATCTTAGATCCAGGAGAATATAAAATTCAGAATAACACTCAATTTCATCATGAGATTTTGGGGTTGGTATTACTATTAATTTATTTCATTTATTTTTTGAAAAAATGAGAGGAAGAAGAAAATAGTTTTTTAGAAGACCTGAAATAATCGTGTATATAAGTTTTTTTTTGGCCAATAATTATGGATATAAGTTGTGGCCTTGAATTTCGAAAGAAACCTTTAAGAAAAGGTCATCATTGACATCGTGGAAAAAAGGATGATTATCAATATTGAAAATGATTATTAGTATCAGTGAAAAGGTAGCACTGATGAGAGAAAAATCATAACCTCCCTAAAGTAGTCCAGTTTAGGTAGACCTTATTTGTATGTATGGAACAAATAAGGTCTTGTCGGAATGATTGTTTTTCCAGTTTCCATAATTTTTTTTTTTTGGTAAAAATTCCAGTTTCCATATTGAGTGAAAATAATAATACTCCTTGAGCCCTTACTTCATGAAAGACTTAATTAACTAATTTAAATAAATTAATTAAGTTACTTAATATGATATTTTTTTTCTAAAAATATTCTAACCATTTTCCTTAATTCTCCTGCTTCTTCTTCTATTTGATTATTATTGTTGAGAGAATATCAATATGCTTAATTTAAAAAAGGGTTAAGGTGCAAATTTACCAATGAAGTTTTGTCCGAGGAGTGTCTGGCACAAATATCTTTTAGAAGGGGCAAAAATACCAATGAATAATTAATAAGGGGCAAAAATACCAATGAACAATTAAAAAGGGGCATCCACTACAAAACCGTTAAATCCGTACTAACACCGTTAGGGGTTTTCTTCTCTTATAATTTAACGCCATTAGTACGGATTAAATATATGCTGAAATTTATTTTTTTAAACAATTTTTGTATACATAAAACAGTGGGAGGGTTATTAATTTAATTTTGTTGATGAAATTAATTAGTTAATCCCTCCATTAAGATGTTCATATGCTATATTTATTTTGAATGTACAAAATAGTGGGAGAATTTGTCTAAGATGATTATTTATCACATTTTGTTGATTAAATCAATCAATTAAATTCTCACTTTAAAAGTCCCTTTATAAAAAAAAGGACATCTAAAATGGAAACTTTAGACGTCCCAATTTTGAAAAAGGGACGTCTAAAGTCTCCACTTTAGATGTCCCTTTTTTTAGGGACGTCTAAAATCCCACTCTACTACACCCCTCACATAGACATTCTTCTATTTTTAGATGTTAAAAGTGTCAAAATAGGACATTAAAACCCGTTTGTTTGTAGTAGTGAGTATTTGGAGTTATTTCAGAACTAACAGTAGCCAAGTCCAGTAAAGTACTGAGAAGGGATGAAGGGATACCCGCTACAATCCCACACCATGAGCCTCCTACCGTTACAATCAGAAGCCAAAATATTCTCATTTTCTGGATTCCACCCAACCTGGACAACGTCCTCCCTGTATATAATAAATCCATTTCAACATTAATTAATTCAAGAATATAAATACATGTGGAGTAAATATTGAAAGCATTAGAGGAGGAGTTTTACTTGTGACGATCAAAGGTGTCAAGAGCAGTATCGAACATGCGTAGATCAAACACTTTCACTGTATTATCTCTTGATCCGGTAGCTACGAACCTTTCATTGAAAAAATTAAAAACTAAGCAGTTAACCTA
The DNA here is from genome assembly GCA_963242795.1 of Inga leiocalycina. Lineage (NCBI taxonomy): Eukaryota > Viridiplantae > Streptophyta > Magnoliopsida > Fabales > Fabaceae > Inga > Inga leiocalycina. The sequence continues at coordinate 85,868,779 of OY725321.1, read as the reverse complement.
CAAAACAATCCCACATTATTAAAACATGAACCAAAATTTGCCAAACATGTTAAAATGAAAAGAATTAAAAAGCTACAAAAGCACATTGAAGATTAACACTACAAGGCAGGTAGAAATTTGAGAGATAAGGGAAAAAAATCTTATCCAAAAGCCATGAAAGTGAAACAGCACTCACCAATGTACTGCTCAAATTAAGGCAACTGTTAATTTAAGCAGTGATCAAAACTCATGCATTTTGCTCACTGGCTTGACCATTATAAAAAACAAGCTTTCCAACTTTTGAGACAATGACACAAGCATCTCTACTGGTTAACTCATTTCAATATATGGACACACAGAGGACTCATGCCTCATACAAATGATAAAGAAATTGAAGCCAAATGGCTTTTTTCACACCTCAAACCCAAGGGGCTCTCATGTGAAGAAGCAGCATAGAAACTATAATGAAGCTATTCAAGGTCTTTTACTTAATAGCTTAAACTTTTTTGTTGAATAGGTCCTTGATAAATTTGAAAATTATAACAAGGGCAAAGTGCTTCAGCTGCCATGAACACTTTGAACAATGAACAGAGTTCCAAAAAAAGAACCATACAATTCAAAATAATAAGACAGTTATATAGATTCACATTTGTTAAGTAGCAATAATATGGAGAATATATTGATATTATATAGGTTGAAGAGAACACACTAGCTCTGGTTTTCAGAAACAAGTGATAGAAAACTAATTCAGGTCAAAAAGAGTCTTGGAAGTGAGAGAAGCTGTGTATTGGAATACGTGCTGGTGTGAACTTTGACTCCGGATGGAGGACTCCGATGCCCTGGTTGCTTCGCCGGGGAGAACGTTGGTTAATAATGGGGCTGCTGAATCGATTGGGGTGGCTGAAGTTGCAGAGAAGTCTCCTATGGGAAATCTAGCCAAGAACAACCTCATGACTGTCCTGCCGAGAGTTGGATCGGAATTGGTTGGGTCTTGCTCAAATAGCACTCAAAGGAATGTTGTGAAGGTGCTTTCATACAAGGATTCACTTACGGGATGCAAGGGTACAGAGTTCAATGGGTCTGTTCATGGAAGTTCTAATCTAGAAGAAGAAGATATCATCGAAGATCTTTTTGATCATTCATGGGAGCTGCCTGAGCCTTCACCAGAGATCAAACAGCTTATGGACATTTATCCATCTATGTAAATGTCCAAAGAGGAATATAACCGCTGGGCTAGGCCATGGAACAAGTCTCTCATCATCACTGTCCTAGGTGCGAAATTTAATTTCCACAGATTAAAAGATCATCTCTCCAGAATCTGGAAAACTAAGGATTTTGATTTTATTGACATTCCTAACAACTATTATGTTGTTAAGTTCAAGACGCATGAAATGTGGGAACAGAATTACAAAAAAATTCTGATGGGTGGGCCTTGGACTATAATGCAGTTCACCATTTTAGTTCAAAGGTGGTCTCCCTACTTTGATCCTTTCCACAACCCTCTTGGTAGAGTAGCTACCTGGATTAGAATCCCCAACATACCTCTTTTGTGCTATAATAAAGCATGCCTATGGAGGATGGGAGATATGGTGGGGAAAACCCTCAAGGTTGATATGAATACAATTGAGAATCCCGAAGATGAGGATGCCAAAATTCACAGAGGACGTTTTGCTAGATTATGCATTGAAGTGGATTTACAGAAAAAATTAGTCCCTAAAATCATCTCTGCCTCTTCGGTTTTTAATATTGAGTATGAGGGTTTGGGATCAATTTGCTTTACCTGTGGCAAGTATGGTCACAGAAAAGAATTATGTCCCTCAAGGGATATTGCAGCCGCTGGTCCTTCTTGTTCCTCTGTGAGTTTTCCCCCTCCATCTTTGAAAGCTCCGTTGCCTTTGATTAATCAGAAGCAGGCTGATCTGGATCATTCCAAGCTTGCTCACGGTGAAGAAGGCAACGCCGCCCCTTCTGTGAAGGAAGACCCGTTCGGGCCATGGATGCTCGTGAGGAAGACAGCAAAAACACGAAACCCAAGAAGGAAGGAAGATAGGTCTAGGGTGGATGGAAAGACCCATACTGATTTAATAGAGGAGGTCGGCTATGACAGGGCTGTTCAGTCCAAATATGCTGTCCTAGCTGAGATGGATTTAGAAGAAAGCGTGGTTCACGAGAGGGGTTCAAATTTGAATCGCAATGTAGTGAGGAGTGCTGCAGCTGTTGACGGGCTGAAGATTACGGAGGGAGTCTCTGGGTTTCAGGCGGTGCAGCGGTCAACTAAAGCTGGGCATGGAAAAAGCACTTTGGCTTTCCACGTGGGTGCAAAGCATTGGAAGGAAGTAAAGAAGCCCAAACTTAATAACAGAAGTATCTTGCGCAAGGAGAAAACCGAAGTCCTTAATGGTGGTGTGGGCCTTGAGGGAACACGTGACGTGGGAGTGAAAAACAATTTGAAGCCTAATTCCTCCAAAAGGACGCATAACGTGGTCCAAGGTTGCATCCAGGAGGGTGGACCTTCCAAAGATAATTGTGGTGTGGGCCTTGAGGGAACATGTGACGTGGGAGTGAACAAGAATTTGAAGCCAAATTCTTCCAAAAGGACGCACAACGTGGTCCAAGGTTGCATCCAGGAGGGTGGACCTTCCAAAGAGCATGTGGATATTCTCAAGCCCACCTCTTCTCCGCAAGCTCCTATCTCGTGCAGGAAAGATATGAACCGTGATGAGCAAATTCTGAATGAGGTTATTCATGTGGATAAGGGCCAGGATAAGCCAAGTCTGAAGGAGTTTTTGCTTGAGAATTTGTCTGACTCTCAAGGGACCTCTTCTGCTCTGGAGGCGCCAAATTTGGACCTTCATTCTCTAAAAAAGGCAACCATGGTTGGGAAGGAAGATGACACTCAATCAAAGATGCAATCTGTGTCCCAATTGGAGGTTGTGGTCCTGATGGAAGACAAACCGCCGGACAAGTAAGTCACGTTTGTTCCCATTTTCTTTTATTTATTTTTTATGATTATTTCTTCCTGGAATTGCCATGGGGCGGGCGGTCGCATGTTCCCACGTGTTTTGAAAGATGTGGTCCTTAATTATGGCATCAATGTGTTGTGTCTTGTGGAACCCAGGATAAGTGGTAGTAGAGCGGATAAGGCTGTTAGGAAATTAGGTTTCAATGACTGGTTAAGAGTGGAAGCAACTGGGTATGCTGGGGGTATTTGGGTTTTATGGAATAGTTGGGAGTTTCAAATTGATTATTTATTCTCTAACTCCCAACTCCTTCACTGCAAAGTCTCTCCTTTAAATAATCCCAACCCTTCGCCTGTTACTTTTGTCTATGGTGATACTAATAGTTTGATGAGGAGGAATCTGTGGGATTCTCTGTGTGCTATCAAGCAAACGGTGAATATCCCCTGGCTGGTCTTAGGGGATTTTAATGCATTCCTCTCCCCTAGTGATAAGGAAGGAGGTGCTACCCCTATTCTCAGCTCTATGAAAGACTTCCAGAACTGTATTGATAGCTGTGATCTTATTGAGGTTCCGGTTGTTGGCGACAAATTTACCTGGGAAAAAACAGGCATTAAGGAGAGACTTGACTGGGTGTTCTGCAATTTTGATTGGGATATTCTTAATCCCCAGGCCAAGGCTTATCATAATCTCAGGTTCAAGTCTGACCACCGCGTGATTGTTGTTGCGGACAAAACTAAGACTAAACACATTAAGAGGGGAAGAAATTTCCTCTATCAAGCAGCTTGGTGCATGGAAGAAGACTTTCAGGATGTTGTCAAAGAAGCTTGGCAGGGGAAGAATTGGACTCAAGGGCAAAAGCAGTTCACAAAAGAAGCTTCGGCGTGGAACTCTAGAGTGGTGGGAAATATTGCCAAAAAGAAAAGAGAGCTCATCCGAAGGCTGGAGGGGATTGATCAGGCCAGGAGTAGAGGGGGTGGTCCCAATGGTCTTTTTAAGATTGAAAGGGAACTTTGGGACATGTACCAAAAAATCGCTTTACAAGAGGAATTGATCTGGTTTCAGAAATCAAGATGTAAGTGGATCAGTGGTGGGGACAGAAACACGAAATTCTTCCATGCTAGTGTTTCTGCGAAGAGGAAGAGAAGTAAAATCGAGGCTTTAAGGACGATAATAGTAATTGGATGTATGATGAATCTCAGCTTTGGAATATGGCCCTTGATTTTTTTTGGAACCTCTACTCGGCTGAGACTTCATCTTCTTCTTTCTCTCCTTGGAAGGCTAATTTCCCTCCGCTTGATGATACTCAACTTGACCTCTTTCAAAGGTCGGTTTCGCCCACTGAGATAAAAAATGCTGCTTTTGAGATGGGTGCTTTTAAAGCACCTGGCCTGATGGTTTAAATCCCCATTTCTTTCATACCCAGTGGAGTGTTATTGGTCATAAGATGAGCGATTTGGTAATCAAGATTTTTGATAATCCCGAGGTCATCCAAGACATTAATCATACAAACATCACCCTCATACCTAAGGTCGATCATCCGACTTCCCTGAAGGATTTTAGACCTATATCCCTTTGCAATGTTAGCTACAAAATTGTCAGCAAAATTATTGCTAACCGCTTTAAGAGAGTCATGAATCATCTGGTTGTTGAAAACCAATGTAGCTTTATTGCAGGAAGACAGGGTGTTGATAATATCATTATCGCCCAGGAAGCAATCCATTCCATGCGTTCTAAGAGAGGTAAGAAGGGTTTTATTGCCGTGAAGGTTGATATGGAAAAGGCTTTTGACTGTCTTGACTGGCTCTTTCTTGAATTCACTCTTAATAGCCTGGGTCTGGGTTCTGATTTTGTGAAGCTGATTATGTCCTGTGTTTCGTCCCCTTCCATGAGCATTATCTGGAATGGAATTGCCTCCAAGAGCTTCCGGCCTTCTAGAGGGGTGAGACAAGGTGACCCTTTGAGTCCTTATTTGTTCGTCTTGTGTATGGAAATGCTTGGCCAACTTATCCACCATGAAGTTGACTTGGGAAACTGGCTTCCTATTAAATTGTGCCCCAATGGCCCTAAGATATCTCACTTCTTCTTTGCGGATGATCTTGTCCTTTTCGGCGAGGCTTCTAACGAGCAGATGACTGTGATCAGAGATGTCATGACTCTTTTCTGCCAAGTCTCTCGCCACAAGATTAATCTGAACAAATCTAAAATGTTCGTATCGAAAAATGTTCATTTCAACAAGGCTTATGAATTAAGTCAATCTGTTGGGATCGGTTTGACTGCGGATCTTGGAAAATACTTGGGTGTCCCCCTCCTGCACAAGAGAATGGTTAAGAGGACATTTGCTCCTCTTCTCCAAAAGGTGAAATTGAAATTGGCTAACTGGAAGGGTAAATACCTGAGTATGGCAGGTAGATCGACCCTCATCAAGTCTGTCCTTTCTGCGATTCCTCAATATCAGATGCAATCAACCCTTATTCCGAAAGGGGTGTTAGCTATAATTGAAAAGCTCAGTCGTGACTTCTTTTGGAACCAACATGAGGATTCCAAAAAACTGCACCTGCTTTTATGGGATGTTCTTAAAAGATGTAAGTGTGAGGGTGGATTGGGTATTAAAGACTTGCACTGTCAAAATAAAGCTTTTCTCATGAAATTATGCTGGGGTCTTATCAAGAAACCGGATGCCTTTTGGGTGAAATGCTTAAGAGCGAAATATGCATGTGGATCTGCTATTGTTCCTCATGTTCAAAGGTGGCGTAACCAATCGGCAGTTTGGTGTGGGGTGGTGACTGTCTGGGACGATTTCTTAAGAGGCCTTGGTAAATTCCTGAGAAGTGGCCGAAATACGCTTGCTTGGCAAGATTGCTGGGCCTCGGTGGATAAACCTCTAAAATACTTTATTGTCAAGAATAGCCACCTTGTTGATTTAAGTGCTAATGTTTGCTCCTTTACGACTCAATCGGGGCATTGGGATAGAGCTAAATGGGAATCTTTCCTTCCAAATTGGGTGGTGGATAAAATTTTGTTGATTCCTCCTCCTTCGGGCGTTGATGAGGATACTATCTGTTGGCGAAATGCTCCTGACGGGAACTTGAGTGTAAAATCAGCATACGACGCAATCTTTCATCAGAACATTCATAGCCATCATGGTCACTGGCAGTCTCTATGGCGTTGGGGTATTCCTGAACGTGTCAAATTCTTCCTCTGGCAAGTATTCCATGATAGGCTTCCCACGAATGAGATCAGAGCGAGACACAACCCGGGAGTCTTAAACACTTGTCCTTTCCAGTGTGATAGTGTGGAGAGCATCCTTCATATCTTGAGAGATTGTGAGCATGCCTAGAGAGTGTGGTCGGCTTTAACTAACCCCCTATATTATAGTATGTTTTTCTCTGGTAACTTGCAGGATTGGCTCAATTGGAACTTACAGCACTCACCAGGAAAAAGTAAGATGTCTAGATGGCCTTGGCGTAATGTCTTCAGTACCGCATGTTGGATGCTTTGGAAAAACCGCTGTAGCCAAGCTTTTGAAAGGTCATCAGACAGCCCGAAAGAGATTGTTCACAGATGCTTTTATCATCTCTCAGAAGGTGTGCAGAACGGCAAGTTTCGGCATCAGATTTTCCAAGTCCCAGAACGAGGAGTGCTACACTGGCAACCCCCTGATCCAGGTGTTCATCGCTTAGATGTTGATGGTTCAGTTCTTAGTGACGGTCAGGCTGCTTGTGGAGGTATTATTCGAGATCATCAAGGTAATTGGATACGTGGATTTCAACAGAAGTTAGGACATGCTTTCCCAACTGCTGCGGAAATCCATGCAATCCGATGTGGCCTCTTGCTATGTAAACGGTTGGGGCTAAAGAAAATCAGGATTTTCACGGACTCTCTTCAGGCAGTACATCTGTTATCCACTCATTTTGACTCGGACCATCCATTGTACGACGTGATCTTGGCAACCAGATCTCTTATTTATAGTGATTGGGAGGTAGAAATTTCCCATGCTCACAGGGAAAGCCTACGTTGTGCAGATTACCTTGCTAGATTGGCTCACACGATTTCGCAGGATCATGAGGAACTTGGGATTTCCCCAATTGATTGTTTTCATTTCTTTGCTTTGGACTGTGGTTTATTAGACCATGATCATCCTGTAGGACCTAGCCTATAGTGATGTCACTTTCAAGCTTTGCTTGCCTTTGTAACAAAAAAAAAAAGAACACACTAGCTCAAAACGGTGTCTCTGTACACAGAGTTATGTTTTAGATGTACCTCTCTTTGATGAGCAAGTACAGATTGGGCAGGCTTGTCAGCTGTTTCCGAACGGAGATCCCATATATGCAAGTATCGGTCATCACCTACAGAACCAAATAATTTTTCATCCCTCAAATGCCATGCCACATCTTCAACACGTTCATGAGCCTATTTAGATAAATGAAATGAGATTAGTGTCAGATTTGGTGTGATACTGTCCTGCATCATGAAAATAATAACAGATTTTTTGTTCTTTGAAGACTTAAATGTATGGGCAAAGAAAATACACCTAACATATTGCAATATGCCAAAGATACCCCTCTCCCTCCCTCCCTCCCTGACTTTGACTGAGCTTATAGCTAGCGTAAGCAGAAACATGGGATTTGAACCAAGTTCGAAAAGTTAATACAGAGTGGGTTTAGATGGGCAATGATAACTAGAAATGACTTTTTTCCAATCTGACTTTTATAGGTTTTAGATGAGATAAAAGTCAAATAGTGTTATTTGATTTATGTAAGTGACTTTTATTTTTTGGTTAACATGTTTGAATGATTATTTTGAAATGTCTGGCTCATTCGTTCTCTCCTTTGAACACAAACTTGATCTGATCATTAGTTTATTTGGTTTCACATGAAATTTAACTTCAATCTTTGACTCTTAGCCTTGGCCATTTAATTCAAAATTCTTAACGATTTTTTCCCTTTTTGTGCTGAATTTGGTTGTCCAAGGTGCTTTGTTGCTTTCAAACTTATTCATGTAGTAATAATTTAGTAGGCTACCAATATGAACAAATCCATAATAAGTAAAAATGGCCAAAAAAACCTACTCTTAAAAAAAAAAAAAGGTGATTCAATTTTATTTCGAATAAAATACAAATGATGTTAATAGAAAATTCTGGCGTTGACTAGCTAGGCTTCACATAAATACATTATATTCAGTTTGATAAATAAATCAATGCAAGCTTTTAGTTCTAATTTATTGTTCTGTAAATTATACATTTTTATTTTAAAAAAAAAGGAAGCAGGAAACATAGGAATAGTACCTCTGAAGAGTGATACTGTAATTTAATCCAAGCTCTTTGTTGGTTCTCAGTCTGTTTGTGAGTAGCTTTTTTGGTTTCCTTTTAGTTTATCCCTTGTGGTAATGTTTGATTTTACTTGTTTTGTTTTTGTGGTTTCTTTGGGCCTCTGTTTATTCATTTGCTGTAATCATGTAATAAAGAGGCCCTTTGTTTTGTTTGGTATCATTTTACTCGTTGTTTAATAAAATTGTCCTTAGTTTCAAAAAAAAAAATTGTCCTTTGTCACCGAAACAAAAAACATGAATATAATATAGGGTTAATAGGGCAATTTTTTCCTGAAAGTTTTCATCGAGGGAAAATTTTGCTTCAGAAGTTTTTCGTAGAGCAATTTTGCCCTGAAAATTTATAAAATGGAGCAATTTTGCCTTGACCATTATCCCAATTAATTTTGACATTTAGTTGATCAAATATATTGAACTGGCAGTCCATACAAATTTATGCCAAAAATCTATGTGTCATCTACTTGATCTTTTTTCAAAGTTATATTTAAAACTTATGAGACAAATTTGCACCTTACCAAAAATGACGTGGATGGCATATGGACTGTCAACTCAGTATATTTGGTCAACTAATAGTCAAAATTAATTAGGAAAATAGTAAGAGTAAAATTGCTCTATTTTACAAACTTTCGGGGTAAAGTTACCCCACGAAAAGCTTCCAGAATAAAATTATCCCTTAGTGAAAACTTTAAGGACAAAAATATGCCTTAATCCTATAATATAACTTAGATCCCTCCCTTTACTTTGTTTGAATCAAGAGAATATAAAATAGATTAAACCGTTATGGCTTAATCATTATCACTTAATTTCATCATGAGATTTTGGGGTAGGTATTACTATTATTTATTTATTTATTATTATTTTTAAATGAAGAGGAAGAAGAAAGTAGTTTTTTTAGAAGACCTGAGTCAAAACTGAGTGGCTCTTATAGGTTCTCTCTCTTGGAAAACGTGCGACCATCTTCTTCCTGCTACCATGGCTGATCAGCCTCACCGGAAATTGCCACCGGATCGGCCATCTGATGTCTTAGCTACCGGCAGTAACAAGAAAACAAAAAACGTTTCTTCCCAGGCAATCATGGATACTGATGATTCCCTCCAGCTTAATACCACTAAGGACTCTGCTGCTATGGAATAGGACATCCCTAACGTCAAGATACAGAACCAGACCAATGCGCAACCTATATCCTATAAGGCTTCCCTTCTAGGTTTTAATGGGATCGCTAACGGTAATAGTTCCATTGAGGAGGAGCATCTGCTTTCAGATGTCATAAACCAAGAATGGGAGTTACCAGAGCTTACCGAGGAAATTCAACTCCTCATGCAACATCATCCGGTTGTCCCAATCTCAGCCGAAGAATATAACGATTGGTGTAAACCTTGGAACACCTCCCTCATTGTCACTGTTCTGGGCAAACGATACAATATATACACTCTAAAATCTCATCTCAGTCGACTATGGCATACACAGGACTTTGATCTTGTGGACTTACCCAATAATTATTTCCTTGTCCGATTTCTTCCCAATGAAGGCTGGCCACATTTATACCAGAAGGTGCTGTATGAAGGACCATGGGTGGTTCAGCAGCATACCATTCTTGTCCAGAAATGGACCCCCAATTTCGACCCATTTAATAATCCACTCCGTCGGATTGTCACCTGGGTCAGAGTCCCGAACATCCCCTTGCAATGCTACAATGCTGAGTTCATCACACGCTTGGGAAATAGAATTGGTAGAACAATTAAAATCGACCTACTCACCCCGTCTGCTCAGGTTTCATCTGCAGCCAAGATCGAAAGAGGCAGATATGCCCGCATCTGCGTAGAGCTCGACCTTCAAAAGAAATTGATATCTCGCGTCATAGCCGCTAACTCCGCCTACCAGGTTGAATATGAGGGATTGGGGCTCATTTGCTTCGCCTGCGGACGCTATGGTCACCGGAAGGAGTCCTGCCAATGGACTTATGTTGATTCCAATCCAGCACCCTCAGAGCATACGCACGAGGCACCTCTGGTCGTCACCACGCCGTCGTCGGCGGTGATGAAAGCTCCCAAGACTGATGCAGCTTTTGGGGCATGGATGGTAGTTGGATCCTCAAGCCGATCTCGCGCAACAAGGAAACCCCAAGCTACGGACCACCAATCGGAAATCAGAGTTGGGATGCGGCCGATCAAGCCTGGCCGTGCTGAATCGAAATTCGCCGTCTTGGCCGAGCTCCACGAGGAAGACGAAGACGCCATGATTGCTGGGCACACCAGCACGCATTCCGAGTCTGCGCAGGGGATGGGTAATCTGCAGCCACGCCGTCTTGGCAGAGAGGACAAAGGGAAATCCAAAGCTCAATCAGGGGATCCGCGCAAGTCAAATTCACGGTCGGCTTCTCATGTGCTTGTGGCTTCTCAACAAAAATCACCTAAGACAATTGGGCCCAAAATTGGGCAAGCCCAATTCGTGAAGAAGGATGTGAGTGGAAACAAATTGGTTGGGCCCTCTAAGTCTTCCATGGGCCGAAGAGACCACATTGTTGTGGGAGGAGGTTTAGCACAAATGGGCTCCAATGTTATTACCCACTCTAGTCAACCCTCATCCACCCCAAATCCTAATATTTTATTGCTAGAGGGACCAAGTGACTCAATCACTCACAATTCCGATGCTTTTTTGAAAGAAAAATGTGAACATAGTGGAATCTTGGGTTGCCCTACAAATCTCTTATCCTCTACCTCTACCGCTTTGGATGATGATATAGGGGACGACTTCATGGCCGCTGATATTCCTAGTTTGGGATGCATAGATGCGCCGAACATAGAGTAAGGCTCCGCCCTTCCTTTTCCTTTATTTTATTTTATTTAATTATGATTATTGCATCTTGGAATTGTAGAGGTGCTGGGGGCAGGAATTTTCCCATCACTGTTAAAAACATAGTGAAAGACAATCATATCGATATTCTGTGTCTTCTTGAAACCAGGATTAGTGGGGATAGGGCTGAGTCTGTGTCTCGTAAATTAGGATTCAGTCATTGGATTAGGCTTGAGGCTTCTGGATTTGCTGGGGGTATTTGGATTCTCTGGAATGATACTAGTACCCATGTTGATTATATTCTTTCTACCACCCAACTCATTCACTGTAGACTTGTTGACAAGCTTAGTCAGGATTCATTTCTTGTTACCGTGGTCTATGGTGAACCTATCCTCAGCAGAAGAGAGAGTTTGTGGCACTCCCTCCAAGCTATTGCGGATAACACTAATGAGCCATGGCTGGTCTTTGGGGATTTTAATACCTTCATGGAACCTGTCGATAAGATGGGTGGCCCCAGCCCCCCGGTTCGAGCTATGAAGCAATTTTCTGATTGCATCAACATCTCCGGCTTATTAGAAATTCCTTTTGTGGGGGAGAGATTTACTTGGGAAAAAACAGGAGTGAAGGAAAGGTTGGACTGGGTCTTTGGTAACTTGGCTTGGGAACTGAGACATCCTGACTACAAAGCTTTCCATAAATTGAGATACAAATCCGATCACCGTCTCATCCTAGTTTCTGATAAGTCTAGCAGTGCCCGTGACAAACGTAACTATCGTTTCAACTATAACGCAGCATGGGCACTGGAAGATAGTTTCCCCAATGTCGTGACTCAGGCTTGGGATGGCGTTGACTGGCATGAAGGGAAGCGGAGGTTTGATATTGGGGCTGCCAAATGGAACTCTACTGTCCTGGGCTCTATCCCCAAAAAACGTGCGAATCTCCTTCGAAGGCTGGAAGGCATAGATAGAGCTCGCCAAAACAACCTATCTAGTGGGCTCCACAAACTTGAAGCTAAGCTCTGGAAAGAATTCGGCAGACTAAATGCACAGGAAGAGCTTATTTGGTACCAGAAATCTAGATGTAAATGGCTAGCTTGGGGAGATAAAAATACTAGATTTTTCCATACCTCCGCCGTGATCCAAAAGAAAAAACGCAAGATTGATGCCCTTCAAGATGCAAACGGATCTTGGATCACGGACCCAAAGCAGCTAAGTCTAATGGCCGGACGATTCTTCAAGGATCTTTATACCAGTGACGGCGATGTTCAGGACCCCTCTCACTGGATTGCGGAGTTCCCCCCACTTACGAGTCAGGATGCCCAGCTTATCCATAAAGACGTCGACAACCTCGAGATTAAGAATGCTGCGTTTTTGATGGGCGCCCTTAAAGCCCCTGGCCCGGATGGCTTACAGGCACACTTCTTCCACACTCAATGGAATCATATCGGTGATAGAGTCTGTAATCTTATTCGTGACATTTGGCAGTACCCAGAAAAGGTGAAGGATATCAACCATACTCATGTCATTCTTATATCCAAAGTTGATCATCCGGTATGCCTTAAGGACTTTCGCCCTATCTCCCTCTGTAATGTTATTTTCAAGATAGTTACAAAAATCATAACGGAGAGATTAAAGCGTGCGATGTCCTATCTGATCCAGCCGCAACAATGCAGTTTCCTTGCGGGGCGTCACAGTAGTGACAACGTCATTATTGCTCAGGAGGCAATCCATTCCATGCGCAACAAACACCGGAAGAAAGGCTTTGTTGCAGTTAAAGTAGACATGGAAAAGGCCTTTGACCGTTTAGACTGGAACTTTGTCCGCTCCACGCTTATCGAAGTTGGAATACAAAATGCTATGGTCAATCTCATCATGTCCTGCATCTCTTCGGTATCCATGTCGGTTAGATGGGAAGGGGAAGATTCTTCCACTTTTCAACCTACCCGTGGCATTCGTCAGGGCGACCCACTTAGTCCTTTCCTCTTCATCCTCTGTATGGAACGGCTTGGTCAGTTAATCACCAAAGAAGTTGCCCAGGGTAGATGGAAGGGTCTTCAGTTTAATCGTCGCTCCCCCGTCATATCTCATCTTTTCTTCGCCGATGACCTTCTTCTATTCGGGGAAGCCAGTGAATCTCAGATTAGATTAATGAGGGGCATCATGACAGATTTCTGTGCCGTCTCCGGCCATAGAGTGAATCTAGCCAAATCCAAGGCTTCCTTTTCTCGGAATATCAACTTCAATAGGGCTCTCATTCTTAGCCGGGAGTTAGGAGTTGGGATTACAGGTGACTTGGGGAAATATCTTGGTGTCCCTCTCATACATAGCCGTGTCACCAAGCTCACTTTCTACCCAATTCTCCAAAAAGCCAAGAAGCGTCTTTCGAACTGGCAAGGCAGATTCCTGACTATGGCTGGGAGGACTGTCCTGATAAAATCCGTCCTCTCGGCCCTTCCCAGCCATCTGATGCAAACCATGCTTCTACCTAAGGGATTTTTAGGTGATCTAGAGAAGATTAATCGAAGCTTTCTATGGAATCAAGGGCAATCCGGTAGGAAAATGCATCTCATTGCATGGGACCAGATTAAGCTTAGTAAGGACTTTGGGGGTTTAGATGTCAAAGATCTTCAAACCCAAAACACTGCTTTCATCATGAAGCTATGCTGGGGTCTGTTGACAAACCCTGACGCTCTTTGGGTGCAATGTGTTAGAAGTAAGTATGGCTGTGGCGAGGGTGACTATCCGGTCATCTTCAGAAAACGCAACTCCTCTATTGTCTGGCGTAGCATCACTACAGTATGGGAGCGATTTTACCAGGGTATAGGGCGAAGATTATCGAGTGGGACAACGTGCAATCTATGGTGGGATCTCTGGACTCCTATCGATACTCCTCTCATTCACCTAGTCGACAGAAACATCCACCTCTTGAATCCGTGTGCGACGGTGCATGACTTTGTTCTTCACAATGGGATGTGGAATGTTCTTAAGTTAGCAGAGTTCCTTCCACAGTGGGTGATTGACATTATCTGTCAGCTTCGGCCACCCAATGAAAGTGGAACTGATGGCTTCTGTTGGAGGAGCGCTCCGGATGGTAACTTTAGTGTCCGTGCTGCTTACAAATTTATATCTGCCCAGCGAGAATGGACTGGTCCGAGCCTGTGGAAAAAGGTGTGGAAAGCCCCGGTGCCAGAGAAAGTTAAGATGTTTTTGTGGCAAGTTCTTCACGAGAAACTTCCTACTAACTCCCTCAGAGCTGTGAGAGGTTTATCTACTAGTGATGAGTGCCCATTCCACTGTCAGAGAGTAGAGAGTGTCCTTCATATTCTTCGTGACTGTGAGATAGCTAGAGAGGTGTGGTTGTATTTTATTGCTCCTAACCATCGCTTTAGTTTTTTTCAATCTGATTTGCAGGTATGGCTCGCTGACAATATGTCCAAGAACATGGCCATGGCTCGCTTTCATCATTCGCCGTGGCCCAAGATGTACAGTCTCATCTGCTGGTTCCTATGGAAGACTAGGTGTCGGAGGCTTATGGAAGGTACAGATCCCCAGCCAAATGACATCATCCATGGAGTTATGTATATGTCGATGGAGTCTAGCATGTATGATTCCTTCAGGCATCAGATATTCCACCTTCATGGTGGAAGCGAGGAGGCATGGCACCCGCCACCAGAAGGAGCTGTTCGGTTAGACACAGATGGATCGGTTACCCAACAGAACCTCGCGGCCTGCGGGGGTATTGTACGAGATTCACAGGGACACTGGATTCTAGGCTTTCAGCGTCGCTTGGGCTTTGCTCCTCCTTCCACAGCGGAGCTCCTAGCGCTATTGTCTGGACTCCAACTCTGTAAGCAGCACAACTTTCCTAGGGTCATCGCCTATACAGATTCCCTTGAGACCTACCAGCTCATCATGAGCCATGCTGGCTACGCTCACCCGCTGAGATCGGAAGTTGATGCCGTTAGAGACCTACTATACTCTGACTGGGATATCGAGCTTCGTTTTGCACCCAGAGAGCACATCCGATGTGCCGATTTCCTGGCTAAGGATGCCCACAATTTACAGGACCACTTTGCTATTTTGCACGCTCCCCCACCTCCATGTAGTACTCTTATGGCCCAGGATCTTAATCCACTGGCCTGATTGCAGCATCTGAACCTCTTTTGTAATTTCCAAGTTATCCTTGGCCGTCTTTTATATAAAAAAAAAAAAAAGAAGACCTGAGTCATAATCATGGATATAAGTTGTGGCCTTGAATTTCGAAAGAAATCATTAAGAAAAGGTCAAAAGAGCATGATTATCAACATTGAAAATGATTGTTAGTATCAGTGGAAAGGTAACACAGAAAAATCATAACCTCCCTAAAGTAGTCCATGCAAATAAGGTCTTGCCGGCCCGGAATGATTGTTTTCCCAGTTTCCATATTAAGTGAATATAATAATACTCCTTTGTCTTTAATACATGAAAGACCTAATTAATTAATTTGAGTAGATTAAAGATGTTAATTAAATTAATTAATATGAAATATTTTTTTCTAAAACACCCTAATTATTTTCCTTAATTCCCTCCTTCCCGTTCCTGCTTGATTATTATTGTTGAGAGAATATCAATATGGTTAATTTAGAAAACCGTTGACAAATACGTGAAATAGGTCTTAAATCAACATTAACTCCCTACGAACTAAGTCCTACATTAATTAAGAACATGATGGAGTATACTCCTTCTGATCCACAATATAGGGCATTTGTAGAAGGAAGGCATGATTCAAAATATAAGTCACCTTCAGTTTAATTAATGCTATTTTTCTTATTTTGCCCATATGATTAATACACACTTTTCAACTTTGTTCACTTATTATATCCCTCCTCTCTGTAAAATAAAATTCTCAATGCAACAAAACACATTTCTCAAGAAGGGTAAAAAGGAAAAAAATTATATTTTAGGATATATTAAATGACTTAACTGTCATTTTTTATTTCTCGTGGTATAGTTTAAGTGCCCTATATTTATAGATAAGAGGGATTATGAATTCCATGGATGTGTGTGTGTGTGTCCACTGTCGATATGATAACGGACAAAGAGTCAAATTAATGAATTACAGACCTCAAAACTGAAGTGATTATTATATGTCTTTTTTTTTTCTTTTTGGGAATCCATCAAAGTGATACTAAAAAGCACAGCTCTGAAGAAAGTGATAGTGAACAAAAAGATAGGCAGCATCACACGCCTCGCAATAATTTCATTCCAAAAAGCTATGTTCCTACCTTACAAAGGGCCTATTTGGGAAGGTTGTGGAAGTTGAAAAAGCAAGGTATGGAAGAACAAAAATACGTTGGCAGTAAAATGAGGTGTTTGAGTTGGCATTTTTTATATAGGCATTTAAGCCAAAAGCTACTTTTAAGAAGCCGCCACTAAAAGCTACTTTTCACGGCACAAATGGGCTTCTACCACCATCAATCTAAGCATAAATCACATTAATAATCTGATTTTTATCCTATCTTAAGTTTACAAATATCATATTAGAAAAAAGTCACTTCTACCTCTATTAATTCAAACGGGTTGAAAGACTTCTTTGAAAAAATGGTCGAATCACAAGACAACCTAAGATAAATCCACCTTGAGTATCACAGTTGCCTCGTTTATGGAAACAAAATATTGGATCCACACATTGTTTCGTTTCAATATAATAATGATATGAAATGATATATATATATATATATATATGTGTGTGTGTGTGTGTGTGTGTGTGTGTGTGTGTAATCTCTTCTTTTTATAAAAGCCAGATAATTGAATTACACAATTTAATAAAGTGGTTAAAATTAGTTAAAAATAATAAGTGTATCTGAAATAAACATTTTTTTTAAATATGCTCTTATTCATGAGGGGCAAGTAAGAGAGAGAAATAGAATTTATATAGGTATGACCAACATTTTAATTAATGCAATGCATATAATTACTGAGACGCAAAAATGGACAAATTTCATTAATTGTTCAAATAACTCTTGTCGGGCTTTTATATAAATGACTAAAGTAATTCCAATTTTGAACTCTTATAAAAAGGACTAAAGGGAGTATATAGTGTTTGGAGAGTGAAAAGCAAGTGTGCACATAGAAAGAGAGATGTTGCAAAAAATATATATTATATATATGATTACTTCTTCTAGTCTACCATATAAGTCACTTGTAGGCAAATATTTTAGTTCACAACATAAGTCATTTGATGAGGTATTAATGCTTGTTTTTCAATTTTACTCATGTATATAATTAGTGTTTAAATATGATTTATTATATTTTTCTTCTTCAAAACCTCATTTAATATAGGTAAATTTAGAAATTTTTTCAATTCAAGACAAATTTAATAAGTTAAATATCAGTTCTTGACTCTAATAAATTAATTGAAATGGCTTATATTGTGAAGCAGAAAAAGTAACTCTTGTGTTTATTCAATTAGAGGCATATCACTGCAGTATCATTTGATATATCTCACCCTTTCTCTCCTTTCATTTTCATCTCCCCCTCTCTACCTTAGGATTAAAAATTAAACGATGAAGACATAATATCTATATAAAATCATATTATAATAGTGTATTACATAAAAACATTAAGCTGTTAAAATTTGACTGGGCCATAGTCACAAACTCTAGATTACCTAAAAATAGAAAGAAACAATGGTTTTATAAAATATTAAATAATCGATCTCAAGGGTTCATTTTGCAATCTAATGAAAAAAAGAAAAGAAGAGAAGGGAAGGAGGGAGAGCATTCAAATCAGTACCATTATTAATATACTCGGTACCAAAAATTGAGGAAATTTTATTTGGTTTAATACATTATTTGCTCAATGAACTGCCCATTGGAAATAGACCCAAATTATCAACTGTTAGCTAACTGTATTAATCCATATATATCCCTTAATTTTATAATGAAAATTGTATGAATTTAACTTCCGTAGAATTATGTGCCATCCAAAGTGTGGTCCATTTCAGACTTCATGCAATGCACAGACTTAGATCTAATTAATCTTTAGTGGATGTGTTTGAAGCCATGAAGTACTGTTTTACCAAATACAGAAAGAGATATTAAGAACATTAATTGAAGTGTGAAATAGAATAATCAAAACTAAGGACAAGGTTTGAATGAACCCTACCACTACGCTGGTTTAGTTCTTTTGAATTAGTCCAATGATACTAATTCATTGTTTTTCCTTGCATCAGTTGCATCAGTTGGGATTAGGTGTGCGATCCCTTCTCTCTCCCTTCCTTTCCAGTTCCCATCTCAACTAATTTTAACTCTTATTTTTACAAATAATTAACAATATAATTTTGTTTCTCTTCTTTTTAATAAGAACGATCATAGCTAAAACTTCATAACAAAAATAATTTATTTTTGTAATAAGAAACAAAGTTATGTGAGATGAGAAAAAAACTCTTGTCCACCTATTTATTTCCCAGATCAAGAAATTAAGTTAATTTTTTATGTAAAATAAATAACAACATAACTTTTAGCTATGTTGGTTCTTATTAAAGAGAAGAAAAATAAAATTGTATTGATAATTATTTGTCATAAAAAACAGAGTTAATCGGGGATCAAAGGGGGTCTTGTTTTGTTGTTTTTTCGGGTACTGGTTATTCATTTGGTATAATAATGTAAATAGGCCCTTTGGTCTCTTTACATGACAATGGTTGAACAAACCACAAACTCCATATTAGCTGTAAAAATTATTCTTAGCCAACAAAAAACCAAGATCCGTTATAAGCCACTCCATATTAACACATTTAATTTTTAATCATTTTAATTCCTCACACTATTTGCTATCACATGATTTTATTTTAATATGTAGGTGACAGTGGAGTTTTATCATGACAAGACTTGGATCAATTGGTCAAGTTATGTGCAAAATGGTGGCGCCATTTGGTCTTGATTACTAATTAAAGGTTTGAGTGTGAATCCAAAGGCTAAAAAATGACTCGATGATAACAAATACAGAAGATCACCTGGCTACTATATTACGGATTCGACATTATTTGAAAAATGAAAAGACTAATATGCCCTTCTCTAAAAAGCCCTAGCTCCACCCAAAACATCCGTAGCCGATGTAGAACCATCAGCGATTACCATCAAGCTCAAGTTGTAGCCATTGATGAAGATGATTGCAATAAATCAGGCGAGAAACAAGAATTGATCCTACACAAGAATATCAAACTAGAAATCAAACATCAAATAAGGTTTCAAAAAGAAATGAAAATTGGAAAATAGAAAACAAACCAGCGAAGAAGATTGCATTAGAAACAAGAAACCAAGGTGATTGTTGGGGACAAATTTACTTGGGAAAAAACCGGGGTAAAGGAAAGACTTGACTGGGTGTTTTGTAATTTCGATTGGGATATTCTTAACCCTCAAGTCATGGCTTATCACAATCTCAGGTTCAAGTCTGACCATCGGGTGATTGTTGTTGCAGACAGAAATAATAATGCAGGCAGTAAAAGGGGAAGAAAGTTCCTTTACCAGGCAGCGTGGTGTATTGAAGATGGCTTTAGTGATATGGTCAAAGAAGCATGGCAGGGGGAAAATTGGCTCCAAGGTCAAGAGTAGTTCACAAAAGATGCCTCAGTGTGGAACTCTAGAGTGGTGGGGAATGTTGCCAAAAAGAAAAGAGAGATCATCCAAAGGCTAGAAGGGATAGATCGTGCCAGGAGTAGAGAGGGTGGACCTAATGGACTTTTCAAGATTGAGAGGCAGCTCTAGGACCTGTATCATAAAATCGCTTTACAAGAGGAACTGATTTGGTTCCAGAAATCAATGTGTAAGTGGATTAGTGGTGGAGACAGAAATACGAAATTCTTTCATGCAAGTGTATCTGCGACGAGGAAAAGAGGCAAAATCGAGGCTCTGCAAGATGATAATGGAAACTGGGTGTTAGATGAGATGCTGTTAAGAGGCATGGCCCTTGACTATTTTCAGAATCTCTACTCGGCTGAGAATTTTTCTTCTCCATTTTCTCCTTGGCCAGCAAGATTCCCACCTCTCGATGATCTACAATTAGACCATCTACAAAGACTTGTATCACCCACTGAGATAAAAAACGCAGCCTTTGAGATGGGAGCTTTTAAAGTTCCAAGGCCGGATGGTTTGAATCCCCACTTCTTCCATACCCAGTGGAATCTTATTGGGCAGAAGATGTGTGACCTAGTGATCAAGATTTTTGAAAACCCGGAGGTTATCTAAGACATAAATCATATGAACATCACCCTAATTCCTAAGGTTGATCATCCTACTTCTTTGAAGGACTTCAGGCCTATCTCTTTTTGCAATGTGAGCTATAAAATTGTCAGCAAAGTAATTGCCAACCGCTTTAAAAGTGTCATTAGCCATCTGGTAGTAGAAAACCAATGTAGCTTTATCGCAGGAAGACAGGGTGTGGACAATATCATTATAGCCCAGGAGGTAATCCACTCCATGAGAAACAAGAGAGGTAATAAGGGATATATTGCTGTGAAAGTTGATATGGAAAAAGCTTTTGACAGACTTGACGGGCGCTTTCTTGAATTCACTCTTAACAGCTTAGGTTTGGGAGCTGACTTTGTTAAGCTGATTATGTCCTGTGTTTCATCCTCTTCCATGAGCATTATCTGGAATGGAATAGCCTCAGAAGGATTCCGTCCTTCTAGAGAGGTGAGACAGGGTGATCCTCTGAGTCCGTATCTGTTCGTCCTATGTATGGAACTGCTAGGCCAACTAATCCACCAAGAAGTTGAAATGGGGAACTGGCATCCTCTAAAATTGAGCTCCTCTGGTCCTAATATATCCCATCTTTTCTTCGCAGACGACCTTGTCCTTTTCGGAGAGGCTTCAAATGAGCAGATGATGGAGATTTGCAATGTCATGGCTATCTTTTGCTGAGCCTCTGGTCATAAGATTAATCTAAATAAATCTAAAATGTTTGTTTCTAGAAATGTCCATTTCAACAGGGCATATGAGTTGAGCCAGATTGTAGGGATTGGATTGACTGCTGACCTTGGGAAATATTTGGGCATTCCTCTCCAGCACAAACGGATGGTTAAGAGGACTTTTGCTCCGTTACTCCAGAAGGTGAGATTGAAATTCGCTAACTGGAAAGGAAAATACCTGAGTATGGCGGGCCGATCGATCCTCATCAAGTCTATCCTATCGGCAATTCCTCAATACCAGATGCAATAATCTCTTGTTCCGAAAGGGGTGTTATCAACAATTGAAAAGCTCAGTCAAGACTTCTTTTGGAACCAACATGATGAATCCAAGAAATTGCATCTGCTTTCATGGGACGTTCTAAAACGAAGAAAGTGTAAAGGTGGATTAGGAATAAAAGACTTGCACTGTCAAAATAAAGCCTTTCTCATGAAGTTGTACTGGTGTCTTATCAAAAAACCGGATGCCTTTTGGGTGAAATGTTTACGAGCGAAATACTCATGTGGATCTGCTGTAGATCCTCAAGTTCAGAGGTGGCATAACCAGTCGGCTGTATGGTGTGGAATAGTGGCCGTCTAGGATGAATTCAAAAGGGGCCTTGGCAAATGCCTGAGAAGTGGCCGAAATACGCTAGCTTGGCAGGAATGATGGACTCCAGTGGATAGGCCTCTTAAATTCCTTATTGATAAAAACATGCACTTAGTTGATATGAATGCCAATGTACGCTCCTTTAGGACTCAATCGGAGCATTGGGATAGAGCTAAATGGGAAACCT
Organism: Inga leiocalycina; assembly: GCA_963242795.1. Taxonomy (NCBI): domain Eukaryota; kingdom Viridiplantae; phylum Streptophyta; class Magnoliopsida; order Fabales; family Fabaceae; genus Inga; species Inga leiocalycina. Next base: position 85,847,004 of record OY725321.1, on the reverse strand, counting down.
TCCTCCCTAATTGGGTGGTAGATAAAATAATGTTGATGCCTCCACCTTTAGGAAGTGAAGATGATATTATATGTTGGCAGAATGCTCCTGATGGGAACTTCAGTGTAAAATCAGCATATGACGCAATCTACCATCAGCACAACTATAGTCACCAACGTCACTGGCAGACTCTATGGCACTGGGGAATTCCTAAAAGAGTCAAACTCTTTTTGTGGCAAGTATTCCATGATAGGCTTCCAACTAATAAGATAAGAGCGAGACATAACCCGAGCGTCTTAAACACCTGTCCTTTTCAGTGTGATAGTGTGGAGAGCATTCTTCATATGTTGAGAGATTGTGAGCAAGCTCAGAGAGTGTGGTCAGCTTTAACTAACCCTCTATATTATAGTATGTTTTTCTCTGGTAATCTGCAGGATTGGCTCAATTGGAACCTACATCACTCACCAGGAAACAATAAGATGGCTAGATGGCCATGACAAAATGTCTTCAGTACCGCATGTTGGCTCCTATGGAAGAACCGCTGCAGCCAAGCTTTTGCAGGGTCATCAGACAGCCCGAAAGAAATAGTCCACAGATGTATATATCAGCTCTTGGAAGGTGTAGAGAACGGCAGGTTTTGGCATTAGATATTCCAAGTTCCAAAACGAGGAGTACTTCACTAGCAACCTCCTGATCCGGGCTTTCATCATCTAGATGTCGACGGTTCAGTTGTTAGAGAAGGTCAGGCTGCTTGTGGAGGTGTTATCCGTGATCACCAAGGTAACTGGATACATGGATTTCAACATAAGTTAGGACATACTTTCCCAACTGCTGCTGAAATCCATGCAATCCGAAGAGGCCTTCTACTATGTAAACAGATGGGGCTAAAGAAAATCAAGTTGTTCACTGACTCATTACAGGAAGTCCACCTATTATCCACTCATTGTGATTCTGATCATCCTTTGTATGACGTTATCTTGGAAACTAGATCTCTTGTTTACAGCGACTGGGAGGTAGAAATTTGCCACACTCATAGGAAAAGTATTTGTTGTGCGGATTATCTTGCAGGAATGGCTCACATGATTCCACAAGATTACGAGGAATTAGGGATCTCCCCAATTGAATGTATTCATCTTTTTGCTTTGGACTGTGGGTTGTTATCACAAGAACAATCTGTAGGACCTAGCCTATAGATTTGTCATCTACAAGCTTTGCTTGCCTTTGTAACAAAAAAAAAAAAAGAAACAAGAAACCAGTGAAATTGCAAGAACTCGAAGAAAGCAAACAAGAAACCAGTGAAATAAAACAACATTCACAATCGAAACCGAAATCGAGAAGGCATCGAAGGAACTACAAGCCATCAGAAAATGAAATCAGAGAGGAGAATATGTAGGCTAAAATCTTTGAAAACCATATCAAGAGTGGAGATCCGTCATCTGCCACCGTCCAATGCTGTCCACTGTCGTCCTCCTTTGTTGTCATCATTCATTTTAGTTAAGTGTCTTGAGCATTTGGGATTGGAGTTGCTAAAGGTCTTGGAGAATTCATACTTGTTCTTGGAGAGTAGAGTATATGAAGCATGATCAAGGGATTAGGGATTTTGATGGGGAGAGAGAAAGAGAGGGAATAGGGCACAACCCTTAAGTGCAGTTATGTCATACGTGAGGCTTGTTCATGTTGTCATAAGTGGGTCTTGTTTTCTAAGTGGTTTCCTATTATTTTGCCTCATTTTATTTGAATTTAAAGGGGACTGTGTTAAAAGTTAAAAATTTAAAAATAAACGATTGAGATATAATATCTACATAAAATCATATTATAATAGTGTTTTACATGAAAAAAAAAATAAGGCTGTTAAAATTTGGCATAGTCAGAAACTCTAGATTACTAAAAATAGAAAAAAAATAATGGTTTTATAAAATATTGAATAATCGATCTCAAGGGTACATTTTGCAATCTAATGACAAAAAAATAAAATGAGAGAAAGGAAGGAGGGAGAGCATATTCAAATCAGTGCCATTATTAATATATATACCAAAAAATCGAGGAAATTTTTTTTGGTTAAATATATTATTTGCTTAATGAATTGCCCATTGGAATAGACCCAAATTATCAATTGTTAGCAAACTATATTAATCCATATATATAGCTTAATTTTATAATGAAAATTGTTTGAATTTAATTTCCGTAGAATTTTGTGTGTCTCTATTATGGGCCATATCCCATATGTCATCCTAAGTAGCTTCGGGTCAAGACTCAAAGCCATGAGCTTTTTTAGTTGGTAGTTATATGGGATTTAAAAAGTGAGTGTTAGGAAGGAAAACTTAAAAGAATAGTAAAAAACCTTAATATTTTGTCCCCATCCAAACTAAGGTAAATTCCCATAAACCCAGAATATATTTTGCTACCTGAGCACAAGAAAACCAATTATATGTAAAGTGCACACTTCCTATTTCAACAAATCTTAAAATATCTAATATCGTGTCATATTCATTTATATATTGTAAACAAATAAAGTAGGAGTCGTCGCAGCAGCTCTTTTTTTTTTTTTTTTGAGTTTTTAATCCTGTATCCTAAGAGAATGAGGATAAAATGGGTAAAAATGTATTTATTATTCAAATAAAGTTAAATGAGATTATATAAAAAGGGATAAGCCAATTCAAAAAAAAGACCTTATATAGAGAGAGAGAGAGATGAAGGAGAACTAAGTCGTATCAAAAAGAAAAAGCTGCTTGTGTTCCTAACTTTCAGAGACTCTCTAATCAGGACAAAAAAAGATGATGATGATGATAATAATCATAATGATAATGATGGACTATTTAAGTCGAACAATGTAGTGATGAGATAAGGCTTATTGTTAGTTATATATATAGACAAACATATATATTCTTGATGGAATTGATAATTAATGAGTTAAATTTGAATTGATAATTTTCCTTTTCTTCTCAATTTCACGTACCCTTAAATAAAAATGGATGGTTTGTTTTTTTTAAGTAAAATTCAACTTGAGCGTTGGTCAGACTTTGCATACATTTTATTGATGAAACTTCCTTCATCAATATTCTTTCAATAAGATGATGAATGTGATTTAATTATTAGCTGCAATAAAATGTTGGTTGAGGTGGTAAGCTGCCTAGCCCCGTAAAAAAGAGAACACAAGTTTGAATCTCAAGAAATGAACTTATTGGGAGAAGTAAAAACCCTTTTGTGCACCCTAAGCTTCAAAAGGGAAACCTTTCATATTATCAAAAAAAAAAAAACAGAGAAACAAAGACAATTCTTAGGAGATGGAAATTAGTTAAGAAGGGGCTTGAGGAGGAAGAGAAGGTGAGATATTAATCACATAAGAAAAGAGAAGTATGTATGTGACACACGAAATCTTAAAGGACCCCACCAAAGAAGAAACCCTGGTTTTTGTTGGGGAATAACGTATTTGATTAGAGCTTTTTGCCCCCACATTCATATTATGTATGTCTCATTAGTTTTTTCTTCATTCTTTTATATGATCACAGAGCGCCCTTCATTAATTACTAAATATAAACAAACGAAGTTTTTTTTTTCCCTTCGTCAACATATATGCACTTAGAATTAAGTTCTTAACAGAGCATTAAGTACCACAGAAATTTATTACAATGAGTCACACGGTTCATTGCCTGTGAATATTGCAGCTTCCTATAGAATTTATATATATTTTTTCGCATAAAAATAATAAGAAGATTGATGATATAAGTTCATATAAGAGTTTATTTTTATTAATAGATAATTATTGGAATGATCAGTAAATTTAGGAAATTATTAAATCTAGTTATATATTAAGTTCTTGCGGAGGAATTCTGAATTTCATAAATATAATATTTCGACTTGTTTCCCAAAAAGATAATGAGACTTCACTTGGTTTGTAATGTTCTCATTCTTTCTATTCATTGACGTTGAACTTTAAATAGGAAATGACAGCACCAAACAGTGAAGACGGGCAGAGAAGTTAATTGAGGTGCATGATTACCAATATTGAAAATCATTACCCGCCTTATACTCACTGCTCTGTGATTAAGTTCACATGCTCTTTCTTTTATAGAGGGATTGCTTAATGAGAGAGGCCTAAATGAGTTAACTTTTGGATAACAATTGCAGAGGAGAGAGAAGAGAGAAAAGGACTAGGAGTGAGAGATAGAAAAAGTACTAGGCTGGGCTTCTTTTTCCCTGTGTTTGTGTTCCCATATTGGGGTTTTATTTCAAGTGACTTCTTGGAGCATGCTTGTTTTTTACCTAACAAAGTGGGCCTCCTTGGACATGTGACACCAAACCATATCCCCTCCATCGTACACTCTACTTTTCAGTCCGCAAAGAAAAATTCATTAAAGCATGACGCGACACTCTGCTTCATGAAATTAAACGTTAACCAATGCCTGTTGACTTTTGCGGAGAATGAGAGCTCGTGAAAATTAAAGGGTCAAAGTACATGATAGTGTTGAGACTTGATGCCTCATTGTGAAGGCCAATGCTCTTGAATGGTTCAAATACTTCAATCGTTAGGTCGGCCAGAATTACAAGGAAAGGAAGCAGCAATAGGCACTTTGTAATAGAAATGGATGAGGGGATTAAAGAGGGCAAGAGACGAGAGGGTAAACATAGGAGGCAGGGCAGTGGGAAATGAAACAGAGCAGAACAGAGAGAAAAAAGTCCTCTCTATCTGCCTGGCCTCATGATTCATTGATTTGTGAGTCAAAAAGAAAAAACACTCTCTGCCTGGTTTATGGTTTGTAAGGCCCAATGTGAGTTATCTTGTGTCCAATAGTTTTAAATTAAGTTGTATTAGTAAATGAGAGTTTATTATTTCTTTTTTCCCAAGTGGTATGGGCCGAACATGTGAAAGTTTTCACACAAGATCATACTACATACGTAAATTTGAGTTGTGAGTTATTCTCTTTCTCTTCCATTCAAAATATAAGCTTTTAAATAACCCAATGTGTTTATTAAGAAATCAGTTAAAACTTAGCAGTGATACTTATGTAATATGTGTATTTTTTTTAATATGCTCCTATTATAGGTAGAATAAGTGAGAGATGTAATGCCCCGAATTTTGGGATTGGAGGCTTAAGAATAAGCCTAAATTAAGTGGACTACTAAGCGCCAATTTAGTAGAAGCCCAAATTTATCCCCTAATGATTCTTATATCTTTCGGGTACTAAGAAAGTAAAATGGTGAACTTTGGAGAATATAATTATGTTTTCGGTGAAATCGCCTATGAGGTAGTAAGTTTGTCATGTGATTTTGAATGATCAAATGATGAGCAAAAATTATGATATTTTATAGGATGAAATTAGACATCATAAGCTTTAATTTGATAGGTCATATGAATCAATTAGAGCTATATACAAAAAGATGTGAATTTTTGAAGTCAGCACAGAAAAACTGTGAAATTTCTGGAACAGTATGTAAAGATTGAAATTCTGGGAATTTTGTAATTCCATTCAGCAAAATTCTATATTTTTCCTTGAAACTAGACTCAATAAGCGTTCTATAGGCTTTAGAATCACTTCAATTCAATTTTTCTAGAATTAGTTATGATTTTTCAAAGTTTGGGCAGAAATCTGTCAGAATTTCTGAAAAATCCGAAAATGGAAAATCGTTGATGACATAAGCAATGACATAGGCATAAGATTATTAAAGAAACATCATCTTCCTCCTACAGCATTTCGACGCCATTCTGCAACCAAAATAAAGAAAAAGAGTTGAGAGGGTTTTGGGAGAAAAGGAGAAGAGAACTCGTAAGGTAAGCCGATTTCTCTGACGATCTAGCTCCTAACGCGTATAACTCCGATCCTAAGCTACTCCTTTATGTTCTTTAAGGTTTGGAAGCTCCTCTTTTGGTGTTAAAACACCTAGGGTTTTCAGCCAAGTCAAGGAAAATCATGTGGGAGCTTGAGGTAACTTCCAAACCTTCGTATATTGACTATTCTAGCTGCTGTGGGCAATTTAATCGGTGAAATTTCGCCGGATTGCCGTTGGTTTTAATTAATGGAAATGGGTTGTAGGGGCTGTTATGTTGTCCAAATTGATACTAAATGGTAGTTGTAACCTAATGGAATAGTCAATAAAGTGGTTAGGAGTGGAAAGGAACGTGTTTACGGAGCCGAAACCGAAAAACCCCGATTTTCCCTGGAAAACCCATATATTTCGGTCAGGGCTCTAAATGGGTCTTAGAGTTGGATTTTCAATGATTTGATGGTTCCATTGGATTCAGGAGGGAAAATTAGGTGGGTTACAGTTGGGCACTTTTTCGGACAAGGCCGAGAAAGCATAATTACGGAAACATCCCTAAAATCCTAAAAGTAGGGCTGCCAAGGGCAATTTCATAATTTGACATTGAATTTGATAATTCTGAGTCCGGAAATGGATTCCTTGGGTGAAAATATTTAAGAATAGCCTATGTCAAAATTTCAGAAAAAGTGCAGCCGGACCGGGTACAGCGAGGCCGGGCCAGATCCCCAGGGGTATTTTAGTAATTTTTCAAGATAAACTCATATAACCCCCAGAAACACTATGGAAGTGTCTAAATAGTACATTTGACATTGTAGGATCGAACATGGAGTCCCGAGCTGTTGGCACGCAAATCGAGGAGACAAGACTGGAGGTAGGGGACTTACCTTAGTTGCATGTATTTGATATCTTTGCTTGTGTAATGATGTATGTGATTGCTTTACTTGATTGTGTAGAGCATATTTGAATAAATGAAGCTCTGTTTCTGTTTTCGCTGTGGCCATAGTCTTGTTGTATGAAACATTGAGCATGCAGAAATGTCATTATGGGGCATACATCTAGATAAAGCTAACATGTCATACACATAGCATCAATCATGCATGCATTATGGTATCTATTTCCTACTGAGATTCTCTCGAATCTCACCCTCCCCTACCAACAATTTAGACAGGAGAAGACAGAAGATATGCAAACAACAATGCAGAGTACCGTACGAGGGGATTACAGTAGTGGAACGAAGACGGGAAGAAGTCTCCGTTTCACTGGGATGAGTTTAGGTACCCTAGTAGCCTTGTGCGGCTACCTTAATCGTAAGTATCATATACAAACTCCTATGGGGAATTTATGTAATCATGCACATATTATCAGTATAGTTATGCTATTCCTGTGTTGCCTACCGAACCGCATATCGTTTTCCGTAAATACTCTGAAAAAGGTTGAAATTGAGATAAGGGTGTGACAAGAGACAAGTGTGGAAAATAGATGAAAGAGAATGTATGGAAAAAAGGTAATGAGGGAGTGTGTGTAACAAAATTGGAAAAAATACATTAAATAATAAGGCAAAATCAAATTGTAGCTTATAAATAATTAATAAAAGAATAAAATCCACAATTTTAAAGCTTATATTTTGAAGCGGATGAGTATATACAGAGGTATGTCTATATATAAATGGTATGAGGCAAGATCTACATGTGCAGGGGCACAGTGGTCATGACAACTATACAAGATGAGATTGGATTTCGAGGGACTCCATTTGGTCTTTAATATAAGACACTTTGAACTAGTTCACATGGATTAAAAAAGCATTTAAATGTAGTTTATAATTAAAATGGTAAAAAATTATCACCATGATTACCCTCCAATTATAAATGTCTTTTTATGTCTTGAAAATGCTCTTATGAAATAAAATAAAATAAGGGTATTATTATCTTTTTACTGATAAAAATTTAATTTCATTTTAACCTAAGGTGGTGCAGTGAAATTTTATAATCTTTTGAGGTTAACTGAAATGAAATTGTTTCAATGGGGTCTAAGTGATAATTTCCTATTAAAGAAATATTAAAATAATATAGAGAGAAGACCAGTGGGACCCACAGTATAAAGAGTAATAGAAGTTAAGTCTCTTCAACGGTCTTCTCCCAAATAAATTGTCTATGTCTACTTTTGAAACAAAAATAGTTAATTATTATGGGTGCTTATAGTGAAATTGTTTATTACTAAATTTATACATTCACCCTACTATATATTAAGAAAGGAGTTAGTATAGTTTTAGGTGGTGATCTTAGTGGAAGGGGTATTGCTGAAATACGAGGTCCTGAAAATAAGTCATGAACTAGGTCTCATAAAATTACAGGTGAAATTAACTAAGATCAAGTTTCAGTTTGATTACGTATGAAAGAATTATTTTATTTTCATGGCATGGCAAACTAGTTAAATCCTAATATGGTAAACATGGTTTACATATTCAGTTAATAGCATCCGAAATGTTAAAAACATCTGTATAGATTACCCCAGTTGAAGAAAATTATTGCTCTGTCCTATATTATATTATTTAATGTGCTTATTGAAAAATAGAAACATAAATTTTAGGAAAAATTAATTCTTTAATCCTTATGGTTTGAGCGAGTTTTCAACTCATTTCTTTTAATTTGACTCGTCGCAATTCAGTTTCTGAAGTTTGTGACACATCAACATTGACCATGTTGACTCGCTGACAACAGGGACATGATTATTAAAGAACAAAATTTCAGGGATTGAGTTGCGACGAGTCAAATTATAAGCACTGAGTTGCAAACTCACCCAAACGATAAAGATTAAATAATTAATTTTTCCTAAATTTTAATTTGCATGCTTTGATATGAAAAAAAAAAGTAAGGAAATTGACAGAGAACTTTTGTGTAAGCGTACGTAGGATTAGCGCAAAGAAAGTCACATCATTACTGCTTTTTAATGACAAGTCCAATACTGCTTTTTAATGATAAGTCCAATAATGCTTAACATATTAGAAGTGTTAGACTAATAATGCAAGACGATCGAGTTGGCTGGACTTTGTGAAATGTGGATTTTTAAGTCTTGTTTATCAATTACGACCGATTCAAATTCAAAAATGCTTATCTCTTGTTCCTAGGGTTCCTCAGAATAATTTGTATTTATATTTATCGTTTTTTTTCTAAACTAATTTACTTGACTTATAATTGATATATAATCTAATTAATGATACATATTATATGACATAATTAAATAATTTATTTTACTCCTTTAATCTCTCTAAAAAAAAGATCAATCGGCTCTTATATTAAGAACCGGAAGTAGTATTATAACATGTTGATCCAGAAATTTACATACAAGTTCTCTCCATGCATCTCCAAATTCCCAACAACTTCCACTATACTTAAACTCCCGATCGTTGTTGCGCATATATGTGTTTATTAATTGGATTTACGGTTAAAATTAATTTATTTAGTTTCCTACTTTCCCTAATTAATATCAACCAGAACTTTTTCAAGACAAATGTATAGCGTATAACAATGGTAAACCCAGAATAATTCGTTATGTACTATTGACCAGTTTAGCAGACTTTTGTTGAAAATAGGAATGGAAATAGGCTGAGCCCTGATCAGGGGCCTACGACCTAGCCTCCTTTAAGCCTAATCTAGGCTAGGCTCAGGCTTAGGTCTATTGTTAGGCCTATTTAGGTAAACATGTTAGCCCTATTTTCACAAGGCCTAGCTTACAGGCCTACAGGCCTGGCCTATTTAATTTTTTTATTTTTAAAAAATGTATTATTATGCATAATTATATATAATTTAATCTAAATTAGTTTTATAAATTATTTATAAGATTAATAACTTAGTCTTAACCTTAAGGTTCACATTTCATCATTTATCAATGAGCTTAACTTTTTCATTCTTCAATTGATCACATCTACTTTTTTTCTTTTTTATTGCTCGAGATGGCAATGCTTGTTCACTACCTCTCCCTTGATTTATGTCATTTGATGCAATATAATAATTGCAGTAAGTTTATTTTAGTGATGTCTGTCAAGCCCTTATTTTAATTTCAACCTTTTTCAGAGTATTCACGGAAAACGATATGCGATTCGGTATGCAACACAGGAATAGCATAACTATACTGATAATATATGCATAATTACATAAATTCCCCATAGGATTTTGTACATGATACTTACGATTAAGGTAGCCGCACAAGGCTACTAGGGTGTCTAAACTCATCCCAGTGAAACGGAGACTTCTTCCAGTCTTCGTTCCACTACTGTAATCCCCTCGTACGGTACTCTGCATTGTTGTTCGCATATCTTCTGTCGTCTCCTGTCTAAATTGTTAGTAGGGGAGGGTGAGATTCGAGAGAATCTTAGTAGGAAACAGATACCATAATGCATGCATGATTGATGCTATGTGTATGACATGTTAGCTTTATCTAGATGTATGTCCCATAATGACATTTCTGCATGCTCAATGTTTCATACAACAAGACTATGGCCACAACGAAAACAGAAACAGAGCTTCATTTATTCAAATATGCTCTACACAATCAAGTAAAGCAATCACATACATCACTACACAAGCAAATATATCAAATACATGCAAGAAAGGTAAGTCCCCTACCTTAACCTTTTTCCGTCTTGAAACGTGTGCCTCGATCTACATGCAAACAGCTCAGGGCTCCATATTCGATCCTACAATGTCAAATGTACTATTTAGACACTTCCATAGTGTTTCTGGGGGTTATATGAGTCTATCTTGAAAAATTACTACAATACCCCCGGGGACCCGGCCCCATCATACCCGTCCGGCTGTACTTTTCTCGAAATTCTAACCTGGGCTATCCTGACATATTTTCACCCAATGAATCCATTTCCAAACTTGGAATTATCAAATTCAATGTAAAATTACGAAATTGCCCTTGGCAGCCCTACTTTTAGGGTTTTAGGGGCGTTTCCGTAATTATGCTTTCTCGGCCTTTTCTGAAAAAGTGCCTAACTGTAACCCCACCTATTTTCGCCCACTGAATCCAATGGAATCATCAAATCATTGAAAATCAAACTCTAAGACCCATGTACAATGCTGGCCGAAATATATAGGTTTTAAGGGGAAAATCGGGGTTTTTCGGTTTCGGCTCCGTAAACACGTTCCTTTCTACTTCTAACCACTTTATTGACTATTCCATTAGGTTAAAACTATCATTTAGTATCAATTTGGGCAGCATAACAGCCCCCACAACCCATTTTCCATTTTTACACACAAAGACAATCCGGCGAAATTTCACCGATTAAATTGTCTATAGCAGCCAGAATAGTCAATATGCAAGAGTTTGGAAGTTACCTCAAGCTCCCACTAGCTTTTCCTTCTTGTGGCTGAAAACCCTAACTTCAAAACACCATGAATCTTGCTTCAAATACCTCAAACAATATAGAAGAGAAGCTTAGGAGAAGGATTATACACGTTAGGTACGAATTCACCGAAAAAATCGACCTATCTCGTGAGTTTTCTCCTCTCCTTCTCTCTCTAAAAGAAAACAACTCTCTCTCTCCTTGGCTGCAGCTCACGTCTGAAATGAGCTCAAGAGGAAGATGATGATGATATATTATTATATCATCATTTACTTTAATTTTCCAAATTTTCGGATTTTTACAAAATTCTGGAAGATTTGTGCCCAAACTTTGAAAAATCATAACTAATTCTAGAAAAATTGAATTGGAGTGATTCCAAAGCCTATAGAACCCTTATTGAGTATAGTTTCAAGGAAAAATATAGACTTTTTATTTATGGAATCACAAAATTCCCAGAATTTTAATCTTTACATGCTGTTCCAGAAATTTCACAGTTTTTCTGTGCTGACTTCAAAAATTCATATCTTTTTTTGTATAGCTCTAATTGAGTCATATCACCTATCAAATTAAAGCTTAGGATGTCTACTTTCATCCTGTAAAATTTCATAATTTTTTATCATCATTGGGTCATTTAAATGAACATGACAACCTTACTACCTCATAGGCGATTTCACCAAAAACATAATTACTTTCTCCAAAATTCATCATTTTACTTTCTTAATACCCCAAAGATATTAGAATCATTAGGGGATAAATTTGGGACACCTGTTAAATTGGGGCTTAGCAGTCTACTTAATTTAGGCTTATTCCCAAGCCTCCAATCCCAAATTTTGGGGTATTACAATGTCCAAATGAAAATGATCCCAATAGGAGGAGTTTGTTTAATTTTCTGTAAGAAAAACAAAAGGTAAAATCTAGTTTTATATGCCATTTGTATCTAGTTGATTTTAAAAAATATATCTCCTTAGTCAATAGATGATTAGTTTTTCTTATTCTTACTTGCTCAGATAATTTTTGCCACTAGGTATTCTTTTCTTTCTTTTACTAACTCTTTTATTTCATATGAGAATGAATCTCTAAACTTTTAAGACATAACGTAGGCATTTAAATAGGCTTGATAAATTATATATAAATTTAGATGCATAGGCTTTAAGCCTATTTAAAGACCTACTTAACTATCCCACGAAATGGATCGAAAAACGAAGAGACAGAAAGGGAAGAGAAGTAAGGACCGACACGGAGTCGTTAGTTTATTAGATGCAGAATGATATGCAAGAAATTTGAAGAAAAGAGATGAAGATTTATAAAAACTGATATATTATTGAATAATTAAAACGATACAAACATAAAGAAATTACAAAGAAAGCAAGAAAACATACAAAGGGTTATCACCCTAGAGGAGGAGGGGAGAGAGAATTAAGTCGTCAATACAACTCGGGGTGCCTAACAACTGAATTGAAATGCCATTTTATAGGCACTTGGATCAGCTACTATGCAGTTTGGGTAAAATTACTTTAACCAAAGTAGAAAACATGTCACTCGGGTAAAAGTACTTTTACTTTTGCTTTTTATCTAAAGTAAAAGTAAATTACATCAATTTGTCTGCTAAAGTAAAAACAAAGGTACAACTTTTACAAAAGCAGAGAATCTTTTGAGTCAGCAAGTCTTGGACTCTTGTGCCGACAGTTTTGCTTCAGAATCAATCTTCGCCGAGGCTAATGATCTCATCATCCGAATCATGGCCAAAGTATTGGGCCGGGTCTTCAGCTTCTGACCCATCTGAGGATTGGGCCGATGGACTGGATTTTGGTTCTTGGGTTTGGAGGAGCCCTAGAATTTCATGGAGTTGCTTGGTAAGGGCTTCTTTGTCTGTTGCCGATGCCAAACATGCTGTGATTTTTGCCTTCTGGTTGAGAAACACACTTGATTCGTGATCTCCTGCCATTAGGAATTTTGGATTTTGTCTGAACCATTTCTTGAGATTTGCTTCAGATACATTTTTTATATTTCCAAATTTTGCCCACCATTTTACTGAGGATGATCTCTGCAACATGGGGAACAATTTTTGATGTTGGGAAGCCCTATATTTGAAGCTTTATTTGAATACCCAGGCTAAACCAAATTTTGAAAAATAATGAAGATCTGCTGGAAAGGGATCTTCACTAAGGTTGATCTGACTCTTGAAATAGTCGAACCTAATTTTCGCTGTGGTTGGTAAAATTTCTTGGATAGGACCAAAATAATCCCACCATTGATTGAACCACAATGGAAATCGGTATTTTGTGTCATACGTGAATAAGAAAAGCCAAGTATGACTAAAATTTGGGTTTTGGTACCAAAAGGTACACCACCATGCATCCAAATAATCCCAATAATTGAAACCAATTGGCTTCACATTTTCAACAGAAAACTTTTTCCTTTTGTTCAGATCTTGGCCCCAATCCTGAGGTAATAAAAACTTAGATATTCTAAATGTTGAATATCCATGGATAGTTTTATCTTCAGGATGGTCTCGATCTAGAAAATGCCTTATTTCTGTAGATTTGGTATCTACAAGAATAAGTTCATAAAATTTTTGAGTGTTTTCCAAAGCTTTTGGTTTGAAGAAAGTTCCCTTTGGAAAGATTTTTGTTGCCAAGGCAATTGGATTTTTATCACAGAAACCTGGTTCTGTTTGGAAAAGGTTTAAGACCTTTTCTGGTTTTAACACAAAAGTAGTTTGTGTTGGTTGAGAGTATAAGGCTACTTCTTTGGATGAACCAGCCCTAGTGACCTCTTGGGAGGATTTTTTGATAGCTAAGGCAAGAGCCTCAGGATTCAGGTTAAATGAGGTGAGAGCTTTGGAATCTTCTTCCTCAGCAATATCAGCCCATCTTTTGGTTGGCAATTTGGCCAAATTTTGGTTAGCCTGTAAGGCTAAAAGGGTTTCAATCAGGAACTTATAATGTGAGGGATCCATTACAGTTCCAGAAGTTTTTTGAATGGGTTTTTCAGAAGTTTTGGACCTCGAAGAGGATCCTTTTTTGTGGATCGATAATCCTTGGGTCAATGACCTTTTTGATAGTTCAATTGCAGCCTTGAGATGCTTTTCTTCTTCTTTTGTGATCCTTTGTGGATCAATTTGAGTTTGGGTTTTTCCCTTTTTCTTTTTCTTCTCTTTGTCACTCATTTTTGGTTGCCTTATTTCCCCTGCAAGAACTCTCTAGTTAGAAAGTCTGGGAGAGAATTTGAAGTACCTTTAATAAATTCAATTTCAAAATCAAAGACACTTAAAATTGCTTGCCAACGGGCAAAAATCTGTTTTGATGCTAAATTTTTAACATCTTTTTGCAAAACATCTTTTGCAGCTTTGCAATCAACTCTGATTAAAAACTTTTGATTTAGCAAATCTCTTTGAAACTTGTTTGTGCACAAAACAATTGCTAAAATTTCTGTTTTAATTGTGGAATAGTTCTATTGAGCCCTATTCCAATGTTTTGAAGTAAATGCAATGCAATGCTTTTTACCATCAATTTTTTGTTTGAGAATGCTACCATAACCTATGTCAGAGGCATCAGTTTCAACAATTTTGAATGCTTGTGAATTTGGGAGATACAAGTATGGAAGATTTTTTACCAAAGACTTGATTTTGATAACCACATTAGTGTGATCATCTGTCCATGGAGGAGGAGTTTTACTAAGATGCTTATGAAGAGGCTTAATGATATTTTTTTAGGTCAGGAATGAAATCACCTACGTAATTTAAACAACCTAAAAATCTTTGAAGTTGAGTTTTGTCCAGAATTTGGTCTGGAAATTTATCGGCAAACTGAATTGCACGATCAATTGGAACAATAGTTCCTTGGTATATATGATGACCAAGAAACCGAATTTTTGTCTGAAAGAGACTAATTTTAGTTTTGGAAACTGCTAAGCCATTAAACCTAGCAACGTCTACAAAGATTTTAACATGTTTAAAGTGTTGTTCAACTTATTCTGAAAACACTAAAACATCATCAATGTAAACTATAATGAATTTTGTAAAAGGATTGAAAATTTCATTCATAACCTTTTGGAATTCTGAAGGTGCATTTTTCAACCCGAAAGGCATAACATTCCATTCATATTGTCCGAAGGGGACAGTGAATGCAGTCTTATACCTATCTTTTTCTGAGATTTGGATTTGCCAAAAACCATATTTCATATCAAATTTTGAAAATATTTTGGCCTAGTGAAGGCAATTTAGAAGATCTTTTTTATTAGGTATTGGATACCTAATCCATTGGAGAGCTTGATTGAGAGACTTGTAATTAATTACAAGTCTCGGAGTTCCTCGTTCAAGTTCAACATTTTTATTGACATAGAAAGCTGCACAAGACCAAGGACTTTGGCTCTTACGGACTAACCCTTTGACAAGTAAATCCGTTATTTCATTTTTGCAATGTTCCAAGAGTTCTTGGTTCATTTGAATTGGTCGAGCTTTCGTTGGGATAGCTCTTTCATTGAAATCCTTTTCATAAGGTAAATCAATTATGTGTCTTTTTCTTTCCCAAAAAGCATTTGAAAGTCAGAACAAATTGTGTCTTGAATATTTTTCAAAACATTTTGAATTTTCTGTTTTAGAAAAGGTTTCTCCAATTGAATTTCAATTGCTTTATAAGAAACTTCTTCTTTTAGAAAATTAATTTGATTTTCCTTATACTCAATTTGGTTAATAAATTTTGTATAAGGTGGACTAACAAATTCAAAGAAAATCTTTTTGCCCAAAACATTGGTTTCAATTCCTTCATCTGAAGTTAAAAAGGGTTTTAATCTGCTGATGAAAGGAGATCCAAGAATTACATCTTGAGATAAAACCTTTGCTAGGATAAAAAGTTCTTTGATTTTAACACCATTATTTTCAACTACTGCATTTTATAGTTTGTAACTAACATCCAATGGTGATTTATTTGGTCCACAAAGATTTTCTATGGTTTTTTCAAAAAATTTTGTTGGGATTAGACCTTCTCTAATACAGCTCAAAGCTGCACCAGTGTCAAACAAAGCTATTGTTTCTAATACAAAGGTATTAGCAACAACAATTTTTACTGGCACATGCCATTGCTGGATTGAAATTCTTGATATAAGATTCAAAAAATTCTTAGAAGCCTTTTCATCATTTTGTGATGAATCTTTAACTTCTTCAACTTTCTTTTCCTTATCAAGACTTTCTTCCTGAATTTGATTTAAAATAAGAGAATGTAATTCTTGGGTATTTTTCAGATTCCTTATCTCTTCTTTTAAATTGTTTATTTCATTCTGAAGGTCAGAAATTGAAACAAGTTTTGGATTGGTCTGAAATCTTTTGATTATTTCAGAAAAATCATATTTTGTTTGCAAGTTCTTTTGCAAATATTTTTGGTTTGGTTTTGAAGAAAAAGAATCCGTGCTTTCTCTTAGTTTGTTGAAAAACTTAACCTTTTCTTCATTAGTTGGAAGAGAGTTAATTATTTCAAAAACCAAATCTTCTTCAATGACATTTATTTGTAAATTGTCTATCTTGGAATCAGTTAAAACCGATTCCTTGATTGGGTCATCAAGTGCAGGATTCCCTGAACTCTCGGCAAACTTATCAAGACAATTTATTTGAAAATCATCTTCTTCAGATGAAGATGAAATGTCATCCAGTTGAAGTTCATTAACTTCTTCAGAGGATGACACTTCATTTTCTTCTTCAAAAGAGGTTTCTTCAATCAAAAGATTGTTTAATTATTGAAGAACTGGTTCTTCAAGTTGTAAGGCATTAATTCTCTTATTAAGCCTACAATATCTTGCCATGTGGCCTTCTTTACCACATCTAAAGCAAACATTTTTTCCTTTGGAAAGATCCATAGGAGTTTTTGATTTGAATTCATTTTTCAAATTTCTGGGTTTGTTTGTTTTTGGTTTCTTCCAAGGTTTTCGATATTTTTTATAATATCTTTTAGCCTTGTGTTCTTTGTCTTCATGTTAGTGCTTAAGTTTTTTAGAACTTTTACAGGCAGGAAAACCAAATTGTTCACAGAAGGTTCCTAAATCCTTACGATTTGATGCTTTTTCTTTGGCAAGTTGATGTTGTAATTTATCTTCTTATCAAATTTTTAAAGCAGTTTTTTGAACAATTGCAATTAACTGTTCATATGCTAAGTTTTCGTAATGGATTTGACCATCACCAGTTTGGTTTCTTAATTTTTCTCTAATCTTATCTCCTAGAGATCTAGGAAGACCAGCAAGGATTTTTTCTTTCCAGATTGGATGGTTTCCATCTTCTTTAGTCATTACTCTTAAGAGGAAATTATCTCTATACCATCTGAAGTTGGATAGAGTTTTGCATTTTAAGTTTGACAGAAGATCTGCCAATTTATCTCTCCATAGTGATGGATCACCAACAAAATGTGCTATGATATTAACTATAAGACAGTTAACAGCATCAGACATTGGTTCACCATTACTATCAGTGATTATTATACCATCTTGAGAGGTCTTTTTGGTTTGTAAAATCAGATTTTTTTTGTTCTTGTGTGAGATGAAAATCCCACCAACCTCTGAGTTGTCCAGTAAAGCCAGATAGCAGTATATGAACAACGTCTTCCTCTTGACAATTGTTATATATTGCATAGGCATTACTAACCATTGTCATTTGTTGGCAGATTTCCAAAATATTTGTTTCTGATTGACCATCTATGTTCCAGACATAGATGTTGTTTGCATTAAATTGTTGAAGAGCAGAATCTCTTTCTTCGAGCATTATATCCGGAGGAGTGGCTCTCGGATAATATAATTTTGTTGGTCTTTTCCAATCTTCTTGTTTTATTTCATGGATTTTTGGACAATCATCACTAGAACTAGTTTGATTGTTTTTTACAGTGTTAATCACCAATTTTGAAACTGAAGAAACAGATTTTTCTTCTTTTTAGGGAGTTTTTGGAATATCTTTGATTAACCTTTTTAATTCTTCATTAATCCTTGTTTCCAGATTTCCTTTCCTTATACTACTCGAGCTGGTTGCAGGAATAGAATAAGGTTTAAAAATTGGTTGTGTACTGGTGGAACTAAAGGAGATTTCCTTAGTTTCACTAGTAACAAGTTTTTTCAAGATATGTTCTCCCAAAGTTTGCAAGTATGAATTTGTATAATTGTTTTGTTCAATGATATTTTTGATATCATCTGTACTTGCATCACCTCTAGGATCCTTTATCTTGAAAGGAGAGGCAATAACAGTGTTTTCACCAATTTTTGTACCAGGGACCTGATAATACTGTTTTGGAGGAAGATCAGATTCAAATCTGTCTTTATTTTTCAAAATCCAAGAGACGTTAACCCCTTCAAATGGTTTGAAAGGATAATCCTTTATATTCATATCTTTCACATAAGTTTCAAACCAAAGAAAGAATGGAATATGAAGTTTATACCTTTCCAGCATTTTATAAAACTTTTCTTGAATTAGTTTTCACAATTCTTCAGTTTTATATTTCTGGAAAAACCATTTTCGTCTTTCAGTATTTTCATTAGAATAGAAATCTTTTCGCAAGAGTTCTTTATCTAATTCAGATTGTTGCTCAATCACATTCATGTCAGAATATGTTGGAGATTGGCAAGTTTGAGTTTCTGTTTGTTCATCTTCAGTATTTTGGTAGACAGGTCTTACGACACTGGCTGATTCATTTAAACCTTGCATTACTGAAGGTGAAATTATTGGTTCTCTAATAGAAGAACTACAAGAATGTATAGAGGATTGATCTAGAGCAGTTTTGAAGCTTTCCTGAATTGATGGAGTCCTAGAGACACTAAATGATCGTCTCCGATCAAAAGTGATCCTAACATCTCCATTTTCATTTTTCCTAATTCTATAAGAATCAGGTGCAGGTTTTGGGATGGGAGGAGCAATTTTTACCATGTCCCAATCATCTGGAAGGGTGATTTCATCCCGTTTTACTGGTCTAGGAATTGTAACATTTGCCTTAGTAGCATCTGTTAGGAATATACAGGTTTCTTTTCCATGATTGAACATTTTGATGTTTGAAGTGCATGAATTCATAACTTTGTACTGGACCCTATAGATTAAAGCTACAGGTGAAACACCAGGTTTTAAGTTGAATCCATTCAGTTTCAAACTTAATTTCAAAGTTTCAAGGACAGGATCATCATGTAATGAAGCTGTCAGATTTGGAAACAGTTGAAGTAAATTGGCCCATCATTTAGACTGGCTTCAACCATTCCAAAAATTGATTCAAAAAAAAAACTTGCTGTCTGCCATCCCTAACACATGCTAACGTAGAGACATCTAGACCAGCTTTAACCAAGGGTTTTATGGCCACTTGAACACATCCAATGTGCATAAATTTATATTTCTTTTGGTGTTTTAAGATTGAACTTTCTGACAAGAGGCACATGTAAGTTGGTTCAGATTTTAGAGGAATTGTTTCTTCAACTGTTTTGATTATATAATCATGGTTTTTAAAGAATTTTTTATCCTCTGGTTTATATAAATCATTTGAGTTAATGATTGGAATGGTCCAATCACTAAATTTTTTATCAATATCTTCAAAATGGATTTCATTTTTGAAAATATTATTTTGAAGGGAGGATTTCCCTAAGTTTTTGTTGGCTATTACACCAAAATTTTGGGAGGATGATGAAGGAGTAGAAGAAAATCAAGAAGAACGAGAAGAGTTGGAGCGGAAAGAGAAAGATCTAAAAAACATAATAAACTTTTCTTCTGATATCTTCACCTCCAGGTACATAGAGTTGTGCTAGATATGATGAAGTTTCTGGGCTACTTATGAAGTTATTATAAGTATTTCTTTGTATGTTATCATAAAGATAAAAATCTATAAATATTATTATCACTTAGCCAATGACTTAAACGTTGAACCCTAATATTATATGAACCTTTGAACAATAGGCATCTGGACTTATCTGCCCTATCCGTTGGGACTTACTGCCATAGCCCTATAAAAGATGGACGAAGTTCATATACTATCATTGATCAACTAACTTGCATGCTATCAGATAATAATAATATTAAGCAGAGACTTAGCTTTATACTAACATGTTTCTTATGTGAAAGATCAACCAAGGTTGCGACCACAGAGCATACTTATCCAGAAATATTTATAAGAACTTCATAAGTTTTCCAGAACTTCAAGACATCTAATACATCCCTACTTCCCCTCCTGGCTCTGATACCGGACTTTAAATATAGGCCTTTAAATAGCCTTCAGGCTTTGTCAGACCTTTTGAAGACTGAGGCTCGGGCCTAAAACAAAGCCTACATATAGGCTCAGGCCCTGGATTTCCATCGTAGGCCCAGGCCTACTTAGCTAAAGCTTAGCCTAGCCTAGTCTAGCCTATTTCCACCCCTAGTTGAAACTATTGTTGTTTCATACACAGTGAACAAGATTTTCTTTTTCATTATTTGACCAAAAATTTATTCCCTTTTTATTTTCGGAGTCAATAGCTTTGTAATTAAGGTAAGCTAATTATACCTGGCATGTTGGAGGCATGAGGATGAGATGATGAGAACACACACACACATATTAATTACGGTCCCTGCAAATATAATAAAATAAATTAACAATGACAGAATTATGCACTTTACAGAATTCCATAGGTTAGGAAAATGGACCCTCTCAATATTTCCTTTTCATACCCCCCCTTTATACAGAATGTCCTCCATTGATTGATTTTAATGAAGAAAGATTACTAATAATTAACTATAACATTGAACCATATAAACACACACATTTAATTGGTAGTTACCCTCCTGCCCCTCCCCTGATCACTTCTCACAATTAGTCATAAAACTCCTCTTTATTTTTATTTTTTAATCACACCCCCAATTTTATACTTAATTAGATGGGATATTTAGTAATTATTTGGTAAAAGTTAGTCAGCCCACTAATAAAAACTATCCTAAATTTGAGAGACAAGAGATGGATTAGGCAGAATGGAGCAGGTGCACAGTAGTTGCCTCCTGCAAATTGTAATGAGTTAGTAGCTATTTTATCTTCGTTTCTATTTACATAAACAGTAGCATCTTATGCCTAAAATTTGATCCACACTGAATTGTTACGTATGGATTATAAAATCGTATATTATTAGTTGAATTTTACATGGTGGACTTAAGAAGGGTTTAGGCATTGGAAGGATTTTCATTTTCCACAATATAGAATATATTATTATAATTTAAATATGGATAAAATTAGAAAAGAAAATTTAATGTTAACAGAAAATTATATTTTGAGCCAGAGACGAGTATAATATTTAAAAGCGGTGGATGAAGATTTTTGAAAGAGGGAAAAAAGAAAACTTTTCCCAACATAATGATGACGATAGTTAAGAAGCACGAGTTACGGTGGAGTTATAGTGAGATAGGTTTGAGAGCCTGCCCTCTGACTTTATACTTAAACCTTTGTTGTTATCTTCCTTCTCAAATGTGCACTAAATTCCCAAATCCCTCAGCTTCCAAACCAACACACAGTTTCATATGCTCACCCTCAGATTTCAGTGTTCCTCTTCATTTCAATTAATTCAATAAAAGTCTCTGCGTAAATATAGTATACCATGGGGCCCATTTTAATTTGTGCAGAGAAACAAATACTTACAGTTTTACCAGAATCATGTATTTCTGGGGGGGCTGAGGAAGTGCCTTAAGATATTTAAGAGAGATGTGAAGGGTTTGGTTTGGGGCAGGGTTTCGATCACATGTCCGGTTGCTAATTTGTTATGAGGAGTACAGAATTAACAAAAAAAAAAAGATATACTGATATGACCATTTGAACCTTTGATCCGTTGATCTTTCTAGTCTGACGTCCGATCCGGCTTTTAAAACATTGCTCATAACATTGGAGAATTTTTTCTACATTTTAATTTTAATTTTAATATCTTTGAAATACGGTATTAATAATCAAAGGGGAAAAAAAAGGAAAAGGATTCTAATTAATCCCAGGACCAGAGTGGTATTGTTTTAACTGTTACGTGAGTAGTGAAAAGCGACTTATCTTGAAGTAGATGATTAGGGATAGGGTTGCGTTGAATGAATGGGTTAATCAAATGAAGAGAATCTCTAGGAGATATAGTCGTTTATGGGGTTTTGAGAATGAGGAGAGAAAAAGGACTGAAAATGAAAAGCTCTCTCTATATTTTGGGATGTGTTCTATCTAATAAGTGCGAACATAGCTTCTCTGGGCATTACAACCATTATCGCCTCAGACACATCTGTACCTAAATTTGAGTTCTGTGTTACTCTCTTCGATTCAAAATATAAACTTTAAATAACCAAATGTGTTTATTAAGAAATCAGTTAAAACTTAAAAGTAATAAATATGTAATACATGTATTTTTTTAAATATACCCCTATTTATAAAGAGACTAAGTGAGAGGCAACAAGTGGGGAAAAAAGATAAAAGAGAATGTATGAAAAAAAGTAATGAGATAGTGTGTGACAAAATTGACAAAATAGAGTATATATATAGGTATATTATCAATCTTTTAATTAATACAGTACATATAATGCCTCTTTGATTTTTCTATTTCATCTTTTTTTTCCTTAGTTTTCCGTCTATTTGGGATGAGGGAAGAAGAGTGAGAGGAAGGAAAAATTCAATGTATAGGAAATGAGGGGTGGGATCCCTAACAACTACTATGTTGTTAAATTTAAGTCGCATGAGACGTGGGATCAGCACTAAAAGAATATACTTCTGGGCGGACCTTGGACTATAATGCAATTCACCATCTTAGTTCAAAGGTGGACTCCTTATTTTGATCCTTTCCACAATCCTCTTGGTAGAGTGGCCACCTGGATCAGAATCCCGGATATACCTCTGTTATGCTACAACAAAGAATGCCTATGGAGATTGGGAGATATGGTTGGAAAAACTCTAAAGGTTGACATGCACACTATCGAAAACCCTGAAGAAGAGGAAGCCAAAATCCACAGAGGAAGATTTGCCAGAATTTGCATTGAAGTGGATTTACAGAAAAAATTGGTCCCTAAGATCATCTCTGCTTCATCAGTTTTTACCATAGAATATGAGGGCTTGGGTTCTATTTGTTTTACCTGTGGAAAGTATGGTCATAGGAAAGATCTTTGTCCGACTAGAGACTTGGCTATCGCTGGTCATCCTCACACCTCTTCGCAACCTCCTCTAGTGTCAATGGCTTCGTTGCCCCTGGATAAACCGAAGCAGGCAGAGTCAGAACCAGCAAAGCTTCCTTTCGTTAAGGAAGATCCTTTCGAGCCATGGATGCTTGTTCGGAAGCCAGATAAAGCACGTAAATCAAGAAGGCACGAGGATAGGGGCAAAGTGGGTGGTAAGAGCCATACCGAAGCATCAGAAGGAGTCGACTATGGCAGAGCTGTCCAGTCTAAATTTGCTGTCTTAGCTGATATGGCTCCAGAGGATGACGTGGTCCACGAGAATGTTTCAAATTTGAACCACAGACTTAGGAAAAGCACAGCTGTCCAGAAGCTTGTTGAAGGAGGTTCGGTTGATAAGGTTGAGCAGACATTAATTAAACCTGGGCTAAGGAAGAACTCCAAAGGGTTTCAAGTGGGTACTAGACGTTGGGCTGAAGTGAAAAAGCCCAAAGTCATCAATCGGATCAACTTGCATGCAAATAAAGAGGAGACTCATGGTTTTGGAACGGGCCTCAAGGGTGCACGTGATTTGGGTGAATCCAAGTCTCTGAAGCCCACAAAGATTAAATCTCAAAGGTCTCATAACATTATCAAGGGTTGCATTCAAATGGGTGGACCATCTAATGAAAACGTTGAGGCACTTCGGTCCATTTCTTCACTCCAGGCTCCAAGCAAGTGCGGGGAAGTTGAGGTCCGTGACAAGCCAATCATTAATGAGGCAAGGCATGAGAAATTATTAGAGCCTCACAATACCACCTCTGCTCCTGAGTCAACGAATTTAGCCTTGCTTTCTCGGAAGAATGCAGTCACGGTTGGGGAAGTGGATGGCTCAGAATCGAGGATGCAAACTGTGTCCCAATTGGAGGTTGTGGTTTTGATGGAAGACAAACCGCCGGACATGTAAGTCCTTTTTGCCCCGGTTTTTGCTTTATTTTATTTTATTTTATGATTATATCTTCCTGGAATTGCCGCGGGTCGGGTGGTCGCACGTTCCCGCGTATTTTGAAAGATGTGGTCCTTAATTATGGCATTAATGTGTTGTGCTTAGTTGAGCCCAGGATTAGTGGTAGTAGAGCGGACAAGGTTGTTAGGCAGTTGGGTTTCAATGACTGGTTGAGAGTTGAAGCCACTAGTTATGCTGGGGGCATTTGGGTATTATGGAATCATTGGGAGTTTCAGATTGATTATTTATTCTCCAATACCCAGCTTCTCCACTGCAATATTTCCCCTAAGAATAATCCAAATCCTTCGTTAGTTACTTTTGTTTATGGTGATACTAGTACTCTGACGAGGAGGAACCTGTGGGAATCACTGTATGCTATCAAGCAAACGGTGACTATCCCTTGGTTGATCTTAGGGGACTTTAATGCCTTCCTTTCTCCTAGCTATAAAGAGGGTGGTGCAGCTCCTATTCGCAGCTCAATGATGGACTTTCAGAACTGTATTGACCGCTGTGATCTTATTAAGGTTCCGTTTGTCGGGGATAAATTTACCTGGGAAAAAACAGGAGTTAAAGAGAGACTCGACTGGGTGTTCTGCAATTTCGATTGGGACATTATTAATCCTCAAGTTAAGGCTTACCACAATCTCAGATTCAAGTCCGACCATCGAGTGATTGTGGTTGCAGACAAATCAAGGTCTAAAGGCATTATCAGAGGAAGAAATTTCCTCTACCAGGCAGCTTGGTGCATGGAAGATGATTTTCAGGATGTTGTCAAAGATGCTTGGCAGGGAAAAAACTGGATTCAAGGGCAAAAACAGTTCACAAAGGACGCCTCGGTGTGGAACTCTAGAGTGGTGGGAAATGTTGCCAAAAAGAAGAGAGAGCTTATCCGAAGGCTAGAAGGGATTGATCGGGCCAGGAGTAGAACGGGAGGTCCCAATGGCCTTTTTAAGATTGAAAGACAACTCTGGGATATGTATCATAAAATTGCCTTACAGGAGGAATTGATCTGGTTTCAGAAGTCAAGGTGTAAGTGGATTAGTGGTGGTAATAGAAATACGAAATTCTTCCATGCAAGTGTTTCCACGACTAGGAAAAGAAGTAAAGTGGAGGCTTTGCAAGATGAAAATGGTACCTGGGTGTCGGCCGAGTCTCAGTTACGAGACATGGCCCTTGATTTTTTTCGGAATCTCTACTCGGCTGAGACCCCTCTTACACCTTTCTCTCCTTGGAGGGCAAGTTTTCCTCCTCTAAACGATATCCAACTTGACCTTCTTCAAAGGCCTGTTTCGCCCACTGAGATTAAAAATGCTGCTTTTGAGATGGGAGCTTTTAAAGCTCCTGGACCTGATGGTTTAAATCCCCACTTTTTTCATACCCAGTGGAATGTAATTGGCCAAAAGATAGGAGACCTGGTGACCAAGATCTTTGAAAATCCTGAGGTCATCCAGGACATTAACCATATGAACATCACCCTTATCCCTAAGGTCGACCATCCGACTTCCATGAAAGATTTTAGACCTATATCCCTCTGTAATGTAAGCTACAAAATTGTCAGCAAAATTATTGCCAACCGCTTTAAGCGTGTCATGAATCATCTGGTTGCTGAAAACCAATGTAGCTTTATCGCAGGAAGACAGGCTGTGGATAACATCATTATTGCCCAAGAGGCTATCCATTCCATGAGATACAAGAAAGGGAAAAAGGGTTATATTGCCGTGAAAGTTGATATGGAAAAGGCTTTTGACCGTCTTGACTGGCGTTTTCTTGAATTCACTCTTAACAGCTTGGGTTTGGGTTCTGTTTTTGTCAAGCTGATTATGTCCTGTATTTCATCCCCTACCATGAGCATTATTTGGAATGAAATTGCCTCTGAGCGATTCCAACCTTCTAGAGGGGTGAGACAAGGTGACCCTTTGAGCCCATATTTGTTCGTCCTATGTATAGAAATGCTTGGCCAACTTATTCATCATGAAGTTGAATTGGGAAATTGGCGTGCTCTCAAATTGAGCTCTAATGGCCCTAAGCTATCCCACCTCTTCTTCGCGGATGACCTCGTCCTTTTCGGGGAAGCTTCAAACGAACAGATGATTGAGATTCGTGATGTCATGGCTTTTTTCTGCCAAATCTCTGGTCACAAGATTAATCTCAATAAATCTAAAATGTTCGTCTCCAAGAATGTTCATTTCAACAGGGCTTATGAGTTGAGTCAGACTGTAGGGATTGGTCTGACTGCTGATCTTGGGAAATATTTGGGCGTTCCCCTCCTTCACAAAAGAATGGTCAAGAGGACGTTTGCACCTCTCCTCCATAAGGTGAAATTGAAGCTGGCTAACTGGAAAGGTAAATTTCTGAGTATGGCGGGTCGTTCGACTCTCATCAAGTCTGTCCTTTCGGCGATCCCTCAATACCAGATGCAATCAACTCTTGTTCCTAAAGGGGTGTTAGCTATGATTGAAAAGCTCAGCTGTGATTTCTTTTGGAACCAGCATGATGAATCCAAGAAACTGCACCTACTTTCATGGGACGTTCTTAAAAGGAGAAAGTGCGAAGGTGGTTTGGGAATAAAAGATTTGCACTGCCAAAATAAAGCTTTTCTCATGAAATTGTGCTGGGGTCTTATCAAAAAGCCGGAGGCCTTTTAGGTGAAATGTCTACGAGCGAAATACTCTTGCGGATCTTCTGTTATTCCTCAGGTTCAGAGGTGGCGCAAGCAGTCGGCGGTTTGGTGTGGAATTGTGATCGTCTGGGAGGACTTCTTAAGGGGTCTTGGCAAATGCCTTAGAAGTGGCCAAAATACGCTTGCTTGGCAGGAATGCTGGACTTCAGTGGACAAGCCTCTCAAATTCTTTATTGATAAAAACAGCCACCTTGTTGATTTTAGTGCTAATGTTCCCTCCTTTATGAATCATTCAAGTCATTGGGATAGAGCTAAATGGGAATTCTTCCTTCCAAATTGGGTGGTGGATAAAATAATGTCGATTCCGCCACCTTCGGGCATTGATGAGGATACTATTTGTTGGCAGAATGCTCCTGATGGGAACTTCAGTGTAAAATCAGCTTATGACGCAATCTATCATCAGCACATCCATAGTCACCAACGACACTGGCAGTCGCTATGGCGCTGGGGAATTCCTGAACGTATCAAATTCTTTCTTTGGCAAGTATTCCATGATAGGCTTCCTACTAATGAGATCAGAGCGAGACACAATCCGAGAGCCTTAAACACCTGTCCTTTTCTGTGTGATAGTGTGGAGAGCGCCCTGCATATTTTGAGAGATTTTGAGCAAGCTCGAAGAGTGTGGTCAGCTTTAACTAACCCTCTATATTATAATATATTTTTCTCTGGTAATTTGCAGGATTGGCTCAATTGGAACTTGCAACACTCACCAGGAAACAATAGGATGGCTAGATGGCCTTGGCAAAATGTTTTCAGTACCGCTTGTTGGATATTATGGAAAAATCGATGTTGCCAAGCTTTTGAAGGGTCATCAGATAGTCCGAAAGAGATAGTTCACAGATGTATTTATCATCTCTCGGAAGGTGTGCAGAACGGCAAGTTTCGGCATTAGATTTTCCAAATCCCAGAACGAGGAGTGCTTCACTAGCAACCTCCTGATCCAGGTGTTTATCGTTTAGATGTTGATGGTTCAGTTATCGGGGACGGTCAGGCTGCTTGTGGAGGTGTTATCCGTGATTACCAGGGTAATTGGATTCGTGGATTTCAACAGAAGTTAGGAGTTTCTTTCCCAACTGCTGCAGAAATCCATGCAATCCGATGTGGTATCCTTCTGTGTAAACAGTTGGGGCTAAAGAAAATCAGGATATTCACAGACTCAATACAGGCAGTCCATTTATTATCCACTCATTGTGATTCGGATCATCCATTATATGATGTTCTCTTACAAACCAGATCTCTCGTTTATAGTGACTGGGAGGTTGAAATTTCCCATGCTCACAGGGAAAGCCTTCGTTGTGCGGATTATCTTGCAAAGAAGGCACACATGATTCCGCAGGATCACGAGGAACTTGGGTTTTCCCCAATTGAATGCTTTCATTTTTTTGCTTTGGATTGTGGCTTTTTAGCTCAAGATCACCTTGTAGGGCCTAGCCTATAGTGGTTTTCACTTTCAAGCTTTACTTGCCTTTGTATAAAAAAAAGAAAGAAAATGAGGGGTGGGATCCACCGCATGTCCCCTAACTTTTCTATTCAAATATGAAGAGATTTTGGAAAGAGAATTCTTCTTCTATGGCTACCCATTACATTTACAACCATGATGGGGTTTGAGTTATCCGAGGTTACAGATGGAAATTCGGTCTGGCCCGCGACACGGATCAGCCTGCCAGCCCGTCTGCCTATTTTTTTTTAAAAAAAATTATTTCACTTCTTTTTTTTATTTTTTTTTAATTCTCACTCATTTTCTCTTTTACCCACTCACATAATCACATCACACTTCTTTTCTTTTTATACATTTGTGTTAGGAAGTCAATTTCATTCTTGCTTTCTTTTTTTTTCATCTACTTACATCACAAAAACATATAAACACGTTTATTTTAAATTTAATAATAGTAGAATAAATAAATATAATATGAAAATAAAAGTGTTAAATAGAAAATATGAGGAAGTAGTTAAACACAACATCAAAGAAAAGACAATCAGGGTATTTATATTTATTTTATAAGAAAAACAAAATAAATAAATAAATAAGCGGGTCAGCCCGCGGGCTAAACGGGACGGGTTGGTGCAGGCCGGCCAGACATTTAGTGTTTAGGTTCACAAAAGGGTCTTGATTTTAAAACAACCCCCCGGGCCCCAAAAACTTTAATTTGCAGTCACAGTGGTATGAAAGTGTGGTTACCACTGGTCTCGACCTGCCAATCGTAGATATGTGTGTGAGAGGAATGGGCACTTGCCTTATGCCGATCCTTCCGTCAGGCATTGCAAAGACGAGGCCAGGCTATGTGCTTATAAAGTGCTTTTAGTTTGAAGTTTGAACATTCATGCTGTTCTTTCTGAATCTTTGATTAAACCACGCGTTAGATTCATAATATTATATGATTGTGGTTAAATATATATATATATATATATAGATTAAACTTATTTTAGATCTATTTTCCTAAATAATATTATGTTTTCATAATATTATTTGAACTACGCACGCCTTTTTGATATTTCTATTTCATCCTTTTGTCTCCTCAACCCAAGCGAACCTAATGGAGGCACTAGAACGTACCACTCTGATCTTATTTATAGGTTTTTTTTTATCAAAAACTTTGATCCTATTTATAAGTCTATTTTTATTGTAGTAAATGAAATTGTGACAATTTTGCCCCTATTTGTTAAATCAATGAAAAAATAATTTAAAGATAGATAAAGAATAAAGAGTTGAAAAGTATCCATTCATGAATGAGGGCATAGTTGAACATTTACCCCATATGCATTAAGTTAACTAACTCTCCTTGTTATGTGAGATTTAGTTAAAATGGGGGATGTGTGTTCAGATTAGCTTTTGAAGAATAGCTTTTACGATTTATGAGGTAAGTATGTGAGAGGAATTTTATCTCGATTTGAGGAAAAATGTTTCTAAAACCATGGTTTTAGAACTTGCTAAACATACATATATGGCTTCTGAACGTGGGCATTACAACCATGATAGGATTTGAGTTCTCCGAGGTACATAGATGCATAAGTGGTCAGAGGTACACGGAAAGTTAGAAGAGTACAAAACTCTATATCCCTCTCTGATTGTTCATCATGCATTTCAACAGATTTCTAACTTTTCCGGTTTCCCATGTCAACTAATTTTAACTCCTTTTTTTCTTACAAATAATTAACAATATAATTTTGTTTCTCTTCTCTTTAATAACAACGAACATAGCTAAAAATGTATAATTTTTTTTTTAACATTTCCTCTAGTATGTGTTACTACTATCATTTATCCCCATGCAGCCTTCCCAGATTCATCTTTATTCCTTGTGTAGCGGCCTTACTAGTCATTGCATTGGCCATTATACCAGTATATATTTATTTTAGCTTTTTAAAAGTGATTTTATAGCATTCAAAGTAAATATGTGAGGGGAATCTTATCACAGTTCTATGATTCCTAAGCAAGCACCAAGAATCCATTTATTTTGTTGATTTACCTAGGAAGGGGATGATGTTGGAGTGTAATTATAAATTGTCTTTTTTTACGATTATCGAGAAAAGCTTTTTGGTATCATATTACTAGTAAACAGCGACATATGCACTAATTAGAAGGCAGTTCATGGCTGCTATAAAGTATACAACTCCGCAAATTACGTCCATTCAGCTTAAAGGTATTATAGAGAGTTGATATATATATTTATGATATACCAAAATTAGTTGCATTCTCTGTTTCTCTTGACTATGATTCCCCTCTCTTTATCTCTACGACCGACACACTGCCATGGATTGTTGAAAGAAAAACACCATAAATGAAGGAAGGGAGCAATTAATGTACGATAATAATGAAAAAGGCAAAAAACCAACATGTAATGATGTATATTAAATGATGTGAAATCTTACCTTCTGAGTCGGCCGAGTTAATGTGTTGGACCAATGGAACACGTCCAACTACTGAAATAACTGTTCACAAATGGGACAAAAGGCCTACAACTTCGTGGATGTCCCACTAACACAATTTCTTACACCCTCTTGTCTTTATGATAAGGCACAAATTATAAATTCTCACAAACCAATAAAGATAGTTAAAAACATTAAAGTTGCCCTAAAATTTAAGTAGTTTTCAATATTACCCTTACCAACTATACTAAACTCAAATATCCATTAATTATTACTCTCTCCCACTACCCTTATTAAATATGGGCATACATGAAAAAATAAATTAAATGCTTCTTGGAAACTTACAAGTGCCTTATAAAAAGGACCAAAAATACTTATTAATTGGTGCCTTATAATAAGAACCAGAGGGAGTACAACTTCGCGCGTGGAAAAAAGAATCATGACAAGATGCATTTCAGATCCCTTGCTAATTGACTCTTTCCTTCTTTATTTACTTATCCTTATTGTATAAAAAGATACAAAGACAAAAAATAATCTATATATTAGCTAGATACAAATTATTCTTTCTTTCTTTCACTTACCCCTTATCTAGTGTCATGTTATTTTTCATTTTAATTATCTTTATTTAATACCCATTTTTTAATCGGAGTATTTTTAAAAACAAGTAGTAAAAATTAGACTTTAAAATTGGAAAACGACATATATTTGAGCGCAAAATGAAAATTCAAATCACGATAGGTAAATATATAGAGGCGGAGAAAGTGTATTAGAATTGGCCCGCATATTTTTGTGATTTAAAACAAATTTTTATTCCCTCCGTTAACATGCACCTACTTTGTGGATCCCAAGAAAAGTAGGTTAATTTTAGTTAGAAGCCTCTGGATATGTAGCTAGTCGTACATTCTGTCCTATAATATACTTACCCCTCCCCCCCACAAAAAAAAAACATTATAGCAAGTCTTGTGTGAGAAATATCGAATATGAGAAAATAGTACCTATGGTCTCTTGAATAAGGGCATAAGTAATGGAAACCCACAATAAATGGTTTAATTGGAACCCAGAATGAAGCAGCACATGCCTTCTTGCTTCTAATTCAAAGCCTGCTCTCTGCAACTGGCCCGTGGAACACTTTGAATTTAGGATGAAAGGGTTGAGGGGAACAAGGTTCCGCACATGGCGCTGTGTAATGTCATTCCTTCTTGCAGATGGACGGTCCCACCATGGGCCACCACTTTCCGTGTCATCATTAGCCTAGCTATATAAACGTTTGGATCTTAATCATCCTTCTCTCTCTCTCTCTCTGACATGCTTTCATTAATGTGCTGGAGAACACATGAATTTAATTTCTGAAGAATTACAACTACGTGGCGGTGTCTTCTTTTGTTTTTGTTTTTTTGACCTGAGTGGTGGTATCTTCTTTAGTCCAAGCCCCCCCCCCCCCCCCCCCCCGCTTTTTATAAAAAAACTGATTTCTATGACGTGATTTTATTTAAATATGTAGGTGACATTGGAGTTTTATCATGACTAGACTTGGATCAGTTGGTCAAGTTTTGTACAAAGTGGTGCGATTTGGTCTTGATTAATAATGAAAGGTTTGAGAATCAACCCAATGGCTAATAAGTGACTTGATAACAAACACAGAAGATCAAGTGGCTAGGCTACTGTATGAGATTAATTTGCCAAGTGATAATAAGGAAAGGGATCTAATAATTAAGGTAAGTAAAAAAGATAAAGTAAGCAACCTGATAAAAATAACAATGAAAACGAATATAAAGGGGATATTCATATTCGATGAAATAATAGATTTATAATGTTGTCGCCTCAATTGTACATGTTCATTTAATTAGCTGTCATAGAGAGAGACATCATATGTTGGTGATGACGGATGGATAATTAGGGGAATTATATTATTATGTAATTATGCGATTCGATATTCAGATGTGTTGTGTAGCTAACTAGTCCTACATTTCCTTTTCCTTTTCCTTTTTCCATAATAAGTGTTATTATGGAATTATATTATTATTTTTATTATTTATAATAAAAATAATTTATTTTTATAGTAAGAAACAAAGTTATGTGAGATGAGAAAAAACCTCTTGTCCACCTATTTATTTCCTTGATCAAGAAATTAAGTTAGTTTTTTATGTAAAATAAATAACAACATAACTTTCCCTTATCCCGTTTAAGGTCTTCCGTCCCTCGTTCAATAGCTAGCCCTATGCCGTTTAAGGCCATTCCCGTCTAAGCCGAACCTCTTATTATAAAAATAAATTATTTTTATTATAAATTTTTAGTTATGTTGGTTCTTATTAAAGAAAAGAGAAATAAAATTATATTGATAATTATTTTTCATAAAAAACAGAGTTAATCGGGAATCAAAGGACGTCTTGTTTTGCTGTTTTTTCGGTTACTGGTTATTCATTTTCTATAATGATGTAAATAGGCCTGTTGGTCTCCTTATTACATGATTATGGCTGAACAAACCACAAACTCCATATTAGCTGTAAACAATCATTCTTGGCCAACAAAATACCAAGACACGTTATAAACCGTATTAAGACAAGTAATTTTTAATCATTTTAATTCCTCACACTATTTGCTATCACATGATTTTATTTTAATATGTAGGTAACAGTGGACTTTTCTCATCACAAGACTTGGATCAATTGGTAAAGTTATGTGCAAAGTGGTGCCATTTGGTCTTGATTAATAATTAAAGGTTTGAGTATGAATCCAATGGCTAAAAAACGACTTGACGATAACAAATACATAAGATCATACATGTGGCTACTATATTACGGATTCGAAATTATTACAAAACGTTTTCATCGAAATACACGTAGTCACACACACACACACACACACACACACACAAATATGCCATTCCCTAAAAAGCCCTAGCTCCACCCAAAACGTCCGAAGCCACTGTAGAACCATTGGCGATCACCATCAGGCTCAAGCTGTAGCCCTGGATGAAGATGATTGCAATAAATCAGACCAGAAACAAGAATTGATCCTACACGATAATATCAATCTAGAAATCAAACATTAAATAAGGTTCAAAAAAGAAATGAAAATCGACAAAAATAAAAAACAAACCAGCGAAGAAAATTGCAGTAGAAACAAGAAACCAATGAAATTGTAATAGAAATCGAAGAAAGAAAACAAGAAACCAGTGAAATAAAACAACATTCACAATGGAAATCGAAATCGAGAAGGCATCGAAGGAACTAGAAGCCATCAGAAAATGAAATCAGAGAGGAGAACAAGCAGGCTAAAACTTCAAAAACCATATCAAGAGTGGAGATCCGTCATCTGCCACCGTCCTCCTCGCCATCGTTCGTTTTTGTTGAGGGAAGAGGCACGGGCTTGATGAAGTGAAATCAAAGAAGCATAGTGAAGCTGAAATCAAAATCGTGAAAGCTAATTTCCGTCACCGTCGATCTGCACATTCACCGGGGTCTGCGTTGTCGTCATGAGAGAACTTGGAAGACTGCACTGAAAATCTTGAAGGCAAAACTGAAAAATAAAATGGGTTTCATGGAAGTGTGGCTAGTTCCATAGGGGGCTGATGGAAGTGGGTTCCCAAGTATACCAAAGATACAATAATCCCAATTCCATTTCCGACCTCTCACTTCCATCCAACCAAATAGGGCATGAAGAGAGAACAGCACAGACAAAATTCTATATCCCTCTCTGAAAAGCAGTTCCACAAATTCTTATAATTAACGAGAACAGCACATGTAGTAAAGCTAAAAAGAACAAGACTGCAGTTGCATATCAAACGTGAAAGTTTTTCACAAGACAACCCTTATCAAGAAAGAACCTGAGAGTCACGAAGAAGGTGGAGGTGGTGGTGGCCTTGTGGCGGCGGTGGAGAAGATTGCCTGTGGATTTGGGATTGGAGTACCTGATGATGAAGCGGGTCTCGGAGGAGGCGGCGGCCCAGCGGTGGAGAAAACGGCCTGAGCATTTGGGATCGGAGTACCTGATGATGAAGAGGGTCTCGGAGGAGGAGGCGGCCCAGCGGTGGAAAAAGCGGCCTGAGCATTTGGGATTGGAGTTGCTGACGGTCTTGGAGACCTCATACTTGTTCTTCGAGAGTAGAGTATATGGGTTAAGCACGGAGTGATAGGGTTTCAGGGAATGAAGCTTCATCAAGGGACTATGGATTTTTATAGAGAGAGACAGAGGGAATAGGGCACAGCCCTTTTTAATTTAAATTAAAAGGAGTTATTCGATTATTGGTATTTCAGTTATTTAAATAACTTCTATTTAAATAACTTCTTCAGTAAGTTATGTGAGGCTTGTTCACCTTGTTATCAGTGGATAGTGGTTCCTATTATTTTGCCTTATTTTATTTGAATTTAATGGGGAGTGTGTGAGACATCAGGATAGTTAGAGCTAAATATGGGAAGCAGGATCATGGCTTTAGATTATACTCTTCTCGGTCTTAAATATAAGACCTCATTGATCTTTTTAGAGATGTTAATGAAGCTAGATAAGTTACTTAATCCTATTATATGTTGTGTATCATTAGATTATATATAAGTTTATAAGTCAAACAAATTAATTTGAAAAAAAACAATGAGCATAAATATTTTCAAGTCACTTATTTAGTTTCCTTAGCTTCTTTAATATATGGCATCATATTGTAATAAGTTGTTTGAGATAGAAAATCCAGATACACATATTCCGGAATATATTCTCCAATTTACTTTACGTTTTATTATTACTATCCCCTTAGATTTATTTTAGTGAATGAAGCTTGATGAGGATTATAATTAAATGGGAAACAAATAAAATCGTAACAGTAAGATTTGTGCGGGAAATTAAAAGGAGTTACTGATCTCTCTCCCCTCCTTTGTGTGTGACTCTGTGTGTGTGTTTAGATAACTTTTTTTGTGAAAAGTAGTTGCACCGCATGGAACCACTAATTGAATCGAAAACAAAAGATATATAGTGGGTTTGTATTGACGTTGAGACAAAACAGTTTTTTATATAAATTGAGACAAAACTTCTCTCACATACTTATCTCGTATATCATAAATCATGATTGAAAATTTATTTTTAAATATTCTAATCATTATTCTAAACCAGCACAGTATCTTGTACAGGGTAGCGAGAGGCATGCATGCATGCACAACACACACACACATAAAGACAAAGTTCAAACCATAATGATTATAATTATAATTATTATATTAATAATAATATTTCTTGGGATGTGTCCAATCAAATTAATTAATTAATTAATTAAAGAAGGAAAAGGCTATTAAGGACTGGATAAAGATAAACACCGTTGTGTCTAAAAAAGGGTAGCCTCATGATTGGTTATTAATTCCTCAATGTAAAATAGTAGAAAGCATATCTATCTATATATATATGTATGTATGTATACAGATATTATCAAAGTTTAATTCATAATGAAATTTCGGTGACCAATTTACTTTAATAAAGGGAGAGATTTTGCCGGCCTATCTCCTAATAATATTGTTATATATATATATAGCACCAGTATTTCGCCTACATTTTAATTCAAAGGAGATCATATAATACTCCCTGTATGACTTTTAAAACAAAACACATAGTCATCATTTATTCTGGCCAAAAATAAGGAAATGGGGCATTTATTAGAAGAGGGCAAACGCACACCCAGTTGTTATACCCTATCCCTATAATCTATTTTCTAAAAAAAATAAATTTAAAAAATTACAATGAAAAATTAAAATTAAAAATTTTGTAACCTCAAAATTAATAAATTTTCAAAAAATTAAAATTTAGAAAATCAATTAGAATTAATCTTTTTGGTATAAATTTTTTGGGCCCACATATATATATGTGTGTGTGTTTAAATAATTCTTATGTTAAATTGGGACACTTTGGTAAAAAAAAAGTTCAAAAATCATACATGACCTACACAGCACAACAACGTACTAGTACTGCTCTTGATTTTATTTATTTATGCCTTTCATTTGAATTATTGTTGTCTTTATTGTAATCTTATATTTCTTGAATGGAGCTTAATTCCCGCCCCGTATAGGGAGGGAAGGCTGAAGGCTCACGACTAAAGTCGATTATTCAGGTCTCACACGCAAAGCAGGATGTTCACAAACTTATATAATTCATAAAAAATATTTTGAAATGAATTGATAATTATAAATTATAAAGTTGATTTATTTCTGGATGGTACGTACGTGTAACATATATATAGGGTTAGATGTTAATATACGATTTTATATTGACGCTTGATGTTAATAAATAAGCATTTATGTTTTAAAAATTTTACCATTTGAAGCTCAAGGTCATATAGGAAGGAGTCGTTTACAATTTGATCTCATGAATTTTACCGAAATTTAAATTATATCACTTGGCACATTTGAAGGTTTGGACCAAACATTCGCTGCCGTGTCAATAGTATGAGAATAGTGGGTAGGGTTGTGTGATTAGTGGGGAGAAATTATAAACACTCACAGTCACAGAGAGAGAGAGAGAGAGAGAGAGAGAGAGAGAGAGAGAGAGAGAGAGAGAGAGAGTGTTTTAGTTTCGGTATGATGAATCACATGGTGGTACTTAGAGGGACATGTACAGGAAGGCGCACTTTGTTAGCTTTAATTTAAAACAAACACATTCTTATAAATCCACTTGAGTATCAATGCCCAATTGGGAACACAGGCAGAGAAAGAAAAAGCCCCTTGTAATGATCAATAATTTAAGTTTCATTTTATATCTAGACATATCAAAATTCTAGCAACAATTTATTCTATAGATATATATTTAGATATTTGGACTGGAATTGACTAACAACCAATATCAATAATAGTGTTTAGTAGTATCAAATAGAAATAAAAAGCCCTTTTAATTTTTCTCTCTCCATTACAAAAAACACTAAGCCTACGGCCACTTCTTTCTCCAACGCACTTGTTTCCCTCTCATCCAACATCGCTGTCTTTGTTATTGTACTCTCCCCCCCCCCCCTTTGTGTGTGACTGTGTGTGTGTTTAGATAAATTTTTGTGTGAACAGTAGTTGCACCGCATAGACATTCCTCTCATCCAACATCGCTGTCGTTTGTTCATTTTGGATGGACTCAAAAGGTAGCCATATATATCTCTACCTTCCTTCCAAAACAAAAACAGATAGCATCTTTTGTTCATTTTGGGTGCACAACAGATGGTATCTTTTGTTCAATTTGGGTGGACTCAAAAAGTAGGCATATATATCTCTACTTCCCTGAATCCAAAACAAAAACAGATAGTGTCTTGTAACTGGTAGTTAGAGGCATGCATGCAAAACACACACACAAAGTCCAAACCCTAATTAATAATTATAATTATTATATTAATAATAACATTTCTTGGAATGTCTCCAGTCAAATAAATAAATAAATGAAAGAAGGAAAAGGCCATTAAGGAGTGGATAAAGATAAACACCGTTGTGTGTGAAAAAGGGTAGCCCTCATGGTTGGCTATTAATTCCTCAATGTAAAATAGTAGAAAACATATTTATCTGTATATATATATATATGTATACAGTATACAGATAAGATCAAAGTTTAATTCATAATGAAATTTTGGTGACCAATTTACTTCAATAAATTGAGAGATGTTGCTGGCTTATCTCCCAATAATATTGTTATATATATATATATAGCATCAGTATTTCGCCTACATTTTAATTTAATGGACATCATATACTCCCTGTATGACTTTTACACATACAAGTGAGTTTAACGTCATATATATATCTCAAATCAAAAGTATACAATAAATTTATGCCTACGTAAATGTCAAAATTGAAAACATGCACGAAGGTTAATTAAACTATTCAGACATGTTAGGATATGATTATGTTTGTGTGCGTGTAGGATTATGATAGGTTCTGTTATTCCCTGTACAGCTGTAATATATTCTAGAAAGATACACGCACACAAACATAATCATATCCTAAATACGTTATTAATTAAGAAGTTAATTAATTAAGAAAAATGAGAATCTATAAAAATCTGTTTATATAGCTAGGCACTTACTGCAAAATTCTTTAAAAATATAGAAATTAATTTTCATATGTCACGCATGTTCAAATTTTAATGAAGAACCTAGCTAAATAACAAGAAGCAAATTTATATTAGCCCTCATGGCAAGCTCATGAAGATTTAATTTGGAGATCGCCCTGAATTTGAAACCAATTAAGAACTTAATAACAAAATATCTTAAAATAACACATAATTCATCAAATTTCCCAATGGAAAATCATTTATATGAATACAGAAAGGAGTATATACATATATATGAACCTGAAAATGAAATGAAAAGAGTCATGGCTGATTCGTCGATCGGACACTCTGAGCACTAGTGATTCGAGTGCCAGTTGTTGTAATAGAGTTGGAGCCCTGAGGTGGCTTAGTGACAGGGGCAAGAGCTTTCGTAGTATTAATGTCTTTTGAAGAACTCATATTTCTTCTTCCTTCACAAAGCTTCTTCTTCAATTTGATAATCAGAAAGCTAACTAATGTTTGCGGTGAAACTCATGAACCAGATACATGTACTTATAGACATATATAGCTAGTCAATGTATTATATGATCCATGTTCGTAGATGAAAAATACGTGAGAAATTTAAAGGAATTTGAATGCGGTAGTTAACCAAGTGATTGTTGAGGAAATTTACAAACAAATACTCAAATCTTGCGTGTATATTCATTAATCCCAATATTTAATACTTTTTCTAGATCTTTTTATTATCAGGTATCCAAACAATTGATTAATCTAAATTAAGGCTTTGTGACTAGAATGTTTCTCTCCAAGGGTCTTTTTAACAAGGTACGATTCAAACTCGATCTATTAGTATATCAAGTACTGTGGGGTGGTGTTTACTGTCTGACAATTTTAACTTGTATTAGAATTGAACTTTTGAAAACTGATTATGTTTATAATGTAAGTCTTGATATTCTTCAACTTTAAACCCCCACATTAGGCGTTGCGTTGTTGAATCATCATGAAACGGACGCTAGGAGGTGTAAGGAGTATTTTAATAGAGGGGGCGAACATATGTGAGAGAGTGTGATTGAATGGATTGCCACTAACACTGTGCCAGTGAATAGGATTGGACTTTGGAGCGCCCATTTGGGGGAGAACCAACAAAAAAATGTGTAGGGAAAAAGTGGGGGTGTGAGGTAACAAACTAGAAAGTCATCAACTTATTATGAGGAAAATGGCTATCAGCTTGTCCAGCTTACGACCTCTCACTTCGGCTTTCACCGCCCTCATCTCACTAACGACAAATTTACTCTTATTCTTCCTATTATTTCTTTCAACATTTATATATATGTAATAATTATATCCATTTAAATTATAAAAATTATCAGAACTTTTTAGCAATACCTAAAACGTAGTGTTATCTGGCCATGGCCTCATGGCGTTCCAACATACTGCGTGCTTTTGTTGATGCCAAATTCATATCGAATTTCTCAATTTTTTGTGGTATTATTGAATTATGCCACGCAAGATGCTTGATTGCATTTCTATATATATAGGTGAAATTTAAGCTGTGTTTTTTAAAAAAAAAAAATCAAGTGGGTTTCATAACGAAATACAGCGTATTATTATCATAAACTGAAACTCATTATTAAATTAATTTCTTGTTCGAAAGTAGAATAAATTTGAATTATATACATACATTATATTTGCTTATATGCTGAGAAATAACATTGTTATATGAGTTGGCAACGGGAAGTAATTTATTGGAAATTGGCAAGATATTTATACACACACACACAAGGGCAGCTATTCAATACTTTTTTATTTGATTAAGGGTATGCAAGTGGCTTTGGACTTTGAGACGAACACATTTTGATGTGTAAAACGTTAAGAGTTTTCGTCTCTCGTAAGAAATATGCTTTCCAAAATTTAAATTTGTAGTATTTTCCTTATAGGAATGAAATCTTTTACCATCTCAATCAATAACTTTTTGATAACAACTATTCAACAATTTAATTTGCTCTAACCAAAATTAATCGCACACACTTTGTAGGTGTAATATTTATAATTTATAATTTATAATCCACAACAAATGTATACAGGTGTTTAATTCTTAATGAAATTTCGTTGATTAATTTACTTACTTTAAACCAAAAAAAAATTATAATTCACTTCATCATATAGCATTCGAATTCTAGTAAATTTTCATGGCTTTGAAGAATATACGTGGAAATTAAATGATTGATAATCGCCCCGGAAAAAATCTTAATTACGTGTGCCTTTATTAACAATGTCTCTTGGTTACTACTTTCCCAATAATTTTCTATTCTTTTAATCAATTATAAGACCTTGTCTATATAAATACTACGTTTGTGACCACCTTACGAAATATATATACACACTGCACGAGGTCTTGGGAATAAGAGTATATATATAGCTACACGAGTACGTATATATATTATGATCTGTTGATGGAAATACATATATGGCAAGTAACCAAGAGATTGCTGAGGAAATTTACTCACAAATACTCTCAAACGTATCCTTTTATGCTTGGGACACAAAATTCACTAAAATTTCCAACAACCTCATAATTCTTCGTATATGTCTAAGCATTAATGCTTAAAAGTGGCGACAGTACTGTGATATATTAATTTCATTAAATCTAATATACCAAGATTTGAAGGTTGAATATATATATATATATATATAATGATCCAACATGAGTTTGGCTTGTGGTCTAGCAGTTCAGCCTTCATAAATGTAACTAACAAGCCTTGTTATTAATATTCTCTCCTAATTAATTAACTATCTAATCAAAATCCTTTTTATATATTCATTCATATTTTAAAACTAATTGACTTCTTTCTTCTTTATAGCTTCTTCTACTCCGTGTGTTATTTTTTGGTTCTATTTTATTTACCCTCTCCAACTCTTTTATTCTCTCCATCCCATGAACACGTAATTGATCTTATCACTTTATTTAATTTAACATAAAATTCAACTTCAATCTTTGACGCTTCATGTTAACTATTTCATTCAAAATTCTATACATTTTTTTTCCTTTTGTGCTGACTTATGTCGTGCAAGATGCTTCGTTGCATTTGAGGTGAAATTAATTTGTGCTGTTTTTTGTTTAAAAAAAATCAACTTTAACTTTGCTCAGACTTTGCAAACATTTGATTGGTGGAATATTTACAAAGTTTCAATGTTAATATAGCCTATGTCAATACTTAGTAGTAAAGGCGACGTGAATTCATATATATGTCAATAGTAAGTGAATGTTTAGATTAGTCTATTTTAAATGATTTGTGCTATACAACATAATAACTCTCTTTAGTCCTAAATATAAGACTCAGTTGACCTTTTTAGAGATATTGAGAAAGCTTAATAAATTAATTAATCATATCATATGTTATATGTCATTAAATTATACATCAGTTTATAAGTCAAACAAATTAATTTAGAAAAAAATAATAAATATAAATATTGTAAAGTAATTTAATTAGCTTCATTAATCTTTCCAAAAAAGCAACTG
Organism: Inga leiocalycina; assembly: GCA_963242795.1. Taxonomy (NCBI): domain Eukaryota; kingdom Viridiplantae; phylum Streptophyta; class Magnoliopsida; order Fabales; family Fabaceae; genus Inga; species Inga leiocalycina. The sequence goes on along the minus strand of OY725321.1, from coordinate 85,804,777 downwards.
GATCTTATATTTAGGACTGAAAGTAGCATATAAAGAATTTTGTCTCGTAAAATGTAAAAGAACATTTTTTTTAAAAAAAATGTTGTAGGGAATACCAAGTATGCATCTAAGGATGACCGGAAAAAACCTTGTGGAAGAAAATAAAAAAAAAGGTGATTCTTTTTTTTTTTGGCCCAGCATATAGGTATCCTCCTAATGAAGGCAATCCTATTTGAGGCATTGTCGAACACTAAATGTGAACATCTCTTCCAGTGAAGATTCAAACCTTAATTCGCCACATTATGAGACCTAACCCCGTTGGTGGTGATTCAATTTTGTTTCAAATAAAATATCAATGATGTTCATAAAATCTGTTGGGGGCTTTTTTAAAACCCAATCCTCTTCTATGAAAGATGCGGATCTTTAATTTCAATTCATTCTTGATTTCTTATATTAGAATCACTTCACCAACCTACAGGGGTTGGGTCTAATAAAAGGGATTAGCCTTCCACAACGTGAGGAACTAAGATTCGAATTTTCACTGAAAGAAGTGCTCACATTTAATGTTTGACAATGTCTCGAAATACAGTTGCCTCCAATAAGGGAACATGTGTACTTAAAAGGGGGGGGGCAGAATGACCTCACCAAGAGAAATCATAGTACATGACGTGGTTTGAAATACCTACAGATTGAAGAAGCGATTCATTGGCTACTCTTTGCCACTGGAAATGGATAAGAAATGAAGAATGATATTGAGCAATACTTATTAGTTTTATTTCTTGAATCCAAAGGAAACCCAGATGATTGAGTCCTTGATCCTTCTTTTTCATCATCCAACCCCCCTTGATTTTATTTTCCAATTACCCTAATCTTATTTATGATTTAGGGTGATAAATATACATAGATACTCCATAAATAAGATTAGGATACAGAAATTAAAATACCAGAAAAATAACATGGACGCAATTAAGAAATACCATCAATTTGTTAGATGTTACTTTGCCCCCTTTTTATTAAATATATTCTCAACCAAAATGATAATCATTGAATTAAATCTAAATTTTAATTATTTTTACCGTTTATCTCTCATTTTCAAATTTCAAAAGAGAAATGATGGGCCTTCTCTTCTATAATAAACCCATTCTTCAGCCATGAAAGGTTAATTTCTGATATCAGCAAGTCAGCAACTACATATAAGGCCCAAACGGAGGAACGGCATCGTTACCTTGCAATGAGGAGTAACTAGCCAGACGCTGAAGCCATAAAATACTGATTCTGTATCTTCAACTCTGATTTTATCGTCAAATTTCAATCTCCGACAATAACAAATGATAACGCAGCTCATCGTAATAAATTAATACATACATGTTGGAGAGCTTAAAGGGCATGAGCTACTTAGCAAGCTACCATCTCATACACCATTCAAGGCAATGCCAGTTCACGTCCAGAGGTGAAAAATGTAACGGGGAAAAATAAATAAAGAAAAACCAGTTAAGTCTAAACAATTAAACTATCAAACAGTGAAATTATACTAAGCAGCAGGTTTGGCTGATTCTTCGGGCAGATCATCTTCATCATGGCATATGTTCTCAGCCATCTGCCATATCTGGAGTATGTTGTCCTCAGCCACACTTGCAACAACCCAGTCTTCACATGGGTTCCAAGAGAAGTCAGATATTTTACTTGTGTGATGCCCATGAATGAACAACAGTTCCGGAGGGCCGTCTTCAGCATCTTCTGGCGTCTGCTCTTCATCAATCCTATAATACACAATTAATTACTTACCCAGGCAAATATTCTGGCTTTAGTGACTAGCACTACTACAAAAAAGTAAAGCTGTGGCGCTTATAATTGCATTAACTGTGGCGCTAGAGAAGTGCCACATATCTAGATGCCACTAAAAAAAGCTGTGGCGCTTGGAAGCGCCTCAACATTTTAAAATTTTTTTTTAAAAAAAATACCCTCCTGTGGCGCTTGTTTGAGGAAGTGCCACAGGAGGGGGGCCTCCTGTGGCGCTTGCTCAATAGGGTCCTTTTTTTTTTTCTTTTTTCTTCTTCTTCTTCTTTTTTTTCCTGTGGCTCTTTTTTATGCTTCCTGATTGTGAAATTTTATATAAAATGAGTGGATTTCGTGTTTATCATCTCCACAAATTGTCAATCTTTCTATTTTATATTTCAACCTATTATATATATATATATATATATAATTTTCATATTTAAAATTCAAGTTCCCCAACAGTAATGTTCTTACATTAATACTCTCCAAAGCTAACATAAAAAATATCACAATACAAGAACTTGATATGTGAACACAGTACATCAACAACTAATTAAGTAAATTAAAAGATTACTAAAAAATGCAAGCTTGTCGGCAAAAAAATTTAAACAAAGCAAAAAGGCAAACGAAACAAGCTAGGTTTTCATTCTTTCCTATTAAATTAGGAACAAAAAGGCAAACGTTATATTACGGTTTATCTTGACTAAAAAAAAAAATTTAAACAAAGCAAGCTAGAATGAAATAGTCTTTTTCTTACAAATCTATTAATTGACCAGCGCAGGGAGTGGGAGACCACGTTGGTGATGCTAGCTTGAGTGACGAGTGAGCGTGTGGGTGTGTTTTTTAGTGTGAAGATGATAGGAAATGGAGGGAGGGGGTCGACGGATCCACTAAGAAGATGAGAAAGGGAAAGTAGTTTAATGGAGGAGAGAGTAGTTAAATAATTAAAGTGGAGTAGTAGTCAAAAAGAGAAGGAATGGGGGGCGGACACAAAACCACTACGCGGGAAATGAAATAATTGTGGTCAAAAAGAGAAGTTGAATTTTTTTTTTTTTTTATTAAAAAAGTGGGCAATTGTGGCGCCTAAATAATTAGGCGCCACAATTGCCTCTCTTCAGCTGTGGCGCCTAAGCATTAGGCGCCACAGCTGATCAACACATTAGCATGTGTGGCGCCTATTTAATTAGGCTCCACACATGCCCACATTTAAAAAAAAAAAAAAAAATTTCAATGCTGCAGCTGTGGCGCTTGGTGGATTAGGCGCCACAGCTGCTTTTATGGCCCCAAGTGTGGCGCCTGCGTAGGCAGGCGCCACACTAGGCCTCTTCAATTGTGGCACTTAATCTATTAGGCGCCACAACTGGTACCGAAAATTTAAAAAAAAAAATTATAGAGGTAAAAAAAAAAAAAAAGAGAAGCTGTGGCACTTGTTTAAAGAAGTGCCACAAAATGTGCGCCACCTTTTACCCTTTTTGTAGTAGTGTAGCTCCATTAGGATATCCATGAGTTCCAATGTTTGCAATGATCCCACTTACAACCAAATATCAATCCTTTAGTAACCATTTTAAACATCTTGTTTTTTACCCAAATAAAAGCAGCTTAACAGAAACGTCCATGAAGATGATAGTGAACAAAGATAGGCCACATTCTTACTAATAACGACAGTGTAACAACACTAAAAGGAAGCACAAGTAAGGCTGCAGGTGCGGATCTACAAGACGATATAGCCTAAAAACAAAGCTAACTGGCAGTGTTGAAAACTGATGAATCAGCTCTACTGTTCTTTGTTTATATTCAAGCATTCCATTTCAAAATGGCAGCGCACCACTTGGAGTTATTTCAGAATTCACAATAGCAAAGTGCAGTAAACCAGAGGATGACAAAGCGAACAGATTAAGGGATACCTGACAAAGATACCCCTTTTGCATAATGAACTAACACAATATAATGACAAGAATGGTGCAACAGGTTGACTATATTTATGTTGCAATGTGATTTATGATTTAAAATCATCCTTCCAATTTGCTAAATGTAAGGTGATTTGATAAATCTGTTATGTACCACCACACCATCCGCATAAAAGCCCATATGCCTTTTAAGCCACTTCAACTTGAAACGATTCCAACTTAAAAGAAAATATATTCAGAGACCTATAATTAGCGGTAAATATTTCTCTATTAGAAAGTTTACTGAATCCACAGTAAATATAGAAGCAATTACACCAGGTTCAACTACATCAAAAAAATGCATCCAAAGTGGGAAGAAAATAGTACCTTAAATATCTGCATAGCATCCAGGGTTTGGTTCTTAGGAGTAGCATTTATATCCCACAAGCATATCTGAGCATCATCTGAACCACTCAGCAAGTGGCCCTGCTTGAACTTACTCCATGATAAACCATATCCTTCAGTATTGTGACCTCTCAACCTTAAATCAGGATTACATGCAACATCTAGAGGAGGTTTAGATGAATGCTTGCTATAATCAAAAACATATACTTCAGCACTAACAGTCTTTGTTGCAATGATGAATTGATTTTGAGGCATATAACGAGCCCTATTAACCTCTCCATCATGATTTATTTGCTGGATTATTTTTAAATGTCCGGTTCATTCATTCTCTTCTATGAACACAAATTTGATCTGATGATTAGTTCATTTCGTTTCACATGAAATTTAACTTCAATCTTTGACTTTAGTCTTGGCCATTTAATTCAAAATTCTTAACGATTTTTGGTGCGGATATATGTTGTGCAAGGTGCTTTGTTGCATTCAAACTTATTCATATACTAGTAATTTAGTATGCTGTCGATCATGAACAAATCCTTAATAAGTGAACCTGAAAAATGGTCAAAAAAACCTACTCTTAAAAAAAATAAAAAGGTGATTCAATTTTATTTCGAATAAAATACAATGATGTTAACAGAAAATTCTGGCGTTGACTAGCTAGGCTCCACATAAATACATTATATTCAGTTTGATAAATAAATCAATGCATACTTTTACTTCTTATTTATTGTTCTGTAAATTATACATTTTTATTTAAAAAAAATAGGAAGCAGGAAACATAGGAATAATACCTCTGAAAAGTGATACTGTAATAAAAGCCAGGCCCTTCGTTGGTTCGGTCAGTTTGTGAGTGGCTTTTTTGGTTTCCTTTAGTTTTTCCCTTGTGGTAGTGTTTATTTTTACTTGTTTTGTTTTTGTGGTTACTTCGGACCTTTGGGCCTCTGGTTATTCAGAGCCTATTTGGGATGGCCTTCTATCATCCCAAACATTTTTTCCTTGAAAAAGTATGGTGATGTCTGGCATTTTGAAAATTAGGGTATTTGGATTAGTATTTTAGTAACTGGACTTTTTTCTCTCTCTAAAAGTAGCTTCTAAAAAGAAGCTCAAAAGTTTAGCATTTTGAAAAAAAATCACTTTTACCACCATCAATTCAAACACAAATCACATTTGTATTTTGACTTTTATCCTATCTTAAGTTTATAAAAGATAGGATAAAAGTCAGATTGAAAAAAAATCACTTCTACCACTACTAACCCAAACGGACCCTCATTTGCTATACTCATGTACTAAAGAGGCTCTTTTTTTGTTTGGTATCATTTTACTCACTCTTTAATAAAATTGTCCTTTGTCACACAAAAAAAACATGAATATAATATAGGGTTAAGAGACAATTTTGCACTGAAAGTTTCACCGAGGGGCAATTTTGCCTTGGAAGTTTTTTATGGGATAATTTTGCCATGACCGTTATCCCAATTAATTTTAACCATTAGTTGACCAAAGATGCTGAGCTAGCAATTCACATGTCATCCACATCATTTTTATTAATGTACAAATTTGTGCCAAAAGTCCACATGCCGTCTGCTTCATCTTTTTTCAAAGTTAACTTTAAAACTGGTGATTCAAAGTTAATAAAAATGATGTGGATCACATGTGGACTTTTGGCATTACCATAGGTGGGGGGTTCGAACCCCCACCCCCACCAAACTTTGGGAATTTTTTCCCAAAGCTTAGGGGAATATTCCATCCTGACAGAATATTCCCTAACTGGGGCCCCTGCCGGCGGCGCCCACCTACAGCCGAGGCCGGCCGGCCGGCCGGCCGCGGGCCGCCAGCGGCGGCTGCCGGCCGGCCGCGGGCCGCCAGCGGCGGCTGCCGGCCGATGGAGGGTTTTTTATTATTTTAATAAAAATATAGGTAAGGGTAAAATAGTAATTTTCCCCTGAAATTGTAAAACCCTGATAAGTGCTAGCACCTCTGAGGGATTTCCAAATCTTCTAACACCTTTTGGTCTTTTACTATATTCAAAGTTCTTTATTGGTCATTTTCCCTAAATTTTAATTGATAATTTTCCTTTTCTTCTCAGTTTCACGTCCCTTTAAATAAAAAATGGATGGTTTTTTTTTTTTAAGTAAAATTCAACTTGAGCGTTGCTCAAACTTTGCATACATTTTATTGGTGGGATATTTAGAAAGTTTCATATTTATAGATGAAACTTCCTCCATCAATATTCCTTCAATAAGTTGATGAATATGATTTAATTATTAGCTGTAATAAATTGTTGGTCGAGGTGGTAAGCGGTTTCACCCCATAAAGAGAAAAACACAAGTTCAAATTCCGAAAAATACACTTGATAGGAGAGGTGAAAACCCTTTTTCACCTTAAGCCTCGAAAGGAGGAACCCATCATATTATCAGAAAAAAAAAAAACAGAGAAACAAAGGCAAGCCTTAGGAGAAGAAAATTAGTTAAGAAGGGGGCTTGAGGAAGAGGACTAGGTAAGATATTAATATTACAAGAAAAGAGAAGTATGTGACACACCAAATCTTAAAGGACCCCACCAAAGAAGAAACCCTAGTTTTTGTTCGGGAATAACGTATTTGATTAGAGCTTTTTGCCCCCACCACATTCATATTATGTATGTCTCATTAGTTTTTTCTTCATTCTTTTATATGATCACCGAGTCCCCTTCAATAATTACTACATATAAGCAAACGAAATTTTTTTTCCTTCGTCAATGTAATACCCCAGCTTTTGAGACTCGAGGTTAGAGAATAAGCCTGAAATTATTGGATTGTTAAGCCCTGGTTTAGCAAGATCCCAAATTGTGATTAAGGGTTAATGATTTCAAAAGTGGATGTGGTTAGTGATAAATAACCCTTTTGGAGAATATGATGTGATTTGGCACTCGAATGTGATTCGTGTGTGTTGTGAGCAGCACTGAAACCCTGTATTTGAGTTCAATTGTGGATTAACATCTAAATTGACTTAGAATAGAGGGAAGAATTGAATGTGAATTGTGTTGACATGTTGAGATTGTTGTGAAAACATGTCAATGTGATGTGAATTTGATTGATTTGGTGTTTCAAATGAATTCCTTGTGAAAATTTATGTGAGAATGATATTTGGTATGAAAATGGAACCAATTGAAGCAAAGATGCAAAATATGAAATTCTATCTAGTGAAACTCTATTCTGGGCAGTCAGTTTGTGTGAACGTTTTGAATGACCAAATGGTGTCTAAAAATTCTGAAACTCTCTAGTCTTATAGTACACATCTCAAGCTTCAAAATGGATATATAATTTATGCCATTTTGTTTTGTGAACTAGGAGATATGACTGTCCAAAGTTTGGGATGGAAACTGAACTCTGTTTTGGGGCAGTGATGAGTTTTATGTAATTCTGGAATTGTGTGGTAATTTTTAGTAATGGAAAATATTTTTCCAATGAAGAGGACTTAAATATCTTTCATTTGGCTTTGGAATCACCTCATTTTGAGTTTTCTAGAATTAGTTATGATTTTTCAAAGTTTGGACAGAAAATCTGCCAGAAAATCTGAAAATGGGAATTATGACATCATCAAAATAAAAGATGACATCAGCATGGAAATTAAAACATTTTCTCATCATCTTCAGCTCTCATTTTCGTGCTGAACTAGAAGCCAAGAGAGAGAGAAATTTGAGAGCTTTTAGAGAGAGAAAGAGAAGAGAACTTACAAGGTGTTTGAGAAGCAAATTTGGTGTTCAAGAGGCTAGGGTTTTCAGCCAAGTCAAGGAGAAGCTATTAGGAGCTTGAGGTAACTTCCAAACTTTCGTATATTGACTATTCTGGCTGCTGTGGACAATTTAATCGGTGAAATTTCGCCGAATTGTCTTTGTTTGTAAAATTTGGAAATGTTGTGTTAGTAGTGTAATGCTGCCAAAATTTGTACTAAATGGTAGTTGTAACCTAATGGAATAGTCAAAAAGTGGTTAGGAGTAGCAAGGAACGCATTTACGAAGCCGAAACCGAAAAACCCCAATTTTTTCTGGGGAATTGAGAATTTTAGCCAAGGCTAGTTTAGAGGGGTTAGAGATGGATTTTCAATGATTTGATGATTCCATTGAGTTCAGGAATGAAAATTAGGTGGGGTTACAGTTGGTCACTTTTTCGGAAAAGGCCGAAAAAGCATAATTACGAAAACGCCCCTGAAACCCTTAAAGTGGGGCTGCCAAGGGTAAATTTGTAAATTGACATTGAATTTGATAATTCCGAGTCCGGAAATGGATTTCTTGGGCAAAAATATATCAGAATAGCCCATGTCAAAATTTCAAGAAAAGTACAGCCGGACCGGGTACGACGGTGCCGGGCCGGGTCCCCGGGGGTATTTTAGTAAATTTTTAATATAGCCTCATATAACCCCCAAAAACACTATGGAAGTGTCTAAATAGTACATTTGATATTGTAGGATCCAATGTGAAACCCCGAGTTGCTGGCACGCAAATCGAGGAGAAAAGACTGGAGGTAGGGAACTTATCTCTCCTGCATGCTCTGATAACTATATTAATGTGTTGATGCATGTTATTGCTTTGCTTGATTATGTGGAACATGCATGAATGATTTAAAGCTATGTTTCAATATATGCTATGGCCATATGTGTACTGTTCGAATCATTGAGCTTATAGATTTGTCATTGTATGTGTGCATGAGTTATGTGATGCAAGCATGTCATGCACTAAACACTTATCTTGCCTACATATTGATAATTTTTCCCTACTGAGATTCTCTCGAATCTCACCCTTCCCTACCAACAATTTAGATAGGCAAGTGGCTCGTGGAGGGAGCGGCTAGGACTCCTTCGAGATGAGAGTTGGTAGTTGGTTATCAATTGTGAAGACTGTATATGATTTGATTGAATATAGGGTTATAAATTTGAGATGAGATTGTGTAATCCCCATTTGAAAAATTGTAATGGGCAATTGTGCCCCGTGTATGTTTAGCGAAGGTATGTACCCGGGATTATCGGGATGATTATGTTGTGCACTCTGATATTTATATGAATGTGATTTATCTTCGCGTAGTAATTGTATTTGAAATGTGAATATGAAACCAAGTTAATTAGATTTTAAAAGGTATTTGTGAAAACCCTATCTCAATGATGAGATTTTAAATGATTTTTAATTATTATTGTTCTCTATTTCACTTTAATCACGTATTTCGGATATAATTACGGAGGGGGTTACAGTCAACATATATACACTTAAAATTAAGTTCTTAATAGAGCATTAATTATCAAAGGAATTTATTAAAATGAGTCACACGGTTCATTGCCTGTGAATATTGCAGCTTCCTGTAGAATTTATATATTTTTTGTTGTATAAAAATAATAAGAAAATTGATGATATAAGTTCATATAAGAGTTTACTTTTATTAATAGCTAATTATTGGAATCCACTTGAAATAGCCCTTTAGTCATTTCGGGGTTAATAAGAATAAAATCGAATTAATGTAATATACTGCACAACTCGGGTCATTTCACTTTGAGGAGCCGATTATGAAACTATTTTTTAGTAAACTAAGTAATTACAATGCAAAATTGATAGGGTTAAAACATAATTAATTGATTTTCAAAACTATGAAATGAATGTAATTTAAAATATATATTTTTGGGATTTTCAAATAAGAAGGAATGAAAATGGGTAAGAAATGCAAATGATGAATATGCTCTTGAAAATAGTTTTCAATGGCTATTCTTGCTTAATTAAGATATTTGGAGAGTTAATACACTAAGCTTCTAATATTCCAAATCTCATTAACCAATGAGTTTAACATCACAAGAGATGAACCCTTACCTTGAAATGCTATTAAGCCCTTTTAGTGTAATGAATTTCTCTAAATTTCCTAATATACCAAACCTCAATTACCATTGAGTTTAATGCTTAAACTTATGAACCCATTATGAACCCATTCATTTAAGCATTATTAAAATCTCTTAGAGAGTGATTATGGAATAAGCAATACATTTAGGTTCAACTACAATTCTAATTCAATCAAATTATCCAACAATATCATGTTAAATAAATAGAAAGCAATAGAATCATAGATAAACATATATATAACTATATATATTGATGAGTACAAATCCTCATTACAAATTCTAAATCACAAGAACTCAATCTATAGAATAAAACTTAACTAAAATCATAGTTTCAATATATAAATGGATTTTTAAACCTAAGAAATCACAAATATAATGAGTTATAGATAAAATAAACTCTCCTTTAAAATATATGTAAGCTCAAGCCATCTTCAAATTATCTCCAAGAGCTAAGGAAATCAGCCACTCACAGCCATGGATTCAAGAAACATAATCATTCTCTGATTCAAACATCCAGCCATATGAAACACTAATTAAAGAAATCAATTAGCATTAAATCATAAAAAAACTTGGTGGCAGAATTTGAACCAAAGGCATGACAGAGATAGCCACTGCAGAACGTGAATTTAAGGCTGAATATGAAACAAGAAATAGAGGATCCACGGCTGTGATGATTTGGAAGCAGGGGAAGCTCGGCGGAAATAATGGAAGATGAGGGGAGGATGGTGGTTGATGATGGTCGGTGAATAGCTCAGTTCCTCGCGGTTGCTCTCTGTTTCAGCTCGTCCGTCCTTCACTCTCGACCCTCTGTGGTGAAATGGAGGGTCGCCGGCGACGGTGAAGAAAGCAAAGGTCGCCGGCGACCAAGAAGGAATGGTGAAGTGTCGGAGAATCAAGATGAAGGTGAAGGAGAATGTTCCAGATTTGCGCCGCGTCTCTGCTCCTTTTTTTTTTTTTGTTAAAGTGTCAAGCTCCCCTTTTGCTCTCAGCCCTCAGCTTTTTGAATCCGGATTCCCACTCATACTCGAAACACAACCGTTTTGGGTCCAGAAAATAGGGCGGCTGGATTCCTTTTTTTTTTTTTTTAACAAAAAAAAGTATCACCTTAAAATATTTTTTTAATACCACCCAATATCATAAAATAATGTTTTATATATTCAGCATGATAAAATATTTTTCTAATTACAATGAACAGTCTAAACTTAAGATTTAGAGTGGTGATAAAATCTAAAAACATATAATAAAATTAGGATTTATCCTGAAATGATCAGTAAATTTAGGAAATTATTAAATCTAGTTATATATTAAGTTCTTCCGGAGGAATTCTGAATTTCATAAATATTTAGACGTGTTTCCCAAAAAGATAATGAGACTTCACTTGGTTTGTGATGTTCTCATTCTTTCTATTCATTGACGTTGAACTTTAAATTGGAAATGACAGCACCAAACAGTGAAGACGGGCAGAGAAATTAATTAAGGAAGGAAAAAATTTTTTCTAAAAAGTGAAGGTGCATGATTACCAATATTGAAAATCATTACTCGCCTTATACTCGCTGCTCTCTGATTAAGTTCGCATGCTCTTTCTTTTATTTTCTATAACGTCCAGCAACAAGTGCAGATAATATATCTGATTAAGTGTTCATTTGGGATAGTTTATTTTTGACTTATAAGTACTTATAATTCATGATTTACGGTGTATAAGGTAAGTATGTGAGAGGAGTTTTGTCTCGACTTAGGTAATAAATGTTTATTTTTTAAAAATAAGCTATTCCAAACATAGCTTAGCTCCCCCCCCCCCCCACTATACTCAATTATGACTTTGTTCTTGTCTTTACGTTTATCTCTCAATGACCCAACTCACTCACATCAAGAAGTGTGTGAATCAGCTACTTTAAATCAGGGATCAAGAGTTATGTGGACTTACTTTTCATTATCTCATTGAATTATCCTATATTGTTGCTGGACGTGTTGCAATTGGAATCAAGAGGCATGTGCTTTTGCCATTATTTATACGGTGAATTGCCCTATATTGTTTTTTTTTCATTTTCAAATAAAAAGTTTTAAAATAAAAAAAGAGGTTATTTTCTTAAAATAAACAAATTTAGTTTCATATGGGAGAGTAAGGAAAATGTTTTTTTTTAAAAAAAATACAAACCAAACAAATTAAAAAATATTTTTCTCAAATAAATTAAATAAAATTTTCCTAAAAGATACCAACCAAACGTCATGTCTTTCTACCCCTAACGAACTACGTGAGCTTTAATCTTTCTAAAGGGCACATAGGCTCTAGACTTTTATCCTAAGTCAAGTCCAACTATGCAAACAAATAATTTTGTTTCTCTTTATTAGTTTTCTCTTCTTGTAAATATTTTTTTTCTCTTTTGGGTAATTATGATAGAATTAAAAGGCCATATTATTTTTAAATAGTTAACTTAGCATAACCGTTCATATGGACGGGTGCTGTGGGGTGCATAACACCTTCTCCACGCACAACACAGCACCCCACTAAATAATTAATATAATAAAAGATATAATATAAACGTTAAGGCCATGTGATGAAATCCATGATACAAAACTGAATATTTGATATTATTTATTCATATGAACATATATCCTTACATATTTATAGATATAGACTTAGTAGCCCAATATCCTGACCACCTAATTGGGCCTCAACAATACAGAGTGGGCCTCAACTCAAAACTCAAAATACATTTATTCTAACACCCCCCTCAAGTTGGGGGCTAAACAAGTCAATAGCTCCTAACTTGCTAAGCATGCGGTCTAAAATTTCCTTTCCAACCGCTTTCGTTAACACATCCGCCTCTTGGCTATGAGAATGAACGTGCTGCAAGACAATCAACTTCTCCAACACTTTCTCCCTAACAAAGTGGAGATCAATCTCAATATGTTTGGTTCTCTCATGGAACACTGGATTGGTTGCTATGTGCAAAGCTGCTTTGTTATCACAAAATACATTGACAGGAGCTAAATTGGTAAATCCTAACTCTTTAAGTAACCCAACAGCCCATACAACTTCAGAAACAGCAGATCCTAAAGCACGATATTCTGCTTCAGCTGAAGACTTGGATACCGTATGTTGTTTCTTTGTCTTCCAAACAACAAACGAACCACCAAGTTTCAAAAGATAACCTGTAACAGATCTTCGAGTTGTTTCACAAGCTGCCCAGTCCGCATCACAGAAGCAATCTAGAGTATTAGTCCCCTCGTGACTAATGAGCACTCCGACTCCAGGGCTCTGTTTTAGGTACCGCAACACATTCAGGGCCGCTGCCATGTGACACTTCATGGGCAGGTTCATAAACTGACTAAGGACCTGCACAGAGAAGCAAATATCAGGCCTAGTTGCTGTCAAGTAAATCAACTTACCAACCAGTCTACGATATCTTCCAGGATCTTGTAGAAGATCCTCTTTCTTGTGTTTTGCTTCATCAAAAGGTGATAGTTTTAGATTTGTCGCCATTGGTATGGTGAGTGGCTTACATCCACTCATTCCTGTTTCTGCAAGCAAGTCTAACACATATTTTCGTTGGGATAGTACTATACCCTTTGTTGACCTAGCAATTTCAATACCAAGGAAATATTTCAAAATGCCTAAATCCTTGATCTTGAAATGGTGACGTAACAAATCCTTTACCTCTTGGACCCTTGCCTCAGAACTACCTGTCACGATAATATCATCCACATATACTAACACTATTACAATTCCATCAGCAAAGACCTTATAAAAGAGAGAATAATCATGCATGCTACGTTTAAAATTTCCATGAAGCAATGTCTCACACAACTTGTCATTCCATTGTTTAGAAGCTTGTTTCAAGCCATACAACGATTTATTTAGCTTACATACCATCCCCCCTGACCATGGAAGCCTTGGGGAATGGTCATGTATACTTCTTCATACAAATCACCCTGTAAGAAAGCATTATCAACATCCATATGATATAAATTCCAACAATACATGACTGCTAGTTTAAGCACAATCCGAACAGTTATCATTTTAACAACCGGTGAGAAGGTCTCATGGTAATCTATCCCTTCTCGCTGTGTATAACCCTTGGCAACAAGGCGGGCCTTATACCTATCAATGTTGCCATCAGTTTTATACTTAACCTTGTAAACCCATTTGCACCCAATGGGCTGCCTTCCTTTGGGCAATGGAACAATATCCCATGTTTTGTTTCGTTCTAAAGCCTCAATTTCCAATTTCATTGCATTGACCCAATTTGGGTCTCTTACAGCCTTATGATATGTAGTAGGCTCAACTACCGAATCTATATTGCACAAAAAACGCATGTGTGAATTAGAAATATTAGCATAAGACATGTATGACTCAAGAGGATACAAACATCTACTCTTTGGGAGAGGTGCCCCAGCGTTAGTAAGAATGAGGCCACAAACATAATCATTTGCCCAAATGGGTGGTCGACGATCCCGATCTGGTCTAATTGGTTCAGCTCGAAAAGGTGAGTCAATGTTAGTGGGCTCACTCTTAGGAAGAGGAGCAAGTCTTTCCTGCATATTGTGCCTGTTAGAATCATGGGAAATAGGAGGCAAAATGGATGTCGTAGGTAATGAGGAATCATCATCAAACAGAAACATTTGGTTCATTTCTAAGCGTTCTTTGGTTAGGGTAGTGGATTTATTATCATGAAATGGAAATACATCTTCGACAAAGACAACATGTCTACTAACAAATATAGTGTTTGTGTTCAAGTTAAGAAGTATAAATCCCTTTTGATGACTTGGATAACCAAGGAAAACACTAGGAATGGCCCGAGATTGAAATTTGTCTGAATTCGTTAAATCCTTTGCATATGCCAAACAACCAAAACATTTCAAAACAGAATAATCAGCTTGTTTGTTATATACTTGTTAACTTCAGGAAATTCTTACTAGAATTTCATACTTCATACTGTTTCACTTCATTTTGGATGCATAAGTAGGCATTAGGATGGATTAAAGTGATGAATTGTATTTATCTCATGCTATGCACAGCAAAATGAAATTGTGAAGGATATTACTCCCTAATTGTTATGAATGTCTAACCTTGTGTGAAAGTCCTTTGTGTGAACTGGTACAGATTAAGTCAGGGCTAACCCAGAGGAAGCTGCAGGCAGTGAAAAAGAGAGGAAGGAAGTTGAAGCTGACAACCAGTGAATGAAAGACCAGCTGGAAGATCAGAACAGAACAAAAGGAGCCCAGAGAGTTTTGGGCCGCGGCCCAGGATGCCCACACTAGCACAGAAAGTTGTGGGCCGCGGCCCAGGATGTCCAGAGGAGCACAGAAACTCTTGGGCCGTGGCCCACAACCTCTTGGGCAGCGGCCCACAAGCATCAACCTGAGGCCAGAGACTCTTGGCCGCGGCCCACCATCTCTTGGGCCGCGGCCCAACCCCGAAAATGAACATCTGAGTTTTGACAGCTGAGGGGATATAAAAGGAAAACCCAGGGTTTGAGAGGGGGGCTCCCACTTTTGGAAAGAACGACAGAGGCGGCTAAGGAGGTTCTAAGAGCTGGGAATTGCTAGAAGCAAGGAGAATCAAGTGGGCTTGAGGATCAGAAGAGATTTCATTTCAGATTTCTTGATACTTCTGTAGTCTATCCCTTCTCCACTATGATTCTGTTATGACTTCTTTAATTCTTGTTATTTGTAATCAGCTGTTAAACATGTGTAGCTAGTTTCTTTTATTCTAGGATTGTTCAACACTTTTGTATGGATTGAACTCGAACCCTCTTTCCTCTTCTATAGCTAATGGTTTATATGTGTTAACTCTTCTCTGTTTTCACTGACATTCATGAATTGCTAGCTATGAATAACATGTTCAATTAGATTAAGCTTGAGAGAGTTAATCTAATTGAAGAACGTGGGTAGAGTTATGCTAGACCTAAAGTTTAAAGAGTTAAATGGAGGGTTTGTTAATAACATGGAGACATAGTTATTAACCTAGCATTGTTGAAGTGAGGAAGTTGCTTAATGATTATTTTCCCTTAAGTGTAGCAAGAGATTGTGTATTTAATTGGAGAGTATAAGCTTGGTTAGGACTTGAGAGAGCTTAACCAATGAATATTGAGCCTCAGACTGACACATATACAACCCATAAACAGTGATATCGAAGAGGAAGTAGATTGAGTTCATGATATACCAAAAGGAGAGAGCAATCCTAGATTTACTCCACTTGATTAATTTCTCAAAGAAGCATACTTTGTCATTATTTTTCCTTAGTTGCTGTCATTTCAATTTGTAAATCTGTTTTTCTCAAACCCAACATATTTTATCTGAGTCAACTTGATCAAACACATCAAGCTATTGTTCGACTAGTTGTTATTCAAATCCTCGTGGGAACGATCTTTACTTATCACTCTATTACTTGGCGCGACCCGTGCACTTCCGGTAGCGAACAAGTTTTTGGCGCCGTTGCCGGGGATTGGTTTAACAAATATTTTAGTTGACCTTAGGTTTATGTTAGTAGATTTCGCTTGATTCTTTAGTTAGCGTTATAATTTTTCTGTCATTGTTTTCTGAATTCAATTTCACTTGTGTAGCTTGATACTTGCTGTCTTGTCCTTTTCGCAGGTATCAGTACAGTTCATGCAACATTTGCAAGGAAACGAACTGATTGTGGTGCTAGACGGAATACAGCGCATTGAGGAGGACCCAGAATCAGCAGCAGAATCTGAATCTGGTACAGAAACAGCAGCAGAATCTGAGTCTAGTGTTGAAACTGACGCTGAAATAATGGTGGATGAATATGATAGAGCCACGGTCAATGATTTTTCCAGCAGAAACATGAGAGGAACTCAATCAAGCATTCGAATGCCGGAGATGCAAGCCCACACTTTTGAGATCAAACCGGTGATGATAACGATGTTGCAAATGCACGGGTTATACCATGGCCTTTATAATGAAGACGCCAACAAGCATTTGATGTATTTCTTAGAAGTGTGCGACTCCTTCAAGCAGAACGGTGTTCCTCAAGATATACTGCGATTGCGGCTATTCCCTCTCTCTCTTCAAGGGAAAGCTAGAGATTGGTTTAACAATCTCCCGGAAGGATCCATAACATCTTGGGCTGATCTTGAAGCTAAATTCAGAGCTCAGTTTTTCTCCGATGATAAATCAGTGGAAGCAAGAGATGAGTTTCTAAGCTTTAGACAACAGCCGGATGAGCATTTGTATGCCGCATGGGAAAGATACAAGATGCTAATGAAACAATGCCCCAATCATGGGGTGGACAAGTGGGTAGTAATCCAGATTTTCTACACAAGATTGAATCCTCAATCTAAAGCCATGGTGGACTCTATGACTAATGGAGGGTACCGGAATGTTCCTGTCAATGAAGTTTTCAGACTTTTGGACCAATTATCTGCAAATAACACCCAGGGAAATGATAGGAGAACTCCAGCTACTCCAGCCCTACTCAACACAAAGGAAGACTCTTTATCACAAATTGCCACTATTTTGTCCGCTTTGAACAAACTTTTTGATGTCTTAGAGTCTCAAATAAACAAGGGCAGTACCCGTGGCGTGCATTCTGTTCAATCCACTCCGATTGTATGTGAGCAATGCAATGATGTCCACATGCCAGACAATTGCCCTCTCTACATGGACACTGAATCTGTTAATTATATGGGCAAATTCCAACCTTCTCAAGGTAATCCATACTCTCAAACTTACAATCGTGCTTGGAGAGCTCATCCCAACTTTTCTTGGAGTCAAGGTAACACTTTGAATCCTCCTCATGAGTCTACTTCTGGCACCAAGCCGGTCCCTCCACCGGGTTTTCCAATGCAAGCAAGGCAAGCTCCTATGAAAGAAGAAGAATCAAAGACGGACAAAATGTTGTCTCGAATCTTAACCGAAGTGGAATCTTCAAGGGGTGAGAGTAAGGCCACCTTTTCTCTTCATGAATCGGCTATTAAGAACCTTGAAGTTCAAGTGGGGCAACTAGCTATAAAAGTGAATGCCATGGCTCGAAACGGTCTCCCAAGTGATACCATCCCTAACCCAAAGAAGGGTGGAAAAGAAGAATGTAAGGCCATTCATTTGAGAAGTGGCAAGGTGCTTCCGAACATGCCTAGCTCAAGCACAACGGAACTAAAGCAAGTGGATATTGAAGTTGATGAGGAGGAAGTCATAACTCCAGAAATTATGGTGGAGGATGAGGAGACTAAAAAGCGAAAGCACACTGAGGGTGGATTAGATGATGTTGGCAAGAGCAAGAAGAGGGAACAAGAACTAAATGATGAAAAGAAGAGCAAACCAAGCGCCTCCACTGTCATGCCTCCCTTACCATTCCCTCAAAGATTCAAAAAGAAGGAGGAAGACGCACAATTCAAAAGGTTTGTAAATATGTTTAAACAATTACATGTCAACATTCCTTTTGCTGAAGCGTTAGAGGGGATGCCTAAATATGCCAAGTTCCTGTTAGCTAAGAAGAGGCGATTCAATGAATTTGAAACTGTCGCTTTAACTGAAGAATGTAGTGCCGTGATCCAGAGGAAGTTACCTACCAAGTTGAAAGATCCGGGTAGTTTCTATATTCCTTGCAACATTGGTACAAACTTCAACGGTAAAGCTCTATGTGACTTGGGTGCTAGCATAAATTTGATGCCCTTGGCTGTTTTTAACCAATTGGGGCTAGGAGAACCAAGGCCTACCACTGTTACCCTTTTATTTGCTGACCGGAGTATTTCTAAGCCTAGAGGAATTATTGAAGATGTTTTAGTGAAGGTAGACAAGTTTATCTTCCCAGCAGATTTTGTGGTGCTTGATTGTGAAGTTGATTGGAAGATCCCACTCATTTTAGGCCGTCCATTTTTAGCTACAGCAAGGACTCTTATTGATGTGGAAAAGGGTGAAATTACCTTAAGGGTAGACGACGAAAAAGTGGTCTTTAACATGCCAAAAGCCTTGAAGTTCCATGATGATTCAGCTCAATGCTCATTCGTGGATATCTTTGACTCCCTCATTCCTCAAGAAGCCTATGCTCCCATGATCAAAGACCCTTTAGAGGCATTTCTAATTGGGGAGAAAAGCTTGGATGAATTTGATGAAGAAGCTCTTGAAAACCTTTTTCGTATGGAGGCATTCCCTCACTCAAGATAAAGGAATTTTGAGCCACTTGAGGTGGCTGAGGCATTGAGCACTTCTTTGAAGCCATCTATTGAAGTTCCACCATCTCTTGAGTTGAAGCCCTTACCATCTCATCTTAAGTATGTCTACTTAGGAGAGGCCGACACATTACCGGTGATTGTCTCTTCCGATCTTTCGAATCTGCAAGAGGAAAAGCTCCTACGAGTTTTAAAAGACCACAAGAAAGCCATCGGTTGGACCATAGCTGACATTAAGGGAATCAGCCCTTCTATGTGTATGCCCAAAATCTTGCTCGAAGATGATCATAAAACTTCTATTGAGCATCAAAGGCAATTGAATCTAATCATGAAGGAAGTGGTCAAGAAAGAAATACTTAAGTGTATCTCCGCTGGAATTGTGTACCCTATCTCTGATAGTTCATGGGTGAGCCCAGTCCAATGTGTCCCTAAAAAGGGTGGCATGACTGTAGTGGCTAACACCCACAATGAACTAATTCCTACTCACACGGTGACTGGTTGGCGGGTGTGTATGGATTATCGGAAGCTCAACACAGCTACAAGAAAGGATCATTTCCCTTTGCCATTCATTGATCAAATGTTGGACAAGCTAGCCGGGCAGGAATTCTTTTGTTTCCTTGACGGATATTCCGGGTACAACCAAATTGTCATAGCCCCAGAAGAGAAGACCACCTTCACTTGTCCATATGGCACTTTTACGTTCAGAAGAGTGCCCTTTGGACTATGCAATGCACTAGCCACTTTTCAACGGTGTATGATGTCCATTTTTGCTAATATGATTGAGAAAACAATTGAGGTATTCATGGATGATTTTTCTGTCTTTGGTTCGTCTTTTGACTCGTGTTTGGAGAATTTAGATGCTGTGCTCACTAGGTGTGAAGAGGCAAACCTAATTCTCAATTGGGAGAAATGCCACTTCATGGTGCAAGAAGGCATTGTACTTGGCCATAGAGTGTCTAAGAACGGGTTGGAGGTGGATAGAGCTAAAATTGCTATTATTGAGCAATTACCACCACCTATTAATGCCAAGGGTATCCGCAGTTTTCTTGGACATGCCGGGTTCTATCGGCGGTTTATCAAGGATATCTCTAAAATTGCCAAACCCCTTTTAAACTTCTGCAAAAAGATGTAGAATTCAAGTTTGATGATGAGTGCTTAAATGCTTTTGAAGAACTAAAGAAGCGTCTCATTTCAGCTCCTATCTTAGTGGCTCCAGATTGGGTTTTACCTTTCATTATTATGGCCGATGCAAGTGATTATGCTGTTGGTGTTGTTTTGGGGCAAAAGGCAGAAAAACTCTTCCACCCTATATACTATGCGAGTAAAACTCTTGATGGTGCTCAACTCAATTATACTACCACTGAAAAAGAGTTACTTGCCATAGTGTATGCATGTGAGAAGTTCAGACCATACATTGTCGGTACTAAGGTCACTGTGTACACTGATCATTCAGCTCTCAAGTACCTACTCACCAAGAAGGACTCTAAGGCTCGACTCATTCGCTGGGTGCTTCTACTTCAAGAGTTTGACCTGAACATAATTGACAGAAAAGGTACAGAGAATCAAGTGGCCGACCACCTATCAAGGCTGAGCACCGACCCTCAACTTGACGATTCTGACATGATCCAAGCATCATTTCCTGATGAACGGCTGTTCTTTGTTGATCACTCATCTACGCCATGGTTTGCTGATTTTGTCAACTATTTGGTTTGTGGAGTGTTACCTCCGGAGTTCAATGCTCATCAAAATTGTAAGTTTTTGCACGAGGTGAAGAAGTACTTTTGGGATGAACCTTACTTATTTAAGAGGTGCCCTGATCAACTCATTCGAAGATGTGTGCCGGAAAATGAACAAGAGTGCATTCTGCATTGTTGTCATTCATCTGAGTATAGTGGTCATTTTGGAGGAGAGAAAACCGCTGCGAAAGTGATTCAAAGTGGCTTTTATTGGCCTTTATTGTTCAAAGATGCTTATGCTTTTGCCCTCCAATGTGATCGGTGCCAAAGAGTGGGGAACATATCCCGAAGGAATGAGATGCCACTGAATAACATGTTAGAAGTTGAGCTCTTCGATGTCTGGGGGATTGATTTCATGGGTCCATTCCCTAAGTCCTTCAACAATGAACACATTTTAGTGGGTGTGGACTATGTATCAAAATGGGTGGAAGCTATGGCATGTGTGACTAATGATGCCAAGACGGTATTGAAGTTCCTCAAGAAGCACATTTTCACAAGGTTTGGCACACCAAGAGCAATCATCAGTGATGGTGGATCACACTTCTGCAATCATCAATTTCAGGCTCTCATGAAGAAATTTGGTGTGAGGCACAAAGTAGCATTGCCCTACCATCCCCAAACAAATGGCCAAGCTGAGATTTCCAACCGGGAAATCAAGAATATTCTTGAGAAGATGGTGAACACTACTAGGAAAGATTGGTCTTCCAAGCTAGATGATGCATTGTGGGCCTATCGAACAGCTTACAAAACACCTATTGGTATGTCTCCATATCGATTAGTATTTGGAAAAGCTTGCCATTTGCCTGTGGAATTGGAACAAGGAGCATATTGGGCCATCAAGAAGTTAAATTTTGATCCACAAGCTGTGGGAGAAAAGAGACTTCTCTAACTCAATGAGTTGGAGGAAATCCGCTTAAATGCCTATGAAAGTTAACGAATTTACAAAGAGAAGACAAAGAGGGATCATGACAGAAAAATCAGTCCCAAGAGCTTTGAACCGGGACAAACTGTTCTCCTTTATAATTCCAAACTGAGGCTCTTTCCTGGGAAGCTTAAATCTCGGTGGTCCGGGCCTTTCAAGGTGATTCAGGCATCAAAATATGGTGATGTGGAGCTGGAGAATGATAAGGGCGAGAGATTCAAGGCTAATGGTCAAAGGTTGAAGCATTATTGGGAAGGAGATGTGGATAGGCTGGTATCCACCATTTACTTATCAAATGAGGAGTGACCAAAGTGAAAAGTTAGGCGAAGGACTATAAACTAAGCGCTTCTTGGGAGGCAACCCAAGTTCTGAACTTAATCTTTTTAGTTTCTTTGATTTTAGCATAATTTAGTAGGTTTATGTTTGGTCTTTTACTTTGTGTAGGAAGAAAAGGAGGTCAAACTGAAAGTTGTCGAGAACGAGAAGATTGCTAGGAAAAGGGTAGCATCTTGATGAACAGGCCTAGTTCAGGGAAGTTCTTCTACTCTTATGCATGCTTGTGTATTCTGATGCCCAGGATATGATATGAGATTTGCAATGACTGTTAGAGAAGTACTATGCATTATCTTTGGCGTCAATTTGGCAAATGGTAGATCACACATAGAAAATCCTGCTTTTAGAGGAAATTTTAATCATAGGAATGTGTGGTTTAGGGGTGTTGATTGTGGAAGTCACCATGTGAAAGTGTGGCATAGCTCTGATACTCTTAATTGAATAGCCAATGGTTGTGTATGCTGTGTGTCAATGATGATTATAGTGGCTTATATACCTGTGTGGAAACTGATAGGCTCAGAAAGTTCTGGCAAAAATGCCCAAAACTGGATGTCTGTAGTCAGAAGGTTTTGGGCCGCGGTCCAAACTCCTTGGGCCGCGGTCCAAACTCCTTGGGCCGTGGCCCAGGGATCCAATGGCCAGGTCAGAAAGTTCTGGGCCGCGGCACACCATATCTTGGGCCGCTGCCCAAGCATCCAAGTGAAGCTCAGAAAGTCCTGGGCCACAGCCCAAGGAAGTCATTGCTCCTCAGAAAGTCCTGGACCGCGACCCACCATCTATTGGGCCGCGGCCCAAAGAAGAAACTGCTGCCCAGAAAGTCCTGGGCCGCGGCCCAAAACCTCTTGGGCCGCGGCCCAAGCGCGACAGCAGGGTTTTTAAAAAACCCTGCTGCGCGTTTATTCTCTCATATTCTCCTCTCTCAGCCGCCCCCCCAAATCCCTCCTCCCTCATAGTCGACCCCTTTCCCTCCCTTCAATTTCCTCTTCCTCCCTGGTTTCTCCTTCATCCCCTTCTCATTTCTGCACTCTATCTCCGTTTTCTCTATCGTCGGAGGGTGCTGCACAACCTTGGATCGCCCCTGCTGTGGAAAACGCCCTAGGCTCTATAAGTGGAGTATTCCCTTTTGATTCCTCCTCTAATCTCGCAATTCTCTCTACATTTGAGGTAAGAAGTCTAAATCTCGCTCTGTTACTCGCATTTGGGGATAGTTAGGTCTGTTTTCATTTAGGGATTTAGGCGTAACAGTCGCAATTCTATGTAATTCATTGGTTTTAAAGGCAATGTATAGGATTTAGTGCATTCTTTTGTCATGAGAAGAGCAAATAGGCCTTCAATTCATTCTGAATTTCCTAGTGTCCAGTGCCCTGTTTTGAGCCATAGACACTCTCTACCTGTGGCTTGCTTGTTGACTGTTTTAACTTCCCTTGTTTATCATGATTGGTACCAAAGATGCTTTAATTGTTGATTCCAGGATGTGTAAATATATTGCTCTGTTCTGATATACCCTGGGTTGTGGCTGGACTTGAATTCTCTGCTTAAGGATATCATGTTTTAATTGTACTTCAAAGGTTTCATAATCCATTTCAAACTTGACATATTGTGCAAGGTTGTGTATGTTCTCTTAATGGGCAAGTCTGTGATGCATGCATTAAACTTCTTCTGTTGATTTTATAAATGGAATTGTGCATGTCTGGTATGTGCGAATTGTTTTTCATATGGCCACATCACACAACATGCTTGCAATGTGCACACTTTGGCTCAGTTTTGAAACTTCTAACCTATGATCAAGGTCGACAAGTGTGCAGTTTTTCCTTTTGCATGATCATGTGAACCTGGAGGTGCATTTTGTGTTTTTGAAAACCTTGTTTTGCTTAACCTTCTAACGTGCAAATTGCTTCAGTGAACATACACTATCAACTGTTATTGAACCTGTGTTGTGCTAGTCACATTGTGCTGCTTGCTCTGAAATAACTGTGCGATTACATTTTGCTAACATTATAGTGACCTTAAGCCTTCTTCTGAGTTGATTAAGTGATGTATGAGGTAGTGATGGCTAGGTTGAGGTTTGGACTCTTATTGAACAGATTTGTGACTCTTAGGTCATAAGTTTGGGGGGGTCATCATTGCATTGTCTGATACTGGTGCCCATGTTTAGTATCTGTTTAAGTCTTCATTCGTTTTTGGCTGTCCATTGTCTTCTCTCGTAGAAAATATGACGGCTAAGCGTGTTGCTGATCGCTCCGGTCCCCGGGCCGTTACTGAGGCTAAGACCAAGATTGTCACCCGCCCCTTGCTGCAGGAACGGGAATTCCCGTTCAACGTCTCGTACGAGTTTTACTACCTAGCCACACGTACATATCACCTGCAGAGGCTTATGGATCCCAAGGTTGACGGGAACCTGCAGATCGTCCAGGATTTTTACGCCAATGCCTCTGTGAAATCCATTTGGCGATTTCCTTTGCGCGGGGTCGAAGTGGACTTTACTCTTGAGAGCTTCCGGCAGTTTACAGCACTCCCTGCTGTTGAGGAGTGCCGGTACAGGCAACTATTGGATAGTGAGGACGACATCCCTGAGGATGAGATTTCAGAGTTGCTAGTGTACAACCACCAGGTAGCGTGGCAGACTCGCGGAGGGGCGCAGAAGCATTTACCTCGGGCTCAGTTATCAGTGGAGGCTCGGGTGTGGCTGCATTTCGGCAAGGACTACCTCTGGCCATCGTCGCAGAGGAGTCGCCTCTCTAGAGACCAGGCTATCCTTATCTACCTGCTTATGAAGAAGGAGCCTGTTGATCTCGGCGCCTTGATTTATCAGACTCTTCGCGACCATGCCCGAGATCATTCGGTTGGTCTGATACTGCCGCACCTCATTTCCTCTTTCTGCACATCGGTGGGTGTAGCCGCGGTGGCTTCCGATGTTATGTTCAAGCCTCTTAAGAAATTCAACTACTTGAGCATCAAGCCACGACCAGACGAGCAAGTTCCAGCCTCCCAGCGTACAGCGACTGACCCATTCTTTCAGCAGGGAGGACCCTCTCACCCGCCTCCTAACAGTCCATTCCCCCAGGAGCAGGGTAAACCATCCAGTGACCCTGCCTCCTCCGAGTCTACCGTCACTCTGGACGTGATCTTTGCGGCTATTCAGCGCACAGAAGCCACTGCTGCCCAGTGCCTCACTTATCTACAGGATCACGGTGTTCGCCTGACCAGGCTAGAGGAGTTATTCGCTGCTCATGTACCTGCTGCAGCTCAGGCCGGTGACGAGGAAGAGGACACGGAGGTTGGTGCTGCCGGTGGAGATGACGATGTTGAGGGGACGGCACTGATGCAGCTGCCAGTGATGGTGATGGCGAGGACTAGTCTTAGTTTTGTTGACCCTTTTTACTGTTGTTTTTCATTTTCTTTGGATATGTTTCAGACTTTGTTTCAGTACTGTGGTTACAGTTGATCTTTCATTGCTTGACATCAGTGGTTTCAAATTTTATTGGATATTATGGTTTAGATATCTCTGGTGTTCACTGTTATACCTATGGCTGGTTGTATGCTTGTTTCTTTGCAGGTGATATCTGTGACACAGTGTGTCTTATGACAGTGGGGACACTGTCTCCCTCAAGTTTGGGGGTGCTGATATATTTGCATGCATTTGTTTAAACCTGCTTTACGCCATTTCTTTGAACTAAATGTCTGGGAATTGCATTGGATAGCTGAGTTGAGTCAAATACTGGATATTCATGACTGCTTGGTTTTTGGTTTACACATGACATGTATGAATTGTTTTCATGGCAAGACCTTTGAAATTGTAGTTGGATTCCTGGGAAGATATGAGCGATTCATACACTTCGAAAGCATTTTCTTTTCCTTGTCACGGAACTATATGTTTTTGAGTAAATTGTATGGAAGTGGCTGTGGTTATGGCGCATAGTGTTGCATAGGGATCAGTTAAGTTAATGTATTCGAAATAAGTTAAGGTTGAATTAACCGTGGGGGTTGTGCACAAGAGAGGAGAAACCTCTGTTGGAAGGGTTTTGAGCCTGAATTTTATTCATTAGAGTGTTTGTGCCATTTATGCCAGTGTACCTCTAGAACTTGTTTAAATTCTTGTTCAAAATCACAGATGCATGTGGATTAGTGAAAATGATAGGGGCATTCATTTCTAAACCCATGAACCTAAACACAAACCTTTCACATTCATCCTTTAATCATCCCCTTTGAGCCATTCACCTTTTCTTTCTTTTAAAATCTGACATTTAACAAGTCATGCATGATGTTGCTATGTAATTAAATGATACTTAGAAAAGCCGGGAGTTAGCATTTGATTTACTATCTCCTTTTTCAATAAATGCTGAGTTACGCAATTTACAAAAGAAAAGAAGGAAGGAGTAAAAGAAAAACAATATGTGTAAAAAAAAAAGAGAGAGAAAAAAAAAGAGAGAAAAAGCAAAAGAAAAAGAAAAAGAAAAAGAGAAGAAGAAGAAGAGAGATGTCATTATTTACGCTTCATCATGCATGGCACTGATTCCATTAGTCCTTTCCACTAGACCATTTCCAACATTACAACCCTGGTAAAGGCCCCCTTGATTCATAAATCTAGGTGTACAAGTGGTGGAGAGAGTAGAATTTCTACAAGCCTATGGCAGGACCTGCTATAAGTGGTACTGAGCGAAATTAACCCTACGAGTGAGGATTAAACACATATAGCAGTGAGTGTTTTCTTGTGCACATAACTGTGGTTGATTGAGCTGTAGCCTATTCCCTTTACATTACCTAAAACTGAACTCTGTGTTAGCTTAAAGCGTCAACAATGAACAATTCCATGCAACCTTAAAGTTCCTGGGACACTGAAAGCGTGTGAATTGAATCCAAGTAAAAGGAAGGAGAATGCAATAGATTAGGTCTAGCTAATGATTCCAAATTATACATGCTGAAATATTGTTCCTGGTCTTGATGAATGAAGGATGAGTGTTGGGCAACTCTTGTTGAACTTACATTTAGTTGAAAATGACTAAGGAATTAGTTTTCTTTTATGAACCAAGCAGGCATGTATATTTGGTGACATGAGTAGCTTAAGAGAATAGGGTCATGCCCAGGATGCCCACACTAGCACAGAAAGTTGTGGGCCACGGCCCACCACATCTTGGGCCGCGGCCCAGGATGTCCAGAGGAGCACAGAAACTCTTGGGCCGTAGCCCACAACCTCTTGGGCAGCGGCCCACAAGCATCAACCTGAGGCCAGAGACTCTTGGCCGCGGCCCACCATCTCTTGGGCCGCGGCCCAACCCCGAAAATGAACATCTAAGTTTTGACAGCTGAGGGGATATAAAAGGAAAACCCAGGGTTTGAGAGGGGGGGCTCCCACTTTTGGAAAGAACGACAGAGGCGGCTAAGGAGGTTCTAAGAGCTGGGAATTGCTAGAAGCAAGGAGAATCAAGTGGGCTTGAGGATCAGAAGAGATTTCATTTCAGATTTCTTGATACTTCTGTATTCTATCCCTTCTCCACTATGATTCTGTTATGACTTCTTTAATTCTTGTTATTTGTAATCAGCTGTTAAACATGTGTAGCTAGTTTCTTTTATTCTAGGATTGTTCAACACTTTTGTATGGATTGAACTCGAACCCTCTTTCCTCTTCTATAGCTAATGGTTTATATGTGTTAACTCTTCTCTGTTTTCACTGACATTCATGAATTGCTAGCTATGAATAACATGTTCAATTAGATTAAGCTTGAGAGAGTTAATCTAATTGAAGAACGTGGGTAGAGTTATGCTAGACCTAAAGTTTAAAGAGTTAAATGGAGGGTTTGTTAATAACATGGAGACATAGTTATTAACCTAGCATTGTTGAAGTGAGGAAGTTGCTTAATGATTATTTTCCCTTAAGTGTAGCAAGAGATTGTGCATTTAATTGGAGAGTATAAGCTTGGTTAGGACTTGAGAGAGCTTAACCAATGAATATTGAGCCTCAGACTGACACATATACAACCCATAAACAGTGATATCGAAGAGGAAGTAGATTGAGTTCATGATATACCAAAAGGAGAGAGCAATCCTAGATTCACTCCACTTGATTAATTTCTCAAAGAAGCATACTTTGTCAGTATTTTTCCTTAGTTGCTGTCATTTCAATTTGTAAATCTGTTTTTCTCAAACCCAACATATTTTATCTGAGTCAACTTGATCAAACACTTCAAGCTATTGTTCGACTAGTTGTTATTCAAATCCTCGTGGGAACGATCTTTACTTATCACTCTATTACTTGGCACGACCCGTGCACTTCCGGTAGCGAACAATACTTTTTCATATAGAGTGCGAAAACCAAGGACTCTAGTAGGTACCCGATTAACCAAATAAGCTGTGGTTTTGACACACTCCCCCCAGAACCGAATGGGAATGTTGGATTGAAGCATAAGGCTCCTAGCAATTTGCATAATCATTCGATGCTTCCTTTCAACGATCCCATTCTGTTCTGGAGTATATGGACAAGACGTTTCATGAATGATGCCCTTTTCAAGAAAATAGTTTTGTAGAGGTTTGTTAACAAATTCAGTACCATTATCACTACGCACTTTCTTGACATGCACAGAAAATTGATTAAATGCATAAGCAATGAAATTTCGTATATGATTAGCAGTTTCAGATTTATCCTTCATAAAAAATACCCATGTTCCCCTAGAATAGTCATCAACAATGGTAAGGAAATAATGATAACCTTGATGTGTAGGTGT
Source organism: Inga leiocalycina (assembly GCA_963242795.1). NCBI lineage: Eukaryota > Viridiplantae > Streptophyta > Magnoliopsida > Fabales > Fabaceae > Inga > Inga leiocalycina. The sequence continues at coordinate 85,776,038 of OY725321.1, read as the reverse complement.
CTTATATGGACCCCACACATCCATATGAAGCAATTCAAAACAACAAAGGGATTTAACACAACTAGAATTGAATAGTAGTTTGGTCTGCTTGGACCGAATACAAATAGAACATGTCTTATTCATGTCAACCCCTTTATCCTTTACAAAATGCAAATATTTCAAAACTGAAGGAGGGGCATGACCTAGTCTAGTGTGTAATGTCCAAAAATCAATAGGAATATCATGATTCATGTGATTATTGGAATCAACATCAACAAAATTTGTAACATTCAAATCAAGTATTTGTTCACATCGTAAAATGTAAAGACCCTGAACCAATCTACCAGTCACCTTCATTTTCCCAGCTTGAAGGCCCTGCATTACACAATGGTTAGGGAAGAAGGTAACAGCGCATTGTGCATCGTGTGTGAGCCTAGAAACAGATATAAGGTTGAATTGCAACTTAGGTGCATACAAAACATCATGCAATTCAAACATATCAGAAAACTTGACATGTCCAATATGTGTCACTGGTACTTTATCACCATTGGGTATTGTAATCGTTTTAATGGGTCCTACATAATTTGTGTAGCTATTTAATAATGACAAATCACAAACTAAGTGTGTTGTTGCACCAGAATCAATAACCCAATTAGTATGTGAAAAATTCTGATGAGAAAAATTAACCAAACCTGTACCAGTGAGTGCATGGACGCCAAAATTTCCTTCAGTGTCCTTCTTGAGTAGATCCATAAGTTTGTCATACTGTTCCTTGGTGAGCTTCGGCATAATTGTATCTTCTGTCAGATTTGGTGCTGTTGTTTCAGTCTGGGTCAAATTAGCTAGTTGGTTTATTTTGGGCTTTGGTCCCTTGAAATCAGCAGGGAAGCCAACGAGATGCCAACAATTATCCTTGGCATGTCCCTTCTTATTACAATAAGAGCATTCAGGAAGAAAAGTACCTCTTCCCCTACCTCTGCCACGTCCTCTTCCACGTGCAGTCATTGCAATGCCTTCAAGAGACTCAGATTTAGGCTTGGCACCCAGATTACGATGTTCCTCATCCTCCATAATCATAGCAAAAGTTTGGTTTATTGATGGCAGTGGACTCATCATCAAAATCTGGCTTCTAGCAGCACTATGGGAATCATTGAGCCCTAAGAGGAATTGTAGGAGCTTCTGCTGTTGAACACGTTGAGAATAAAGTTGGGAAGTTGGGCACTTGCATGAGGGAATTGGTAAAAGCACAGCCTCTTCTTCCCAAAGCTCCTTCATCTTCGAATGGTATTGAGAAACACTGAGGGGCCCCTGTCGTAAGGAGGAAAGCTCACGGTGAAGGGAGAAAATCCGTGAACCTGTGACCTTGTCGAATCGCTCCTGAAGGTCAGTCCAGACTAAGTATGCATCTGAGAAGAAGATAACGCTATTGGCCAATTCCTTTGAAACAGAATGTAAGAGCCAGGAGAGAACAAGATGGTGGCGGAAATGTTGAGAAGAAAGAGTGATGAGTAGTGAGCGTTGAAATTCCGAATTAGTTCTTCAAGAGATCGATTCCGAAAGAGTGATGAGAAATTGTCGATGCAGGGGAAGAGGATGGGCGAGCCGTCGGGAATAATCGGATCTTGCGTGGTGTATCGGCTGGAAGAATCGGAGCTGGTGTGGTTCGGAACTGGTGTCGTGTATCCGTTTGTGGATCGGAGCTTCTGCGCGGAACTGCTGCTGTGAAACTCGTTTTGGTCAGATGTGGAGAATCCGGTGGCTTCTTGGATCAGCGTCCACCTGGGTTGAGTCGGGTATGGGGGATCCAATGATTTTCTTGGTTTTCCTCCCTGAAATGTGTTGTAAATTTGGGCCCCGTGGTGATCTTGGGCTTGCTTCTTGATGTTCTTTATTTTCAGGCCTCTAAAGTATGTGCTTGAGGCATAGTCTTTGGATCAGTAACCTGAGGCGCTCTGATGCCATGATGAAATCCATGATACAAAACTGAATATTTGATATTATTTATTCATATGAACATATATCCTTACATATTTATAGACATAGACTTAGTAGCCCAATATCCTGACCACCTAATTGGGCCTCAGCAATACAGAGTGGGCCTCAACTCAAAACTCAAAATACATTTATTCTAACATCATGCCATGAGATATATCTTAATACAACTCGGAGCAGAGCGAGCCTTTATTATCATTCAAATAAAGTAGCCTTGAAAGAACACATAAGGACAACATACATTCCAAACTTGGAGCATAACAAACAAAAACAAAAAGAAACGAATTTATTGTATGTGATATAGGCATATAGCTAATTATCAAAGAGTGGAATATCATATTCTTGGCCGATCTCACTGCCATATATATCCTCGACACGTGACAATCTGCACGAAAATGAAAAAACAATATGAGATTGGAACAAGTTGTTTATAGAGGCAGTTACGGACGTACGTTGATGATGATTATTGGTATAAAACTGTTGAATATAATATTGATCAGGATATAGAAAGTAGCAAACAAGTGTGAACATCAAGGCCCTGATTTTATCAAAGAGTTGCAGTTGCATCTCTCATAGTCGTCTTTTGGCGCGCATTACTACGAACAATGCTATATATAGAAAGAACAAGGATCCATATTGGTGCCCCGACCGCAGGTACATGTGGGCCAATGCAAACAGTATATGTGAAAGTTTTCACACAGGACAATACTATATATATTAAGAATGGAGTGAATATCAAGAGCGAGGTGTGAGATGTGACAAAACCACCGCCGAAGAAGTGCAGTGCAGGTATGTTTGAAAGTTTTTTCACACAGGACAATGCTACATATATATATATATATATATAAAGAAAGGAGTAAATATGAATTGACTGAATTACCAGATAATGAAATATGAGAGTCACGAATTCGAAGGTGGTGGTGGAGCGGTGGAGAAGACGGCCTGGGGAGTAGGGATTGGAGTGCCTCCTGAAGGTTTAGAGGGCTGAGTGGGAGAACTCATCCTGTTGTTGATGGAGATTGAGTAGGTACTCAGAGCGATTGATGAGAAAGATAGGAATATAGTATGTGCTGTGAATGTGAATGAATTATAAGCTTGATGAGGTTGTACTATACAGCCATGCACGTGACTCTATCTCGGAGATTGCTTGGAGCATGCTTGTTTTTTACCTAACAAAGTGGGCCTCCCGTGCTTGTTTTTTACCTAACAAAGTGGGCATCCCTGGACATGTCCTCATACCAAACCATGTCCCCTCCATTTCACACTGTCTCCGTGTGCATGGTTTGTGCTTATGGAATTCCTTCTCCTGATCACATTATTTCACGTCACGGAATTAAAACATATGCATGGCCAGATCCTGTTTGTATAAAACTACATCTTTATTACTAATATAGAGTTGGTCTATCGGTATAAAACTCTACAAAATTTCTTTAGAAATCGAATTCAAATCCTAAAGAGATATTTATATTAGGAGTATACTTTTACAGAGAGATTGCTTGCTGATGGTTAGTTTCGCGGTGTGTGAGAATTGAAGGATAGAGACAGTATTTGTTGATATTGTCAACGCCAGAGTGTAATAATAGTACACCCATGCACGTTACTCTATCACGATTGGCTCTTTCTTTTCTTTTTATAATAGAGATAGTCGCATATAATGACAAATAAGAACGGGTTTCGTTCTAGTGCTGGGAAATAATTTTCTAAAGCTTTCACATTATCTCCATTACTTGTGCAGATAACTAGATAAGACTATGTTATAAAGTATATAACTTCAGTCATAGGGATCAACTTCCAGTTGCATATCTTCATAATAATAGTTCCTTATTTTCTTTTGTATGTCCATGCCACATATATATACATGATAGAAATATTTCGTATAAATATTTCAGTCCGCAAAAAATAACATTTTGAATCTAACAAGTTACACGCAAAAAACAAAATATTTCTTTCTCTATACCAAATTTCGAACCAAAAAAAAAAAAAATTAACAAGCAAATTAAAACCTTCAAACCTTCACATTACCAGTTACGACGCATCTGATCTGACTGTTTAAACCTTGATCCGTTGATCTTTTTGACTCTGACATTCGGGCTTTTAAAACATTGTTCATAGTATAGAGTAATTTTGCTTACATTTTAATTTTAATATCTCTGAAATATGGTATTAATAATCAAGGAAAAAGAAGAAGAGGATTTCAATTAATCCCAGACGACACGCATTCATGAAATTAAACGTTAACCAATCCCTGTTGATTTTTGCGGAGAATGAGAGCCCCTATGTGGCTTTTTGGTGGGGGGAAATGTTAAAGGGTCAAAGTACATGTTAGTGTTGAGTCTTGATGCCTCATTGTGAAGGCCAATGCTCTTGCATGGTTCAAATACGTCAATCGTTAGGTCGGCCAGAATTACAAGGAAAGGAAGCTGCAATATCCACTAGTTTTAAATTAAGTTGTAGTAGTATATGAGAGTTCATTATATCTGTTTTGCCCAAGTGGCATGGGCCGAATATGTGAAAGTTTTCACACAAGACAATACTATATACGTAAATTTGAGTTCTGAGTTACTCTCTTCCATTCAAAATATAAGCTTTAAATAACCAAACATGTTTATTAAGAAATTAGTTAAAAATTAATAGTATTACTTATGTAATATATGTATTTTTTTAATATGCCCCTATTTATAGGTAGAATAAGTGAGAGACAACAAGTATGAAAAATAGATGAAAGAGAATGTATGGAAAAAAGGTAACGAGGGAGTGTGTGTAACAAAATTGGAAAAAATACATTAAATAATAAGGCAAAATCAAATTTTAGCTTATAATTAATTAATAGAAGACTAGACTCCACAATTTTAAAGCTTATATTTTGAAGCGGAGGAGTATATACAGAGGTATGTATATACATAATAGGAGGCAAGATCTACAAGTGCAGGGGCACAGTGGTCATGACAACTATACAAGACAAGATTGGATTTCGAGGGACTCCATCCGGTCTTTAGTATAAGATACTTTTAATTACTTCACATGGATTAAAAAAGCATTTAAATGTAGTTTATAATTAAGATGGTAAAAAATTATCACCATGATTACCCTCCAATTATAAATAGTTTATTTGTCTCATAAATGCTCTTATGAAAATAAAATAAAATAAAATAGAATAAGGGTATTATTGTCTTTTTACTGACAAAAATTTAATTTCATTTTGACCTAAGAGGGTGCAGTGAAACTTCAGAATCTTTTGAGATTAACTGAAATGGAGTTGTTTCAATGGGGTCTCAATGATATTTTCCCATTAAAAAAATATTAAAATAATATAGAGAGAAGACCGGTGGGACCCACAGTTTAAAGAGTAATGGAAGTTAAGTCTCTTCAATGGCGTTGCTATATCTTCTCCCAAATAAATTGTTTATGTCTACTTTTGTATCCAAAGATAGTTAATTATTATGGGTGCTCATAGTGAAATTGTTCAATGCTAAATTTGCACATTCGCCTTACTATATATTAAGAAAGGAGTTAGTATAGTTTTAGGTGTTGATCTTAGTAGAAGGGGTATAGGTTGCTGAAATACGAGGTCTTGAAAATAAGTCATGAACTAGGTCTCGTAAAATTACAGGTGAAATTAATTAAGATCAAGTTTCAGTTTAATTACGTATGAAAGAATTATTTTATTTTCATGGCATGATGGCATGGCAAACTAATTAAATCCTAATATGATAAACATGGTTTACATATTCAGTTCATAGCATCCGAAATGTTAAAAACATCTGTATAGATTACCCCAGTTGAAGAAAATTATTGCTCTGTCCTATATTATACTCCCTCCGGTCCTAATTATAGGACAACATTTGGAAGTTGATCTTGGTCCTAATTATAGGACAAAATTTTAATTTTTGTCAATTTGTTCCCAAAATGCCCCCATTGCTTTAGATAATGGTTTGATTGCCTCATGGTAGACTCATGTAATATTTCTAAATCACTCCTATTAAATAAGGGCATTTTTGGAAAATCAATAAAATTAACTAATTGAACTACTATCCTTAATTTCTCCAAAGTTAGGTAAATATGTCCTATAATTAGGACCGGAGGGAGTATTATTTAATGTGCTTATTGAAAAATAGAAACATAAATTTTAGGAAAACTTAATTCTTTAATCCTTATGGTTTCAACTCAGTTCTTATAGTTTGACTCGTCGCAACTCAGTTTCTTTTTTTTCTTTTTTTTTTTGAGATACAAAGGCAAGCAAAGCTTGAAAAGATACAAGATCATGGGTAAGACCCCGAAGATTGTTCATGTGGCTGCATACCACGTTCTAACACAAAAAGACTAATACATTCCACCGGCGGTGAGCGTAGTTTTGAATAACTCTGGGCATTGTAGTGAGCCGATCGTGCAAGGTAATCTGCACACCGAGTATTCTCCCTATGTGTATGGAAAATCTTCAAGTCCCAGTCTGCATAGATTAGGGATTTGGTATCAAGGATGGCGTCATGCAAAGGGTGATCTATCTCACAATGAGTTGACAGTAAGTGGACGGCTTGAAGTGAATCTGTGAACAGTCTGATTTTCTCAAAACCCAACTGTTTGCAAAGACGGAGCCCGCTATGGATAGCGTGGATTTCGGCAGCAGTTGGGTAAGAGTGACCTAACTTCTGTTGAAATCCACACACCCAATTACCCTGGTGGTCGCGGATGACTCCTCCACAGGCAGATAGACCATCGCTGGCGGTCGAACCATCAACGTCAATTCTAATATATCCCTCTTCCGGTGGAAGCCAGTTAAGGCGACCTCTCTCCGGAACTTGGAAGAGCTGGTGATGAAAGCGGCCAGCCTCTACCGATTCTGAGAGATGAAAAATGCATCTGTGAACAAGCTGTATTGGTTTATCTGCTTTACCTTCGAATGCCTGACAACATCGGTTTTTCCAGAGGAGCCAGCATGTTGTACTAAATACTTTCTGCCAAGTCCATCTAGCCATTCTCTTGTTTCCAAGGGAAAGCTGTGAGTTCCGTGTGAGCCAATCCTGCAAATTACCAGAAGCAAACATAGTATAATATAAATGGTTAGTTAAGGAAAACCAAACTCTCTGGGCCTGCTCACAGTCTCTCAGAACATGAAGGATGGTTTCTTCACTCTCACACTGAAAAGGGCAAGTGTTTAAGGCACTCGGGTTGTATCTCGCTCTGATCTCATTTGTCGGGAGTTTCTCATGGAAAACCTGCCACATAAAGAGTTTAATTTTCTCAGGAACATCCCAATGCCAGAGTTGCCGCCAGTGACGTTGGTGAGGGAGGGGCTGCTGATGGTAGATACACTCGTAGGCAGATTTCACGCTGAAGGTACCATCAGGAGCATTGCGCCAACAAAACAAGTCATCTACAGAACCCGAGGGAGGGGGGAGCATCGTGATTTTATCTACAACCCAGGTTGGAAGGAAAGCCTCCCATTTCGCCCTGTCCCAGAGACCGGCAGTAGAAGTGAAGAAGGACACCGGAGCTTCCATATCCACGAGATGCAAATTCCGATTTACAAAAGATATTAGCGGCTTTTCAAGAGGGGCCCAGTGATCCTGCCAAGCATGTGTGGTTCTTCCACTTCTCAGTTTCTTACCAAGGCCATTTTGGAAATCCTCCCAAACCGCAACTATTCCACTCCATACGGCCGATTGACTGCGCCACTTTTGCACATGAGGAATTGAGGATAAGCCACAGGAATATTTAGCACGAAGGCACTTGACCCATAAAGCTTCCTGGTTGGTGACAAGACTCCAACACAACTTCATGAGAAAAGCTTTGTTTTGGCAGCGTAAATCCTTAATCCCCAGACCACCCTCATGCTTGCTCCTTTTGAGGATGTCCCAAGCTACCAGATGCATTTTCCTGGAATCCTCATGCTGATTCCAGAAAAAATTTCCACTTAATTTCTCAATAGTTGAGAGGACACCTTTAGGAACCAAGGTTGATTGCATCTGATATTAAGGAATGGCGGTAAGGACCGACTTGATGAGGACCGTCCGGCCTGCCATACTCAGGAAACTGCCCTTCCAGTTGGACAGCTTTGATCTCACCTTTTGGAGAAGCGGGGCAAAGGTCATTTTGATCATACGTTTATAAAGGAGGGGAACACCCAAATACTTTCCAAGATCTGCCGTAAGCCCAACTCCCACAATTTGACTCATCTCAAGAGCTCTGTTGAAGTGGACATTTCTGGACACAAACATTTTTTACTTACTCAGATTAATCTTGTGGCCGGAGACCCTACAAAATAGATCCATAACATTTCTAATCTCCTCCATTTGATCAATTGATGCTTCACCAAAAAGAAGGAGATCATCGGCAAAAAAGAGATGGGAAATATGGGGCCCAGAGGAGCACATTTGAAGAGGCTTCCAGTTCCCAATATCCACTTCATGATGAATGAGCTGGCCAAGAAGCTCCATACAAAGAACAAAAAGGTATGGACTCAGCGAATCACCCTGCCTCACTCCTCTTGAAGGAGTGAAGGGGAGCGACGGAATCCCATTCCAAATAGTGCTCATGGAGGCAGAGGAAACGCAGCTCATAATTAACTTGATAAAGTCCCCACGCAAACCAAGGCTTTGAAGGGTGAATTCCAAGAAACGCCAGTCTAACCTGTCGAAAGCCTTTTCCATGTCAACTTTTACTGCTATAAAGCCTTTCTTTCCTCTTTTATTCCTCATGGTATGAATAGCCTCCTGAGCAATGATGATATTATCCACACTTTGCCTCCCGGCTATGAAGCTGCACTGATTCTCCACGACAAGATAGCCCATAACACCTTTGAAACGATTGGCAATAACCTTGCTGACAATTTTATAGCTCACGTTGCAAAGAGAGATGGGCCTAAAGTCTTTAAAGGAGACCGGATGATCAACCTTAGGAATAAGGACAATGTTAGTGTGGTTTATAGCTTTCACCTCATCCGGGTTATCGAAAATCCTAATGACTAAGTCGCAAATCTTTTGCCCAATAATATCCCACTGAGATTGGAAGAAGTGTGGATTCAAACCATCAGGACCCGGAGCTTTGAAAGCCCCCATCTCAAAAGCCGCATTTTTGATCTCGACCGGGGTAACCCGCCTGTGAAGAAGATCAAGCTGAGGAGCACTCATGGGAGGGAAACGAGCCACCCAGGGGGAAAAAGGAGAGGAGACATTGACAGCCGAATATAGGTTACGAAAATGCTCAAGAGCCAAATCTCTCAGACGGTTCTCATCGGAAACCCAGTTCCCGTTATCGTCCTGAAGAGCCCCAATAGTGCCCCGCTTTCTCCTTGACACCACATTGGCGTGAAAGTATTTAGTATTTCTGTCCCCACCACTAAGCCATTTGCATCTAGATTTCTGAAACCAAATCAGCTCTTCTTGCATGGCCAATTTATGGTACATGTCTCAAAGCTTCTTTTCAATCTTGTGGAGACCATTTCGGGATCCCCCGTGGAGCCTGGCCCGGTCAATGCCTTCCAATCTACAAAGGATCTCTCTCTTCTTTTTAGCAACATTACCCATCACGTTATCGTTCCAACTCAATGCATCAATGGCAAATTTGGATTTTCCGTGAAGCCAGTCCTTCCCCTGCCAAGCCTCTTTAACCACATTGCTGAAGCCATCTTCAATGCACCATGCAGCTTGGTAGAGGAACTTCCTTCGCAACTCAGTTTCTGAAGTTTGTGACACATCAACATTGACCATGTTGACTGGCTGACAGCAGGGACATGATTATTAAAAAAAAAACTTTAGGGATTGAGTTGCGATGAGTCAAACTATATAGACTGAGTTGCAAACTCACCCAAACCACAAGGATTAAATAATTAATTTTCCCTAAACTTTAATTTGCATGCTTTGATATGAAAAAAAAAAGTAAGGAAATTGACAGAGAACTTTTGTGTAAGCGTATAGGATTAGCGCAAGAAAGTCACATCATTATTGCTTTTGAATGATAAGTCCAATAATGCTTAACATATTAGAAGTGTTAGACTAATAATGCAATACGATCGAGTTGGCTGGACTCTCTGGAATGTGGATTTTTAAGTCTTGTTTATCAATTACGACCGATTCAAATTCAAAAATGCTTATCTTTTGTTCCTAGGGTTCCTCAGAATAATTTGTATTTTTACTTATCATTTTTTCTCTAAACTAATTTGTTTGACTTATAAATTGATATATAATCTAATGATACACATCATATGATATGATTAAGTAATTTATTTTACTTCTTTAATCTCTCTAAAAAAAAGTCAATCGGCTCTTATATTAAGAACAGGAGGTAGTATTATAACATGTTGATTGGGAAATTTACATACAAATTCTCTCCATGCATCTCCAAATTCCCAACAACTCCCGCTATACTTAAAGTACCGATCGTTGTTGCGGATATATGTGTTTAGTAATTGGATTTACGGTTAAAATTAATTTATTTAGTTTCCTACTTTCCCTAATTAATATCAACCAGAACTTTTTCATGACAAATGTATAGCGTATAACAATGGTCAACCCAAAATACATTTGTCATGAAAAAGAAAATCTTGTTCACTATTGACCAGTTTACGCAGATTTTTGTGAAAACTACCGTTGTTTCATACAGAGTGAACAAGATTTTCTTTTTCATTATTTGACCAAAAGCTTATTCCCTTTTTATTTTCGAAGTCAATAGCTTCGTAATTAAGGTAAGTTAATTAAACCTGGCATGTTAGAGGCATGAGGTTGAGCCGTTGAGATGATGAGAACACACACACACACACATTAATTACGGTCCCTGCAAATATAATAAAATAAATTAAGAATGACATAAATTATGCACTTTACAGAATCTCATAGGTTAGGAAAATGGACCCTCTCAATATTTCCATTTCATACGCCCCTTTATACAGAATGTCCTCCATTGATTGATTTGAATGAAGAAAGATTACTAATAATTTATTATAGCATTGAGCCATATATATTGACACATTTAATTGGTAGTTACCCTCCTGCCCCTCCCCTCACTTCTCACAATTAGTCATAAAACTCCTCTTTATTTTTATTTTTTAATCACACCCCCATTTTATACTTAATTAGATGGGATATTTAGTAATTATTTGGTAAAATTTAGTCAGCCCACTAATAAAAACTATCCTATATTTGAGAGACAAGAGATGGATTAGGCAGAATGGAGCAGGTGCACAGTAGTTTCCTCCTGTAAATTGTAATGAGTTAGTAGCTATTTTATCTTCGTTTCTATTTACATTAACAGTTGATCTTATGCCTAAAATTTGATCCACGCGCGCTGAATTGTTACGTATGGATTATAAAATCGTATATTATTAGTTGAATTTTACATGGTGGGCTTAAAAAGGATTTAGGCATTGAAGGGATTTTCATTTTCCACAATATAGAATATATTATTATAATTTAAATATGGATAAAATTAGAAAAAAAATTTAATGTTAACAGTAAATTATATTTTGAGCCAGAACAAGAGTATAATATTTAAAAGCGGTGGATGAAGATTTTTGATAGAGGGAAAAAAGAAAACTGTTCCCAACATAATGATGACGAAAAAATAGTTAAGGAGCACGAGTTAAGAGGGAGATATAGTGAGATAGGTTTGAGAGCCTGCCCTTTGACTTTGTACTTAAACCTTTGTTGTTATCATCTTCCTTTTCAAATGTGCACTAAATTCCCAAACCCCTCAGCTTCCAAACCAACACACAGTTTCATATGCTCACCCTCAGATTTCAGTGTTCCTCTTCATTTCAATTAATTCAATTCAATTCAATAAAAGTCTCTGCGTGAATATATTATACCATGGAGCCCATTTTAATTTGTGCAGAGAGACAAATAGTTACAGTTTTACCAGAATCATGTATTTCTGGGCGGGGGGCTGAGGAAGTGCCTTAAGATATTTAAGAGAGATGTGAAGGGTTTGGTTTTGGGCAGGGTTTTGATCACATGTCCGGTTGCTAATTTGTTATGAGGAGTACAGAATTAACAATGTACTGATGTGACCATTTGAACCTTGACTCATTGATCTTTCTAAATTGATGTCCAATCCAGATTTTAAAACATTGTTCATAGCCTTGGAGTAATTTTGCCTACATTTAATTTTAATATCTTTGAAAGATGGTATTAATAATCAAGGGGGGAAAAAGAAAAGGATTTCAATTAATCCCAAGCGACACACATTCATGAAATTAAGCGTTACCATTATCATGTTTTTGAAGATATTCGTGGAAATTAAATGATTGATAACAAAGAAGAATTAATTAATAGAATTCATGAAATGTAAATGTTGTAAATATTGTGTGTGAGTGTGTCAAAGGAAGAAGTCTCATATAACTTAAGATTGGGAACGCCCTAGTATAAAATTAAATATGAGCTTGAATTAGTAAAAAGGATGATATGAGGAGTCTTTGAACTGACCGTTGGAATTTTAATTGACCAGTTTTAATAACATTTAAAAGGTTTTATTACATTAAATTGTCATTAACACTTGTTTTGTAACTGTCGTTTTAATTGTCATTAAACCGTTTTTAATGGTCATTATAACTCCTCAACGGTCACATGTTTCTGCCTATAAAAGGCAATGTTCTGTGCATAGTTAGGATACATAGAGGTTCCGGAGCTCCTCTCCTCTCTCCCTTCTTCTGAGTTACACTGATATCTTTCTGCAGTTCTGTCACTTTGCTTTCTGCAGGAAGGGTTTATTTTATCCTAGGGAGTGCCACTTCCAAATCTACTAGAGGGTTGCGGAATATCTCCTAAGGACAACGTCCTTAGACGAGACTCGAACTATTTGTTTATTGTGTTTCACCAGGTGTTACAGCTAACAATCTGTATGGTGTGAGGTGGTGACGCCAACAATAAACCACTTTCAAGTCTCTTGGTTACTATTTTCCCAATAATTTTCTATTCTTTCAATCAATCATAAGACCTTGTCTGTATAAATATTGTGTATGTGACCATCTTATGAAAAAACATATATATATATATATATATAATCCAACATGAGTTTGGCTAGTACAGTGGCCTTGGAGTTCAGCCTTCATATATGTAACTAACAAGCCTTGTTATTAATATTCTTTCCTAATTAACTCTCTAATCAAAATATTTTTTATATATTCATTCATATTTTAAAACTAATTGACTTCTTTCTTCCTTTGCTTCTTTCATTTTTTATTTTTTGGTTCTATTTTATTTCCACTATCCAGATCTTTTATCCTCTCCATCCCATGAACACGGAATTGATCTGATCACTTTATTTCGTTTAACATAAAAATCAACTTTAATCTTTGACTCTTTTTGTTATCTATTTAATTCAAAATTCTTCGCCATTTTTTCTTTTGTGCTGTATTATGCCGTGCAAGATGCTTCGTTGCATTTGAGACGAAATTTGACAGTTTTCTGTTTTGAAAAAAATATTCAACTTGAACTTTGCTCAGACTTTGCGCACATTTTATTGTTGAAATATTTACGAAGTTTCAATGTTAATAGCATATGTCAATATTTAGGAGTAAAGGAAACGTGAATTCATATATTAACAGCGTTAACATTGCTAAGGGAAAACACTAACACAATAAATTCAAGTGATGACCGGGTAAACTTAAGTGATAACTGTTGTGTAATTAAATGCTATTAATCTTAAATTTAAAACATGTGTAAATTGAAAAATCTCTAAATGCCTCAATTTCGCTTGCAAGAATTTGTCGGTTTATTTTTGTTTAATAATCCAAATATATTATATTAAAAAAATTAAAACTTAAATATGTTTTGTCAGCCATACAATCATCATTTAAGTTTGCGGCATTAACATTTCTGTTAGCAATATTAACGGTGTTAAATATATAAAGTTAAGGGACCAAAAGTATACTTCATATAAAATTTAAAAGACTAACGGTACATTGTAGCCCACAACAATATAATGGGATTGATGTACAGATTAATTAATTTGCTTAAATTAAACCAAAAATAGTTCTGATTGACATCATCGATCAATATAATATGGCCATGACAGGAAAAATTTTCCTCCCTCTCCACCTCTTTTATTCTCTCCCATCCCATGAACACGGAATTTCGATCTCATTAGTTTATTTCGTCCCATTAACATATGAAACTCAACTTCAGTCTTTGACTCTTTTTGTTACCTACTTAATTCAACCATTTTTTGGAATTTTGATCTCATTAGTTTATTTCGTGCAAGATGCTCATCAGATCTAGTGTACCTGAGGGATCATTGTCTTGAAGTGGCTGTTGGGGGCTCAGATAGCCAGAGGCCACCTTAGTCTGAGTATGTGTAAAGATGATAAAAAAAAACATTTTTAAAAGTGCTTTATTAGTAGTAAGATGGAGATCGAGTGGTGCAAATTTAAGACAAATGTAATATTGCTTTAACTTTTATGTGAGTAAGTGAAAAGCGACTTACCATATGTATAAAGGACTTGAAGTAGATGATTAAGGATAGGGTTGCGTTGAATGAATGGGGAAATCAAATGAAGAGAAACTTTAGGAGATATTGTCGTTTATGGGGTTTTGATAGTGCCATAAAACTTTGAGAATGGAGAGAGAAAAAGGACTGAAAATGAAAAGCTCTCTCTATATTTTGGGATGTGTTTTATCTAGTAGGTGTGAACAGGGTTGTTCAATGGAGGCATCAGAACATGGCTTCTCTGGACCATTATCGCCTCAGACACATCCGTACCTAAATTTGAGTTCTGAGTTTCTCTCTTCGATTCAAAATATAAACTTTAAATAACCAAACGTGTTTATTAAAAAAATCAGTTAAAACTTAAGAGTAATAAATATGTAATACATGTATTTTCTTAGATATGCCCCTATTTATAAAGAGAATAAGTGAGAGGCAACAAGTGAGAAAAAAGATAAAAGAGAATGTATTGAAAAACGGTAATGAGGGAGTGTGTGACAAAATTGACAAAATAGAATTCATATAGGTATCACCAACCTTTTAATGAATGCAATACATATAATTAATGAGGAGTAAAAATGGCAAAAATCCATTAGATGTTCAGAAAACTATTGTCGGACTCTTGTAAAAAGGATCAAGGTAATTCAAATTTTGGAGTCTTATAAAAAGGACCGGAGGGAGTATACAGTGTTTGGAGAGTGAAAAGCAAGTGTGCAGATAGAAAGAGAGATGTTGCAACAAATATATACTATATATAATTACTTCTTCCAGTCTACAATATAAGTCACTTATAACCAAATAGTTTGGTTCACAATATAAGTCATTTGATGAGTAGTTAATGCTTGTTTTTCAATTTTACCCATATATGTAATTAATGTTTAAATATAACTTTTTGTATTTTTCTTTCTTCTTCAAAACCTCATTTAATATAGGTAAATTTAGAAATTTTGCAATTCAAGACAAATTTAATAAGTTGCCTATCATTTCTTGACTCTAATAAGTTAATTGAGGTGGCCTATGTTGTGGAGCAGAAAAAGTAAATCTTATGTTTATTCAATTAGAGGCATATCACTGTAGTATCATTTAATATATCTCACCCTTTCTCTCCTTTCATTTTCATCTCCCCCCTCTACCTTAATTAAGATTAAAAATTAAACGATTAAGATATAATATCTATATAAAATCATATTATAATAGTGTATTACATAAAAAATTAAGCTGTTAAAATTTGACTGGGCCATCGTCACAAACTCGAGATTACCCAAAAATAGAAAGAATAATGGTTTTATAAAATATTAAATAATCGATCTCAAGGGTTCATTTTGCAATCCAATGAAAAAAAGAAAAGGAGAGAAGGGAAGGAGGGAGAGCATTCAAATCAGTACCATTATTAATATACTCAGTACCAAAAAATTGAGGAAATTTTGTTTGCTTAAATACATTATTTGCTTTTGGCCAAAAAAAAAAATACATTATTTGCTTAATGAACTGCCCATTGGAAATAGACCCAGATTATCAATTGTTAGCTAACTGTATTAATGCATATATATCCCTTAATTTTATAATGAAAATTGTATGAATTTAACTTACGTGGAATTATGTGCCATCCAAAGTGTGGTCCGTTTCAGACTTCATGCAATGCACAGACTTAGATCTAATTAATGTTTAGTGGATGTGTATGAAGCCATGAAGTAGTGTTTTACCAAATACAAAAAGAAATATTAAGAACATTAATTGAAGTGTGAAATAGAATAATCAAAACTAGTGACAAGGTTTGAATGGACCCTACCACTACACTGGTTTAATTCTTTTGAATTAGTTCAATTATACTGATTCATTGTTTTCCCTTGCCTCACTTGTAAATTCAATTTCCAGCATATTCACTATTCTATATAATATTGGGTGTGTCTATATTATGGGCCATATCCCATATGTCACCCTAAGTAACTTCGGGAGGATATATATATATATATATATATAAAGGCTTCAAGGTTTAGTTGTAATAAAGGGATAAACATTAAGGGCCATATGTCACTTTAATTAAGGACCTTTATCTGTCTCTTTAGGACTCAGAAAAATCTCTATATATATCATCACAGACTTTAATTTATATATCACTCCCTCCAGCTGTCATATACAGAGTGGACAATTAAACATAGTCTGTCTAAATAAAATGTTTGGTATGTTTATTGTTATATCTGAATGGTAAAGGGATAAAGATAAATTAAGCTTCACAGTCTCACACACACTGGGATATGGTCAGAAACTTATAATTCATAGGGGAAAAAATCAAAATGAATCAATAATTATAATATGATGGGTGAAAGCGTGTGGTAGGCACTGTATAGCCTTCGGAAAATGACACTCTCACATCAAATAGGAAAAAAAGAAAAAGCACATGAAATTGGTTTCCAAACTTTTAAAATATAAAGTACTTTTAATTGAATCGCGGATTCTAGAAAACAGTTAAAATTAGTTAAAAAATAATAAATATGTAGAAAAAGTTACCTTTTTTCTAAAGATACCCCTGTTTATAAATGAGTAAGAGAGAAATTAATGATAAGAACAGAAAGAAAGAGAATATATGGTAAATAAATTATGTAAGAGAATAATGGCAAAATGGATAAAACTACTTTAAACAAAGTTAAATGGGACCTTATAAAAAGGATAAGCCCATTCAAAAAACAAACATTTATATATAGAGACTAAGGAGAACTACGTGGTATCAAAAAGAAAAAACTAAAGATATTTCTAACTTTCAGAGACTTTCACTAATCAGGACAAAAAAGAATAATAATAATAACAAATATGAAATAATCCACTTGATTCTCACACTCGCCTTCTAATAATCAGGACAGAATAAGGGGAAACACAGTGAATCTGATCGGAGAAAGCGTCCGTGATTTGGGCGATACTTGGTCTGGTTTTCCATTTTTAGTTGTTCAGTTCTTAAACACAAAGTATAGGATCCACACATTGTTTCGTTATTGTATTTTCTTTTTTCTTTTTTTGGTTACAAAGGCAAGCAAAGCTTGAAAGGGATAAGTCTATAGGCTAGTTCCTACAGAATGATCATGAGGTGTCAACCCACGATCCAAAGCAAAAAGCAGGATACATTCAGTAGGGGAAGTCCCTAATTCCTTGTATTCATGTGGTATCCTATGCGCTTCTCCTGCCAGAAAATCTGCACATCTAATACTTTCCCTATGGGTGTGGGAAATTTCTACCTCCCAGTCGCTATAAATGAGTGATATGGTATCCAAAATAACATCATACAACGGATGATCAGAATCACAACGATTGGATAAAAGGTGAATTGCCTGTAGTGAGTTCGTGAACAACTTGATTTTCTTGAGTCCCAACTGCTTACATAGTAGAAGACCCCGACGGATTGCATGGATTTCTGCAGCAGCTGGGAAAGTACGTCCTAGCTTCTGTTGAAATCCACGTATCCAGTCACCTCGGTGATCTCGAATAACACCTCCACATGCAGCTTGGCCTTCTCTCCTTACCGATCCGTCAACATCTAGACGGTAGATTCCCGGATCTGGGGGATACCAGTGAAGTAGTCCTCGTTCTGGAACCTGGAATATCTGATGCCGAAACCTGCCGTTCTCCACACCTTCCGAGAGATGGTACATGCATCTGTGAACTATCTGTTTAGGGCTGTCCGATGACCCTTCAAAGGCTTGACTGCACCGGTTCTTCCAAAGTAGCCAGCATGTTGAGCTGAATACTTTTTGCCAAGACCATCTCACCATCCTGTTGTTTCCCGGTGAGTGTTGTGCATTCCAACTGAGCCAGTCCTGCAAATTACCAGAAAAAACATACTATAATATAGGGGGTTAGTTAAAACTAACCACACTCTCTGAGCTTGCTCACAATCTCTCAAAATATGAAGTATACTCTCCACACTATCACACTGAAAAGGGCAGGTGTTTAGGACGCTCGGATTGTGTCTCGCTCTTAACTCATTAGTAGGAAGCCTTTCATGGTATTCTTGCCACAGAAAGATTTTGACTCGTTCAGGAATTCCCTGATGCCATAGAGACTGCCAGCGAGATTGGTTCCTGGAACCATGCTGATGATATATAGCGTCATAGGCAGACTTAACGCTGAAGGTCCCATCAGGAGCATTCCTCCAACAAACCACATCATCTTCAGTGCTCGAAGGCAGGGGCATCAACATTATTTTATCAACCACCCATGTAGGAAGGTAAGATTCCCATTTAGCTCTGTCCCAGTGACCCGATTGAGTTACGAAAGATCGCACAGTGGCATTCACATCAACCAAGTGAACGTTATGATCAATATGAAATTCCAGAGGGTTGTCCACCAGAGACCAGCACTCCTTCCACTCAAGCATTTGCCAAGGCCTCTTTTAAAATCGTCCCAGACAGTCACAATGCCACTCCAAACAGCCGATTGATTTCGCCTCTTCCGGACAAGAGGGTCAGTGAGCAAACCACATGCGTATTTAGCACGTAAACATTTCACCCAGTAAGCATCCGGTTTCTTAATAAGACCCTAGCATAGCTTCATGAGGAAGGCTTTATTTTGACAGTGTAAGTCTTTAAACCCCAAGCCGCCTTCACACTTTCTTTGTTTTAGCACGTCCCAGGAGAGCAAATGCAATTTTTTGGAGTCCTCATGATGATTCCAGAAGAAATCACGGCTAAGCTTTTCAATGGTTAGAAGGACACCCTTCGGGACAAGAGTTGATTGCATCTGATACTGAGGGATTGCCGAGAGGACCGATTTAATGAGAGTCGACCGGCCCGCCATACTTAGGAATTTACCTTTCCAGTTTGCCAATTTTAATTTTACCTTCTGTATGAGCGGAGAAAAGGTCCTCTTAACCATCCTTTTGTGTAAGAGAGGAACACCCAAGTATTTGCCAAGGTCTGCAGTCAAGCCAACACATACAATCTGGCTCGTCTCATAAGCCCTGTTGAAATGAACTTTTTTTGAAATGAACATCTTGGATTTGTTCAGATTAATCTTGTGACCAGAAACTTGACAAAATAGAGCCATGACACTTCGAAACTCCACCATCTGCTCATTTGAAGCCTCTCCAAAGAGAATCAGATCATCAGCAAAGAAGAGATGGGAAATATTAGGACCAGAAGAGCTCAGTTTGAGAGGGTTCCATTTTCCCAGCTCCACTTCTTGGTGAATAAGTTGGCCGAGCCGCTCCATACAAAGGACGAACAGATAAGGACTTAGGGGATCACCTTGTCTCACACCCCTAGATGGGTGAAAACGCTCAGAGGTGATGCCGTTCCAAATAATGCTCATAGAAGTGGAAGATACACAGGACATAATCAGCTTGATAAAGCTAGCACCAAGACCCAAGCTGTGAAGAGTGAACTCAAGAAAGTGCCAGTCAAGTCTATCAAAAGCCTTTTCCATGTCAACTTTCACTGCAACAAAACCCTTGTTACCACGCTTGGTTCTCATAGTGTGAATTGCTTCCTGGGCAATAATGATATTATCCACCCCCTGTCTTCCTGCAATGAAACTACATTGGTTTTCAGCGATTAGGTGGTTCATGACACCTTTGAAACGATTTGCGATAACTTTGCTGACAATTTTGTAGCTCACATTGCATAACGAGATAGGCCTGAAGTCTTTTAAAGATAAGGGATGGTCAATCTTGGGGATGAGAGTGATATTCGTATGGTTAATATCCTGAATGACCTCCGGATTATCAAAAATCCTGGTGACCAATCCTGGTGACCAGATCGCAAATCTTTTGCCCAATATGATTCCATTGGGTATGAAAGAAATGGGGATTTAAACCATCCGGACCTGGAGCTTTAAACGCTCCCATCTCAAAAGCAGCATTCTTAATCTCCGTAGGGGTAATTTCTGATTCAAATTTATAATCACCAATAGTCAAATTTATTAAATTCATATTTTTAAAGACTAATTATTTGTTTTTTTAGTCATGTCCTAGTTAGGTGACAACTAGCGTCCTCCCCCCCCCCCAAAAAGTAATGATGGGTTTCAATATCTAAAACAAACACTCTATTCTCTAACACTATGAACGGCAATGTTAGTTTATGATGCCTTGTAAAATACAGTCCTCCACGTACAGAGGTGAAAATTGCAAATATAGAAAAGCCAGTGAGTCTAAACAATGTAGTGATGAGACAAGGCTTATTGTTAGTTATATACACACACATATATATTCTTGATGGAATTGATAATTAATGAGTTAAATTTTAATCGATAATTTTCCTTTTCTTCCAAGTTTCTAGTCTTCACGTACCCTTAAATAAAAAATGGATGGTTTTTTCTTAAGTAAAATTCAACTTGAGCGTTGCTCAGACTTTGCATACATGTTATTGGCCGGTGAGATATTTACAAAGTTTCATATCTATAGATGAAACTTCCTTCATCAATATTCTTCTAATAAGTTGATGAATGTGATTTAATTAGCTGCAATAAGTTATTGGTTGCGGTGGTAAACGACCTCACCCCGTAAGGAGAAGAACAAAAGTTTGAATCTCGGGAAGTGTATTTATTGGGAAAGGTGAAAACTCTTTACGCTCTAAACTTCAAAAAGAAAAACCTCTCCATATTATTAAAAAAAAAAACAGAGAAACAAAGGCAAGTCATAGGAGAAGGAAATTAAATTAATTAAGAAGGTGGCTTGAGGAGGAAGAGTAGGTGAGTGTTTTTTTTTTTTTCCTTGTGGCCATCGGGGTGAGATTTGAATCATATAAGAAAAGAGAAGTACGTATGTGGCACACCAAACCTTAAAGGACCCCACCAAAGAAGAAACCCTATATTATGTATGTCTCATTAGTTTTTTCTTCATAGCTTTTATAAGATCACCGAGCCCCTTCATTAATTACTACATATAAACAAACGAAGTATTATTTTTTTCCTTTGTCAGCGCATTGAGTATCAAAGGAATTTATTAAAATAAGTCACATGGTTCATTGCCTGTGAATATTGCAGCTTCCTATAGAATTTGTATATTTTTTTGGTTGTATAAATATAATAAGAAGATTGATGATATAATCTCATATAAGAGTTTATTTTTATTGATAGATAATTATTGGTATGATCAGTAAATTTAGGAAATTATTAAATCTAGTTATATATTAAGTTCTTCCAGAGGAATTCTTGAATTTCATAAATATTTAGACTTTTTTCCCAAAAAGATATTGAGACTTAAAATACATAAAGTTAGCTTCACTTATGCAACTTGCATGTTTTAGTTATACTCCCTTCCGTCCTAATTAATATTTATCAAGCTTAAAAAATTTAAATAACTGGTATTGGTTCTCTTTACCCAACACAATTGAGCATTAACTTAGGGTATTCTGTTAAAAATAAAAAGAGATGGATGATATATGGATGAATTTCTATATAAATGACTAAAGCGATCGAGGTGTTAGAAAAAGTCTTGAGGAATAAGTAATAAACATTATGGCCATATGCAAAGGTATAATCTTAATATGACACAGAGCAGCGAGCCTTTATTACATATAATTCAAATAAAGTAGCTGGTCCCTTGTGAATTGACTCCCAAGGACATGACAGACCAAATTTGGCGCATAGCAAACAGAGGAACGAATTATGTCGTCTCAAAAGGAAAAGATAAAGGTGTTCCTAACTTTCAGAGACTTTCTCTAATCTGGACAAAAAAGATTATAATAATAACAACAACAACTATAAGGGACTATTTATGTCGACTTTCTTTTATTTTCTATAATGTCTAGCAACCTGTGCAGATGATATATCAGACTAACTCTCCCCCACTAAGCTCTTTTATGACTTTGTCCTTGGCTTTATGCTTATCTCTCAATGACCCAACGCGTTCACATCAACAAGTGCGTGAATCACCTACTTTAATATATGTTAGCATTGCTGACGTGTTGAATCAGGGATCAAGAGTTATGCGAACTTGCTTTTCATTATCTCGTTAAATTATCCTATATTGTATGTAATGCTTGAAGCAATTAATGCTTGCTTTTCAATTTTGCCACATGTAATTAATATTTGAATATGGCTTCTTGTATTTTTATTTCTTCTTTAAAATCTCATTTAATAATTGCATTCCACCGTGAAGTTATTGAAAAATACTGTAACGAAACATTAAATACAATAAAGCGTCCGTGATTTGTTCTATACTTGAGCACAAAATATAGGATCCACACATTGTTTCGTTACCGTATTTTTCTTTTGAATTTTAAGTCCCCTATTCTTTTTTTTTTTTTGGAATACAAAGGCAAGCAATGCTTGAAAGTTTACAAATCAACGGGCTATGTCCCACTGATTGTTCATGTGGCAGCCACCACACTCCAAAGCAAAAAGATGGATACATTCCATAGGGGATGTCCCCAATTCGACAGAAGCCTAGGTATTCATATGAGCCCTTCGTGCAAGATAATCAGCACAGTGAATATTCTCCCTATGTGTATGGGAAATCTGCAAATCCCAGTCCGCATAAATAAGGGACCTGGTCTCGAAGATAAGATCATATAAAGGGTGGTCAATCCCACTTTGTGTCGATAATAAATGAATGGCCTGGAGAGAGTCAGTAAACAGTCTGACTTTTTTGAAGCCCATCTGCATACATAACTTGAGTCCTCTTTGGATTGCATGGATTTCCGCAGCAGTTGGGAAAGAGTGACCTAACTTCTGTTGAAATCCGCGAATCCAATTGCCTTGGTGGTCTCGGATGACCCCTCCACAGGCTGATTCACCATCACAAGCAGTCGAACCGTCAACGTCAATACGGAGAGAGCCCTCCTCTAGTGGTTGCCAATGAAGTATCCCTCGCTCAGGGACTTGAAATATTTGATGAAGGAAGTGCCCGCTTTCTACACTCTCCGATAGATGATAGATGCATCTGTGAACTAATTCTTCTGGTTTGATAGCTCTACCTTCAAAAACCTGGCAACACCGGTTCTTCCAAAGTAGCCAACATGTGGTACTAAAAACTCTCTGCCACGACCATCTAGCCATCTTCTTGTTTCCTGGAGAATGCTGTGAATTCCATTTAAGCCAATCCTGCAAACTACCAAAAGAAAACATAGTAAAGTATAGATGGTTAGTTAAAGAAGCCCACACTCTCTGAGCCTGCTCACAATCTCTCAAAACATGAAGGATACTCTCTTCAATCTCACACTGAAAAGGGCAAGTGTTTAGGGTAGTTGGGTTATGTCTCTCTCTAATCTCATTTGTTGGGAGCTTCTCGTGGAAAACTTGCCACATAAAGTGTTTGACTCTTTCAGAAACTCCCCAGTGCCATAAATGACGCCAGTGGGATTGATTACTGAGGTTCTGCTGGTGGAAGATACCTTCATAGGCAGATTTCACGCTGAAGATACCATCAGGAGCGTTTCGCCAACAAATAACATCATCCTCAATGCCTAATGGAGGGGAGAGCATCATGATTTTTTCAACCACCCAATTAGGCAGAAAGGTCTCCCATTTGACCCTGTCCCAATGACCAGATTGGGTGATAAAGGAACGTATAGGAGCATCCATATCAACAATGTGCATGTTCCTCTCAATGAAGAATTTTAGAGGCTTATCAACGGGGGCCCAGCAAGCCTGCCAAGCCTGCGTGGTCTTACCACTTCTGAGCTTCATTCCAAGCCCCCCTTGGAATTCATCCCACACAGCGGATTGATTGCGCCACCTTTGCACATGAGGAACCAAAGATGAACCACAAGAGTATTTTGCACGTAAACATTTCACCCACATAGCTTCCGGTTTTGTGATAAGATTCCAACACAATTTCATGAGCAAAGCCTTGTTTTGGCAGTGAAGATCTTTTATTCCCAGACCTCCTTCATGCTTCCTCCTTTTGAGAACATCCCATGCAATCAGGTGCATTTTTTTATTTTCATCATGCTGATTCCAAAAGAAATCTCTGCTTAACTTTTCAATTGAAGAAAGGACACCTTTTGGAACCAAAGTCGATTGCATCTGATATTGAGGAATGGCAGACAGAACAGACTTTATGAGTACCGACCGGCCTGCCATGCTCAGATATTTACCCTTCCAGTTTGACAACTTCAATCTGATCTTTTGAAGAAGCGGGGCAAAAGTCATCTTGACCATACGTTTGTGAAGAAGTGGAACACCCAAATATTTTCCAAGATCAGCCGTCAGCCCAATCCCTACCATCTGGCTCAACTCATAAGCTCTGTTAAAATGGACATTCTTGGACACCAACATTTTTGATTTACTAAGATTAATCTTGTGACCAGAAACCCGACAGAACAGTTCCATAACGTTTCTCATTTCTTTTTGCTCCGAAGAAGCTTCACCAAAGAGGAGAGATCATCGGCGAAGAAGAGATGGGAGATACGGGGACCCGAAGGGCACAATTGGAGGGGACGCCAGTTCCCTAATTCCACCTCCTGATGAATTAGTTGACCGAGTAATTCCATGCAGAGGACAAACAGATATGGACTCAGAGGGTCACCCTGCCTTACTCCTCTTGAAGGGAGGAAAGAATCAGAAGACATACCATTCCAGATAATGCTCATGGAAGGGGATGAGACACAACACATGATCAACTTAACAAAATCCGCACCTAATCCTAGGCTATTAAGAGCGAATTCCAAGAAACGCCAATCAAGCCTGTCAAAAGCCTTCTCCATGTCTACTTTCACAGCAATAAAGCCCTTTCTTCCTCTCTTGTTCCTCATGGTATGGATCGCCTCTTGAGCTAAGATGATATTGTCCACAGCTTGCGTCCCGTGAATAAAGCTATATTGGTTTTCAGCTACAAGATAGCTCATGACACCCTTGAGACGATTGGCAATAACCTTGCTGACAATTTTGTAGCATACATTGCACAAAGAGATGGGCCTAAAGTCTTTCAAGGATGTAGGATGATCAACCTTAGGAATAAGAACAATGTTTGTCTGATTTATCGCACGCACCTCATCCGGATTGTCAAAAATGCTAATTACCAGATCACAAATCTTCTGCCCCACCAAATCCCACTGAGTTTGGAAAAAGTGGGGGTGTAAGCCATCAGGACCCGGAGATTTGAAAGCACCCATCTCAAAAGCCGCGTTCTTGATCTCAACCGGAACAACCTGCCTTTGAAGAAGATCAAGTTGCTGAGCGTCTAAAGCTGGAAAACGGGCCGCCCAAGGAGAGAAAGGAGAAGAGGCATTCTCAACTGAATAAAGCTTATGGAAGAAATCAAAAGCCATATCTTTTAAGAGATTCGCATCCGAGACCCAGCTGCCATTATCATCTTGAAGGGTCGCAATTTTACTCCGTTTCCTTTTTGAAATAACGTTAGCATGAAAATATTCCGTATTTCTGTCACCGCCGCTTAGCCACTTACACCTTGATTTCTGGAACCAGATCAATTCTTCTTGCAGAGCAATTTTTTGGTACATGTCCCAAAGATTTCTTTCAATCTTATAGAGCCCATTTTGGGAACCCTCTCTTCTCCTAACACGATCAATACCTTCCAATCTACGGATGATTTCTCTCTTCCTTTTCGCAACATTTCCAACCACTCTATCGTTCCACTCTGAAGCATCTTTTGCGAACTGAGATTGACCTTGGAGCCAATTTTTCCCTTGCCAGGCTGTTTTAATCACTTCACTGAAACCTTCTTCAATGCACCATGCAGCTTGATAACGAAAATTCCTAACCCTATTACCACGAGTGTTGTCCAAATGATCAGCAACAACAACCACACGATGATCAGATTGTGCAACTTGCATGTTTTAGTTTCACTCCCTTCCGTCCTAATTAATATAGAACCCTTTTAAATAATTTATCAAGCTTAAAAAACTATTTAAATAACTGATAGTGACTCTTTAGTCTTGTGAATTGACTCCACAAGGACACGACATACCAAACTTGCCGCATAACAAACAAACAAACAGAGGAACGAATTTAATCTATTGTGATAGCTAATTAATGAAAGAGCGAATATAATATCATATGCAGTCTCATTTATGGCTTCAATATGTCACTGGAACGTGACGAAAATCTGCATTAGAAAACAAAAGCGATGAGATTGGAAAGAGATCAATGAAAAGATAAAAAGAAGAATAAGACTGTTAGTAGACAAGTAAGATCTAGTATATTCATACTTTGGATGAGCATGTAAGGAATTGTTTATACTTTATAAAGGCAGGCAGTTGATGATTTGGTCTTGATTAATAATGAAAGGTTTGAGAATCAACCCAATGGCTAATAAATGACTTGATAACAATAATAATGAAAACGAATATAAAGGGGATATTCATATTCGATGAAATAATAGATATATAAGGTTGTCGCCTCACTTTTATATATCAGCTCTTTCCTTTCCTTTCCAGTTTCCCATGTCACCTAATTTAACTCTTTTTTTACAAATAATTAACAATATAATTTTGTTTCTCTTCTCTTTACATGATTATGGTTGAACTGTTGAACTTGAACAAACCACAAACTCCACATTAGCTGTAAAAAATTATTCTTAGCCAACAAAACACCAAGATACAAAATCCTAAACGAAAACAGTACATGCTGTAAAGCTAAAAAGAACAAGAAGTACTGCAGGTGATGGTTATAGCTCGGTGGTAATTAAAACACAAAATTATATAGTGCCATAATAATTCAGATCGTTTATCATCAAGTTCCATCAAGATCTGAATAATACATAGCAATCTTAACAGTAAAATCACGCAAAGGAGATACTGACAGAGAGAGAATAACAGAAAGATAGAAAGGTATAAAGAGACTATCCCAGAAAGAGAGGGAATGATAAAGGGATTAGGGATTTTTATGGGGGAAGGGGGAGGGGATAGGGCAGAACCCTTTTTAATTTCCCGGCCAAGGACACAAAATGACATGCATGGGAAGAGAAATGAAAGCACGCGTAATGACAGTGACAAGGAGCAAATCTTGTTAACGAACTCTTGCAAATACATTGTGTAATCCGAGTCACGTCCAAAGACGTTGTCACGCGCTTATTTTAATTTCACCTTTACCAGAGTATTCGTGGAAAATGATATGCGGTTCGGTGCGCAACACAGGAATAGCATAAATATACTGATAAAAAGTGATCGATTATAGAAATTTCTCATAGGGGTTCGTACATAATAATACCATCAATATAGCCACACAGGGCTACCAGGATATCTAAACCCGTCCGAGTGAAATGGAGACATCTTCCCGTCTTCGTTCCACCACCGCAATCCCCTCGTACGGTTTTATTCTTTGTTCTGAGCGTATTTTCTATATTCACCTGTCTAAATTGTGGGTAGGGGAGGGTAAGATTCGAAAGAATCTCAGTAGGAAAACAATACCAATATTCATGCAAGATAAGTGCTTAATGCATGATATGCTTGCATTATATAAACTCATGCTAACACAATGACATATTTGCGTCCTCAATGTTTCGTGCAACAAAACTATGGCCATATTATAAACAGAAACAGAGCTTCAATTATTCATATATGTTTCACATAATCAAGCAAAGCAATAACATGCATCAATACACCATCACAAATATCAAATACATGCAGGAGAGGTAAGTTCCCTACCTTGTGTCCCTTTTGCTAAACAGACATAGTTCCTTGATTTACATGCAAACAGCTTGGGCTCCATATTCGATCCTACAATTCCAATTGCATCATTTAGACACTTTCACAGTGTTTCTGGTGGTTATATGAGTCAATCTTGATAAATGACAAAAATGCCCCCGGGACCGACTCGGCCCCGCCGCAACCGGTCCGACTGTATTTTCCTAAAATTTTGACATGGGCTATTCTGACATATTTTCGCCCAAGGAATCCATTTTTTAACTTAGAATTATCAAATTCAATGTCAAATTATAAAATTACTCTTGGCAGCCCCACCTTAAGGGTTTCAGGGGCGTTTAAGGAATTATGTTTTTCGACCTTTTCCGAAAAAGTGACGAACTGTAACCCTACCTAATTTTCCCTCTTGAACTCAATGGAACCATCAAATCATTGAAAATCCAACTCTAACCCCTCCAAACTAGTCATGGCCGAAATTCTCAGTTCCTTAAGAAAAAATTGGGAGTTTTTTGGTTTCGGCTCCGCAGACGTGTTTCTTTTTACTCCTAACCACTTTATTAACTATTATATTAGGTTATAACTACCATTTGGATCCAATTTCGGCAGCATAACCCCTAGGCCAATTTAATTTCCAAATTTCAAATCAATGACAATCCGACGAAATTTCACCGATTAAATTGTCCACAGCAGCCAGAACAATCAAAGATTGAAGTTTCGGAAGTTACCTCAAGCTCCCTTTGGCTTTTCCCCTTCAGGCTGAAACCCTAGCTCTTCATAACAATGAAATTTTAGCCTCCAACACCTTAATTCATATAGAAGAACAACTTAGGAGAAATATTACGCAAGATAGGAGCTAATTCACCAAAAAGATCAAGCTTACCTGGCGAATTTTCTCATCCTTCTCTCTATAAATGCTCTCAACTCTTCCTCTCTCTTTTTGCTAAACTTCACGTCGGTTTGGATGGAGGAAGAAGATAGGAAATTTTTTAAAAATCCATGCTTATGTCATTGTCTCTTTTGCTTGTGTCATAATTTCCTAAAATGCCAAATTCCAACTTTTATGTACATAACTTAATGTTATAAGCCCAAATAACATGTAAATAATATTTCCTCTTCTTGGCCCATGCTAAAGACATCCTAGGAGGTCCTTACATTAGCCCAAATGACTTTTCCATTCATCTCATAATTTTAAAAATTGCCATCACATTTTCATTTAATTTTCGAATTTAATGGCAATTCTGGCAGATTTTCTGCCCTAACTTTGAAAAATCATAACTAATTCTGAAAAAATCGAAATGCAGTCATCTCAAATCCAATAGAAAGCTATTTAAGTCTTCTTTACTGGAAAAATATGGATCAATGTAGTTCATAACCACAAAAATAAAGAATTGCACAAAAGTCCATACTGCTCCAAAACAGATTCCAATTTCAATCCCAAATTTTGGAAATCATAACTCTTAGCTCACAAATCGAAATGACACAAATTATATATCTATTTTGAAGCTTGACATGTGAAATTTAAGACTAAAAATTTTCATAATTTTTAGACACAATTTGCCCATTCAAAATGTCCATACAAACCGACTGCCCTGTACAGAGTTTCAATGGATAGAATTTCCAACTTTTGCACAATTGTTCCCAACAGTTCCAATTTCACAACGAACACTCTCCCCACACAAATTTTCACAAGGAAGCCATTAGAATCACTAAAACAACCAAATTCTCATCACATCCACTTTTGAAGTCATTAACCCTTAATCACTTTTTGGGATATTACATTTCTCCCCTCGTACAATAAATTTCGTCCTCAAAATTTGATACACCACTTGGAATATAATCCGGACGCCTCTTCATGATGGCTTTTGTCTCACAAATTACTTTTCAATGGGACAGTCCCTTCTAAATTACTTGCATGAACATAATCGTCGCAAGCTCCCTATCATAAATGACTAGCTCATTTCATAAGACCTCAGCAGTTGGGAGGCATATGCCACCACTCTGTTCAATCTAGTCACCCTATAAGGGAATAGCTCCCTCAAAACACCAAAGATTCACTACACACAAATGACAGCTTCTGCTAAGTTCACATATACCTTGGCCTACACTGTATCCACTTCACAGCATTACCCTCACCCGTACACCCACTAGTGACTCCGCTAGTGGTAACTGGGACTTTTAGATGTTAACCACAACATCACTTCACCGTATCAATTTTCATGACGTTACCTTCACTCGTACATCCACTAGTGACTCCGCTAGTGGTAACCGGGACTTTCAGGCATTAACAATAACATTACTTTAACATAATAACTTTTACAGCATTACCCTCACCCTTACACCCACCAGTGACTCCGCTAGTGGTAATCAGGACTTTCAAGCATTAACAGTAACATCGGGCCACTCCGGAATCTCTATCTCTTCTATCCAAAGCACCCTACTATAACGGCCCACCTAGAGTCGCAGTCTCTTCAATCCAGGCAGCCGACCGGGAGTCTCAACCTCCCATCCCACCCTTATCCTCTTTCACCCGCCGTCAACACGGCTGTTGTTAGCTACCGGAGGACTATTGGCATAGTCACACCCCATCTTCATCCTCTTTTACTGCTGGGGATGAACAAAGCTCTCACCCAAATCGTTAGCTATCGGAGGACTATTGGAATGGTCACACACACAATGAACTCATTGTCACACCCCATCTTCATCCTCTTTTACCACCGGGGATGCACACAGCTCTCACCTGAACCGTTGTTAGCTACCGGAGGACTATTGGAATGGTCACTGAAACTCCCTTTAGTTGCCTTGGGGTTCAAATACCGAATAATACTACAATATAGCAGCACGATCCAGGTCATGTTCACTTTATGGAGCCAAAAACGAAAATGATTTCTAAGTAAACTAAGTATCAAAATTGTCTAAACAAAATGGAAAAAATGATTTGATTTTTTTTATCTATGAAAAACTACTTTTACAAATAGAATTAAAATGGTCCTAAGTTACTTCTTTTTGGGATTTTTTTTGAAAATATGAAATGAAATGATGATTGAGATTAATGAAATGGAAGAAACAAAGAAATCAACAATGGAATAAGCAATCCCTCATAGCAATGGCGCAAGCAATCCTCACTTAAAATGATTATGGAATGATTATGGGAGATTTATCATGCTAGTTCCAAAAATGACTCTAAGGGCCACCCCTTAGACTAGGCCTAACATAGATTGATCAATACCAAGCCACCTTGCATATTAATCATAAAAATAAGTTCTCCCCCACACTTATTTTCCTCATACAACAAATAAGCTCAAAGAATCATAAAAATTAGGAAGAAAATGAGGAAAGAGACAACATTTGTTAGAATCTTTTAAGGCACTTGAAAGAGAAGTTCTCATCCAATATGAGAAACATGATGGTCTTCATAGTGCACACTTCTCTTTGCTTGATTTTCTTAGGTGGAGGCGGTTCAGGATCAATCGGAAGAGGTTCGAGAATGTAGGGTGAAGCTTGGTACTGCAAAGGACTCTTCCAAGTGTATGCCTGCAAAGAAGACAAGCCAGAAGTAGTACCGAATCCAAAGATATAAACATGGAGAGACTTAGAGTATTGTGTAAACATATTAAGAATAAAACTCTCCAAGTAGGAATCACACCCAAGAAAATCAGTTTGGTTCCCTTCAGTAGGAACTGAACAAGTGGTCATAATTTCAAAAGACTCTTGAGCTTGCAATGGGAAAAATGCGGAATCCAACTTAGTATTGGAGTGCATTACATCACTTTTGCAATCACAAGAGTTGGGAGGTAAAAGAGTGGAAGAGGAAAGAGAATTGATCAAGCTATTACCACCTAGAAATTCAAAACAAGTATTTTCATTTTCTATATCAGGTGGCAAATCGCAAGAAAGAACTAAATGAAAAGATTCATTTTCATTAACAATTTTATCATTCAAAATCATTTAATCTTTCCTTATCGAACTACCTAAATCATGCAATTCATAGGGATCCAAAGGTGCACAATTTTTAAGGCTTATAGCAAGTGTAGCATGCACTTTGATGTTATCAATTGAACTAGATGAAGAATCAAGATCATGTGAAGAAGAAAGCCAATTATCAATCTCCGCACAAATAGCATATGACATTTCACCCTCACATGAACAAATAGAAGTAGAATGAAAGAAAGAGGGAAAAATAAGTTCTTCATCTTGTTCAATAGCATTAAAAAATTCTAAATCATGATTGCCAACACTTGAAACAGAAGAAGAATCATGTAAGCAATCATCATTTTGACAATTATTTGAGCTATCATCAAGTTCACACTTTATCACAATTTGAGCATCCAAGCATAATGCATCAATTTTCACAATATCATGCTGAATGTGTTCATCACTTCTAGAACTAGGGAAAAGAACATGTTCATCACACATAGAAGTATTGACAGTGCAAGCAATATCATCAACTACACAACTACTATTAGAAATATCATAGTGAGCATTTTCAACATCAAGCATATTACGGGATTCGACCACAATTTCTTCATCCACCTCATCATCACTCACAACATCAAGAATAGTAGTAAGAGGAGGGTCAACTTCTTCAAAAAGAGAAGGAATAGTACCATTGTTTGGAAGTGGCTCCTATGGTAGTTGAAAATGCACTTGCTTTGTCCTGACATCACTTGTGGGAGTAGACACTAGAGATATGAAATCTTCCACTTCTGAAGTGGCATTTGGCTCTTGAGCTTGGACTCCTTGTGCCTCTTCTTATAAGTTATGGGGCCAAGGGGTTCCATCTTCACCTCTTGTCTTTACCCATAGCATATGAGCATAGTATGCCTTGAAAAACCCATCAATGTTTTCTAATTGCTCTTTTATCTCCCTAGAGCTTCCAATTATGTCTTGATGCAAGAGTAACTGAAGGTATGGCTCTTGGAGTGCTTCACACTTCCTTGTCAATGCACTTGTTAAGGAATCCATGTTGTGGGATGAGAAAAGCGCATCCAATCCACTAGGTTGAGGGGTAGGAGATTGTGGTGGAGGTTCATAGAATGATGGAGAAGGTGGTTCACAGGAAGTTCTACATTGGATAGAAGTAGGGGAAATGGGGGAAGATGAAATGGATATGATGGTTCTTGATAGAGTGGAGTGGGTGATTCTTGATGAAATGGGTAAGGTGAAGAAGTACGGTTGAAGTGGAATTGAGATGATTGGAAAGTGGATTCATGGTTAAAATAGGGGATTTGTGGACAAGATGGTTCCAAATGTGGATAGAGATATTGAGGATGTTGAGATTTAGAGGCTCTTCTTCGTTTTATGTCTGCATGGAGGGAATCCAATTCATATTGAAGCAAATCAAGCTTTTGAGAATATGTAAGATCAGAAAATGATTCATGTCTCCAAGTGCCATAAGATTCATCCACGAATTGAGAGCTTGAGGTTCTTTCATTCCTTAAACAAGAATGCATAAGAGGATTAGTGTAAACCCGAAACTTATGATCCTCATTAAACCAAGCCATTCAAATTGCAATCAATTAAATCCCGATGAATCCTAAGTCCTAAAAATGCAAATGCAAAAATAAAAGAAAATCAAGATGTTTATTGGTATTTTTTTCAAAATTTTCTATGGAAAGATGCAATATGCTATGAAAAATATGCAAAACTACCTAAACTAACTAAAATGCAACCTAAAGGCTCAAAGTACCAATCAATCAAAGATTGACACTTAGCTACTAGAGAACCAATTACTTGGCTCCCTGGCAACGGTGCCAATTTGAAACTCCCTTTAGTCGCCTTGGGGTTCAAATACCAAATACTACTACAATATAGCAGCATGATCCGGGTCGTGTTCACTTTATGGAGCCAAAAACGAAAATGATTTCTAAGTAAACTAAGTATCAAAATGAACTTAAATGACTAGGCCTAACTTAGATTGATTAACACCAAGCCACCTTGCATATTAATCTCTCTAAATTAGGTTGATTAAGCACTCTAGCAATTAAATGAACTTAAAAATCATATATAGCTTTTAATCCAATAACCGAGCCACCTCGCATTATCACTTAATTTTCTCATTAATCTTAATTTAACAATGGCCACCCATATGAAAAATCAAGATTAATGATGTTAAAGCCCAATGCTAAATATAATTGATAAATTCATATTCAATAACCAATGCAAATGCAAGACACCATTGATTCACTAACCAAGCCACCTTGAAATTAGCATAAAATGTTCACAAAATTATCAATTCAATAACTAACCAACACAAAGAAATGATAATTAAGCTAATTAACCATAATGTTAAGTGTCTAACAAAGGTTCAAGCTACAACAAATCTCTAAATACATCAAAATAAATCAATTCAACATTATAAAATTCATCCTAAGACCTAAAAATCACAATTACAATTTAGAATTAGAAAAATGGAAGAGCAAAAACTTCCCTATTGAAACTCCAATTCATACCATTACCTCTTGCTACAAGGAGGGACTATGAGAAATTAGTCACTGCCACACATAAATTCAGCTGCACCAAATAGTTCCAAAATTCTAGACATGAAATAACATAACCAGCAAAACACAATTAATGATAGAGAGTGAAGGATCAGTTGTGGTAGTGGAATAATAATAGAGGACGATGGTGAAGGTTAGAATCAATGGTGAACCACAGAGAATCGAGGAAAGTAGCCACGGTCTAGAGTGGAAGAATGAAGCATGGAGGTGGACGGTGGTGAAGAAGTGGAAATGATTCCGGCGGCCTCTCTTCTGAGCTCCGTCGGTCACTGACAGGGGTAGTTTGTCGGAGGAGGATGGTGGTGGGTGTGGTGCCGTGTGCGGTGGAACCAGCTCTCAACTCTCTAATTCCAGCTCACTCTCCTCTCCACTCCCGTCTTCCAACTCGCAACTGAGCTCCTCGCTCTCAGCTGTGTTTTCAATCTCCAACTTCCAGCTCCCTCCAATCCTCTTAGCCTTGTTACTCACAGCTCTGTTTCTCTGCTGTCTCGGGATGATACAACTCGCCAGCAGCCTGTGGTGGTGGATGAGCCGCCGGCGAGAGAGAGGAAGAAGAAGGTGAAGGGATCAATGAAGAAGAGTTGGTCCGGAGGTGTTGCGGCATCTTCCCGGTTCTTCGCCTTCACCTCTGTTTTAGGGTCTGTTTGGCACAGCGTTAACAGAGGGAAAACGTGCAGTAAGGGAAAAAAAGCCCGGTAAGCATTTATCATCCTGTTTGGGTTCACGATATACATTACTGAGCTTTTATCATTATCGTGGGTTAACAAAGAAGCTCACAGCTTGAGCTTTTTCACAGCGGCACGGCACAAATCAGTTATTATGGGCCTGGAGGTTCTTTCAATACGAACGTTCTTTTGATTGAACTTCGATAAACTAGACGGCAAAAACAATGGTTGGGGATTACATACAAGAATAGCTGAAGGAAGAAGATAACTATTTGTTCGAGAGAAAGAATGCAAATGGCGATTTCTTTAAGAGGAGCAGTCGCTGATTCTTCTACTTTTAGGTTATCTTGGTCATCAACCACTAGTTCTTCTTCTTCTTTGCATCTTGCCCAGAATTTCAGATCCAGTTCCTCATCATCATTGATACTCCCTTTGGTGAGAAGCTCTAACTATGATTATTGATCTCTTAAAGCTTCCTGAGTAGTTATTCTTTTCTGGGTAAAGTGAATTTAGGAGTTTAGTTTGTCAAGACAATTCATGACCTCTATGTGTTTGTTTAATGTCTTCTGTGAGTTAAAGCATAGCGATTGAAATAATTTAATGTCCCGTCGTGTTTTCAATTTACAGCTTTATAGGTCTTTAGAAAAAACTAGACTTTGCTGTTACAACATGATTTGGTAGTTTCTTACTTGGATTTTTAATCTCTAGAAAAGCTTATGTGTTTACTTTTTTATTTTTACGTGGAAGTTATTATTTATCAAATAAAATTTAATAATCTCTATGTAAAAATAAGAATTGAATAGTGGAAACGCATTTTTTCAAGAGGTGGAGCTCTAGATAGCTGAAATATTTAGATATGTGTTAAGGTGTCATAATACAGTTCTTTCATTTCAGTCCCACCAATTATGTTTCTTTGGGATATTGTGAATTTATGAGTAAATTTACTTTCAATGTTTGATTTGCCTAAGCTGTAGAGTATAAGTAAGCTAGCAACTTCAAGCAGAAACAGGATCATTTGCTCTGCTGTTCAAGAATCTTCCACTAGAATAACAGGTGAGTTTCTGCATTTATAATAGAAAACTCTAACGACGACTTTTTTCCACAAGCCAATTCATCTAATCAAAGTTACACATAAGCGACATGTCCAGACAAATAAACAGATGGTTTTAACTTCACAGGGCCTTGTTAAATAATAGTATGAGCAATGTTAGAACAGTATACAAAATTAAATACAAAGCGAGAGGTAAGTTTGTACTGTTCATGACTTTAGAATCATACCAACCCTCCAATTGTTCTTACATATATTGTAGATATTGATTTCAATTTCTGGTAATAGCAACTGCTGAAACAAAGGAGGAGGAGGAGGTAAATGCAGCTCCAAAAGCAGCACCTGCAAAGAAGCCTCCTGCCAAAGCACCTGTCAAGCCTCTACCTCAAATGATGGAGGAGGATGTGATACCTTCATTGAAAGCTATACTTGAAGCCCAACAAGACATCTCTGACATTGAGCTCGTCTTTCAGGACAATAAGGTTAGTAAGATGCTCTTTTCGTATCTTTGCTTTTTTACCATTAATGCCTTTTCATCCCTTAAAACTTGGGCTAAGTTGAGGAGTTACTAACAAAGCAGAGTAGGTTATAACTATTAGAGCCAAGAGCCATTGCTCTGTTATTTGGATAAAGAAAAAATTTGGAAGGCAGTTAATGATCAAGATTTGATTTGTATACTTGTTGTGTGAAGCAGCTGTTAACTGTTTATGGGCACCATGTGCATATGAGAAGTCTTATTCTCTGAATGTTGAGAGTGAAAAGGGTCCAAACAATAAATTGTTCTCATGCCCACTTCCTTTAATGGTTGGATTAACTTACCTTATTACATTGGATTGATTTTTCCCCTTTTCAGTAACACATTCGATTGATTTTAATTAACAGTTGGAACGATCCTTCTTTAAACGAGGAAATCCCTATTCATTTTGGGCTTTCTCTCCTAATGGAGTGCTTACTGGTATGTGTATTTTCCATTGCTATTGGTTTATCAAATTAATTAACCCTATTAAGCAGACATTATGAGAACCATTTGATTTGTGTGCTTGAACAGGTCTAAAGGGGTTTTCTCTATCATCTTATAATTCACAAGCAAGCACTGTTGAGCCATTCCTCATTGATGGAAAAAAAATTACAACAAAACTTGTCATCTTCTGGGTTGAGAATCGTTTGCCTGCATAAGGGATTATTCCTGTGTGGAGAGATTAATCTCTTAAACATGAGACTTCTTTCTAAAGTTCAAAGTTATAATTAATGTAGCATATATAATTCAACTTTCTCATCTCTTTGGTTTGACTGACTATGATATATATAGTCCTATTTTGTCCGTTGTGGATTTGTAAATATCTTCATGATAAAGTATTCTATTGATCAATGAAAATGTCTTTGAAAATCTAGTTCTTCAGAATGGAATAGGTGTCATGTGTTTGTTTCTTTTTTGTAGAACTATTTTCCCTCTTTAATTACATAACAAAAAAAGATTTTTTGTGACACAATCAGAGACCAACTTGTTAGGGATAGATGATCCAATAATGAGACATTTCATGTATGCTTTGTAATTTAGATATAAATTTATCTGGTGTTAATTGAAGTGGCTTTAGTGTATTTTTCTTCTTTTTTTTCAATAATAATTGAACTTTTATTATTTTATCAAATTTTATTTATATTTTTTCACTTCAATTATCATAATATATACAACTAATATATATATGGAGTATTCAATAAGATTCATGCCCTTTTCACTCATTTTCCATCTAAACGGGTTTTTCAAACACCAATCCAAACAAGTTTAAGGTTAGAAAAAAAAGTCACTTTTTCTACTGCCAATCCAAACACAAATCACATCTACATTTTGACTTTTTTCTTATCTGACTTTTTTAAAAGTTAGATAACAAAAAAAGCTACTTTTCTACCGCTAATCCAAACGGGCACTTAATCTCCCAGCTAACCTAAAGAAAGATGCCCAAAACGCTGTGTTTCAGACTGTGGACCAAAATGGTATTTTCAAAATTCGTGAGACCAAAATGACATTTTTCAAATTTGAGCCCCTAAACTGTCATTTTCAATTTTAATCCCAAGTACCTACAATTAAAAATAATTAACCCAACATCAAATCTTCTTAAAAATAAATGAGTAATTACATTTTTGTAACAATTTTGCCCTTTTTACTCATAATTCAATGTATTTACTCTTAATACCAATTTAATCACAAAAAATGCATTTTAAGCTCTATAAATATGACAGAATCCTCAAATAAAGTATAAAAGTATATAATAAAATTGGGATTTTTTAGTCACCCACACAACGAACTCATTGTCACACCCCATCCTCATCCTCTTTCACCGCTGGGGATGCACACAGCTCTCACCCGAACCATTGTTAGCTACCAGAGGACTATTGGCGTGGTAATGCAACTCAAACAAATATATACATCATTCATCCCACTCAACAATTGATCCTTTCACGTGAATTGGGTCATCGGCAACACCATCCGAAAGAATTCTAAATGAATTTCCCATAATAACCCAAAAGATCCCGAAAACTATACATCTCAATAACAGTTTCTGGCCTCTGCCAACCTAACATTACTTTTACTATACAAGGATCCTCCAAGACCCCTTCTCACACGATAACATGTCCTCGAAGTTCTACTTCCAAAAGCCATAATTAGCACATCATTGATAGCTTACGTTCCCATAGCTCTACTCTATGATTCAACGTCACGGCAGCTGCACTCTACGGTTCGTCGTCAAGGTGGCTGCACACTAGGGTTCGTTGTCACAATGGCTCCACACTAAGGTACTATACTCGATGCTTCACTAAGTCAATGGACTGGTCAACCCCTTCGATCAGAATTCTCCATAGGTAACTCTTTCCCTATGCTAAATTAACAATTAGTAACCTCGAGAAACCTTATACACATTTTGATTCATTTAGTGCCCCTTCCCAGTACCTCAGATCATCCAGGTCAAATCAAATTCCTAAGAATCAGTTCAATTACTGAATTTGATCCTTGGATCACAATTCAACTCTTAGGACCTCAACATTATTTGAACCGGAAAATCACTTCCCTCATTTCCATGGAGCACCATCAACCCCAACACAAATTTAAGTATTTCTCCCAGCCTAAGGCACACTGGTCCCCTAGATCTTAGGGCCTTTAGAAACACAAGTCTAGTATAACATCACTGGCATGTAATATTATACAGTCTAGGGTCTCTAACCCAACCGTTTAGGTTCATCATGAAATCTAGAACCTCAGCATCATACAAATCAAAAGCCATTTTCCTCAAATATACCCAATAGGCTTACTAAGAATCAGGATCAATAGAGCCTATTCTAACCTTTACATAATTTGGGTAATATCCTCAAAACATTACTAAAGGTTTAACACTATCCACAAGGTTCACAAGGTTCAAACTTCTTTCATGCATCAAAACCATAGTGCAACCAATTTGCATTTCGACCTAAGCACTATTTCAGCTTAGATCTTATTCAGGCCTATCATCAACCTTCAGTATCATCATATTATATCCTCTAGGATCAATATACGGTATGATCACCACTCATCATATAGCACCGTATATAGTATCTATATTCCTTTGACCCCACAGTGTTACTAAGGATTATTACTTAGCATGGAGAAACTCGAAATACTTGCTATGCCTTAAATTTCCATAACCCATCAAATGGATCTTTCTAGAAGTACTCACTGCAATAGAAATGTTCCGTATTAAAATCAATACTTACATCATCATATTGTACATTTAAACATTCTTTATATTATCTAATTAAGATGATCATTAGTCATGAAGAAACCTTAAGACAATTCACTATGTATCAAGTCTCCATGACCCTATCAACTCACTTCCCAGGGGGTCACCCATCCTAGAATTTTCCTAGGTTGAGCACGCTTAACTTTCACGTACCCATGCCCAAACGTAGATACGAGCTTCTACTGCTTCCATCCATGGGTACCCCGTGACTCCCTCGTCTCAAAAGACATGACGGCTATCTCCGATAACAAAAATATTGGGTGTGGACCGCATATTGGCCTTGGCCGTACCCACTTCCTCGGGTTCCGTAATATCTTTAGACCATTCTCGTCTAGTATTGCACCACTAGTTGACCTTCGATACTCACCATTTCTCAGGGCTAATTAACAAATCGGGAAGATACCCTCCTTTAATACCTCTCATCCGTGCATATTTCCTAGCACTATGTAATTAAGATCATATCAGTATACCATCCTGTTGCCGGAATAACCCCACTGCCAGAACCGCTTAAAGCTCTAATACCAAAATGTCACACCCTTATTTTAATTTCACCTTTCCCAGAGTATTCATGGAAAATGATATGCGATTCGGTGGGCAACACAAGAATAGAATAAATATACTGATAAAAATTGCTCGATTACAGAATTCCCCATAGGGGTTCGTACATAATAATTACCATCAATATAGCCGCAGAGGGCTACCAGGGTGTCTAAACCCATTCGAGCGGAATGGAGACATCTTCCCGTCTTTATTCCACCACCACAATCCCCTCGTACGGTTTTATTCTTTGTTCTCAGCGTATCTTCTATATTCACCTGTCTAAATTATTGATAGGGGAGAGTAAAATTTGAGAGAATCTCAGTAGGAAAACAGTTCCAATATGCATGTAAGATAAGTGCTTAATCCATGACATGCTTGCATTATATAAACTCATGCTAACACAATGACATATATGCGTCCTCAATGTTTCGTGCAACAAAACTATGACCATATTATAAACAGAAACAGAGCTTCAATTATTCATATATGTTTCACATAATCAAGCAAAGCAATAACATGCATCAATACACCATCACAAATATCAAATACATGCAGGAGAGGTAAGTTCCCTACCTTGTGTCCCTTTTGCTAAACAGACATAGTTCCTCGATTTACGTGTAAATAGCTTGGGCTCCATATTCGATCCTACAATTCCAAATGCATTATTTAGACACTTCCATAGTGTTTCTGGTGGTTATATGAGTCGATCTTGATAAATGACCAAAATGCCCCCGGGATCGACTTGGCCCCGCCATACCCAGTCCGACTGTATTTTCCTGAAATTTTGACATTAGCTATTTTGACATATTTTCGCCTAAGGAATCCATTTTTGGAATCAGAATTATCAAATTACAAAATTACTGTTGGCAGCCCCACCTTAAGGGTTTCAGGGGCGTTTAAGGAATTATATTTTTTTGGCCTTTTCTTAAAAAGTGACCAACTGTAACCCTACCTAATTTTCCCTCTTGAACTCAATGGAACCATCAAATCATTGAAAATCCAACTCTAACCCCTCCAAACCAGTCATGGCCAAAATTCTCAGTTCCTTAGGAAAAATTTGGGAGTTTTTTGGTTTCGGCTCTGCAGACGTGTTTCTTCTACTCCTAACTACTTTATTAACTATTATATTAGGATATAACTACCATTTGGACCCAATTTCAGCAGCATAACCCCTAGGCCAATTTAATTTCCAAATTTCAAATCAATGACAATCCGGCGAAATTTCACTGATTAAATTGTCCACAGCAGCCAGAACAATCAAAGATTGAAGTTTCGGAAGTTACCTCAAGCTCCCTTTGGCTTTTCCCCTTCAGGCTGAAACCCTAGCTCTTCATAACAATGAAATTTTAGCCTCCAACACCTTAATTCATATAGAAGAACAACTTAGGAGAAATATTACGCAAGATAGGAGCTAATTCACCAAAAAGATCAAGCTTACCTGGCGAATTTTCTCATCCTTCTCTCTAGAAATGCTCTCAACTCTTCCTCTCTCTTTTTGCTAAACTTCACGTCGGTTTGGATGGAGGAAGAAGATAGGAAATTTTTTAAAAGTCCATGCTTATGTCATTGTCTCTTTTGCTTGTGTCATAATTTCCTAAAATGCCAAATTCCAACTTTTATGTACATAACTTAATGTTATAAGCCCAAATAACATGTAAATAATATTTCCTCTTCTTGGCCCAAGCTAAAGACGTCCTAGGAGGTCCTTACATTAGCCCAAATGACTTTTCCATTCATCTCATAATTTTAAAAATTGCCATCACATTTTCATTTAATTTCCGGATTTAAAAGCAATTTTGGTAGATTTTCTGCCCTAAATTTGAGAAATCATAACTAATTCTAGAAAAATTGAAATGTGGTCATCCCAAATCCAATAGAATCCTATTTAAGTCCTCTTTACTGAATAAATATGGATCATTGCAGTTCATAACAAAAAAATACGGAATTGCACAAAAATCCATACTACTCCAAAATAGATTCCAGTTTCAATCCCAAACTTTGGAAAATCACAACTCTTAGCTCACAAATCGAAATGACACAAATTATGTATCCATTTTGAAGCTTGGCATGTGAAATTTAAGACTGAAAAGTTTTATAATTTTTAGACATCATTTGCCCATTCAAAACGTCCATACAAACCAACTGCCCTGTACAGAGTTTCAATGGACAGAATTTCCAACTTTTGCACAATTGTTTCCAATTGTTCCAATTTCACAACAAACACTCTCCCTACACAAATTTTCATAAGGAAGCCATTGGAATCACTAAAACAACCAAATTCTCATCACATCCACTTTTGAAGTTATTAACCCTTAATCACTTTTTGGGATATTACATACGCTGTTCTTAAGAGCTATTTCGTGACCACCAGACACTGTCCTTAAGAGCTATTCCACGACCACAGGTTGACTGGAAGCAGCACTCCCTAAGATAAAATGGACCCTTCCTGCAGATACAAGGTGAACAGAACAACAAAATACAATGCAAAAATATGGCAGAGATGACAAAGGAATGTCAGAGAGGAAGAGAGTGCTCGAGATTTCTAAGCCAGGTGCTTGAACCTCTTGTAAGCAATGCCTTTTATAGGCCTCTCATGCATCTGAACGTTGAAGATCATAAACATGATTAATGGGCAATAAACATGATTAAACCAGCGGTTTCTGAACGTTGAAGATCATAAACACATTTTAATGATTGGTTTTTTGGAATCTGGAGGTAATGGGCTGCAACATGAACGTCTGTCATGATGGCCGGTTGAACACAATTAAATCTGGTTAATGACTTTTTAACCGAAATATCCAGATTTCAAAATTCAGATGCCTCAAAACTAGGTTTTTGGTAAGCCTATTCACAAAAATAAATTATATATTTTTCCAAAAAAACATTTGATAAAAGTGTCCAGTTCATATTTAACTCACGTGCAGAGGCAAAATCGTTGGATTTCCACTACGTTTGCTGCATGGTGGCCCTTTGTTGTGCACGCGAGCCCACTCTTCCTCTTAGCCCATTTACTATCCCAAATTCACAAGGTGTAATATATATACTTGCATTCTTTCTTTCCCAAGTAATGTGGGACTTGTTCCATTTGACACACCCATATGCAACTTAAAACTCCAACAAATTTCAGAGAGAGAGAGCAAATTCACATGCATGTGCCTCTTTCTTCTAATCATTTCCATCTCTGTTTAGTAAAAACAATGAAATTTAACAATACATGTACATATTTATATATGTGTGTTTGTGTGTTTTTACATAATTCTTATGTTAAATTGGGGCACTTTGGTGAAAAAAAGTTCAAAAATCATACATAACCTACACAACACAACAACGTACTAGTATTTCTCTTGATTTTATTTTTTCCTTTCATTTGAATTATTGTTGTCTTTATTGTAATCTTACCCTCCGCTTGGATGGGAAGAAAGAAAATGGAAAGAGAGAAAATGGAGAGAAGAGAAAAATAGAGAAAAGACATCATCACTCTCGTTGCTTGGATGAGTGGGAGAAAACTGGAAAGAAAGAAAATGAGTAAATATTTAATAACTAAAATACCCTTACACTTATATTAAAATATCATATTCAAAATTAAATTAAATATCACAATGACAAGATCATTTTAATATTAACATCATCAAATAATTTAAAATCATAAAGATATAATTAAAATAAATAATTTAACAAAAATGTTATTTTTTTAAGGTAAAAAATAAAAAGTGTATAACTTTTTAAAATTAAATATAATAAATGAAGATAAATAAATTATAATTTATCCAAAATTATTAATAACTAATTAAGAATCTAACATAAAAGTTAAAGGTTAAAGTGTGATATAAAAAATTAAACACATTTTTTAAAAACAATACAAAATTTAATAAAACAAATTTTTAAATTTTGAATCAAGTCCAGATCAGAAAAAAATCCAAGTCGCTCCCCACGTGCCTCCCCGAATGCGACGGGCCGGCCATACCCAAACAAACAAAGCCACCCAAGTATTTTCCCATTCATTCAACGCAACCCTATCCTTAACCATCCACTTCAAGTCCTCTATGCATATAAGTCGCTTTTCACTGACTCACATAACAGTTAAAACAATAATACATTTGTCTTAAATTTGCACCACTCGATCTCCATCTTGCTCCTAATAAAGCAATTTTAAAAATAATAATAATAATAATAATAATAACTTTTTAAGGGACTAT
This sequence comes from Inga leiocalycina, assembly GCA_963242795.1. Lineage (NCBI taxonomy): Eukaryota > Viridiplantae > Streptophyta > Magnoliopsida > Fabales > Fabaceae > Inga > Inga leiocalycina. The sequence goes on along the minus strand of OY725321.1, from coordinate 85,731,405 downwards.
TTAAATGGTGAATGATGAACAGCGAGACGGTGGCAATGGAAGGAGGGGCGGTGGTGATGTACAGAACTCCGACGATGGAGGGAAGAGTGGCCGGCGGTGTGGTGTGGTGCAAGTCTGGAAGCAGAGGAAGCCGACTATTTAAATAATAATAATAATAATAACAACTTTTTAAGGGACTATTTAAATGGTGAATGATGAACAGCGAGACGGTGGTAATGGAAGGAGGGGCGGTGGTGATGTACAGAACTCCGACCATGGAGGGAAGAGTGGCCGTCGGTGTGGTGTGGTGCAAGTCTGGAAGCAGAGGAAGCCGACTATTTAAATAATAATAATAACAACTTTTTAAGGGACTATTTAAATGGTGAATGATGAACAGCAAGACGGTGGTAATGGAAGGAGGGGCGATGGTAATGTACAGAACTTCGACGATGGAGGGAAGAGTGGCTGGCGGTGTGGTGTGGTGCAAGTCTGGAAGCAGAGGAAGCCGACTATTTAAATAATAATAATAAAAACTTTTTAAGGGACTATTTAAATGGTGAATGATGAATAGTGAGACGGTGGTAATGGAAGGAGGGGCGGTGGCGATGTACAGAACTCCAACGATGGAGGGAATAGTGGCCGGCGGTGTGGTGTGGTGCAAGCCTGGAAGCAGAGGAAGCCGACTATTTAAATAATAATAATAACAACTTTTTAAGGGACTATTTAAATGGTGAATGATAAACAGCGAGACGGTGGTAATGGAAGGAGGGGCGATGGTAATGTACAGAACTCCGACGATGGAGGGAAGAGTGGCTGGCGGTGTGGTGTGGTGCAAGTCTGGAAGCAGAGGAAGCCGACTATTTAAATAATAATAATAAAAAATTTTTAAGGGACTATTTAAATGGTGAATGATGAATAGTGAGACGGTGGTAATGGAAGGAGGGGCGGTGGCGATGTACAGAACTCCAACGATGGAGGGAATAGTGTTCGGCGGTGTGGTGTGGTGCAAGTCTGGAAGCAGAGGAAGCCGACTATTTAAATAATAATAATAACAACTTTTTAAGGGACTATTTAAATGGTGAATGATGAACAGTGAGACGGTGGTAATGGAAGGAAGGGTGGTGGTGATGTGCAGAACTCCGGCGATGGAGGGAAGAGTGGCCGGCGGTGTGGTGTGGTGCAAGTCTGGAAGCAGAGGAAGCCGACTATTTAAATAATAATAATAACAACTTTTTAAGGGACTATTTAAATGGTGAATGATGAACAGCGTGACGGTGGTAATGGAAGGAGGGGCGGTGGCGATGTACAGAACTCCAACGATGGAGGGAATAGTGTTCGGCGGTGTGGTGTGGTGCAAGTCTGGAAGCAGAGGAAGCCGACTATTTAAATAATAATAATAACAACTTTTTAAGGGACTATTTAAATGATGAATGATGAACAGCGAGACAGTGGTAATGGAAGGAGGGGCAGTGGCGATGTACAGAACTCCAATGATGGAGGGAATAGTGGCCGGCGGTGTGGTGTGGTGCAAGTCTGGGAGCAGAGGAAGCCGACTATTTAAATAATAATAAAAAAAAAAATTTTAAGGGACTATTTAAATGGTGAATGATGAACAGCGAGACGGTGGTAATGGAAGGAGGGGCGGTGGCGATGTACAGAACTCCAACGATGGAGGGAATAGTGGCTGGCAATGTGGTGTGGTGCAAGTCTGGAAGCAGAGGAAGCCGACGGTGGTGAATGATGAACAGCGAGACGGTGGTAATGGAAGGAGGGGCGGTGGTGATGTACAGAACTCCGACGATGGAGGAAAGAGTGGCCGGCGTTGTGGTGTGGTGCAAGTCTGAAAGCAGAGGAAGCCGACGGTGTCGGTGGTTGATGGAGGGCGATGGTGTTGGTGGTTGATGGAGGGAGGAAGATGAAGAAAGAGAGACGGTGGTGCATTTTGTGGTGTCTCTCAGATTCTCTCTCTTCACGGCCCTCTAGGTGGTAGACAACGGAGGAGGAGCTCCGGTGGTGAAGTGAAGATGATGATGGCTTGGTGGTGTTGAGTCTCGCCCTCTCTCGTCGGCGGTCTCACTCCAAGACCCTGGTGTGATCTCTGTCCGCCGCGCCAGTCTGTCGGAGATGGAGGTGTGAAGACGGGCAAGTGGTGGTTGGCTCAAAAAGGGTCGCAGGCGGCCCTTTTTTAACTAATTTTAACTCTCTCTTTTTTACAAATAATTAACAATATAATTTTGTTTCTCTTCTCTTTACATGATTATGGTTGAACTATTGAACTTGAACAAACCACAAACTCCATATTAGCTGTAAAATATTATTCTTAGCCAACAAAACACCAAGATACAAACTTCTAAAAAGAACAAGAGTGCAGTTGCATATAAAACATGTGAAAGTTTTTCACAAGACAACACTTATTAAGAAAGAGCCTGAGAGTCACGAAGAAGAAGAAGAAGAAGAAGAAGGCGGGGGCGGGGGCGGGGGCAGGGGGCTAGTGTCGGCGGTGGAGAAGACACCCCGTGGATTTGGGATCTGAGTACCTGATGATGAAGAGGGCCTAGGAGGAGGAGGCGCCCCTGCGGTGGAGAAAGTCTCCTGAGCATTTGGGATCCGAGTTCCTGAAGTTCTTGGAGAACTCATAGTTTTTCTTGGAGAGTAGAGTATAAGGGTTAAGCACAGAGTGATAATGTTTCAATGAATGAAGCTTGATCAAGGGATGATTATGGATTTATATGTGGTGTTTGTTGATCAAGGGATGATTAGGGTTGCGGTGAATGAAGCTTGATCAATGCAATGCGTTACGTCATATATATATATATATATATATATGTGTGTGTGTGTATTTAAGTGCATGTATCACCCCATTTAACATGAAATTCAACCATAACCTTTGACTCTTTATATGGAAATTTAATCCAAATTTCTCAATTTCTTGTGGTATTATTGAATTATGCCACGCAAGATGCTTGATTGCATTTCTATATAGGTGAAATTTATGCTGTGTTTTTTTTTTTTGAAAAAAAAAACAAGTGGTTTTCATGACGAAATACAGCGTATTATTATGAGAAACTGAAACTCATTATAAAATTAATTTCTTGTTCGAAAGTAGAATATATTTTAATTATATACATATATTATATTTGCGTATATGCCGAGAACTAACAACGATATTATTATATGAGTTGGTGACGGGGAAGTAATTTTCAGTGATTGTATAGAAACACACGCGTTTAAAGACATGTGGTAGGATTTTCATTTTTCAATTCTTTCTACTCACTCTTTTCAATCTAGTTTTAATTTATTTCAAAATGGCTTTCTACGGCATGCGGATTCCAAACATGGGTTTATTCTCCAAAGTTATTTTAACCTTTATCTCTATGCAAAGGAAATTAAAAATGAATAAATAAAGATAACACAATCTCCATATTTGATAACCACTCCTGTTATGAAATATACTAAAAGTACAAGCATATGAAATAAAGTAAAACAGGAATTCCCTACAGTGCGCCAGTGTGTGCATTTGAAGAGTGTGAACGCTGAAACTAATCCTAGAGATGACAGAGTTAAAAGACGACACATATCCAAATAAATAGAGGTGGATAGTGAATAAATAAATATAAGTAAATTTAACTTTTTATCTGTATTGATAACAATAAACTAACTTAGACTATAATTAGGACGAGCAGAGTTCGAATCTCACCTTTTTCAAAAAGGCCTCTAGAGATATGCATCTTGATCGCAAAACCTCTATCCAAATTAATTAGTTACTCGGATATCTATGATATATATTCAGCACTTTAATTTGCTCTAACTGAAATTAATCGCACAGACTTTGTAGATGTAATATTTATAATTTATAATTCACAACATATGCATACAAGTACCTGTAAGATCCGTCAAAGCTCAATTCTTATAATGAGATTTCGCTGATTAATTTACTTACTTTAAACCAAAAAATTATAATTAACGTCATCGTATAGCATTCGAATTCTAGCAAAATTTTCATGCCTTTGAAGAAAATTCGTGGAAATTAAATCATTGATAATAAAGCAGAATTAATTAATAGAATTCATGTGTAAATAATAATGCCTCGCCTTCGCCCCGGAAAAAATCTTAATTACGTGTGCCTTAATTAACAATGTCTCTTGGTTACTACTTTCCCAATAATTTCCTATTCTTTTAATCAATCATAAGACCTTGTCTATATAAATACTATGTTTGTGACCACCTTATGAAATATATATATATATATATATATATACTCCACGAGGTCTTGGAAATACGTACGAGTGTGTGTGTGTGTGTGTGTGTAGCCACACGAGTACGTGTATCTATAATTATATATTATGATCTGTTGATCTGTTCAACATGGAAATAAATATATGGCACGAAACCAAGAGATTGCTGAGGAAACTTGCAAACAAATACCCTCAAACATATCCTTTTATGGTTGGGACACAAAATTCACTAAAATTTCCAGCAACCTCATAATTCTTCGTATATGTCTAGGCATTAATGCTTAAAAGTGGCGACAGTACTGTGATATATTAATTTCTAAATTAAATCTAATATACCAAGATTTGCAGGTTGAATATATATTTATATATATCTGTGTGTGTGTAATAATCCTACATGAGTTTGGCTTGTGGTCTTGGAGTTAAGGCTTCATAAATGTAACTAACAAGCCTTGTTATTAATATTCTCTCCTAATTAATTAACTATCTAATCAAAATCCTTTTTATATATTCATTCATATTTTAAAACTAATTGACTTTTTTCTTCGTTATAGCTTCTTCAATTTCATTTTTTTATTTTTTGGTTCTATTTTATTTCCCCTCTCCAACTCTTTTATTCTCTCCATCCGATGAACACGTAATTGATCTTATCACTTTATTTCGCTTAACATAAAATACAACTTTTTCTGGCCAAAAAAAAAATGTATAGAATTTTGAATTAAAAAGGTAACGTGATGAGTCAAAGATTGAAGTTGTGCTATGAGTCTTGAACTTCAATCTTTGACCCTTCACGTTACCTTTTTAATCAAGGATTGAAGTTGTGCTATGAGTCTTTGACTTCAATCTTTGACCCTTCAAGTTTCCTTTTTAATTCAAAATTCTATACATTTTTTCCCCTTTTGTGCTGAATTATGTCTTGCAAGATGGTTCGTTGCATTTGAGGTGAAATTAATTTGTGCTGTTTTTTGTTTTAAGAAATTCAACTTTAACTTTGCTCAGACTTTGCACACATTTGACTGGTGGAATATTTACAAAGTTTCAATGTTAATATAGCATATGTCAATATTTAGTAGTAAAGGGGACTTGAATTCACATATTAATAGTAAGTGAATGTTTACATCAGTCTATTTTAAATGATTTTGTGCTATACAAAATAAATACTTTCTCCAATCCTAAATACAAGACCCAGTTAACCTTTTTAGAGATATTGAGAAAGCTTAATAAGTTAGTTAATCATATCATATGTTATATGTCATTAAATTATATATCAGTTTATAAGTCAAACAAATTAATTTAGACAAAAACAATAAATATAAATATTGTAAAGTAATTTAATTAGCTTCATTAATCTTTTCAAAAAAGTAACTGGATCTTATATTTAGGACCGAAGGTGGCATATAAAGAATTTTGTCTCGTAAAATGTAAAAGAACATTTTTTTTAAAAAAAAATATTATAGAGAATACCAAGTATGCACCTAAGGATGGCCCAAAAAATCCTTGTGGAAGAAAATAAAAAAAGGTGATTCATTTTATTTTATTTTTGCCCAGCTTAGGTATCTTCCTAATGGAGGCAAATCGTATTGGAGGCATTGTGGGACATTAAATGTGAACACCTCTCCTAGCGAAGATTCAAACCTTAATTTGTCACATTATGAGACCTAACTCCGTTGGTGGCAATTCAATTTTATTTCGAATAAAATATCAATGATGTACCAATGGGAGTTGGTCTAAGTGGTAAGCGGCTTGGTTCCACTTAAGCAAGGTCTCGGGTTCGAGCCTTGTGTATGCAAAAAATTCCCATTTGGAGACTCTCCCACCATAGCCAAGTGCGCGATGCGGGTCGGATCCGGATGTAGTCGGGGCAAAGCTCCGGTGAACCGGGTGGGCAACCAAAAATAAAAATATCAATGATGTTAATAGAATTTGTTGGGGTTTTTTTGAAAACCCAATTCTTTTCTATGAAAGATGCTGATCTTTAATCTCAATTCATTCTTGATTTCTTATATTAGAATCACTTCACCAACCAATGGGGGTTGAGTACTTAGATTCAAATTTTCGTTAGGAGAGATGCTCACATTTAGTGTTTAACAATGTCTCGAATACGATTGCCTCCAATAAGAGAATATATGTGCTTAAAAAAGGGGGGGGGGAATGACCTCACCAAGAGAAATCATTGAACATGACTTGGTTTGAAATACCTAGAGATTGAAGAAGCGATTCACTGGCTACTCTTTGCCACCGGAAATGGATAAGAAATGAAGAATGATATTGAGCAATACTTGTTAGTTTTATTTATTGAATCCAAAAGAAACCCAGATGATTGAGTGCTTGATCCTTCCTTTTCATCATCCAGCCCCCCTTGATGTTATTTTCCAATTACCTAATCTTATTTATGATTTAGGGTGATAAATATACATAGATAACCCATAAATAAGGTTAGGACACAGAAAATACCAGAAAAATAACATGGACGCGATTAAGAAATACCATCAATTTGTTAGATGTTACTTTGCCCCCTTTTTAGGGAAAATTTCAAAAAACTACATTGGAAAATGGGAAAGGATATTTCAGTACAACGAAAATGGGAAAGGACAATTCAGGCGGGTGTCAGATTTTCAGAGGAATCTATCATTTTGAAATTTCGACCAAATTACAAAAATGCCCTTCAGCCCTCAGTCGAAATAACAACATGGGAGTTGTTAATGGCGAATCCGGAGTTGTTAATGGCGAGATAGGTGTTGTTATTAGCCCTGAAACTTGTTAATTGTGAAAGAAGAAATTGGAATTGTTAATGTGGAATTCGAAGTTGTTAATGGTGAGATAGGTGTTATTATTTGCCCTGAAACTTGTTTAGTGTGAAAGAAGAAATTGAAGTTGTTAATATCGAATCCGAAGTTGTTAATGGCGAGATAGTTGTTGTTATTAGCCCTGAAACTAGTTTAATGTGAAAGAAGAAATTGGAGTTGTTAATGTCGAATCTAGAGTTGTTAATTAAGAGATAGGTGTTGTTATTAGCCTGAAACTTTTTAATTGTCAAAAAAGAATTGAAGTTGTTAATGGCGAATCTGGAGTTGTTAATTACGATGATCATGTTATTCTGAAGTGGGGAATGAAAGGGTGAAGGGCATTTTCGTAATTTAGCCGAGATTTTAAAATGACAGATTCCTCCGAAAATCTGACACCCGCCTGAATTGTCTTTTCTCATTTTCGTTGTACTGAAATGTCCTTTCCCATTTTCCAATGTAGTTTTTTGGAATTTTCCCCCCTTTTTATTAAATATATTCTGAACCAAAATGATAATCATTGAATTAAATCTAAATTGTAATTATTTTACCGTTTATCTCTCATTTTCAAATTTCAAAAGAAAAATGATGGGCCTTCTATAATAAACCCATTCTTCCGCCATGAAAGGTTGTTAATTTCTGATATCAATAATATGGAGAAGTACGAGAAAGCCCAACCGGAGGAACGGCATCGTTACCTTGTACTGAGGAGTAACTAGCCAGACGCTGAAGCCATAAAAATACAGATTCTATGTCTTCAAATCTGATTTTAGCGTCAAATTTCAATCTCCGACAATAACAAATGACAACGCAGCTCATCGTAATAAATTAATACATACATGTTGGAGAGCTTAAAGGGCATGAGCTACTTAGCAAGCTACCATCTCATACACTATTCAAGGCAATGCTAGTTCACGTCCAGAGGTGAAAAATGTAACAAGGGGAAAAATAAATATAGAAAAGCCAGTGAGAGTCTAAACAAACAATGAAATTATCAAACAGTAAAATTAAACTAAACAGCAGGTTTGGTGGATTCTTCGGGCAGATCATCTTCATCATGGTATATGTTCTCAGCCATCTGCCATATCTGGAGTATGTTGTCCTCAGCCACACTTGCAACAACCCAGTCTTCACATGGGTTCCAAGTGAAGTCAGATATTTTACTTGTGTGACCCCCATGAATGAACAACAGTTCCGGAGGGCCGTCTTCAGCATCTTCTGGCGTCTGATCTTCATCAATCCTATAATACACAATTAATTAGTCACCCAGGCAAATATTCTGGCTTTAGTGACTAGCTCCATTAGGATATCCATGAGTTCCAATGTTTGCAATGATCCCACTTACAACCAAATATCAATCCTTTAGTAACCATTTTAAACATCTTGATTTTTACCCAAATAAAAGCAGCTTAACAGAAACGTTCTTGAAGATGATAGTGAACAAAGATAGGCCACATTCCTACTAATAAAGACAGTGTAACAACACTAAAAGGAAGCACAAGTAAGGCAGCAGGTGCGGATCTACAAGACGATATAGCCTAAAAACAAAACTAACTGGCAGTGTTGAAAACTGATGAATTAGCTCTACTGTTCTTTGTTTATATTCAAGCATTCGATGTTCAAAATGGCAGCGCACCACTTGGAGTTATTTCAGAATTCACAATAGCAAAGTGCAGTAAACCAGAGGATGACAAAGTGAACAGATTAAGGGATACCTGCTAAGATCCCACACCATGAGTCTCCTACCAAGACAGCAAGAAGCCAAAATAGTCTCATTTTTTGGATTCCAGCCAACCTGGAAAACCTCCTCTCTGTTGTACACATATAAATGCATTTCAACAATTGAAGAATATAAATACGTCTGGAGTAAATATTGAAAGCATTAGAGGAGGAACGTTACTTGTGACAATCAAAGGTATGAAGAGCAGTATTGATCTTGCGTAGATCAAACAATTTCACAGTCTTATCAGTAGATCCGGTAGCTACAACCCATTCATTAAAAGGATTAAAAGCTAAGCAGTTAACCTACAAAACAATCCCAAATAAAAACTTATATCAAAATTTGCCAAAGATGTTAAAATTAAACGAATTAAAAAGCAGCAAAAGTGCATTGAAGAATAACACAAGGAAGGTAAAAATTTTCAAGGGAAAAATCTTATCCAAAAGAAGAGCATCAAAAGCCATGGAAGTGAAATAGCACTCACCAATTTACCCCTGAAGTTAAGGCCACTGTTAATTTAAGCAGTGATCGAAACTCATGCATTTTGCTCACTGGCTTTGCCATTATCAATAACAAGTCTTTCCAACTTTTGAGACAATGACACAAGCATCTCTACTGGTTAACTCATTTCAAAATATGGGCACACAGAGGACTGATGTCTCATACAAATGATAAAGAAATTGAAGCCATTGTTAGAATGTTTGTAAGCTCAAATAGCTTTTTTCGCACCTCGAACCCAAAGGGCTATCATGTGAAGTAGCACCATAGAAATTATAACGAATCTATTCACAGTCTTGATAGCTTAAACTTTTGTGTTCAATAGGTCCTTGATAAATGTATACATTATAACAAAGGCAACGTGCTTCAGCTGCTATGAACACTTTGAACAATAAACCGAATTCCAGAAAAAACCCAATATCAATATTACAATTTAAAATAATAGGACAGCTGACAGTTATATAGATTCACACTTGATACGTAATAGATTGATATTGTATAGGCTGAAGTGAACACACTAACTCAAAACCATGCCTCTGTAACCAACCCCCCCCCCCCCCAAAAAAAACAGACAAAAACAGAGTTGTCTTCTGGATTTACCTCACTTTGATGAGCAACTACAGATTGGACAGGCTTGTTAGCTGATTGTGAACGGAGATCCCATATAAACAAGTATTGGTCATCGCCAACAGAACCAAATAAGTATTCATGCCTCAAATGCCATGCCACATCTTCAACAACACCTTCATGAACCTATTTAGATAAATGAAATGAAATTAATGTCAGAATTGGTGTGATACATTCCAGCAGATGTTGGTTTCATGAAAATAATTACAGATTTTTTGTCCTTAGAAGGCATAAATATATGGGCAAAGAAAATAGACCTAAAATGTTGCAAAATGCCAAAGATACCCCTTTTGCATAATGAACTAACACAATATAATGACAAGAATGGTGCAACAGGTTGACTATATTTATGTTGCAATGTGATTTATGATTTAAAATCATCCTTCCAATTTGCTAAATGTAAGGTGATTTGATAAATCTGTTGTGTACCACCACATCATCCGCATAAAAGTAGCCCATATGCCTTTTAAGCCACTTCAACTTGAAATGATTCAAACTTAAAAGAAAATATATTCAGAGACCTATAATTAGCGGTAAATATTTCTCTATTAGAAAGTTTACTGAATCCACAGTAAATATAGAAGCAATTACACCAGGTTCAACTACATCAAACAAATGAATCCAAAGTGGGAAGAAAATAGTACCTTAAATATCTGCATAGCATCCAGGGTTTGGTTCTTAGGAGTAGCATTTATATCCCACAAGCATATCTGAGCATCATCTGAACCACTCAGCAAATGGCCCTGCTTGAACTTACTCCATGATAAACCATATCCTTCAGTATTGTGACTTCTCAACCTTAAATCAGGATTACATGCACCATCTAGAGGAGGTTTAGATGGATGCTTGCTATAATCAAAAACATATACTTCAGCACTAACAGTCTTTGTTGCAATGATGAATTGATTTTGAGGCATATAACGAGCCCTATTAACCTCTCCATCATGATTTATTTGCTGGATTATTTGTACCTGTAAGAAATGAACATATGCTTAGAGAACAAAAAGCATCTAAATACAAGAACTTTGACCATTACACAATCATAAAAAAGAAAAGGTGCAAAGAGATAGATTAAATTATGCTTGATGCTTGGTTTAAGTAAACTATCCACTGACAGGTTAATCATCAGCTCCTCGTTTGACTGCTGAAATCGAGTCAAAGTTTCTCTAGCATAGCTGCAATGCAGCGTTATGCTCCAAATTCTGGAGGACTGATTTGTGGATTCATTCAATCACCAAATAGAGAGTTTAGTTGGATTATTATAATATCAATGGAATCAAATTACGTATAAATATTAGGGATGCATGTGCATACATATGAACATATTTGGACATGAATCTAGATACCACTTTTAATGATATAAACATTAGAATTTTGCATATAACATATTATGCTTATAACCCCTCGCTAACATTAGACATAAATATAACTTTATGAATTATCCATTTCAATATATACACATTTAAACACAGTAAGGAACACCTTTTTCTCACAGTCTTCAAGTGTGAGCGAGTTTGATAAAGAACTTATAGCTTCTGGCATAATAAAAATTATGACTTTGCTTCACAAATGAACAAGGCTGAACTATATACACCTATTTATGCATCAAATTCCAAAGAAGGCTGACCCTGCAGTAATTTGAGGCCTTTTCTAGAGGCTAAAGGGAGATATCAAAAAGCATGGAACATTTCCTAAAAGGCCCTCACTTTCACAATACCCGGCACTGATATCAATTATCAAGCATTGCCTAACTTGATGCGCATGAAGCAAATAATTGTGATAAATGATAGTTACACCTCAACTTAGAGACAAATAACATCGTCACCCCCTCTTCTATTAGGATTTCATATATCTTGCCCAAACTTTCTCAGCTTCCACAGGCTTAATGTTAAGCACAACCAAGTGTATTCAAGTAGAACTAAAATTTCAGATACCTTGCCATTAGCACATCCAAAGCCGCCTGCTTCAGGCCTGTGACCCCAAAAAAAAAACATGAATATAATATAGGGTTAAGGGTCATTTTGTCTTGAAATTTTTTACCGAGAGGCAATTTTTTCCTACAAGTTTCTAAAATGGAGCAATTTTGTCCTGACTATTATCCCAATTAATTTTGACCGTTGGTTAACCAAATATGCTAAGTCCACAGTCCACAAGTCATTCACATCATTTTTGTTAAGATACAGATTTGCGTTGAAAGCTCATGTGTCATCTACTTCATCTTTTTTCAAATTTAAATATAAAACTTCTGGGACAAATTTATATCTTAACAAAAATGACATAGATGACATGTGGACTGTCAACTTAATATAGTTGGTCAACTAATAGTCAAAATTAATTGAGATAATAGTAAAAACAAAATTGTTTCATTTTAAAAATTTTTGAGGTAAAATTGCTCCTCTGTGAAAACTTTTGGAGGCAAAAATACCTCTTAACCCTATAATATAACTTAGATACAGGAGAATATAAAATTCAGAATAACACTCAATTTCATCATAAGATTTTGGGGTTGGTATTACTATTAATTTTTTTCATTTATTTTTTGAAAAAATGAAGAGGAAGAAGAAAATAGTTTTTTAGAAGACCTGACATAATTGTGTATATATTTTTTTTTTTTTGGCCAATAATTATGGATATAAGTTGTGGCCTTGAATTTCGAAAGAAACCATTAAGATAAGGTCATCATTGACATCGTGGAAAAAAGGATGATTATCAGTATTGAAAATGATTATTATTATCAGTGAAAAGGTGGCACTGATGAGAGAAAAATCATAACCTCCCTAAAGTAGTCCAGTTTAGGTAGACCTTATTTGTATGGAACAAATAAGCTGTTGTCGGAATGATTATTTTTCCAGTTTCCATAATTTTTTTAGGGGACAAATTTCCAGTTTCCATATTGAGTGAAAATAATAATACTCCTTGGGCCCTTACTCCACAAAAGACCTAATTAACTAATTTAAATAGATTAATTAAGTTACTTAATATGATATTTTTTTCTAAAAATATTCTAACCATTTTCCTTAATTCCCCTACTCCTTCTTCTATTTGATTATTATTATTGAGAGAATATCAATATGGTTAATTTAGAAAATCGTAGATAAATATAAAAAATAGGTCTTAGATCAATATCAACTTCCTACTAAGTGAGTCCTACATTAATTAAGAACATAAAGGAGTATACTCCTTTCAATCTGCAATACTGGGTACTTGTAGAAGAAAGATATGGTCCAGAATATAAGTCACATTCAGTTTAATTAATGCTCTTTTTTTTTTTTTTGCCCTGTGATTAATATTCACTTTCAACTTTGTCCATTCATTATATCTCTTCTCTCTCTCTAAAATAACATTCTCAATGCAACTAAGCACATTTCTCAAGAAGGGTAAAAGTGAAAATAATTTATATTTTTTGATATATTAAATGACTTAACTATCATGTTTTATTTCTCATAATATAGTTTAAGTGTCCTATATTGTGAACAGGAGAAGTATAATTCTTTTTATATTTGCTTTATACGTCCGGGTGGGTTCCATGGATATGATGTGTGTGTGTCCACAAAGAGTTAAATTATAGACCTCAAAAGTGAAGTGATGTAATATCTTTTTTCTTTTTTCTCTTTTCGAATCCATCAAAGTGATACTAAAAATCACAGCTCTCAAGAAAGTGAATTATAATAATATAATTCCTACCAAACTTCAACACTGTGTGTTTGAATTAGCTTTTTTTAATAACTTTTACGACTTACGAGGTAAGTGTGTGAGAGAGGTTTTATCTCGGGTTGCGCAAACCATGGTTTGAAACTATGGTTTTGATGCTTGCCAAAAAGATATATATACCGACTCATATAGCCCAACATTGAAGTGAATAATGAAGTGAATAATATTTATACCGACTCATATAACCATGGTTGCGAGATGAATTGTGAGTTGTGACCCCTTCAAATTGAAGTGAATAATATTTTTTTTTTTTGTTTACAGAGGCAAGCAAAGCTTGAAAGGGATAAGTCTATAGGCTAGTTCCTACAGAGTGATCATGTGGTGTCAACCCACGATCCAAAGCAAAAAGCAAAATACAATCAGTAGGGGATGACCCTAATTCCTCGTAATCATGCGGAATCCTATGCGCCTCTCTTGCCAGAAAATCTGCACATCTAATACTTTCCCTATAGGAGTGGGAAATTTCTACCTCCCAGTCGCTATAAATGAGTGATCTGGTCTCTAAGATAACATCGTACAACGGATGATCAGCATCGCACCGATTGGATAAAAGTTGAATTGCCTGTAGTGAGTCCGTGAACAAACTGATTTTCTTGAGTCCCAACTGCTTACATAATAACAGACCCCGACGAATTGCATGGATTTCTGCAGCAGCTGGGAAAGTATGCCCAAGCTTCTGCTGAAATCCACGTATCCAGATACCTCTGTGATCTCGAATAACCCCTCCACATGCGGCTTGACCTCCTCTCCTTACCGATCCGTCAACATCTAAACGGAAGATTCCTGGATCTGGGGGGTACCAGCAAAGTAGTCCTCGTTCTGGAACCTGGAATATCTGATGACGAAACCTTCCGTTCTCCACACCTTCCGAGAGATGGTACATGCATCCGTGAACTATCTGTTTCGGGTTGTCCGATGTCCCTTCAAAGGCTTGGCGGCACCGGTTCTTCCATAGTAGCCAGCATGTTGAGCTAAATACTTTTTGCCAAGACCATCTCGCCATCCTATTGTTACCCGGTGTGTGTTGCGCATTCCAACTGAGCCAGTCCTGCAAGTTACCAGAGAAAAACATACTATAATATAGGGGGTTAGTTAAAACTGACCACACTCTCTGAGCTTGCTCACAATCTCTCAAAATATGAAGTATGCTCTCCACACTATCACACTGGAAAGGGCAGGTGTTTAGGACGCTCGGATTGTGTCTCGCTCTTAACTCATTAGTAGGAAGCCTTTCATGGTAGACCTGCCACAGAAAGATTTTGACCCGTTCAGGAATTCCCTGGTGCCATATATCCTGCCAGTGAGATTGGCGTCTGGAACCATGCTGATGATAAATAGCGTCGTAAGCAGATTTAACGCTGAAGGTCCCATCTGGAGCATTCCTCCAACAAACCACATCCTCACCAGTACCCGAAGGTGGGGCCAACATCATTATTTTATCAACCACCCATGTAGGAAGGAAGGATTCCCATTTAGTTCTGTCCCAGTGGCCCGATTGGGTTACGAAAGATCTCACAGTGGCATTTACATCAACCAAGTGAACATTATGATCAATATGAAATTCTAGAGGATTATCCACCGGAGACTAGCACTCCTTCCATGCTAGGGTATTGTGACCACTTCTCAAGCATTTGCCAAGGCCTCTTTTAAAATCATCCCAGACAGTCACTATGCCACTCCAAACAGCCGATTGATTACGTCTCTTCCGGACAAGAGGATCAGTGAACAAACCACATGCGTATTTAGCACGTAAACATTTCACCCAGTAAGCATCCTGTTTCTTAATAAGACCCCAGCATAACTTCATGAGGAAAGCTTTATTTTGACAGTGTAAGTCTTTAAACCCCAAGCCGCCTTCGCATTTTCTTTTCTTTAGCACGTCCCAGGAGAGAAGATGCAATTTTTTAGAGTCTTCATGCTGATTCCAGAAGAAATCACGACTAAGCTTTTCAATAGTTAAAAGAACACCTTTCGGAACGAGAACCGATTGCATCTGGTACTGGGGGATTGTCGAGAGGACAGATTTGATGAGAGTCGACCGGCCCGCCATACTAAGGAATTTGCCTTTCCAATTTGCCAATTTTATTTTAACCCTCTGTATGAGCGGAGAGAAGGTCCTCTTAACCATCCTTTTGTGTAATAGAGGAACACCTAAGTATTTGCCAAGGTCTGCAGTCAAACCGACACCAACAATCTGGCTCATTTCATATGCCCTGTTGAAATGAACATTCCTTGAAACAAACATCTTGGATTTGTTTAGATTAATCTTGTGACCAGAAACTTGACAAAATAGAGCCATGACATTTCTAAATTCCGCCATCTGCTCAATTGAAGCCTCTCCAAACAAAATCAGGTCGTCAGCAAAAAAGAGATGGGAAATATTAGGACCCGAGGAGCTCAATTTGAGAGGATTCCATTTTCCTAGCTCCACTTCTTGGTGAATAAGCTGCCCAAGCAGCTCCATACAAAGGACGAACAGATATGGGCTTAGGGGATCACCCTGTCTAACACCCCTAGATGGCCGAAAACGCTCAGATGCGATGCCGTTCCAAATAATGCTCATAGAAGTGAATAATATTTATACCGACTCATATAGCCCAACATTCATTGCTCTGTTCGCGTTAGTGCCACGCCATGCCTTGTTCTCACGTCTATTACTATATGATATGATGATTCAAATGCCCTTCCATTTCATTTCTTACTGCATTAATTATTCCCCAAGTCCCACTTCGCTTTCTGCTTTCACTGCACTTGATTTCCCCGCGGAGAAATGAAAGTGACCTTTTCTCTGGTATTTTACTCATTATTAGTGAGTAGCATTATAATAACTTGTGTCGTAAGAATGAGTCAAGAATGCAAGATGCTTAAAATTTCAACCTCTCCTAATATAGGGTAATACCTCTAGTCCTTAATATATTTTAAGATCTCATTCATTTGTAGTATAATTTGCATTACGAAAACAAGATCTTATGCTAAGGACAGGTTATGCTAAGGACGGGATGCATTATTAAGTTTTGCCAATGATCTAATGTTTGTTGCTCAGATAACATTACCACTATGCATATATTTAACCCCTCTAATTTTATTTATAATTCACTCCCAATATGTTTTAACGAAATTAAGAAAGGGAAAAAGACAAAAAGATAGGCAGCATCACACGCCTCGGAATAATTTCATTCCAAAATGATATGTTCCTTTCTTAGAACGACTTCTCTGGAACAATGGTCGAATCCCAAGTCGACAACGTAAGATAAATCCACCATGAGGCCGACCACACTCGCCTCGTTCATGGAAACAAAATATAGGATCCACACATTGTTTCGTTTCAATATAATAATGATATGAAATCCTATATATATATATATATATACTCCCTTTTTTTTATAAAAGCCCGATAACCAAATTATACAATTTAATAAAGTAGTTAAACTTAATTAAAAATAATAAGTGTGTCTGAAATAAAACTTTTTGTTTTTTCAAGGGTTCATTTTGGATAATCGATCTCAAGGGTTCATTTTGCAATCTAATGAAAAAAGAAAAGGAGAGAAAGGAAGAAGGGAGAGCATTCAAATCAGTAGCATTATTAATATACTCGGTACCAAAAAATTGAGGAAATTTTATTTGCTTAAATACATTATTTGCTTAATGAACTGCCCATTGGAAATAGACCCAAATTATCAAATGTTAGCTAACCGTATTAATCCATATATCCCTTAATTTTATAATGAAAATTGTATGAATTTAACTTCCGTAGAATTATGTGCCAATCAAAGTGTGGTCCATTTTCAGACTTCATGCAACGCACAGACTTGTTTCGTTACCGTATTTTTATTTTGAATTTTAAGTACCCTATTCTAAAGTCAACACGCGCGCGCGCGTGTACATACATAAAGTTTACTTCACTAATGCAACTTGCATGTTTTAGTTACACTCCCTTCCGTCATAATTAATATAGAACCCTTTTAAATAATTTATCAAGCTTAAAAAATTATTTAAATAAATGTTATTGACTCTTTAGTCTTTAATTACCCAACACAATTGCGCGTTAGCTTAGGGTATTTTGTTAAAAATAAAAACCATTCACGGCAAAGAGAAGGATGATATATAGATGAATTTCTATATAAATGATTAAAGCGATCGAGGTGTTAGAAAAAGTCTTGAGGAATAAGGTATAATCTTAATATGATTCAGAGCAGCGAGCCTTTATTACATATAATTCAAATAAAGTAGCGGGTCCCTTGTGACGCATAGCCAACAAACAAACAAAAAGAGGAACGAATTTAATTTATTGTGATAGCTAATTAATGAAAAAGTGAATATAATACTATATGCGGTCTCATTTATTATCTGTCCAATATGCACTGGAACGTGACAAGTATCTGCAAGAAAGAAAACGAAAAGCCATGAGATTGGAATGGGATCAATGAAAACATAAAAAGAAGAATAAGAGTGTGACGAGAGAAGTAAGATCTAGTATTCATACATTGGATGAGCATGTAAGGAGTTGTTTATACTATACAGAGGCAGGCAGTTGATGATTAGTATATAACTGTATTGAGAGTACAAAAATATAAGTCACTTGTACTTTTTCAGTGTGATATCAGGACATACTGCTTTTTCAATAATTTATTATGGGTGTGTTTCATTCAGCTTATTGAGTAAACATAAACCCGTTTTTGGGTAATAAACCTAAATAAAAATGTGTTGTGTTTTTGCAGTGTTTGGTTCAGCTTATTTTAATTGCATCACGGGTAGAATAAGCTACTTATTAAATAAGCTCCTCACTACAGCTGTGTTTGCGATCATTTAATGCTCATTTTTAGGCAATAAGTGCTTATAAATCGTGATTTACGGTATATGAGGTAAATATATGAGAGGAGTTTTATCTCGACTTACGTAATAAGTGCTTATTGACCCCCAATAAGCAATACCAAACAATTTTAGAGAATAAGTCCTTATTACGCAAGCCTAGATAAAACTCTTCTCACATACTTACCTCGTATACCGTGAATCACGATTTATAAGCACTTATTACTTAAAAATAAACTATTCTAAACGAGCACATAACAGCTTTTTTATTAAGTTACTTATTACGTAAGTCGAGATAAAACTCCTCTCACATACTTACCTCGTATACCGTAAATCACGATTTATAAGCATTTATTGTCTAAAAATAAACCGCTCATCCAAACATAAATCACATTACAAAAATTGATTTTCCTATTAAGTCAATTTTAATAAGTCAGAATCATAATAAGCAATGAGTGAAAAACCGGACCGGACCAGCCGGTCAGACCAGAAAACCGGTGAACCGGTCCTCAGTCCGGTCCGGTTTGCTGTTTTAGAGAGGGGGGAGGTTGAACTGGTGGAAACCGGTCGAACCGGTCCAAAACCGGTCAAACCAGTCAAAACCGGTTTTGGGTGTGTTTCATTCAGCTTATTGAGTAAACATAAGTCCGTTTTTGGGTAATAAACCTAAATAAAAATGTGTTGTGTTTTTGCAGTGTTTGGTTCAGCTTATTTTAATTGCATCACGGATAGAATAAGCTACTTATTAAATAAGCTCCTCACTACAGCTGTGTTTAGGATCATTTAATGCTCGTTTGAGATAGCTTATTTTTTGGCAATAAATACTTATAAATCGTGATTTACGGTATATGAGGTAAATATATGAGAGGAGTTTTATCTCGACTTACGTAATGAAGAAGTGCAGGTATGTTTGAAAGTTTTTTCACACAGGACGATACTATATATATATATATATATATAAGGGAGTAGATATGAATGAATTACCATAGAATGAAATATGAGAGTCACGAATTCGAAGGTGGTGGTGGAGCTGTGGAGAAGACGGTCAAAAAAAGCCTGTGATTATATATACTAAAATATTAATCCTTGATTCTTACTTAATTCCGGTGGACTTTTCTTAATTATCATCTCATTTATAGTAAAAACAATGAAATTTAACACTGGCAAAAAAAAAAAAAAAAAGAACTTCGTTTCTGTTGTTTGTTTATATTCAACATTCAAGCATTCCACGTTCCAAAATGCAGAGTGAATATCACTCAAGTGGGTTAGTGGGTGGTTTGTATTTTCTTTCCCAGAAAATTTAACGCCTATTTCTCTTCCAAGGATAATAGTTCTTTTTGAAACTTCAAAGACAGAGAGTCATTTTCGTTAGCAACTATCATTTTCGTCCACATCTGTGAACAAAGGAATTGGTTTGTTTCGTTAGCAACAATCATTTTCAACTATCATTTTCGTCCACATCTGTGAACAAAGGAATTGGTTTGTTTCGTTAGCAACAATCATTTTCAACTATCATTTTCGTCCACATCTGTGAACAAAGGAATTGGTTTGTTTCGTTAGCAACAATCATTTTCGTCGCATGGACTCCCCTTTAATAACTCATTAAAAATTGTTCCCAAGTTATTTTGTGGTCATAGCCACATGACTAGCTTTCACACAATAATTTCGTCCTATTATTTCCAAACACCCCAACTTCTTTCATCACTTTCAAAAAAATGCCCAAACAGTGATGTTCATTTGACCAAAACGAGGACATACTTTCCAAAGCTAATCATGCTTTTCTTTCCAAGTATAGTCTTTCCTTTTGTCCACAACGCTTATTTCTCTGCCAAGGATAATAGTGGTGAATCTTTCTCAGCTGGAGCCGGGTCGTTAAGTTCTTTTGTGTTTGGGTTTTGACCACATCTGTGAACAAACGAATTGGTTTGTTTCTTTTGCAACTATAATTTTCGTTAATTATTCATTACAAATTGTTCCCAAGTTATTTTGTGGTCATAGCCACATGACTAGCTTTCACACAATAATTTCGTCCTATTATTTCCAAACACCCCAACTTCTTTCATCACTTTCAAAAAAATGCCCAAACAGTGATGTTCATTTGACCAAAACGAGGACATACTTTCAAAAGCTAATCATGCTTTTCTTTCCAAGTATAGTCTTTCCTTTTGTCCACAACGCTTATTTCCTTTCCAGTTCCTGGTCCTCGCCGACGGTGGTGAATGATGAACAGCGAGACGGTGGTAATGGAAGGAGGGGCGGTGGTGATGTACAGAACTCCGACGATGGAGGGAAGAGTGGCCGGCGTTGTGGTGTGGTGGTCTGGAAGCAGAGGAAGCCGACGGTGTTGGTGGTTGATGAACAGCGAGACGGTGGTAATGGAAGGAGGGGCGGTGGTGATGTATAGAACTCCGACAATGGAGGGAAGAGTGGCCGGCGTTGTGTGGTGCAAGTCTGGAAGCAGAGGAAGCCGACAGTGTTGGTGGTTGATGGAGCGCGACGGTGTTGGTGGCTGATGGAGGGAGGAAGATGAAGAAAGAGAGACGGTGGTGCTGTTTGTGGTGTCTCTCAGATTCTCTCTCTTCACGGCCCTCTAGGTGGTAGACAACGGAGGAGGAGTTCAGGTAGTGCAGTGAAGAAGATGGTGGCTTGATGGTGTTGAGTCTCGCCCTCTCTCGTCGGCGGTCTCACTCCAAGATCCTGGTGTGATCTCTGTCCGCCGCAACGGTCTGTCGGAGATGGAGGTATGAAGACGGGCAAGTGGTGGTTGGCTCAAAAAGGGTCGCCGGCGGCCCTTTTTTAACTAATTTTAACTCTCTTTTTTTACAAATAATTAACGATATAATTTTGTTTCTCTTCTCTTTACATGATTATGGTTGAAGTGTTGAACTTGAACAAACCACAAACTCCATATATATTAGATGTGAAAAATTATTCTTAGCCAACAAAACACCAAGATACAAAATTCTAAACGAAAACAGCACATGCAGTAAAGCTAAAAAGAACAGGAGTGCAGTTTCATGTGAAAGTTTTTCACAAGACAACACTTATTAAGAAAGAACCTGAGAATCACGAAGAAGGTGGTGGTGGCCTTGTGCCGGCGGTGGAGAAGACGCCCCGTGGATTTGGGATCTGAGTACCTGATGATGGAGAGGGTCTCGGAGGATCTGATGATGAAGAGGGTCTCGGAGGAGGAGGCGGCCCTGCCTTGGAGAAAGTGCCCTGAGCTTTTGGGATCGGAGTTCCTGAAGGTCTTGGAGGACTCATACTTGTTCTTGGAGAGTAGAGGATAAGGGTCACAGAGTGATACCGTTTCAAAGAATGAATGATATAAGGATTAGGGATTTTTATGTTTTTGGAAAGGAAGGTTGGGGGAGTGAATGGGGCAGAACCCTTTTTGACAAGCATGTACTGACACACATTAGTAAGGAATCCAATAATAATTACAAATGCAGTCCATTTAAGTTGTGCTAGTTTGCCCATAGTAATTAGACAGGTATATAGTGTTTCACGATACATATATAGTGGTTTCTTTCAGTTAGATATAATTAATTAAAATTCAAATATCAAAACTCGTGGATTAATGGATATTTTTTCGTGGATTTATTTTTTATAATGTATAAACAAATCTTAAAATAAAAAGAACGACGTTATCAATGAGATCCTTATACAGGGAGTATTTTTCGTGTTTAATTTAAATGGTCTATAACCAACAAATAAATGAAAGATGAGGACTCAAAATTTGATAAAGAGGTCTATTTTATATTTATGTCATCCTCTCTTTTTTATAACAAATGAAATGCCATCACGGAACATTTCAAATCGCATTTCTTGACAGGTTTGAAGCGAAATGGTAAGTGAAAGCAGTGGAGCATAAAAAAGCTCAGCTCTGATGAGAAAAGGAAGCAGGTTTATTTATCTATGAACAAACATGTTTGTAATTAGTTAGCATGTTAAGTAGGGAATGGTGAGAATATTCCAAAACTTGATGTTATTGGTTTGGTTGTTTGTTTTCCTCTGCAAAAGGAGTATGGTGGTTTTAGGGTTAATGATGATTTCTGTGGTTCCGGAAACTTTGTGTAGGACCATCTCTCTGCTTTTTCATGCGTTACTGCTCCTTTCCCTTTTTCATCCCCATTTCTCTCTCTCTCTCTCTCTCTCTCTCTCTCTCTCTCTCTCTCTCTCATATGACTCAAACTTTATTTGCTCAATTGCTTCTATGTTGCTTGAGATACAAGTAATTTGCTCAATATCTATTATACATTAATGATGTATTTGCTCAATTTGTCTGCTTCCATGAAATTTCTCGACTTAAGCTGTTTTTTTTTTAAAAAAAACAAGTGGTTTTCATGACGAAATACAGCGTATTATTATGAGAAACTGAAACTCATTATAAAATTAATTTCTTGTTCGAAAGTAGAATATATTTGAATTATATACATATATTATATTTGCGTATATGCTGAGAACTAACAACGATATTATTATGAGTTCGTGACAGGGAAGTAATTTTCACTGATTGTATAGAACCGTACACGCGTTTAAACTTTAAAGACATGTGGTGGGATTTTCATTTTTCAATTCTCTCTCTCTCTCCCGTCCCCTACTCACTCTTGTCAATCTAGTATTAATATATCTTAATTGTGCATAAATGTAAATTAATGAAAACAATAATTTACATTTATTCTGCACACATCATCAAACGCTGCTACACCTTACACGCGCGCACACGCCATTTGTATTAGTTTCTAAAGAATAGCTTTTATAATTTATGATGTAAGTATGTGAGAGGAGTTTTATCTTGATTTATGAAAAAAGGTTTCTAAAACCGCGGTTTCAGTGATACTCAAACACCCACTAAAAACAAATGGCTTTCTACGGCATGCGGATTCAAAACATGGGTTTATTCTCCAAAGTTATTTTAACCTTTATCTCTTGCAAAGGAAATAAAAAATGAATAAATAAAAAAAACACAATCTCCATTTTTGATAACCACTCCTGTAATGAAATATACTAAAATTACAAGCATTATCTCAGAACCACTCAGTAAATGACCCAGCTTGAACTTACTCCATGATAAACCATGTCCTTCATAATTGTTGATAAGCAGCACAAATCGTTGGATCTAGTAAGTAGATCTTATATTAAGAACCAGATAGAATATTGATGATAAGCCACAACAAATTGTTAGAGAGTTTATAAGATACATAAAGTACATTACTCGCATTCTATGGTCATAAAAGCTAGTCAAGATCATCATATTGCATAGACCACTTATCTGGACAGGAGTTCTCAGGCATGAATATGTTACAAACTACAATATAGATAGTACAAAAAATATATAAAATAGATTAAAGCGGTATGGCATAATCAGAATAACACTCAATTTCATCTTGAGATTTTGGGTTTGGTATAATTAATGACTCTGTCAGTTCTTTGTATTTTTAAAGTCGTTAAGTGTGGTATTATGGTAATTAATTTTTACTTTGTAGCATTTAGGTATTTTTCAACTATTTATGGGGTCCCAGTACAGCATCCTTCTTTGCGTCTTGTTTCGTAAAGCATCGCTTTAATTTCCTGCAAGTCTTGGGGAGCAAACAAGGATGGTCCACCCCCCCCCCCCCCCGGCTCCAAAGGCCACCCTCAACGGGATGATGATGATGATGAAACGTTAACCACTTTCATGTCTTAATATTCGTGAAAATTAAATGATTGATAACAAAACAGAATTAATTAATAGAATTCATGAAATGTAAACCATTTTCATGTGTCTTGGTTACTATTTTCCCAATAATTTTTTATTCTTTCAATCAATCATAAGACCTTGTTTGTATAAATACTGTGTATGTGACCATCTTATGAATATATATATATATATATATAGCTACACTAGCACGTGTATATATTATGATGTCTTCAGCATGGAAATATATATATACGGCAAGTAAGCAAGAGATTGCTATGGAAATTTACAAACAAGTACTCTCAAACATATCCAAATTTCACTCAAAAAGGCTCAATGTTTCTTAATTATCACCGAATTAAGAAGTCAAAGATGAATAAAGTTAAGCAACTCTCTTATAAAGGAAGTGATCTTTTAACTTATTATTTTTATGTGTTTAAAAGTTACTCTATTAAGAAAATAATTACTCAAATTTTAAGACAAGGGTAAATTTTGGTCACTTTTTATGTACATTTTAATCAGTAACAGTATTTTAAGATCTTCAGTATTTAAAAATATATATGATTTATGAGGAGCTTCTTTGCTCATGCTTTGAAGTATAACTTGCGTGAATGTTAAAATAGGAAACTGACAGAGGAATATTATTGAACTTGTAACATTAATTTGGAGGTTGAAATTGGACTTGGAAAACTCAGTGAGTTCATTCTTATAACTGATGAGTTACGTTCTAGTGTTATTTTTTACCATTGAAAGGGGATTGAATATACATAGAATAAATGTTTAATTAGTTTAAATAAAGATATCATAGAGATTATGACTTATGGTCGTGATCCCCCGCCCCCCCAATCTTTAATTTGCAGTCACAGTGATCTCTAGGTCATTTAACTTTCTTTGCGAAAAGTTCATTTGGAGTTTAATGGATCTTGTCCTTTACCTCATTCTCTCACTATTATTGAAAGATTCATCATGTGATCTGTTATTTTCTTAGATGGAAAGGGCTCTGAGCCCCACTCATCCGTTTCTGGGTTCGATCCCGGGGGGAGGATGGAGAGATTTCTTCTGGGAGGGGTCTCCCCACATAGTGGGTCTGACCAAATCCCCATCCAGATTAGTCGGTTGCTCGGTGACCTGTGCCAAAGAAGCCAAGAGCCAGAAAAAGCGCCGGATATTGGAAGATCATATATCAAAAAAAAAAAAAATACCACTTGATCTTCAAAATCTCAAATCAGTCTTATTGTATATAAGAATATAGGTAGTGACTATAAGAGTATAGCAATTGACAACTCATTTTTGTAGAAAATCACTTATTTGAGATTTTGAAATTAAAGTAGTATTTTCTTATCTTTTTCCCAATTTTAATTGTTATTTGTTGTTTTTCATACACTAATCAAGGCAAGAAAATGAGGTGTACGATCCCTTCTCTCTCCCTTCCTAGTTTTTCTTTTTTTTCCTGTATATACCGTCACTTTCCCTTCTTTTCCAGTTTCCCATCTCAACTAATTTTAAATTGTTTTCATTTACAAGTATACAACTCCGCAAATTACGTCCATTCAGCTTAAAGATATTATAGAGATTAGGATTTATGGTCATGTCGTCGTTAAGGTATCGTAGTCCGTGTCATCATTAACCTATGTACATAAACATTTTGATCTTGATCATCCTTTTCTTTCTTTCTCTCTATTTTTTTTGCCATGACATGAACTTAATTTCTGAAGAATTATTACTACGTGGTGGTGTCTTCTTTTGGTTTTTTTTTGTTTTTGTTTTTGTTTTTTGGACCTGAGTGATGGTATCTTCTTTAATACATGCCTTTCTTTTTTATAAAAACTGATTTGCTATCACGTGATTTTATTTTAATATGTAGGTGACATTGGAGTGTTATCATGACTAGACTTGGATCAATTGGTCAAGTTATGTGCAAAGTGGTGCCATTCGGTCTTGATTAATAATTACTTGATAACAAACACAGAAGATTAAGCGGCTAGGCTACTATATTAGATTAATTTGCCAAGTGATAACAAGGAAAGGGATCTAATAATGAAGGTAAGTAAAAAAGATAAAGTAAGCAACCTGATAAAAATAGTAATGAAAACGAGTATAAAGGGGATATTCATATTCAATGAAATAATAGATATATAAGGTTGTCGCCTCACTTGTTCAAGTTCATTTAATTAGCTGTAATTTGACCAAAAAAAAGGGCTGTAATAAAGACAGAGACATCATACGTGTGTGATGACGGATGGATAATTAGGGGAATTATATTATTATGTAATTATGCGATTCCTTGTTGTAATTATGCGATTCGATATTCAGATGTGTTGTGTAGCTAACTAGTCCCACATTTCCTTTTCCTTTTTTATTTTTTTTTTATTTTTTTGACCTTTGATAGATTTCCCATAATTTGTTGGTACAATTTCTACTATCATCACTGACTAGCTAGGCGGTAAAAGTTTATACTTCTATTTATCACTCCTCGGGGTCATAAATATAAATTAAAGTGCAAACAGAGAGCGAGAGGTAGATGCGTCAAAAAGATTTTACTCCATACAAGAGGTGAATCGTTTGATTTCATACATATAAATAATGATGTAAATAGGCCCTTTGGTCTCTTTACATGATTATGGTTGAATAAACCAAACTCCATATTAGCTGTAGAAAATTATTCTTGGCCAAGAGAAAACCAAGAAACGTTGTAAACCACTCCATATTAACACAATTAATTTTAATCATTTTAATTCCTCACACTATTTGCTATCACATGATTTTCTTTTAATATGTAGGTGACAGTGGAGTTTTCTCATCACAAAGACTTGGATCAATTGGTCAAGTTGTGTGCAAAGTGGTGCCATTTAGTCTTGATTAATAATTAAAGGTTTGAGTATGAATCCAATGGCTAAAAAAATGACTTGATGAAAACAAATACGGAAGATCATACACGTGGCTAATATATTACGGATCCTATCTTTCGGAGAGTATATGGGTCACACACACACACACAGAGAGACTAATATGCCATTCCCTAAAAAGCCCTAGCTCCACCCAAAACGTCCGTAGCTACCGAAGAACCATTGGTGATCACCATCAGGCTCAAGCTATAGCCTTGAATGAAGATTATTGCAATAAACCAGACCAGAAACAAGAATCGATCCTACACAAGAATATCAAACTAGAAATCAAATATCAAATAAGGTTCAAACAAGAAATGAAAATCGAAAAAATAAAAAACAAACTGGCAAAGAAGATTGCATTAGAAACAAGAAACCAACAAAATTGCAATAGAAATCGAAGAAAGCAAACAAGAAACCAGCGAAATAAAACAACATTCACAATGGAAATCGAAATCGAGAAGGCATCGAAGGAACTAGAAGCTATCAGGAAAAGAAATCAGAGAGGAGAATAGGCAGGCTAAAATCTTCGAAAACCATATCAAGAGTGGAGATCTGTCATCTGCCACCGTCCTCACCGTCCACCGTCATCCTCTTCGCCATCCTCCGTCACCATCGTTCATTTTGTTGAGGGGAAGAGGCATGGCTTGGTGAAGTGAAATCAAAGGAGCATTGTGATTTTCTGTCACCATAGATCTGCACGATCACTGGAGCCTTCTTCGCCATCATTAAAGAACTTGGAAGACTACGCTGAAAAGCTTGAGGGAAAAATTGGAAAATAAAATGGGTTCCATGGCAGTGTAGCTAGTTCCATAGGGGGTCAGATGGAAGTGAGTTCCGTGAATTTTGATGGAAGTGGGTTCCCAAGTGAAGTGTCTTCCAGCATACCAAAGATACAATAATCTCAATTCCAGCAGTGAGTATTGTTCACGTGGTCTTGTTTTCGGATATTATTTTGCCTTATTTTTTTTGAATTTAATGGGGAGTGTGTGAGAGACCTCAGTATAGTTGGAGATAAATATGGGAAGCAGGATCATGACTCTAGATTATACTCCCCTCGGTGCTAAATATAAGACCTATTAACTTTTTTAGAGAGGTTAAGGAAATTAAATAAGTTACTTAATCATATCATATATTGTATATCAGTAGATTATATAGTAGTTTATAAATCAAGCAAATTAGTTTGAAGAAAAAAAATGAGTATACATATTTTAAAGTAATTTATTTAACTTCCTTAACCTCTCAAATATATAGGATCGTATTGTAATCAATTCTCTGAGACAGAAAATCCAGATACACATATTCCGGAATTTACTCTCCAATTTACTTTACGTTTTATTATTATTATTATTCCCTTATATTTTATTTTGGTGAATGAAGCTTAATGAGGATTATAATTAAATGGCGGGAAACAAAAAAATCGTAATAGTAATAGTTGTGGGAGAAAAAAGGGATCAAATAATTAAGAAAAGAAGCACAAATTCGCACGCATGGTGTGAGAAATGAGCAAATCTCAGAGGGGGGGATCCAGTGGTGTGGGGTGTGCATGTCTCCTCCTTGATCAGATAACATCATTTCTTTCTTTGACTTGTCTTCTTCTTCTTCTTCTTCTTCTTCTTCTTCTTCTTCTTCTTCTGCTTTTTTTAAAAAAAGAATTGTTTTAATTAGGTGTTGGTACAAAATGACTCATTATTCTGGGGCCCAACTTTTTTCCCTCATTCCTCCATTTTAGTATTATAAACTATTCCTATAATCTATTTTCTAAGAATAAATAAATTTAAAAAATTATGATGAAAAATTAAAATTAAAAATTTTGTAACCTCAAAATTAATAAATTTTTAACATATTAAAAATTTATAAAATCTATTAGAATTAATTTTTTGTGGTATAAATTTTTTGGGCCCATATATATCTATATATATATATATAAGTTTAAATAATTCATATGTTGAAGTGGGGCCCTTTAATCAAATAGAAAAAGTTAGAAAATCAAGCATAACCGACACAACACGTACTTTTCTTGCTTTTATTTATGCCTTTCATTTGAATCATTGTTGTCTTTATTGGAATCTTTTATTTCTTGAATGGAGCTTAATTCCCGGCCTTATTGGGAGGGAAGCTAGGCTCATGACTCTAAAGTTGAGATTATTCAGGTCTCACGCACAGTAGGATGTTTACGAACTTATATAATTCATAAAAAAAATATTTCGAAACGAATTGATAATTATAAATTATAAAGTTGATTTATTTCTGGATGGTGGTAACAAATATATAGGGGTATTAGATGTTAATATAAGATTTTATATTGACGCTTGATGTTAATAAATAAGCATTATGTTTTAAAACATTTAGCATTTGAAGCTCAAGGTCATAGAAGTCGTTTACAATTTAATCTCATGAATTTTACCGAAATTTAAATTAAATCACGTGGCACATTTTTTTTTTTTAATTTTTAATGACAATAGTTCCCACTAGTATTGAAAAAATAGACCCAAAATTGGCTCTTTATTGGCCATTCATGCCAAATCTCTCGTTTTTTTTGTTGTATTTAATTATGTGTCGCAAGGTGCTTCATTGCATTTATAGGTGAAATTTAATCTCCAATTTTTTTAAGAAAAATCAAGTGGGTTCCATGACGACTATATCCAGGCTATTATGAATTCATGACAATAATTATAATGAAACTGAACATCATTATAAATTTAGTTTTTTTGTTTGAATGTTGAATAAATTTGAATTAAATACATATATTTTGCGTATGTACTGAGAAGTAACTAGGTGAAGTTGGTATATTACTATGATTTGGTAATGATGAGAAGTAATTTACTAGAAACTGGCAAGGAAGATGCTGAGAGATGTTGTAATTGACTATCTGTTTTTTTTTTTTTTTCCTTTTTGGGTGTGACTGTGTGACTGTTTAGATAAAATTTTTGTCATAAGTTGTTGCACCGCATGGACATTCCTGGTGGGACCACTATAATTGTTCATTTTGGGTGGACTCAAAAAGGCGTAGATATCTCTACCTACCTGAATCCAAAACAAAAACAGACAGTGTCTTGAAACAGTCGGTAATTAGAGGCATGCCTGCACAACACACACGCGCAAAGTAACCCTAATAATTATAATTATTATATTAATAATAATATTTCTTGGGACGTCTCCAATCAAATATTTTACCTTGGGATTCACAACACACGCACAAATTCAAAAATAAAACTAAAAATCCAACATGACTTGGCTTGTTGTCGCTTGAGCCGTCTTCACCGAGTAACAAACAAGCCTTGTGATTCATATTCTCTCCTAATTTTTTTAATTATTTTATCCTAATTAATTAAGTCTCTATCCAAAATACTTATGTTTTGGTCTCTTAATTAATATAAGCAATTTTCCCTTTCGTCTCTCTGTAATTTTTTTCAAAATATTTTACAAACCTCTCAACTCTTTAAATTTTAAGAACACGTGCACGAAGGTTAATTAAACTATTCAGACACCTGACTTCGTATTATTCCAATAATGATTACATTATACAAAATAATTGCAAATGAAAGCTACATACGTTATTCCAACGCCGTATTTATAGACAAGAAACAAGAACAACAAATCAAACCTAGACGCATAAAACAAAACAAAAGAAATTTGAATAATTTTTTTTGGATAGTATTCTTATTCTTCCCAGGTAGATATGATAGAATGTGCGTAATTGCGCTATTTGCTTCCCTCTTGATCAAGCCATATCATTTGTACTATATATATATATATATATATATATATATATCTCTCTCACTGGCACTTGATGATCTATCTGCATCATAAGAATGAAAACCAAAATGAGACTGATCGAAGTCAGACATTAAAACATAAGAAGATCCGTTGAGAACAAGGTTGTTACGAGACAAGAGGCTAATCAGGATCTCTTCATAGAGTGTTCAGCAGGCACGCTGCAGGAATGGCTTACATGGAACATGCAATTTTACCCAGTAACTAGGAGGGTGGCAAAGTGGCCATGGCATAGAGTGTTCAGCACTATGTGTTGGCTTCTATGGAAGAATAGATGCAGCCAAGCTTTTGAAGGAAGAGCGGACAATGCAAATGGAATAGTTCACAAATGTTTGTACAATCTCTCGGAAGGTGTGGTGAACGGCAGATTTCAGCATCAAATCTTCCAAATACCAGAGAGGGGGTCAAGTCGCTAGGAACCACTAGAACCAGGGTTCGTGTGCGTTGATGTTGATGGGTTGAGAGCTATTGGAGGCCAGATAGCTTGTGGGGGAGTTATCAGAGATCATCAAGGTAACTGGATTCGTGGATTTCAACAGAAGTTAGGATGTACCTTCCCAACTGCTGCGGAAATCCATGCTATAAACAGAGGACTCCAGCTATGCAAGCAGATGGGATTCACCAAGATTAGGCTCTTCACATATTCATTACAGGCTATTCAGCTTCTATCGGTAGAGTGTGGAACTGAACATCCTTTATATGATGTCATTATGGATACTAGAGCTTTTATTTATGGAGATTGGGACTTAAAAATTTCCCATATGTACAGGGAAAATCTTAGATGTGCTGACTTTTTAGCAAAAAATGCTCTCACGAGCATTCAAGATTACACAGAGATAGAGTTACAACCTAGGGAATGCACACATCTTTTTGCATTAGAGTGTGCTCGGTCACCGCAGGATTTGTATGCATCACCTATTCATAGGTATTTGCAAACCTCAAGCATTGCTTGCCTTTGTATTCCAAAAAAAAAATAAAAAAAGAATTGAACTTTTGAAAACCGATTATGATTATAATGAAAGTCTTGATATTCTTCAACTTTAAAGCCCCACATTAGGCGTTACGTTGTTGAATCATGTTTACACGTAGTGTAATTAATTAATCTGATGCGCAAAATGCTTATACATGTACATATAGTCCATGTTTATTAACTTTTCGTTTTGATCTTTCTTATGTAAAACGTTAATTGATTTGAACAACGATGTAATTAACTACTACGGATTATAACCCTTGTCCATTCTGGTTAAGTGCATGTAGCACCCCTTTTAACTTCTTCTCCACACTTTCTGCTGCAACTTGGGAACGAGATGAAGATGATTTGGATTACTATCTCCTTTCGAACCCAGGATGCTGGTTCGAAAGGAGATAGTAATTAGATGTAGTGTTACGCTCCCTCT
The DNA here is from genome assembly GCA_963242795.1 of Inga leiocalycina. Lineage (NCBI taxonomy): Eukaryota > Viridiplantae > Streptophyta > Magnoliopsida > Fabales > Fabaceae > Inga > Inga leiocalycina. The sequence goes on along the minus strand of OY725321.1, from coordinate 85,699,307 downwards.
TTCTTTTTCCTCCTCTTTTTGATTTTGAACATAAAGCATATAAGATCAGAATGTGCTGGAGAATTACATATAAATTCTTTAATAAGATGATAGGCCAAGATAATTAATGTTCTGGAAGCTACTACAAGAGAATTACATATGGATTCTTTGTGCGATAAACACAGTTCAAGTAACATCAAGTATTGCAATTTCATTCCCCAAAGCGACTCTTTTTCCTCTGTTGGTCGCCATAGACGATGAGGTAGATTGTGGCATTGGAGACTCAAATGAACAAGCCGTGAGGAGTTCTCTCATGTCTCGTGTCTCGTCTTCGAACGCAGGCTTCCATTTCATAAACCCTAAAATGGCTGCAATCTAGCATGCATATTCCCTTGTCAGCTGCTGTGGCCCATTCTTTTAGATGAATTCTGAACAAATTCATTCAGTGTGAGGAACTTCAGACTCTAAAAAAAGTGAAAAACTGAGTTTTTCCGCAACAAAATTCCCTTGTCATGATAAAGCTGGTCATGTTATGAACCCATCTAACAGGTTCATAGTACTAAATATAAGGATTACATAAGAAATTTGGTTTAATTCTAGATACAAAAGTTCATTCTATTTTATTACTTATATATATATATATATATGTATGTATGTATTAAATTATTTTTATTGATTTCATTTATTAATTAGAGTAAACAAGTAATATAACTATTTTTTTTAATTTATAAAACTTAATTATTTATCTCTTGCGTTTATTGTTTAGTGGAATAAGGTTTGTTGGTATTGTATATCTCGTGTTTATGATCTTTTTTATTTTACTCAGTCACGTTTATGAGTGGAGGAAGTATTATTTAATTTTTGGATTCAACGTGTTCATGAATGAATGAGAATAAAATGCAAGTGTATAATCTAAATATTGAAAAATTAATGATCATAAAAAAAAGCAGTTGAAAATATGACGTCGACGCAGCAGAACTCAGTTTCATTCCGGGCCAAAGCCGTTTAGGAAGCCCATCTTTGACTGACTCGCGTGCAAAAGAAAATAATGAAAGAAACCCCACAAAATAAAAACCACGTCAAACCATATCCAATCCAAGCATCGTTATAGGTACAGAGTGGGCCACTTTGACTTAGTATGTGTTTAGATTAGTTTGTGAGAATAGCTTTTATAATTTATGAGGTAAATATATGAGACACCCTTTTCTTGACCAGCTAATTATCTACTTGTCTAGTTGTGACTAAAAATAATCAGACTTAAAATCCCATGAATTTACACGTGTATCTTAACAATATTTCTATTTAGGAAAACGCAGAGGAAAATTCCGGACTTCAAAAGAAATACAATTCGATACGCATTCGTCATGTTCTTCAAAAACTACCTACAACTACCTCAAGTATACACTCCTGCTTTTCAAGATATAAGTTTTAAATTTATGAATGGATGTGTCTCAAAATAATAAACTTTATTTTAGATTTGTTAAAACATTTATTACTTTTTTTCCAACTTTATTGTCTCCCACACTTATCCTTTTTACAAATAAGGGCGTGATTGGACAAAAAAAATACACAGGGCAAAATTAATTAAGATCTATTAATTGCTCATACGAACTTTAATTTGCATGACTGGCGAATATGGTAATATTGAGAATATTTATAAAAAGAAGCAAACAAGTGAACATACATCAGGGGCCTGCTTTTATCAGAGAGTGGAAGTTATATGTCTAAGATCATCCATATATAACTATGTAACAGTCATAACAGATTTGGGTCAAAATGGAGGGCCCAATGGGAAGCCCAAGACAAGAATAAAGACAATACCAGGTATATGTTCTTCTACAGAAATTAAGTTCATTATTTTTTCTCCAATATTAAATTCATCTTATATTTGTTTTTTAACCCTTCTCAAACGTTTAGAAACCGCGTAAGTCAATTTAATTATGAGTGGCTAAATTGTGTACATGACAATTACCGTTTATATAATATGTTTATCTTTTATATATTGACTATTGAATATTGAAAAAAAAAGAAAAAGAAGTAAATTGGCCTAGTGAATTAATGTGAAAATTCCAACAAATATAGGCTTTTTTTGGGGGGAATCCTTCTGAAAAGAAAAATCTATGAGTAATATATATAAATATATGGATGTACATGTTTGTGGCCGAAAAAGAATAGAACAGATAGAGACCGGCCGGGTCAACGCTGTCATAACTTCCGACAAGCTGCTGTTACGAAATCTCCTGAATAATTTGTTTTATTTAATTCGACTACTCGCAAAAAACGAAAAGAAAAAAAAAACATTAATATTTTATCAATTTCTATAGTCTTCCATTAATTTGCTTCTTTCTATTTTTGCTGCTAACCATGTGAATTTTTCTTTTTAAAAATATTGCAACTCGGTCTGATTAACGCCAATTCTGATCTGCAGTATAATGGAAAACGCTTTTGAACTTGTAGCATTTTGGGAAATAATTTTGAGATCTTTAATTAAAAACGATTTAGACGGAAGTAATATTAGATTTAGATCCAATTAATATAATGGACATGATTCTATAGTCATTGTTAGCATATTGCACTTGAATTCAATTTCCTGGAACGTTTGGAAAACACGGAAATGATTTATATAAAAATATTCAATTAATTATTTCATTAAAAATATTAAATTAATTACGTGTTGGACCAAATTAAATTGTCTTCAATCCCAAACATATGAAGGGCACACCACACAATAAAACATACCGTAGTTACCTAATAATTTCTCTAAGCATGAGCGCGCGCGCTCTCTCTCTCTCTCTCTCTACGTGTTTCCTGATCTTTATATTTATCTAAAACTAAAGCTGGGAATCAGGGCCGACCCGCATGGCCTAAAGTTTTTTTTACAAGATTTAACAATTTTTACCTTTTTTTTCAATTTTTTTTTTAAAAATAACAACAATAAAATTCCAAATTTAACACATAAATGTTGTCAAAATTAGAATGTAAATGGTATGCATCATGCAATAAACAAATACATTCATTAAATCATAATCAAAAGTAAACTATTGTTTACATACCACAATTACAAATAATTAATGAGAAGACTTAACAAAATTAAAAATACTTCTTATAAATGTCTTGAAAAGTGTAAGCAGTCAACAAAATAAACAACACAAGATATAAATAAAACAATCACTAGAAAATAAGTCAAAAAATACAAAATTGGTAAGAATACTTATGAAATAAGAAATATCTTTTATAAGTTTTTAAATTTTATGATTATTAATATAAGATGTTCTTATGAAACTTAATTCTAAAAAAATATAACAACTAAATATTTTCAATATCATTAACAAAATATAAAAAATATTATTATTATTATCATATAAATAATTTTAAAAAATAAAAAAATATATACAGGCCTAAAAGGGCCGGCCTGTGATCCTACAGGGCTGACTTTTTTAGGCTCGCTTTCACTTTTAAGGTAAAAATCTTAAACCCGGCCCTTATAAATTCAGGGCCTAAAAAGGTTGGCCTGACAGACTTAACCCGTTTTCCCGGTTCTATCCAAAACATAAAACATAAAAACCCAGCAATAATAACGCAAGGTGAAATTAAATAATTCCACCACAAAGTCGGTGATGATGTTGAAATTTTGAGTCCTTGAGAGAAAAGAAAGTTTCAAAAACGCTAAAAGGTTAATGGGATGAGAATTTTAGACAACTTGTCGGAAAACTTAATAGTACTTGTTTTAACTAACCAATAAGAACTAATTTACTAATTTATTTTATACATTTTCCATTCTTTTTCCCTTTCTGTCTAGCTACTTGTAGCAAATATAACAAACTATACCTCTCATTTGGGTGTCAATGATGGGTTATATGAATCCCATGGCACTATTTTGCTTTGCCTGAAACTACCCCTTTCAATAAGTAATTGACCAAGTTACAATCTATATAGAGAATAGTTAAAAAAATACCAGCTGAATTTCAAAATCTCAAATCAGTTATGATTTTCTCCCAAAATAAGTTGTTAATACCTACACTCTTGTAGTTAATATACATACGGCTATATTCTAGTGAGCAACAAGATTGATCTGAGATTTTGAATATCAATTTTCTTGTCTTTTCCCATATATATTAATGTGAAAATTCTAACAATGTAACATACATGTTAGTTGAAATCAAACACGATGGAGACGACCGAAGAGGTGACTGATAAAGGCATCTACAACGACATGTTCAGGCTCCCATGCATCCAAATGGTCAAAAATACCCCTCTCACGTCATGCCAGATAATTAAGGGCATGAATGGAATTTGGAAATGCAACGTGAATAGAGAGAGAGGAAACATGAAGAAAAATTCCTAAATCGCGTACGTGTTCATCAAAGTCCAAAACTTTGAAACAGAGAGTTTCAACACGGTGCGACTAGCTTATATATTGAGTTCCAATTTACGTGTGCCCTAATGTAACGCTGGTTTTAATTATTTAATTTGACGAGTAAATTAAATGAATTAATATGTGCATGTCTTCCAAAACACGTAATCTAAACCAACTGAGACACAAATGAACATGACCACGTCTATATAAGTAAATACCCTAACAATAACTTGGTTAGTTCCCATGAATTTCCTTCTTTCAACGTTGGACTACATTGAACATGGACCATAATAGTACCTAGCTGGCTTGTCTCTATAAGTAGTGGATTCCTGAAGCTTGAGAATGAAGCAAATTAAGCAATATCTGTACGTGAGAGATCATCGTCATCGTCGTATCATCGAATTCGATTCTGCTTCAGAACATTCAGATATGAGTTCTAAAGACATAAGCAGTGGCAAGATTTTTGGGACTGCAAGGCCACCTCCTCGGAACCCTCCTCCCCAAAAACCTGGAACTCCAATCCCAAAGCCCCAGGATGTCTTTTCCAGGAGACATCGATGATATTGCTGATGCAAGTATATATGCATGTCCCTTTTCTTTCTATTCTCTGGTTACTCATTCATTAATTAATTACTCTTTTTTATTCTTATTATCTTTCATCATGAACATGCCTCTATTCTAAATATTTCATACATGTCAAGTACGTACCTCTCTTAGGGATTGTGCCTTTTAGTAAATATATTTTAGGGTTAAGGTGCAAATCGACCAATGAAGTATTATCCGAGGAGTGTCCACCACAAATATCTTTTAAAATGGGCAAAAATACTAATGAAATTTTAAAAATAGGCATCTACCATAATTTCCGTTAAATCCGTACTAACGGCGTTAAATCATGAGAAGAAAACCCCTAACGGTGTTAGTACGGATTTAACGGAAATTGTGGTGGATGCCCTTTTTTAAAACTTCATTAGTATTTTTTCCCATTTTAAAAGATATTTGTGGTAGACGCTCCTTAGACAATACTTCATTGGTAGATTTGCACCTTAACCCTATATTTTAAATCACAATATCCATATAAACAAGTATATATATGAGATTTATCATTTTTCAATTAGCTTGAATTTCTAGGTCCTGTGTTTTTATTTTTGCAATTTCGCTCACTCAACTTTTTTGTTAATTTTGATACAGATAGGGGGTGAAGTGAAATTGATAATGGATTGACGGGGCTTGCCATATAAAGGAAGACTGGAAACAAAAAAATAGGCTTCATATATAGGGCGATCACCTCAAATAAATATATCCTCTTTAGTTTGTTTACCTGCATTGATATTTGTTCATTACATCTAAATTTGTTCGTTTTAATAAGTGTAGCTACGTATTTGTTGAATTTATTTGTTTGGTTTTTCGTCTGGGTTTGACTTATTAGTTAGCTGTTTGTTCGTAGTTGATTCCAATAATGGAGACAATATTCATTTGATTTGAAAGGCCCTTCCTTTAGTTTTTTAATTCTCTGTACCGCACAACATCCAATCAAACTCGCTTTTAGTTACATGCACTTTAAAAGCCATCTTTTCAGTCTTTTCATCAACAACGTATATAACACGATATCATCTATATCCATGAAGGTTGAACTTTATTAATTATAATTACATTTATTAAATAAATATTATTACGCTCTTCCAATTGCCAATTGAAGGCATAATGTCCAAGAACTTACAGGAACTGAAGAGTTCAAAACTTTCTAAAAATATAAATTGAGTTTAACTATAAGTTTAGATTACCTAATCACTTCTCCAACATACACATTTTAGTTGACCGTATTAATGTACCATGAAAATTGGAAAGTCGACATTATAACCAGAATCTATTTAAACGGCGAATTTTTTACCCGTGAAAATTCGTTCAAATTTACTAGACTTTGAATTTAGAAACTTGTGGAGCAAAAGACGAAAGAAGGTTTATGGAACCCACACGGTTTGTAATTTATAAGAAAAACTCAAACTCTTGTTATATTGAAATTATATTAGGCTACCTCACAATTGTATTGCTATATTTGGAAGGACAAGAAAACATAGATACATGTAAAAGTCAATCGAATTAGAACTTTCGATGAGCTGTTTGTGGAAGTGCCGACATCTCTATTTTTGTAATATAAAAGGCTAATATTACAGATTTGATCATTGTAATAGGTACAGATCTTCTCAAACATGAATTAAAGTCCATAAATTACCTTTGAAATTAACTGGAGTTTCAATTCCGCGTGAACCATATTGATTAAACTTTCAAGCATTTTCGTATGTGTTAGTTATATATACATTGGAAGAACCCAAAAAAAAGGAATGTTGGTGGAGATTAAATTAAATGATGCATATCCAAACATAATTATAACGAATTAACTTGTAATCAGAGGCAGTAATCAAATATATATTAGTCTCACCTTCTCTACTGGTATTAACCCTTAGTTTGTATCAGAAGACAATTAGGGAAGAAAGAATATTAGGAAGAAAAACTCTAAAAACCAATAAAAAAAAGTGAAACTTTTCCTTCATAGTATAACCCTTAGTTTTTTAATTTACTGCTGGTTTTCCCAAGTAAATAAATTTAAGTGTGTCGAAATTGATGTAGAAATTTCTCTATAAATTAAATGCCATGACAATATTCACATGGCTACTTCCCATCAATTTCCTTGGCCTATCAACCATGTTACGTTCCAATATATGTGTGACTAAGAATATTACATATATATAATCTCTAATCCTTAATATAAAAGCTACTTTGTAGCTCAATTTTTCTATTAAAATTGGAATTATATTAGGACAAGTCGAGGAAGTAGTATGTTATCATAATCACTTAGTTAACCCCTTATGTATTGTTTATTCATTTCTATAATTTGTTCGTCTTATTTTCATCTAGGTATGTAGTTAGGGAAAATATATTGTAAGCTCGAACCTATAAGCCATATTACCAAAAATAGTTGTATTTCTTAAATTGTCGGAACCCGCTTTCAATAATGGAGTCAATCATTTGAAAGAACCGCCTTTTTGATAAATCCATGTCGCTGTACTTTGTTGTTTATGCTCTATAATATCGTGGAATCATTCGAATCGCATAAAGTTTGATCGGTACTGTACGTAGAAACATTTTGACCTTTTTAACATAAAGTTTGTCTTTATCGTATATGCACTTTTTTTTTTTGGCTCAAAATCGTATATGCACTTTAAAACAACCACTTCTCTGTTTTTTCTTTTCTTAAAAAAAATCACGATAAAAGAAGAGTTTGTTCCTCTGGAAGAAATTAAATAATACTCTCAGCCTCCCTCCGATTCTAAATATAAGATTCAGTTAACTCTTTTTGGATAGGTTAAAAAAAGCTAAATATATGATTTAATCATAGTATATGTTGTATGTCATTAAATTATATATCAATTTATAAGTCAAATTAACTAGTTTAGATAAAAAAAACGATAGATATAAGCACTTTAAAATAATTTATTTAGCTTCCTTTATATTTTAAAAAAAGTCAATTGGATCTTATATTTAGAACTGAAAATAGTAATTTATTTACTTAATAATACTCTTTGTTGTTTACAAGACTGATCTGGGATTTTGAAGGTCAAATGGTATTTTCTTATCTTTTTCACTTTATTTATAGAAGTGACAATACTATAATTTTTTTTATTATTATATTCATTTGAAAGTGCATTAAGGGAAAAAATAAAAGGCTACGACAAAGATTGAGCCTTATAATAACATTTAAATCAATGTTGAATTGCTATCTACCTTTGCCGAGAAGGCTTTTTCAAGAACTTGCATGAATGGAATGTTTCCTACATTAAAAAAAATAGAAATATGATATATACGTCATTTATAAGAGATTTCATCTCACAGTAAATTATTAAAACTTGATTTACTACCAAAAGTTAACCATGACTTAATCTGATTATTTGTCAAATACGTTTTAAAAGTTGACCTTCATTACATATGTGCCATGAAAATAGGAAAGTTGAGTCTATATATTCTCACCTCAATCTTTATTTAAACTGGAAATTCTGTTAGGCACGAAGGTCTGGTAAGTGTCTGCCTTTATTAAAGATGTAATTTCCTTTTTTCTAAAACATAGGGACTAAATAATAAAATGGTTAAACTATTGGGACCTAATTGCATCAACTTAAAGATCAGGGATTGAGTTACACTTAGATAAAAAAATATATGAACTAAAAAATTAATATTCCCAATTTATTGTACACTTATTTTTGAATTATAATGGTAGTCACTAATTACCTAAGATTAATTACAAGCGTGATCGAACCCATGACCTCCCATTTTACTAGGTGATCTAGCCTCCAAGGGCTTAATTAATGTAACAAAGTTTTTAATTGAGAGGCCAACAGAAAGATTTTAATTAGTTGTGACGTGCGATTTATTTATTTAGTGTATTGAAGTTAAAAATAGTAGGTGGGAGAATCATATATTGCGTGAGAGCGAGGTGATCAAAACTCATGCATTTTGCTCACTGGCTTGGCCATTATAGAAAACAAGCTTTCCAACTTGAGACAATGACACAAGCATCTCTACTGGATAACTCATTTCAATATGTGGGCACACAGAGGACTCATGCCTCATACAAATGATAAAGAAAATGAAGCCATTGTTAGAATGTTTATAAGCTTAAATGGATTTTTTCACACCTCAAACGCAAAGGGCTCTCATGTAAGCAGCATAGAAATTATAATGAAGCTATTCACGGTCTTTTACTTAATAGCTTAAACTTTTTTGTTGAATAGATCCTTGAGAAATTTGAACATTATAACAAGGGCAAAGTGCTTCAGCTGCCATGAACACTTTGAATAAAGAACCGAGTTCCAAAAAAAGGACCATTATCAATATTACAATTCAAAATAATAAGACAGTTATATAGATATTCACATTTGATAAGTGGCAATAATATGGAAAATATATTGATATTATATAGGTTGAAGATAACACATTAGCTCAAAACGGTGCCTCTGTACACAGAGTTGTTTTAGATGTACCTCTCTTTGATGAGCAAGTACAGATTGGGCAGGTTTGTCACCTGTTTCCGAACGGAAATCTATCCCATATGCCAGAAAGAGAGATGTTGCAACAAATATATACTATAAATATATTTACTTCTTCCAGTCCACAATATAAATATTTTGATGAGTAATTAACGCTTGTTTTTCAGTTTTACATATGCATGTAATTAATGTTTAAATATAACTTCTTATATTTTTCTTTCTTCTTCAAAACACCATTTAATATAGGTAAATTTAGAATTTTTTAATTTAAGAAAAATTTAATAAGTTAACTATCATTTCTTTACTCTGATAAATTAATTGAAGTGGCTTATATTGTGGAGCAGAAAAAGTAACTCTTGTGTTTATTCAATTAGAGGCATATCACTGTAGTATCATTGATATATCTCATCCTCTCTCCTTTCATTTTCACCTCCCCCTCTCTACCTTAGGATTAAAAATTTAACGATTGAGATATAATATCTATATAAAATCATATTATAATAGTGTAATACATAAAAAATTAAGCTGTTAAAATTTGACTGGGCCATAGTCACAAACTCTAGATTACCTAAAAATAGAAAGAAATAATGTTTTATAAAATATTGAATAATCCATCTCGAGGGTTCATATTCCAATCTATTGAAAAAACGAGAAGGGGAGAAAGGAGGGAGGGAGAGATTTCAAATCAGTACCATTATTAATATACTCGGTACCAAAAAGTTGAGGAAATTTTATTTGGTTAAATACATTATTTGCTTAACGAACTACCCATTGGAAATAGACCCAGATTATCAAGTGTTAGCTAACTATATTAATCCATATATATCCCTTACATATAGAGATGGAGGAGAAGTATGTCGTATCAAAAAGAAAAAGCTACAAATGTGATAGCTAATTAATGAAAGAGCGAATATAATAATATATGCGGTCTCATTTATGTGTTAGAATATAATTGTAAATAGTATTTATTCTATAGATAATATCAATAGAATATTCTAGACACTCTGTATAGCTGTATTATGTTACACGTGTTCCCTCCTCACAGGTTCTGTTAGCATATTCCTTGTTGAGGGACATTTGATTCCTTTGTACAGCTTCTATATAATGCAGATCATGGCAAGGGCACTATTCATCCTGCCATTCACTTTCTTTTTTGTTAGAATCTTTCTTGGTATCAGAGCGTCTTTCTTTCGAAATGTTGTCATCGTCCTTTTCTGCCTCTGATTCTCCGTCCTCTAGTATGTCGGCATCCATGACTACCAAAACCTATTCTCTATTTCATTCCTCCTCTCAAACTACCTCAATCAAGCTTGATCGAGGAAACTATCTGGTTTAGGAGTCTGTGGTGTTTCCATTAATCAAAGGCAATAGGCTTGAATCTCTTGTTAATGGCTCTCAAGTTGCTCCTCCTCGTTATATCTCAGATAGTGCTGGGAGGAAAGTTAATCCTGACTTTGAGGAATGGTTCTCTGTCGACCGAATGTTGGTAGGCTGGTTAAGAAACACTATGACACAAGATGTAGGTGCTCAACTATTGCACTATCACACCGCTTATGATCTCTGGCTTGGAGCAAGGGATCTCACCTGCGCTTCTACCAAGGATTGAGTCATGGTTTTTAAATCAGAACTACATGCTACCAGGAAGAATACACTTGAGATGGAAGAATATCTTATGAAGATGAAGAACTTGGCTGATCAACTGGCTTTAGCAAGGCCACCTATCTCCAATGAGGACCTCATCATGCACACTCTGAATGGTTTGGATTCTGACTATAATGCCATAGTTGTGAAACTTATTGATCAACCAAATACCACATGGATCAAAGCTCAGTTATCCCTTCTTGCTTTGAAAGTAGACTCGAACAATTGAATCATTTTTCCTCTCTTTCAATTCAACCTTCTATTAATTTTGCTCGAAGGAATTCTCAGTTCTATTCACGCAACAATGACAATGACAAACCCCCTAGGGTGGATCTCATGGTGGACAAGGCCACCACTCCAGAGGCTGTAGGAACAATATACAATCAAGGGGGACGTCCTTACTGTACCCATTGTGACCGTTTTGGTCATATCTATGAGACTTGCTACTCAAGGGCCACTCATGATTACACTCCTCAGGCTTACTATGCCAGCCCTCAAACTGTGAGTGATCCTTCTTGATATGTGGATATCGGCTCAAACTATCATGTCACAGCCAATCTAGATAATCTCTCCCAAGTCACTCCCACAGGTAATTCTCATTTGCTTACATGCATTGGTGAAAAGGCAAAGGTTCTTGGAATCGGTTCCACTATATTGCCCTGTTCTAAATCTAATATTCAGTTGAATGATGTTTTAGTGGTTTCTAGTGCTACCAAAAATCTATTAAGTGTCAATAAACTTGTCGAAGATAACTCAGTTAACATACTCTTCACTAATGATGGTTGCACTGTGAAGGACAAGATTACAGGTAAAGTGTTGATGCACGGGAAGCCACAGGAAGGAATGTACCCCATGGTCAAGCTTGATATTCAACCCCAAGTCTGTGCTGCAGCTTCGTCGTTTCAAACAATCAAAGATGATGATCAGTTTCTGTTATGGCATTATAAGATGGGTCACCCAAGCAATCAAGTGTTGAAACACATTTTGAACAATTGTAATGTCAAAGTTCGTATTAATGACAATTTTATCTATGAACCTTGTCAAATGGGAAAATCTAAATATTTTCCGTTTCAAATTTCTTCCTCTCATGCATCACAACCGTTAGAACTTATTCATACAGACATTCGGAGTCCCTCACCTATTCAATCTACAGGAGGTCATCGGTTTTACATACATTTTTTGGATGATTATAGCCGCTATACTTGGCTCTTTCCATTAAAACATAAAAGCGATGTTGTACATGCTTTTAACGTTTCCGGGCCCAAGTTGAAAATAAGTTCAATACCAAAATCAAAACTCTACAATGCAACAATGGAACTGAATTCAAACCAGTCAACCCAATCATGCAAGCAAATGGTATAATGATGGAAGGGCTGAGAGAAAGCATCACCATATAGTTGAAATGGGCTTCTGCTTCAATTTGATAATCAGATATCCCGCTAGGGTTTGTTGTGAAACTCATGAACCAGATACATGTATTTATATACATACATGGCTAATCAAGTGATTACATGATCCATGTTCCTTGATGAACAGTACACAAGGAAATTGAGGGAATTTGAATGAGGCAATTAACCAAGTGATTGTTGAGGAAATTTACATACAAATACTCAACTCTTGCGTGTATATACATGTATTAATTACTTCCTAACACCTTTTCTTTTTGGTTTTGATAACCCTTTGGGTCAACCAGTATCCGGTCCTTTTTCATTTATAAATCCTATTACTAGGTATCTGAGGAACTGATTAATCTAGATTGAGGATTTACAACCAATATGCCTCTCCCTAGAGGTCTTTTTTTTGCTAGACCAAGTACCCTTAAGTAATTACTTCCTAACACTTTGAACTTAGCTTGGAATTGAACTTTCAAAATTGCGACCAAGGTTATAATATTGTGGGTCTCTGTTTTTAACGTTAATTAATTTGAATAACAAAGTAATTAACTATAATACTTGTCATCCATTTTGGTTAAGTGCATGTGGCACCCCTTAACATATTTTTCAGTTTAATTCATCAGTTTTGTTTTTCATATTTTAACAGAATTAAATTCTTTCTTCGGTCGTTCCCCCCTTATTCAGGTTTAGTCTTCCCCATGAAAACGGAAGTAGATTATTTCGTTTAACATAAAATTCAACCTCAACCTTTGACTCTTTCTTGGCAATTTCTATCAAATTTCTCAGTTTTTTTGGAGGTATTATTGAATTATGCCACGCAAGATGCTTCATTGATTCATTCTAGGTGAAACTTAAGCTGTTTTTAAAGAAAATCAAGTGGATTCCGTAACGAATATACATCGTATTATTATGAGAGTAAAATGAAACTCATTATTAAATCAGTTATCTGTTGAAAGTTGAATAATTAGAATTACATACATATATTAGATTTTTGTATATACCGAGAAGTAACCAGGTACAGTTGTAACCATATTACTCCCTTCGGTCCTAATTATAAGACAAAGTTGATTTTTTTTTAGAGATTAAGGAAGCTCAATAAGTTACTTAATCATATCATATGTTATGTATCCTTAGATTATATATTAACTTATTAGTCAAACTAATTAGTTTGAAGAAAAAAATATAAATATAAATACTCTAAAGTAATTTAATTAGCTTCCTAAATTTCTTCAAAAATGTCAACTTTATCTTATAATTAAAACTGGAGCAAGTATCATATATGAGTTGGTGATGGGAAGTAATTTATTGGAAATTGGCAAGGAAGATGGTAAGATATTGATGATTTATCTATTTGTTTATTTTTAGGCCTGATATTATTGATGGGACATTTTACACGTTCTCGGTGAATATTTATAATACACAATACATGTATACAAGTACAGCTAAGATCAAAGTTTAATTCTTAATTAAATTTCGCTATTTAACTTACTCACATTATTGAACACAAAAAATTGTAATTATCGTCATTAATATGGCCATGACAAGAAAATTTATCTCTTGCACTATCAAACGATGGAAGACTTATTACATGCATTTTCTTTAACAAATTGAAAGATATTGCTTGCCGATCTCCTAGTATTGTTATATAGCATTGGAATAATTTTGCATACATTTTAATTTTAATTTTAATAACCTTGAAATAAGGTTTTCTTGGCGTCACCACCTCACACCGTACAGATTGTTAGCCACAGCACCTGATGAAATACAATAAACAAATAGTTCGAGTCACGTCCAAGGAAGCTGTCCTTAGGAGATATTCCGCAACGCCCCTAGTAGATCAGGAAGCGGCACTCCCCAGGATAAAACGAACCCTTCCTGCATAAAGCAGGGTGACAGAACTGCAGAAAGATATCAGTATAACTCAGAAGAAAGGAGAGAGGAGAGGAGCTCGGGAACCTCCATATCACTAGACCTCGGTGCTCTCACCTCGGTACTTTTAAACTTACTCCGTACATTGCCTTTTATAAGCAGAAATCATATGACGGTTAAGAAGTTATAATGACAATTAACAACAGTTTAATGAGAATTAAAACGACAGTTATAAAATAGGTGTTAATGACAATTTAATGTAATAAAACCTTTTAAATGTCATTAAAACCGGTCAATTAAAATTCCAACGGTCATCTCTAACGGTCAGTTCAAAGACTCCTCTTATCAGTCTTTTTAACAACTCAAGCTCATATTTAATTGTATACTAGGGTGTTCCCAATCTTGAGTTATATGAGACTTCTTCCTTTGATACACTCACACACAATATTTACAACAATCCCCCACACGTGTCTAAGGAAGCTCGTAGTCCCATTGGCTGAGTTACACATATGGATATAACCATTATATCTGGTGGTCCTTTGAACTTAAAACCACACCTAGACTAATAACACTTAGTACACAAAGATGTCGGTGGTCCTATGAACTTAAAACCGCTCATCTCTTAGGCGTATACTAGAGGCATTAAGAGTCAGATAATACCCCCACATTTTTCGCTGTTAGCGCGTTTTTGCACATTAAAACGGCCATGCGCGTGTCCTGGTATTTAATGAATGCTCTAGAGATTTCGTCACGATCTCATAGGAGCGGCCTCACTCCTCATTCATATAGGTGATTCCATGAAATGTACCTGCAATGAGCACATCATCCCGTAGGATTATGAAATCATTAAGAGCTTTCGCTCAGCCTCACCAAAATGCATTTTAGCACTTTCTCTTGCCATAGGAAGGGACTGGTCATTTATTTTAGTGCTAACAGAACTAACAAATGACTTGTTCTTACCCATTGAACCTTCTTCATGGGATCACCAATCACAAAGGTTGGGTTGCCATCACCGTTAATTTCGTATTGGCTTTAGTCCCATTCCCCTCGGCTAATTTAATTCTTCCCGGGGTTTGTTAACGAATCCATAGGCCAACTCTTTGACCTCACAAAACCGATTGAGATAATTCCACAATTTTTAAGCTAGCTTATTTCACATTATATCTCAATCAACTCTCACTTACATCATTGTCTTTCATAATGGTTATTGCCATTTCGCAATCTCAAATCATCAACATTAAGTGTCGGTTTTCCACCAAAATATTTGCCAAGAATTTTTCACTTAGCCTCCAAATTTAGCCAATTATAGAGTACCAAACTCTAACTCACATAATTTTTTTTTTTTTTTGTGGCTACTAGTGGACTTTCTCAGATAAAATTGAATTCAGTTAACATCCATGTATCTCATACAACGGGAATCCACTATACTTGATACCAATATTTATGGTACCCCTCAAAAATTTTATTTCCATATATATATATATATGTATATATGCTCAATCATCATATAGCATAATCTATATCACACAGATTGATATTAATGCAACAAATTCTCAACAATTTGTGCATACCCCACATAAGATGCAAAATCGCTTAAAATAACATGTTAATGTCCTAAGAAATATTCACATATATATCCTCACACCAAGATAATTATATAGCCTCAAATTATGAAAATTACATTTATCTATCATAGATAAATTATCAAAATTTTCATGCCACATAATGCTTGTTTCAAGCAAAATATTTGATAATCCACAAAATTTGCTCGCATTAGCAAATATAGCAAAGCCTCTACTCAATCAATTATTTGCAGCATACATCTTGTATTTATAAAATGAGGCAGCAATATATAGTTTTGTATGACATATTATAAAACATATGCCATCTACATTTAAAAATTCAATATTCACAGTAGTTATGTATATTTATACCACTATAAATATATACCCGCAAATTATGAAATTTAAACACATTTATCTCTACACTAGATAAATGATTAAACTTTCACACCACACAAATAATTCACAAAATTTGCTCTCTGCAGCAAATAACAAAACCTCCATATAATTAATTTTAAACCACAACTTGGTTTTATTAAATGAGGCTAGAAACAATTTGCAACTTTAAAAATTTATAAGGCACCTCCACATGTAGGCACCCCCACACTTTTAAATATCACAAAAATATTTTCACACCTTATAAATAATAACTCTAATTTAATTAGAATCTCGCTATATATCCCTTCATTCTAATTAAATTAGAATATTCCTCAATTTTTGTCACTCTAATATCCAAAATTTGTATCCCCAAACTATCAAGCATCACATATGCATTGTACAAAAAATGGTTTACCCATATAATAAACAATCTTTAGGTAATGAGCTTATAAATATGAGTATAAAATTTCTTTCAAACCTCCACGTCAACCAATTAATAGTGGTTTACACTGGTTTACACATCTTACCAATGATAATTCTAATTTAATTAGAATCTCACAACTATATATCCCCTTCCATTCTAATTAATTAGAATATCCTCCAATATTATCATTCTAATTTCACAAAAATATCACACTGACTATTTGCATGTCAATATGCAAACCATACCACCACCATGATTATAAATCAATGCATACACCGAATACATGTAACCCCAAAGGTGGATTCATTATGGCATATGAAGCAATATTGATCCACCGAACTCATATCTCTCATATATATTCCTTTCACAAACAACTTAAATTGAAAACCATTGGCCTGTACATGTATGAATTAACATATGATAACAACATTTACAATATAATATCCATAATATTATATTATTGCAAAACTAAATTTAAAGCCTGGACAGAGCCAAAGTTAAATGTGACTCACGCACATATAATGTCACATGGGAATAGCAAATTAATACCTTTAATATTAAAAAAAGCCCATAAACCCAAGGGACATTACCGTTGGCACATTAACAATTAAGACGCTTTAACAAGGGATAACATTTATTTTCTTCATGAATGATCATCAATCCCTCATTAATAATCATTGACCGTTGGTACACCTTATCACAAAATTACCTTCACCATAAATCATTTAAGGGAGTTTAAAATGAAAACATTAAGCCAATTAATATTCTCATCTTTCACATCCTTCAACGTAAATGATTTAATTCACCAAAGGAATACTCATTATTACCAAAAACAAGAAAACCTCCAACATTAGCTTTCAGAATTTCCAACAAGACAATTTTACCAATTCAACATATAATCACATCCTTGACTGGAAAATATACTAAACTAATGACCACAGGGAAAAAGGCAATTAACTTTTACCTATTAATGTAGTCAAAAGATCAAATCTCAATTTGAACCACAAATAAGCATTCATATCATTGGAAGATATTATAGCAAGCCGATTAACTCCACCATTAAGGCCTGGTGCTTCGCATGCATTGGTAACAAGGAATATATCATAGAATGGTAATTCAATATATAGATATGTGGTGCCAAATCTGCAATTTTAACATCTAAAATTTATAAGGTATTTCATACATGAATTGATGTTCCAAATGCCAGCTAACAAGGAAATGTACAAAACATTACGGTAAAACCATGCTTTAGTTCCTTGAAATTGTATCTCACATTATATTCTGTGCCATGACAGATTAGAAATATACAGTAAATAGTCCGAACCCTCAAATGAATTTACTCTTGAACACTTATTTGATTTTTTAAAAACCGCTTTTCTTGCAAAGCATACATTTAGAATATGAACTTTGAACTTTCTTGATTTATGATGAAATCGGGTTTCAGCGCAAATCTCAATGTATAGACAAGATTTCAATAATATAATAGAATCTGCAACGGCATATCAAATTATGATATTATGCGCCAATATTAAATAAATCAAAACATATCTATACTTATCTCATTCCCTGATCAACCAAGTGAATTTGAGAGCACCTCGTGACAATGTAGTTTGACCAGCTTATCATGAAGCACTCACAGGATCAGCAGATATTATCTCCTAAGATTCTTGGCGTCACCACCTCACACCGTACAGATTGTTAGCCACAGCACATGATGAAATACAATAAACAAATAGTTCGAGTCACGTCCAAGGACGCTGTCCTTAGGAGATATTCCGCAACCCCCCTAGTAGATCAGGAAGCGGCACTCCCCAGGATAAAACGAACCCTTCCTGCATAAAGCGGGGTGACAAAACTGCAGAAAAATATTAGTATAACTCAGAAGAAAGGAGAGAGGAGAGGAGCTCGGGAACCTCCATATCACTAGACCTCGATGCTCTCACCTCAGTACTTTTGAACTTACTCCATACATTGCCTTTTATAGCCAGAAATCATATGACGGTTAAGAAGTTATAATGACAATTAACAACGGTTTAATGACAATTAAAACGACAGTTATAAAATAGGTGTTAATGACAATTTAATGTAATAAAACCTTTTAAATGTCATTAAAACCGGTCAATTAAAATTCCAACGGCCATCTCTAATGGTCAGTTCAAAGACTCCTCTTATCAGTCTTTTTAACAACTCAAGCTCATATTTAATTGTATACTAGGGTGTTCCCAATCTTGAGTTATATGAGACTTCTTCCTTTGATACACTCACACACAATATTTACAACAGGTTTTAATCATGGTAAAAACAAAAAAAGGGTTTCAATTAATCCCAAGTGACACGATTTCATGAAATTAAACACCAACCATTAAAAGTTGATATAATAGTAGAGACATTAAATGGAGAGTAAATGAAGAGGAAAGTTAATGGAGACACTCATCTCCCCTTCTTTGGTCCTTATTGCATTTGCATATAAAACGTAATTAACTAATTTAAGTATATTAATGATGTTGATTAAGTTAATTAATATGACATAGTTTTTCTAAAATACACTAATCATGTTCCTTAATTCCCTCCATCCCTCCCTCTCCAACTTGATTATTATTATTGTTGAGAAAATATCAATATGGTTAATTTGGTAGGAAAAAATGATGAACATGTAAAATATGTTTTACATTTAACATCAATATCAACTCTCTAAGTTCTACAGTAAGAACCGGAAGGAGTATATGATTCTTATATTTACTTGCTTTATATCTACAGGTTCCACGGGTGTGTGTGTGTGTGTGTGTGTGTGTGTGTGTGTGTGTCCACTGTCGATATGATAATGAAGTGATGATTATATTGGATGCTAGTTTTTTTTTTTTTGCCAGAATATTGGATGCTAGTTGAACAAACCATAAACTCCATATTAGTTGTAAATAATTATTCTTGACCTACAAAAAATCAAGATACGTTATAAACTACTCCATATTAACACAATCATTAATTTTTAAAGGGTTAAGGTGTAAATCTGCCTCGAAAGTTGTCACTAAGAAGCAATGTTGCTTTAAAAGTTTTTTCATGTTCAATTTGACTCCGAAAGTTTCAAAACGTAGCAATGTTGCCCTATTCCGTTAAAAAAATAATATTGACGATTAATAAATTAACTTTGACCATTAATTTTTTTAATAGAAATGGGCATATTGTTCCATTTTAACATTTCTAAGACAATATTGAACCTAAAAAAAACTTCTAGGGTGACATTGCTTCTCAGCGAAAACTTCTGGAGGCAAATTTGCACCTTAACCCATTTTTAAACATTTTAATTCCTTATATTATTAGCTATCACGTGATTTTATTTTAATATGTAGGTGAGATTGGAGTTTTATCATGACTAGACTCGGATCAATTGTTCAAGTTATGTGCAAAGAGGTGCCATTTGGTCTTTGATTAATTAATAAACGTTTGAGAATCAATCCCTTAAAAAGTTGTTTATAAGCGTACTTGATACTTACTATAAAATCATCAATATCAATATATATAAAAAATATGTTCCCCCAAGCCATACACAAAAATGGCTTATCTGTGGCTCCTCTCACATTTTACTGTTCACAAGCAGGATTAAGATTTCTTGGGCTGCGTAGAAGCTGTTTCCCATTTGCAAATCCCCGCCCCTATTTGAAATTCAAATGGATCATCCCTTGATATATGCGCCATAGGATATTGACATCAAATAAAAAAACTTTTTGACCCATTTCCATATATCTTCCCTGACATCTTCTCTTACCAAAATGCCTCCTCTTTATGCTCAGGTCTGAATATATGGCCAGCAAAGCAAAGGTGACTGAGTGTGGAAAACAGTTGATGAAGATGGTGGAGAGAGAGAGTGTGTGTGTGTGTGTGTGTGTGCCAGTGCTGTGAAAACAGAGGTGGTGGCTGACAGAAGAAAGAATGGAGGAAGTAGCTCGCTAGAGAATCACAGAGAAGGAACGACAGTAGTGATTGACGGTGGTAAGGAGAAAGAAGAAGAAGGTGATAGTAGTTGGAGAGAAGACAGAGAAGGAGGATATGGTGGGGAGAAAGAATAGAGGAGGCGGCTGAGAAATTCTGGTGGTGGTCGATGAGAGGAAGAGGAAAAGGACGGTGGTGATACCGACGACCAAACAATGCTCCGGGTTGAAGCTTCTCCAATCTCTCTCTCTGCTCTGATCTACGGTGGATCTGGTCTATTTCAAGAAGGTCAAAGCTATTCTGGTGTGTTGATGTAGCGTGATCTGGAGCTCTGGGTTCTGTCTTCTCAGTTGTGTTAGAGGGTGAAGGAAAAAAACAAGACGTCGCTGGTGACAATGGTGGAAGATATCGGGTCGTCGGAGATGGAGATGTGATGTTTATTAGATGTGATAAATCACTTCACCGAAGCCATTCTCCAAAATGGCTTATCGTCAGTTCTCCACCCATAGTACTGTTCATAAGCCGTTTCCAAATCAAAACGAACAAATTGTTCTTCCTTGGGCTGCTCATATTTGATCTCTTGTCGATGCTATGGAGGGAGGAATTGAATTTGAATTTTGAATTTCAAAATAAATTTTCAAAAAGCTCCCTCCAATGGCAAATTGACAACCTTCAACAAGCATATATATCCTGGTTGCCAGAAATTGTTTGGAGTGTGTGGTCATCTGCAAAATATTCACTACCATTGGACCCTTGCATATCTTTCAATCAATATTCACATCAACCACAACAACATTGATATCACCCTGCTTCTAAGGAAGCTCTTGGCCTTTGTGTTCTGTGATCGAATTCCAGTTTTGGGGTAGCCCTTCATCTTTAGGGGTTTTGGCAGGAGTCACTTTTTAGGTCGGCGCTTGGCCTTTCTGAATCTAGATCAGGGGAACGAGAGGGGTCGTAGATGGCTGGCCTTTAACATCAGGATAGAAGACGACGCGATTGAAAGGGGTGGTGGAGGTAGAGTTAGAGAAAATGAGCAGTGTGACGCTGATGAACAAATCGAAAGTGAGGAAATGAACGGGTTTTTTCTTTCTTTGAAGAGAGATTCAACCAGATATGCCATTTCTATGCCTAAATGGAAAGTCCAAGGAGAGACAGAGATGAGGTTAAACAAGGAACTCTTCAAAATGTCATTATCCAAGATGAACAAATAGAGAAGTGAAAGTGAATGAACAAGTTGGATCACATTAAAAATATAATGGACTTCAGTAAAGGGGCCCAAGAGAAAAAGTTAGAGGATGTGAGTTGTGCTGTCGTCGTGAAATCCATTTTCCATCATGAAAAAGCAGAGGAAAGGACAGGGGAATAAAAAATTGGGGGCTCAAAGGACTTAAAAGATCAGCAGATGCTAATTAATAAAAGCAAAAGAATTGGAGAGATTTTTTTCAATCTTGCCGACACTACATTATATATTATATAATAAAATATAAGTTAGGGGATCGATTCGGCATCATGCTTATTTATCGCAATGATTCTGATCTCTAATAATTAAGGGATTAAAAGGGGGAAGAAAGTAAAGGTGGAAGGAAATTTTTATGACAAAGATGAGTAAAAAGAGGAGAAAAAGTAGAGGAAAACGGTAAGAGGGGTTTACTGAAAATAACCAAAGACACCTGTGAGAGAGGCGCCAGTAAGTGGACACAACACTAGTAGGAAGCAAGGTAATTAAACCTGGATCGGTCGGTGAACCGGTCGGAGTACTAGGTCAAGGGTCAGTGGGTCAGACCGGAGTCAAACTAGAGCTAAACCGGGACCAAACCGGTGAGAAATAGAATATTTTAGGCTTATAGTATGAAATTCTAAATGAAAATTTTTTTAAAAAAAAGATTTTTAAAAAAAATTAAAAATTTGACCCGGACCGATTTAGAGGCTGGGTCACTAGTTTCCGGTCCGGTTCGGCCGGTCCGGTTCGGGTTAGATAACCCTGGTAGGAAGTCATAAAACACATCTAATAGGATAAGGTTGAAGCTAGCACATCTAGCATACTATCGTTGACTTGAGAAAGACCCCCAAAATTTTTCATATTTAGTGTTCGCGCAGAATTTTTATTTTCAAATCTGTTTGTTGAAAAGTTCTCCTTGATAAAATTTAGGGCAATGGTGCAAAAATGCCCATGATCATTTCCAAAAGGAGCATCTGGCACCATGTAAAATTTTTTGGTTCAAAAATACCTATGTACATTACAAATAGAACCTAAAATGCCACATCTGTTTGGGTCCCTTAACATCCGTTAACTGATGAAGATTAGACCATTATTTATTCATTCACGTGGATAATATTTGTTGAGTAAGAGAAGGACATGACAGGTGGTGTTGGTGAGGAATTAAAACGCTATACACCTGTTTTGTCGTTCCATTATTGAATCTGGGCTCTGTTGTTCTATGTTTTGTTGAGGTCGAGGGTATGGTCTTCGATTGAAGCTTATGATTCCTCCATTAAAAGGTAGCCTGACGCTTTTGTTTTTCCGGTCGAGGTTGTCATTCTGTTCTAACCGATTCTCTTCTTCCATTAAAGCTTATCCTTCCTCATAGGCGTTCCATTATTGAATCTGGGCTCTGTTGTTCTAATTTTTTTTAAGGTCGAGGGCGTGGTCTTTGATTGAAGCTTCTGATTCCTCCATTAAAAGGTAGCCTGACGCTTTTGTTTTTCCAATCGAGGTTGTCGTTTTGTTATGACCGATTCTCTTCTTCCATTAAAGCTTATCCTTCCTTATAGGCATTTTATTGACAACGAAACCAAAGAATGGGTGATAGGAGAAGGGGGTTAATCAGATGGTAGAGACGCAGTCCTCTTCTTGTTTGCTTCTAGAAGAAGTAGAAGGAGGGTGGCTTTGATGAGGAAACCCAGCCACGAGGAAGATTACGTAGGCCTGACAGTGTACTGCCATCTTATATTGGTGGCTCCCGGTGGATGGCATAGACAAATGGGAACCCAGGAAGAAGGTTTTATGGCTGCCGACACTACTACCAGGTAAGAACCTTAATGATCTGAAGATATTTATGTTTGAAGGTTTATTGATCGGTGGTGATGAATTTTGGTAGGACGGTGGTTGTGGCTTCTTTGTGTGACACAATTGTGACTTCGGTGAGAGGGCCAACATAGTGATAAAGCAACTACTTGACAACATTGACAAGTTGTATGATGAGAATACATGGCTCCAAGAAGGTGATGGCGTGGGTTTATGTGAACAGCTTGATTCAATGTATAATGAGGTTAGGCGGTTGAAATACAAATATGAGATAAGGGAAAGTGAAGGGAGAAATTGGGAAAGGAAGTTCAAAATGGCGATGGCCCTACTGATCATGACATGGATGTGGTTGTCTTTTTTGTATTTAGTAGGTTAGTATGTGATGGAAGGGAAAAATGATATCTACATATGTAATTTATGGAAGAAAACTTGGGGGAATTTAATTTTTATGTGTATCTGTAAATGTGAAATAGTGCTACTGGTTATGGAAATCAATGAAATCTGACCACTTTTTCCTTTTTGCATTAATTTAGATCCAAGCTTCTTATATAATTTGACTTTACAAATTCATTAGGAGTTCCATCATGTCCCTTATACAAGCGTCTAGCATCAACTCTGCTAAAGTGTGGTTCTGGTATATCCATGCTAAAAAAATGGAACGAGTGGCCCTAAAACAATGGGAATGTATTATCCATAATATTACTCACAAAAATTCAACGCTACTAAATTCATTGATCTCATCTATTTGCTGATGGCCCAGAAACAATTGAAGTAAGGTGTGCTAGTGATAAATACAGAAGGTTTAAAATAAATTATGAAATTAGATTTGTATATGTTTAAAGAAGAATATGCATTACCCTATAAATAAATAGACATAACATGGAATTGAATGTAAACTTGGTACAATTGTAAAGCTGTGAACACATTTTCCTTATAAGAAATAAGAGTTTCCAAGTTGGGAATGACCTCCTTATACTGTATCATACATCAAAATACATGCAAGAAGCGTGGCTTGGCAACATAGCCATGTTCCTTACAATAGGACAGCATCCATGTGACTTACAATAGGCAGTGTATTTATCACAATAATGTGACTTATAGAATGAAACCAACAACAAGGAGCTAACCAACAAAAAACAGAAGTGGCCACATTGCCAACAAAGTAAGCAACAACAACAACAAAAAGTTGTGAATTTAACAACTAATTAACAACAACTATGGCTATATATCATATTGGTTTGAAGTGGACTTGATCTTAGCAATCAAATTTTGTCTCTGTGCAAGAAGTTGTGAAGTTGTAATGCTCGGGTTGCCTCTCCACTGTAGACCTAGGAGGTTAATTGGAAGTAGACCAGGTTGAGGCACTTGGGATGTGAATTGGATCCTTCGTGATCCTTCAGGAGCAGTTGAATTTGAACCCCTTGACTTATGCAGTTCTTTCTCATTTGGGATTGGGAACTTTATTTGTGGGTCAGAATAATATTGCAAATATTCTTGTAAAGTCCATTCCGCAATAACAACCTCTGACCTCAATCTAGACTATAGGAAATAAAAAATGCAATTTAGTGACAGTGAAAACAAACACATGAAATCAAAATTAGCGACGCAACTCACATTAAACACAGTTCTCCCACTCTCTTCATCAACATGCATACACATGCCATGGTCAAACTTTTTGCTTGGTTTCCCCTTTGTTTTAGGAACTACTGGCCGTGGGTATGGTCTGGCAGCATTGGGTGGTTGGGTTGAATTACATGGAATAGGTTATTGAGATTGTTTGGAAGGTTGGGATATTTGTGGTGGCAGTTGGCTGCTTGAAGATGGTGCATCAAGTTGTTTTGCTCTATTCTTCCTTAGAGGGTTGCTCAAGGTGGTGCCTACAAAATTTCTAGATTAGTAAACCATATAAGTCATAAAGTATGCAAATAAGTCATAAAGTAAACCATGTTCAAACCTCTTTACATGTGGACCTATTGTGTCCGTCCTTTCTACAATAGGAACACCTCTGTATGCGACCTCTCTTACTTAATTTGTCAGGTTGATGCAGCTGTTGTTGTGATTGGACAACATTATCACTTGCTTCATTAATCTGGACAAACACTCTCCTTTTCTTCCTTCTTTAAGCTTCTTCAATCCTTTTTCTCTTCTTTGGTGGTCTCCCAGGTAAAGTAAGGGTAGGTGGAGGTTGCATTGGAAGACACTTGTCTGTGTCCTAAAACTGCCTTCCTCTTACTGGTTCGAGCTTTGTCTTATAGCTACCTAAGTAGGTGTCTCTATGGTAGTACTGAGAGATATGGATAGTGGGATCTATTTGTGCATCATACATCACACATATTGCATGTTGGCATGGGATACCAGTTAAATCCCATGCCCTACATGTACTCCTCGGCCCCCTAATATCTACAATGTGCCTATTCTGTCCCTCACTTACTTCATAACCCATATCTCCATTAAAAATCACTCTATAATTAACTGCCAAGTATGCATTTGCTTGAAACAGCTATATGCACTTTGGGCTGTAATAACTCATCCAGTTAGTTACATTATTAGCACTATCAGCCCATTTAGTCATCATCTTCATTCTAATACCATCAATCATCCTAATGACCAGCAAGTATCTATACTCATCAATCCAATAATTTAAACTCTCACTAATATTATTATCTACCATCCATGACTTACATTTAGGAGTGAAGTATGCTCTTACCCATGCTGAGCAATTATAAGTCATAGTTGCTGAAGCTGCTTGTTTATTGATTGCCTCAAGAGCCTTTAGGTTGTCATTAAACTCTTCCTCAAATGAACTCCAAGAACATGCAAAAAAATGTTTCTTCAGTTCATTTCCCCTCCATTTTTTGCTCCAGTTTGCATATATATGTCTTGCACAAAGCCTATGCTCGGCTTCAGGGAACACCTCTTTCACGGCATTGGCTAATCCCTAATAACAATATGGAATAAATATTATAGTAATAATTGAAGTGAACTTGGCAGCAGGTTATTTAAAAATAATGTTCTTTTATACAACTTTAAACTACTAGCATCAGATCATCATTTACCTTCTGCATATCTAACATGAAAGTAACAGTAGCGCCATTATGTAAGTCCAAAGAAATCCATAGCCATTCAAGAAACCAACCCCAATGAAGACCATTTTCTTTTTCCTCCAATGCAAATGCCAATGTATACAAGGAATCATTGGCATCCATACTCATAGAAGTAAGCAAAATGCCCTTTGTCTTGCCTTTGAGAAAGGTTCCATCAACTCCAATCAATGACCGACATCCTTCCTTCCAACCAACCTGCCAAAACAGAATTTGATAAGAATCTTACATTACTTTCAAAGCTTCCCTGTTTATAATTGAAATTAACAGTTTTGTTATAATGACAGCATTGGAGAGTTGCATTGTAAATTCATTATTGACAAAGTGAGTAATAATTGGTCAGTTGCATTGTAATTACTAAGATCTCACAAACACAAAAATACGACCATAGGAGAAATCATGACATAGCATCTTGACTAGATTGTGTTTTCTGCCTAAACCTCCTACTGTATTTTTGTTTAAATAGATCAACCCTATCAATGACTTAATCAAATTTCACAGCACCAACATTTAGATACAACAATCCATGATTTATTAACAGTAGACAGCCACAACAGCCATAAATTTGTACAAATTTATAACAATCAATGGAATAAAAGTCAAATCTTAACATACCTTACAAGCATTAAAGCAAATGTACATCCTTCTAAAGACTCTTATGCCGTGCTCCATCGCCTTAGGACTTATCTCCACGCTCATATCTGATCCAGGATTTGAGATACGTAATTCATTGCAATATGCCTCCAACTTTGCAAATTCATTTTTGTAGCTCCCTTCCATATCTTGCATTATCCTCTTCTTTTCCCTCTTACACTTATATATGCTCACATTAACTTTCAATTCACGTTGCACCTCTGTTTTCATCTCTTTTACCTTATATTGAGGCTTTTCTTGAATCTTTTCCTTAAAATATTCAACCAACCACCTTACCGACGCCCTAGGGTTCTTGTACACTCTTACACATCTATGCTTTAAATACAAGGTCTTTATCATACAGCCCACTTGTTGCCCATCCCTTGAAGCATACAACACAAAGGGATAGCCCTTTTGGCAAACTACTTTAATCAATCTTTTATCACTCTTTGCTATTTTGAGTTTAACTCCCTTACTTATGGCATACTTATCTAAGGCCCTTTTAAGTTCTTGTTTGTCCACAAAAGTCATGCCCACAATGAAGAAGGGCTTCCTACCCGAGTCCTCCAACTCACCTTCCCCTCTTACTTCTTCTAAAGGCCCATCATAATATTATAGGCCCAAATCCTCCTCATCCTCTTCACTCCCCCCACTGCCTTGCACATCAAATTATGAATCAAAACTTTCCTCAGTGTCAGAGTCAGCACTATCAGCCAGGTAACTCTTATCCTCACTATTAGATATCTCTAAACCATACTCCCCATCATCCATTATGTTTTCTGGGTTTCCAACGTCATTAACACAATCAACAAAGGGATTTTCATTTTCGGTAGCAACTTCATCATTTATATCTATCTTATCTAACCCATCTAGAACTTCTATCTCATCTATTACAACTTGTTCCTCTCTTAACACATTTGGTTCATTTTGTATAAAATCAATCTTAGATTCACTTTTTTCATTTTCCCCCCTCTCTCCCAAAGCTATAGAGTTGTCACCTACTTGCAAACATATCTTCACATATTTCCAACTCTCATTTGCGTAAACAAGTTTCATTTACCTTCAATATTTCCCTCGCTTTCTTCTGTTCGGCCATTCCTCTTCCCAGTTCAAATTCCCGTCTCCATTAAATGACATGAATTCTGCGACAAAATATAAAATAAATCAAGCAAGGGCTTCGACGCCATTTCACTGTCAAAACTAAACGACAAGAGACTTTAGAACCCATTCGATGCTTACCTGTGATTTTTGATTAAAGCAATTTCAGCTTTTCCCTTCTCCTGTTGTCCGTACGTTGTAGCTCTTCCAACCCGTTTGAAATTGCCAACCTTCTAATCGATTCTCTACCTCCAACATCCACGATTTTGAGCTCGATTTCCCTACAATCCCATACTTGAGCACATGGTTCAATTTCTTCGACTTGGCTTCTGCCCTAACTCTCCCTCTTTTTTCCTTGTATCGTTCGACGACTTTGTTCTTGTGCCCAGAGTTTTTCGCCAAGTTTTTTACTTTTTTCCCCCAACTGCTGCTAACTGTCCACTTCAGCATCCATGTGTATCCTTCAATTTTCCCATCTCACAGTCCACGTCATCCCATTTGGTCAATATTTCAAAAAATACAGTCAACGTAAGGGACCCAAACAACTGTGGCATTTTAGGTTATATTTGTAATGTACATAGGTATTTTTTAACCAAAAAATTTTACATGGTGCCAGATGCTCCTTTTGGAAATGATCATAGGCATTTTTGCACCATTGCCCTAAAATTTATTGCCTGACAGTATCTATGGACTCATACATACATACATATACATATATATATATATATATTATTAAAATATTTTATTATAAAATAAAAATATATTATTATAAAAAGTTATAATAACTACAAATATATTATTACCCTCACAAAGCCTGGACACGTGAAGCATTGAGCTAGGTGAGGAGCACTTGAATTTCTTTATTAAAGCAAAGCTCTTGAATTTCTTTATTATAGTGGACACGTGAATCATTGGGCTAGTTGATGTGTCCCTTGTGTGTGATATGAGGCAAATTAAAGAAGCATTAATAACATTCTTGTATTAAATCAAAGCACTCGAATTCCTTTATTTTTGTCATTTCCCTAATTCCCTAATGCCCCCATTCCCAAACCCCTTTCCTCTACTCATAATTTGAGCAGTTATTTTAATAGTCAGAATATTTGATTCAGTTGGGGACGATAGTTTTAACTTTGAACTGGAAAGGTAGTGAATGTCCAGGGAGGGTAAGACAATTAGAATGGAGTTAATGAATAGGACAGATTCTCATATGAAAATTGGTTTCACACAAAATTTGTTCTCAGATAGATTCTCATATGAAAATTGATTTCACACAAAAATTGTTCTCACCATTCTAAAAAAAAAGGTACTCCAAAAGAATATGATGAAAATATCTAGGCTAAAAAGGGTTAATGTCCTGCTCAACTATATGAAAAAATGACAGAATATATTTGCATGGAATTTAAAAAAGGGTGCATTCATTAGGTAGAGTTATAATTTCTTTGAAAGAATTTACTTTGGCAAATGTACATATAAACATATACACAAGACAAAGTCCTTCTTGGAGGCCATCATGCATATGTCATAATCAACTACGAATTTGAAATTTCTTGTTCAACACACAAGGCATAGTATCACTAGAAAAGTTGTTCTATCACCTACCCATAAACAAAACCAAGCAGTTGAATTTTCATGAGCCTTTGTGATTGTGTTTTATTTACTAAAACCCCCATTGACCCATTATATCATGATGAGATTGCTATATATCACTAATACGTTGAACGAAGGGTGAGATAACTGCTACGGATACACTTCACCCTCTCTATGATTTCATCTTGCCTTTTGTTATTTCAAGCCATTTTCACTTTGTCTTTCTGTTAATGTATTCACAAATCGCAATATTCTTCCAATATTAGTATATGAAAATGAAGATATAAGCTTTTGTTCAAAATAATTAATAACTAATTATATTTAATTATTATTGTTATTGGTTGAATAATACAATATGCTATAATCAAAGATTTAGAATTTTAGCATAGTAGAATATCTTATACTAAATGACGATTTCTTTTAATGATGCACTTGTTTGCAATATAAAATTATATATTTTAGATATTAACAGAAATTAACCTCTTTCATTCAGTCGGGGGAATGCATTTTTATATTTGGTCAATTTATAAACTATTGTGGGTTGGGTTTGTTACTCAAATGTCCTTAATTTACTTAAGTGCTTGGTCATGAATTTAAGGAAAGTTTATATATGATTTAGGTCATTAAAGTGTCTCAAGTCATTAAATGATAGCAATAACTCCAAATTATTGTAATTACTCCGGATTTACAAGCTCCCCGGGGAGGACACTCTAGTTCTTCAATATTGCTGATATGCTATGGGGCAAACATGTGAAAGTTTTCACAGCACAATACCATATTGCTCTTTAACCTTCATTCTTGCAATATATACTATTGCCACATGTAACAACCCAAATTTTATATTCATCAAATATATTGTAATTATTTTTAGAAATTCAATAAAATGGTAAATATTCATGAAATTGGAACTTATGAATTTTGAAATATTCATATTCATGAGAAAATGGGAAAATTAATTCAAGAAAGGAATTAGATTACAAAGATAATAGCAAAATCATAATTTTGCCAATTTAGCCCAAGATTAATTATTTTCCAATTAATTGAAGCTAATTTCAATTAATCAAGGAAAATAAAGGAAAATGTATAATTAGAATATTCCATCAAGAATAAATCAAGAGTTGTGAAATTAGAAGGAATTATACATAATTCATTTAATTAAATTATGAAAATGTTGAAACAATTTTATTTCCCTTTTCTTGCAATTTTCGTCCAACACAAGAAAAATAGAGGGAAAAATTGATTAATGAAATTAAAGATGCCAAAGTGTCATTATCACATGGTGAGGGGATTAGTTTATGCAAAGTAATTAACTATAATACTTGTCATCCATTTTGGTTAAGTGCATGTGGCACCCCTTAACATATTTTTCAGTTTAATTCATCAGTTTTGTTTTTCATATTTTAACAGAATTAAATTCTTTCTTCGGTCGTTCCCCCCTTATTCAGGTTTAGTCTCCCCCATGAACACGGAACTAGCTTATTTCGTTTAACATAAAATCCTACCTCAACCTTTGACTCTTTATTGGCAATTTATATCAAATTTCTCAATTTTTTTTGAGGTATTATTGAATTATGCCACGCAAGATGCTTCATTCTAGGTGAAACTTAACCTGTATTTTAAGAAAATCAAGTGGATTCCATAACGAATATACAGCGTATTATTATGAGAATAAAATCAAACTCATTATTAAATCAGTTTTCTGTTGAAAGTTGAATAATTAGAATTATATACATATATATTGGATTTTCGTATATACCGAGAAGTTACCAGGTAAAGTTGTAACAATATTATCATATATGAGTTGGTGATGGGAAGAAATTTATTGGAAATTGGCAGGATGTCCTCTATTGGTTGATTTGAATGAAGAAAGAAAAATATATAATACTGGTATTTCATTAATATCAGTTTTGTAATTGTGCTTGTTTGGAACAATAATTAAAACCTTTAAAAATAATTTTTAATCATGATTTATAGCATAAGAGATAAATATGTGAGAAAAATTTTACTTAATCTATTTGTTGCCTTTGCCTCTGCCTCCCTCTCCCCATGAAAGGTCCACGGCAGCACATGAGGGGGAGGGGAGAGAGAATTGTTAAAATATTTATTACGTCTTTTCCAATTCTATTGTCTCCCATACTTATCCTCTTTATAAATAAGAGCATGGTTGGTAGAAAAAAAAATACACATACTTATTGCTCTGAACTAGTTTTAGCTTCTTCTTCTTTTTTTTATAAATGCAAATCAGTTATTTGAAGTTTATAATTAGGGGAAAATGGTGTAGTTACTGGGTAACTAATGGTATTGCCTTTTTTTAACCCAACAAAACTGAGCATTAACTTAGGGTATATTTGTTAAAAATAAGAACCATTCACTACAAGAGATGAAAATGAAATAGATGAGTTTCTATATAAATGACTAAATCGAGGGGTTAAAAAAAAAAGAGTCTTATATTTAATAAGAAGAGGAAGAAGTAATAAAAGATATAATATAAAACGTTATGGCCATGCCATGGGATATATCTTAATATACGACTCAGAGCAGAGAGAGCCTTTATTATTATTCAAATAAAATAGCCTTGGAAGCACATAAAAGTAAAAGACGACATATACCAGACTTGGAGCATAACAAAAAAAACCAGAAACAAAAACAAACAAACAAATAGAGAAACGAATTTATTGTGACAGCTAATCAAAAAGTAAATATCATATTCTTGATCGATCTGATCACTGCAATATAGCTCGCACTTGACAATCTGCGCGAAAATGAAAAAACCAATATGAGATTGGAATGAGAAAATGAAAACATAATACTGTAACGAGACAAGTAATAATTAATTGAGATCTATTAATTGTTCATACGAACTTTGGATGAGACCGTACGCACTTTAATGATGATTGGTATAAGACTGGCGAATATAGTAATATTAAGAATATTTATAGAAAGAAGCAAACAAGTGAACATATATATGAGGGGCCTGCTTTTATCAGGGAGTTGAAGTTATATCTCTAAGGTCATCCGTATATAACTCAGAAAAGCAGAATATATAGAAAGAACAAGGATTCTTATGGGTGCTACGAGTGCAGGTATATATATATGGGTTTTCACAAAGATATCAAAAGGGAGGTGGTGAGATGTTATAAAAGCATTGAAGAAGTTCACACAGGACAATGCTATATATATATATATATTAAGAAAGAAGTAATTATGAATGAATTACCAGAGGTTGAAATATGAGAGTCATGACGGTGGGGGTCGAGCTCTGGAGAAGGTGGCCTGGGGGTTAGGCATTGGATTGCCTGGACGTCTCGTGGGTTCAGTGGTCGTCGGAGGTGGTGGTGGTGGTGGATCGGGGGAGAAGGTGGACTGGGGAGTAGGGATTGGAGTGCCTGAAGGGTTAGAGGGCTGAGTGGGAGAATTCATCTTGTTGTTGATGGAGATCGAGTAAGTACCCAGAGAAAGAGAGGAATATTTGCTGTGAATGAATAAGCTTGAGGAGGTATATAGTGCTTTTATAGACAGATTGTTTTATGAGAGAGGGAGACGAGCATTGAAAACTTAATTAGCTGGGTGGGTGAGCGTTGCGGGTGAGAGTTTATAATTAATTATATGCGAGAGTGATACACCACGTACAGCCATGCATGTGACGCACTCTCTTCGGATCCACATTTCCTGTGGAATGCTCATCACCCCAATTTTGGGGGTTTTTTTTTTAATTTTTTCCTAAAAAATACTCCATGCACTAAAAATTAATTAACTTAAGATGCTGGGTGTTAAAAAAATATTTTAAATATTAAATGCTACTGGAAAAATATTTCAGGATCTTGGTGTTGTAGGAAAAATATTTCCGAATGTAGGATTAGAAATTAATTAATTTGAGACACTAGGTGACAAAAATATTTCAGGGTGCGGCATACAATTTAATTTAAATAAATAAGAATGCTTCATCATTTCCTAAATGTACGTAGGAGCTAAATAACTTACAAAAATTTAGTTAAGTTGGTTATTTATAAAAAAAAGTGTTGGTTTTAAAAAAATGCACCTTTAATCATCCTACTTGAGACTATTCTTACTGATAAAAACTTTTTTAATATGTTCAATCAACAAGGATAGTGTAGGGAGAAATTTTAATGATCTTTTAAAGAAACAATCTTATTGGAGTATATATAGATACCTATAGGGTTGCTTTGAACCTTGTTGGTATTCATAGGGAAAGGGTACTTAGAAGTTGAGGCTATGCCCGCTGAACTGAGAGCAAGCCCAAGAAATTGGGCAAAGAGATAATGTGATAATTTTACCATTTTTAATTTACGTTGGAAAGAGAGAGAAAGATGAGAGAGAATTAAGAATGATTTGTAAATGTAGAAAGAGAAAAATTTTAATGAGGGAAAATTTGAAAAATAAATTTATCAACTTGATGTATTTTTTAACATACCAGAATAAGTTACAAGTAACTTGTACTAAAAACATGAGTAGTATGATACTAAACCATTGTTGTTTATTCTGCCCTCTATATCTCTGGCACGTGAACAGAATTAATCTGTATCAAAATGAGATTGGGAATTAATGATCAGAATCTGAAAAGAATAATGTACAAGACGATCACGCACATACGGCAGAAAATCATGAAGGGCTTGTCCTACTTTTTCATATGGATATTTGGAGTAATTAAGAGTATTTAAGATTATTTAATAAAATATGGATTAGAAATTAATATAAAAAATTTCTTTGGGAAAGATATATACTCATATATGTATACATAGAGACGAGGAAGTAGAGAGCAAGAGAAGTTGGCTATTTATTTCTAAAATGATCTCCACCCACCCTCCAATATCTATCCGTCTCATTATTTATTTCTATTTAAGAATAAAGATATGATCTCTCACCATATCTTCCTTGAGAGATTGCTTTATGATATATTTAATATCTTGCCAGAAATCATAAGAACTGCTCTCTATGCATTAAATACTGTATTAATAAATGTCCCCATACAAAAGAAATAATTTTGTAATACATAATTTACATGCCCAAACTTGCCCAAAATTCCAAAGTACATTGATATACAATGATGCAAAACCAACATTTATGAGAGATTATATTATATTATAAATATAAAAATAGCGATTTTAATTTGTTTTATAGTATATAAAGCAAGTATATAAGAGAAGTGTTGTCTCAACTTACATGAATAAGCATTTTTGGGATCCTCAATCGTGATTCCAAACATACTTATTGAAACATTACTATCAAATTTTAAGATGTATTATAATATGTATTTTAACAAAATTTAATATGTTCTGTCGTCGCTGCCACAATGTGCTGGGTCCCTCTGCCCCTCGTTCATCTCTTTATCTCCACAAATAAAATGACCACACCACTTTCGCATTTTTATCTCACACTCACACACATTTTTATATATTCCTAAATTCATGAGTGAACGTAACCATTCGAAAAAGGAAAAATTTTATTCCCTCTGGTCCTATTTATAAGCAGTTTTCTCCTTGATTACGTAAAACGAACTCGTAGTTAAAAGCAATAAGTGTATCAAAAACGCCATATTTTTTTCTATATATGCCCCTATGTATGATAAAAATATAGGAGAGAGAATAAATAAAAAGTATGAGAGAGAATGAGTATAAGATATGCTAGAGAATGAGTATTTAATAAGGATAAAATAGGAAAAAGAAGCTTACATTTTCAGGTAAAAAGTGAAAGTTACTTATAAAATGAACCAGCTTTATAAGAGAGAAAGTTATTTATAAATAGGACTAGAGAGAGTATATCTTTATGTTGGTCTGAACATGTGAAGCACAAGGAGCCAGGCATCCTAAATCAAACCAAGATTTATGGACCACCACCCCAATCTTTTTGAATAATGACCCATGTATCTAGCTACCTTCTTTTATCTTTCTCCTTCTCAATTCAACCAATTAAATCAAATCACATGAATATTATATATATATATATATATATATATATATATATATATCAAATGACAGATCTTTTGCATACAAAAAGTTGCTGTTGATAAAGTTTAATATTTGTGCAACTTGCTGGTAGTGGCATTTAATAAAAAATCAAAATATTTGCGCAATCTGACTGAACTGAATTCTGACTAGTAATTAAAAGTGAGGGAAGAAGCGAGGCATGTAAGGGTCTCAATGTGGGAGTTTTGACGGCTACAGCTGACGAAAGAGAACAGAGAAAAAAAAAAGCACTCTCTCCTTATTTAGGATTATAGGCTCTGATACCACTTTGCTGGAATTCGGCGGATCATTTAGCGGATTTGCTAATTCTTTCCCTTTTTGAAATTTATCAACTTCTAAAGGTAAACTTTCTATATCATCTAGGCTTAATTCTTGCATACCACAAGTTATGGACATACATCCACACTTTCTTCTATTGGCTAATTCAATCTTTCCATAATCAGTTTGGGATTCTGGAAATAAAGGATTTAATTGTCTTCCTACACTGATTTTTCTCAACTTAGAGGCTTCTTGGGCTATTGCATGGTCAACTATGCATTGACTGATCGACTTATAGATGTAATGTTTTACTTGAACAAAATCTCTTAGGCTAAAAACCCAGAAATTTCTTACTAAATATTCATCTGAATAATCAAATGAACAACCAAATTGTTCAACGAATTCGGTTATAGCAGAATGCAATCTATTTTCAAATATAGCTGATTGAATTATCGGATATTTTCTGATTAGACTCATTTCATTCATAAAAATATAGATATTTTTATGAAATTCCTTGGCTATATACATTAATTCTAGAATAAGATGTAGACTTGGATAAGGTATTAATGCAGTTTTAAAACTCATATTACAATGAGTTATAAAATAAGCATTTCTGTCTGTAAGACTAAAAAGCTTAAAAGCTTGTCTTATAGCTCTGATTCCCAGAATGAAATCACTTCCTATTTCAGAATATTGATAGAAGGTATTAATTCTAAATTCAATATTTCCGATTTGTAAATAAAGGTGTTTATATCCTTTATCATACCTTGTCTCTTGATTATGAATATCAAGTGCTCTTACTGGTGTAATATTAATCAGTTTTTCTTGGATTAATTTGTGTTTTACCAAATTAATGGTACAACCTGTATCTAAAAGACAATCGTATCTTTTAGCTCTATAGTGGATTCGAATAATCAAATGAACAACCAAATTGTTCAACGAATTCGGTTATAGCAGAATGCAATCTATTTTCAAATAGAGACAGAGTCTATCTTGGGCCACAGTTTTGTATCCACTAGTTTTTAATTTAGTTATAGTAGTAAATGGGTGTTCATTGATTATATCTGTTTGCCCAAGTGGCATGGGCCGAATATGTGAAAGTTTTCACACAAGACAATACTATATACGTAAATTTGAGTTCTGAGTTACTCTCTTCCATTCAAAATATAAGCTTTAAAATCAATAGGAGTTGGTCTAAGTGGTAAGCGGTTTAGTTCCGCTTAAACAGGATCTCGGGTTTGAGCCTTGTGTATGCAGAAAATTCCCATTGGGAGACTCTCCCACTATAGCTAAGTACGCGATGCGGGTCGGATCCGGATGTAGTCGGGGCAAAGCTCCTGTGAACCGGGTGGCCAACCAAAAAAAAAATATAAGCTTTAAATAATCAAACGTGTTTATTAAGAAATCAATTAAAACTTAAAAGTAATACTTATGTAATATATGTATTTTTTTAATATGCCCCTATTTATAATTAGAATAAGTGAGAGACAACAAGTATGAAAAATAGATGAAAGAGAATGTATGGAAAAAAAAGTAATGAGGGAGTGTGTGTAACAAAATTGGAAAAAATACATTAAATAATAAGGCAAAATCAAATTTTAGCTTATAATTAATTAATAGAAGACTAGACTCCACAATTTTAAAGCTTATATTTTGAAGCGGAGGAGTATATACAGAGGTATGTATATACATATAAATGGTATGAGGCAAGATCTAAAAGTGCAGGGGCACAGTGGTCATGACAACTATACAAGACAAGATTGGATTTCGAGGGACTCCATCCGGTCTTTAGCATAATACTTTTAATTACTTCACATGGATTAAAAAAGCATTTAAATGTAGTTTATAATTAAATTGGTAAAAAATTATCACCATGATTACCCTCCAATTATAAATGTCTTTTTTTGTCTTGAAAATACTCTTATTTGTCTCATAAATGCTCTTATGAAAATAAAATAAAATAAAATAAGGGTATTGTTGTCTTTTACTGGAAAAAATTTAATTTCATTTTTACCTAAGGTGGTGCAATGAAATTTCAGAATCTTTTGAGATTAACTGAAATGAAGTTGTTTCAATGGGGTCTCAGTGATATTTTCTCATTAAAGAAATATTAAAATAATATAGAGAGCAGACCGGTGGGACCCACAATGCAAAGAGTAATGGAAGTTAAGTTTCTTCAATGGCGTTACTATATCTTCTCCCAAATAAATTGTTTATGTCTACTTTTGCATCCAAAAATAGTTAATTATTATAGGTGTTTGTAGTGAAATTGTTTATTGCTAAATTTACACATTTGCCCTACTATATATTAAGAAAGGAGTTAGTACAGTTTTAGGTGTTGATCTTAGTGGAAGGTGGTATAGGTTGCTGAAACACGAGGTCTTGAAAATAAGTCAGGAACTAGGTCTCGTAAAATTACAAGTGAAATTAATTAAGATCAAGTTTCAATTTAATTCACTACAAAAAAAATGTGATTTAGTAGCGGTTAAAAATGGTATTAGTAGCGGTTTTAACCGCTACAAACAACATTAGTAACGGTTATGAAAATAGCTACTAAATCGTACGTTGCAAGCGGTTTTGTAGCGGTTATATAACGGCTACAAATATAAAAATTTGAAATTTTGAAGGCGGGAAAAGAAAAATGACATTTTTTCAATTTTGTAGCGGTTAAGAAACTGCTACTAATTTCATGAAATTCAAATTTAGCGCCAAAAAATTTAATTTGAGTTTAAAAAGGCGCTTTTGTTAGTAGTGGTTTAATAACCGCTACAAATATTTAAAAATTTTTTAAAAAATATACGATCATTTGTTTCTGTTCTTTTAATATTAAATTAATTATTTTATTTTTTATTAGTTTATCTAATTTAATTAGCTTATTATTCAATAGTTTAACTTATTAATAAATTAAAAGGAAAAATTTAATTTAATTGGATTAGTATAAAAATTATATTAATAATATTATTAAGGATACGTAGGTAATAAGGAATTATTATGTTGTCTAATATAATGTAATTGTGTATGAAAAATAGATGAAAATGAGATACAGCTCTAAAATATCTGGGGGGGAAAATGGTGAGAATAAATTTTATATAAAGGAAATAAGTATTGTAAAAAAAATAAAAAAAAACTTGTTATCATATTTGATCGTATTATTCAGCTCCTCTACTCATATAAAAGAAGTTGTAAATGAGAGAAAATGAAAGAAAGGTAAGGTGAAAAGAAATTGGGGAGTGTTTGAAATGAGTTGTGATAAGGGTATTTATAGGAATCCATGTACTATTTATAGCGGTTAATGTATCCATTTTGTAGCGGTTATTTTTTATTTAGTAGCGGTTTAATAACCGCTACAAATATTATTTTATTTTTTTTCCAATTTTTTTTAAAGACAAAAGCATAATTTGAATTTGATCACTCAGCGTCGCCATCCCTACAGAAATTATGTAGAAAAAGTATTGTTAGGGATGTATTATTAAATTTAAAAAATTTAATTTAAATGATGTGGACTTAAAAAAACTCACCGCAGTAAAGGTAAATTGTCATCGCCTTCAGGGAAGTAGTTTTCAAAATCGGCTGGCTGAAATGGCTCACTCTCGTAGGCCATGTTATCGCCTTCACCCATGTCGTAAAGGTCTCGTGGCTTTAAATGAACGACCATGTGCCAATCCCTGTGCCTCTCGTCCTCGACATAATAAACCTGATGTGCCTCTGAAGCTAGAATATATGGCTCATCATCTTGAGAAATACCAGTATGAATCGGCCGTGAGAAATTGACTAATGTGATCCCTAAGTCGTCAGTTGTCAGTCCCCAAGAAATAGTGGTATTTGCCCACAAACACTTGAACAGCGTCACGGTGAAACGGCCTTGATAATTAAGTTCGACCACATCAAGAAGCTTGCCATAGTAAGGGACGCCTTTGAACTGCATGTTGGCGTCACTGCTGCTCACATAACTCCTTGTCCCAAATGTGCCATAAACACCCGAATTCTGAGTTTGCAATCCTTGATCCCGTGAAACCGTGCAAAACTTAAAACCATTGACATTGTATGCTATAAACCTTTTTGCATGATCAAGAGGGCCGATTGCAAGAGTTCTGAAATCTGGTGAGTGTGGGTTGTGGTCATTTAGTATTCTACGCGCAAACCAGCTCGGGAATTCTCTGTGGACCCTCCTATCAACTTCTGAGGATGTCTGTGTACGGATCCTGAGTTGACGCTTAACATGACTTCTGAATTCCCTGCAATTAATAATGGAAAGGCGATAGTGAAATGAAAGTGATAAATGTTATGAAAGATATAGATCGAATAACATGTGAGTGTACAATTCTTACCGTATGAAAGGTTCAACTTGAGTGCAATTAATCAAGACATGTCTATGTGCTTGCAACTTCTCAGTTGCCGTTAGTTTGAAGTTCTCAGTTGCTCCAATTGGTTTACCAACACGAGGGATAAATTCTCCTGATGTCGGTGCAGGTTCAGGACAATCGTCAACACGAGGTGGGCCGTTGAAAGCCATGTCAAGATCATCAAAGTACCTTGAGCAAAAATATAGCACCTCATCCCCTATATAGCCTTCAGCTATAGAACCTTCTGGCCACGCCTTATTCCTTACGTAAGATTTTAATTTCCTAAGGAACCTACGAAGTACAGAAGAGAAAATTGATATAAAATGCTAAAAAGGAGACTAGCAAACATTAAATACGGAGAATAAAGCACATATTTAAAATGAGTACCTCTCAATTGGATACATCCAACAATATTGTATTGGTTCAGCAAGCTTTGTTTCATGAACGAGGTGAACTGTAAGGTGAACCATCACAGTAAAAAAGGATGGAGGAAAGATCATCTCCAAATGAACCAAAACGATGGAAACATCGGGACGAAGTGAATTCTTTATAGCAAGAGGGAGTAACCGCTGCATAAGAACATGTGAGTTATGACTCTTCAGGCCAGCAACCTTTCGAGCCTACAAGTCAACACATCGAGAAATGTTGCTTGAATATCCATTAGGAACTTTTAATTTCTTTAATGTCGTGAGGAAGACTTTCTTGTTCGGTTTTGTGAGGGTAAACTTTGCCGGCTGAAATTTGTCATGATCATCTGGCCAAGTGTCTTCATGAACTCCCATGTTGCGTAAATCTTTCCTCACTTAAAGGTGATCTTTTATCTTGCCGGGTTCGTTAAGCAGCTTATACAGCACATTGTCGCAAACATTCTTTTCAATGTGCATTACATCAAGACTATGGCGAAGTAAATTAGATCTCTAATATGAAAAAGTGAATAAAATACTTATCTTCTTCCACTGCTGACCAGCCGAAGTCCTGCGCGTCTTTTGGCGAATTTGTGCTGAATCGTCGCTTTTTCCAAACTCGAAGTCAACATGCTCAAGCTGCTGTAAGATATCTGTACTGGACAAAGTCTGAGGTGGTCTTCTCTTTCCTGGTTTCCCATTAAAGTGATTCTGTTGTAATCTGAACTTATGCCTTCCATCGAGAAACCTCTGATGCCCCATAAAGCACCACTTTCGGCTGTGGGGAAGGCGCACTGCGTCAGAGTTAAACTTGCAAGCTGGACACGCCGACCCAGTATGCACATTACAACTAGATAATATGCCAAGGCCAGGAAAGTCACTAATCATCCACATCAAGGCTGCACGCAAGTTGAACAAAGTCTTGCCGTAAGCGTCGTACGTCTCCAAGCCGACATTCCACAGGTCAAGCAATTCTGCACTAAGCTGTTGGAGATACACATTGATATCATTGCCCGGTGCCTTTTTACCTGGAATGATCATAGACATAATGAAAGAGCTTTGTTTCATACACATTCAGGGGGTAAGTTGTAGGGAACTAAGACTACCGGCCAAATACTGTAACTTGTGCTAAGATTCCCGAAAGGATTGAAA
Organism: Inga leiocalycina; assembly: GCA_963242795.1. NCBI lineage: Eukaryota > Viridiplantae > Streptophyta > Magnoliopsida > Fabales > Fabaceae > Inga > Inga leiocalycina. Next base: position 85,657,152 of record OY725321.1, on the reverse strand, counting down.
CCGTTGATCGCCAACACAAGCCGAACATTTCTGGGGTCAATCGCGAAATCTGGAAAGTCGTTGTCAAACGTTTTCCAAGCATCTATAACCCGCGGATGTCTTAATTTACCGTCTTTATTGTTATCAATAGCATGCCACCTCATGTGCTCCGTAGTTTTAAACAACATAAATAATCTTTGTAGGCGAGGTTTCAAAGGGAAGTACATGAGAATCTTTGCAGGTTTCTTCTTCTACTTTTTTCCCTTTCGAATTGTCTTGTACCTCAATGTTCGACATCTCTTACAAGTCTCTCTGCTGGAATCGTCTCCCCAATACAACATACAATCGTTTGGGCATGCATCAATCTTCTGATAGTTCAACCCCAACTTGTTGATAATCTTCTTGGCCTCGTAAAACGTTGTGGGAATCTCAGCATCGGGGGATGCATCTTGTAATAATTCGAGCAACATCGACATTCCTTTATCTGTGATTCCACACAAGCACTTGATATGATACAATTTGATCAAGAAAGATAATTTAGAATATTTGTGACAACCTTGATATAAAGGACGATCTGCTTCATCCATCAAGCTGAAAAAATCCCGAGCTATTTCATTCCTCATAAAAACCGACTCAAAACCGTGCACTTCTTCGTTGAAGTTGTCGCCTTGAAATCCAAATGCATCATGCACAGCATCATTCACAGGATCATCTTCATCTACTTGAACGCCTACTTGAGAATTTCGAGGAAGAGCATCATTATATCTAATGCCGGCCTTCTCACCATGAACTACCTAGAACATATAGTCCTCAGGGAAAGGCTTCAGAAGCAAATGTTCCTTCACAATATTTTGTGCATGCCACTTCTTGAACTTGCATCTCCGACACGGACAGACGATCTTGCCATTACAGCTGGCGTGAGTTAATGCGAAATCCAAGAAATTGTTTAATCCGTACAAATATTCCAGAGAATTGCGCAGCAACCTGATCCATGATTTATCCATAGCTACTAGTGAGAGAGAAGAAAGTATAGAGAAGAAGATGAGTGAATAGAGAATGACGAATGCCAAGAAGCTTATATTCTGAAATTCTAACGTTTAAAATTTTGTAGCGGTTCAAAAACCGCTACACTAACCGCTACAATTCTAAAAAATTAGTAGTGGTTATATATATATAACCGCTACTAATTTTCAAGCCGTTGGAATTTTGCACACAGTGGTGGGAAATTCAAAATTTAAAAGTTGGGTATTAGTAGCGGTTCTATATATACAACCGCTACTAATATTAAAGCCGTTGGACATCAATTGGAAAAATTATTTTTAATTTGTAGCGGTTATACATAAAATAACCGCTACAAATGTGCACAAAGACGGCAAATTTCAAAATTTAAATGTTGAGTATTTGTAGCAGTTTGTATTATTAAACCGCTACAAATATTTTGTATATTTGTAATAGAACCGCTACAAATATTTTGTATATTTGTAACGGTTTTTATTGTAGAACCGCTACAACCTTATATGTTTGTAGTGGTTTTTATTGTAGAACCGCTACAACCATATATATTTGTAGCGGTTTTTATTATAAAACCGCTACAAATACATATATGCTTTATTTTTTTTAGAAATATGAATAATATTGTTGCAATTAATTCATAAATTCAACAACGCGGTCTAATAATATAAATATAACTATGGAATAAGAATTTAAGTTCTGAAATACAAAATTATATATATTTATTTACAAATGTTTCAACAACAAATAAAAAAAAAGATGTCCTAAACTAAGTAGCGGGGGTTGATCATCTGGTGCTCCCTCAGGTGGGGCTCCCTCAGGTGCTGCTGGATCAGGCCGCTGGGCAGAGTGAACCGCACCATCATCATCAGCAGGAGCAGGAGTAGGCTGGAGACATACTGAGGGACAGGGGGAACCTGTGGATGCTGCTCGTCCAGGAACAAGCGACTCCATGACCGCTCGAGCATGTTGTTCGCAATATCACGACACTGCGTCTGCTGAGCGTAGATCAAATCAGCCTGCAGCAGATGCAGCTGGTGCATCTGCTGCTATTGATGTGCCATCTGCTACTCCAAATCTGTCCGCAGCTGGTCAATAGACTCGTCCCTCAGACGTCTGACCCCTCTAGAGCTGCCAGCCTCAGAGGCGACGCTCCTACTGTAGACCATGCTAGGTCTGGCGCCTATCCTCATCCCCCGCACGCGTCCGGGGTGCTCAGCCTGACCCAGACCCGCCTTCAAAGGAGCCGTCGGGTCTACTGACCCCTGTGACTCCTCGGCCTGGGTCTGTCGCAGCTCAGCCTGCGACTGCTGCATCTGCTCCTGCCATTTTATAAAACAATTACTTATTAGCATTTTTCATTATTAAGTTGGTTTTATTAAAAATTATAATAATAAAATTACTTACAATGGCCGCCTCTGCCTACTGAGAGGTTGCAGTCTCGTCACAGTGTCTGTGTATGATGGCGTACAACTCCCCATAGTCCATCTGACGGTTCTCCTGCTGTGCCTTCTTCTCCTAAAACAATTACAAAATTCAATTTGTATTATGAAATAACCAACTAAAAGTCAGTGATATTTTGAAAACTTACTAGCTCGCTGTAGGTGACAGCAAAGGTCTTCGATGCTGCTGTGTGGTGGATTATCTGCTGCTCAAGGATCCTGGTGTTCCTCTGAGAAAACTCTTGGAAAAAAAACAATATTAAATGTATTAACACAATAAAAAAATTTAAAATTAATAAAGTTCAAATTAAAAATAATTAAATTGAAATTATAATTTAATAATTAACAATTACAAAATTAAATATAAAGAATCTAATAAATACATTACCTGCCCCTTAGGACTCCTCCTGAACAGGACGAAACTCGCCCAGTCGTTCGGCAGCACGCTGTCTGGGATGCTCTCGATCAGCTGTTCCAGAGGCATCGTCCCGTCCTTATACACCCTGCGGAAGAGACGGTTCCTCCTGTTCCTACAGTCGTTACCCATCTTCACGAGGGTGTACCTCTTCCAGTTGGCCCGGACGGTAAACCGCAGCTGCAAAAAAATTATTTAAACATCAATAATTATAAAAATTCTATTAAAAAATATTAATTAAATAGAATTAATTAAAAAAATATTAATTAAATACTATTAATTACCTGAACCACCTCCTCCCAAGCCTGGTCCTTCGGCCCCTTCGGAACATGCCTCCACGTCTTGAAGTGAAGGGGGAACCACATCCAATTCGCGCCCAGGTCGTTTAGGAAGCGGTTGAACATGTGACCCCCATTGTCGATGGGCTAGTTAGTGCCCTCATTCCACGGCACTATAATTCGCAGGGTCCGGTCCATGCTGTTCAGACCGGCCACGTCCAGCCTCCTCGTCAACACTTTCCCCTGCTCATTTACACAGTTTACCGCACGTTAGATAAATTGTAATTCAAATTTAACATTTCAAATTTAAATAAATAATTTATTAAATTAAAAAATTTGTTTACCTTGGACCTGCACCTCAAACCTAGTGGACCGCGAAGACGACCCTCGTGGGTTGTTCTGCTCCCGAGCCTCCTCCTCATCGAGGAACTGCTCCATCTCCCTGAGCCCAATCGGGATCTCGAAGTCCTCCTCGTCGTAGTCCTCGACGCTGATATTTGCCCCCCCAAACTCAGGCACCTCTGGTGCGGTCGTCTCCTGTGGGATCGTCTGCGGTGCCTATGGTAGGGCCGACTCCTGTGGGGGGATGGGCTAAAATGACGCGGTCGCCCTGCCTCCGCGCTGCCCCATCCCTCTGCCCCCTGCTCGGCTGCTGCCACCCCCGCAAAATCTGTCTAGGGACCTCAGGGGCCTTCCCCCTATCCTCTCTTGAAGCCATATCAACTGTAAAAATTTAAAAAAAAATATTTTAGTCACATTATTATGCAAAAATCTAATAAAAATACAAATACAAATAAAATACGCCTTATCTACGTACCTCAAGTGTAAATACTAAGAAATACTGCAGCAAAAACTCCTTCACAAACGTCTGAACGCTCAAATCTAATAGAAAACACTCAGAGAAACTTCAGGAAACAAAATGAGCAAACGGAAAAAAGGAGGGAGGCGGGCCTTAAATAGGCCAGCAATTTGTAGTGGTTATACCAATAACCGCTATGTTAACCTCTACAAATCACCAAGGGCGACTTAAATTTGTAGCGGTTTTCTAATAACCGCTATAAAGTACAAGAACCTTTGAAATTCTGTAGCGGTTATAGTCCAGAACCGCTACAAACTTGGAGACTTCTGAAATTCTGTAACGGTTATATCCCTATAACCGCTACAATACCTGACGTTTGGGATTTTGTAGCGATTTTGTTGCTATAACCGCTACAAATAACCGCTACACTGTTGGCGGGTCTTGGTTGCGCCAAGTGACGGGAATATTGTAGCGATTTTTGTTTATTAACCGTTACAATTGAACCGTTACAAGTTTTAGCGGGAATTTCGCGCCAAATTTGTAGTGGTTTTTTCTACCTAATCGCTACTAAAAACGCTGCTAATCTGTTGCGCCACTTGGCACGTAATTTGCTGCTACAAATTTGTAGTGGTTTAGCTTAAAATCGCTACAAATAATTTGTAGCGGTTTGATATAACCGCTACAATGCCACCGCTACAAAATACCATTTTTTTTGTAGTGATTACATATGAAAGAATTATTTTATTTTCATGGCATGGTGGCATGGCAAACTAATTAAATCCTAATATGGTAAACATGGTTTATATATTCAGTAAATATCATCCGAAATGTTAAAAACATCTGTATAGATTACCCCAGTTGAAGAAAATTATTGCTCTGTCCTATATTATATTATTTAATGTGCTTATTGAAAAATAGAAACATAAATTTTAGGAAGAATTAATTCTTTAATCCGTATGGTTTGAGCGAGTTTTCAACTCAATTCTTATAGTTTGACTCGTCGCAACTCAGGTTCTAAAGTTTGTGACACATCAACATTGACCATGTTGACTCACTGACAGCAGGGAAATAATTATTAAAGAACAAAGCTTCAGGTACTGAGTTGCGACGAGTCAAACTATATGGACTGAGTTGCAAACTCATCCAAATCGCGTATGTGTTCATCAAAGTCCAAAACTTTGAAACAGAGAGTTTCAACACCGTGCGACTAGCTTATATATTGAGTTCCATTTTACGTGTGCCCTAATGTAACGCTGGTTTTAATTATTTAATTTGACGAGTAAATTAAATGAATTAATATGTGCGTGTCTTCCAAAACACGTAATCTAAACCAACTGAGATACAAATGAACATGACCACGTATATATATAAGTAAATACCCTAACAATAACTTGGTTAGTTCCCATGAATTTCCTTCTTTCAACGTTGGACTACATTGAACATGGACCATAATAGTACCTAGCTAGCTTGTCTCTATAAGTAGTGGTTTCCTGAAGCTTGAGAATGAAGCAAATTAAGCAATATCTGCACGTGAGAGATCATCGTCATCGTCGTATCATCGAATTCGATTCTGTTTTAGAATATTCAGATATGAGTTCAGGAGACATAGGCAGTGGCAAGATTTTTGGGACAGCAAGGCCACCTCCTAGGAACCCTCCTCCCCCAAAACCTGGAACTCCAATCCCAAACCTGGAACTCCTACACGTGAAAATTCGTTCAAATTTACCAGACTTTGAATTTAGAAACTTGTAGAGCAATAGATGAAAGAAGGTTTATGGAACCCACACGGTCCGTAATTTATAAGAAAAACTCAAACTCTTGTCATATTGAAATTATATTAGGCTACCCCACAATTGTATTGCTATATTCGGGAGGACAAGAAAACATAGATACATGTAAAAGTCAATGGAATGAGAACTTTCCATGAACTGTCCGTGGAAGTGCCTACATCTCTATTTTTTTTAATATAAAAGGCTAAAATTACATTAGATTTGATCGTTGTAATAGGTACAGATATTCTAAAACATAAATTAAAGTCCCTATTTTCAGACCTTTGAAATTAACTGGAGTTTCAATTCCGCGTGAACCATATTGGTTAAAATTTCAAGCATTTTCGTGTGTGTTAGTTATGCATTGGAAGAACCCAAAAAAGGGAATGTTGGTGGAAATTAAATTAAATGATGCATATCAAAACATAATTATAACAACTTAACTTGTATTCAGAGGCACTAATCAAATATAAATTGGTCTCACAATTCTCTCCTGGTGTTAACCCTTAGTTTGTATAAGAAGAAACTTAGGGAAGAAAGAATATTAGGAAGGAAAACTCTAAAAAACAATAAAAAAAAAGTGAAAATTTTCCTTCATAGTATTACCCTTATTTTTTTAATTTAATGCTGGTTTTCCCAAGTAAATAAATTTAATTATGTATAAATTTCTCTATAAATTAAATGCCATGACAATATTCACATGGCTACTTCTCATTAACTTCCTTCGCCTATCAACCATGTTACGTTCCAATATCTGTGTGACTAAGAATATTATATATATAAATATATATATCTCCAATCCTTAATATAAATTATACTCTACTTTATTGTTCAACTTTTCTATTAAAATTGGAATTATATGAGGACAAGTCCTGGAAGTAGTATATTATCATAATCAGTTAGTCTACCCCATATGTATTGTTTATTCATTTCTATAATTTGTTCGTTTTATTTTCATCTAGGTATGTAGTTAGGGAAAATATATCGTAAGCTAGAACCTACAAGCTATATTACCAAAACTAGTTGTATTTCTTAAATTGTCGGAATCTCTGCTTCCAATAATGGAGTCAATCATTTGAAAGAACCGTCTTTTTTATACATCCATGTCGCTGTACTTTGTTGTTTATGCTTTATAATATTATGGAATCATTCGAATCACATAAAGTTTGATCGGTACTGTACTTAGAAACATTTTGACCTTTTTAACATAAAGTTTGTCTTTATCGTATATGCACTTTTAAACCACCACTTCTCTGTTTTTTTTTTTTTAAAAAAAAAATCACCATAACAGAAGAGTTTGTTCATCTGGCAGAAATTACATAATACTCTCAGTCTCCCTCCGATTATAAAGATAAGATCTAATTGACTTTTTTTAGAGAGGTTAAGGAAACTAAATATATTACTTAATCATAGTATATGTTGTGTATCATTATATTATATATCAATTTATAAGTCAAACTAACCAGTTTAGAGAAAAAAAGATAGATATAAGCACTTTAAAATAATTTATTTAGCTTCTTTAATCTCTAAAAAAGAGTCGATTGAATCTTATATTTAGAACTAGAAATAGTAATTTATTTACTAAATAATACTCTTGTTGTCTATAAGACTAGCTGATTTGGAATTTTAAAGGTCAAATGATATTTTCTTATCTTTTTCGCTTTATTTATAGAATTGACAATACTATAATTTTATTATTATTATTATTATTTGAAAGTGCATTAAGGGATAAAATAAAAGGCTACGACAAAGATTGAGCCTTATAATAACATTTAGAGTAAAATATTCTAACCTCCCTTACGTTTTGCCTTAATTACACGGATCTCCCCTCTATTTTGAAAACATACACTTAAGTCCAAACCGTTAACTCCATTAAGGATTTTTATTTTTTAATTAAAATTTATATTAAAATAAATTTTATTTACTAATTTATCCTTCATTGTTACTAATTTCCTAATTTTGACTAAAATTGTTTAAGTAATTTAAGAGTTTCTCTTTCTTTTTCTTTACTTATTTTTTACTTTTGTAAATAGTTATATGATAAAATTTTTTCATATTAAGATAAATACTTAATTAATTTAATTAATGTAGACATAAAAAAATTAATTAAAAATATGATTAATTATATTAATAGATGCATACTAAAATAAACATGTTTATAAATGTTTGTGGAACAAATGTATTTAAAAAATTAAAATTTAAAATTAATATAAGTCATATGATGTATTAAATTCACATTATTAATAACATATTGTGAATAAAACATATTTCTTTCTTTTTCTTTTTGCTTTTCATTTGAAAGGCATATTTTTTAGTTATTTAAAAGAATACTAAATAAATAATTTTCAATAAATATGATAAAAATTTAAAATTTAAAATTTTATAATATAATAAAAATTAAAAAAATTTATAATATATTAGAAATTTAGAACATACATGTATTAGAATTATTTTTTTATATAAAAATTTATTTTTATGAAAATATAAATATTTATTCATTTGTTGAAAAATGGATATTTTGGTCAAAGTAAATGTTTAATAGTCAAACTTAATGGTCAACTAACGGTTGGGTGGATGGAAATGGAATATCAAATATGTAAGGGAGGTTTTTGTAACTTGTATTTTAATTTTAAGGGAGGATTATATACGTTTTCAAAATAGATGGGAGGTTTATGTAATTTAGGTAAAACGGAGGGATAGTTAATGTATTTTACTCTAACATTTAAATGAATGCTGCACTGCTATCTACCTTTGCCGAGAAGGCTTTTCCAAGAACTTACATGAATGGAATGTTTCCAACATTAAAATAATAGAAATATGCTATATACGTCATTTATAGGAGATTTCATCTCATAGTAAATTATTAAAACTTGATTTACTACCAAAAGTTAACCATGACTTTATCTGATTATTTCTCAAATACGTTTTAATAGTTGACCTTAATTACATATGTGCCATGAAAATAGGAAAGTTGACTCTATATATACTCACCTTAATCTTTATTTAAACTGGAAATTCTGTTAGGAACGAATGTCTATGGTATAGTGTCTACCTTTATTAAAGATGTAATTTCATTTTTCTAAAACATAGGGACTAAATTATAAAATGATTGAACTATAGGGACCTAGTTGCATCAACTTATAGATTAAGGATTGAGTTACAATTAAATAAAAAATATATGGACTAAAAGATTAATCTTCCCAATTTATTGTACACTTATTTTTGAATTGCAATGGTAGACACTAATTACCTGAGATTAATTACAAGCAGGATGGAACCCGTGACCTCCCATTTTACCAACTAATCTAGCCTCAAAGGGCTTAATTAATGTAACGAAGTTTTTAATTGAGAGGCCAACAGAAAGATTTTAATTAGTTGTGACGTGCATGTGATTTATTTATTTAGTATATAGAAATTAAAAATAGTAAGTGGGAGAATCATATACTGCGTGAGAGGTTTTCAAATTAATTATATTAAAAAGGACTTAGTTTATGTTTTGTGCCTATCATCATGAGAAGTTGAAAACAGAGATATAATCCGTTTTGACCTTTTCATGCGCACATATCATATAAAGGCCAAATATGGTAGACACGGACCAAATTATCTTATCTGGGTATTTTATTCCAATGATTACAAAAAGTACAAGGACACAGATTTACGAATTAATGAAGCAGCTTTCCAATGAATATTATTAACTCCATTATTCGATCAAATCAAAACAGTAGACATAAAATCAAACGAACAAATAAAGAATTAAGAATAGTATAATCATATTAAAACTACAAAAAAAAAAAAAAAGACTTCTAGTGACAACATTTGGCAGCGACTTCTAATATCGCTACTGAAAGTTAGACTTTTAATGATGACTTTTAATGTCGCCACTAAAAGTTAGACTTTCAGCGGCAACAACACAATATATATCGCCGCTAAAAGTTAGACTTCCAGCGGCAACAGTATAACTTTCAGCGGTGACACAAAGTCTAACTTTCAACGGTAACTCTCATGTGTCACCACCAAAAGGGTGTTTCAGTGGCGACTTTAGTGTTGCCACTGAAAGTCTTGTTTGCAATTTTTTAAAATTTTTAGTTGTTTTTTTAAAAACGTATAATATTTATACAATAAATATGTTTGTTGATGTAATTTCTTACAAAAAATAAAGTAATCTTCTTGAATTATTGTGACATAAAGAGAGTTTGAGAAATAGTGTGTTGTGTATGAGAGTAATTCCTTGGATTATCGATGACAATAAAACTCATTCATTGGTTCATGAAGATAGTAATGAAGAAGATGTGCTTGATGACTATGATAGTGATATTGAAATAGAAAGCGGTACAAAAAATGAAGTACAAGAGAATGAATCAGAAGATACTGATATAAGTGATAGCACCTTGAAGAATCAATTGAATGAAATTATTATTTCATTATGCTTAAATTGGTGCTTTAATTTGAAACAAATGATACATCCACATTTAAATTTTCCAAATGGCTAATTAGACAACCCAAAACAAATATATATTAGATATAATCATGATTTTTGCCTAAGCAATATACTTGAATATATATTTATATATATCATGTTTTATGTTTTTTTTAATACTATCTTGAAATATAAGATGAATCATATAATTTAATATTTAATTTTTATAAATTTATTCTAAAAAATAATAATAAAAAGCAAAAAACATATTATAAAAATTTAGCAATAACTGTGCAAAGAAATGAAATAATTATTTTAAAATGAAAAAAAAAACTTCAAGAAAAAAATACATATAATCTAATTTATGATTAACTTTCTTTTTTGAACTATTTATATATATATATATATATATATATATATATGTTTTAATCTTTATTTATATAAATTATATTAATATATAAATTAATATATATGTATGTATTAATAATATACTTATATTAATATTAATAAAATTTATCAAACAAATATATTAGTAAAGATTTAATATATTATAAACTCCTCCTAATAAGATTGTAATATTTCATTTGGCACTAAAATAAATTCATATAAATTGTTATGCTTTAGTGGAAAGCACAAATCAAGGGAGAGTGAGTGAGTTAGTATTGCCATCTTGAGTGATCAGAAAGAAGAGAGGTGGAGGTTAATGATTGATGTAAAAGTAAGGGTTGAGAGTAATAACGATAAAATGTGAAACTTAGAATTAAAATTAAGTTAGCAAATTTATAAATAATTTATACAATTATTTGGATGACATTATACATTCTTATTTTATAGTATAAATTAAAAAAGTTAAATAGGCCAAGCCTGCAGGCTTATAGGCTAGGCCTTATGAAAATAGGTCTGGCCCGTTTATCTAAATAGGCTTGGCAATAGGCCTGAGCCTGAGCCTAGCCAGCTTTATGTAGATTAGGCCATAGGCCTATATTAGAGGCCTGACTTATTTCCATCCCTACTCATTTAGAATAGCAATTGGAGTCTTTAAAAGTAGCTTTTCAATCGTGATTTACAGTATACAAGATAAGTATGTGAGAGGAGTGTTATCTCCACTTATGTACATAAGCACTTATAAGCTTTTCAAAAGCTATCCCAAACAAGCAAAGTCCATATGTATTATCCACATAATTAATAGGGTCATTCTCATTGGTTGATTTAGTTGATTTTTTCTTTCTCTACAATAAATTATAAGCATTAAATGTATATTTAGTTTAATATTCGAAATATTCCAAAATATAACATGCCCTTTTAGGTTATTCGTATTAGCGGTAAACACATTGCCTCGAACCAAGGTTCAAATCTCTATCACGAGAGGTGCCCACATTTAATGCATAACACTACCTCGAAAAGGATTGCCTCTAACATACATGTGCTTAGCAAAAAAAAAAACAAGATTGACAAATATGAAAAGTATGTCTTATATTTAAAACTAATATTAATCCTTGAATATATTTTTTATATTAAGGATCGGAAGGAGTAATAAACTAGTCTAATCATCTTCCTTAATTTCCTGCTTCCCTCTCCTACTTAATTATTGTTAATGAAGTATTAATAGAGATAAATTAAGAAAAGATTAACAAATATTAAAAACAGTTCTTACTTTTTAGGACTAGTATATATCAACTCTCTAATTAGATTTTATGTTAAAAAGCGAAGGGATGAAGTATATGATTTTGGATGGATGGAGCTTTAACCCCTACCACTTGTTGTGTGAGCAATTGACTCGAGAGTGAGAAGGAACATTATAATAAGGTAAGAAAACGTGAGGAGCATGTATAAGAAAACGCGGATAATATAAAATTTATTTTAAAAAAATTGAGATCAAATATATAATATTTATGTAATATAAACAAACAATTTAAATCATGTTACACACTCATATATGTAGAGATAAGTGACACTTCATGATATGCAAAGGCCCATTATATTTTTTATATTTTATATTGGACACTGATATATATCAATGCATTTGGATTTTGATTTTTAGGTTTATATATGGATTAAATTAGAATACAGATATTGTCTCCACCATATCGGTAAAAAAAGAATAGAGATGTTGTGTTTTGTTTGTTTGAAGTTTGAGGTAAAATGTACTATTTCAGCCCACGAGTAATGTAACCTACCATAAATTTTACTTAGTTTGAGGTAAAGTGTACTATTCAGCCCATGAATAACGTAGACTGACACTCCTTTTGGTCCACAATATAGAACCTTTTTAGAAGAATATTTTGATATAAAATATAAGTTACTTATAAGATAATTAATATTGATTTTTTAGTTTTATCCTTGTAATTAATACTCATTTCCAATTTTGGCCACTTATTAAATTTTCAAACACATTTTTCAGTAAGGTAAGAGTGGAAAAAATTTCAATTTATGACATATTTAGTGAGGTAACTGTCACTTCTTATTTTATGTGAATTAGTTGAAGTGCCCTATATTATCGACAGGACGAAATAGTATCAATATCAATATCATCAATATATATCTTTAATAGTGATAGCTACCTCATGATTAGTCTATATGTATTGTCCACATAATCAATAGGATCATTCTCATTGGTTCATTTAGTTCAATTTCCTTTCTACACAATAAATTATAAGCATTAAATGTGTGTTTAGTTTAATATTTGAAATATTCCAAAATATAATATCCCTTTTTAGGTTCTTCATGTAAGCAAATACAAGGGGTTATAGTCTTGTTTTACTCTAAGCAGAATTGGAACACCACATATCCTTCATGTTCATTTATTAAGAATTTATTCTGTAGCCCACTAGGCTACTAAGTTACTACCTCCAGTCATTGTTATAATAGCCTGAAACTTGAGTTGTCTTCATATTTTTCTAACATCTTATTTAGGGTCGTCTAAATATTTAATGTGTTTTTATCGTGTTTTCCCTTAATTAATTCTACTATCTCTCCTATTATTTTTCCCATACCACAACATTCTCTTGTATATTTTCTCTCTACGTCTCTATTATTTTGTCTTACTTGTTCCCTTATAAATAAAGGCATGATTAAAAAAAGTTCATTTCATACATATTTATTACTTTAAACTAATTTTAATTTGTTAGAATATTAGGAAATAAATTAGGATCCCATGATTTCAGTATCCTATCATATCCCTTGATTATAGTCACTCTAGTTTAGGAAGGATTCTGAATTTAAGTTGATTGATTGTCATTGATTGTAATCCTTTCTATTAATTTCTCTCTTTATGAGGGCTCTCCTTTAGAGCCTATATATTGTACCCTATTTTCATTGGAATAATACACAAGAATGTGAGGATTATGCATCTGATTGCTAATATGGTATCAGACCTTGTGAGAGAGTCTCCTGGCTGGTCACCCACTGCCGTGACCAAAAACAAAGAGAGTGAGTGATAGAAAACAGACAGAGAGAGAGAGAGGGACACCGGAAAACTAGAAATCGATGCAGGACGGCGAGTGGGACTACACCTCCGGCATAAGGAGGACCAGAGACTGCCGCTGCACTTCTGGGTTCTATGAATCGAAGCGCGACGGTGTTTTGAGTGGCGCATGGCTCCCACACGCCACCACAATTCTGGCACGTGAAGCTCACACCCCGTTAGCTACAGTGCATTTTCCAGCGAGTGTCTGTTTTTCCCAGAACAATGAATCCTTCTGAATTTCCTCCCCTTTTCGGCTCTATCACTGGCAATTCATCTAAAACCGGACTTCATCCCACTGCACTCATGTCTGGTACAAATTCCACAACCTCCTCCTCATCCAACAACTCATCTTCTTCTACGTTCTCTACTACCAACAGCACCTTAATGGCATCAGAATTTCCAAAACCTCAAAATATGGTCATTAACCATAAGTTCAACGGAAGAAATTATCTCTAATGGTCCTAAAGCGTGCTAAGGCATATATGTGGAAAGTGAAAGGAGAAATACATCAATAGGGCAGCACCACAACCATCCCCAGATGACCCAACCTTTGATACGTGGTTTGCTAAAACCAACCAAGTTATGACTTGGCTCTATAATTCTATGACTGTTAATATCAGTGAAGGCTATCTTCTGGCAAATACTTCAAAAGAGATTTGGGATGTCGTCTGAAAAACTTATTCCTTTCTTGATAACATTTCTGCCTGGATCTATTTGAAGTGCCAACTTTGAGATTTGAGACAAGGTACCCTGACAGTAACTGATTACTATAATGCGTTGATAAAACTTTGGCAACAACAGGACTTGTTTGAAGTGCATCCATGGAAAAATGTGGAGGATGCTCAGTTAAATAAGAAGATAGTAGAAGAAGGAAGAATCTATGATTTTCTTCTCGGACTCAGTAATTCATTTAAGGAAATAAGGGGCTGAATAATGGGAATAAAACCCCTACCACACCTCTTTGATATTGTCAATCATGTGCAGTTAGAAGAAAGTAGGAAACTCTTGAACCCAAGCAACCCAAGTCCAGTTGAGAGTTCAGTACTTACAGTACACGAGCAACAGGAGGAACAAAAAAACAAATGGTGCAATTATTGTAAGAAGAAGGGTCACCTCAAAGAGGATTGCTAGAAACTGCATGGCAAACTATCCACTGGCAAACCACAAGGTCATCTCACCTTAATTGAACCGAGGGATACTACTTTACTAAGTCACGAAGAACTACAGATGCCTTGTTAGATACTTGAAAAATAGAACAAGTACAACTCTTTGCCAAGTGTTAACCTATAATCAGGCAATTCTATTATAGCCCTCAATACTATACGGACTTGCGACGATATATAGATGGTTGATTCAGGAGCCACAGATCATATGACGGGTAATCGAACCTTATTTACAACTCTTAAACTATGTCCTGAGAACCTTCATGTCAAAGTCGCTAATGGGGAATTCACCAAAGTTGAAGGAATTGGCACCGTCACACTATCCAATTCACTAAGCATTTACTATATTCTATTTGTTCCAGTACTTACATATAATTTAATATCTGTGAGCAAGTTAATGAAAGGACATGTATGACGAGTAATATTTGATACTGATATGTGTCTGTTTTAGGATTTACACTCAGGAAAGATGATTGGTACTTCTAAAGAGTGGGATGGACTTTTCTACTTGGAAAGATCGGAGATGGAGAATAAAGCAATTTAGAATGCACGAAAAGCACTAGTCAGCTCAAGTTCTCAAGACAAAGATTATATGAGACATATATTTCCAAGTTTATTCAATAAAGATTCTGTTCCTTGTTACGAGTTTAGATGATCAATTAAATAGTGCAAGTGTACACTGTCGTAATCAAGTAATATAGAAGTGAGTAGAGTATCGTTCCCACGAGGATTGATCACTAAGTACCAAAATAGGTAATTTTAATTCTATTTAGTCGATCGGTAAATTGGTGATTGAGAGTACAAATAAAAGAACAATAATTAAATATGTGTGCAGATGATATAAAAATAAATGAGAGAAAAATTCCTAGGGATTAGATTTCACTTAACAAATTTTGGATTGAATCATTTATCTATTCTAGCCCAATTTATTCCACATGATTGATAGTTGAGTTTTCCTAATTTA
The DNA here is from genome assembly GCA_963242795.1 of Inga leiocalycina. Classification (NCBI taxonomy): domain Eukaryota; kingdom Viridiplantae; phylum Streptophyta; class Magnoliopsida; order Fabales; family Fabaceae; genus Inga; species Inga leiocalycina. The sequence goes on along the minus strand of OY725321.1, from coordinate 85,641,449 downwards.
ATTACTAGTCTCTTCCAAGGTCAAGCAATTCTATAATTAATTGCTAATCCAATATATTCCTATATGAATTTAAGCAATTAATTATGCATTAAGATTTATGAAACTCAATAAGACTACACAACTCATATAAATATATTCCTATTTCATATGCAAGTCATGGTTTTAATTATAGGATATACACACATGCATCTCTTTCCGGTCTCAACATGCATATTGTAATCATTCAAAAGGTGGCCAATTAAATGAAAGCATTAAGAACAATAATTAAAACTCAATCATGAAGGAGAAATTAAAACTAAATTTAATAAGTTAAGATTCAATCCGCCATTAGTAAGCTACGTCATCACCCTAGGAAAATAAAAATTTAGCTCATGATAAAATTAAAAACAAAACCAAAATAAATTGACATTATATAAAGCTAGAATGAAATCCTCATAAATACTGCATAAACTTGAATATTAAATTCTCAAACATAAATATACAACCAACAAGATGCATGAAAAATGGACAAATCTAGCCGTTCCTTTAGAAGGTAAAACCTTCCATATAGGTAGCATGCAAAAAGTAATACAATACTAAGCCTTCCATGTAGGAGGCATACAAAAAATAATATAATACTAAGCCTTCCATGTAGGAGGCATGAAAAAAATAATACAATACATAAAATTAAAAATAAAAAAATAACACAATTTATTTAGAACTATCAGAGAAAATATCTCTCCCTGTCAGAGAAGGATCTCTGACTGTCAGAGAAATATCTCCACTATATTTCTTCTCTCCTCCTCCTTCCATTTTGCAAAGAAGCACACACATATATATAGGCAAGCGAAGTGCGTCTGTTGCTTCTTCTTCTTTTTCCACAGGTGCTACAATATTTTGCCTTCATTTCAAGCATGAACATGACTTTTCAGCAAACCTACGTATTTTTTCCGTGTAGCTACAGTTCTACAGTGATTCCATCCGCTACAGTCACCTCTATCCACTACAGTAACGTCCTAATACAGTGATTCCGTCATGAATAGTGACCGACGCTACAATACTGACATTTTTTTATATTTTTCTTTATTTTTTATATACTATTTATTTTACACCCAAATATATTATATTAAACTCAAATATCATCCATAAAATCATCATATAAGGAAAAATAAATATGCAAATATTTTACTTATCATTCCTTTCCACTGTGAAACTTGTCAATTAGTTAAACAAACACAATCCTCCTATCCCAAATAGTCCCACCAACCCACCACTCCTTTCCAACTCATCCATAGTGACATTTGGGGCCAGCAAGAACAACCACCTAGAAAAATGGAAATGGTTTGTTACTTTCATTGATGATCACACCAGACTCACGTGGGTTTACTTGATGAAAGAAAAGTCCGTGGTGGCTCAAGTTTTTCAAAGTTTTCACAAGTTTGTACAAACCCAATTTCAATCCTCTATCAAAGTCCTTCGAAGTGATAATGGTCGAGAATACCTAAGTCGTACCTTTAAAGAATTTCTTTATCAGTAAGGAATTCATCATCAAACCTCATGTCCTTACACCCCTTAGTAGAATGGGATCACCGAATAAAAGAACCGTTGCTTGTTAGTTGTAACCCGGACTCTACTGATGGAAAGAAATATACCCATGACCTTCTGGGGGGATGTAGTCCTAACTGCAGCCTACCTCATCAATCGAATGCCCTCCAAAGTTCTCAATTATGCCACGGCTGTCCAAACACTTCTGAATACTTTTCCCATTTGCCCTCTTATAAACCCTTTACCTTATAAAGTGTTTAGGTGTGTTGTCTTTGTCCATACCCCTGATGGAAGCAAGTTTGATGTCCGTTCTCAGAAATGCATCTTCCTTGGATACTCCTCAACACAAAAAGGGTACAAGTGTTACTGTCCGACCTCAAAGAAGCTGCATGTCTCCAAATATACCGTGTTCTATGCGGAGGATGCATACTATCCCAAATTACCTATTTAAGGGGAGTACTCTGATATTGAATGGTTAATTTCACATGAATCAACTTCTAAAACCAATGATGCCCTACCTGTTATCATAGAGACCATTGATACCTTACCTAATTTTCTTGATGCCAATGAGACCTTGCCACCAAACCCAAATACCTTCCCTCCTACATCTTGTAATACCAATCCTTATGAACTGGAAACATAAGTCGAGATCATAACTAGGATGGATGATGGATCAGAAGGATATGCCAGGCAACAACCTCAGGAGGTAGAAAGAAACGTCAATCACATTCTAAGGAACGACCATGAATCTGACTCGAGAATAGATCCTGAAGAGATGGGCTGGCTTATTGCACTGAGAAAAGGGGTACGGTCTTATACTCAACATCCAATTCAACGGTTTGTTTTGTATGATAACTTGTCTGTCAAGATGCAAAGTTTTGTTGTAAACAGTGCACAAATTGAAATCTCTAACACCTTTCAACAAGATATGAATTATCCAAAGTAGAAACAGGCTGCGAAAGAAGAGTTAAAAGCACTTAAGGAAAGTAAAATGTGGGAAGTCATATCCTGACCTCCTGGAAAGAAACCTGTCTAGTGTAAGTGGATCTTTACCCCTAAGTTCAATCATGATGGCAGTATCAACAAATACAAAACAACACTAGTTGCAAAAGGATATACACAGACCTATAGAATATATTACCAGGATACCTTTGCCCCAGTAGCCAAATTCAACACAATCTAAGTATTGATGTCAATAGCAGCTAATTTGGATTGGTCACTATATTAGTTAGACGTAAAGAATGCATTTCTGAATGATGACTTGGAGGAAGAGGTCTATATGGAGGTTCCAAATGGAATCCTAGCTCCAAACAACTCAGTCTACAAACTTAACAAGTCATTGTATGGACTAAAACAATCCCAAAGGGCATGGTTTGGCCGCTTCAACAAAGTAGTAAAAAACTTGCAAGTAGACGACACATTGTTTATCAAGCATGATGATGGAAGAATCACTATCCTAATCGTCTACGTGGATGATATAGTCATTACTGGAAATGATGAAAGCTCTATTGCTCAACTGAAGAGGGATTTGTCCACTAAATTACAGGTTAAGGATCTCGACCAAATGAGATACTTCTTGGGTATGGAAGTGGCAAGAACAAAGAAGGGCATCAACGTATCCCAGCGGAAGTATACCCTAGACCTGTTGCATGAGATAGGAATGTTAGAGGCACAACTCGAGGGAACACCGATAGAAGAAGGTTGTTGTCTATAAATCAAAGAGAATGGTGTCCCAGTTGACTCTAAACAATATAGAAAACTTGTAGGGAAGCTGATATACTTGACCCACACATGCCCTGATATCAACTATGCTGTTGGAATAGTAAGTCAGTTCATGCATCAACAACAGGAAGAACACATGGCAGCTATCTACAGGATCTTAAATTATCTGAAATTCAATCCAGAAAGAGGAATCTTCTTTAAGAAGTGCACGTCCAGAAACTTAGAGATCTACACCGATACAGACCATGCAAAAGACAAAGAAACTAGAAGGTCAACGTCAGGATACTGTACATATGTATGGGGCAATCTAGTGACATGGAGAAGTAAGAGGCAAATTGTTGTGTCAAAGAGTAGTACAGAAGTAGAATTGAGAGCTGTGAATGACTGAACATGTGAACAACTCTGGGTTATCAGATTACTAAAGAAATTAGGAATTTCATATGAAGGTCCAATACAAATCTGGTGTGACAATCAATCTAGCATTGAGATGACGAGAAACTCTGTTGATCATGATCAAACAAAGCATGTTGAGATAGATAAGCACTTTACTAAAGAGAAAGTTGAAGCGGGCATTATGACATTGTCCTATATACGGTCTGAAGATCAGATTGCAGATATGTTAACCAAACCACTAGGCAGATCTAAATTTGAAGGGTTTTGATGCAAGATATGAATGATTGACATATATTCTCCAACTTGAGGGAGAGTGTTAGAATATTAGGAAATAAATTAGGATCTCATGATTTCAGTATCCTATCATATCCCTTAATTATAGTCACTCTAGTTTAGGAAGGATTCTGAATTTAAGTTGATTGATTGTCATTGATTTTAATCCTTTCTATTAATTCCTCTCTTTATGAGGGCTCTCCTTTGGAGCCTATATATTGGACCCTATTTTCATTGGAATAATACACAAGAATGTAAGGATTATACATCTGATTGCTAATATAATTATTTATTTTAAACCATGTAATCACTGGGTTATTATAAAAACGGCTGGAAGGAGTACTAATGTATGGATTCAAGTTTTTCCTTTACTCCTAAATACTGGCATATCCTATTAATATTATAACCATGTAAATATTATTTCACCCAATGTTTTTGGGACCAGACCGGACTGTCCGACCGATCCGACCGCCGACCGGAGAAGAACACGGCTCGAGTCACCCCTCTAAACCGTTTTTCATAGTTGGCCGTTTAGAGCCGGTGTAAATCCGCCTTTGAGCCGGAAACCGGAGTTAATCCGGGAGCCGGAACGATTCTGAAGTAACCGTTCGGCCTGAGTTTCATAAAATTTCCGACAGCTTCACCGGTGACAATCATTTATTCTGACACCTACGACGAGCAGATCTCCCTTTTCAGATATTAATCAATGCCCACGGCTGCCTTCGGCCACAGTAATATTAAATATAAACCAGTCTTTTGTATGAAAAAGAAGCAGATGATGAAAGAAGAAGAAGAAATAGAGGTCACTGGAGTAAGGGACGAAGAGAAAAAATGATGGAAAGGAACGAAGGGGAACATGTTGCAGAGGATGAAATTATGAAAGAGAAATAATATAATATTAATATATATTATTGATATATACATTGATAAAAGAGAGACATGATTTCTACCCATCTTGCGTGTTTGACTTATCTACATTTTCAGAACTTGAAAACCGTGCCTTGGGGCTCTTGGAGACATGTGACTTTACAGCACATCACGTTTTTTTGTTTTAGAAGATTTAAACTCTTTTATTTATAATTTTAAATTTTGATATGTACCACCATACACTCTATGATTAGAAGTAGTGGGATTGGACTAAGATCTTAATTTTAGGTCATTTTTTTAATAATTTGATGATATTTATCATTCTAGTTATATTTATAAGTTCATGTTAATTAAATTTTATATACTAAAGAGAGGTAGTTAACTCAATGATTATGGGGTAAATTTATAACTTTGTCCTCATTGATGAATGTGTACATTTCAACTTTTTCTTCTCTATCTATCTTTAAATTATTTCTTCATTTATACAATTAATAGGGGTAAAATTGTCACAATCTTATTTATTACATTAAAACTGGACCTATAAATATGACCAAATTTTTTTTGTAAAAAAAAACTTATATATAGGATCAGAGTGGTATGATCTAAATGTCTTTCAAGAAACTAATGTTTGGATCAATCAAGAGTCACCCATATTTAACAATTCATGAAATCATTATTGTTAATACATTTTTTTAGGTTGATGATTGATTTAATATTCTTCCTTAAATGGTATTTTGTGACTTTATTAACTTCATATGAAATTAGATTGAAGATTAATTGTAATATATAATATATATTATTTTTAAATTTAATTATTATGTCACCGGTCAGACCGAACGGCTCTACCGTTTCAACCGGTTGAACCATGACCCGCTGATCTTTCCGGCTCGATGTTCGGTCCGGCTTTTAAAACATTGATTTCCCCAATAAAATGTGTGCAAAGTCTGAGCAATGTTCAAGTTGATTTTTTTTAAAACAAAAAAGTGTACGTAAATTTCGCCTCAAATGCAACGAAGCATCTTGCATGTCATAGTTCAGCAGAAAAGTAAAAAATGGTTAAAATTTGTTAATTAAATATAGCTAGCAAAAAGAGTCAAAGATTGAAGTTGAGTTTCATGCTGAACCAAATGACCTAACTAATGAGATCAAATTCCGTGTTCATTAATGGATGGAAGAGAATTTAATAATTAACTTTCTGTTTGGTTGAATGAATGGAAGGAGAGGGAAAATATTTTTATATGTGCATCTTTGCTCTTATTTTATTTTATTTTCAAAATATTTTTGAATGTTTGACAAATATATTTATAAATAACATTTAGTAAATTATATTATAAATTTAGAATTATCAAAATTGAATAAACATAATAAAAGCATATAATTAATTGCTAATATATATCCAGATAATTATTATTATAATACTCCTCTGGCCCTTAAAATAAAACATATTTAAGTAGTTAATCTTGGTCTTAAATATAAGACATAGTTTCATATTTGTCAACATTTTTCTAATTTACCCCTCTTGATGCTTTCTCAACAATTATCAACGAGGAGAGGGAATGAGAGAGTTAAGGAAAATGATTGGGGTATTTTAGAAAATGCATATCATATTAACTAACTTAATTCACTTCTTTAATATAATCAAATTAGATAAATATATTTTATATTAAAGACGGATGAACAGCTATATAAATTTATTGGACCAAAATACAAATATTGATTTAGCATATTGGATACAAGTTGAATCAGCCAAAGAGGGAAGAATTGAAAAGCCATTCAGAACCATTTAAAGATTCAGCCAAAAAAACAATGGCGTCAATGGTGCAACTTTCAATACTCATCCACAACGAAAATGACGTATACTATTCAGCATGGCAGCCAAAACGACACGTGCATGATACAAAAAGATCTTGCTGATAGCTAGAAAAATCACGTAGGCCTCGATCAAGGCAATGTGATAGTTTGTCATACCAGTGACCAGTGAGTGTAAACAAACAATGAAATTATCAAACAGTGAAATGACGCTAAGCATAGCAAGTTTAGTTGATTCTTGGGACAGATTTGTGCTTCCATATTTGGAGTATGTTTGTCGCCAGCCACGCTTGCAACAACCCGTTCTTCATTTGGGTTCCAAGAGAAGCCAGATATTTTGCTTGTGTGACCCTCATGAGTGAACAACAGTTCCGGCGGCCCTTTTTCAGCCTCCTCTGCTGATTGATCTTCACCAATCCTATAATATTATGCATACGCTTCATTAGTAGGTTTCTGTAACTTATGAATCAACACTAGGTAGTGTTCTTTGGAGTATTTCAGAACTAACAGTGGCAAAGTGCAGTAAACTACTGAGAAGGGATTAAGGGATACCTGCTACAATCCCACACCATGAGTCTCCTACCATTACAAGCAGAAGCCAAAATATTCTCATTTTCTGCATTCCACCCAACCTGGACAACGTCCTCCCTGTATATAATAAATCCATTTCAACATTAATTAATTCAAGATTATAAATAAATACATGTGGGGTAAATATTGAAAGCATCAGAGGAGAAGTGTTAGTTGTGACGATCAAAGGTGTCAAGAGCAGTATCGAACATGCGTAGATCAAACGCTTTCAATGTATTATCTCTAGATCCGGTAGCTACGAACCTTTAATTCAAACGATTAAAAGCTAAGCAGTTAACCTACAAAACCATCCAAGATTATTAAAATCTGTATCAAAATTTGCCAAACATGTTAAAATTAAAAGAATTATAAAGCTGCAAAAGCACATTGAAGATTAACACTACAACAAGGCAGGTAGAAATTTGAGAGATAAGGGAAAAAATCTTATCCAAAATCCGTCAAAGGAAAATAGCACTCACCAATGTTCTGCTCAAATTAAGGCCACTGTTAATTTAAGCACTGATCAAAACTCATGCATTTAGCTCACTGGCTTGGCCATTATAAAAAACAAGCTTTCCAACTTTTGAGACAATGACACAAGCATCTCAACTGGTTAACTCATTTCAATATAAGGGCACACAGGACTCATTCCTCATACAAATGATAAAGGAATTGAAGCCAAATGACTTTTTTCACACCTCAAACCCAAAGGGCTCTCATGTGAAGAAGCAGCATAGAAATTATAATGAAGTTATTCAAGGTCTATAACTTAATAGCTTAAACTTTTTTGTTGAATAGGGCTTGATAAATTTGAACATTATAACAAGGGCAAAGTGCTTCAGCCGCCATGAACACTTTGAACAATGAACCGAGTTCCAAAAAAAGAACCAGTATCAATATTACAATTCAAAATAATAAGACAGTTATATATATTCACATTTGATAAGTAGCAATAATATGGAAAATATATTGATATTATATAGGTTGAAGAGAACACACTAACTCAAAACGGTGCCTCTGTACACAGAGTTGTGTTTTAGATGTACCTCTCTTTGATGAGCAAGTACAAATTGGGCTGGCTTGTCAGCTGTTTCCGAACGGAGATCCTATATATGCAAGTATCGGTCATCACCAACAGAACCAAATGAGTTTTCATCCCTCAAATGCCATGCCACATCTTCAACACGTTCATGAGCCTATTTAGATACATGAAATGAGATTAGTGTCAGATTTGGTGTGATACTGTCCAACATCATGAAAATAATAACAGATTTTTTGTTCTTTGAAGGCTTAAATGTATGGGCAAAGAAAATAGACCTAACATGTTGCAACATGCCAAAGATACCCCTCTTGCATAATGAACTAAGACAAGATAATGACAAGCTGTAAATAATGTCAACCATGCACATAAAAATTACAACAATTCCACCAATGCTAACCCTACAAATAACAGGTTGGCTATATTTTTGTTACAATGCGATTTAAGATTTAAAGTCATCCTTCCAATTTGCAATATGTGAGGTGATTTGATAGATCTGTTATTCTATGAAATCATGTACCGCCACATCATCAGCATAAAAGTAGCCCATATGCCTTTTTAGCCACCTCAACTTGAAATGATTCAAACTAAACATTTCTCTATTAGGTTACCTGAATCCGCAGTAAACATAGAAGCAATCATGCCAGGTTCAACAACACAAGACAAATGAATCCAAAGTTGGAAGAAAAAATACCTTAAAGATCTGCATAGCCTGCAGGGTTTTGTTCTCAGGAGTTGCATTTATATCCCACAAGCATATCTGAGCATCATTAGAACCTCTCAGCAAATGGCCCTGCTTCAACTTACTCCATGATAAACCAAATCAGGATTAAATGCACCATCTGAAGCAGGTTCAGATGGATGCTTGCTACGATCAAAGACATATACTTAAGCACTAATGGTCTTTGTCGCAATGATAAATGGGTTTTGTGGCATATAACGAGCCTTATTAGAGTCTCCATCATGATTTATTTTCTGAATTATTTGTTCAAATGAAAATAACCCAAAAGAACAAAACGCTTCACAAGAACTTGGATAACTACGCAATCATCAAAAAGCAAAAGGAGCAAATAGATTAATTAAATTATGGTTGATGCTAGGCTTAAGTAAACTATCCACTGACAGGTTAATCATTCACCTTTTACTCATTTGACTGCTGAAATCAGGAGGTCATGAATAGTTTATAGGCGAGTCAATACTTAAAATTTAAATACAGTAAGGAGTAAGGAACACCTTTTTTTTTTTTTTTTTTTTTTGCAGTCTTCAAGTGTGGGTAAGTTTGATAAAGAACTTGTAGCTTAGATTCAAAAATGAACAAGACTCAATTATATACATCTTTTTCACAAGACCCAGACCCTGAAATCAATTATCAAGCATTGCCCAAAATTTCTGAGCTTCTACAGGTTTAGTGTTAAGCACAACCGAGTAGAAGTAAAATTTCAAATACCTTGCGATCAAGACATCCATTAATGCCGGATTCTTGAGGCATGTCATGAATCTCAGCATGCTTCAAAGGTAGCTGGATTTGGGCAATCATCAAGTAATTGGGCTCATTATTCTGTAAGGGTTTAGTGTTAAGCACAACTGAGTAGAAGTTATTTGATTTATGTTTGAATTAAATGTAGTATAAGTAGCTTTTTTTAGGGTTAAAGGCCAATTTTGCCCCGGAAGTATTCACTGGGGGCCAATTCGGGACCGGAAGTATTTTTGGGGCCATTTTTGCTCCGAAAATTTCCACTTGGGACAATTTTGCCCCGGAAGTTTCAAATTTGGAGCAATTTTGCCCTAACGTTAGTTGACCGTTAGCTTGGGCAAATTTGCTCCAAATTTGATACTTCTGGGGCAAAATAGCACCTTAACCCACACCGAGGCCCATGCTGACTTCTCCGGACTCACTAAAACAGGGGGCAGGTTGTAAAACAGAAAAGAGAACTCTTCTCGAGGCCTATGCTGACTTCTCCGGACTCACTAACATTGCTGTCAACTGCCACGTCCCAGTTCAGGAATTTTGACCCGATTCCCTTTCAAACTATATGTGCTGCATGCTATCATACAGCTGAGCCAGGGTGGACAAGTACCGTTCACATCAAACCTTTCCCCTCTTCAACCTTTAAAGTCATTATTTGAATATTTGCTACTACCACTAAGATCTGCATTGACGGCCACTCCGCCCGAGCTCTGAAGTATGTGACCTATACCCGTCGTCAGGATAAGTGCTAGGCCTTGATGAGTAGAAAGGTGTGGCAGTCGCTGCAAACCCTGAGGCGCGCATCTGGGTGGAGTAGCCGTCAATGCAGATATTGGTGGTAGTAGCAAATATTCAAGTAAGAACTTTGAAGGCCAAAAAGAGGAAATGTTCCATGTGAACGGTACTTGCACATGAGTTAGTCGACCCTAAGAGACGAGGGAAGCCCGTCTGATAGCGTTCATCATGCATACTTTGAAAGGGAATCAGGTCAAAATTCCTGAATCGGGACATGGCAGCTGACAAGAACGTTAGTGAGTCTGGAGACGTCGGCATGGGCTTCGAGTTCTCTTTTTTGTTTAACAGTCTGCCCATCCTAGCTCAGCCGAAGGTAGGGTCCAGCGGCTGAAAGAGCACAGCACGTCGCTTGGTGTTCGATGTGCCCAACTAACGGTCATTGGGTTTTGGGACAATTTTGCCCCGGAAGTATCAAATTTGGAGCAAATTTGCCCAGGCTAACGGTCAACTAATGGTCAACTAACGTTAGGGCAAAATTGCTCCAAATTTGAAACTTCCGGGGCAAAATTGTCCCAATTGGAAACTTGCGGCGCAAAAATGGCCCCAAAAATACTTCCGGTCCCGAATTGGCCCCCAGTGAATACTTCCGGGGCAAAATTGGCCTTTAACCCCTTTTTTTAACATGTTTGGATGATTATTTTGAAATATCCAGCTCATTTGTTCACTCCTATGAACACAAATTTCATCTGATCATTAGTTTATTTCGTTTCACATGAAATTTAACTTCAATCTTTGACTCTTAGTCTTAGCCATTTAATTCAAAATTCTTAACGATTTTCCCCCCCTTTTTTATGCTGAATTATGTTGTGCAAGGTTCTTTGTTGCATTCAAACTTACTCATATACTATTAATTTAGTAGGCTACTGATCATGAACAATTCCTGAATAAGTGAACCTGAAAAATGTCCCAAAAAAACCTACTCTTAAAAAAAATAAAAAGTTTATTCAATTTTATTTCGAATAAAATACAAATGATATTAATGGAAAATTCTGGCGCTGACTAGGTAGGCTTCACATAAATACATTATATTCAGTTTGATAAATATATCAATGCATACTTTTACTTCTAATTTATTGTTCTGTAAATTATACATTTTTATTTTTAAAAAAAAAAGGAAGCAGGAAACATAGGAATAGTACCTCTGAAAAGTGATCCTGTAATTTAACCCAGGCTCTTTGTTGGTCAGTCTGTTTGTCAATGGCTTTTTTGGTTTCCTTTTAGTTTTTCCCTTGCGGTAATGTTTGTTTTGGGGTTACTTTGGGCCTCTGATTTTTCATTTGCGACAATCATGTAATAAAGAGGCCCTTTTCCGGTTGGTATTATTTTACCCGTTGTTTAATAAAATTGTCCTTTGTTTTGTCACTAAAAAAAACATGAATATAATATAGGGTTAAGAGGCAATTTTTCCTTAAAAATTTTTAAAATGGAATAATTTTGCTCTGATCGTTATTCTAGTTTATTTTGATCGTTAATTGACTAAATATGTTGAGTTGACAATCTACATGTCATCTACATCATTTTTGCTAAGGTATAAATTTGCGCAAAAATTTCATGTGTCATCTACTTCATTTTTTTTACAGTTAAATTTAAAATTTATAGGATAAATTTGCACCTTAAAAAAATGACGTGGATGACATATGAACGGTTAGCTTAACCATATCTAATAGTCAAAATTAATTAGAATAACAATAAGGGCAAAATTACCAATTTTAGAAACTTCTAAAAAAAATTGCTTCTCGGTAAAAATTTTAGAGGTAAAAATGCCCTTTAACCCCTTAATATAGCTTAGATCCCTCCCTTTAATTTGTTTGAATCAAGAGAATATAAAATAGATGACAGCGTTATGGCTTAATTAGAATAACACTCAATTTCATCATGAGATTTTGGGGTTGGTATTACTATTAATTATTTTTTTATTTAAAAAAATGAAGAGGAAAGGAAAGTACTCCCTCCCGTCCTATTTATAAGCAAATTTCTCTCTTATGGGGTTGATTCTTTTTATAAGCAACTTTCACTTTTTGTATGAAAATGTAAGCTTCTTTTTCTTATTTTAATCTTATTAAATAACCATTCTCTCTCATATCTTATATTCATTATCTCTCATACTTTTTATCTATTTTTTCTCCTATATTATTTTCATAAACAGAGGCGTATATGGAAAAAAATATGATAGTTTTTACACTTATTATTTTTCACTATTAATTCGTTTTACGCAATAAAAAAATTACTTATAAATAAGATCAGAAGGGAGTAGTTTTTTAGAAGGCCTGAGTCATAATTACGGATATAAGTTGTGGCCTTGAATTTCGAAAGAAATCATTAAGAAAAGGTCATCATTGACATCGTGGAAACAAAGCATGATTACCAATATTGAAAATGATTATTAGTATAAGGGAAAAGGTAACACTCACAGAAAAATCATAACCTCCCTAAAGCAGTCCATGCAAATAACGTCTTGTCGGAATTATTGTTTTTCCAGTTTCCATATTAAGTGAAAATAATAATACTCTTTTGATCTTTAATGTATGAAAAACTTAATTAACTAATTTAAATAGATTAAATATGTTAATTAAGTTAATTAGTCTGACATATTTTTTTCTAAAATATCATAATCATTTTCCTTAATTCTCTCCCTCCTTCTCCTACTTGATTATTATTATTGAGAGAATATCAATATAGTTAATTTCAAAAACAGTTGATAAACATATGAAATAACTTTGAAATCAACATCAACTCCTTGCTAAGTCATAAATTAATTTAGAACAAGAGGGTGTATACTCCTTCTGGTCCATAATAGAGAGTACTTGTAGAAGAAAGGCATGATCCAGAACATAAGTCACTTCCAATTTAATTAATATTTTTTTTCCTATTTTGCCCCTGTAATTGATACTCGTTCTCTAACTTTATCCACTCATTATATCCCTCCTCTCTCTAAAATAACTTTTCCAATGCAACTAATCACATTTTTTAAGAAGGGTAAAAGTTGAAAAATTTACCACTATGATCCTATTTATAAGTCTATTTTGACAAAAAATTTTAGTCCTTATATAAGTCTAGTTTGAGAGTAACAAATGCGTTTTTTACAATTTTGCCTTGTATACAATTTGGGGGGAGTTTATGATAGTTTATTTTTGGGTAATAAGTACTTAATTGAGATAAAAATCTTCTCACATATTTATCTCGTATACCATAAATCATAATTTATAAGCAATTATAAGTCACAAATAAGCTATCACAAATGAGCACTTAAATAAAGTGATTAAAATTAGTTAAAAATATTAAATGTATCTAAAATAAACCTTTTTTTAAATATGCCCTTATTTATGAGGGGTAAATAAGAAATAAAAATATTGTACATATAGGTATTAGTGTATTACCAACATTTTAATTAATGCAATACATATAATTAATTATGGATAAAAAAAGAAAAAAAAACTTATTACATATTCAAACAACTCTTGTTAGGTTCTTACAAAAAGGATAAAGGTAATTCAAATTTTGGGCTCATAAAAATGACCAAAAAGTGTATATAGTGTTTGGAGAGTGAAAAGCAAAAGAGATGTTGCAAGAAATATATTCTATATATGTACTTATTTTTTTGGCTCCACAATATAAATCACTTGTAAACAAATAGTTTGGTTCATAATATAAGTCATTTGATGAGTAATTAATACTTTTTTTTTCAATTTTACCCATGTATGGAATTAATATTTAAATAGGATTTCTTGTATTTTTCTTTCTTCTTCAAAACTTCATTTAATATGGGTAAATTTAGAATTTTTTTTCAATTCAAGACAAATTTAATAAATTAACTATATTTTTTGATTCGGATAAATCAATTAACGTGGCTTATATTGTAGAGCTGAAAAAACAGCAAGGTATTAAAACCCGTACCGGATATTGAATCGGTCGGGATACTGGGTTAAGGGTCTGTGGGTCAAATCGGGGCCAAACTGAAGCTAAACCGGTGAGAAATTGAAAATTTTAGACTTATAGTATAAAATTCTAAAGGAAAAATAAAAAAAAATTAAAATTAGTAACCCGGACCGGTCTACCGGCCGGTTCGCCGGTTTCCGGGCCGGACCAGCCGGTCCGGTCCGGGTTAATGAACCCTGAAAAAAAGTAACTCTTGTGTTTATTCAATTAGAGGCATATTACTGTAGCATCATTTAATATATCTCCTCCTTTCTCTCCTTTCATTTTCATCTCCCCTCTCTACCTAAGGATTAAAAATTAAACGATTGAGATATAATATCTGTATAAAATCATATTATAATAATGTTTTACATAAAAAAAAATTAAGCTGTTAAAATTTGACTGGGGCATAGTCACAAACTCTAGATTACCTTAAAATAGAAAGAAATAATGGTTTTATAAAATATTGAAAGATCGATCTCAAGGGTTCATTTTGCAATCTAATGAAAAAAAAAAAGGAGAGAAAGGAAGGGGAGAGCATTCAAATCAGTACCATTATTAATATGCTCGGTACCAAAAAATTGGGGAAATTTTATTTGGTTAAATACATCATTGGCTTAATGAACTGCCCATTGGAAATAGACCCAAATTATCAAGTGTTAGCTAACTCTATTAATCCATATATATCCCTTAATTTTATAATGAAAATTGTATGAATTTAACTTCCGTAGAATTATGTGCCATCCAAAGTGTGGTCCATTTCAGACTTCATGCAATGCACTGACTTATTAGATCTAATTATAATGTTTAGTGGATGTGTATGAAGCCATGAAGTAGTGTTTTACCAAATAAAGACAGAAATATTAAGAACATTAATTGAAGTGTGAAATAGAATAATCAAAACTAATGACAAAATTTGAATGAACCCTACCACTACACTGGTTTACTTCTTTTGAATTAGTTCAATTATACTGATTCATTGTTTTCCCTTGCCTCACTTGTAAATTCAATTTCCAGCATATTCACTATTCTATATAATATTGGGTGTGTCTATATTATGGGCCATATCCCATATGTCACCCTAAGTACCTTCGGGAGGAGATATATATATATATATATATATAAAGGCTTCAAGGTTTAGTTGTAATAAAGGGATAAACATTAAGGGCCATATGTCACTTTAATTAAGGACCTTTATCTGTCTCTTTAGGACTCAGAAAAATCTCTATATATATCATCACAGACTTTAATTTATATATCACTCCCTGCAGCTGTCATATACAGAGTGGACAATTAAACATAGTCTGTCTAAATAAAATGTTTGGTATGTTTATTGTTATATGTGAATGGTAAAGGGATAAAGATAAATTAAGCCTCACAGTCTCACACACACTGGGATATGGTCAGAAACTTATAATTCATAGGGGAAAAAATCAAAACGAATCAATAATTATAATATGATGGGTGAAAGCGTGTGGTAGGCACTGTATAGCCTTCGGAAAATGACACTCTCACATCAAATAGGAAAAAAAGAAAAAGCACATGAAATTGGTTTCCAAACTTTTAAAATATAAAGCACTTTTAATTGAATCGCGGATTCTAGAAAACAGTTAAAATTAGTTAAAAAAATAAGAAATATGTAGAAAAAGTTACCTTTTTTCTAAAGATGCCCCTGTTTATAAATGAGTAAGAGAGAAATTAATGATAAGAAAAGAAAGAAAGAGAATATATGGTAAATAAATTATGTAAGAGAATATATAATGGCAAAATGGATAAAACTACTTTAAACAAAGTTAAATGGGACCTTATAAAAAGGATAAGCCCATTCAAAAAAAGAACATTTATATATAGAGACTAAGGAGAACTACGTGGTATCAAAAAGAAAAAACTAAAGATGTTTCTAACTTTCAGAGACTTTCACTAATCAGGACAAAAAAGAATGATAATAATAACAAATATGAAATAATCCACTTGATTCTCACACTCGCCTTCTAATAATCAGAACAGAATAAGGGGAAACACAGTGAATCTGATCGGAGAAAGAGTCCGTGATTTGGGCGATACTTGGTCTGGTTTTCCATTTTTAGTTGTTCAGTTCTTAAACACAAAGTATAGGATCCACACATTGTTTCGTTACTGTATTTTCTGATTCAAATTTATAATCACCAATAGTCAAATTTATTAAATTCATATTTTTAAAGACTAATTATTTGTTTTTTTAGTCATGTCCTAGTTAGGTGACAACTAGCGTCCCCCCCCCCCCCCGGGCCCCCAAAAAAAAGTAATGATGGGTTTCAATATCTAAAACAAACACTCTATTCTCTAACACTATGAACGGCAATGTTAGTTTATGATGCCTTGTAAAATACAGTCCTCCACGTACAGAGGTGAAAATTGCAAATATAGAAAAGCCAGTGAGTCTAAACAATGTAGTGACGAGATAAGGCTTATTGTTATATACACACACATATATATTCTTGATGGAATTGATAATTAATGAGTTAAATTTTAATTGATAATTTTCCTTTTCTTCCAAGTTTCTAGTCTTCACGTACCCTTAAATAAAAAATGGATGGTTTTTTCTTAAGTAAAATTCAACTTGAGCGTTGCTCAGACTTTGCATACATGTTATTGGCCGGTGAGATATTTACAAAGTTTCATATCTATAGATGAAACTTCCTTCATCAATATTCTTCTAATAAGTTGATGAATGTGATTTAATTAGTTGTAATAAGTTGTTGGTTGAGGTGGTAAACGGCTTCATCCCGTAAGGAGAAGAACAAAAGTCAAATCTTGGGAAGTGCATTTATTGGGAAAGGTGAAAACTCTTTACGCTCTAAACTTCAAAAAGGAAAACCTCTCCATATTATTTTTAAAAAAAACAGAGAAACAAAGGCAAGTCATAGGAGAAGGAAATTAAATTAATTAAGAAGGTGGCTTGAGGAGGAAGAGTAGGTGAGTTTTTTTTTTTTTTTCTTGTGGCCATCGAGGTGAGATTTTAATCATATAAGAAAAGAGAAGTATGTATGTGACACACCAAATCTTAAAGGACCCCACCAAAGAAGAAACCCTAGATTATGTATGTCTCATTAGTTTTTTCTTCATAGCTTTTATATGATCACCGAGCCCCATCATTAATTACTACATATAAACAAACGAAGTATTATTTTTTCCTTTGTCAGCGCATTAAGTATCAAAGGAATTTATTAAAATAAGTCACATGGTTCATTGCCTGTGAATATTGCAGCTTCCTATAGAATTTGTATATTTTTTTGGTTGTATAAATATAATAAGAAGATTGATGATATAATCTCATATAAGAGTTTATTTTTATTGATAGATAATTATTGGTATGATCAGTAAATTTAGGAAATTATTAAATCTAGTTATATATTAAGTTCTTCCAGAGGAATTATTGAATTTCATAAATATTTAGACTTGTTTCCCAAAAAGATATTGAGACTTAACATACATAAAGTTAGCTTCACTTATGCAACTTGCATGTTTTAGTTATACTCCCTTCCGTCCTAATTAATATTTATCAAGCTTAAAAAATTTAAATAACTGGTATTGGTTCTCTTTACCCAACACAATTGAGCATTAACTGGTATTCTGTTAAAAATAAAAAGAGATGAATGATATATGGATGAATTTCTATATAAATTAATGACTAAAGCGATCGAGGTGTTAGAAAAAGTTTTGAGGAATAAGTAATAAACATTATGGCCATATGCAAAGGTATAATCTTAATATGACACAGAGCAGCGAGCCTTTATTACATATAATTCAAATAAAGTAGCTGGTCCCTTGTGAATTGACTCCCAAGGACATGACAGACCAAATTTGGCGCATAGCAAACAGAGGAACGAATTACGTCGTCTCAAAAGGAAAAAGCTACAGGTGTTCCTAACTTTCAGAGACTTTTCTCTAATCAGGACAAAAAAGATTATAATAATAACAACAACAACAACTATAAGGGAGTATTTATGTCGACTTTCTTTTATTTTCTATAATGTCTAGCAACCTGTGCAGATGATATATCAGACTAACTCTCCCCCACTAAGCTCTTTCATGACTTTGTCCTTGTCTTTATGCTTATCTCTCAATGACCCAACGTGTTCACATCAACAAGTGCGTGAATCACCTACTTTAATATATGTTAGCATTGCTGACGTGTTGAATCAGGGATCAAGAGTTATGCGAACTTGCTTTTCATTATCTCGTTAAATTATCCTATATTGTATGTAATGCTTGAAGCAATTAATGCTTGCTTTTCAATTTTGCACATGTATGTAATTAATGTTTGAATATGGCTTCTTGTATTTTTATTTCTTCTTTAAAATCTCATTTAATAATTGCATTCCACCGTGAAGTTATTGAAAAATACTGTAACGAAACATTAAATACAATAAAGCGTCCGTGATTTGTTCTATACTTGAGCACAAAATATAGGATCCACACATTGTTTCGTTACCGTATTTTTCTTTTGAATTTTAAGTCCCCTATTCTAAAGTCAACACACGAGCGCGCGTGTCCATACATAAAGTTTACTTCACTTGTGCAACTTGCATTTTTTAGTTACACTCCCTTCCGTCCTAATTAATATAGAACCCTTTTAAATAATTTATCAAGCTTAAAAAACTATTTAAATAACTGATAGTGACTCTTTAGTCTTGTGAATTGACTCCACAAGGACACGACATACCAAACTTGCCGCATAACAAACAAACAAACAGAGGAACGAATTTAATCTATTGTGATAGCTAATTAATGAAAGAGCGAATATAATATCATATGCAGTCTCATTTATGGCTTCAATATGTCACTGAACGTGACGAAAATCTGCACTAGAAAACAAAAGCGATGAGATTGGAAAGAGATCAATGAAAAGATAAAAAGAAGAATAAGACTGTTAGTAGACAAGTAAGATCTAGTATATTCATACTTTGGGTGAGCATGTAAGGAATTGTTTATACTTTATAAAGGCAGGCAGTTGATGATTTGGTCTTGATTAATAATGAAAGGTTTGAGAATCAACCCTATGGCTAATAAATGACTTGATAACAATAATAATGAAAACGAATATAATAGATATATAAGGTTGTCGCCTCACTTGTATATATCAGCTCTTTCCTTTCCTTTCCAGTTTCCCATGTCACCTAATTTTAACTCTTTTTTTTACAAATAATTAACAATATAATTTTGTTTCTCTTCTCTTTACATGATTATGGTTGAACTGTTGAACTTGAACAAACCACAAACTCCACATTAGCTGTAAAAAATTATTCTTAGCCAACAAAACACCAAGATACAAAATTCTAAACGAAAACAGTACATGCAGTAAAGCTAAAAAGAACAAGAAGTACTGCAGGTGATGGTTATATAGCTCGGTGGTAATTAAAACACAAAATTATATAGTACCATAATAATTCAGATCGTTTATCATCAAATTCCATCAAGATCTGAATAATATTAGCAATCTTAACAGTAAAATCACGCACAGGAGATACTGACAGAGAGAGAATAACAGCAAGATAGAAAGGTATAAAGAGACTATCCCAGAGAGAGAGGGAATGATCAAGCGATTAGGGATTTTTATGGGGGGAGGGGGAGGGGATAGGGCAGAACCCTTTATAATTTCCCGGCCAAGGACACAAAATGACATGCATGGGAAGAGAAATGAAAGCACGCGTAATGACAGTGACAAGGAGCAAATCTTGTTAACGAACTCTTGCAAATACATTATGCAATCCGAGTCATGTCCAAAGACGCTGTCACGCGCTTATTTTAATTTCACCTTTACCAGAGTATTCGCGGAAAATGATATGCAGTTCGGTGCGCAACACAGGAATATCATAAATATACTGATAAAAAGTACTCGATTATAGAAATTTCCCATAGGGGTTCGTACATAATAATTACCATCAATATAGCCACACAGGGCTACCAGGGTGTCTAAACCCGTCCGAGTGAAATGGAGACATCTTCCCGTCTTCGTTCCACCACCGCAATCCCCTCGTACGGTTTTATTCTTTGTTCTCAGCGTATCTTCTATATTCACCTGTCTAAATTGTTGGTAGGGGAGGGTAAGATTCGAAAGAATCTCAGTAGGAAAACAGTATCAATATGTATGCAAGATAAGTGCTTAATGCATGACATGCTTGCATTACATAAACTCATGCTAACACAATGACATATCTGCGTCCTCAATGTTTCGTGCAACAAAACTATGGCCATATTATAAACAGAAACAGAGCTTCAATTATTTATATATGTTTCACATAATCAAGGAAATCAATAACATGCATCAATACACCATCACAAATATCAAATACATGCAGGAAAGGTAAGTTCCCTACCTTGTGTCCCTTTTGCTAAACAAACATAGTTCCTCGATCTACGTGCAAACAGCTTAGGCTCCATATTCGATCCTACAATTCTAAATGCACCATTTAGATACTTCCATAGTGTTTCTGGTAGTTATATGAGTCGATCTTGATAAATGACCAAAATGCGCCTGGGATCGACTCGGCCCCGCCGTAGCCGGTCCGACTGTATTTTCCTGAAATTTTGACATGGGCTATTCTGATATATTTTCGCCCAAAGAATCCATTTTTGAATTCGGAAGTATCAAATTCAATGTCAAATTACAAAATTACTCTTGGCAGCCCC
Organism: Inga leiocalycina; assembly: GCA_963242795.1. Lineage (NCBI taxonomy): Eukaryota > Viridiplantae > Streptophyta > Magnoliopsida > Fabales > Fabaceae > Inga > Inga leiocalycina. The sequence continues at coordinate 85,620,402 of OY725321.1, read as the reverse complement.
ACCTTAAGGGTTTCAGGGGCGTTTAAGGAATTATGTTTTTTCGGCCTTTTCCGAAAAAGTGACTAACTGTAACCCTACCTAATTTTCCCTCTTGAACTCAATGGAACCATCAAATCATTAAAAATCCAACTCTAACCCCTCCAAACTAGTCATGGCCGAAATTCTCAGTTCCTTAGGAAAAAATTGGGAGCTTGGTTTCGGCTCCGCAGACGTGTTTCTTTCTACTCCTAACCACTTTATTAACTATTATATTAGGTTATAACTACCATTTGGACCCAATTTCGGCAGCATAACCCCTAGGCCAATTTAATTTCCAAATTTCAAATCAACAACAATCCGACGAAATTTCACCGATTAAATTGTTCACAGCAGCTAGAACAATCAAAGATTGAAGTTTCGGAAGTTACCTCAAGCTCCCTCTGGCTTTTCCCCTTCAAGCTAAAACCCTAGCTCTTCATAACAATGAAATTTTAGCCTCTGACACCTTAATTCATATAAAAGAACAACTTAGGAGAAGGATTACACAAGATAAGAACTAATTCACCGAAGAAATCAAGCTTACCTAGCGAATTTTCTCATCCTTCTCTCTAGAAATGCTCTCAACTCTTCCTCTCTCTTTTTGCTAAACTTCACGTCGGTTTGGATGGAGGAAGAAGATAGGAAATTTTTTAAAAGTCCATGCTTATGTCATTGTCTCTTTTGCTTGTGTCATAATTTTCTAAAATGCCAAATTCCAACTTTTATGTACATAACTTAATGTTATAAGCCCAAATAACATGTAAATAATATTTCCTCTTCTTGGCCCATGCTAAAGACGTCCTAGGAGGTCCTTACATTAGCCCAAATGACTTTTCCATTCATCTCATAATTTTAAAAATTGTCATCACATTTTAATTTAATTTTCGAATTTAATGGCAATTCTGGCAGATTTTTTGCCCTAACTTTGAAAAATCATAACTAATTCTCAAAAAATCGAAATGCAGTCATCTCAAATCCAATGGAAAGCTATTTAAGTCCTCTTTACTGAAAAAATATGGATCAATGCAGTTCATAACCACAAAAATAAAGAATTGCACAAAAGTCCATACTGCTCCAAAACAGATTCCAGTTTCAATCCCAAATTTTAGAAATCATAACTCTTAGCTCACAAATCGAAATGATGCAAATTATATATCTATTTTGAAGCTTGGCATGTGAAATTTAAGACTGAAAATTTTCATAATTTTTAGACACAATTTGCCCATTCAAAATATCCATACAAACCGACTGCCCTATACAGAGTTTCAATGGACAGAATTTTCAACTTTTGCACAATTGTTCCCAACAGTTCCAATTTCACAACGAACACTCTCCCCACACAAATTTTCACAAGGAAGCCATTAGAATCACTAAAACAACCAAATTCTCATCACATCCACTTTTAAAGTCATTAACCCTTAATCACTTTTTGGGATATTACAGACGTTGTGCTTAAGAGCTATTCTGTGACCACCAGACACTGTCTTTAAGAGCTATTCCATGACCACAGGTTGACTAGAAGCGGCACTCCCTAAGATAAAACGGACCCTTCCTGCAGATACAGGTTGAACAGAACAACAAAATACAATGCAAAAATATGGCAGAGATGACAAAGGAATGTCAGAGAGGAAGAGAGTGCTCAAGATTTCTAAGCCAGGTGCCTGAACCTCTTCAAGCAATGCCTTTTATAGGCCTCTCATGCATCTGAACATTGAAGATCATAAACATGATTAATGGGCAATAAACATGATTAAACCAGCAGTTTCCGAACGTTGAAGATCATAAACACATTTTAATTATTGGTTTTTTGGAATCTGGAGGTAATGGGCTGCAACATGAACGTCTGTCATGATGGCCAGTTGAACACAATTAAATCTGGTTAATGCCTTTTTAACCGAAATATCCAGATTTCAAAATTCAGATGCCTCAAAACTAGGTTTTTGGTAAGCATATTCACAAAAATAAATTATATATTTTTCCAAAAAAAAACATTTGATAAAAGTGCCCAGTCCATATTTAACTCACGCGCAGAGGCGAAATTGTTGGATTTCCACTACGTTTGCCGCATGATGGCCTTTTGTTGTGCGCGCGAGCCCACTCTTTCTCTTGGCCCATTTACTATCCCAAATTCACAAGGTATAATATATACACTTGCATTCTTTCTTTCCCAAGTAATATGGGACTTATTCCATTTGACACACCCATATGCAACTTAAAAATCCAACAAATTTCAAAGAGAGAGAGAGAGCAAATTCACATGCATGTGCCTCTTTCTTCTAATCGTTTCCATCTCTGTTTAGTAAAAACAATGAAATTTAACAATATATGTACATATTTATATATGTGTGTTTGTGTGTTTTTACATAATTCTTATGTTAAATTGGGGCACTTTGGTGAAAAAAAGTTCAAAAATCATACATAACCTACACAACACAACAACGTACTAGTATTTCTCTTGATTTTATTTATGCCTTTCATTTGAATTATTGTTGTCTTTATTGTAATCTTACCCTCCGCTTGGATGGGAAGAAAAGTAGGGAAGAAAGAAAATGGAAAGAGATAAAATGGAGAGAAGAGAAAAATAGAGAAAAGACATCATCACCAAGGTTATCAAACCCGGACCGGTCATTGAACCGGTCGGGGAACTGGGTCAAGGGTTAGTGGGTCAGACCGGAGTCAACCCGGTACCAAACCGGTGAGGAATAAAAAATTGAGAAATAATTTAATTTCTTATCACATCATCCATAATTCCAAAAAATATATATGATTTCAATATATTGAATCACTACTTGACTAGCAAAATAATCATATATTCATAAACTTGTCAAATATTCTTTTCAATTTTTCCTACAGATTGACATCACACTATCACAGTATCATAACAAAATACCAAAAGCACAATCACTTGATAAGTCAAGTGCCTTATCCATTAGGCCATGGGCGCTTCACATGCTATCATTGCTATCATAACATTATATACATATCAAAAAATGCCTTAACACAGTTATGCAAAGCCCAAGGGATATAAGGCAAAAAGGCAAAAATATATGATAACTTGATAAGTGATAGATAACAAAATATTCCCATCCCACCCATATGATTAACATATTCCCACCTACAAAATAACAAAATATTCTCACCTTAGCTTCAATCACTAAACTAATAATCATCATCATGATAATCATCATTAATATCATTCAACTCCCTCGGTATTGAGACATCATGATGTGGAGATGTAGGAGGAATAGTAAAAGAAGTAGGAGCAACATGATCATCACTTAAAGATGGAGCCCCAGCAACATCATCATCACCTATATATATTGAAATGAATAGAATTATAAATAGTTATGTAACAAACAAAGTCATATTCTTGTGTATATTAATATAGTTTTAAATAATAGAAGAGATAGTGAGAAGTTAGAAACCTCCAAAATCCCTTGCCATTTGTTCAAGCTCAAGATTTGTTGATTCTACATTAGCAAATTCGGGAGTTGGTTCTTCTTCAAGTACCCAAAACTCTAGTTTATCAATTGATTCATAATCAATAGGATCGTAATTCTCTTTCTTCTTTTTCAATTGATTCCTAGCCAACATGATTGAAGATCAACATTAATGCAATGTATATTACTAGATTTAATTAAACTATAAAACAAGCAAACAACCATTGAAAAGTAATGGCTTATAAGTTATAAGATTACGGATTACCTAAACTTTAACCTCAAATTGTAGTTTGTGAAATCCAAATCATCAAGCCTTTGATGCTCTAATCTGTTTCTTCTTTTACTATGGATACGCTCAAACAAGCTCCAATTTCTTTCACAGCCAGAAGAAGAAGAAGTTTGGCTAAGAACACGTAAAGCAATTTGTTGCAATTCCGGTATTAAACCCCCGTAGTACAGCCACCACTCATCTACACAATAAAATAAAAGACATTTAATATGTATTAGTAATCATAATATGTGCTTTAAGCCTTTAACTTAATATATGACATTTAATAATCAATATACTTACGAGGGACGAGTTTTTGGGCTGTTTTTTCACATGAAACCTTATCAAAGGATCCTTTACGTTCACGGTAGATAGAAGTTTGCTGCATCATTGTAATGTAATGATCAGCATTGTCAGGTGAGTTTGCCTCAAACAAATTGACCACAGCATCCATTAGTCTATGTTTTCTAACGAAGTCAGGACTATACAAGAATGCAAGATTCAACATATATGCCGCTGCATGAAGGTCATTTTTCAATTGCTTATCCCAGCGACTTTGAATAATATTCGTGTAGGGCTTGTATAGTTCCTTCTTCCTTTGAAACATGTCTTTGATTACATTTTTTGCTCTCTGCATGCCTTCATAGACATAAGGTATTGAAGGTTTCTCATCTGAATCAACAATCCTCAACAATCTTACTAACGGAGACACAAGTCTCACAACTCCAAAACAATCACTCCAAAACCGATGATCTAGAATAATCGCACTAAAAGTTTTCCCAACTTTAGTGCTTGCTAATTTGTGGTTCACAAAATGCTGATCAACAACCAAAGCCTGCAAGTCATGCTTATGTGAATATATACTATGCAGGGTGATAAATGTGGTGGCAAATCTTGTTGCACCAGGACGAACAATTTCCTTCCAACCCGGTCTTTTCCTTAACCATGACAAGAAGACCAAATGATTATATGCAAATACAGTGATTTTAGATGCATTCTTTGCAAGGTCTGACACATGAGGCATAGATGCAATGTCTTTCAGGATAAGGTTCAAACAGTGAGCTGCACAAGGTGACCAATAAATGGTTTTATATTTATTTTTTATCAATCTGCCACATGCCACATAGTTAGCAGCATTGTCAATCACCACATGAACTATATTTGTAGGACCTATCCACTCAATAACGTCTTTGAATAGTGAGAATAAAGTGTTGGCATCTTTAACTAAATCTGAAGCATCAACAGATTTCACAAACACCATGCCATATACTGAGTAGACTAAGAAATTAATTAGAGTTCGGTGTCTAACGTCAGTCCAACCATCAGCCATTAGTGTGCAACCATTTTCTTTCCATTTAGCTCGATGGCTATCAATCAATAGTTGACATTCTTTTTTACAATCTCCCAACAAGCTCACTCTATAGTCATGAAAACTAGGGACCTTAAACCCAGGACCAATTGCAATAGCACCATCAATGGCTTTTTGAAATAAGGGACAAGTAAGAGCATTAAATGGAATATAGTTCACATAAGCCCAATAAGCAAAAGCTATTTTTGCATTATGCTGTGCTTCTTGACTAGCCCATGCACTCTTGATGCTTGGTTGGGCACTAGGACTTGTCCTAGGTGTAAAAAAACTGCTAACCTTCCCAACATCAGGAGCTTTCCTCTTTGAAGTAATCGGTTCCTCAACTTCTCTAACTTCAATTTCTCTAGCATCAGGAGCAACAGGTTTTTTCTTTGAACCTTCTACCAAAGATTCTTTCATTCTAGTTCGTATGTCATGTGTCACTTTCTTACAAGAACTTACTTGACCACTCACACCCGCCAAATGCTGCTTCAACCTATTTATCCCACCTCCCCTATAACTTGATGCACATAAAAGACATGTAAATACATTTACTTTCCCCTCTTTCTTTACAGAAACATATTCCCAAGCAGGATCCACTTTTTTTATACTGCCTGATGCATGTGGTTGGTGTTCACTATTGTTAGGGGGATTGCTAGACTCAGGATTGGGGGTGGAAGTACTATCAATTTCTTCATTTCTAGCCTCCATTAACAAAGCACAAAGAAAGCCAAAAACTACTTTTCAACGATAGACAGCAAGCCAAAAGCAGCACCAAACACCAGTATGATTAATCAGAGCTACAATGAAGAACAAACCAATAACATCCAAAAGTCAAAAAAGAATTATAGAAGTAACAATCTAGCTATCACTAATTAAGCAATTATAGCAAGCAAAGTTTACTACTTCTGCAACCAGAACATCAAATGAAGTAATGTAGCTTTTAATAAAAAGAAGTAACAAGGTTCGATGTTCAAAAGGCAGAAGTAACAATGTAGCTATCACCAATCACGACATAAACAAAAGAAATTGAGGAATGGTATAATGACTATAATCTCAGTAAACTACTCAGCTGAGCTTCCATGCCCAAAGCCAATCACGACAATCACATGCAGAGCGTAAACATATACAAAGGATCATGGAATTAGTGCTGTGATGAAAAAACAAATAGATAACAAATAAATGCAAATTTTGAGAGAAATTAATAAATAGATTCTAACAAATAGTGATAGCTAGATCATTGTTCTTTTTCTGGGCTGTAGAGGGAGGCAAAGACGGAAACAACAAAACAGAAAATCTAGCTGCACAAAAGGAAGAATGAATAAATGACAGACGGACCACAACGTACGACAAACAGACAAGATTCGGCCAAGGTTCAAGCTCAAAGTTCGGCCATTTTCAAGCAACAAGAAACCAATAAAGAGAATCACAGATGATTGTTTCATGAAACAGAGCAATACCAACCGTCGGCCATTTTCAACCATCAACAAACCATTCAAACAAATGAAAGCATAAAATGGAAATAGAGACTAAGGAATCCAGAAAGCAAACCGAAAAATCAAAGAAAAACACTACAAAGACCAAGCTTGATGACCCAATGCTTCAACCACCCAGCACCTCCGCTTGCAAACTTGTCCCACAACGAACGGCGACGGACGGCGAAGACAACTCTAGACCAGCGACGAAAGGCGACGAGAAGTGAAGAAAAACCAAAAGTTCCAACCTTTAAGCACGATGGCGACGATTATGGCTCAACGGACCACTTCAAGCTTCACGGCATGGCAAGGAGGAAACAGGGAGAGGCAGAGAGCGATTGGACTGCAAACAAGCCAATTTGATTTTCGATTTCGGAACTTTTGCTTGCCAGTAGCCGTTTTGCACTTTGTGTTTTGCGTCTTCTGCTGCTGCGTTTTGAATTGAATTAAACAAAAAAAAACCCCAAGAAACGACGTCGTTTCGTCAGTTTTGGAGGGGAAAAAAAAATTCCAACCCGCGCGACTCGCTCAACTCGGCGGGTCGCTCCGGGTTGGTCCCGGGTCGGCCGAGTCACGAGGTGACCCCGGTTTCTGATCAAGCCGGAACCGGTTTTCAGGCCGGTTCGGCTGTTCCCGGTCCGAACCGGCCGGTCCGGTTCGGCTTCAATAACCATGATCATCACTCTTGTTGCTTGGATGAGTGGGAGAAAACTGGAAAGAAAGAAAATGAGTAAATATTTAATAACTAAAATACCCTTACACTTATATTAAAATATCATATTCAAAATTAAATTAAATATCACAATGACAAGATCATTTTAATATTAACATCATCAAATAATTTAAAATCATAAAGATATAATTAAAATAAATAATTTAACAAAAATGTTATTTTTTAAGGTAAAAAATAAAAAGTGTATAACTTTTTAAAATTAAATATAATAAATGAAGATAAATAAATTATAATTTATCCAAAATTATTAATAACTAATTAAGAATCTAACATAAAAGTTAAAGGTTAAAGTGTGATATAAAAAATTAAACACATTTTTTAAAAACAATACAAAATTTAATAAAACAAATTTTTAAATTTTGAATCAAGTCCAGATCAGAAAAAAATCCAAGTCGCTCCCCACTTGCCTCCCCGAATACGACGGGCCGGCCATACCCAAACAAACAAAGCCACCCAAGTATTTCCCATTCATTCAACGCAACCCTATCCTTAACCATCCACTTCAAGTCCTCTATGCATATAAGTCGCTTTTCACTGACTCACATAACAGTTAAAACAATAATACATTTGTCTTAAATTTGCACCACTCGATCTCCATCTTGCTCCTAATAAAGCACTTTTTAAAAAATAAAAAATAAAAATAAAAAACAATAATAATAATAACAACTTTTTAAGGGACTATTTAAATGGTGAATGATGAACAGCGAGACGGTGGTAATGGAAGGAGGGGCGGTGGTGATGTACAGAACTCCGACGATGGAGGGAAGAGTGGCCGGCGGTGTGGTGTGGTGAAGCAGAGGAAGCCGACTATTTAAATAATAATAATAATAATAATAACAACTTTTTAAGGGACTATTTAAACGGTGAATGATGAACAGCGAGACGGTGGTAATGGAAGGAAGGGCGGTGGTGATGTATAGAACTCCGACGATGGAGGGAAGAGTGGCCGTCGGTGTGGTGTGGCGCAAGTCTGGAAGCAGAGGAAGCCGACTATTTAAATAATAATAATAATAATAATAACAACAACTTTTTAAGGGACTATTTAAATGGTGAATGATGAACAGCGAGACGGTGGTAATGGAAGGAGGGGCGGTGGTGATGTACAGAACTCCGGCGATGGAGGGAAGAGTGGCCGTCGGTGTGGTGTGGTGCAAGTCTGGAAGCAGAGGAAGCCGACTATTTAAATAATAATAATAATAATAATAACAACTTTTTAAGGGACTATTTAAATGGTGAATGATGAACAGCGAGACGGTGGTAATGGAAGGAGGGGCGGTGGTGATGTACAGAACTCCGGCGATGGAGGGAAGAGTGGCCGGCGGTGTGGTGTGGTGCAAGTCTGGAAGCAGAGGAAGCCGACTATTTAAATAATAATAATAATAATAAAATTTTTAAGGGACTATTTAAATGGTGAATGATGAACAGCGAGACGGTGGTAATGGAAGGAGTGGCGGTGGCGATGTACAGAACTCCAACGATGGAGGGAATAGTGGCCGGCGGTGTGGTGTGGTGCAAGTCTGGAAGCAGAGGAAGCCGACGGTGGTGAATGATAAACAGCGAGACGGTGGTAATGGAAGGAGGGGCGGTGGTGATGTACAGAACTCCGGCGATGGAGGGAAGAGTGGCGGGCGGTGTGGTGTGGTGCAAGTCTGGAAGCAGAGTAAGCCGACTATTTAAATAATAATAATAATAAAAACTTTTTAAGGGACTATTTAAATGGTGAATGATGAACAGCGAGACGGTGGTAATGGAAGGAGGGGCGGTGGCGATGTACAGAACTCAAACGATGGAGGGAATAGTGGCCGGCGGTGTGGTGTGGTGCAAGTCTGGAAGCAGAGGAAGCCGACGGTGGTGAATGATGAACAGCGAGACGGTGGTAATGGAAGGAGGGGCGGTGGTGATGTACAGAACTCCAACGATGGAGGGAAGAGTGGCCGGCGTTGTGGTGTGGTGCAAGTCTGAAAGCAGAGGAAGCCGACGGTGTTGGTGGTTGATGGAGGGCGATGGTGTTGGTGGTTGATGGAGGGAGGAGGATGAAGAAAGAGAGACGGTGTCGCTGTTTGTGGTGTCTCTCAGATTCTCTCTCTTCACGGCCCTCTAGGTGGTAGACAACGGAGGAGGAGCTCCGGTGGTGCTGTGAAGATGATGGCGGCTTGGTGGTGTTGAGTCTCGCCCTATCTCGTCTGCGGTCTCACTCCAAGACCCTGGTGTGATCTCTGTCCGCCGCGCCGGTATGTCGGAGATGGAGGTATGAAGACGGGCAAGTGGTGGTTGGCTCAAAAAGGGTCGCCGGCGGCGCTTTTTTAACTAATTTTAACTCTCTGTTTTTACAAATAATTAAAAATATAATTTTGTTTCTCCTCTCTTTACATGATTATGGTTGAACTGTTGAACTTGAACAAGCCACAAACTCCATATTAGCTGTAAAAATTTATTCTTAGCCAACAAAACACCAAGATACAAACTTCTAAAAAGAACAAGAGTGCAGTTGCATATAAAACATGTGAAAGTTTTTCACAAGACAACACTTATTAAGAAAGAGCCTGAGAGTCACGAAGAAGAAGAAGAAGGCGGCGGCGGCGGCGAGGGGCTAGTGTCGGAGGTGGAGAAGACACCCCGTGGATTTGGGATCTGAGTACCTGATGATGAAGAGGGCCTAGGAGGAGGAGGCGCCCCTGCGGTGGAGAAAGTATCCTGAGCATTTGGGATCCGAGTTCCTGAAGTTCTTGGAGAACTCATACTTGTTCTTGGTGAGTATAAGGGTTAAGCACAGAGTGATAATGTTTCAATGAATGAAGCTTGATCAAGGGATGATTATGGATTTATATGTGGTGTTTGTTGATCAAGGGATGATTAGGGTTGCGGTGAATGAAGCTTGATCAATGCAATGCGTTACGTCATATATATATATATATATATATATATATATATATATATATATATATATATATATATATATATATATATATATATATATATATATATATATATATATCTCTGTGTGTGTGTGTGTATTTAGGTGCATGTAGCACCCCATTGAACATTTTTCAGTTTAATTCATCAGTTTTTTCGCCATATATTTTAGCCGAAATAACTTGTTTCTTTCGATTTTGCCCTTATTCAGTTTTAGTCTCTCCCATCAACACGGAATTAGTTCATTTCGGTTACCATGAAATTCAACCTCAACCTTTGACTCGTTACATGGAAATTTAATCCAAATTTCTCAATTTTTTGTGGTATTATTGAATTATGCCACGCAAGATGCTTGATTGCATTTCTATATAGGTGCAATTTAAGCTGTGTTTTTTTTTTTTTTTTAAAAAAAAACAAGTGGTTTTCATGACGAAATACAGCGTATTATTATGAGAAACTGAAACTCATTATAAAATTAATTTCTTGTTCGAAAGTAGAATATATTTGAATTATATATATATATATATATATTATATTTGCGTATATGCCGAGAACTAACAACGATATTATTACATGAGTTGGTGACGGGGGAAGTAATTTTCAGTGATGGAATAGAAACACACGCGTTTAAAGACATGTGGTGGGATTTTCATTTTTCAATTCTTTCTCTCTCTCTCTCTCTCTCTCTCTCTGATCTCGCCCCCTACTCCCTCTTTTCAATCTAGTTTTAATTTATTTTAATTGTGCATAAATGTAAATTATTGTTTTCAATAATTTACATTTATTCTGCACACATCATCAAATGCTGCTACACCTTACGCGCGCGCGCGCGCACACCATTCACAACATGAATAAAAAATAAATGCCTTTCTACGGCATGCGGATTCAAAACATGGGTTTATTCTCCAAAGTTATTTTAACCTTTATCTCTTGCAAAGGAAATTAAAAATAAATAAATAAAAATAACACAATCTCCATTTTTTATAACCACTCCTGTAATGAAATATACTAAAAGTACAAGCATTTGAAATAAAGTAAAACAGGAACTCCCTACAGTGCGCCAGTGTGTGCATTTGAAGAGTGTGAACGCTGAAACTAATCCTAGAGATTAGGGGTGAGTATGGTGTCCAGTGGCCTGATGCGCCCATCCTAGCTCTGTAAAAAATTGTTCGACCCAGCCCTAAAAAAGTAGCCCAAAAAAATTTTGGGCAACTTTAGGCGGGCTAATAACCGGGCAGGGCCGGGCATCGAGCAAGGGGTGCTGCCCTGCCCGGAAAATTATTTTCATTTATTTAAAATATAAAATTTTATATCAATTAAATATTATTTCATATATACTTATTTAAAATATATATTTTCTATTGTATAATACTCTTCTAATCCTCTCTTTTTTACCCTAACTACTAAAAACTATTTACAAGTAGATTTCTTCCTTTCTTCTTTACTTTGTGATGTATTAAATTATAGTTGCTTTTTATTTTTTTTTCCAGATGCTTCATCATTTGATCAACTTTTGGTACATTGAATTGATGTAAACTACTTTGACTTCACGGCTTTAATTACAATCATTTTGTTTCCTTATTTATAATGGATTATGGATGTTGTTTAATTTTTAAAGTATGGATATTTGTTAAGACATATGGTGGTTTTTAAATTTCAAGACTCAAGTTGTAGACTTATTTTGAAATATCCCAAAATGTGGAATCATCGAATATATTTAAAGTTTATATTACTTAAAGCAAAGTTAAGACATATAATATTAGTAACTATAGGAATGTTCATGAAATTTACATGAAATTATTTTTTCATATGTGGACAAGACAAGGTGTTATCACTTGGGCAGGGAAACCCACCCTGCCCAGCCCACCCTTATCCAGCCCAAAATAGTTAGTGTTTTTAGCAGGCAGGGCTGGGCATCGGGCTGCGGTTCATCCTTTGGGTTAGGCATCAGACAGGGGTCTCGTCCTACCCAACCCTGCCCATACCCACCCCCTACTAGAGATGACAGAGTTAAAAGACGACACATATCTAAATAAACAGAGGTGGATAGTGAATAAATAAATATAAATAAATTTAACTTTTTATCTGTATTGATAACAGTAAGCTAACTAGACTATAAAATGAACTAGCAGAGTTTGAATCTCACCTTTTTCAAAAAGGCCTCTAGAGAGAAGCATTTTGATTATAAAACCTCCATCTAAATTAATTAGTTACTCAGATATCTAGTAATAAATATTCAGCACTTTAATTTGCTCTAACTGAAATTAATCGCACACACTTTGTAGATGTAATATTTATAATTTATAATTCACAACATAAGCATACAAGTACCTGTAAGATCTGTCAAAGCTCAATTCTTATAATGAGATTTCGCTGATTAATTTACTTACTTTAAACCAAAAAATTATAATTAACGTCATCGTATAGCATTCGAATTGTAGCAAAATTTTCATGCCTTTGAAGAATATTAATTTAGAGAAAAACAATAAATATAAATATTGTGAAGTAATTTAATTAACTTCATTAATCTTTCCAAAAAAGTAACTGGATTTTATATTTAGGACCGAATGTGGCATATAAAGAATTTTGTCTTGTAAAATGTAAAAGAACATTTTTTTTTAAAAAAATGTTATAGAGAATACCAAGTATGCACCTAAGGATGGCCCAAAAAATCCTTGTGGAAGAAAATAAAAAAAGGTTATTCATTTTATTTTTTTGCCCAGCATAGGTATCATCCTAATGGAGGCAATTCTATTCGAGGCATTGTCAGACACTAAATGTGAACACTTCTCCTAATAAAAATTTAAACCTTAATTCGTCACATTATAAGACCTAACCCCGTTGGTGGTGATTCAATTTTATTTCGAATAACCTATCAATGATGTTAATAGAATCTAATTGGGGTTTTTTTAAAACCCAATCCTCTTCTATGAAAGATGCGGATCTTTAATTTCAATTCATTCTTGATTTCTTATATTAGAATCACTTCACCAACCAACAGGCTTTAGTACTTAGATTCGAATTTTTGTTGGAAGAGGTGCTTACATTTAATGTTTGACAGTGTCTCGAGCACGATTGCCTTCAATAAGAGAACATATGTGCTTAAAAAGGGGGGGGGGGGATGACCTCACCGAGAGAAATAATTGAACATGTCTTGGTTCGAAATACCTAGAGAATGAAGAAGCGATTCACTGGCTACTCTTTGCCACTGGAAATGGATAAGAAATGAAGAATGATATTGAGCAATACTTGTTAGTTTTATTTCTTGAATCCAAAGGAAACCCAGATGATTGAGTGCTTGATCCTTCTTTTTCATCATCCAACCCCCTTGATGTTATTTTCCAATTACCCTAATCTTATTTATGATTTAGGGTGATAAATATACATAGATACTTCATAAATAAGATTAGGACACAGAAAATACCAGAAAAATAACATGGACGCAATTAAGAAATACCATCAATTTGTTAGATGTTACTTTGCACCGCCCAAAACCACAAATTAAATATATTCTCAACCAAAATGGTAATCATTGAAGTATATGCAAATTTTAATTATTTCACCGTTTATCTCTCATTTTCAAATTTCAAAAGAAAAATGATGGGCCTTCTATAATAAACCCATTCTTCTACCATGAAATGTTCATTTCTGATATCAATAATCTGGAGAAGTACGAGAAAGCCCAAACGGAGGAACGGCAACGTTACCTTGTAATGAGGAGGAAGCTACCATCTCATACACTAATCAAGGCAAAGTTAGTTCACGTCCAGAGGTGAAAAATGTAACAAGGGGAGAAATAAATATAGAAAAACCAGCGAAGTCTAAACAATTAAACTATCAAACAGTGAAATTACACTAAGCAGCAGGTTTGGCTGATTCTTCGGGCAGATCATCTTCATCATGGTATATGTTCTCAGCCATCTGCCATATCTGGAGTATGTTGTCCTCAGCCACACTTGCAACAACCCAGTCTTCACATGGGTTCCAAGAGAAGTCAGATATTTTACTTGTGTGACCCCCATGAATGAACAACAGTTCCGGAGGACCGTCTTCAGCATCTTCTGGCGTCTGCTCTTCATCAATCCTATAATACACAATTAATTAGTCACCCAGGCAAATATTCTGGCTTTAGCATTAGGATATCCATGAGTTCCAATGTTTGCAATGATCCCACTTACAACCAAATATCAATCCTTTAGGAACCATTTTAAACATCTTGTTTATTACCCAAATAAAAGCAGCTTCACAGAAACGTTCATGAAGATGATAGCGAACAAAGATAGGCCACATTCCTACTAATAAAGACAGTGTAACAACACTAAAAGGAAGCACAAGTAAGGCTGCAGGTGCGGATCTACAAGACGATATAGCCTAAAAACAAAACTAACTGGCAGTGTTGAAAACTGATGAATTAGCTCTACCGTTCTTTGTTTATATTCAAGCATTCGATGTTCAAAATGGCAGCGCACCACTTGGAGTTATTTCAGAATTCACAATAGCAAAGTGCAGTAAACCAGAGGATGACAAAGTGAACAGATTAAGGGATACCTGCTAAGATCCCACACCATGAGTCGCCTACCAAGACAGCAAGAAGCCAAAATAGTTTCATTTTTTGGATTCCAGCCAACCTGGAAAACCTCCTCCCTGTTGTACACGTATATAAATGCATTTCAACAATTGAAGAATATAAATACATCTGGAGTAAATATTGAAAGCATCAGAGGAGGAACGTTACTTGTGACAATCAAAGGTATGAAGAGCAGTATTGATCTTGCGTAGATCAAACAATTTCACAGTCTTATCAGTAGATCCGGTAGCTACAACCCATTCATTAAAAGGATTAAAAGCTAAGCAGTTAACCTACAAAACAATCCCAAATAAAAACCTATATCAAAATTTGCCAAAGATGCTAAAATTAAAAGAATTAAAAAGCAGCAAAATTGCATTGAAGAATAACACAAGGAAGGTAGAAATTTTAAAGGGAAAAATCTTATCCAAAAGAAGAGCATCAAAAGCCATGGAAGTGAAATAGCACTCACCAATTTACTCCTGAAGTTAAGGCCACTGTTAATTTAAGCAGTGATCGAAACTCATGCATTTTGCTCACTGGCTTTGCCATTATCAATAACAAGTCTTTCCAACTTTTGAGACAATGACACAAGCATCTCTACTGGTTAACTCATTTCAAAATATGGGCACACACAGGACTGATGTCTCATACAAATGATAAAGAAATTGAAGCCATTGTTAGAATGTTTGTAAGCTCCAATAGCTTTTTTCGCACCTCGAACCCAAAGGGCTATCATGTGAAGTAGCACCATAGAAATTATAACGAATCTATTCATAGTCTTGATAGCTTAAACTTTTGTGTTCAATAGGTCCTTGATAAATGTATACATTATAACATAGGCAACGTGCTTCAGCTGCCATGAACACTTTGAACAATAAACCGAATTCCAGGAAAAACCCAATATCAATATTACAATTTAAAATAATAGGACAGCTGACAGTTATATAGATTCACACTTGATACGTAATAGATTGATATTGTATAGGCTGAAGTGAACACACTAACTCAAAACCATGCCTCTGTAACCACCCCCCCCCTAAAAAAAAACAGACAAAAATAGAGTTGTCTTTTGAATTTACCTCACTTTGATGAGCAACTACAGATTGGACAGGCTTGTTAGCTGATTGTGAACGGAGATCCCATATAAACAAGTATTGGTCATCGCCAACAGAACCAAATAAGTATTCATGCCTCAAATGCCATGCCACATCTTCAACAACACCTTCATGAACCTATTTAGATAAATGAAATGAAATTAATGTCCGAATTGGTGTGATACATTCCAGCAGATGTTGGTTTCATGAAAATAATTACAGATTTTTTGTCCTTAGAAGGCATAAATATATGGGCAAAGAAAATAGACCTAAAATGTTGCAAAATGCCAAAGATACCCCTTTTGCATAATGAACTAACACAATATAATGACAAGAATGGTGCAACAGGTTGACTATATTTATGTTGCAATGTGATTTATGATTTAAAATCATCCTTCCAATTTGCTAAATGTAAGGTGATTTGATAAATCTGTTATGTACCACCACATCATCCGCATAAAAGTAGCCCGTATGCCTTTTAAACC
This sequence comes from Inga leiocalycina, assembly GCA_963242795.1. NCBI lineage: Eukaryota > Viridiplantae > Streptophyta > Magnoliopsida > Fabales > Fabaceae > Inga > Inga leiocalycina. The sequence goes on along the minus strand of OY725321.1, from coordinate 85,604,058 downwards.
ACTTCAACTTGAAATGATTCAAACTTAAAAGAAAATATATTCAGAGACCTATAATTAGCGGTAAATATTTCTCTATTAGAAAGTTTGCTGAATCCACAGTAAATATAGAAGCAATTACACCAGGTTCAACTACATCAAACAAATGAATCCAAAGTGGGAAGAAAATAGTACCTTAAATATCTGCATAGCATCCAGGGTTTTGTTCTTAGGAGTAGCATTTATATCCCACAAGCATATCTGAGCATCATCTGAACCACTCAGCAAATGGCCCTGCTTGAACTTACTCCATGATAAACCATATCCTTCAGTATTGTGACCTCTCAACCTTAAATCAGGATTACATGCACCATCTAGAGGAGGTTTAGATGGATGCTTGCTATAATCAAAAACATATACTTCAGCACTAACAGTCTTTGTTGCAATGATGAATTGATTTTGAGGCATATAACGAGCCCTATTAACCTCTCCATCATGATTTATTTGCTGGATTATTTGTACCTGTAAGAAATGAACATAAGCTTAGAGAACAAAAAGCATCTAAATACAAGAACTTTGACCATTACAGAATCATCAAAAAGCAAATGTGCAAAGAGAAAGATTAAATTATGCTTGATGCTTGGCTTAAGTAAACTATCCACTGACAGGTTAATCATCAGATCCTCGTTTAACTGCTGAAATCGAGTCAAAGTTTCTCTAGCATAGCTGCAATGCAGCGTTATGCTCCAAATTCTGGAGGACTGATTTGTGGATTCATTCAATCACCAAATAGAGAGTTTAGTTGGATTATTATAATATCTATGGAATCAAATTACGTATAAATATTAGGGATGCATGTGCATACATATGAACATATTTGGACATGAATCTAGATACCACTTTTAATGATATAAACATTAGAATTTTGCATATAACATATTATGCTTATAACCCCTCGCTAACATTAGACATAAATATAACTTTATGATTATCCATTTCAATATATACACATTTAAACACAGTAAGGAACACCTTTTTTTCAGTGTTCAAGTGTGAGCGAGTTTGATAAAGAACTTGTAGCTTCTGGCATAATAAAAATTAGGGAAAATCACTGTGAGGTCCCAAGCAAGAAAGATAATATCAGAAAGGTCCCTTGAGGTTGTAAAAACGCACTCATCAGGTTGTGAATGCGCGCTTTGGGGGTTGTACCCAGGGACCTTTCTGATATTATCTTCCTTGCTTGGGACCTCACAGTGATTTTCCTTATGACTTGCTTCACAAATGAACAAGGCTCAACTAAATACACCTATTTATGCATCAAATTCCAAAGAAGGCTGACCCTTCAGTAATTTGAGGCCTTTTCTAGAGGCTAAAGGGAGATATCAAAATGCATGGAACATTTCCTAAAAGGCCCTCACTTTCACAAGACCCGGACACTGATATCAATTATCAAGCATTGCCTAACTTGATGCGCATGAAGCAAATAATTGTGATAAATGATAGTCACACCTCAACTTAGAGACAAATAACATCGTCACCCCCTCTTCTATTAGGATTTCATATATTTTGCCCAAACTTTCTCAGCCTCCACAGGCTTAATGTTAAGCACAACCAAGTACATTCAAGTAGAACTAAAATTTCAGATACCTTGCCATTAGCACATCCAAAGCCGCCTGCTTCAGGCCTGTCATCATCATAATGGCGTGCATCATTCTCAGCATCCTCCAAAGGTAGCTGGACCTGGGCAATCATCAAGTAATTGGGCTCATTCTCTGAAGTGTGAGTGCCCAGAATCATCTTCTGGACGGAGTAGTCCTTCCCTGGAGGCTCGTCTCGATCAGGCAGCCACTCTACAGTGAGGGAAGGCCATTCTAGGGCATGAGTTATTACCAAATCGTACAAGAACGGAGTGTTTTTCTTCCATATTTTGTACTCCTCGTTTATCAGTCTCTCCTCTATCTCTCCCCGCATTTCATCCTCGTCTTTTCCCATGGTCCTTATTTTTTTAGCTCTACTTCTCTTGCTTTCTTGCTCTTTATATCAGTTGCTCGCCCAAAACTGGAAGCGAGCTGGAGAGGAAATTCCTGGGTGAATAAAACAAGTGACCAAGAAAAACAAAATTAGTTTAGAAACCCAAGACAATTCTTCAAATTTGATTTCGATGCATTATAGACAGTATTCAAAAATGAGAAACCAATACTGCTTCGTTTTCTCCCTGACTTTATCGCGCCTTCACTCGAATGTCCAACTTGAGGAGGATTTCCCGCCAAAAGTTGGAAGCGAGACGGATGAAGAGAGAAAACCAGATCGAGTGTGAATGAATGGATCGAACTACGAGGTAGAACGCACAATCATCTCGAGGCATGTCCAAGAAAATTGTCTGGAAATGCAAAAATCAAAATTTGACTCATTCAGCTTTACCTGAAATCCAAAAATGGTTCAAATCTCCGCAGCTTCAGATTTGCAGGTTCGCGCCCAAGTAAGGAAATAGAGACAGGGCTAGAGGATGATGAGTTGATGACACTAAATGCTTGGATTCTGCTGTCTTATAGCACAGAACCGCAGAAGAACAAGATTTCCATTTAAACCCTAGGCGGGTAACTGAAAATTCGGGGTACAATTCGCGGAAAATTAAAAACATAAAATTTCAAATAGACTCGTCCAGTAGTGAATAGTAGTATAAGATTTATTTCCTTTCTCGATATTTTCCTAATTTTTTCATACTTATTAAGTCAGATAAAAGAAATAAAGAGAATTAAGAAATATGATTGGAATATTTTAAAAATATATATTATCTTAATTTATTTATTTAATTTTCTTAATTTAATCTAATTAAGTTAATAGGTGTTATATTAAAGAAGAAATGAGTATTAAGTGTGTGTTTGTATATCTCTGAAACCATAGTTTCAGAAGCATTTTTCCGTAAATTGAAACAAAACTCCTCTCACATATTTACCTCATAAATCATAAAAGCTGTTCTCTAAAAATTAATCCGAACATATACTGAGTTGCAGTATTAGGCTGGCCGGGAGAAAAAAAAAAAAAAGCTGCAGTACATCTTTTTCTGCCATAATTATAAATTAGAAATCGGTAGTATAAATTGAGTACTTTAATAGGGCCACATATCTACCTTGAAATTAATCTAATTAATAGTTTATTTTTTAATTTATTGCAGAAGTTGGCAAAAAAAGAATTTATTTCATAAAAATTATATAAAAATAATAGTATAGTTATTAGTTAATAATAAACAAAAGTCTGTTGGCGACAAAAATTGAGTTGGTTTTGCTGAAGAAATAAGCAGAAAGAGCCCCATATGAACAAAAATGAATAAAAATGGAGTAACAAGTTTTTATTAAGCACACATTTTTTTTGGCCAGCAGTTAATGACACTTTTACTGCCCCTTAATTTGCCGTTACAGAAAGAGGCTTAAAAAAGTTAGGCTTCATAGTGTGTCAGTCACTTCTATTGAATTTTGGCCCCGGAAAAAATAAAGAAAAATATCTGATTTAATAAAGTAACCATAAGATTTGATAAATAATTTATAAATTATTTTATGAAAAATATTGATTTAATATTTTATAATTTTAGAACTTTTTTATATCATTTTTCTGGGAAGTCAGATAAAGAAATGCAACAAAATTTTTAAAGACAATAAAAGTCACAGTAACAAAATTATAATGTGTGTTTGAAATAGCGATTGGAGATTTCAAAAGCAGCTTTTTAATTGTGATTTACGGTATACGAAATAAATATATAAGAGGTATTTTATCTAGATTTATGTGAAAATCATTTATGAACTCTTCAAAAGTAATCCCTAACATGCTTATAGTCATTTTTTCTGATCCAATAACCATTAAAATAAAATAAAAGGGAAAAAATAGAAAAAAAATTTTGAAATTACAAAATATCAAACTAGATTTATTATTAAGAGTTGATAAGAGAATGACGAAATTTCATAAGCAATTCACAACTCAGTTTGTGAAAAATATCTAATTATCAAATTTTACAAATTCAAATTTTTTTCTGTCTTTTTCCCTAAAATAAACACATGTTTATTTTTTTTATTAGAATAAATACATGTTTGTTGGGAAAAAATAAAATAAACACATGTTGCCATATGCCTCACGAGCATTCCTCAATAAAATAAACTCATGTTTCAACGTGCCCAGAAGTTGCCATCTTTCCCTATCATTATTATTCTTCTCTCTTCCTGTGTTGTTGAAATGAAGCTTCAAATCCACGAATCAACATTGATTCATTTGTTTCTCTGAAAGCCTCGAGAAGTTTTATCTCTCTCCCTGAAGATTTTCTCCGATCAGATCGTAAATCGAATTCTCCTGAAACAAATTATACGTTAGATGGATTTGGCGCCAGAAGAGCTCCAATTCTTGAGCATTTCGGATATTCTCAGAGAATCGATTTCAATCCCCAAGCGATCTCCCAAAACCTTCTCTCTCATAACTGTTGCCCTAATTTTTCCTCTTTCTTTTGCAATTTTAGCTCATTCCCTCTTCACGCACCCTATTCTTGCTAAGCTCGATTCGCCGTATGACGATCCATCTCAGACCTCTCATGAATGGACCCTCCTTCTCATTTATCAGTTCTGCTATCTCATTTTCCTATTTGCCTTCTCTCTTCTCTCCACAGCCGCCGTTGTTTTCACCGTCGCCTCGCTCTATACCTCAAAGCCCGTTTCGTTCTCCTTCACCATATCGGCTATACCCAAGGTTTTTAAGCGCTTGTTCATCACTTTTCTATGGGTATCGCTCTTGATGTTCCTCTACAACTTCATCTTACTTGTTTCCCTTGTCTTGATGATTATAGCAATCGATACTCAGAACTCCCTTTTGCTTTTCTGCGTTTTGATTGTGATCCTCTTGCTTTTCATGGTTGCTCATGTGTACATTACCGCTTTGTGGCATTTGGCCAGCGTGGTGTCGGTGCTGGAACCACTTTATGGTCTCGCAGCAATGAAGAAGAGTTATGAATTGTTGAAAGGGAGGACCAAGTATGGGGCGATTCTTGTTTTTGTATATTTGATCTGTTGTGGGGTAATTGGAAGCTTCTTTAGTTCCATTGTAGTGCACGGTGGAGATGATTATTCAGTGTTCTCACGGATTGTGGCCGGTGGAGTCTTAGTTGGCTTGTTGGTAATTGTCAATCTGGTTGGTTTGTTAGTGCAGAGCGTGTTCTACTATGTTTGCAAAAGTTACCATCATCAAGGAATTGATAAGATTGCTTTACATGATCATCTTGGTGGCTATCTTGGAGAATATGTGCCTCTAAAAAGCAGCATTCAAATGGAAGATTTGGCTGTGTAATGCAGGGTGAGTTTGCTGTGAGAAAAATGTGGTACTGTAACGTGTAATTTCAGTTTTATGTTCTGCATTAAAAGAATGTAAGATGAGCGGGTACAGGTTTAATAGTTTGTATGTTGAATTTTGATGTTGTGCAGTGTTTCTATTTGTGTATTCTGAATACGCTAATGAGCAAATTCCTTTATAGCAGCTGACACGTTGTTGAATTTGTTAATTGTTATCACCCTGTGAAAGGTTTTCAGTGTTCATTAATTCAAATTATCCTCTTTGTCTATTATATAAAAGTAAGCTTTCTAGATTATCGGGGTTTGGGTCTCTAGCGAAAGTGGCTAGTTCCTCACCATGTGGCGAACCAAGGATTGAATCCCCGTTGGAAGAGGTGCCTACATTTAGTGTCCGATAGTGCCTCAAACAAGATTATCTCCAATAGGAGAATAACCGTGCCTCTTGTGGAGGAAAAAAAGTAAGCTTTCTAGTTGGCTAACAAAAAGAACTTTCATTTATCGGGTGAATGCCTGGAGAACGTAAGCTGTTTTCAACCGTCAATCACTTCTGGGATTGTCAAATGTTATAATTGATGAAATGTTGAAGGCAAATTATCTGTTGATGCCAGTGCTGCCTTGTGTAAGTTCATTAATATAGTAGTCCCTTTCTTAGGGAAGTGGTGTGCATGCTGAGCATTCAAGCTTCAGAGTCTAGTATCTATCTTAGCAAAGAAAAAAAAAGCCTTTTCTGTCTTTCATGGAATTCTGACTGTTTCATGAAAAGCACCAAGAACTGTTACAAGGTAGCTGATTGTTTGTTTTCCATCTCTCTTGCCTTGCAATCTAGTCTAGATTTTGTCATATTTCACCTCGAGGATGTAAATCCTTTCTAAAGTCTGCAACTTTAATTTCGTTGATCCTCTTCACTCTTGGTGTATCATTGACAAGGACCAAATCCTGCAAAAAATAATGATTAAATTTCGAATTCTGTTCTCATATTTTGGCTAATGGTGAGCATCCTACAATTGCTAGTGTTGGGTGAACAATTCTTTTTGTAATCGCTTTATTTGAAGGATAATTCTAACATTCCTTTAAAAGATTTAGAACAAGGAAGATGTTAATTTGGTTCAATTTGAATTCATATTTCTACTATTTTTGCCATCCCATCCACCAATGTGGTGACAGATTACTATCGTTCTGGTTAAACTGCATATAATTAGCAATTTCAAACCTATGCTTAGATAAACTTTTCTTCTAAGTTGAATTGTTTATGGCTTGACTCTGTTGCTAATTACCTCCTTCTTTTAAGTATTTTACAAACTTTGGCATGTAACCTGCAACAATAATGCTTACATATTGCATACTCTAGGAGAATGATGTGTATTACTTTTCCTACTCTTATTACTACTTTAATTATCTCAAAGGACAGATCACCTACTTTTGCAACAAGCTTGGTGCATTTGGTTTATATGCTCTTAGAATATTACTTTGTCTTTTATTCTTTATTTAGATACACTCGGAAATTGGTTGCATTTCGGGCTGATCAACCTTTAGTGTAGTATAAATACATGACTCTATTCTTTACAGTTCCATTTGCTGAAACATCAGAAAAATAATATTTCAAGAGGAAGATAAGCAAAAAGACCAAAACAATAGATTAGGTGTGTTGGTCCACTAAAACGGTGCTAAGCTCATCGAAAAGCCTAGAAAGATAATTCATTATATAACTACTCTTGTTGGTGGTGGTGCTAGTTAGAGTGTAGTGGTTCCAGTACAACATTTCTCTTCCTGCTTTTGTTGAAAATTATTCTTCTTCAAGGTTTTAAGTATGTGTTTATTACTATTGCTATGAGTAGGTCGACCTCTCATGTACGAAGCATGAACCGTACTATTCATGGTATTGTAACAATACGACTTGTTATAGATTTTTTATTTTAATATTTATGTTGATATATTGCAGATGGTTGTACTGAATCTGCTTTGAAGTTCAGTAAGAGACTTTGCTTGGATTGAAGCCCTTCCTTGATGTATCCCTTTTCCTGGCTTTTTCAGTTGAGAAATCTCGTCGACTCTGTGGCCAGCTTAATCATCAATGACTCAGTGAATATTTTGAGGATGCTAGTTTTCATGTAAATTCAAAATTCTTTTGGGCAAAGCAAACATCTTTTCTGTACTTGAGGAAATATTTGACATTTTTTTAAGGAAATTTATTTTTAGAGGGACTTTTCAGGACCTCATGAAACCATATTCCGTTCTGAATGAGAATCTCCATGAAAGCTACCTATTGCTGTTTCTTTGTTATGGTTTAATGAACATTTTCCCTTCTTTATATCATTTTTTCTTTTTTAAAGTAAGAAATTTAGATATTTTTTCTGACAAAACTTAAAATAAACTTTCGGTAGTGCTTGTAATAAAGTACTTTCATCGATTTACAAAAAGGGCGTTTTAATTTTTTTTCCCAAACAAAGGATGTACACACATTAAAAAAAAAATAGTGCATAATTGCGTGGTAAAAAAATCCATATCATATTTAACAAATCATAATAGAAATGTTTATTGATTTAATTAAGGGTTTCCTTTTGAGGTGTAAAGCTTAAAGGATTTTTGCCTAATAAATGCGTTTATCGAGATTTAAAATTGTGTTTTCGTTCAACGATTTGTTAGTATCATAATAAAAAGAATAAAATACTATGACCACCCTCCAGTTTTGTCTTAATTACATAAACCTCCCTTCTATTTTGAAAACATACATTTAAGTCCAAATAGTTAACTCTATTAAGAATATTCTAAAAAGATTCCAAAAATATATTTTTTTAATTAAATTTATTTTTTCTTGCACATTTTGACTAAAGTTGTTTTAAAGAATTTAAGATTTTTTTTCTATTCCTTAATTTCTATTTTTATCTTTACAAGTAGTTATTTGTTTTATGATTTTAGCATTGGTTAATGTAAATGTCACAAACGTTGAATATTCAAGTAAGATTTTAAATAAAAATATGCTTGATCAAATGTGTTTATAAATATTTGTGGAAAAAATATTAAATTACACATACAATCTCATACTTATATAGTTTATTATATTTGATAAACATATGTGTTTAATATATATTTTAAGTCAAAATTAATTTATAATATCAAAATTAATAAATTTTTTAACAAATTAGAAAGTTAGAGAATCTAATTGAATAAAGTTATGGTCATATAAATTTTTATTAGCCCCTATATATATATATATATAATTCTAATACTAAAGAAGGGCATCTTGATTAAAAAAAATTTAAAAGTCAAACTTAATGGTCAACTAACAATTTGGTGGATGGAAATAGAATCTCAAAATATAAGGGAGGTTTATGTAACATATATTTTAGTTTTAAGGGAGGTTTATATGGGTTTCCAAAATAGAGGGAAAATCTGTGTAATTAAGGTAAAACAGAGGGGATGTTAGAGTATTTTACTCTAATAAAAATGTCTAGGTAAGATCCATTATGACATTAGGATTGTATCGTACTATTTGGTTATTTATTGGGTTATTTTCAAGGTAATTAAACCCGGATCGGTCAGTGAATCGGTCGGGGTACTGGGTCAAGGGTTAGTGAGTCAGACCAGAACTAAACCAGGACCAAACCAATAAAAAATAGAATATTTTAGGTTTATAATATGAAATTCTAAAGAAAAAATTTAAAAAAAAAAACTTGGCCTAGACCGGACCAGTTTAGTGGCGGGGTTGCCGGTTTCCGGTCCGGTTCAAGTTAGATAACCTGGGTTATTTTTCCTTTAAAGGTAACCATTCAGGAACATGAGTATTTAGAAGTTCTTCGACGAGCAATTTCATTGCATGAGTATTAAAAAAGAATCACTCATCATTAGCAAAACTAATGTTGATAGTTAAAAATTGGCACTAACCATTAACATTTTTAGTAGCAAGTAGAGCTAGGAATACGAGCCAGCCTGCTGGTTGCTGGCTGACCCACACCAACCCGAGGGCCATGCAGTGCGGGCTTGTGCGGCCCACACTTCTACAGGCTAGTAAAATGCCAACCCTAACCCGCAGAGTGTGGGTTGCGAGCGAGCCAGCATTTTTTTTTTTTTTGAAAAAACAAAAATTCCTATTTTTTAAAGAAGGCCGAAAATATGAGATACATATATATGAGTTATTAAATTTACCTTCCTTGCATCAATCATTCCTCTTATAAAAATTTAAAAATATAATCCACAATTTAAGAGATAAAGTTATCAGATTTGCCAAAGTTTATAAAAAAAACATAAACTCATTTTCAAGTAATCAAGAGATAATAATTTTGTATAAAGAAGAAAGGAAGAGGCTAAAATTTTTTCTCTTCAGATTGGGAGGTACTAAGATAGGAGTGAAAAACTTATAAGTTTTATAAAATTATTATATGTAAAAAAATTTTTAAAAAATTGCGAGCCAACCCCAGGCTGGGCCACATCAACCCACAGGTTATGCGGCATGGGCTTGTAAAGCCCTCATTGTTGTGGGTTGGGCCCGTATTACCGGCTCTAGTAGCAAGGGTCAAAATTGCTACATTTTTATTACTTTCACTACAAAATTTTAACTATAAACTTATATATTGTTAGCTTCATCTTTCAAAAGGCTATTATAGGTTGTTGAAAACGGCAAATCCGAAACGTATGTCATGGTTGAGACTATGCGGTTTGTTGTGCATTTGACGACTTCTTTGTCTTCATCTTTTTTATTGGTGTTTGTGGGTGCTTTCCCTTTTATGAAATATTCTTATGAAGTTTCTTTAACAACCAATCTGATTGCTTTATTGCAGATAAAAGCGGTGAATTCTTTGGGATGGTTCTTCGAACAACCACTTCTTACAATGGCTTTGTCGCCGATGATGGTGTTTTTCTACCCACAGATTCTAGCAAAGGGATTATGAGGGTGGTAGGGTTTTTGGTTTTGGTCTCCCTCTCATCTATTTTAGGGTTATGTTGTTTTTAGGGTTTTTTTTGCATTGTTATGTATTTAGAGCCCGTTTGGTTTAACCTCATTGCATGCCTACAATGGTAATCATGATTGCATTACCAGGATAAGAATATTTGGTTACTCTTTAACATGGTAATAAGGTTTACCATGGGAATGATGATTACCAGAAAATTGGTAATCCTCATTCATACCTCCTCCTATGAATCCCCATTACCATTCCATTGCATGGTTTGAAAAGTCCAATTTATTTTTGAGTTTCCCGTGTCTTTGTTTCACTTATCTTATTTCACTTGTCATATCACGCCGCAATTGCCACCACCACGACCTCCTCCTCCACCCCTTGCCGCCGCCACTACCTCCTCCTTTACCCCTTGCCGCCGCCACTACTTACTACTGCAGCCACCACCCATCATTGTCACTACCACCATTACCTCCTCCTCTACACCCATTGCTATCCAACGCCACTACTACTACCTCCTCCATTGCCACCCGCCCACCGCCGCTGCCACCACCACTTCCTCCCCCACAGTTGCCATTGTCACACGCACGCCGCCACCACTGCCATTACCTTCTCCCCCGCCGCCGCCATCACCCATTGCTGCCACCACTACCTCCTCCTCCGCCGCAACTACAGTCATGCGTCCGCCTCCGTCACCCCCATCGTTGCCGCTACCACTACCTCTTCCTCCTCCATCTCTGCCGCCGCCGACTCTTAACTATTTTTTCTACAAAGATTATATTAAGGGTAAACTAGATTTTGTAAATATATTAATTTTAAATAATTGTTAAGATATTAACACATTGCACCTTTCTTAAAAATCAAATCAAACATTACCCCTGTAATTAATATTATATTGCATCATACGGCGCTATACTGCAGGGTGTAATAGGATTGAACCAAACGGGCCCTCAGACTATCTTTTTACAAATATTTTATTTTGAGCTTGTATCTTTCATTAGTTAGGTTTAATTGAAGTACTATTTTCTTTTTTTAAAAAAAGGACGGCCAAAATTTGGTGACAATAAAAACAAAATTCTACCATCAAACAAAATAACAAAATATTTAAATGCTGCCTAAAGTTTTTTGGAGTTGCCTGAGATAAATTGGCTACAGTGAGGTGAACGGGAATTTTTCCTAAAATAAACTTTTGGTAGTGCTTATAACAAAGGACTTTCATTGGCAAGAAAAACAAAGTACTTTCATTGATTTATAAAAAGAGTTTTAATTTTTTTTTTAAATAAAGGATATCCACACATTAAAACAATTTTAATTTGAGATGATCCTATTTATAAAGTAGAGCGATTTTATTATTAAATTTTTATATATGAATAGTAGTAATAAATAAATATTTTGGAATGTGATCCTTGAGCAATAAAAACGGTTCTTTTATTTAATTTCCCATTTTCCCACGTCATCTTTCCCCTCTTCTTCCTGCCGACTGGAATCGCGGAGCCCTGAACTTGGAAGCCACATCCACAAGTCAACTTCGATACTTTTGAGCACTTCTCGAATCCCCATCTCAGATCGACAGTACAATTTCGCCTTCAACATCTTCCTGATGGATCTAGCCCCAGAAGAGCTTCAATTCTTGGGCATCACTGATATCCTCAGGGAATCAATCTCAATCCCCAAACGATCCCCAAAAACCTTCTATTTGATCACTGTTGCCCTAATTTTCCCTCTTTCCTTCGCAATCTTAGCCCACTCCCTCTTCACTCACCCTATCCTCGCTCAGCTTCAATCCCCTTATGACGATCCGTCTCAGACCCCTCACGAATGGACCCTCCTCCTCGTTATTCAGTTCAGCTACCTCATTTTCCTCTTTGCTTTCTCTCTCCTCTCCACCGCCGCCGTGGTTTTCACCGTCGCATCTATCTATACCTCCAAGTTGGTGTCCTTCTCCTCGACTTTATCTGCAATCCCGAAGGTTTTTAAGCGATTGTTCATTACTTTTCTCTGGGTATCGCTCTTGATGTTCGCTTATAACTTGGTATTTGTTGTTGGCCTGGTTATGATGATCATAGCAATTGATACCCATAGCACCGTTTTGTTCTTCTTCGCCTTGATTGTGCTCCTCGTTCTGTTCTTGGTTGTTCATGTGTATATCACTGCTTTGTGGCACTTGGCCAGTGTGGTGTCGGTTCTGGAACCAGTTTATGGCTTTGCGGCGATGAAGAAGAGTTATGAATTGCTTAAGGGGAGGACCAAGTATGCTGCTTTTCTTGTGTTCGTTTATTTGACCTGTTGTGGAGTGATCGCTGGTGCATTCAGCGCCATTGTTGTGCACGGTGGAGGTCATTATGGGGTGTTCACACGGATCGTGGTCGGTGGATTCTTAGTGGGCGTATTGGTGATTGTCAATCTGGTTGGGTTATTAGTTCAGAGCGTGTTCTACTATGTATGCAAAAGTTACCATCATCAAGGGATTGATAAGATTGCTCTGCATGATCATCTTGGTGGCTACCTTGGAGAGTATGTGCCTCTGAAAAGCAGCGTTCAAATGGAAAATATGGATGTATGATGCAGGGAGAGTTTACAGAGAGAAAACTGAATTTACATGGAATGTAAGTTCATTTATGTATCCTGTAATGAATTAGTGTAGAATGTGGGGGGAGACTTTATAAATTGTCGTATTAATTTTGAAACTGTGCAGTGTTTTCATTTGTTTCGTTGATAGCTTATCTTGCATACTCTCAGAGAATAATGTGATATTTAATTTTAATGGTACTTCACCAATTCATGGGTTCTGGTTTTTGCTTGCGATCTCTGATCCTAAGTTTTAATCCCTGAAATATCCTTTTTTACTATATCAGGTAACATCTTAGGAAAACTAGCTTTGTTTCTGAGACGGTCCTTTTTGTTCTGGTAATTGGACTTCCTTCTTTGTTTTTTGTTCTGTTTGGTGTTGCTCTGTGTTTCTTTTTAAAAAAAAGGAAATAGGATCTTGCATTTCTCGTGGTGCAATGTATATGCAGTAGGTTATTTGATAGCTGAAAATGCTCCAGATAACAGTTTATGAAGGTGACCTTCCTAGTTTGTGTATAAACATTGGTGCATTTGTTAGATGGAACATTGTAAAGTATTCTGACTGAAAAAGAATATGAGAATTGAGGAAAGACCTAAAAAAAATCAATTCAGTGAGACTGGCTAGTAGAATGGTATTAAATTCATGGGAGAGTCAAGTGAGAGAATTTCTAAGCGATCTATTCCTTGGTTTTGATAGTCCTTGACTCCTTGTTGGAATCTAGTGGTTCTTCTAGAAGTTGTCGTCTGCCTTTATTGCAAATAAGGCATTAGTAAAACCAAGGACTAGAGCATAAGTAGAGGGTAAGTTTAAGGATTAATCTTAGAAGTAATGGAGAGAGTCTGGCCTCTCAAAATTTGGTTTATCTTCTTCCTTTCTTGTTTTATCTGTTATGCTCTGTAATTAGTGTTAAGATGAAGGGCCTTGTAACTCTTTTCACATAAATGATCATTTAGCTTCATCAGGAGGAAAAGTTTCCAAGGACCAAACGGAGTTTTTTGTGGGCCTCTCTTAGCACATGGCAAAAGCCTGTCCCTGATTTAAACCAAAGAAAATGTCAGAAATTGAACTTTTCTTTACGTTATATCATGCTGCTGAATTTGATTAGACCCTAGCGTGTTTGGCTCAACAAGGTGAGGTTATAAATTTTGTTTGGTTCAAAAAGAGAGGAGGGGAGGTTTGATATCTTTTTTAGTTTAGAGGGGTAGATGAGGGGAACTAATTATAATTATAAGTAGACAAATATGTCCATCTATATATTTTCCTTTTTCTTTTACAATGTATTTATTAATAATTAATATTTGTTAAATTATTAATAAAATTCTAACCCAGCCATAATGAAAAACAGAAGTGGAACAAATTTAATAAACCTATTTAAATTGAGAATTATAGTCATGACCAAATTTATTAGTTTCATTATTTATAGAATAAAACTTATTGCTCTATCTCATTTCATATGTTGACCCCCCCCCCCCCACACATCTTCTAAGCAATTTTGAATGAATGATAGATTGATCCTATGCATAAACCCACAATTTCATCTGAAAATGATAAAAAGCAGGCTCAGTTGCAAACAAGTTGAGATTTCCCAGCTCTCCAATTCCTACCACAAAAAATACCAAGACATATTGTCCTGCACTCTAATATCCATCATATGATTCTTTTCCTCATCCCTTCCAATAAATTTCAAATCGTTCACATAACATCAGAAATGTGATCTTGCCCTTTTCATGGTTCCTTTAACTTGACAACTCATTTTCATAAAGTATAAAACTTGGTTCTACACATAGAGAAGTCAAGGTCTTCGTTAACCTATATAGACAAGTTGAACATACACAAAGCAACACTTGTACATTGATAATTACATATTTTACACATCAACTTACATCATTACATAAAATCAAAAGTTTCCATACGGTTAGTAAGCTAAACAAATCCTATATTGCTAATTCTTTCAAAATATCCATATGGTTAATAAGTAATTACCAAAAATCATTGCTCAATAAACAAGATAGTATAGCAACAAAAGTCTCCACAAGGTTAGCAAACTAAATTACTAAGTCTTTCACAACATCCATAAGTAATTCCTTGTGGGCAAGAAGGGGAAATTTAACAAATGTTCTTAGTAGGTCACCATCACCCATAAGAACTCTATAAATCTTGATAACATTGGTTGTTCAAAAGCCACAATCTTGAATCAGTTTCCATATTTCTTCATCAGACAATTGAGGAAGTTTTCTTGATGTTTCTCTAGCTATTTCATTTGCTTCTTTCCATGCTTCATTTCCAACCATCGATGACGCAAGACTAAATTGTTTTGAAATGTCGACTCCATCTATCAAACCAAGTCAGCATGCACCCAATTAATACTAGACCACTTGAGACATATTAAAAAGCTTATAATTAAAAATTCTAAGCCTATGAATAGCAAGAATAAAGTGTATGCACAATCAGTACCAAGAATAAAGTGTATGCATCTGAACATAAAGGTAGTAACAATTCATCATTGGAAAAATACAATAGTAACAATTCGGTGGAGAATAAAGATAAAGATTTGTTTAATAGTATAAAGAATATAATGAAATAACGAGCATTAATCACATCGTTAAAGAAGTTTTATAGCCAAATGGGCCTTTAGCGTTATAAAGAGAAAATAATGTGGTAAAATCAGGAGTTACGGGGGGGCTTCTAGGTTGAACTTAATGACTATGACCTAGAAGATGCCAAAATGGTGAAGCAGTTCAATGTTCATGTCGAGGTTCAACTAGGATGGATGGGATCCCCTCAATATATGGCTTTCTAATTTCTAAGCAATCATCAACTCAAAGTCTCAAAGTTCAAGATTGAAGCCTATTAAGGAATACACCACTGCTTCTCGATCTTGAAATATTCCCTCAATTCAAGGATCGTTTAGTCATCTGGTAAAGGAAGTCTCAGAATCTAAGCCTTGAAGTTCTAAATTCTTGTAGGTAATTAACCACATTTTCTCCAATTTTAGCCTTATTTAGTTTCTATTGAAAAGAGAGAGAGAGATGTGAGAGAGGTGAAAATGACTTGTATATGTAAGTTAATTGTGCCATATTCTTGCATATCAAGAAACGCTTTTAATGGATAAAATTTTTTACATTTACCCAAATCGATAAAAGTGCAGTGTATGACTAGCATGAGCATCTATTGAAACCCCATTTACCCAAATGTTTGGATTAGCTTTTTTTTAATAGCTTTTACGACTTACGAGGTAAGTTTGTGAGAGGAGTTTTATCTCGGGTTGCGCAAACCATGGTTTGAAACCATGGTTTGGAAAGCTCCCAAAACCCAATTTTCATTATTGTAAAAGTACTTTAAAAAAAATGAAACAAACTGGCACTACAATGACTTTTCTTATTCCAAATCCCAATGTTTTGTTTTGCTATGAGCTAATAAGGGACCATTTGACATTTCCTTCATCTTTGAATGTGAAAAGAATTTTAAGGGGGCAAGATAGGTTGAAGGTATGATAAAATGTTTAGAAACTTTTTGTGGGGCGTTTAGACAATTGATGAACAAGAATAAAATTAGAGTTTGTTTCTCTAAAAATGTTAATGGTTCTAGAGCACTAAATCTTAACCAAAGTATGGGGGTTAGACTTACAGGAGATTTGGGCAAGTATTTGGGGATCACCCTTGATTCATAGAAGAACATCTCTTGTAACTTTTGCACCAATATTGGAGAAAATCTGAAAGAAATTGTTAGGGTGGAAATGTAGATGCTTGAACCTCACTGGGAGGGCTACCCTTATTAAATCGGTGATCAACGCCTTACCATCCTATTATATGCAGACTATGCTATTGCCAAAAGGCTTGGTAAAGGAATTGGAAAAGAAGAGTAAAAGTTTTTTATGGGGTGATGACGACAAGGGCAAGAAGCTTCATCTAGTATCATAGGAGCAAGTGACTAAGGAAAAGAAGGAGGGTGGCTCAAGTATAAGGGACTTGCGAAAACAAAACGAAGCTTTCTTGATGAAATTGTATTGGAATCTTTTGAATAACAGGGAGGCGCTTTGGGTCAAGGTACTATGCAGCAAATATAGATATAGGGATGTTTCAACCTTGAAATTAAAAAGAAGGTAGGGGTATCCCTCACATGAAGAGGAATTTGTATTATCTGGGAAAAGTTTTGAAAGGGGGTTAGAGTTAAGATTGGAAATGAAGAATCGACGTCCTTTTGTTGATCTTATTCCGAGTCTTGAAGCGTTCGCGGACAGGAATGAAAAAGTTGTTGATTATGTTGATTGCTTGGGAGAATGGAACAGACACAAATTGAGCAAATGGTTCTAGCCGCAAGTTGTTGATCGAATCATGTGTGCTCATCCACCCAGGGAAGAAAGAGGGAAGGATGTTTATTTATGGAAACCTTCATCTGATGGTCATTATTTTTGTAAAATACTAAAATCTGCTTATCAATTTCTGTTTGTAGGTACACATCGAGAGAGGGAATTTGTCTGGAAAATGCTGTGGAGGTGGGATGTACCAGAGAAGATTAAGTCTTTTATGTGAATATTTGTACATGGTAGAGTATACACAGCGTAGCTGAGAGTTCAGAGAGGTTTGGAAGAGTTTGCTACATGTCCGTTTGGATGTGTGCAGGAGGAGGATTTGATGCACTTAGTGTGTGTTCTTTTACCCCCAAAACCGTGGTTTTAGAAGCACTTTTCCGTAAATCGAGACAAAACTTCTCTCGCATACTTACCTCGTAAACTATAAAAGTTATTCTCCAAAAGCTAATCAGAACACACACTTAATAAGGGATTGCAGCAATGGGAAAGAACAATGGATCTCTGCAATGGCCCAGACCTTATGGGAAAAGTTCACAACCCTCAAAGGCACAAAATGGTTGCAGTGGAACCTTAATCATGAAGCAAGAAGGAATTTCACCAAAAAGATTCAATGGGCATCACTATTTGGCTATATCTGCTAGGATATTTGGGTGAATCGATGCAAGAAACTCTTTGGCAAGCAGATCACCACAAAAAACACAAATGTGCATGATAGCCTTTTTAGGGCCAGTTGGGATAAGGATTTAAGAACAAATTGCAAATTCTACACTAATCAGAACAATACAGGTGCAGGAAGGAGTAGCCAAGATCGTCAACGGGGTTATATCACCCTAGTGGTGGATGCTTCAGTTCTGGAGTCTGGGAAAAGTGGCTGTGTTGGGACTATCAATAGAGAGGATGGTCGATGGATATGTGGATTCGTGTGTAAACTTATAACAGTTCCCCGGCAATAGCAGAAATCATTGCGGTTATACAAGGTCTTCAGATATGTTGGAAATAAGATTACAAAAAGGTTGTCGTATTATCACATTATATCGAGGCTGTAAATGTTTTGACTAGGGGTTGTGATATTAATCACCCCTTTAGAGATATTATAGACGATGTCAGGTTGTGGATATCTAAGAACTGACAAGTTTTGGTCAGTCATATTCTCAGGGAGCAAAATAGCTTAGATGATCATTTAGCTAAGTCAGCCCATAATATCAAAGGAAATTTTTGTATTCTTGATCACCCACCACTTTCTTACCAGGAGGTAGTGTTTGGTGAAGGATAATAGGTTGATGTTTATTTTCTACTTGTATTTGTATTTGCTCTTTCAAGTTTCATTAATGTGATTCCAGTTTTCATTAAAAAAAAAAAACTTGAGCACCACACCTAAATAACTCCCACGCGTTTTGTTATCAAACCCTTGTATTTTTTTACCCTTCCAAGTCATTATGATTTTACCAATTTTTAATAAGTCTAGAAAATTATAAAGATTTGATGAAAAGAAAAAATACAAAAATTTAATTAAAAATTAAACGAAGCTCTAGAGACTTGAACTTGAAGATTAATTATCCCTCATAAACATTGCACTTATTAGCTATACCTTTAGCTAGAGGAGAATATACTCAGGCCCCTCTCAATTTCATCATACCCTAAAACCACGTCGTTAGGAACCAAATGTTATCTTCGGCACTTTTGAATAAGACTAAAGTATATGTTTAGTCATTTAAATTTACTTTATGTATCAAATTAATCCATTAAAATTTTATTATCTGTGCTGGGTTTGATTAACTAACATTATAATGACATAACAAATATCATATATTTTATTTTTTTTAAAAAATTTGTTAAACATTTTTCCTAAAACAAAATTCAGACAATAAACAATAAATTAAATCCAATATCTTGATATATTTAAGGATGGCCTGGCAGGTAGGGGTGTGAACAACTCACGAGGTCACCTTAATAGATATCAAAGAATTTATATTATATACGCATATTTCAGTCACAAATAATACCAAAAATGTACTCATGCTGCCCATAATATTGTACTCCCTCCGGTCTTAATTATAAGATAAAGTTGATTTTTTTGGAGAAATTAAGGAAATCAATTAAATTACTCTAAAGTATTTATATTTTTATTTTTTTTCCAAACTATTTAATTTGACTAATAAACTAATATATAATCTAAGGATACTAAAAATATAAACACTCTAGAGTAATTTAATTGGCTTTCTTAATTTCTTCAAAAAAGTTAACTTTATCTTATAATTAGGACCGGTGGGAATAATATTTTCCAGGGTGGTGAGCGGTGTGCACTAATTGTACGTAAAAATATTATATTCAAACTTGTCTCTGTACTTTGTATTTGTCTATTTTTTAGTCAAAAAAATTAAATGATCTTATTTCTAAAAGCATCTAGGGAAAATTGCCATAAAAGACCTCATTAGCCTAATATTTGCTGAATGGGACCTGACCTAATCTGTCATTAATTTCGCAATAGTAAAAGACCACAATACCCTTAATGAGAAAAGAGAGGGAAATGAAAGAAAAAGGAACAAAACCAGTAAATTGCCTCGTAAGAAACAGAGCAAGTTGTTTGATTTTCTGTTTCCTAGCTCCTTCTCCTTAGCTGCCTCGTAAGAAACAGAGCAAGTGATAGACATTTCTGCTTGCTAGCTTCTTCTCCTTAGATGTGCACAGATAAACATCCTCCCTTCTGGCTTTCGTTCATTGTGGATGCTGCCGGAGGTTCGATGTATCAGTAAAAAGGAGGTGAGTTGTGTGAAGACCCTTATTCTAGAGCTAGGTTTTTGTTTTGTGATTTCTCCATAATCATCAAGGTTCCATTTACTTTGTAGTAGATAGATTTGTATACAATGTTGAGTTGTTTACAGAGTAGCGTATTATGTCTGATTTGAATGATTATCTATCATACGCAGCTACTAATTCAATGAACGAAAGCCAACATTCTCCTTGTTGAATTTGATGGCACTTAATTAGATGCCAACATTCTCCTTGCATATTGTCTCTCTTTATATATATGGATACACCCTCCATAATTCATTAAACATGTCTCGACATATGACCCTCAAAAGAAAACAATGTTATATGCTCATCTTGTTGTTCACATTTCAGACACAATTTTTGCATTTATATACATGAGTGTCTTTTTTTGAATCATTATTTCTCCATTTGTTGGTGTCATCCTTACATTGACATTGCTGTTATTATATATATATATATTTATTCTTATTATCATATGTCTCATTATGTATTTATGTTTGTAATCCAAAACTCGTCCCTTATGTCTTTTTTTGTAAGGGTGAGATTAGGAATTAAAAAATTCAAAACTCCCTTGACAATTTGTGATGTTTGATTAGGTTATTGTAGTAGATGAAACACATTATAAAATTCAGTTTATATGACACTAGAGGTATGTTACTGCAGGTTTTTGTTCAGTATGATGAATAGGGCAGAAAAAGAAATTTATTGCTTCTTCCACATAGGTGGGAAGATTGTCACTGACCAAGGGAGGACTCAATATATTGGTGGGAGAGCAAATGGAAGAATAGTAAGAGAAGGAATGTCACTTAATGAGCTTAAAAGAACAATATATTCGTGTCTTGGGATTCAAGGGAAAACATTTCAACTAAGGTGTACATTGTCATCATTAGATGAAAGCACTGTTGTAGACATAGAGGATGATGAAGGAGTGAAACAAATAGTACAATTTAATGACAAATGTGCACATTTATATATAGTTGAAGATGCTAGTGAGTTGATAGATGAAGAGCAACCCATGATAATGTCACAAAGGTGAGTTACATGTACTTTTTATGTGTTTTAAAGTGGTATGGCAGAATGAGTGAGTAATTGACAAAAAGTTTTGATGCAGGCCAGAGAGCTTGGGAGGATCGTACGGGTTATGCATTGGTGAATCATCATCAAGTAGGATATCACAAGATAGGCCATATGTAATTCAGAGTGCACCTGCACCTATCCCTGAGTTTGGTGCTGAGAAGTGGAAGGAATTGCTTTCAGGTGATAAGAGGTTTAAGAATGCTGTTGAATTTAAAGATTCACTGTACAAGTATAGTTTGGCACATAAATTTGCATACAAATTTGTGAGAAATTGTGCAAATAAGATGATAGTGAGGTGTAATGTGGATGGTTGTCCATGGAAAATAACTGCATATCAAGTGGGGGGGGAAGAGTCAAGCTTCTTACGTGTGCATACCTTTGTGGAGAACCACAATCACTCAGCACAGGATAATCTGATCGTACATCGCAAATTGACCTCTAGCATGACTGCTTCCATAATAAAAGATGGATTGAGGGGTTGTTTAGATAAGACACCTCATGAGATAAGACGTGAGGTTCATAGGGAATATGGTTTATCAATGTCTTATGATCAAGCATGGAAAGGTAAAGAGAAAGCACTAGCTGAGATACAGGGATCACCTGAGCAATCATACATGTTGATTCCTTGGTATTGCAGGAGACTAACTGAAGTTGACCCGAAGACAGTGGCAAGATGGGAAGCTTGTCGTAACCATACATTTAATAGATTATTCATTGCATATGGATGTTCTGTTGAAGGATTCTTAGGAGGATGCAGACCAATTCTTTATGTCGATGGAACTCACCTTAGTGGGCCGTATCGTGGGACAATGTTATCTGCATCTGCGCTTGATGCTGATAATCAGCTATACCCTGTTGCCTATGCCATAGTGAGTGGGGAGACTACTGATGATTGGACATGGTTTATGCAAAATGTGAAAGACATTTTAAACTCTCTTGAAGTGGTGATTGTGTCAGACAGACATAATGCAATAATACATGCTGTCAGAAATGTTTTTGGGAGTGAGAGGCATGCCTATTGCTATAGGCATGTTAAAGAGAACTTTAGTGCAGAGTATTCAAAGGTTTATAGAGGGCCGAGAAGAAATACCCAAATCAAGAAGGATGATGCTTTGAAGATGCTAGATGGGATTGCATATGCTAGATTGGATTGTGACTTCGAAAGAGCTTTAGCCAATATGCGATGTTTTGCCCGTGAATTGTTAACCTGGCTTGAAGAGCATGGTGATATTGATCGTTGGGCATTGTCACGATTCCCATTCAGAAGGTGGGAGAATATTACTACCAATTTGGCTGAGTCATTTAATGCATGGCTTGTGAAAGAGAGGAAACATCATGTGTTGACATTGATAAATGAGCATAGAGAGAAGCTAGCAAAAAAACTGTTTGCTTGCAAGAATGCAATTACCTTGTGGAAAAATGGAGTGGGACCTAATATAGAAGCAAAGTTAAAGGAGAATGTGTTGTGTAGTGAAGGGATGCTGGTGTTGCAATATTCTGAACACACATTTGAAGTTCAAATTCAAGAAGTTCGTGTTGGTGTAAATATTGTTTTGAAAGAATGTGCTTGCAAGGGTTGGCAAAGCTGTGGTGTACCATGCCCACATGCATGTGCATGCATTAAACATGTGAATGGTAATGTGTACGGATATGTGGAAGAATGTTACTTAAGTTCAACACAAGAGAAGATATATATTAGAACAATGACGCCAATGAATACACATGACATGCCAAAATTAAATGACTTACGATTCAATGATTATCAGAATGAGATCTTCTTGTGGCCCCCCACCACAAGCCGTCCGCCTGGCAGACCACGCACGAATAGGCGGGAATCTCAATTCCAAGGCAAGAATGTCTATAAATGTTCAAGATGCCATCAGGAAGGGCATACTCGACGAAGGTGCAAGAACCCAAATCCTTATTGACCTCACCTTCTTCAAGTATACCAATCCAATGCATGGTCCAATATGTTAGCTAGTTACTACCTTTTGGTTTTGTATATAGCCTTTTGTCTCCTCATGATTTTTGGAATTAGGGGTGAAATACAGTGGTTAATGCATTATGTGAAGACTTTTGAAGATGTATTTTGTGTTGTATTTGTGTTACAAGTGATTTATTTCCTCGTTGTTGTAAATGTAAAATTGTTATATATTAGCACGATATGTTAGCCAAACTGCGATTAAATATTATTGTCATTATAAATGTTAAATTTTATGTTGTGAACCTATTAATACTCAACATCTTTTGATCATTCATGTGGAAGAGACATTGAACAAACGGAAGAGTGCTTGCACATAGGGAAGAGTTTTTGCACATGAGGGAAGAGTTCTCGCACATAGGGAAGAGTTGTGGCACATGAGGGAAGAGTGCTTGCACATAGGGAAGAGTTCTCGCACATGAGGGAAGAGTTCTCGCACATAGGGGAAGAGTATCGCACATGAGGGAAGAGTTCTCGCACATGAGGGAAGAGTTCTCGCACATAGGGGAAGAGTATCGCACATGAGGGAAGAGTGATTGCACATGAGGGAAGAGTGCTTGCACATAGGGAAGAGTTGTGGCACATGAGGGAAGAGTGCTTGCACATAGGGAAGAGTTCTCGCACATGAGGGAAGAGTTCTCGCACATAGGGGAAGAGTATCGCACATGAGGGAAGAGTTCTCGCACATGAGGGAAGAGTTCTCGCACATAGGGGAAGAGTATCGCACATGAGGGAAGAGTGATTGCACATGAGGGAAGAGTGCTTGCACATGAGAAAGATCTTTCGAAACATGTCTTGCACATGAGGGAAGAGTGCTTGCACATAGGGAAGAGTTGTTGCACATGAGGGAAGAGTGCTTGCACATAGGGAAGAGTTGTTGCACATGAGGGAAGAGTGCTTGCACATGAGGGAAGAGTTGTTGCAACACTCTTCCCTCATGTGCAAACACTCTTCCCTCATGTGCAACAACTCTTCCACATGTGCAAGCACTCTTCCCTATGTGCAAGCACTCTTCCCTCATGTGCAACAACTCTTCCCTATGTGCAACCACTCTTCCCTCATGTGCAAGACATGTTTCGAAAGATCTTTCTCATGTGCAAGCACTCTTCCCTCATGTGCAATCACTCTTCCCTCATGTGCGATACTCTTCCCCTATGTGCGAGAACTCTTCCCTCATGTGCGAGAACTCTTCCCTCATGTGCGATACTCTTCCCCTATGTGCGAGAACTCTTCCCTCATGTGCGAGAACTCTTCCCTATGTGCAAGCACTCTTCCCTCATGTGCCACAACTCTTCCCTATGTGCAAGCACTCTTCCCTCATGTGCAATCACTCTTCCCTCATGTGCGATACTCTTCCCCTATGTGCGAGAACTCTTCCCTCATGTGCGAGAACTCTTCCCTCATGTGCGATACTCTTCCCCTATGTGCGAGAACTCTTCCCTCATGTGCGAGAACTCTTCCCTCATGTGCGATACTCTTCCCCTATGTGCGAGAACTCTTCCCTCATGTGCGAGAACTCTTCCCTATGTGCAAGCACTCTTCCCTCATGTGCCACAACTCTTCCCTATGTGCAACCACTCTTCCCTCATGTGCAAGACATGTTTCGAAAGATCTTTCTCATGTGCAAGCACTCTTCCCTCATGTGCAATCACTCTTCCCTCATGTGCGATACTCTTCCCCTATGTGCGAGAACTCTTCCCTCATGTGCGAGAACTCTTCCCTCATGTGCAACAACTCTTCCCTATGTGCAAGCACTCTTCCCTCATGTGCAACAACTCTTCCCTATGTGCAAGCACTCTTCCCTCATGTGTAATCACTCTTCCCTCATGTGCAATCACTCTTCCCTCATGTGCGATACTCTTCCCCTATGTGCGAGAACTCTTCCCTCATGTGCGAGAACTCTTCCCTCATGTGCGATACTCTTCCCTCATGTGCAAGACATGTTTCGAAAGATCTCCCTCATGTGCGATAACTCCTCCCTCATGTGCGAGAACTCTTCCCCTATGTGCGAGCACTCTTCCCTCATGTGCGAGAACTCTTCCTTCATGTGCGAGCACTCTTTCCTCATGTGCAATAACTCATCCCTATGTTGCACATAGGGGAAGAGTTCTTGAACATAGTGCAAGAGCTTCCCCACAAGGTTTAGTGGCACTATTTTCTAATTTACTTACCCACAAGATCTGTTGAAGAAATTGACTTTCCTAAGAATGTTTTCGCAAGTAAGGAGTAAGTGGTGCACATAGGAGAAAAATGTTTGTAGACCATACGTAATATACAAAACAAGTACAAGTGTACTAAAGTTGTATATACATAATTGAGTTTCATTTACATTGGAACAAAAGATGATGACAAACTACAATAAGAACAAAATAAATACAAGGTGGACTACTTTCTCCTTGTTTTCGCAGGTTTCCAACCTTCAATGCCACGCATGACTATGTCTCGATATTTATTCTTCTCATGAGCTACTAACCACCAGACGATATCAACCCGCTTTTGATCCATGTCTTCCTGCACAAACACGTTCGTAGTCAAATAAACTGTAATTGTAATAAGTAATATACCAATTTACTCACGTTAGGCATAGTGAAACCATTCCACTCGGGCTTTCTAATATTTTCCCAGCTTTGCAACCAAGAGATCACATATATTCCACAGTCCCATCTACACAAAAATGAAATAACAAAACATCAAAATGTCATCCATTCATGCATACATTAACAAAACATCATGTCCAATAACTCACCCATTGTTCTGCTGTTGAACAAGACCAAATCTAAACTCAATGTAGGGGTTGTATCCATATATGTCACGATTAAGGTGTGCAAGTAATTCACCAAAATATTTACTCTGTCAAAATGAAAAGTTCAATAACCATAGCTTATGGTTCACATGTAAATAATTTGAAGTTTAAAAGGATGAGGGTTTGCATACCACTTTATGTCCTACGTCCCTCTTTGCATTAAGAGCAGTCTGCCCACTTGGAGTGTTGAAGTCGGGCAGCAAAGAGTCAAGTAAGTACACCGTGAGCTCTTTCTTCACAAATACATAACAAAACCAGTGATGATCACGAACCACAGGCGCGAACACAAAATCACACTCTGATAAATTGTATCCTAATTTGTTAGGGTCAATGAATCTTGTGTGATTGTCAACCTTCCACTTGTCTATATCTCCCAACATGCGATCCTTATGCAATGTAAATGACAATCGGACGAGTTAGTAATATTACACATAACTGAACAAAACACGATTACGATCTTTATGCAATGTAAATGACAATCAAATGAATTAGGTTAGACTCACCATAAAAAGAGGCTGGAAGATATGACGTGTAACGCGTCCTTCATCACTATATTTTTGTTCATCGACCAAAAGATGTGAAATGAGTGTTACAACCTGCAATGTTAGTTGATTAGCACTCTCATGTGGAGTGTAAGTTATTATAACGTAAAACTTAAGTAGAATGCTCAACTTACACATTCGCTTATCCATCCCCTACGGCTGAAGCAACTCAGTTCGGTCTTCTTCAGAAAGAATTCACGAATTTCTACATATAACTCTTGCCCAACTATCGGGTTAGTCCTACGTGTGCAGTACTCATACAACCGCTCCTTTGCATTAGGTCTCCCTGTCTTCCCTATTTCTGGGAGGAATGGTGAATGTATTGCAGGTCTTATTATCCTCTGAGACCTTCTCAAAGGCACCATATCATCATCACAGTCAATATTCGTAACTTCCTCCTGATGATTATAGGGAATAACCTGAAGTGGCACAAATGACGATGAATGTGATTCCTGATTATCATAATTGATGTCATCTTCACCTTTCCCTTTATCATGCGTTTTTTCTCTTTCATGGTCATCAACATGAACTTTAACATCACTCACACTTGCATTTTCGGCATTACCCTTCCTTTTAGCACTTTTGTTGTTTGTGCCCTTAGGAATAGATTCAACTTGGACTTGAGTTTCACTTTTTTCGTCATCCACAACAATATTAACCTTGACCTCACCATCATTGCCAATTTTTTGCTCCATTGCAGCTTCCATCTTTAACAACTCAGTTGCAACACTTTCAGCGACCTTTCCCATAATCCGACAATACATCTGTCTAGTTCTCTACATGAATCACAAATAATGCTCAGTCAGTGTCAAAGTGTGTACAATAAAACCAAAACAAATGCAACCACAGTAAGAAATTTATAGCTTACCAATTCTTTGAATATCGTGACTTCAGGAAGCTTAAGTGTGCAATCAGTGTCACATGTTGTTTCGTCATCCTCACGCTTTGATTTGCATCCAAAGTTATCTGGGATCGAAGGCCCACATGAAAATAGAATCCCCTTATCACTCTCACACTCCAGCTTCACTGCTTCTTTTATCCTTGCATCATTCCAATAATGTAAAGCACATTCAGCCGAGGGGACCTCTTGACCATCCAAGGGAAACGTTTGGAGAAACATGATCTGCAACCAAAGTACTCAGTTTAGAACCATAGATTATATATTCAATTTTCAAAACAGAGAATCTTGATACGTTACATTACTTACCATGACGAAATAAATGCAACCCCCGATACACTTGCTTGTCACTCCTTCTTTTAACACATTCTTATAATCTGTGACCTCCTTCATCACCTCATTGATCACAAACTTACACCAATTAAAACCACCTAAACTAGTGTTCTCACAACATATAATTTTCAGTAATCGGTGGCTAACACCTCCATTTTTTGAAGGACATAACAATGTCCCTAAGGTGTATAGAACGAGCAATGGCTCAAACAACTCTTCTTCTTCCCTTGAAACTATCATCCCCTTGATGTCTGAGAACCTTTTATTTGCAAGCTTTTCCTTCAACTTTTTAAATTGCTCACAATTTGCATCATGTTCCTCTTTGATCTCACTCCCTTTATTAGGCAAACCCATTAAATCTTTTACATCCTGTTCAACAATTTCCCTCCTAAAGTTTCTTACACATATTGAACAACTTGTAGGGTCAATCGCTTTAACCAATTCCCCACAGAGTGCATGAGGTATCTTCGTACAAGTTACTTCTAATATTTTATGAAACCCAATTTTTTTAGCCTTCGCCGTCAACATTGCATCATTTCTCACAAATTGTGCAAATTCCACAAATTGTTTTAGTGAGGATCGTGTCTGCACCTCCCCTTCTTTGATTGAAGATGGACATCCTATACGATCTCTACCCTCCTTAGCCCTTTCGGAATACTTACTTTTTTCTTCCTTTGACAATTTTTTCCATGCCTCCCTCACTTCTTGATCTGCGTCTTGTATTGTCTTGTGTTTCCCTTTCCTTGTTTTATCAGACCAGTATTCACGCTTGAACAATTGTGCTCCATTCAACCTTGCCTTCCCACCTTTTACTCCTTTCTTTCCTTTCCGTCCTGTTCTTTTCACCATGATGTCTTACAAACTGTTTCACTCTCTCAATATAGTCTATATAAATGATATCACTGCACATGTTTATAAACATTCAGAACAATGTACGATAAGGATAGTAATAGTATGAAGGAACAGAAGGAGCAGCAAAATGAAGAGAAGGACAAGAGAAAATCAGAAAATCATAAAAAAATAAGGCAGAAACAACAAAAAGACTCTATCCTATAGTGTAGAGAAGGACAATCCTTTCACTAGCTAGAATTAGTGTATCCTATAAAGGAAATGGAATGGAATTGATGCATTTCCCATTTCCTTTCTACAAAACACTTTTCCTCTGTAAAACTTTGCCACGTAATTAACTGTGACTAACTACTGCATGTTCATTGTGACCCCAACAAAGAATCATTAGTAGAAGCAAGTCACTAGAGAATGACTATTCTTTTCCTGTTAATATTTTTTGGCAGGAAATGGCCTTATATACATGTATAGGAGAATGGATCTGTTTTTGAAACGATAAACTAGTGGGCAAACTGAGTCAATAATTAACCAAAAGAACAAAGGAAAAGCGAAGTTAGAAGCAAACAATACCTCCACACGATCCCATCCTCCTTTTCTGAACCCTGTTTTGAGGTTTGTAACTAGCACAGACCCTACAGTTGCTGCATGCTTTCCAGAATAATCTGAAGACTTGTGCAGAACCATAAAAAATATAGATCCATGAGAAGTGATTAGAAGTCCAAATAACCACAGGAGGACATGATTGAGAAAAAGGGGGTTGGAAGGGACAGTGGTTTTTTCTCCTTCCTAATAAATGAAGTGAAGATAACACTGCACAGACCTTTCAAGAATTTTCGAGCTTCTTCTTTGTTAGATGGCTTTTCCCTTATCATGCCTTCGTGGACAACCACCTCCAAATCATTTAACAACAAATGTTAGGCACATGCAAGTTTTGCTCAAACAAAGAAAAGAAAGTTGCAATTCTTATGTTGAAGGAGGTTGTCACCAGTTGGCCTTTTATTAATGAGGATACAGAGCATAGAAGTGCAAGTTTGGGCACTTGAAAATGGAGGTTATTTAGGACTGCAGCCAAGAGACCAGGATATACAAATTAATTGAACAGTCTAACTATTTTTGGGCTGTTAATAACCTTAGTATTTTATGATACGTCAAACTGGCTAAAGGCTTCTTTTGCCACTGTGACACAATGACAAAGCTGATGGCATTTTATGATAGCATTATTGCAATACTGCCTTTGGGAGATCGAATTCCTAAGGACATGATAATTTATGCACATGGATAAGCAGATGTACAAGGATGATCCAGAAAAAAAGAGTTAATTAGAAGATATGGTGTGTACTTGATCAGAAGTAATTAATAATGTTGGCTCAGCATCCTTTATGAGGTCATCAACGGGAAGCCTCTTTAAAATATCTTCTGCCTAAGTAAAAATTAGGATCAGCTTCAGCTAAAGTAAGTACCTGAGGATTAGCTTCAGGACAACAGGCTAAGAATAGCATTTTGCAAGATGTAAATTATCATACAAAATCGGCAGATAAGAGCAAAAGCAGAGAAAAATCAGAAGCAAACCCATGCCAGCACTGAAACAGGATATAAAAATGCGACTGACCATAGAGTACAGAATCAGAACCAAGAGAGTATGAATAAACATTGCATAATCTTCCATTTGCATTCCATTCTCAGGGAAGTACCAAGTGTCAGTGCAACTCTGAATTTTAGGTGATATTTGTCTCATTCCCATTAAGCTTCTGACAAGAATGACTCCATTAGACCCAGAATATCACAATCCTTTCACTAGCTAGAATTAGTGTATCCTATAAAGGAAATGGAATGGAATTGATGCATTTCCCATTTCCTTTCTACAAAACACTTTTCCTCTGTAAAACTTTGCATTAGTCTACTGGCTTTAAAAGAGAATTAGACTACATTTGTAGCTTTCTTTATTGCTATTCAGCAATAAAAAATAGACAGATGCGCAGAATCATTGGCATAAAAAATCAGATAACTAACAGCTTCCACTTTATGAACAAGACAAAGATAATTACTAAGAATCTCCATTTTACACAATACAACCAACAGCATAAAACAAAACGAAATTTGTCAATAGTAATCAGAGTCAGCAGATAACATGAGCTCGGTAAACACAAAATGAATGTAGTCCGAAATTAGGTACTACATATAAGCATTAAGCACACTAAATTCCGATTAGTTCAACTGGAACCGCAAACGAAAGACATTATTATGATAAACAGAAACAACCTCTTGATATAAAAGAACAAACGGGATTAATGGTGATGATAAAATGAAGAAAGTGAAAAACAGAACCATAAACCTCGGATCTTGGGTGTTCTTCAGAGCGCTACTACTCGGAGACGCCGCTGCCGCCGCCGCTGCCGTGCCCAACAACTCTCGACACCGCAAAAGCAACACACCGCCGCAAGAATGCAACAACCCTAAGACCTCGCCTCGCCGCCACAGCAGAAACCAATCTTGCACCGCCGCCTCCAATACGCACACTCCGCCACCCCACACTCTCGTCCGATTTTCTCCACCGAGTTCTCCCTTCCCTCTTCAACTTCGCGCGCCTTCAACCAAATCAAAAACATTCGCTCGTTGTGTTTCGCCCGACATCACTGCTTCTATTCCTTTTTCTTTTATTTCCCTCTCTTTTCTCATTAAGGGCATTGAGGTCTTTTCCTGCTGCGAAATTAATGACAGATTAGGTTAGGTCCCATTTAGCAAATATTAAGCTAATGAGGTCTTTTATAACAATTTTCCCAAGCATCTATATAACCCTTTTAATGTAGTAATAATGGTATCTAGCTACAAACTAAATCAAAATCACACGCTGAGGGTCTCGTAGATACTCTGCGAGAAATAGGAAGCAAATGGTTTGGGTTTCCTGCTTAAGACCCATTTGACGTCTTCGCATGTAATAGAAATCTGTCAAAAGGCTGCAAGGCAACGTGGATCTCAGGCACACACAGAGAGGACAACCTGTGAACTGTCGTACTGCTTTATGGTGGGTTTGGGCAATCGTGTGCTTAAATCTTAGCTTGTGTTTGGATTAGTTTTTGATAATGATTTTTACGTTTTACGAAGTAAATGTATGAAAGGAGTTTTGTTTCGGGTTACATAAACTTAAGTCTGGGATCTTCCCAAACACTCACTTAGAGGACACTGGAGGAATGGTTGCTGCCCGCTTGTATCTTCCTTCTTTAATTGAACATGATCCTGTTAATTATGTATATACTCACTTTATAGAATACATAAGTGTATTCTTAAATTATTATTGTGTTTAATTATTATTGAGAAAGTATCAATAGGGGGTATTTTAGGAAGAAATTGATAAAAATTAGAATTTTGTCCTATAATTAAAACCAAGATCAACTTCTAAATGTTGTCTTATAATTAGGATCAGAAAAAATAATATTTCTTTAATGTTTATAATGGTCACCTGAATGTATATTAAGGTGACCTCCTCAGTTGTCCACACCCCTACCTGCCAGGCCATCCTTAAATATATCAAGATATTGGATTAAATTTATTGTTTATTGTCTGAATTTTGTTTTAGGAAAAAATTTTTAACAAATTTTTTTGGGAAAATTCCAAAAAACGACACTCAAAATATACAAAAGACAAATCAGTACAACGAAATTCAGAAATGACAAATCAGGCGGGTGTCAGAAAAAGGAGGAATCTGTCCTTTTGAAATTTCGGCCAAATTACGAAAATGCCCTTCAGCCCTCAGTCGCAATAACAACATGATCATCGGAATTAACACCTTCGGATTCGGTATTAACACTTCACAAGTTTCAGGGCCAATAACAACACTCACCTCGCCATTAACACCTCATGATTCGCCATTAACAACTCCGATGTTGTTATTGCGACTGAGGGCTGAAGGGCATTTTTGTAATTTGGCCGAAATTTCAAAAGGACAGATTCCTCATTTTTCTGACACCCGCCTGATTTGTCATTTCTGAATTTCGTTGTACTGATTTGTCCTTTGTATATTTTGAGTGTAGTTTTTTGGAATTTTCCCAATTTTTTTAAAAAAATAAAATATATGATATTTGTTATGTCATTATAATGTTAGTTAATCAATCCCAGCACAAATAATTTAATTAAAGAAATGTACACATATAATTAACAGGATCATTTTCAGCACGAGTGTGCCTTCCAGTGTCGTTAACACATTATATTGTTTCAATTTTTGATATAATCAAGTTACATTTTGTTTGTTTTTTTTTATTTTAGCCTACGCAACTAATTCTGATAAGATATGAAATGCGTTTAATTTTTTATTTTGGTTGATGAAGTTTCTTTGATACAGCTTTTTTTTCCTGATTTTTTAACATGCATATTGGCCCTTTAACCCTTTTATATCATTAAGTTTTTTTTCCTGATTTATATAATATAAATCAGGAAAAAAAACTTAATGATATAAAAGGGTTAAAGGGCCAATATGCATGTTAATAATTTACATCACGATATAATTTAGCCGGATAAGTTTATTTATATATTTTTATTATTTAATATTATAATAATGTTTTGTAAAATGAATTTTAACCATTAAATTTTATAAAAAAAATTTGACCTCTTTGCCCTTCCCACTTGGACTTTGACAATTCACCTTTTCCATGCGCGCTCGTTACCGCGCATTTGGATTATTTCTCCAAGTAGACTTGACGGAGAAGAAGGGAATGGCGCCGTAATTGACAACTGTGACAAAATTCTGGTGGATTAGTGTGTTCGAGGCAGGGCTCGGATTTGATCAACATAAATCTCATCTCTCTTTTCATCAAGCCTTTCGATTAATTACGCTTTGAATTAGAGCATTATTGAATTGATAGTTTTCTTCGTCACTCCATTCACTTGTTTTGGTTTCCTCGGCCGATGAAGAAGAAACCACGGCTGCTATAGTAATCGGCGGCCGCCGATTCCGGTGGGGTTGCAATCAGTCGGCGAGATTTTTTCTTTTTTGATAATCGATGCGATATACGCGCTCTTTGAGTAACGTGGCATTATGACAGCGGCAAGATTAATCTAACGGCTAGTTTTTAAAGCTGCATTTCTCTTTTTCTTTTTGCAGGAGCAGTGAATCTGAATTTTTCAGGGCATATGAATATTATCACTCGCTCCCTAGTCGCCACTCGCCAGCTCCAACGGACCTTTCAAGGAGGAATCCAGTATTGAAGGAAAAGGCTTTTTTCCCTTTCTTTCTCATATTCTACTTGTCACCGCGCTGTGAGAGAAGCAGATTTAGCCTTCGACTTCGAGCTCACCGGGCAGTACCAAACTATTCAGAGCTGAGCAGGTTCGGTTTTTGTTCTTTTAAACTATGTTTTGAATCATCGATTGTTCTTCGAATGAGGTATTTTGGTCTGATGCTCCTCTCATCTTTTCCATGGTTGCATTTCATTGCGAAAAGCAAGAATAAATAAAATAAAAAAATGTGACATTGCATAGCTTTTTAAGGATGCATGAGTTCAGATGAAGCTGGTGAGAGAGAGAGATCATGCAAAAGTACTAGAATAATCTGGTTATCAGTGCCGCCATTGGTCTTGGTCTATTTCTTCTACCATGTTGCTCTAACTCCTTTTCTACTGTTTTTTTTTTTTTGGGCCAAAAGAGTCAATTTTATCAACACTGTATTTTGATTTTTGAAAACCAATCTCTCTCTTTTGAAATTATTTTTTGTCATATTAGAGGCTAGTTTTAGTTTTTCTTTATTATAGATAATGCTCGGTGACTAGTAAGGTTGAGAGAGAGAGAAAATTGGAGTGGCTGTGATTTCTTAAATTACGTTGTTTTGGCTGGTACCTGTTGCACATTCTTTTGTTGACATTCCTCGTCTGCTAGTTTTATATATGAAGAATTGCTTGCTGCTTTAGGTTTCAATTACAATGCTTGTTTTGGGACTTAATGGGTATGTAAAACAAGATTCCTTATACAGACTATTAACAGTTGTTTGCTTTTTAGGGCTGATCTTATTTGCAATGGCTGCTTCCTCCTCTCTTTTCTCCAGCATGATGCATAAAGAGGCACCTGCTCTGAATATATTAAAACACTCTAAAGATTCATTATGCTGTCATTGGAATACCTCATACAAGTCACTTAATCATTTGAAGCCAATGTCACAAAGAAACCGCATCCATTGTCAGGCTCTGAAAATTAAACACCCATCATCCTTGTCAGTGGGGCAGAAATTTCAGCTTGATGATGTTATTGAAGCACAACAGTTTGACAGAGACACTCTAAATGCCATATTTCAAGTTGCACGAGAGATGGAAAACATTGAGAAGAATTCACCTGGTAGCCAACTTTTAAAGGGTTATCTTATGGCTACCCTATTTTATGAGCCCTCTACTAGAACCAGACTTTCATTTGAGTCTGCCATGAAAAGATTAGGTGGTGAGGTTTTAACAACTGAAAATGCAAGAGAGTTTTCATCGGCAGCCAAAGGAGAGACACTAGAAGGTGAAATTTGTACTTTACACTTCAAGTTCCTCATGGATGTTTTTTTCTTATGGTTATCATATTTGCTTGCAGATACAATAAGAACAGTTGAGGGTTACTCTGATATAATTGTTATGAGGCACTTTGAAAGCGGTGCTGCCAGAAGAGCTGCTGCTACAGCTGGCATTCCAATAATCAATGCAGGGGATGGTCCTGGGCAGCATCCCACCCAGGTATGCCTGAAATTGACAGGGTATAGGACACTGCAGCAAATTTGTGCTTCAAAAAGAATGACACAGAGACTAGACAAACAATAGGTTGTTCTGCTAGGAAAACCAGTTTAGGCTACTTATCTCTTCTTCATTTTTTCTTGTCATAGCTTCTTCTATTTCTCCAAAGGGTCTTACCTTTTAAAGTAAAGATTGACCCAGGACCGGAGATAGAACAGTTCTTTTAGAATGAATAACCTTGAAGGTCAAAGTCTGTGTCTTTACTTCTTCTTATAGGAGTATGAGCTATGTCCATTTGATCTCTGAGGACCTAGAGTTAATACCAGAGAGGAATATCGCTATGTATCCATCTTTAGAGAGAAATTAATTTAGGATGAGGGAGTTTTATAGCCCTTGCTGTGGAATGACCAAAGTTTACATGCCAAATGTTGCACTCAGAGACATTGTTTTAGGCAGCTTTCCACCTCGCTTAAAACTTTCCCCTTTACTCTTTCTTCTTCAGGTCTTTTATGTGTGTGTGTGTGTGTATTGATATAGAAGACTGAGATTGTAACTAATTGTAACTTTTGGGTATGTCTTGAGTGAGTCTTGCGTTTTTAGAGCCATTATGAATTGTATATTATGGACTTCCTTTTTACAGTGTTTCAATTACCTTTTCTATTCTTCTAAAGATGATTATAGGTGTTGTGAACCAAGGAAAAACACCTGGAAGTATTTTTCCTTTTTCACTTGTTTTTATATTATTTTCCTCTTAGATATTTGAGGTATATTTAATTTAAGGTCTTGTGTTATGTAGTGATTGAAGGTATAAAGGAAGTGCTATGTTGTATGGTCATTGACATGAATC
Organism: Inga leiocalycina; assembly: GCA_963242795.1. NCBI lineage: Eukaryota > Viridiplantae > Streptophyta > Magnoliopsida > Fabales > Fabaceae > Inga > Inga leiocalycina. The sequence goes on along the minus strand of OY725321.1, from coordinate 85,568,194 downwards.
AAAATGTCTCGTTGAGTTTGAAACACGTGTCAGACACAACGCAACTTTATTTTGACCTATTGCTTCATAGTTTATATGTGAAGCTGAGATCAATATGTTACTGCTTTTTCAAACTACACAGGCACTTTTGGATGTTTACACCATTGAGAGAGAGATAGGAAAGCTTGACGGAATAAAAGTTGGGCTTGTGGGAGATCTTGCTAACGGAAGGACAGTTCGCTCACTTGCATACTTGCTTGCCAAGTACAATGATGTGAAAATCTATTTTGTCTCTCCTGATGTAGTTAAAATGAAGGTACTTGTTTATCATACTTTAATTTTTGATTCAGCACAAACAAGGTTTAGGGAAGTTGCTAACATAATGGTTTCTCGATAATTATATTTTGGGCAAATTAACATATTTGGATCCCAAAATGATATCCCCTATTTTAAAAGCCTTCAAAGAGTATTTCACCTTCACATAAAAAGCTTTTCAACAGAGATAGATGCATAGTCTTATGAGAAAGTCGATCTGGTTGTTAAATGCCCAACTCTGTCACTGAAATGTGTCATGGCAATGCACAATGTCACCTAAGCTAGCTATAACTTACTGTTTTGGTACTCTGTTATGACATCTGGCTATTTAACAGTTACATCAGCCACATGTTAGACCATGTCATGCATTTCTTTAGATTGTCATAATATTGAAGATGTTATGCTCAAGGGAACTGAAACAAGAGCTTCAAATTTTGGAGGTTCAAACTGAAATAGAGTGTATTTTTAGAGGCCGAAACGTTAATCCAGTCTTGTATGTTCTCTTGTAGGACGATATAAAAAGCTATTTGACATCAAAGGGAGTGGAGTGGGAAGAAAGTGCTGATTTGATGGAAGTGGCTTCTGAGTGTGATGTGGTCTATCAAACTCGCATTCAAAAAGAGAGATTTGGTGAGAGGATTGACCTATATGAAGAAGCCAGAGGCAAGTATATTATAAATAAGGATGTTCTCAGAGCGATGATGAAGCACGCGGTGGTGATGCACCCTCTTCCAAGACTTGATGAAGTAAGCATGCTCTATTAAGTGTTTGATTCTGATCATACCACTTTTTAAGGACCTAAACAGTATTTCTTTTTATTGTTATTAACATATTTGCTAACAAAACACGTAAAGGAATACACTTCAGTCTTGTCCTTCACTAAATGGCTTCTGATTTTGTTCATGCAGGTCACAGTGGATGTTGATTCTGATCCCAGAGCTGCTTACTTCAGGCAGGCCAAAAATGGCCTATACATTCGGATGGCCCTTTTAAAACTCTTGCTTGTTGGGTGGTAAGGCTGCTTTCATCTTCAAAACCAATCGTGATGCTGATATCATAATTGAACTTTTTTTTTTCCCGCTTTGAAGTCTCCCTGTATTTTATTTTTCTTGAATTTGCAATGTGTTGTTTTCAAACATGCTAACTAAAAGGTGTCAACGAGGGGAGAGATGAACCGATGAATAAATCTATTACTTAAACTCCAATTTCTTGGTAGCTAAGAAATTCTCCTTTCTAGAAGTACCAAGGGAGAATATTATTTAGGTGTCAAGGAGGGGAAAGATGAACTAATGAATAAATCTATTACTTAAACTCCAATTTCTTGGTAGCTAAGAAATTCTCCTTTCTAGAAGTACTAAGGGAGAATATCATTTAGGTCTCAATTAGGAGAAATAATATATTGATAAGTCCCATAAGTTGTCAATGGTGATCTTTCACTGATCAATGGTAGCTCTTCACTTGTCAATGAAAACTTTTTTGATATTATTTTCTATAGTTGGAACTTTAATGATATGTTCCCTAGTATTAAATTACTGACTCTCTTTCTATTTCAAGCAGACTTTTTTTTTTTTTTTTTTCCAAATCAGCTTGCATTGTTATTAAATTCCTATTAAGTTAATTTACACAAGTTCATTGAGTGGAGGCCTAAACTATTAGCCCTTTAGTGGATCAATGGAGGATTCTTACTACAATTTGGGTATATGGAAATAAAATATTATCGATTAATTAATTTCAGGGGTTTTCATAAGGGTATTTAATTTGTAAATACCAGATGATCTTTTAATTAACGGTGACCCTTTTGAAATCATTTATACTCTCTCCTATCATTAATATATAAGATATATTTAGTTAATTTGATTAAATTAAGGAAGTCAGTTAATTAAGTTAATGGTGACTTTTTGAAATCATGTAGATAGTTTCAGGGGTTTTCATAAAGGTATTTAATTTGTAAATACCACATGATCTTTTTGTTAATGGTGACCCTTTTGAAATCATTTATACTCTCTCTGATTCTTAATATAAGATATATTTATTTTATTTGATTAAATTAAGAAAGTTAGTTAACTTAGTTAATAGGATATGTATTTTTTAAAACACCTTAGTTATCTTCTTTAATTCTTCTTTCTCTCTCCTCATTGATTATTTTTGAGGGAGTGTCAATAGGGGTAAATTAGAAAAAGACTAATAAATATGAAAAATATATATATATTATATTTACGATTAAGATTAACTTCCCAAATATATCCTATACTTCCCAAATATATCCTATATCTTGATAGAAGGAGTATCATTTACTGTCCTATGTAGGTACAGACTTTATAATTATATTTTATTATATTAAATTTGAGATTTTAATCATCATGCAATCAACACAGAAGCCAACACGAATATATATAATTTAAAGCATAGATAGTGTAGTTATGATGATATAAAGGGTAAATTGTGAAAAATGACCTCATTGGTAACTTAATTGCTAAATGGGACCTGAGAAGATGTCTGCACACGGAGGGAATATTTTGTGCACACATGGGAAGATTTTTGCACACATATAGGGAGGAATTTTGTACACAAAGAAGATCATCTATACATTAGAGAAGATATTCTCCACATACGGAAAATAATCTGCACGCGAGGTCGCATTTGACAAATAAATTGCGAATGAGTGATTTTTTCACCATTTTCCTTGATATAAATTGCTTACATCTTAATTTCATTTCTCATGGCTTTTCTCACATGCTACCCCACGTCGCGAGATTGAATTTTAAAATTGATCCCGGACGTATTTGATTTCAATGAGATCTTGACCCTTAACTGATACTGTTAATTAATCTGTTATTATTTTTTTACATTTTAATAATAAGAGTTCGATTTATCAAAATCAAAAGAAGAGTTCGAATTTGAATTGGCAAGAGAACAATGGACTAGGGCTATTTAAATAATCAGAAAAAAGTTACACCATACAAATAATGTTTTTAAATTAGATAATCATTGAATCAATAAAAATGCTTGTTTAAGTTAGGGGTGGACAAAAATCCGATGGTTCGATCTGGTCTGGTCCAAATAAGTAACATAATAGAATTGGACTAGACCCGACCAGACTGATTAGTCTAGTTGTTGGACTGGGTTCCAGATCAATGGACCAGACCACTTGGACCAGTCTAGTCTAGTCTAGGTAAATTTTTTAAAAATATTTTTGTAATTTAGATGTCACTTTTTATTTTTTTTTATTTAATGTTGTTGGAGGTTTTTTAAAGATTTATAAGTAATTTTTATTTTTTATGATAATTTTTATATGATTATAGGTATTTTTATTATTTTAGTTGTATTTATCATGTTTAAATATTTTTTCCAACATATTATTTTCTTGTTATTGAATGTTGTTAGATATTCTTATATATTTATGATGTTTTAATTTTATGTGATGTGTTTTATATTATTATAGGTATTTTTATGGTCCTAATTGTATTTAATAGGTTCAAATTTTTCCTTCTAAAGAGGAAAAAACAAAATTTTAAAAAAAATAAATTTAGGTCATGGACTACCTGGATTAATCTAGGTAGTCGTCCTCTCCAGACCAAACATCGGGTTGATATCAAATTCGGTCTAGTTCAATCTATGCTCATCCCTAGTTTAAGTGCTATCTGGATATCCAAAATCACCTTTTTAATATTTTTATGTTATGCAAGACGAAAATTTCCTCACATATTTATTTTATATAGCAAAATTAATTCTGAAAAAATGAAATGGTTATTAAAATGATCATAACTAATTAATATATTTTTAACGTCATATGTGAAGGTGTGCGGTAAATATTAATTTTAATGAATTATATTATTCCATTATTTATATCTTGATCTTTTAATTTTAGAAAGTATATTTTTAGTTCTCTAATCTAAACATGATTATTTTAACAAAAAAATGTTGACATTAAAATTTTAAATGGGGTTACTATCATCTTTGGTCTCTCAAATTTGCTCTCATTTTAGTTTTGATCCTTCAAATTTCAAACCATAGATTTTGGCCCCTCAAATTTCATTTGATTTAAAACATTAATCCCTATAACTCAATAAAAACTTGAATCATTTTACCTCTATTTGAATCAAAACCAATGGTTTAAAACTTAAAAAACCAAAATCAAAATGAAGGTGAACTTGAGGGGCAAAAAATAGTACTAAACCTTTTAAATATTGAAAAAATATTTTAAAAATGATGTTATATTAAGTTTAATTTTTTTAAAACAATAGAAATTGGCACAAAACAATCATTATTTGATATTAACATTGTTAAGGTTAAAAGACATACTATTACTTATTGATAAAAAAGGACATATTAATACTTTATACAATGAAGAGAGCATGCTAAAAAAACTCATAAAAAACAATAATTAAAAAATGTACTTTTTGCCTTTTGTTTACAATAATGCTCATAACTCACTTATAAATAATTTAATATATTTAGAAGTGCCTTTCTTTTGCCTTAATTCCGTATTGGTTTCAATACAATGCCCCAAAAATTGGAAGCAAGCTTGAATGTACCAATAGAAGATTGTGTTTTAAACTTTTAATGTTTGCTCATAAATGCCTAACAATAATGCCCTTTTCACGTGGGCATGAAAACGAAAACGAAAACCTCAATAACCTTTTTTTTATATGAAGTAAATGCTCGTCTGGAATAATTTATTTTTAGGTAATAAATGTTTATAAATCGTGATTCACGATATACGAGGTAAGTATGTGAAAGGAGTTTTATATCGGCTTGCGTAATAAGCATTTATATTCAAAAAATAAGTGTTCCCAAACATACACTAAATTTTTGTGCCGAAGAAAAAAGTAGCCAAGCATTATTATTGTTCAATTTTTAATTGATAGTCATCATTAAACTTTTCTTCATTTGCAAATATTTAATAATTAATTATTGTTTCATATGTCTTCTTTCATTTATTCTTGTTAGATACAAGATTGCATATAATGATGTCATTTTGAATGAAGGAATATAATGATGTGTTGTGCACAATTATAAAATTGAAGAATATGTTCTTAAATTATTGAAGAACCGTATCCAAAATAACATCTTTATCAAGTGCAGATCTTGCACGTAAATAAGAAAATTATTGAATGGTTTTTTTTTTTTTTATCGTTCAATCACTTTCATCATAGGCTCTCAAATTATTATAATATTTTTAATATGCACAACGAATTTAAATTGAGATTCAGAAAATGAATCCTACAAACAATGTATTAAAATCCAATCCAGGTCAGCTGATCATATTAGTACTTACTTTTTATTGTCTTAATTATAAAGAACAATATAGCATCTAACTTTTTTCTTTGCAAACATATATATCTGGTTATCTAAATTTACATCAAATTTTAATTTTATCTTTTTAGTTTTTAAACTGTATTTTTTTTAATGGGAAAATTACACTCAAATCCCAAAGAAGGAGGGAAATGAAAAAATGATCCTTTAAAATTGTAAAATAAAAAAATGGTCCAATTGACAACTTCAGGAGTGGACCTTGACGACTTCATGGAACCATTTTTTCATTTTGCAATTTTAATAAACCATTTTTTCATTTCCTTTTTCCTTAGAACTTAGTGTAATTTTCCCTTTTTTAATCAATTAATAATATTATTATTAGTCTCATTTAATAGAGAATGCTAATTTAGCAAATTTAAATGGGGACTCTTCTCATACTAATCCTAGACGCCACGTATTCTTTCCTTTCGTTTATCAAGAATATTACCCACAGCATCTGAGCAAGCTGCCTAGTAACCTTGTCAAAGTCAAAGTTACATATATTTCACCATTTGAAATATTGCATATTTACGGCTTTTACAATGATTATAATATATATACACACTCGATTTCTTATAAAGATGAACCACATTATTTGATGGCCATATATAGAAACTTTTACTATTAAAGAAACAAATGTTTCTTGACGGCGTTTGACAGAGTAAGAAGGAGACTTTCTGTTTCATTGGTGCTTCGTCCGTGGTTTCCTTCATCCTCGTGCACTCTGACATAATCTTTTTTTTTTTTTGAAAAATTACACTCAAGTCCTAAATAAGAGAAAAAAATAAAAAAATGATCATTTGAAATCTTAAAATAAAACAATGGTCCCAACAACTGGTCAATGACACCTTTGATGTTGTCAATGACCCCCACTGGGAATTGTTAATAGGACCATTTTTTTATTTTGAGATTTTAAGAGATCATATTTTTTTATTTTTTCTCTTGTTTTGCGATGACTGTAATTTCCCCCTTTTTTTTTGGGCCAAACTCTGACATAATCAATTGAATTGCGTGTTTCATTTTATTTTTAATATGGCATCAAAATCCAAAAATATGATAAAATCACCTTGACCAGGTTATTCATTGTACGTGGGCGAAAAAACAAAGTTGTACATTATAAAATATAAATATTATGGTTACATGCAGATTAATGGCTAAGTATTGGACAAGTATGTCCCACACTACTCTGACGCCATCATTTTATTTAAATAAATTTTTTAGGGTTAAATTACTATTTTGCCCTTAGAGTTGATGAGGTGCTTGTTTGGATTAGCAGTAGAAGCTGCTTTTCTAATATAATTTACGGCGTACGAGATAAGTATATAAAAGGAATTTTATCTCAACTTACGTGAATGTGCTTCTTCAACTCTAACCCAAACAAGCCCAAAGTGAGGCAATTTTGTCTAAAAAGTTTTTTTGGTTGCAATGTTGTTTCATAAGTTTCCAAATCGTAGCAATTTTACTCTAACCATTATCCCAGTTATGTTTAACCGTTAGTTGACCAAATATGTTGAGCTAGTAGTCCATGTGTCATGCATATCATTTTTGTTAAGTTACAAATTTACCCCGAAGTTTTCACTTTAGAATAATATTACCCTAGAAGTTTTAAAATTGTAACAATGATGCCCTAACAATTATCTAGGTAACGTTTGACTGTTAGTTAAACAAATATGTTGTGCTGGCAGTGTGAACAACATTAAAAAGGAAGAAGTTACATATAGAGGAGGAGCTCACTTTTGCCTAGAGAGTAATGAAGAAAAAGATTCAATCACTATATACATAACACATTAGGGAATATTACAGAAAATAAGGCCATCGAAAACTCTCTGTCACCGTACGCCAACGATGCCGAGATAGGCAAATACCCCTTTGACTTTCTTTTCATCGCACATGATGTTTTTACTTCTTTAATTATCTCTAATCCTTCAGACGGATACATTTTTTTAAAAAAAATTCTTATTTTTAAATCCAATAACTTTGAAAAAAAAAAGTGAATGATGCATGGACTTGCCAAATTAAGCATATTTGATCAACTACAGGTAAACTTAACTTGAATAACAATCAGGGTAAAATTGTTAAGATTTGGAAACTTGTGAGGCAATATTGTTTTTAAGTGAAAACTTCTAAGACAAATTTGTAAATAAACCCAAAACAAAAATGACGTGGATGATATGTGAACTATCAGCTCATCATATTTGGTCAGCTAACGGTTAAACTTAACTGGGATAATGTCCAGGGTAAAATTGTCATGATTTAAAAATTTTCAAAACAACATTGCACCCCAAAAAACTTCTAAGACAAAATTGTCTCACCTTATCAATTTATGAGGCAAAAGAGCCCTTTAACCCAATTTTTTATTAAAAATTTTATCAGCAAAAATAACATGATAAATTTTCACACACAAAAGGACCAGTAGTAATACTTTATAAACTTTATTAGCTCATGTAAACTTTTTTAAGGGGAACTTTTTCCCACTTTCTCCTAAATTATTCCACTGTTCACAAACAATTTTTGATATTAAATGGTTGTTTCATGAACTTTTTATTTCATTTTGATATTTTACCATTGGATTTTATTTTATTTCAATATTTATTTTATTATGAAAAATCATCCGAATCTTGAAAAAATGAATTTCGTACCCAAAAAAAACATACATGAAGCAAAATAAAGTCTTCTTAAAAATAGCAAGAGTTTTTAGAAATCACATTATACTTTGAAATTGAATCAAAATTCAATCAAGTCAAGAAATATGGTGTGAAATTCTCTTCATTTTGTTTCATTCACAAAATTCGTTCGAGGAAACGAGTTAAATTGTCTGAATCAACTTTACGATCACATTAACCAAAATTTTAACTATAAAAACATATATTTGAGATGAGTGAGAATATCAATATTAGGCTGTACGTGTGATGGGTAAATATATTTAAAAGTGATCTCTAAGCTCCTGAGTCCGAGGTTTAGGCTTGTATTCCTTTTATTGCCTTACTAAACCGAAATTTAATTATTTTTATGTAATTATTTGATTATGTTGGATTCATAGATTGATAGAAGCACTGTTTAGAGAATCGGATCGGACAGGCCGGTCACTCAGGCGAGCCGGATATATGCGTTGGACTGTTTTTATGAGCGAGCCATTTTGGGCCATCATTTATCCCTTCTTGGGCTGGAAACCAGACCATTTTTTCAAAAAGCGTCTAACCCAATAAAAATGCAACTTTTTTTTTGTTTTGCTACGGTTTTTTTTTAAATTTTGATGTTGCCAAAAAAATTAAAAAATGGCATATAAATTTTAGACATGTTACTGCATTTTATTTATATTATATGTTACTAATTTTAATAATCTGGTTTGTTGCAAACTATTTTATAAAGAGGGTCATTTCCTTAAGAAGATAATGACATTTATATGGTCCAAATGCCTTTCAAGAAACTCATGCTTGGATCAATCAAGAGCCTCCAATGTTTGACAAGTCATGAGATCATTTTTGTTAGTGCATTTGGTTAGGTTAATGATTAACTTAATATTTTTCCTTAAATGGTGTTTTGTGACTTTATTAACTTTTTATGAAGGGAAACTCCCATATAAAGACAGTTAAAATAAAGAAATCTTATATAAGGTTGGTAAAATCCACAAATCCTAAATTGAGTCAATGACCCAATTTAGGATAAATAAATGTTAGTTGATTTTCGATAATACCCCTAACCATAACCATGGTTTGAACAGAGGAAAAGAAAGGCCACTGATTATCAATGTCGCTCTCTCTCTCGTGTGCCCTGAGCAATGTGAATGACGCCATGAGAGTTCGGTCTTCTCTCTGTCGGCTTCCCTCTTCTGCAACAAATCCTCCGTCGTTATCTATTCCTTGCCACCTTAAGCCCTCTGCCTCAGCCTCATCTTCCTCGCCTTCCTCGCCTTTCCGCCTCCACCTCCTCCTCCCACCGCCCTTTCCAATTCTGCCTCCGCCTCGGCTCCTTCCTCCTTCTCCACCTCGCCTAACGGTGCGTCCTGCTTCATCTTCTATCCTCTGTGTGCTGCTTTTTTTAAATTTTCGATTTGATAAAGATACTGAGTTTCATCGGCATCGGGCTGATTTTTTCTGGGAGACCAAGAATAGATTTATTTGAAAAGGGGGAGCCTAATTAGGAATTTGTTTTACTTCGGAAAAGATGGAATTGCAGAATAACTTACAACCTGAATCAGTTCCGTTCTCTGTATTCTCAGATGAGGCTTCTTCCAACTATGATCACAAGGTATGATCAGCCTCTTGATACTCTATGATAGATCTCAAACCATAAGTTATACTTCTCCTCTTTGTAAGATGCTTTAAATCTTAGATATCGTAACTTTTCTGCAGAATGAAAGCATCAACGGGCACTACAAGAATGTCAAGTTTATGTGCGCTGATGTTACATCTCCAGACTTGCATATTTCTGAAGGATCAATTGATCTAATATTCTCCAACTGGTTGCTTACGTACCTTTCAGATCAAGAGATATTTTTTTTAAAAAAAAATTAATTCTATAAAAAATAGCGCAAACTTTTTATGGTAATAGCTGATGGAAATTACTCTTACACTTATATTCTGTTGTTATGCTTTCTTTTGATCGTTTCCTTGTGGTTCTGTTTCTATCTATAGTTGAAGATGCTTGCATTAATGAGTTTAGTTATTAAATAAGATTAATTCTTCATTTTTTTTTTCAAAGATTGAGTTGAATATCACTGTTTGATATTTGATGATTGGGTAATATCGCTTCCTTGCTCCCTATTTTCTGTTTTATAAAGGCTTTTATTTTTCGTTGATTTATCAGGTTGAGAAATTGGCAGAAAGGATGGTCAAATGGTTAAAGGTTGGGGATAGGGGTGTCCAAAGTATCCCGGTACCGGTCACGGAATTTTGATCCCAGAAATTTCCCGTCCCGGGCGGGACCGGGACCGGTCACATACCTTGTGATCCCGGTCCCGGTTTTTTTATTTTTTTTTAAATTTTTTTCTTAAAAACTAAGTTATTGTTTTATTTTTGTATTTTTTATCCCATAATTTAAGTTATCATTTGATAAAATGTGTATCACATATTTAGTTGGAGTTAAACTATATATATTGTGATACTAATCCTACTATATAATGTATAAAAATAATAATAAAAATGATGAAGGTGATCATAATAATAATAATAAAATGTTATTCTTCAATTCTAGATCAATTTGTGTGATTATTATGGCCTTATTAGATGTTAAATAATTACTTTAAACACTAGATTATAGAAAATTTAACTAAAATAATAATATTTTTTAAATTTAATTTTTTTAAAAAAAAACCGGGATTTCCCGGCTTGATCCCGATCCCGCCCGGGATTACCGGGACCGGGACCGGGATGCAATCTGCATCCCGGCCAAAAACCGGGACCGGGACCAGGAGTGGTAGATCCCGGTCCCGGTCCCGGTTTTAAACACCCCTAGTTGGGGGATATTTGTTTTTTAGAGAATCTTGTTTCCACCAATCTGGAGATTCGAAGAGAAAATACAACCCTACTCATTATAGGGAACCCAGGTTTTACACAAAGATCAGTTCACAATGGATGAAAGTAATTCATGATAAAGTGTGACTATGTAGATTCGAACAAAAAAAAACAGAGAGACACATGTAGAGACTCGCAATTAAGATTTGAGCACGCCATGGATTCTCGCATGCTACGCACTAGACTTCCCTGTGTTTGATTATTGCCTATCCTTTTCTTTTTTTTTTGGTCGATCCTATCCTTTTCCACCAAAACATATGAGCCCTACTTTTAATTACTTTCTTATGCGAAACACCGTCTTTAACAGCCTTTCCCTGGGCGATCTCGCGTTCAAGCATAGTCCACTATCCAATGAAAAAAAAAGATTAAGGAATGAAGATTTAACATTAGAACCAACTTACCGTATCCTTCTTTACCGATTTTCTGAGGTCTCTAATGAATTTTTTGCTGTTAGGATTCTTACGTAGTGCATAAACAATATAATTATGTCTTTAATTTTGCTTTTTCTTTTTAATAACTAAAGGATGTAGAGGTAATTTGGCCCAATTTCTAAATCCCTAATTATGTCATATAACCTAATTAATAATATGTTAAGTTTAGTAACCCAAATTATAATTTGGGTAATTCAACTGTCTTTATATGGGATTTTTCCTTTTATGAAATTAGACTACAAACTAATTGTAATATATATATATATATATATATATATATATATATATATATATATAATACTTTTAAATTTAATTATCACGTCACCGGTCCGATCGAACGGCTTGATCGTTCCAACCATTTAAATCATGACCCGCTGACTTTTTAGGCTCGACATGCGATCCAGCTTTTAAAACATTGGATAGAAGGTAGTTCATCTAAATTTAATATTTTAAGTTAATCTTGTTTCAAATTCAACATATTCTGGTACTACCTGTTGTATTAAATATAAGACTAAATTGACTTTTTTGAAGAGATTAAGGAAGTTAAATAAATTTTTTTTACCCGAAGAAAGTTAAATAAATTACTTAATCATATTATATATTGTGTACGATTAAATTATATATAAGTTTATAAGTCAAACAAATTTGTTTGGAGAAAAAAATAATAAATATAAATATTTTAAAATAATTTAATTAGTTTCATTAATCTTTCAAAAAAATTAATTAGATCTTATACTTAAAACTAAAGAGAGTATTATTTTTGTAATTCAGCATCCTATTTTTAATTTTTCTTTCCTTCCGGCATGAAACTTTTCTTGACAACGAAGCATAAAACACAAAGATCTGAAATAAAGTTAAATTATGTGAGAATTTGTCTAAAATATTTTAAGGGCAATAATAATAATAAAAGACACTCAATAATGCGTCAGGTACGGGCGTACGGCTGCTGTAACACGTGATGAGATGCTGCCCTGAACAGTGGCATTTTCAACATCTGATCTACGAGCTAAGATCATTTTTAAATATTCATTTCAAAATATAAAAATCAATTGTTTATTCCTCGTACGTAACATAGAAAGAGCTCATCTAATTTATTTAGGAGGCATTTTCAACATTATTTTATTTAAATTAAAAGAATCTATATAATGTTATTAATTATGTCTTATAAGCTATGTACTGAAACCGGACCGATCAGCTGGTCCGGTCCGGAAACCAGCGAATCGGTCAGTAAATCCATCCGATTTTGTTACTAACCCGACTTGTATTTAAAAAAAAAGGTTTTTTTCTTAGAATTTTATATTAATAAACCTAAAATCTTCAATTTCCTACTGGTTTAGTCCCGGGTTAGCTTCAATTTAATTCTGGTTTGACCCACTGACCTTTGATCTAATACTCCGGCTGGTTCAGTGACCGATCCGGGTTTAATTACCTTGTTTATAAGTTATAAATTTTCAATTTTATCCATATTTAATATACAATGTAAACAAAAATATAATAAAATAACATTTTAGAAATAATAAACTAGAGATAAAAGTATATATTCATGTAATAAATTTAATGATATATCTTTACTCTATAAATATTAAGAGTGAGGTATTCAAGAAAAATGGCGAGATTTTCCCATCACTTTTAAAATTGACAATACATTTATTTAATAATGAAAAATATACATTTTTCGTGCTACAGCTCCGAAAAATTATAATATCTTCATAACGTTTTTTATACAAAAAAACTGCAGCATCGAATTTTGCGTTTGTAAAAGTTTTTTTTTTTTTTTAAATTTTCTTCTCCATGACCACATGGGGTGATCTGAATCAAAAGACACAGTGATCCCGTCACCAGTCTCGGGCAAAAAAAAAAAGTCACAAGTCAACTGTGTTAGAACATAAAAATGGAGAAGAAGATTCCCTCAATTAAGCACTTGAAATGAATTTCAGAAAGTTGTTTGTTTTCTTAAGCCATTTTGCTTTGATGATCTTATTTATAAAACACTTTTAATTAAAGTTATCAAATTTAGGAGTTTAAACCAACTCATAATAGTGAAATAAAGTTGTATCATGAGCTCAGATTATAAACATATAAAGGTTTACTGTCATCATAAAATAGGAATTAATATTGTACAATTAATAAATTTAAATATAAAAAATGATAACACCTTGATATAAATATATCTTAAGTTTAAATAATTGAAATTAAATTCATTAACATTCATTATTTATTATATTTAACATAGAAATTTCAATAAAATCTACTCCTTCCGGTCTTTTCTATAAACAACTTTTATATTTATTGAGCAAAACGAACTAGTAGTTAAGATTAGTTAAAAATAATAATTATGGACAAAATATCATGTTTTTTTCCAAATATGCCCATATTTATGAAAAGAGCATAAGAGAGAGAACGAGTAACAAATATGAGAAATTATAAGTATAAAATATTAAAGAGAATGTGCAATAAATAAGTAAATGAAAAAAAATTAGTGGTGAGTGAAGATAATTAATATAAAGATATGTATTTAATATGGGTAGAAAAGGAAAAAGTAGTTTAAATTTTGAGATACATAGAAAAAGTTGATTCTAAAAGGGATCAACCCTAAAAGAGGGATAATGGCTTATAAAAAGGATAAAAAAAAGGAGTATATAGGAAGCCACTAAACATAGTCAAATAAAAAAAATTAACACGAATTTAAGAGTGAGTTAATACAGCTTTGTAAGATAGAAACATAAAAAAGGTAAATTTTGTGTGCAAACTTGTGAGTTTAATCGAATTTATGATTGACATGAGTTTTCCAACTATTCAACACAATTTTATAAGTTATAAACATAAAATCAGCAAATTTAGAGAGTCAACTTGTAAGTTTGAAAATAATACTTTCAACATATTTTAATGGAATTAAAAACATTTTAGACCTCGTTAATTTTATCTTAAAATCTAACACCGTTTCAACTATATTTATATTTAATACACACACTTTAATAAGAAATCCAAGATTTGACCCAAAAAAAATAAGAAATCCAAGAAAATAACCATCTATAAAATAATAAATTAGGGGTAAATTATAGATCTATGTAATAAATTTAATAGAATGACTTATATTAGGAATTAAAAAAATATTTTATCTGCCATATATATAAACTGATTATATGAATATTTAAAAGCAATAGCTAATTGTATAAAAAAAAGTTATTTTTTTGGGCAAAGTGATTAAGATTTCTTAACCTCTAAAAATGTGTACTCCTTCCGGTCATAAATATAAAATAAAATTAATTTTTTATAGAGATATTAAGAAAACTAATTAAATTACTTTAAAATATTTATATTTATCATTTTTTTTCAAACTATTTTCCTAACATATAGACTAATGATATATAACATGTGATATGATTAAATAATTTATTTAACTTCGTCAATCTCTAAAAAAAAGTTAACTCTGTCTTATATTTAAAACTGGAGAGAATATATATCTTTGGTCCGTTGTGTTGTTTAAGTATTTCACTCATAACTTGTTTTCCGTTTCACACTTTAAATTAAAATTTAAAATAATCCTTCCATTATATATCTTTTTGCCAACCATTATTTATATATTTTTTGGGGTTAAGGTGCAAAAATATACATGTGATTGTTCTCAAAATGCACCCAACATCAAATGCTTTTTTTAGGTGCAACAGTGACTATGTGGTTACAAAATAGGTGCAAAAATACCCTTTGACCGTTAGTTTAACTTTTTGACCCTGAAAATGATTATGTGTATGATGACATGGACGCTAGAGTAACATTCTGGAAAAAAAAACTTGCTGACTGGTGAAGCTTTGCAATTAATACTACCCACATTTCACTATTTCAGTACCACCTTCGCTGAAGTAGATTCAAATCTGAATGCAAAGTACTTAACTCACTCAGCAGAGCTGCTGCCTTAAAAAACATACTGATTGCTCAAATTTTTCACAACCCTAGATTCTCAATATTATTAAATTAAAATCATTATAATACATATATTATATTACTAATTTTTATTAAATTATATGATTTATTAGGAAAATTTGATTTTCAATAAGTTTTTTTCCAGAATGTCACTCCAACGTCCATGTCATCATACACGTCATCACTTTTAGGATAAAAAAGTCAAACTAACAGTCAAAAAGTCAAACTAACGATCAAAGGGTATTTTTGCACCTATTTTATAACCACATAGTCACTATTGCACCTAAAAAAAACATTTGGTGTTGGATATACTTTGAGGATAATCACATGTGTATTTTTACACCTTAACCCTATTTTTTTGCCAACATGATCCGTCCATCATATTAAGGCATTAAACCCAATAAAGACATCGCATAGCACGCCAAAACATGCAAATTAATTAACAGATTTATTTAGTCATTATAAAATGCTTAGTCACTTTACATTTAAGAATACATTATAAGACTTCTTGTGAAATACTTTAATGGTGACTTGAATACTAGTGATTTACATTTCCTATTATATCAAGCCACGTCACTTTTACCATCAACGACTTAAAAAGCACAAATTATTTTTGTATGCAAATTTTTTTATGATTGTCGGTTGAGGAATATCTTATTTGAAAGATTTATTAAATTTATTTATATTATCATTTAAAAACAATACTCCTCATATCGTTAATATAAGACTCACCTTGATAAAGAAATTAAACTATAAATTATATGTTATATAAAGTACCGTTAGTATTTATTAATGAAACTAATTATTAAAAGCCACAACCAACCATTTATATTAAATAAGAATATTTGCAGAAATAATTTTGTTTTTGACATGTGTTTTAGTCCTACTAACTTTACTTAAATATTACTTATTTGTCCTCTCATAAAAAAAGAATTCATTATTTGTCTCTGGTAAAAGAGATTGGATCATTGGAGGGAATAATTTCTTCCACAAATTATCAAATCTTCTTAACGTAGATTTGAGTTGTTTTGAGTTTAACGAAAATATAAAATCTTCAAATCGCCCTTGGCAACTTTTTCTTTTTGGACAACCTATTGACACATGAATCGGAGAGGTGTAATAATAAATAGGATAAATTATATAAAATCCCTTTAAATTTTAAGTTAGGTGCATACAATTCTTCTAAAATTTCAAAGTTTAAATTTAGGGTTAAAGGCCAATTTTGCCCCGGAAGTATTCACTGGGGGCCAATTCGGGACCGGAAGTATTTTTGGGGTCATTTTTGCGCCGCAAGTTTCCAATTGGGACAATTTTGCCCCGGAAGTTTCAAATTTGGAGCAATTTTGCCCTAACGTTAGTTGACCATTAGTTGACCGTTAGCCTGGGCAAATTTGCTCCAAATTTGATACTTCCGGGGCAAAATTGTCCCAAAACCCAATGACCGTTAGTTGGGTACATCGAACACCAAGCGACGTGCTGTGCTCTTTCAGCCGCTGGACCCTACCTTCAGCTGAGCTAGGATGGGCAGACTGTTAAACAAAAAAGAGAACTCGAAGCCCATGCCGATGTCTCCAGACTCACTAACGTTCTTGTCAGCTGCCATGTCCCGATTCAGGAATTTTGACCTGATTCCCTTTCAAAGTACGCATGATGAACGCTATCAGACGGGCTTCCCCCGTCTCTTAGGGTCGACTAACTCATGTGCAAGTACCGTTCACATGGAACATTTCCTCTTTTTGGCCTTCAAAGTTCTTACTTGAATATTTGCTACTACCACCAATATCTGCATTGACGGCTACTCCACCCAGATGCGCGCCTCAGGGTTTGCAGCGACTGCCACACCTTTCTACTCATCAAGGCCTAGCACTAATCCTGACGACGGGTATAGGTCACATACTTCAGAGCTCGAGCGAAGTGGCCGTCAATGCAGATCTTAGTGGTAGTAGCAAATTTCAAATAATGACTTTGAAGGTTGAAGAGGGGAAAGGTTCGATGTGAACGGTACCTGCCCACCCTGGCTCAGCTGTATGATAGCATGCAGCACATATAGTTTGAAAGGGAATCGGGTCAAAATTCCTGAACTGGAACGTGGCAGTTGACAGCAATATTAGTGAGTCCGGAGAAGTCAGCATAGGCCTCGAGAAGAGTTCTCTTTTCTGTTTTACAACCTGCCCCCTGTTTTAGTGAGTCCGGAGAAGTCAGCATGGGCCTCGGTGTGGGTTAAGGTGCTATTTTGCCCCGGAAGTTTCAAATTTGGAGCAAATTTGCCCACGCTAACGGTCAACTAACGGTCAACTAACGTTAGGGCAAAATTGCTCCAAATTTGAAACTTCCGGGGCAAAATTGTCCCAAGTGGAAACTTGCGGCGCAAAAATGGCCCCAAAAATACTTCCGGTCCCGAATTGGCCCCCAGTGAATACTTCCGGGGCAAAATTGGCCTTTAACCCTTAAATTTAACTACCTGACATTTCATTTTTAATTAGTAACCCCATACCGTTAAGTAGTCATTATGTTTTTTAACGAAAATGTCACGTTAGATTATAAGATGACACGTGTATCCTACATGATATCTTGTGTAAATTACTAATTTTAAAAAACCTTCTGAACTTTGAATAATTGTAAAGAACCCCCTGGACTTTGATTACTATAAATAACCCTCCTGCCATTTCGAAATTTAAATTTAATTCTCTTAAAATTTTGATTTATAATATCAAATCACATACTGTTATTTTCTAGCATTTTAATAAAAATTGATTAAAATTTTTACTATTATTTGTCAATTAAAAAAGTTCTTTTTTATAAAAAAAATTAGAACAATAATATTTAGAAAAATATAAAATAAACGTTGAACCTCTTATTAAAAAAATATGCATTACTAATAAAAAATTAATGAGGGCAAGAGCTATCCTCTAACAAAAATATAATATTTAAATGATCAATGCTCAATTATCCTAAGAATATATTTAACACAAATGATGATAATTTTATATTATCAATGCTCAATTAACCCAAGAAAATAAGTAAATGTTATATAAATGATGACATTTTTATTTTTATATTTTTTAAATATTATTCTTCTAGTTTTTTCATGTAAGAAAATTATTTTAATTGAAAAATGATCATAAAAAACTTAGTAAATTTATTAAAACGGTTAAAGTAACAACATAAGGTTTATTCACTATAAATCAAAATTTTAAAGGAGTTAAATTTAAATTTTGAAATATCAAGAGGGTTATTTGTAACTGATCAAAGTTTAAGGGGTTATCTGCAATTGTTCAAAGTTTATGGGGATCTTATGAAATTAGTAATTTATACAGGATGCCACATAGAATAACACTTGTCATCTCATAATATAATATGACAATTTCTATTAAAAAAATAATGGTTGTTTAATGGTAGGGGGTTAATAGTTAAAAAATAAAAGGTAGGGGGTTAAATTTAAACTTTAAAATGTTAAGGGGGTTATATATAACTGACTCAAAATTTAGGAGGGTGTGTACAATTTAACCTAATAAATAATCACACATTGCTCAATTTATCAATTACTTTGTTTAGATTTAATAGTAATAAATTTATAAGAAGACATTGTTGATAATAGTTTTATTTATAAAATATAAAAAATAGATATATTAAAAAAACAAATAGAGAGTTGTAAGAAGATAAAAAAAATACTACTTAAATTTTAAAATCTAAAATCAATCATGTTGCTTACAACGTAAGAATTAATTCTACCTGTGTAGCAATGGACACCTCTTTCCTTGTTTTTAAAATTTTAAAGTTCAATAGCATTTTCTTACCTTTCTTAGGAGAAAGTTTTTATTTGTGAATAAATAAATAAAATATGTCTACTTGTGTTAAGTTTATATATTAGTATCTCCGTAAGACTGCGACCTCCACACAAGTTGGCAAAAAAAAGGAAAGAAATCTGCACAAAATTTTTCTTACCAATGAACAGTAAGTGGGGCCCATTCACATTTTTTTTTAATTTCGTTTCCATTCACATTTTTCGACCCCTCTCTCATCCTATGTTCCCTCCCTATATCGGAATGCGCCTTCCGTTCCGTCTTTCTCTCCTCCTCGCCGTGCAGGAGCCATTTTTGTCCGTTAGCTCATAGGAGAGAGCTCCAGCTCTGTGTCCAAGTCAAGCAGGGATTACAACAAGAGCACAGAGTGGCTGGCTGACAATCTGAGTGCGGATACCTCTTTTCTGTTTTACAGTTTTCGTCTTCTCGAGAACCGACTCCAATTTGCTGCGTTCATCTCGAAGTGCTGGTGCTTGGAGATGTGAGGCTGAGCTGGGTTTCGTGATCCTGTGGCCCTGACTGGACCGTTTCTTCAGCTGACCCCACTCTGGTATTCTCTCTTTGACAGGTAAGATACACTATGAATGCCATGTCGTTTCCTTTTCTGTGACAGGAGAAGCCTTGTTCAAAATCGACTTCTCCAGCTTCGATTGCATTTCTCTCTTCAAAATTTGGAAAAAAATTCCTTACATTGGAATCTTTTCAGCTCGAATTAGGTTCTCTTCTGCCTTGCTTTGCTTAATAGAGCTTCAAGCTTATTTCAGAGATTGTATGCTTGCAATTTCTAAGTGCAATTACTCAGTTTGATGATATTCGGTTTTTTGTTGCCTTTTCAGATTCTCAGCTTCGATCTGTAGTTGGAGTAGTTTGTGTTGTCCGGGTGAGGCCCGAGTAGAAGACTTTCGTGCTAATACTTCGCTTGTGGTTAGAGGAGCTGTGGCAAGGGGATAAGAGGCAGGGAAACTGTTATCGATTAGAACTTAGAACTTATCGAAGAAATATCTAAATGGCTTCCATAGAGACCGATGGGGACAGTGATAACAATAACAGAGGTAGCATGTGGGTTTTGGATCAGAAGATTGACCAGCCTATGGATGAAGAGGCAGGAAGGCTCAGAAATATGTACAGGGAAAAAGTATGTTGTGACTCTCTTTAACCATTTTATTTGTCTCTCTTTCTTTCTCTCGCCCGGTCGCTCAAAATTCAAATATCTAGTCAAGGGAACTGCAAAATGTTACTCAATAATGGTTTCTTACTGGAAAGCATAAGTAAATGGTGGTAATAATCGTTTAATAGTACAACATGTATCTTAGGAATGTAACATATATAAGCGTAATCAATGTAGTTCTCAACAGGATCTTTTTCCGGGTTGCTTGTCAATTCTCCCTCAATTAGATTCTGGATCTTGGCTTGAAATCCTAGTTATTCATTGTTATGCTATTCAAATGAAATAAAGAGATACACTGCAGCTATATATCTCTGCATGTTATATAATCAGTAATTTTGAAATTACTTATGAATTACGAATGTGAATTCAATTCTACATGTGGAGTCAAATAAGTGATTGAAAAGTAAATTGTAGTTTAAATCTTCTCACTAACTTGTCTTGATCCAAAAGAAAAATATTGGGTCAGCTACAGGTGTACGGGTTATAATTCCTTGCTGATGTTTTGATTTGTTCAGAAATTTTCTTCACTATTACTATTGCGGCTGGCGTATCAAAGTCTTGGCGTGGTTTATGGAGATTTGGGTACTTCTCCTCTGTATGTTTTCTACAATACGTTTCCTCAAGGAATTGAAGATCAAGAGGACATTATTGGAGCTCTTTCTTTGATTATATACTCTCTCACTCTGGTGCCACTCCTCAAATATGTTTTTGTTGTATTAAGAGCAAATGACAATGGCCAAGGTATAGTGTTTTGTTAATTTTGAAGGTCTTTATTGATTATATGCTATCTCACTCTGAAATATAATCTTTCATTAAGAGCAAAATGGCGATGGCCAAAATATGGATGGTTTTATTGATTTGGTCTTAAGGTATTTAAGCTGGATTAGGACATGTTTAGTATTGCATTTAAAAGTTGCTGCAACAATAAGCTCTATTTCTAATCATATTGAATGTCATCAAGACTTCTTCATCATAGTCTCTGCAGAAGTCAACTGTCTCATCTTACATGATAATGTTTTGACAGATTTAATTCTGAAATATATAGATATCTTAATTCTAAAACTTGTACTACTTAGTTTAATGTGGAATGATATCTTAGGATCTATAAAAGCTACTTCTGTCAAAAGAACCAATCTGGATTCCAGCAATTATTGTATCTAAACCCCTCTACTATCTTGAAGCGGTGGTGTTTTAGATTTAACTATCTGTTCAACGCTGCGGTGCTGCAATTAAGTTTTTCCAAACTTGTATATTTGTGGTGCAGGTGGAACTCTTGCACTTTATTCCTTGCTTTGCCGACATGCTAAAATAAAAACAATTCCTAATCAACATCGTACTGATGAGGAGCTAACAACATATAGTCATTCTACCTTCCATGAAAGGTCATTTCCTGCAAAAACTAAAAGATGGTTAGAGGAAAATTCTTTTAAGAAGAATGCTATTCTTATTCTTGTCCTTGTTGGCACCTGCATGGTGATTGGAGATGGTATACTTACCCCTGCTATATCAGGTATGTCTTCCATCTGATTCTGATCTTCTAATTTTCATTTATCCTTTTGTCTAACTGTCAACATACTTGCTAGATTTGTTTTTGTATATATACACCTTCGAATATTGAACGTGCAGATTCACCACACTGAAATAAAAAAAAATGTTGGACTGAGAGAAGTGGCACACCACGGGCTTGTAAATGAAAATTATTCTGATGTAGAATTGCTTTATAGATTATGTGGCTTGTTGGAATAGTAATGCAAACTGATTCAGTATTAGAGCTTCAAAGGGACCACAAACACATGATCTCAATACACCACTAATTAAACTTTTTTTCTTTTTGGTGTATTTATTCCAGGATTTTTTTTGTGGGGGGTGGAATATGGCTGTTTATCATGAAAAAGACCATTCTTTTCTTTTATCTGGATGCATCCCCAATTCCCATGACCATTTCCCTTAAGGTTTCCAAATAATAGAAACTTTGAAGCTTAACTAGATTGCTCTTCTATTTCCTAGGAGGTGGGCATGCATTGCTGTGCCCTTATGGTGCTTACTTAAAACGTCATTCGTTCTGGAGGAATTCATGTGAGAAAAATATTAACATAGGTGATCGGAGAATATGTGTATTTCTGATTTCAAACATCCTACAATGTTTCTATTAAACATGTTTAATTGCTAGAAGGCCCAGAAAATTAGGTTTTAGTGCAATGACTTTGATTAGTAGGCCTTTCTCTTTTTTCTTAACAATCACCTTTGATAAATCTCCAGTTATACCAATTGACCTACAAACATTTTTTCTGTTGTAGTTTTATCAGCTGCTGGTGGCATCAAGGTGAACGAGCCTGGAATGAGTAGTAGTATGATCCCATACCATTTTTCTTCTACTTCTTTATTTTGAAATTAAGTCTTTGTGGGTTTCAAATGAATTTAGTTTCCTTGTCATGTAAATCTTCTTTCTTTCTGGGAAGCAGATATAGTTGTGCTGGTTGCTGTGGTAATATTAGTTGCTTTATTCAGCATGCAACACTATGGTACAGACAGAGTTGGTTGGCTCTTTGCTCCTGTTGTCCTTCTTTGGTTTCTTCTGATTGGAGGTATTGGTATATTCAACATCTGGAAATATGGCTGCACTGTTCTAAAAGCTTTTTCACCTGTGTATATCTATCGATATTTTAAAAGAGGAGGAAAAGAGGGTTGGACTTCCCTTGGAGGTATCATGCTCAGCATAACAGGTAAACTAAGTATTATTCGTTTTTATTTCCTTCTTTTCCAGAATCATTAATGAAGGAACTTTATGGTTCTTTATGTTTAGACAACTTGCAATGATTTATTACAGGGACAGAGGCTCTTTTTGCCGATCTAGCTCATTTTCCTGTTTCGGCTGTACAGATTGCATTTACTCTAATTGTGTTCCCCTGCCTTCTTCTAGCTTATTCTGGACAAGCTGCTTACCTTATGCATAACATGGATCATGCAAAAGACGCTTTTTATCGCTCTATTCCAGGTTTATTATATTCTTCAGTCTCTACTGAATTTGTGCTTGTGGTGTACATGCTCTTGTCATATTTAGAATATCGTCAACAACTTCCAAATTAGTTATTAGCAGTTTGAATCAAAACACTTGGTCCTAATTGCTTGTGTGATTCACCCAGTCTGTGGGAATTACTACTTGGTTTTTTTAAATTTTATGGAGATGAAACAATTAAAAGATTTTTCTAATTTGAATGATGCTGCTTAATTTCTTCATGCAGTACCTGTTCATTTGTTAGATGTTGAAGTTGATTATCCTTAATTCTGCAGATAGAATATATTGGCCAGTATTTGTTGTAGCAACAGCGGCAGCTATAGTTGCAAGCCAGGCCACAATAACTGCAACCTTTTCAATTATCAAGCAAGCCCTAGCACATGGTTGTTTTCCAAGAGTGAAAGTTGTGCACACATCGAAGATGTTCCTTGGCCAGATATATATTCCAGATATTAATTGGATCCTCATGATTCTCTGCATCTCTGTTACTGCTGGCTTCAAAAATCAAAATCAGATTGGAAATGCATATGGTTAGCTTTTTCCTCCCATTGTTTGAGGCATATATTTTGTGCTGTCGATTAAATGTTGAATGTGAATTTCTGAGCTCATGGTTTATGAAAAGACAATAAAAAACTCAAATGATCTTGATGCCAAAAAATTACAAGATGTCTAAGAATTCGTAAGCACTGCACCTATAATCTCTTATTGTCCATGCGACAGCAAAATTGTTATTATGTCTGATGGAATATGCATAATTAATTTGTGATGATCAATTTCATGTCCATGGTGTTGTATCTGCCAACTCTATTAGCAAATTTTGACAAAATTTCCCAAAGATCCCAGCTATACTTATGTAAGCTATCTGTTTCCCTCTAAAATTGTGAGAAGGATATTATTATCAGGGCTTGCATAATCTGATAAGCAATAAGCCTCGACCTCACTTTACTATCTTTGACTCTATCATCCGTCCCAACTAAATATATTGATGTTCTGCGGATCTTTATGTCTATTCTTGCACTAACATGAAGGCCTATAAGATGAGTGAGATGTTATAGAGAGGATGACCTAAAAATTTTGGCTAGTGTTCGTATTATCTCTCTCTTGGGCACTTGTGATCGTGCCTGTCTTATATTGGTGCTAGTGCATCTGCTAGGGCGCTTGTGATCGTGCCTGTCTTATATTGGTGCTAGTGCATCTGGTATCTTGTGATCTCACAAGTAAATCAGTTAGCGCTTGTGAACACACTCATTCCCTATGGTGCCTATGGTGCTCACTACCAATTAACTCCCGATGAAAAGACAAAGGCTTGGTCTGAATTTGTCAATGCTCTAGACTTTGTAGGAGCTGCCAATTAACATACTCCCCTACTTGAAGGAAAGTGTAGGAGGACGGAGTGAAAAGATATCATGCTTAGTGCACATGTAAATTAGCAGTTTTATTATTTAGTAGTTATTTTAATACTTGTTTTTATTAATGCTAAAAGTCATCATCTTCTTGGATTTTTATCTTCTCTTTTTCTTGTGATAAGATAATTTATATTTAAAGTTCAAAGTTTGATTGGCTACTAATTTAGCCCTCCACCCATCAGTGTCTGTATGGCTTGAATATTTAAAATAATAAGAACCGAAGCATCAATGCACTCCTTAAATCCTTCAAAAGAGCTTGCAGTTTAGGGAGCTATTGGATGCTCAATGACTTGTTATTTCGTTGCTGCACATGTATAATAACTTATTTCATACATTTTTCAAGCGATCAATTCATTTGTGTGACTGTTATGACAGGTACTGCAGTTGTGATAGTTATGCTGGTAACAACATTGCTTATGATTCTAATCATGATATTAGTATGGCGCTGCCACTGGATTCTTGTCTTCATCTTCACTGGCTTATCACTGATTGTGGAGTGCATTTACTTCTCAGCTGTTCTCTTCAAAGTTGATCAAGGCGGGTGGGTTCCCCTTGTAATTGCTGCAGCATTTCTTCTTATTATGTATGTTTGGCATTATGGCACTGTGAAACGCTATGAGTTTCAAATGCATAGCAAGGTCTCAATGGCATGGCTTCTTGGGCTTGGTCCAAGTTTAGGGCTTGTTCGTGTCCCGGGGATTGGGTTAGTCTACACAGAGCTTGCAAGTGGGGTACCCCACATCTTTTCCCACTTCATCACCAACCTGCCAGCTATCCATTCTGTTGTTGTGTTTGTATGTGTCAAATACCTCCCTGTCTATACTGTCCCTGAGGATGAACGATTCCTTGTCAAGCGAATTGGACCTAAAAATTTTCACATTTTCCGATGCGTAGCGCGATATGGCTATAAAGACCTGCATAAGAAAGATGAGGATTTTGAGAGAAAACTCTTTGACAACCTTTTCATTTTTGTGCGGCTTGAGTCTATGATGGAAGGATGTTCAGATTCAGACAACTACAGTTTACCTGCACAACAAACGGTGCATTCAAGAGATGGCCTGCTGCAAAATAACAATGGAGACACAGTTTCATCTCTGGTGGATTTCACCATTTCATCTGTGGATTCCATAGTGCCAGCTAGATCTCCATCCCATGTAAATAATACTCTCGGGTCCTCTGGTCAATCAAGTGGCCATACCGAGGTTGATGAACTCGAATATTTGAAAAGCTGCAGGGATGCTGGGGTGGTTCACATACTGGGGAACACAGTTGTGAGAGCTAGTAGGGATTCAAACTTGTGCAAGAAAATAGCTGTTGATTATATATATGCATTCCTTAGGAAGATATGCAGGGAGCATAGTGTCATCTTCAATGTCCCTCATGAAAGTCTTTTAAATGTTGGTCAGATATTCTATGTATAGCCCTTCTTTCCCCTCCCTTTCTCTTTATTTGGTCCATGACCAATAAGATGTATCATTTGAAACTGCCATTTTGTGCACAGTTGAGCATAGTTTAGAATATGGCAATATATGTTACAAATGGAAGCAAACAGCTAGAGAAGAATGGATTTTGGGTAATTTCATGTTGAAACTCATTAGTCTCAAGTGGCTTCGCCATGATCCCTTCAATACTGCTTGGATATTTACCATTATTTGCATGACAAGTAGCTTGAGTCCTTCAGATGGGAAAGAGATAGCTATTCTTTCAAGTCGATTATCACTGGGTGGCACCGAGTGTAATGGACCATAATCTCTGAAATCTTGTTTTGTTTTGAAGCATTGATTTGATTTTTTGTTATGGTAGAGTCATGCATAAAGGTTCTTTCATGCCTTCCCAGTACGAGGTGGGAAATATTTGTCCACGCCTTTTATTTATGGCAAAATGAATATATCAAAATGAGTGCATGGTTACCAAGTCACATTTTGTTAGATTTGTGCCTTAAAAGAGAATGATCAAAGAGTATAAAGTGTGTATATGTTTTTTTGGGCTTTGCTTCTTATGCAATTACCAATTAAGTTATGGTTATGAATAACATATTAGATTATAGAGATAACGTCTAATAAATATTTTATTATGAGGTTGCTTTTTCTTTTTTTGGTAAACAACAGGCAGATAGGGCCTTTGGTCCCCTAACCCGGAATCCCCCCGGTATCTGACGCCTTTTCCTGAGTCCCTGGCCTTCTAACACTGGACCAGGTAACTCGGAGCAACCGACTAATCCGGAGCGGGGGGATATTTTTAGGCACACCCCTGTAAGGTGCTTTGCACCAAGGGTGGGTTCCTCCTCTCAACAAGTGCTTCTCCCAGGTTCGAACTCTCGTTCACCTGGGGGAGTGTCAGATGCCTTAACCACTGCACCCAGCACTTGTTTATTATGAGGTTGCTTTTTCGATTGGTCCTTGTTATGTTTTTTTTTTTTTTTTGAATTGAAGATGAAGATGCTGATGACATGAGATTTCAAGCAGGATTAAACTGCAACCTACTACTTATAGAGAGCTTTCACGCCGCTTGACTACAGAGTCCTTCTACCATAAAGCACAGTGCTCTTTTTCATGTGAGAACCGTTGCCCATTTCTCATGAAACAGATAACGTCGAGTTTGGTAGAGTGAAAAAGGGTATTTTTAGGGGGGACCTATTAACCACACCCTCAAGAACAAAGAAAAAGAAACACCTTGCCTATTGGGACATTATATTCTGAAAAAATATCTTATAAATTTTAAAGGAGGGAGAAATTGTTAATAAGTATAGGGTCTTAAATAATCTTTACAATAGTTTGCTTAATTCAGTGCATCCATCTTTAATGTGTCAAATAGAGACAACAAGGCAACAAGCATCGATAGAATCCATTAGGTTTTGTCACCTGGGCCCTCTTTTGCTATTCTCGGAGTCACTTCCATAGTTTTCCATATTCACATCTTTCAAGCTTTTCCTTTAAATGAAAAATCTAACAGATTCCCAAACTTCATCCGTTTTCAATTTAATCTTACAATAAAATTTTACTGCCTCAAATCCTTAATATACTCAAGAGTTACATTGTTAATTGGGAGATATTAATGAACTTCATTTAGCCATTTATTTATAACAATTACCTCTTGATTTTTTTTTAGAATATCTTATTTAATCATGTGCATCAGAAATTTAGAGCTATCCTCGGTAGAAAACTTTCTAATATGCTCGATCAATAGGGATATTTTGAGAAATAATTATAAATTTAAGAGAAAAGAATGAACTGAAATTTTATATTTATGACCACAATAAATGTCTTATTGAACTCATAGACTAGCACCTTTCAAATTAATGGATTAGTAATTGTTTTATTTACTTTTCATATTGAATGCATTATCAAATCATGAAATTTTACAAATCATGTTTAGCAAGGAAGGATATTAATATTAATAGCACTACCGTATCATTCCCTCCTTCTTAAAGGAGATTCGTTCTCAAATCTTTCGATGAAAGCGAGATTTGAATCTGTAATAGCTCTGATACCAAACTTTAAGAATAAAGTGGCACAACATGAAGACTTCCTAAGAGGTCACCTATTCAGAGACTACCCTAGGCTGAGCACGTCGTGAGCTAACCACCGTATTAAAAGTTTAAGCTGGTAGTAGAAGTGCATCCCAATTCCTTTAACCCAGATTAGACACAGGTCTACCAGTCTCCTTTGACTTTATAGTCCACCAAGCTGGCCCTGATCCACACCCCTCCCAGACCCATGATGTATCATTCCCTCCCTCTTAAAGGAGATTTGTCTTCGAACCTTTCAATAAAAGGAAGATTTGAATCCGTGCTGACTTTAATACCAAACCTCATGAACAAAACAGTGCAGCACGAGGACTTCCTACAACATCACGTATTCTGAGACTACTCTTGGCTAAGCATACTTAACCTTGAAGCGCTAACCACAGGAGATATCATCTAATGACCCTACTTCATTCAAAAGTATCTTTTAAATGAATCTTACTTACCTATTAATAACTAAATTAGGTTTCATTAATTATCCTAAAAAAATTTTTCATTGCCGTCAAATTAGATAGTCTATTAAGTGATCATGACTTTTCTAAACAAAAATATCATTCAATAAGAAAATTTGAATCATCAGCTTGATCATCTTACTTTAAAAAAAACAATATTAAAATATGAATAATTCTGAAATTCATTCATTTAAAATAATTTTTTTAATACAAATGTTGATTAATAATAAAAAAACTGAAATTTATATAATTTTTGTTTAAAATTCAAAATGATAAAAAATCATGAAAAAATTGTTGAAAAATTCTCATTACCAAATTTATTTCCCAAGGTATTTCAAATTTATTTAAGAATTCAGATACAACATATTTTCATTGAGTGTAATTCTTTCTCCTACAACTTATTATCAATCATGTGCAAGACGAAGATTATTGCATATAATCAAAATATATTGCGCACATATAAAGAAGAATTGCACCAAATCGAAGTCTTCACTTTAGGGTTTAGGGTACTTTAGATAATAAATTTTGAAATAATGAAATTTTTCAGCAATTTTCTTTAAAAAAAAACATTTGAGAAGGAATGCATAGATGAACTTGAAAAGAAAAAGAAAACGTGTTTCAAAGCTGCCAAGTGAAAACCGAAAAAGATCAAAAGTGAAATTAAAAAATATTGGAGCGAACACAAACATTCTCTCTCCCTCTCAAGAAAAAAAAAAGCAATTGATGGCGGCGATCATGAGAACGAAGAGCACTTAGCTCGCTCTCTCTCCCTCTCTCTTGCGGCATCTCAATCTGAAAGGAAGGAGTGGGGGAGAGAGAGAAACAGAGAAAAAAAGGCAAATCACAGAAAGGGAAAGTGAGAATGAAACCTCAACACAATAAAAGAGAAGAAGAACGAAGAGAAGCAAAAGTTCGAAGAAGAGAGAGGGCAAGAAGAGGAGCAAACTCTCCTGGTTGCGCCACGTGGCGCGGCTGGAGTGGACGAACGCCTTGGAGGGTTCAACGAGAACATCAACAACAACACACCACGCCTTCTCGCTCCTGTCTCTCTCTCCCCACTGCCATGTCAGAGTGTAACCCCGTCCCATGGGGACTATGACCCCGGCGATTCCGTATTTGTAGTATGCTTTCTCTCTCTAAACAATCACTCTTTCTCTATCTACAAAGCCAACATCAACAACACCAACTATCTTTTTATTTCTCTCTCTCTCTTTCGCTTTCTCTCTCTATTTTTTTCATTTGTCTGCCCCTTCTCTCTCCCCTTCTCGTTCCTCGCTCGTTTCTATGCCCTAATCTTCCCCCCCTCTCCCACATACTCACTGTCTACTTTTCATCTCTCAATCTGATGCAATCTACTTGATTCATGTTTTTTGATCCACCTGCAAGATTGGTATGCTTGCTAATTTGTTTCCTTTGTTGTTTCTATATATCGGTTTGGCTAAATTTTTTGGTATCGTTATTTATTGCCCAGAATCTATCTCTGTCTCCTTAATTGGTAAGCTACTTCACCTGTAATTGTAGTCTTTGCTGCAAAGATTCTGTTTTTAGTGAGCAGCTATGCCACTTGGATTTTGGTGGATTAGTAGTTACTGAGTTGGATAGTTGCTTAAATTTAAATGGGGTTTCTATCTGTTTAGTCTAAGTTCAATGTGCATAATGCTCAACTAATTGCGAGTTAATTGTTGAATTACAGCTTTTCTGTTTTTGAGGTGTGCTCAAGCATGCATTCCCTAGTTGTTGAAGGTTGAGGTGTACTGAATTCAGCACATTTTATAGGTTGTGGAAGACGGGGGCCCGGCAGTAGTCAGTTGATGCTAGTATAAATAATCTGATCCTGCTTTGAATATGGAATATATATGGATACCAACACAATTGCTAATACTATAAGGGCTCTAGTTATTTCCTCTTGTGCACTTAGAACTTAGGATATTCAGATTCATTTCTTTCTTTGGAACTCCATAGCTTTTAAGCCTGCATTGTTTTTGGAAGGGGTAAAGTACTAATTTGTCCCTTTATTATCAGGCCTATTTAAATTTAAATTTAGTATGAAAAACTGTGAGTGCACAGATTAGTGTCCAAAAATACAAACTTGTTGCACATTAGCTCTTTCAACATCCTTGAGTCACTTGATAAAAGGACTAATGTGCAAAGAGTTTGTTGTTTTTAAGGACCCACTCCACTCACTAATTTTTGAGGTTAAAACTATTTGCAGCTGACTGTTCATGCTGGGACCTAACTGTCAATTTAATATTTTTGGTAATCTTTCTTGCTTACTGTGAGTATAACTGCGTACAGTGGCCTAACATTTGTAATGGGATTGACTCGGGCCATTGATTTATTATTTGCATAATTGAAGGAAATGCATATTTAATCTCTTGTGAAAGATACACCGTTCAAATTGACCTGATGAAAAGATTACCCAGTTCAGATGACAAAATTCTGACTTTTTCTTTATTTGATATCTTTCCTGTGCATTGCTGATGAAAACTTGGGTTCTTTATTAACCAGTTCTTTTTTCTCATATCTTTCATTCTGGCTTTTCTGCTGTTCAAAGAGCTCAGTCTTGCCCTTATTTTGAAACCAACAACATTTTTAGAACACCGTGTTACTTCTTAAATGGAGACTAATTATGACAATAAAATTTGAGATGGAAGGCTTCAAAATTTGAGCAGAGCTCTGTTATGTGTTAAGAATATCACTTCGCCACGGTAGCATAATATTAAGAGAGGAGCAATGAAAGAGACAAGAGCGTTGGATAGGTTTCATGTATTGAACTTAAGCAACTCTATGAATTCATAATGACAGGATAATTATAGACCCTGGGAAATGCTTACTGGACTTAGTCAGGCCAGGATTTCTGAATGTCTCAGATGTTGAGAATACATAAATCAAAATATTTATGATTCTTAATAGCTTAGATGTGCCCAAGATAAGATGTTTGAACTAACTGAACCAATTGGCAATACTGAAAGTGTGAAATTACCCTCAAGACTGAAACTATGGCAAGAATAATTTATTGGACTAATTCCTCTTAGTTACCAACGAAAAGTTCCTTTTCCCCTTAATGGATCCTGTGATGTTTTCCTGACTTCGAAAGAAGCTAATAAATATTTGGTCAGGGACAAGATCTTTAATTTCACATTTTACAGCTGTCTCAAAATGGAATTGAGTATTTGTACCAGGTATTGTGATTATTCTGAGATTTGTGTAAGGGGTATTTCATCATTTAGTTATTAACTAACACTGCAAGTTTCTCAAGTTTTCAACTTTTGCATTATGTGCTCGTAATACTTTACTATCCTGTTTCGATTTTTCTGTTTCTGCATGGTGTAACAGTCAATACTTGGATAAAGTTTACCAGTAAAAGGCCTGTCTTAATCATGTGTAGATTCTCTTTTGCATTGAATTTTCCTTGGTCCATGGCATGTGATAGTTGAAAAATTGATTTCTTATATAGGACCTCTATATGAATAATGAAGGAGAACAAATCATCAAGTAGAATGATAAACAGAAACTGGGTTTTAAAGCGCAAGAGGAGAAAACTTTCATTTGAACAATCCAATGGTAAAGTAGACAATTCAACATCACATGATTCTTCTAGGAAGACCTCAGCAAGACGTACGGTAAAGACTGAAGTAGCTACTGGTCAATTTTCCTCTAAGAAGAAAGGAAATGATGGGGTGAGTTACCTTTTCTTTGAATAATTGGTTGCATGTACAAGTGAAGGTTTAACCTAAGGATCATATTCAACTTAGAAAATGGATGAATTAAAGGAATGTGTGCTGGATGAGGTTCTTTTCCATTTTAATTAGAAATTTAGAAACGGATGGATAAAATACCTATATACTCTGGGTACACATAAAATTTACCTGCTTGGACTTGGTTATGGGGATTTGTTTTTGGTATTTTCTGAGTATGGGTCTGGCTAGTATGATATCCACTCTTTTTAGAGCCATAGTGTGTGTGTGTGTGTGTGTGTATTTATCCACCCTTTTTTATCCACCCATAGCATGTATGTATATTTATCTATCAATATTTATGCGCACATTTTTTTGGTATTTATCTATATAATATTTTTTTAAAAATAAAAAGTACCACCCAACTGGATTTGTATGGATTTTGAATTATTAGTTGTTTGCAACATGATTCTTTTTTGCCATGTTATATGAACTAATTTGAAGATAAACATCTTGAAAATTTTCCAAGTAAATCAAATCAGTTCTAAGGATTTAATGGTTTAATTAGGAAGAGGAATTTCTTGCTTGCTGAATTTTATTTTGGGAATGGAGACTGTATTACCTACCTACAATCATCTCTAATTAGAAATAGCTAGTGTTGAAAACCAAACTTTTGAAGAGGGGTCAACTCTACGGAGTTATAGTTATTTTAATGCATCACTTTAGTGTGTGTGTGTTTTTTAATTTTTTTATGTTTCATTTGACTGCACTAACTGTGATGTCTTAAATCTTTGGATCCAGTATTTCTTTGAATGCGTGGTTTGTGATCATGGTGGAAATTTATTGTGCTGTGATAGCTGTCCTCGCACTTATCATTTACAGTGTCTTTCTCCACCTCTTAAGGTATGTTCTTTCAAGCCAATATAAAGCTGTTCATCTATCACTAAGTGGTGATATTCAGCATCCACTTTTAGTATAAACTTCATTTCTAATTTGCAATTTATCCTCTGAAGCGCATCCCCATGGGAAAGTGGCAATGTCCAACCTGCTCTCAAGGAAATGATCGACTGAAGGCCATAAACCACCTGGATTCAATTGCAAAACGAGCCAGGTCAAAAGTTGTCTCTGCAAAAGCAAAAGATGGAGTTAGTTCACTTCATGTTGGCAAAGTATCCCAGATTTTTGGAAGCACACTAATATCAAAGAAAAGGTCTTCCAGCAAAGGAAAATCCATTTCAATTGGGGGAGACACGTTTTTAAGAAAGGAATTGTTATCTACCCCAGTAGATGTAACTAGTAGTAACAAGCTAAGTGATCCATCACTTGGGATTTCGATGGAGAGAACCTCATCATGTGCAGATGCCGATGAAGAAAAGAAATCTAACACGCCCCCAACAATCTCTCCTGTTGATATGAAGTCAACCTCTACAGCTGACGAAGTTTTGTCAACTCCTAAAATTACTAATTTAGATGTAGATGATGAACAGGTGGACGGGAAACCTGATTTATCTTGTGATGGCATGCCTTCTAGAAAACAACTTGTTCTTGGAATTGCTGCTGCTGGAGGGGAAGTTAGAAAAAGGAAGCATGAGGCTAATGATAATATCAGTAAAAAGAAGTTGAAGACTGAAAAGGGTAAATCTACTGCCAAGACTTCTATGAAGTGCAAATCCGGAAATAATAAAGGGCACAAGAAGCAGAAGTCTGTAAACAAAAAGGTTTCTGCATCTATATCAAAAGAGGAAGTTGGAAGCAAGGATTCTTGTGTTGAACCAAAAGATGAGGTACTGATTTTACTCTCTGGATTCTTGTCTGTTTATGTTTGGTTATGAGCCCATGAGTATTTCATGTGGTATCCAAATGTGAATGGTGAAGAATTAGTGAAAGGACATGATGCTACCTAATCTAGTTATACTATTTTGGCTCCTTATAGTTGCTCCCTTTGCCTTCAGTTATTCCTAATTAGAATTATGAAGGATCAATACATCTTAAAAGCTTATGCCTTAGGAAGAAGATTTGGACTGGATTTTCCTTATGATCTCTCACATATTTCTTGAAATCTCTTTGCAATAGAAAGTCAAAATTTAGAAGAAACAAAGGCCAATGATGCACTGCACTGTAATTTATTTTTCTAGAAATACTATCAAAATTAACGCTATCTTTTCGCTTGATATATTTTTCTATTTAAACGTGAATCTATCTGCCATGGCTCTATGTTGACCTCCCTTTTTCTTCCAAGACATCCTTATTAGTTTCAAGTGCATGTACTTGCTGTATTTTACATGTCTTCTTTCATGTTTCAGACCTAACCTAGCCAATATAGTTGTCCTCACTGTCAGAAGATTAGTGTTGAATTTGGGCCACCTGTATCCACTTAGCTACATGCAGGACAAGAGTACAATGCAAAAGAATAAATCAATTTTTATCTATCAAAGATATATATGATATGGGAAATAGATATTTGCCATAAGGCCCAGTTTGGTTCACTGGAAATTGGTGTTGGGAAATGAAAAATAAAATGGAAAAGTCATTTCTTATAGTTTGGTTGGGTTGAAATGCATTTCTTGGGAACCATTTTTCCATGAAATCATTGGAAAATGATTTCTTTGCCTAACCCAGTGGCAAAACCATATTTTCTTAGGAAAATCTTTTGGCTGCCCAAAATGTCAATTCTCACATCTGAAATTTTCGAACCCAACCCCAGGTTGCTTTATCTCTCTTCCTCCTCACCCAAATCAGATCTTCTGATTGACTTGCTTCATTGCCGCCAGCTACACCTGTTAGAAGTCAGAGATAACAGCACCGACTAGCATACTATTGTTGACACTCACACATCTCCATCTCCATTTCCGTCTATCACGCACCTAACATCATTTCTGTTTTTGCTCTGTTTCCCATTGCATCTGTGTATTTCGTTTCCTATATATATGTGTTGTACTCCCTTAAGCTCATATATCAATGAAATGAATGAGCTCTTAAGCTCATATGGTATCAGAGCCTAACCTAGAATGCCTGGCGATCAGCGACGGTGAGACACGAGAGAGACACGGCGTCGAGACAGAAAAACAGAGGGAGTGACGAAGCTGAGATCTCACTCATTCCAGCGAGTGAGCGCACACCGCCGGCCCAGGAATGACCGCCAGGCGCCGATCGGCGGAACCCAGAAGCACGGCCTCAATCTGAGCCGCGCGTGGCTTCCACGCGCCACCAGAGCTCCGGCGCGTGAACCCCACGCGCCGCCGTCCGTACACCGCGCGTGACACCCACGCGCCGCCGTTCAAAGTGCTCAGATTCACCATTGTTTTTCCAGAAACCGAGCAGTAGTGTTTAAGACATCATTTCTTCCAAAACACTTATGGATTCTTCCAAGTTTCCTCCTCTTCTTGGCTCTTTTCCTAGAAATACAACCATAACCGGAGCCACACCGATGGCGTTCATGTCCGGTACTACTTCTGAAACTCAGGATACATCTTCTCCTTCTCATTCCTCCACAAGCAAAACGGTGACGACCCCAGAACTTTCCGATAGTCAAATTATGGCTATTAACCATAGGTTTAATGGACGGAATTACCTCCAGTGGTCTCAAACCGTATTAAGATATCTTCGTGGCAAAAGAAAAGAGAAGTATATAAATGGAGAAGCATCCCAGCCTGCCCCTGATGACACTAATTTTGATACATGGTTTGCTGAGAACAATCAAGTTATGAGTTGGTTGTGCAACTCTATGACTGATAACATCAGCGAAGGATATCTCCTTGCAACTACTGCAAAAGAAATTTGGGATGCAGTCAGAAGAACCTATTCCTCTCTTGATAATACTGCAGCCTTGATCCATTTGAAGCGCCAACTTCGCGATCTAAGACAAGGTACTCTATCTGTCACCGATTACTATAATGTGTTGATCAAACTCTGGCAACAACAAGACTTGTTTGAAGTACATCCATGGAAAAATGTGGAAGATGCTCAATTATACAAGAAAATAGTCGAAGAAGGACGAGTCTATGACTTTCTTCTTGGACTAAATGACTCATTTGAGGAGATACGGGGCAGAATAATGGGCCTAAAGCCTTTACCACATCTCTTTGATGTTGTCAACCATGTGCAGTTCGAAGAAAGCAGAAAGCTCTTGAATCAAGGTAACTTAGGCCCAATTGAAAGGTCAGCCCTGGCAGCAAACCAAGATAGTCCGAGCTCAATTGAAAGGACAACCGCGGTGGCAAAACGACCACAAGACGAACGAAGAAACAAATGGTGTAGTTACTGTAGAAAGAAGGGCCACACAAAAGAAGAATGCTGGAAGCTTCATGGAAAACCAGGAAGTAACAGACAAAGCCATATCTCTACTACTGAGTCAGAAGCTGAGGATAATCATTCTCTGACTAAAGAGGAACTGCAGATATTCCGCAGGATGCTAGACAGACAAAATAAGTCTAACTCTACGCCAGGCATCAACCTTGTACAATCAGGTAACTCCATTATAGCTCTAAATACTGTACGAGCTAGTGAGAATGCTTGGATTATTGATTCAGGAGCAACTGATCACATGACTGGTAATCGCACACTGTTTTCAACTCTGGAATTAATTCATGAGAATCTTAGAGTCAAAGTTGCTAACGGCATATACACTACAGTTGAAGGAATTGGCACAGTCATTCTCTCTAATTCCCTGAAAATTCACAATGTCCTATTTGTACCTGCACTCACTGTCAATCTTATATCTGTGAGTAAATTAACTAAGGAACGACTGTGCCGAGTCATGTTTGATAACAATGTGTGCATTTTTCAGGATTTAAAATCGAGGAAGAGGATTGGAATTTCTAGAGAATGGGATGGATTGTTCTACCTGGAAGAGTCAAACTTGAGATCTGGAGATGCAAATAAGGCAAGAAGAGCACTGGTTAGCTCTCATTCACAGAATTATGATGTAAACTTATGGCACTGTCGTTCGGGCCACCCTAGTATTGATTATATGAAGCATTTGTTTCCAAATTTATTCAATAAAAATTCTGTTCCTTTTCATTGTGAAACTTGCCAAATTGCAAAACAGACCAGATCTTTTTATCCCAAACAACCCTACAAACCTTCCTCGCCATTTACACTAATCCATAGTGACATTTGGGGCCCTGCACGAATAAAAAATCTCACTAATGCTAGATGGTTCGTTACTTTCATAGATGATCACACTAGAACCACATGGGTTTATTTAATGAAAGACAAATCTGAAGTAGCCAAGATCTTTCAAAACTTCTATACCTTTGTACGTACCCAATTTAATGTGTCCATTAAGGTATTACGAAGTGACAATGCCAAGGAATATATGAGCAATGTGTTTAGCGAGTTTCTTGACCAACAAGGAATTCATCACCAAACCTCCTGCCCATACACTCCTCAACAAAATGGAGTAGCCGAGCGAAAGAACCGTCACTTGTTGGAAGTAACCCGAACCTTACTAATGGAACGAAATGTTCCTAACATTTTTTGGGGTGATGCTGTACTCACTGCAGCTTATCTCATTAATCGCTTGCCTTCCAAAGTTCTCAAATATGACACCCCGATCCAAAAACTACAAGAACACTTTCCAACTTGTTATATCATCAACTCATTGCCTCCTAAGGTATTTGGTTGTGTTGTCTTTGTCCACAAAAATGATGGCAACAAACTTGGTACTCGAGCTGTCAAAAGTATATTTCTTGGCTACTCCCCTACTCAAAAAGGGTATAAATGCTATTGCCCTACTTCCAAGAAGCTTACTATCTCCAGGGATACAATCTTCTTAGAAGAAGAAGCATATTATTCAAAATTACCGATTCAGGGGGAGTATACTGGCAATGAATGGCTAATCTTGGATACAGAACAACCATCACCATCACAACCTAATCTCATACCTGTTATTGACCCCTTACCTCTCACAAACCAACCTAGTCCTACCCGTAATTCTGAAACCGAACAAAGTTCGTCTCAACCGCCATCATTGAATGAACTGGAAACAAATGTTGAAATCAATTCAGGGATGGATGCAGAATCGGGACAAGGGGAAGAATCCAGACTACAAGATGAATCAAACACTGGTAGAACTATCTCTCCTATTCGAAGGAATGACCATGACTCTAATCCGGTATTAAATCCTGAAGAACTGGGTTGGCCTATTGCATTAAGAAAAGGGGTAAGATCGTGTACTCAACATCCAATTCAACGTTTTGTTTCATATGGTAACCTTTCTGCAAAAATGCAAAGCTTTGTTGCAAACAGTGCACAGATGAAAATTCCAGACACATTTCAACAAGCTATGACTGATCAGAATTGGAAACAAGCTGCAGAAGAAGAATTAAGAGCACTTGAGGAAAATAAAACGTGGGAGATTACATATCTTCCTAAAGGAAAGAAACCAGTAGGATGCAGGTGGATATTTACTCCTAAGTTCAATCCTAACGGCACAATCAACAAATACAAGGCTAGACTTGTTGCCAAAGGATATACCCAGACATATGGAATTGATTATCAGGAGACATTTGCTCCAGTAGCAAAACTTAACACCATCCAAGTACTACTATCGATAGCAGCTAACTTGGATTGGTCATTGCATCAACTGGATGTGAAAAATGCATTTTTGAATGGCAACTTAGAGGAAGAAGTATATATGGAAATTCCAGATGGAATTTCAGCTCCTGACAACTCTGTGTGTAAACTCAACAAATCACTGTACGGGCTCAAACAATCACCTAGGGCGTGGTTTGGCAGGTTTACCAAAACTATGAAACGACTTGGGTACACTCAGGGACAAGCAGATGACACTTTGTTCATTAAACGGAATAATGACAAAGTCACTATCTTGATTGTCTATGTGGATGACATAATCATTACAGGAAACGACGAGGGATCCATTTCTCAACTAAAACAAGATTTGTCGACTGAGTTCCAGGTGAAAGATCTTGGACAAATGAGGTATTTTCTGGGCATGGAAGTGGCACGAACTCCAAAGGGCATCAATGTATCTCAGCGGAAGTATACCCTAGACTTGTTGCATGAAACAGGAATGTTAGGAGCAGAACCTGTAGGAACACCAATGGAAGAAGGGTGTCACCTCAGAATCAAACCAAATGGTGTCCTGGTCAATCCTGAACGATATAGAAGACTTGTTGGGAAACTCATATACTTGACCCATACACGTCCAGATATTAGTCATGCAGTTGGAATAGCAAGTCAATTCATGCATCAACCACAGAAAGAACACATGGCAGCCTTGTATAGAATCCTAAGCTATTTAAAGCTTAATCCTGGAAGAGGGATCTTCTTTAAGAAAGGCACTATCAGAGATATTGAAATCTACACTGATGCAGATCATGCCAGAGACAGGGAAACTAGAAGGTCAGTCTCAGGATATTGCACATATGTGTGGGGAAATCTGGTTACATGGAGAAGCAAGAAACAGACTGTGGTGTCAACAAGCAGTGCAGAAGCAGAACTGAGAGCTGTTAACAATGGAGTACGTGAAGGACTTTGGATTATCAGATTACTGAAGGAATTAGGAATTCCACATGAGGGACCAATGCAAGTATGGTGTGACAACAAAGCCAGCATTGAAATGGTAAAAAACCCAGTTTATCATGACAGGACAAAACATGTTGAGATAGACAGACATTTCATTAAAGAAAAAATTGAAGCAGGTATAATGAGATTGTCCCACATACGATCTGATGACCAAATTGCAGATATTATGACAAAACCACTAAGCAGAGCCAAGTTTGAAGGATTTAGGTGCAAGCTGGGAATGATCGATATATATTCTCCAGCTTGAGGGGGAGTGTTAGAAGTCAGAGATAACAGCACCGACTAGCATACTATTGTTGACACTCACACATCTCCATCTCCATTTCCGTCTATCACGCACCTAACATCATTTCTGTTTTTGCTCTGTTTCCCATTGCATCTGTGTATTTCGTTTCCTATATATATGTGTTGTACTCCCTTAAGCTCATATATCAATGAAATGAATGAGCTCTTAAGCTCATAACACCCTCTACCCCACAACTGTTGACTCCTTTGCCCTCTACTCCTGCCCTCCTCCTTCCATCCATCCTTGTCATAGGTCTTTTCATCTGTGTTCAACTAGTAGTGGCAAGCTTTGCATCATTCTTCTATGATGGTGGTAGGATGGTAGGTGGGTTGAGTGGCACCGTAGAGTTCTCCCTCGTTGCCTTCAGCTTTGTTGCAAATCTATTTTGCCATATCGCAATCTCTGCCACCTCCCTTCCTCCATCACAGGTCTATCCTCATAACGGCAGATCTGGTTTGAAGGTCCTGATGTTGATCGGAAGGGAGCAGAGGGAGGAGGGTTAGAACATAGCCCAGTCAAAGGTTTGAAGTCACTATTATAGATCTGGACATCAAATCTGCCATTGCTTTGAGCCATTGAAGCTACCATCTCAGCCATCTTATTCAGTGAAAGTCAAAGCTTCAGCTTCTTTGGCAATGGCTCCATGTTGAATTCGTTCTGGTTGTTGAACCTAAGCTTTTCTGTTTTCAGGGACATTTTGTCCTTTTCATATTTTTAGTTTCCATTTTCATGCTCAATTTATGTGTTCCAAACAAAAATCATCTCAATATTCCTTTAAAATTTTCTGTCATGCCAAACATACTTTTAAAGCTATTTTCATTTCCATCAAAATGCTTCCAGTGAACCAAATGGGGACTAATTGTTACACTGGAATTGGGACAATGGAAGTGGAACCAAATATGGAACTGTAAAAATTGGTTGTTTGGTAACATGGAAGCTAATTGTTTTCCATTTCCACCAAAATGGATGGAAGTGGCTTCCATGCTCAACCCTGTGGAAGTGGGAAGAGTTCCATGGAACTCATTTTTAGCTCTAATTTTTGATAACTACTACTGTGTGACTAAAGCACCTGAAAAAATCGGTCAGGTACCCATTCAGCTTTGAGTCTGACGTGACATGTCACTTGTAAAACTGCTTGGACTCTTGGATCGATCTTGTTGCTGCATATAAGTGTGCTCTCATCCTTGATATGTGAATTTTTGAGTTTTCCTATATTTAATTTTTGGCTTTGTCAAGTTAGCTTTCAATCACTATTGTTTTTATTGCTGTCAATTACTCTGTTGTGGTATTAATGTCACTTTTGGGTTTTTAAATACTAATTATTTCCATATGGATGCAGAAGTTTCCTCAGGCAAAGAAAAATAAAGCATGTGAGTTTGATAAGGCAGCAAGTCACGTGGATGAAACTCTAATGCATGAGGACAATACTATGGGTGAATCTCTGCAGGTAATTATTTCAAATAGCTTATGTTAGTACTTAATGGTTTGCATTAGTTTAATGCAGACAGTACTTTCCGTGGGTCCTTGCAAGTTATGATCATGACTGATTTTTGTAGTTTCTGTTATGTATGCATTGCAGGTTGATCGGGTTCTAGGTTGTCGAGTTCAGGATAAGAATACAAACCCATCACAAAGCTTATCTGTGACTGTCATGGATGATCTACCCTCTCATGATCTGCCAATCCCAGAAAGTGGTGACACCCGGGATCTGCCAATCCCAGAAAGTGGAGACACTCAGAATCTGCCAATCCCAGAAAGTGGAGACACTCGGGATCTGCCAATCCCAGAAAATGAAAGCAGACCAGTAGAGAATAGTCCTGCTCGTGGTAATGATATGGATGTTGAAACTGCTGAAAATATCCCAGATGATCGTCAAAATGTTGTCAAGATTGCCAATAAAGGAAGCTTGAAAAACAATTATAAAGTGGAAAGACTTAATGTATACAGAAGATCAATGACAAAAGAAGGTAAAAAAGGCAATCCCATAAATTCATCGAGTAAAACTCCAGGTGATTTAGATTCCACTGCCACATGTAGTAAAATTCATGATGATTCTGCAGCAAGTGCTGAGCATTTGGAAAAAGCAACTGACAAGATGGAGATTGTGGAAGATGTAAATGTTACTTTAAGAAGTGAGGACAATAATGATCTTCTAAAAATTTGTCAAGCACAGGTCTCTCCCAAAACCAATCTGAAAGAGGTGGATGCAGATATGGGAATGAGTAGCACCGTAGCTAACAAAGTTCAGGAAGCTAACATGGCTCAACCTTCATGCCTAAATCAGGAGAAAGTCTTCTATGAATTTTTGGTTAAGTGGGTAGGAAAATCACATATTCATAATTGTTGGATTTCAGAATCCCAGTTAAAACTTCTTGCAAAGAGAAAATTAGAAAATTACAAGGCTAAGTATGGGACGGCTATAATAAATATCTGTGAGGAACGTTGGAAGCAGCCTCAACGGCTGCTTGCTATCCGTACATCAAAAGATGGAACATCAGAAGCATTTGTAAAATGGACTGGACTCCCTTATGATGAATGCACTTGGGAAAGTTTAGAAGAACCTGTTGTTCAGACTTCTTCACATCTACTTGATCTTTTTAACAAATTTGAAACCCTTACCTTGGAAAGGGATGCATCAAAGGATAATTCAACTAGGAAAAACAATGACCATCAAAATGATGTAGTTAATCTCACAGAACAACCTCTTGAGCTAAAAGGTGGTTCTCTGTTTCCCCACCAGCTTGAGGCTTTGAACTGGTTGCGAAAATGCTGGTGTAGATCCAAAAATGTGATACTTGCTGATGAAATGGGCCTTGGGAAAACAGTATCTGCTTGTGCCTTCATTTCATCATTGTATTTTGAATTCAAAGCTGTACTGCCTTGCTTGGTCTTGGTCCCACTTTCAACAATGCCTAATTGGCTTGCTGAATTTGCATTATGGGCTCCAGACTTGAATGTTGTCGAATATCATGGCTGTGCAAAAGCAAGAGCCATAATTCGCCAGTATGAATGGCATGCTAGTGATCCCAGTGGATTGAATAAAAGAACATCTGCGTATAAATTCAATGTTCTTTTGACTACATATGAAATGGTCCTCGCAGACTCTTCTCATTTGCGCGGAGTTCCATGGGAAGTTCTTGTGGTCGATGAGGGGCATCGGCTGAAGAATTCTGAAAGTAAGCTTTTTAGCTTACTCAACACATTCTCTTTTCAACATCGTGTACTGTTGACTGGTACCCCTCTCCAGAACAACCTTGGTGAGATGTACAACTTACTCAATTTCTTACAACCGTCTTCATTTCCTTCTCTTTCTACATTTGAGGAGAGATTCAATGATCTTACAACTGCTGAGAAAGTTGAGGAATTGAAAAAACTGGTTGCCCCGCATATGCTTCGTAGGCTTAAAAGGGATGCCATGCAAAATATTCCACCCAAGACAGAAAGAATGGTTCCTGTTGAGTTGTCATCTATCCAAGCTGAATATTACCGTGCCATGCTTACAAAGAATTATCAGATACTGCGTAATATTGGGAAAGGGGTTGCTCAACAATCTATGCTTAACATTGTGATGCAACTTAGAAAGGTCTGCAATCATCCATATCTCATACCAGGAACTGAGCCTGATTCTGGATCAGCTGAGTTTCTTCATGAAATGAGAATAAAGGCGTCGGCCAAATTGACTCTTCTGCATTCTATGCTGAAGATTTTACATAAAGAAGGGCACAGAGTCCTTATTTTCTCTCAAATGACCAAGCTACTTGACATCCTAGAGGACTATTTAAGTGTTGAATATGGGCCTAAAACTTATGACAGAGTGGATGGCTCTGTTTCTGTGGGTGATCGTCAAGCAGCAATTGCACGCTTTAACCAAGACAAAAGTCGATTTGTGTTCTTGTTATCCACTCGATCCTGTGGTCTTGGGATAAATTTGGCAACTGCTGACACTGTCATTATCTATGATTCTGATTTCAATCCACATGCTGATATCCAAGCAATGAATCGAGCACATAGGATTGGACAATCAAATAGACTTCTGGTATATCGGCTTGTTGTTCGCGCCAGTGTTGAAGAGCGCATCTTGCAACTTGCCAAGAAGAAGCTGATGCTTGATCAGCTTTTTGTAAACAAGTCTGGATCTCAAAAGGAAGTAGAGGATATTCTAAAATGGGGTACTGAAGAACTCTTCAGTGATTCTCCTGGTCAGAATGGAACGAATGGAGGTGAAAATAATAGCAACAAAGAAGAGACAGCTGTAGATATTGAACATAAGCATCGGAAGAGGACTGGTGGTTTGGGAGATGTATACAAGGATAAGTGTACAGATAGCAGCAGCAAGTTTGTGTGGGATGAAAGTGCAGTTTTAAAATTGCTTGATCGTTCTAACCTTCAAGATGGCTCAAATGATGTTGCTGAAGGAGATTCTGAGC
Organism: Inga leiocalycina; assembly: GCA_963242795.1. Classification (NCBI taxonomy): domain Eukaryota; kingdom Viridiplantae; phylum Streptophyta; class Magnoliopsida; order Fabales; family Fabaceae; genus Inga; species Inga leiocalycina. The sequence goes on along the minus strand of OY725321.1, from coordinate 85,523,434 downwards.
ATGATTTGTTGGGTTCAGTTAAGGTGAAGTGTTTATTAAATACCTAATCTTGGATTCTTTAGTTAATTGTTGGCGCTAAATTTGGTCATTTGGTGCACTGTGAAACATGTGAACCCTTTTTTTGCCACTCACTTGTAGACCCCTTCTAGCCCCCTCGTAGGTGACTTTTTTTCTGGGGCTATCAATACAATATAACGTAAGTTTTAGATCAATTTACCTGGTTCTATATTTACCCAATCTTTTGAAGTTGCATCCATCACTAGTATGTGCACAAGCTAAACAGGGAAATTGATGCTGCTGTCATTAATGTTTGTTGGAACTTGATAGGACTTTCATTATACTGTAAATTGGGATTCATTAGCCTCGAACTAGTTCAATGAAGTTGTAATTTTTCCCCTTAAGTTGTTTCTTAGATATTTGCCGGCGAATGGGATGCTTCTCATGGATTCTTTTTGTAACCCTGCCATTGGCTTAGTAAGACAAGGTTGCTCTCTTGTATATGCAAAGCGATTGAGCTGAAATGTTGAATATATGGTTTTTGTGGTTTTGTGGTTTCCTGTCCTCCTTTCTTTAGTTTTCCTTGAAGTAGGATGGCTTATCTTCCCTTGCAATTATTTTCCAATAGAATATTTTTCTGTTAAAAAAATTGCGTCTCCATGACTAGACATTTAAATACACACTGAAAAAGAAGGTTATTCTATCATGTATTCTGATTGAAATTTGCTTTGTCTTAGTCCCTTGAATGGAATGATGAAGCAGCTGAAGAACAGGGTTTAGGTGAATCCCCTCCTTGTGGAACTGATGATATCTCTACACAAAATTCTGAAAGGAAAGAGGATAATGTGGTGAATGGTGCTGAAGAAAATGAATGGGACAGACTACTTCGTGTGAGGTAAGGAGCTTCTATTTGGTGACGTCCTTTCTTTGTTGCACATTACAACATCCAACCTCTGAGCGTATGTATAGTAGAAATTACACGCTTGGTTAGAATTAATATAATGCCGTTTGAGCCTTTAAGACTATCAAGGGAATTAAAAGAGGAAAAAGTAAGAGAAGGAAAGGGAGAAAGAGAGAATGGGAGGAACAAAGACTTAATCATCGGTTGCAACTGCCATTCATGAGTCAGGGGGTTCCCTTTATGTGGATGGGTCATTAAAGACTAGCCAACTCTGGAAGGTTGTTATGGTTGTTACTAAACTGTTGCTCCTTGTTTCCTTATTCTGCCTTCTTATCACAAAGCAAACTAGTGATCTCATTGACACCTTTCTCAATTCTCTCCCTTTCTTTCACTTACCGACACATTTCGACACTTTAAAATCTTAAGTTAACAATGAGACTGTGGCTATCTTATTTTCTAACATAACTACCCGTTGAACCCACTTTTCAAAATAGACTGTTTGTTACAATCCTAAAAATAGGTTTTATCTCTTAAGTCTAATAGTGATTAATTTGTCAAAAAAACTTGAAATTCGTGCTGCCTTGCATTTTAGAATAGTTTAGCTATCAAGTAGCCTGAATAAACTTGGTTACCTGAAATTACTTCTTAATCTGTTTGGTTTCTAGGTGGGAGAAGTATCAGAATGAGGAGGAAGCAGCTCTTGGTCGAGGAAAGCGGCAGAGAAAAGCTGTTTCTTATAGGGAAGCATATGCTCCCAACCCAAGTGAAACATTGAGTGAGGTAATATGCTTTCTCTCTGCTTGCAAGCAACATGATGGAGGCTTTCTTTCTGCTTGCAAGCAACATGATGGAGAATGGAAAAAGATTAAGACGAATATTAAAAGTTATTTATAAATGAAGGATAGACATAGGGAATGAGATTTTAATTATCCATAGTCCTTTTATGAAGCCCTTGTAGTATGTTGTTGTGAGGAAACTGTGTGATTCGGGAAGTAAATAAATACAAGCAAAAAAATAAAGTAAAAATCATAAAATAAGAAAATTACTAAAACCACAACATTTGGAAATTAAATTTGCCTACACCCAGAACAAGTTTCCCATAGGAAACTTATGAAATATTGTATTTTTATGAATTTTCTTATTTTCTAGCTTTTACTTTATTTTTTACTTATTTGCTTTCATCTCAAATTCCTACAACACACTTATGTGGAACCCATGTATAATTAAAATAAAAAACGTTTTAAATAAAACAAAAGACATTAAAATATTAAACTCAAATCCTAATTAAAATCCTATGTCTTATGTTGGCATTTTATTTAGCGTCATGGCTTATTTATTTTCCCTGAATTTTGGTCTCTGTTTGTCTGGACCGAGTGGCTTTTTATTCTGTGGCCAACGCCTCTATAATAAATAGAAAACCATTATCGTCCCATTGAGCATCACCTGCATGGTTGTATGAATCCAAGGATAGGTCTCACAAAACAAATTCAACAAGATTTATGAATATATTAATTCTCAGATGGGATGATATGCTTTTAGCATCTTCAATCTTTAAGATTTCGTTCAGGTCCAAGTTACAGCTTCCATCATCCTAGAATAGATCTTTTATGATATTCAAAAGTAACCATGTGGATTCTCTTAACTGTAAAGAAAAGCAAACAAGAAAAATGTTCTTATCATTTTCAATTTCAAATTATAGTTGCAAAAAATTAAAAAGGATAAAAACTGACTGCATTAAAATTTCTGGAGGAAAAATAGCCACGAGCTGCTTAATATTTATGAATTTTTGGAACGCTCAAACTCTTAGTTTCAGTATTTCAGTTCTCTAAGTCTCGTCAATCTCTCAAAACTTGTTGCATGTCCTCCCATGTCAATTAACTACTTAAATTTTAACTGTTTTGTGCTTTGTTTTGCAAGTATGATTTACACATGTTAACATTTTAGTCTAGAAGTGTTTTGCCACATAAAACCTGTCTTGCTTGGGATTTTTTTGGTGGTATAATTTTCTGGAACTTTGTATTTATTATATATTGCGTTGTTACTCAATATTAGTATATATTTCTCACCATATCCTCGTTTTGCTGTTTTTCTTATATTTTGCCTCATGCAGAGCGGTGATGAGCAGGAAAAAGAGCCAGAACCAGAGCCTGCGCGTGAATATACACCAGCAGGACGGGCCCTAAAAGCAAAATTGTATGTCTATTCCTTTTGTGAATTAAAATTGCTTTGCTTTGATTAAACATGGATATAGAAGACGTGCTTGTGGCTGTGTATTGCAATTAGACCAGATTGTCATTATGGCTTTTCTCAGGGGATTTCTCTTGACAGTATATAGAGGGTTTAAAAAGCACTATAAATTATCAAACATGGATCTCCTCCACGTTCTCAATTATCCTTTCATTGCATCAAATTCAGCCATTTATATTTATCTGACGATTATCAATGCGCCGCATTGCTCAGATTATAATTAAAAAGGCAAAGAAAATTGTTCATCACCTATGTTTCTTTACTATGCTTTGTCAGTTTCTTTGCCTCCTTAATTCCAGTCTGAACCATTTGGCACATTGGCAATCATAGGATAATCATATGTGGTGAGAGTTTGCGCGTTTTAGTGGCAATTGAGGGGTCCCTATCCTAAATTATCTGATCCTACATATTCTGTGAATGATTCGCATAGGGCTCTTACATTCTTGGCAACTCCTAAATGTAATTGACAAATCAATCCTGTTGATTAAAAATCCATGTCGCTTGTTTAATCAATTGAACAATAGATGGGTATTCCTCTAGAATTGAATGTTTTTGTCTTGCTTGTGTTAACTTTTGGGAGAATGGCATTTGGGTATCTTTTAGGTTCTGTTTGGTATGAGGGAGTAGGAGGGGGCCGGAGTTAAAGGAAAATTTTTATAAGTTGAATTTCAAGAAATTGGAGAAATGAGGTTATTAAATTTTGATAAAAAGAAGATGCAAGATAAAAGATTAAGAAAAATTAATTAAAAAGTTTTTACCCTACTTCTCTAATTTTTTTACATTCAACTCAAAAAAATTTTCCCTTCGCCCACTTTCCTTCCCCTCCCCTCATACCAAGCAGCCGCTTAAGGGAATTATTGACACCTGGGTCCTTTGAACATATGATCCTTTTGAGATTGACAACTATGATATACATTAACTTTTTTTTTTTATTTTGGGGAAAAGTTGGGACCAAAGTATTAATAGCTCCTTACAAGGGATCCAAATGACAGTTCCCCTCTAACTTCTCCCTTGGTAATTTTCTCTCGCAATGACTTGAAATCCAAGATACTTTTGCTGGTTGTTGCTGTTAGATGCAATGGCAGTTAGCTCTATCACTTTCTGGGCCCTTAATAATTCTGAAAAGACTTGATATTGACATTGCTTTTGAACAGTGCTAAGCTCCGTGCTCGGCAGAAAGAACGGCTTGCACGGAGGAATGCAGTTGGTGGATCTCATCCTGTTGAGGGACTTCCTGGAACTGAGTCACTCCTTCAATCATCTGCCAATTCAAAGAGTGCTGATCTTGGAGCTGGGCCGTCAAATTTAGTTGGGGATGTTCCTATCAATTTAGAGGAGAACAAATCTGATATGCTTTCAGAAGCTCAGAAGAGCCACATTGATTCCATTTCAAGAATGGGCAGGCTATCAAAACACATAATGAGCAGTTTCATGGATGCTTCAATCAATAATCTAGACCATTCTCCACCTCATTATAAGGGGCTAAACACCACAAACTCTCTGCCAACCAGCAATTTGTTACCTGTACTGGGACTTTGTGCTCCTAATGCCAACCAGGTGAAATCATCAGAAAGTAATTTTCCGAAGTTAAATTGGAGACAAAATAGACGGGGAGCCAGGCAGGAGTTTCCATTTAGTCTTGCCCCTTCTGGGACAACATCCTTGGAGGCTGAGATCAGAAGTCAGGAAGGAGCAGCAAATGCTAGACTACCAGATTCGCTGGTGCATATTATGCAAGAGAGTTTCAAGAATAGAATCCCTGAGCATAACCTCCCATTTGTTCCTGTAAGTTCTCCTTGCATGCTTTGTATTGATTTTAGATCAATTCTATTTAATCGGATATATGCATTTTGCTTACCGAATAAATTATACATGCACAGTTTCCCCCAGCTTTGCAAGGAAAGGAACCTGATGCATTTGAAGGGGCTAGATTCTCTGCTTTCCGGGAGAAGATGGCCCTGCCAAACCTACCATTTGATGAAACGTTGCTGGCCAGATTTCCTCCCACAACTAAGAACATGCCAAGTTCGCATCTGGACCTTTTACCTAATTTGTCGCTTGGTGGTAGCAGCAGCAGACATGGAGCTCTGAGTGGTCCATTACAAGACCTTCCAACGATGCCGTTATTACCTAAATTCAAGATTCCCCCGGAAGATTTATTCAGATTTAATCAGCAAGATGGGGATGTGCCCCCCACTTTGGGTTTAGGCCAGGGCCCACCACCCACATCATTCCCAGAGAACCATAGGAAGGTGCTTGAAAACATAATGTTGAGAACTGGGTCTGCCTCAAGCAGCTTTTATAAAAGGAAGGCAAAATCAGATGGGTGGTCTGAAGATGAACTTGATTGCCTCTGGATTGGTGTTCGTAGACATGGAAGAGGTAATTGGGATGTTATACTTAGAGATCCCAAGTTGAAGTTTTCGAAGTACAAGACATCTGAAGATTTGGCAATGAGGTGGGAAGAGGAACAACTCAAGGTCTTTCAAGGGCCAGCATTTCCTGTGCCAAAACTGGCCAAGATGTCAAAGTCTACAAAATCGGCCCTTTTTCCAATCTCTGATGGAATGATGGAAAGGGCCCTGCATGGGAGCCGATTCATCTTGCCGCCAAAATTTCATAACCATTTGACCGACATGAAACTAGGAGTTGGTGATCTTTCATCCAGTTTACCTCATTTTAGAACACCAGATCGACCTCATTCTCTTAATGATCATTTTGCATCTCTTCCTCCTTTTAATCATGATATAAACAGAGCAAATTTTCCTGGAGATGCTTCTGCTGAACCTTCTGATAGACCAGGGACTTCTTCCTATGTGCCTGCTGAAAGACCATTTTTACTAGATTCTTATGGAACCAGTTGCTTAGGTTCTCTAGGTTTAAATGGCTCAGGAAGTGTTACTAGGCGACAAAGAGAGGATCAACCAGGCACCAGTAAACCTGAAAATCTACCTGGACTTCTTGATGTGGCTTTTAATGATATGCTTGACACTCGAATCAATGCAGGAAACGGTGAATCTACTAGCTTTGCATTTCCATCTAACCCTGCTAAAGGAGCTGAACCTTTCACCTCGAAAGGTGAGGAAGGAGTTGGAAGTAGTATTTCAAAAGACAAGCTTCCCCACTGGTTACGCGAAGCAGTAAGCTCCCCTGCTAAATGCTCTGATCCAGATCTGCCGCCCACCGTGTCAGCAGTTGCTCAATCGGTCCGGTTGGTTTATGGAGAAATTAAGCCTACGATACCTCCATTTGTGATTCCTAGTCCACCTCCTTCCCTTCCGGATGACCCCAGATGTAGTCTGAGAAGGAAGAAAGTTAAAAGAACTCAAAAGTTCAGTCAGGTCCTGCCAGAAGTTGCTGGGAACGAGAATGACCTCAGGTCCTACCAGAAGAGGCATGTAAAATCTAAAAGATCCAAGTCCCACCAGAGGGGCCGGCTAGATGTTGCTGGAAGCAGCAATGACGTCCTTAGTGACTTCCATGTCAACGAGAATGGTGCTTCGTGCTCTACTCCTTTCGTCCCGCCTTTATCTCTCCTTCCTCAGACAGGGCTTCAGCAGATTGAATCTGGCCTCAATTCATTAAACCTGTCGCACTCATCATCGGTGAACCAACTTAAAAGGACGAGTAGCGCAGGACTGTCTCCTTCCCCTGAAGTGCTCCAGCTGGTGGCATCCTCTGTTGCTCCAGGTCCACATGATCCATCATCCATTTCTGGCTCTTCAAGATTTCCTGAGGGCAAGCTTCCATTGCCTAGGCCTATTAAGCCAGCGAAATTCAAAGCCACCGAAGGTGCCTTTGGAAATAAGATGCCTAGGCCGACTTCACCGAAAATTTTGGGTTCACATGATGATGATGATGAGGAGCAGCATCATAAAGAAGAACGCCCTGACAGTGGAGATTCCAGTAAGACTCAGTCAGATCCCTCTAGGACTGAATGGCCTGAACCCGATGAGGGGGAGGTATCGTCTGAGGGGACAGTCTCCGATCATGCTTTAAGAGACAAGGAAACATAGAATGTAGTGTCCCAGATTAAAAATTGAGCAAATATACAAGTTCATGCTTCTGAAAGGTCTTCACCATTGCGCTGGAATTTTTGTAGGTATTATATGACAATGAGTGAACTAGAAAATTACAAGGTGGTTGAAAACGTGTAAAGTTCTCGTCAAGTAAAAATGAAATATAGCGTCGTCTGTTTGGTATTTTTGAGGTGCCGTTTGCTTATGTAGATTTACCATGTTCTCACATGGCAATTTTTGCACAGAAGAATGAGATTCATATGTTGCAGGGCTTGATTTCAGGTTTCTTCATCACTTCAACGCATATTCATCCCATCTTAAAAATCTTTGAGGCTTGAAGTTGGAGAATAAGTTGTTCTTTTTCTAGAGAATTGAACTTTATTGACAAGATCAAGAAACAAGTTATTTACTGCAATCAATGGAGAAATTGAAATATTTAATTCAGAATATTAACCAACAATGTTTGTCTCAAACTAGTGGCTATTCTAAACACATGAACTTCCTTAGAAACCCTGATTCAACTCATAAGATGAGTATAATATAAAATAATGATGGATATAGCTAAAGGATAAATTGGCATACAATTCAATTGAATGATCTAATTGGTGTGTCAGGTTTTTAATGGATAATGAACAATAAGGGACTCTGGAAGCATAATTAATGATGATATTTAGAAATAGGATTTTCTTAAGTGATTAAAGAATAAAAGGATGTTGTGAGTTAATATAATATAGGATAATGGTTGGAGGATATTAGTTTGTCTTCATTTTAGTTTTGATTCTTATACTTTCAAATCTTAAATTCTTGTCCCTCTAGTTTCTTTCTAACGAAAACGTTAGCCCCTCTAGTTTCTTTCTTTATACTACCTCCGGTTCTAAATGTAGGACATAGTTTTTAGTGCAATTTGTAGTACAAATTATGTCCTATATTTAGGACCGTAGGGAGTATTAGTTTTTGTCATTTGAGGAACCAAAACCTATAGTTAAAACTATAAAAACCATAACTAAAATGAAGATAAACTATAAAGATCAAACATTATGTTAACCCTTAGTTTATTGAAAATATATGATAAAAGGAAAGATCTAGAGATAATATGAAGATATTTAAATTACAGCATAGAAGATAACCTAATTTTTATGGAGTCGAACTGATGAATTAACGAGTAAAAAAACTAATGAATTAGATCTTAAAGGATTAAACCCCTAATAAAAATAATTAAATCTTAATCTGCAATGACATCTAAACACTAATTAATGACCCATGGCCTTATAAAAAACAAAAATTACAAAGTTAAATAAAAAATTGGCTTAAATAAGATAAATGAACTCTAGTTGAATTAGTCTTCAGTTTCTAGCAAGTCTTCTTTAACCCATTAAGGCCCTGTTTGGTTGGAGGGAAGGGGATGGGAGGGGAGGAAAAATGAGCCCCTCCCCTCATTTGGTTTGAAATTTTGGAAGGGAGGGGAGTAAAAATTTGCTTCTCTCTCCCCTCCCCTCCCCTTATTTTGATTCCCTCCAAATTGGGGGGTTTTGGAGGGGAGCCAAATATTGGGACTAATTTATCCTCATAATCTTTGTCATATCCCATCAATGCCCATGGTTGCAACTCATGCCCTCTCCGTTGCTGCTGCTCCTAATCTCTTGCCCTCAATTCCCTTCCTCTACTTTATGCCAAAAACGTAAATTTGGACTTTATTTTTATGTTCTCATTTTTTGCACAGTAATATATAAGAAATCCTGATGGTTGATAGTTTCATCTTTACAAATCCTGATGCACATTCGGCTCAATAAATTTTGTCAGCAATTGAATTTTGAAAACCACGTTATAGGGTGATCTAAATAATTTGCATTGTTGCTAGTCATTTTTGGCTAAAGCATTGTTACTGGAGTCATCTTTTTTTAGAGTCAAATTAGCCCTTTGTTGAAAACGTAGTTTAAAACAAAAATTATTATATCAGTTGTTGTATACATATTAAGGTAAGAGTAAGTTTTCAAAAATTATATAATTTATATTAAGGTGTAAATTAATTTAAATAATTTATATAAGTAAAAATATATAAACTAATATATAAGGGTAAAATGGTAAATTACATATTATCTCCCCTCCCATCCCCTCTTGAACCAAACAAAATATCATTAAAAAACTTTCCCCTTCCTTCCTCTTCAACCAAACCAAACAAGGTAACCTCCTATCCTTCCCTTCCATCCCCTCCCATTCCATCCCCTCCCATTGAACCAAACAGGCCCTAAGACTTTTTCAAGTACTGCTCATACTCATAAATTTTCATGATACATTTGCACTTGCATTTTTCTACGCTAAAAGTTGTAAGATTATAATCTAATTTGCTTCCTCCCCTTTGATCATACTTCTACTTAGTTTGATTTAAAATTGAAACAAACAAAAAATATTTGGATCCAAATAGCTTTGACATGTGAAAATCTAAATCTTATCTTTTAAGTTTTGTCACTTTTATCTAATTATTTATTTTGAATTTGGTTTGGTTTCTTTCTAGGTCAGTCTTGCTGAATCATGAGCACCCTTGTTATAGGGTCTAAGATACCACATATTTTATATATATATATATATATATATATTATATAAATCAACAGCTAGTAAAGACATTTGTCATGTGCTTCGAAAATTTGACCGCCATTGTTCATCGTGAAATGGGTCAAAATAGACTTTTTAAAATAAGCGATTTTAAAATATTTTTTTTTCAGAATTACATGTTAGTGTTACATCGATCTCCATATCCAATGTTTGCGCTCGTGATAAAAGCACGTTTCTGAGATCTAGACTGGTTATTAAATTGATCGGGGTATTGGGTTAAAGGTTAGTGTCTCAGATTGGAGTTAAATCGGAACTAACCCGAGGGCAAATCGATGAGAAATTAAATATTTTAGGCTTATTAATATAAAATTTTAAAGAAAAATATAAAAAAAATTGATTCTTAAAAAAATATTAAAAATCCAGGACCGGACTGGTTTACCGGCCGATTCCCGGTCCAGACCGGCCAGTCTGATCCAAGTTTAAGAACCTGGGATAAAAGTGAGCATACAACAATTATACATTCATTTTTCAAATTCTAGTGTAAAAAACCTTGTTAGAATTAAGTTACTCTTTATTTTGTCCAGCATTTAAATTTGAAGTAAATAGAACTAAGATGTAAAAGTAAATTGAAATGACACTAAGCATTGCCCTTATCACACAAAATTTGAGAAAATACTAGTAGCCCTACTCTTCATGGAATTGTAAAACTTAAAGTGATCTTATAGGTTGGATATTATATTAATATTGATGTATGACTATTGATCATCATTAAAGAATGAAAAAAATAATTAAAACAACCACGTTAAAAGAAATTTCCCAATTAGAATTCAATCTTGTAATAAAAACTAAAACTATGTAAATAAAAACAATAAAAGATGAAGTAGTTAAGATGTTGAAAACATTGTCTATATTTATTTATATATTCTGTCAATAACAAAGGAGCTTTAATCTCATTAATTGGGGTCGGCTATAAGGGTCAAAAGATAACATTGAGTTGGGTAAAAAATCAAATCTCGGGATAAATTGTTAATCGAGAGATTTCACGTAATAATCTTATTGAGCGTTCTCTTCGATTTTCTTCTAACTCTTTTAACTAGGATTCAAATAACTTGATTAACCCTCTCACCGAGGTATTCAATGGCTTTCTTTGTACATGTCTAAACTACCTCAAACTATTTTCTACCATTTTTTTTCAATAGGTGCCACTTCAACTCTTTCTCGTGTGAGTTCATTACAAATCTTATCTTTTTTTATATGACCACACATTTATCTCAACATTCTCATCTTAGCTACACCCACTTTGTGCTCATGTAGCTCCTTCAAAGCTCAACATTCACTACCATAAAGTATTGTTAGTCGAATAGCAGAATGATAGAATTTTACTTTTACTTTGTCAAGTACTTTTTTATCACAAATAACTTCGGTAGGATTTCTTCATTTAAACCACCCAACTTGAATTCTATGATTAACATCTCCATCAATTTTATCATCTTCTTACAAAATTGATCCTAAATATCTAAACTTTGTCTCTTGTGGAATGACATGGTCTCCTAGTTTAACCTCCAAGTCACTTCTTACTTTACTCTTATCAAAAGTGTAATGCATATATTTTGTCTCACTCCTGCTCAGTCGGAAACCTTTCGACTCTAAAGTTCTTTTCCATGACTCAAGTTTGGAATTAATTTTTTCTCTTAACTCAGCCACAAGAACAATACCATCAACAAAAAGCATGCACTTGAGGATTTTTTTTAGTATAAGCTGATTTAGAATGTCTAAGAAACATATAAGGGCTCAAAGCTGATACCTAATAAAGGTCAATCCTTATAAAAAAGTTATTTGTCTCACCTCTCAACTTTCTCACACTATTTATATATAGCATAATAAGAAAATTCTAATTCATCATAGTATTGCCTGATATCTCTAATATAATATCTTCTTAAAAGAAATACTTATTAAAAATATGTGTTAGTTTCTCTCAATTGTCCTTTTAAATAATTTGTATTGAAAGTTGAAACTACTTTTAATGCAAACTCTTCAATCAATATGTATAGTTAAGGAAAAAGTGATAATGATAATGTTATAAAAAAAATAAAAATAAAGTATAATAAATATGGACGAAAACTTAAATTGAAGATTTATATTTAGAATTAAATCTAACTCCTTTTGACTAATTCTTATATGAAGCACGGGATGCAATGTTATTTGTAAAAGTCATACAGACTCTATAAAATAACCCAAACTAGTTTTTTAATTACAAAAAGAAAAGGGAAAATAATTTAATAGCTGGCTTAATGTTAAAGGCATGTGAGGTTGTGTTGACCATTAATCACGCATCTTGGTCGCTAAGATTGATGATTAAAATACAATTTTCTCAGACAATGTAGCTGACCTGCACATGCCAAACACCCCCTCCCCTCCTTCCAAAACTATGTGCCCAACCATAATATTACCTTCGGATTTAATTATAAGATAAAGTTGACTTTTTTTTAGAGAAATTAAGGAAGTTAAATAAGTTATTTAATCATATCATGTTTTATGTATCCTTAGATTATATATTAATTTATTAGTCAAACTAATTAGTTTGAAGAAAAATAAATAAATATAAATACTCTAAAATAATTTAATTAGCTTCTTTAATTTCTCCAAAAAAATCAACTTTATCTTATAATTAGGATCGGCGGGAGTACTAGTTAATTATATAAACATATAAGATAATTGAAAAATCTTAATTCTTTAACTTGAAATAATTGTTATATTTTTAATTTAAATAAAACTATCAAATTGAAATATTTCAAGAGAAAATTTTAAGAATCGTATTGCCATGGAGCAGGCAACTAATTCTGCAAGGCATGTCTTACCTCAAATTGCACGAACTTTAGTTATAAATATAGCACAGTCATTAATTAATGAATTAAACAATTATTTATTTAATAAGGGTTAAGGTGCCAAGATTACCTATCAATTAATACTCAATGTATAAAACTACTCATAAATCTTATTTAGGTATAAAAATACCCATGAAGTTTAAAAATAAAAATAAAAATGACACAACTATTAAAATTACCTACGTCATTTATGAGTATTTTTGTACCTACGCCAATTTAATAATAATCCATTTGCAAACAACTTCCTAAAACAGTGCTTTTTTTTCAGTTTCGAGTTCTTTTATATAACTATTTTTTTAAAAAATATCATTTACCCAGCTCTATTGGATTTTTTGGGCCAACTTGTTACTTAGGTATAGTAAATTTTATTTTTCTTTTGTAGGACCGTATCTGTTTTTCTTTAATATATTACTTTTAAAAGCATGGTGTTAAAAAATGTAACTTGGCTTCTCCCAAATAGCTAGCCCAATGAGTGGTGAGGTTGTTTGAGGTGATAAAATAATTAATGACATTCTATAGTCTCGTTCCTTGAACTGTGTCCCTTATTGCAGTTGAATCTTAATTAAAAATCAAAATCATGAATCTATTATGAAAAGTGAAGTTTTTTTCTTTGTACAAAGGAAAAAACCAAGACTACTCTTGAAGAAATTTGAATTATTTGTCTCATGCCAAAACTTATCAATAATATCTGATTCGGTCAACATAAGGTTAATCCCTTAAAATATGATAAACTGAAGTTTGAATTCTTAGAGAGAGAGATAGCTAAAGAATTATTATTGAATGAGGTATTCAAATTTAGTAACTAATGATATCCTGGATAGGATTATACTGTACCTAACTATAAGTTTTGTTCTTTGGTTAATATAACTTTTGGTCTTTTAAGTTTGATCTAATTTTGGTTTTGATCCCTCAAATTTGAAATCGGTGGTTTAAGTCCTTGAAGTTTCACCTAATTTTGGTTGTAGTCCCTCAAGTTTGAAATCAGTGGTTTTGGTCTCTGAAGTTTCACCCGATCTTGGTTTTAATCCATCAAGTTTGAAAATGACTTGACGACCCATTTTTGAAACCCGACCCGACCTGACCCGGAAAAAAAACCAAGTCCTTTCAAATTTGAGGGGACCAAAACTAAAATCAGGTGAAACTTCAGGGACCAAAACCACCAATTTCAAATTTGAGAAATCAAAACCAAAATTGGGTGAAACTTCAGGGACCAAAACAACCGATTTCAAACTTGAGGGACCAAAACCAAAATTGGATCAAACTTCAGGGACCAAAAATTATATTAACCCTTTGTTTTTTTTTCTTTTGGCCAACACCTAACTATTAAAACTTGGTTATGATATTTCAGGTCAAAAAAAGAAAAAAACCTCTTCATTATTTAGTTTTCCTTTTCGGTATAATTATTTTGTGTCGGATATTACCCTGAAAAATCGCTTGTCCAAATGTGTAATTTTTCAATTTTTAAAAATAATTATTCCTCTCAAGTCTCAACCGTTAACAATAACATCCCTCTGCACCACCACCCAGCAAAAAGAATAAACTCAGAACTTCATTAATGATTTCATGAACTAAATTAATTATACAAAGACTAACTACAACTCTATAGAATACTACAGTATAACAAGCCCATCTTTACCATTCATGAAGGCACGCATGTATGAACCCAAATCAAAATGATAAAAAAACTGGGAAAATTAAAGGAAGGAAGAAGGAAACTTAAGATCTAACAGAAACTGGATAACCTACTGATTGGTATATCACGTTCGCTTTTCCCTTTACACAATCGTTCTGGTTTCTCTCCGATATCTAATTTCTGCAACTAGTGAGAGCCTCCTGCAGTTACAGGAATAATCGGACAGGAAGAAGATCTCTGTGGATTAGCCACAAATCTAGAAGAAAATGCATAGAACTTATAGTAATCTTCATCTAGCAAACTTCCACATCCACTTCTTCCGTCGTCGAAGTTCAAAGAATAGCTCAACGGATCGTATCGGCATTGGAACGGACCTTGTCGCCGGATCGAAGATCGCAGCGGTTTGCTATGGTGGCGCCTCTTCAGTTTTCTCATCAGTTTCGTCACCAGACAGCAGCAATTGCATCGCGAACTGCTGCTACCGCCGGAAATCGTCTCGGCGGCGGCGGCGGCGGCGGTTGTGGTAGCAGTTTCCTCTTCGGCCTTGACAGCGGCGGAGGAAGAGGAGGTGGTTTTAGGGCACCAGAGAGGCCACATCTGAGTCATGGAGCGTATTGAGGAGAATGGATCGAGAGTGACTGCGGTGTGTGAAAAGGGGATTGGGAGATTCTTGAGACATGCAGTCTTTACTCTTTGACTGTTACTATTTATAGACCAATGAGTTGTTTTCTCACGCTCCAACCCGTGAAATCATACCTTTTAAATATTTATAAATATTACTCCTCTTTCTTTTAAATATACGATAAAATTAAATTTTTAGAAATATTAAGAAAACTAATTAAATTAATTTAAAATATTTATATTTTGATTTTCTCTAAACTAATTGGTTTTACTAATAAATTGATATATAATCTAAGGATACACAATATATGATATGATTAAATAACTTATTTAACTTTTTTAATCTCTCTAAAAAAAATTCAACTTTATTTTATAGTTAGTACAAAGAGTAATATGATTATTATCCATCTTACATTTGGATGATGATTGGTTAGGTTAAATTAAGAGAATTTAAATAATGTAATCATTTTTTAAAATGCCTAATACTTTAGAACTTTAAGCAAATTTATCTATTTTTGAGCATTTGGCAACCTCTATTGCCGAAGTAATTGCTTTGCTAAAATGAAACAAATGTTGCTACCGTGTGTTGCATAAGGAACTACGTACAAAGAGTAAAGACTGTTACTAAATTTTCTTGTTTTCTTTATTTATATTTTTTGAAAAAATTTATAGATCATCCCCCTCTTTATATTGATAATCTACTTAATTATATAGAAAATTCATGCCCCACTTTTTACTTTTTTTCCCCATGCAATGCTAATTTTAACATTTTAATTATGGTTAGCTTTAGTTTTTATATTACAATTTTTTATTTTGGTAATTCCCTTTTATTTAAAGCATCCGATTTCTCATTTCTCAAATCAATAATAGTACCCCACGTGTTCTCATATTTGACCCAAATCAATTTACATTAAATATTCACATAATTACATTTTAATTAACATATTGTATACTTTTTTTTATAAATGTCAAAATGCATTAACATATTGTATACACTTAGAATTATTAATCGATATAATTTCAACCAAAAAAAAATTATTCATCAATATAATATAACTAATGGTAGCTCAGTGTATATATCCTGACCAAAAGATATTTGTAAGAGCCAAAAAAATTATAAAATCATACTTAAATAGGCAGGTCAGCTTAATATAACGTGAAAATACTAAACATAATGAAAAGTAAAGTAGACTCGAAACCTAAATTACTAAAATGACGCATTTGAAAACTCTAAACAACACATTGGAACTCATTTTTTCTATTTTTTATGTTCATCATTATTGCTTTGTTGGTCATAAAGGTAGGGGTGGACATATCAGACAATCCCATATCTCAAATATCAGCCAATGGAGTGTCGTATATCTTCTTTCTCTTTGGAGGAGTGGTTGAAGATCATGATGACTGAATTATTAGAAGGTCATTATCATTTTGAACTTTTTTCTGTTGACATGAATGTTGTTAAGGAGCTTGAGGCATGTGTTTCTATCTCGGAGGCTAAAAAAAGACTCAAGGAATATATAATCAAGTACTCAATTAAAATATATACTACTATCAACTCCTTTTCTTATAATTAATTCTGAATATGTAAGTAGTCGCAAAATATCTCCCTCCTCATAAAATTACAAAATGCTCAAACTACTGAATGTGCAAGTGATTGTTTTGCTATAAAATAAAATGTCAGATACCACTCTAGTTCTATTTATAAATTTAAATTGGGAAAAAAAATTTCCTGTTATAAGTTCACTTTCAGGATAATAAATGAGAGTGTTACAATTTTATATCTATTGAGTGTAATAAAAGGTAGAGAGAGAATATGTGAAAAATACTCATTCATAAATGAGCGCAAAATTAAAACTTTAATCCATAATTACTGAGTTTACCAACTCTCCCTTGCCTCGTAAGTAAGAATTAAATAATTTGAACTTATAAATAAAACGTTAATGGTACATTAGACTGAAACTGAACTAGACCTTGCTTGATCCTTATGCAAGTCTAGTGTAACTTTTTATCTCTGAGCTTTTGGAATCATGTGGCTAATTTCTTGACTGGCCAACCATTATGATCAAACGAATATTGAAATTGTTATGATGAATATTTTCCAACAAAATAATACAAAGTCATTTTTTTTCAAAATAAAAATTTAATAATAGATTATCATAGGCTAGCGAGTCTCTAAACAATTTAAACGGTCTTCTATTTATATATTTTTAAAAAAAAAAGAATGGTAAAGTTGGAAAATGTTGATAAAATATATGGACGTGGAGAAGTGACAGACTGAGAGGAGAAAAGAATAAAATAGAATAGTTGAGGGGGAGAGGGTTGCTTCATTCACGTGAGTGAGAAGGGAAGGGAAAAACAGAATATTGTGAAGTATAATCATAACGTTTGCAATCATGAGCCTGATATCACTCATCACAATTCAATATGAACAATCGTCATTTGGAAATAGAGTCGGGAATACGGGTCGGCTTGATCTTATAAGGTTGGCCCTTTACAGGTTCAGGTATAAATGGGTTGGCCTGTTTAGACCCATTTGCTATAAAGTATAATATTTTTTAGGCCCTCAGTCCTATAGGTCTGGTCCTTCACGGGCTCGGATCTAAACGAGTTTAAACTCATTTTAATTCAAAAAAATTTCTTTTTCAAGTTTTACAATTTATTTATTATTTTTCTTTAAATTGAAATATATTATTTTTAAAACTCATAAATTTTTAGTTAAAATAATCGTCTAATGTCCAAATTAGCTTATTTTTTAAAGTTTAAATTAATAAATCATTGTAGAAAATAAAATAAATCAAAATAATTAATAAGTGTTTGCCTGTTATTAATACTCTATTAGGTACTTTGGTATCTCTCATATTGATAATTTGATATAATGATATTATATTTATTAATTTATTTTAAAAAAATAGTAAACGGGCCTAAAAGGGCCGGCCCTAGGACTGCAGGGTCCGCTCTACAGGGCCCGCTTCTCTTTTTAGCCTCTAACTCATAAGCTCGGTCTTTGAAGGGCTCGGGTCTAAATGGACCAGCCCGACGGGCTCAGCCTGAATTCCCGACTCTATTTGAGAATTGGGATCACATAATTTGGCACTTTTTTTTTGCCGAAAAAAAAAATTGGCACTTTTTTGTATAAAATAAGGAGGTTGCTTCTCTCCTTTTATTTTGAATGTGGTTATTTATATACTCCGTACTTGATAATTTAGTGTGTGTTTGGATTAGCTTTTTTTAATAGCTTTTACGACTTACGAAGTAAGTATGTGAGAGGAGTTTTGTCTCGGGTTTCGCAAACCATGGTTTGAAACCATGATTTAGAGGATATCCAAACACACACACATACAAATGGGCGGCATCGCGCCCAATCATCCAAATTGAAGATGTTTTTGTATGAACTCATAACATATAAATCATATGACAACAATTTTATTATCGTTCTGAAAACTTACTCTCTCAATAATTTACGTTGATTTCAGTTTTAATTCTTCAAGTTTTTTTTTCATCTAAAACATTGATTCCTATCATTTAATAAAAATCTGGACTACTTTTGCCTTTAAAAAAACCAAAGCTTATGGTTCAAAAGTAAAAGGATTAAAAATAAAATGAAGGCAAACCCGACCAAACAAAATATTGTTTTAACCCGATTTTCAACTATTCTTTCGGTCTTTAATATAAGATATATTTGGGAAGTTGATTTTTTGTCCTAAATATAAAACATATAATTTTCATATCTGTCAATAGTTTTTTAGTTTATCCTCATCGATACTCCCTCAACAGTAATCAAGGAAGAAAATGAATGAGAGAATTAAGAAAGATGATTAGAATATTTTAAAAAATACAGTTCATATCATAAGATCTAATATAACTAAATTAAAAAAATTAATTAAATTAAATAAATATATCTTATACGAATGAGATAGGAAAAAAAAATGGAAAGCATGCATGGGCATGAGAGGATAATAAAGTTGGGGAGGATATGATGGTAACTCACCGGTGCAACTGAAGGAAAATGCCTCGTTTGGTGCAACTGCGTGGGTCCCACCCCAACAATCACCATCCACCTCCTTTCCTCTTTTAATAATGCTACTGGTGTCCGTAATCCTGCCACATCTCATTTCATCTCTCCCCTTAGGGTGTGTTTGGTTTGAGGGGCGGGAGGGAATGAGAAGGTGGGTAAATTATCTTTTTGGGTTGAAAGAATTTAAATTTTGGGTGGGAACACAAAATTTAAAAAGAATGAGAAAGTAAATTTTGGGCGGGAAACCAAAATTTAAAAAAATGAGAGGGTAAATTTTAAGTTTCTTTTATCCAAAATAGTAATTTCCCTCCCCTCCCCTCCCCTCAAACCAAACACACCCTTACTGTCACACTTCCATTTTCTTTTTTCCCCCTCACCATAATAATTATTAATTATAATTATATTAAACATTTTGCTTAGACCACATGCCTTGTCAGATCAATCATGTTCTCCCCAGATTTTACTCCTGCCTTTTTATTTTGGGAAAATCACCTTGATCTAGTGTAATTATAAAAAAAAAATCCCATGAAGGTTACAAGTTGTATGCCAAAAACTTATAAGGAAAATGATATTAAACCCCAATATATTAAATAATATGAGAAAAATCTCAGTAACATTTGTTAATAATGGTTCATCCACTTATCAATGATTATATTTTCACTTGTCATCGTTAAATTATGAGATTTTTTTGACGTTATTTCTCTTAATTGACCCCTTAATATCATTTTCTCAAACTTAGAGCCCACATCACACCTTACAAACATCCTTTTATAGAAGAGTTTGTAACTTCTATTTTCACATGACCAAAATAGGGGTATGTGCGAGTTGGGTGCGTGGATCCCCCTCCTTGGTGGGGAGAGGGGTCTCTCCATTTCCCTTACCATCCACTTCCCTCCACTTCTTTATTCTCACCGTTAGATTAACTCTGAATGGTTGAGATTCAATATCCTATAAAAATATTATTATAATAGTAAATAACAAAAATATATATAAATAAATTTAAATTATTAAAATTTGATATAATTGTTCCTACCTTTATACTTTTGTTAAAGCATTCTATGTATAATTTTTAATTTATATAAGATATTGAATCTCAACCGTTTAGAGTTAATCTAATGGTGAGAATAAAGAAGTGGAGGGAAGTGGATGGTAAGGGAAATGGAGAGACCCCTCTCCCTCCTTGGTGGGGGCGGGTGTTAAATTGCCTAAATAAAAAATGCAATAACCCTAATCATATGGTAGGGAGAAAATATTTTTTTGTCCTTAATATAAATATATAATTATGTCTCTAATTTATTGTTTTTAACTTTTCAATTCTCACTTATTCCTTCATATTACGTGTATGTTTGACATCATTTATTTTTGGGTAATAAATCTTTTTTACGTAAGTCGAGATAAAACTCCTTTTACATACTTACTTCGTATACCGTAAATCATGATTTATAAGCACTTATAAGTGTATGTTTGGATAGCTTAATTTTAGCTTATAAGTACTTTTTAATCGTGATTTACGGTATACAAGGTAAGTATGTGAGAGCAATTTTATCTCGATTTATGTGAAAAGCACTTATAAGCTTAGAATAAACTATCCCAAACATGCATTAAGTCAAAAATAAGCTATTTCAAATGAGTACTAATAGTGTGTGTGTGTGTGTGTTTGGGTAAGCCCAAAACCGTGGTTTCAAAAACCCTTTTCGCAAATCGAGAAAAAACTCATCTCACATACTTACATTATAAATCGTAAAAACTATTCTCCAAAAACTAATCCAAACAAAAACGCATTAAAGTTAGATAAGAGAAGCTATTAAATTTATGATGTGATTAATATAATTTAAAGTTTTTCTTAGTTCCATTAAAATATATTGAAAGTGTCTTATAAATAAAATTAAAAAATATATATTTAATCGTCATACATTTATGGTTTAAAGTCCACCTCTAAAGCTATCGTGAGGAGTTGTGGGTCTCCAGAAGTTTTTGGTTAGATGAATGTTATTTTATAAGTTTTTTTTAAAAAAAAAAAGGAGCAAAGCAACTTCATTATAAAAAACTAACATTGACAGTTAAGAAAATTATGCTAACTATTACCATTTTTAATAGTCATAGGCGATATTACTCATTTTTAAAACTTTTTAAATAATATTAATCTAACAAAAAACTTCTAACTACTAGTTACTACATGAAAACTTTTGAAACAAAATTACATATTAACTTAAAGTTAATTAATCACATCTTATATTTAATGATATAGGAGTAAATAATTCAAATGGGATCCAAAATGATTCACGCTATATTTCAACTATTTCACGGCTAGGGTTCTCACTCCTTCATGGAGTCACGTCTTCTCCCCCGTGAGAGCTTCTTCCCTTGGTGTTGGGGTTGTTGGTGCCTCTTCCTCCAGCACTTGCCAATGGGGAGGTTGTCTGGTTAGGGGATGGGTTTTATTTGGGGGCATGGCTTTTGGTTTTTTGTGTTTGTTGGTAGTTGCCATCATCTATAGGGTGCCCTTTAAGGGAAGGGGGGTTAGGTCCGAGGAGGAGCTCAGATCAACAGTGACGGTGCAGCTGGGAAAACAAAGGCTTGGTGGTGTGTTGCGGATATTTTTGCCTTTCCCTGACAAGCCCAAGATTGAGAGCTCAAAGTCCGATTTTATGTTGGCACTTATGGGTTCTTTATTTCTCATTGCAGATCTGGTTTGTAATCTTGTATCCTCTTCTTCGATATGGGATGGATGAGGTTGGTTTTTTAGTGGCCCTCATAGATTTGGTGGCTTGGAGTTGGGTGGTTGTTGGTGGTGTTGTTTAATATTTTCCGGTGTTGCTGTGGTTGCTGCTTCTTCCTTCTACATGGCGGCGGCTATGTGGAGATTGGATTTCTACTCTCTTAATAGTTGCAGATAGAAAATCAATAGGGACGAGTCTAAAAGAGTAGTTCTTTGAACTCACGTCCCTTATTTCCGGCAATATTATCAGTGTTCTTTACTTTTCAGGCGGCAACGACAGCAGCATAAGTGGCTCTCTATCTTTGATTAGGGTTAGGGTTTGTCGATGGTGTTATTTTGGGCTTAGGGTTTTTGGGTTGGGCTTAGGTCTCTTAGGTGTCTTGATTTAATTTGAATTTATGCTAATTATATTTTAGATTTAGGTTTATCTTTCTTTTTTTTGCCGTCAAAGGAAATTAGTAATATTAAAAGTAACCAAAGTACAGTGTCTCAAATCTGGGATCTAAATATTACAAGCCAAATAGAGAGAAAGAGTAATGACACAAACCAACAACCCTAGCTAACATTTTAGAAAAGCAAGAAATTAAAAGAACTTTGTTACAACCATAACTTAAGTACATAACCAAATCATCTTCCGCACCATACACCACAAAGGCCTGCAGCAGAAACGGAGGTCGAAAAGCCCAAACAACAAGACAAGACCTTTCCAATGAAGCTTTAGCAATCCACCTGACTGCTAAATTTGCTTCTATGGGAACACACCTGCAAGAAGGGTTCCTAACAGGATTCCTTGGAGCCAGAAAGTACTCCAGGAGAACATGAGTCATAACATCACAGATAGCACAATTAAATAGACAATAGGATAAAGAAATATTACCCCAGCCCAAGGATGAGCAGTAAATCCATAAACGCCGAATTGGCTTGTGTCTACCTTGATAATGAACAGTGTTAAGCAACACACTGAACAGGCACACATTAAGCCAATGTTGAACGACGCATAGATACCTACTGAACATACTCAGACCAATGATTCTAAATTTTCTATCTATTGCACAATCCTTAGACAGTTGATCTGCAAGATGTTCTACCACTCCACCACTTACAGATACTCTTAACCATGCATAACCAATTATTGGAAAGGATTTATAAAATCCTCTACCCAGTGGAAAAATATACTGGATTGCCCACTCACTCAAAGCTAAACACAATACACCCAGTGTCGAAGCTTCAGCAAGGGCGACAATACTTAACATTAAGAAATCAACAGCAATTAAATCAGTCCAATTAATCTCAAATTTCAATCTCAAACAGACAGTTGTGGGGAGAATTGAAACTTCTAGCAAGTCACTAGCCTCAAGCTCAAGGAATCGAACGATTGTAATTTTTGAATACATCTGTGACTTTACCTTTAGTTTCCTCAGATCAGTTGCGCACGCCCAAAATCCAACGTCCGTCGCGATCGCCCTTACACTAGGTAGGAGAAAGCTTCCCTTTTTCGGTCTATTCTTCAGCTGCGACGGCCCTGGGAGCACGCATCGGAGATACTCATCGGAAGGCCTCCCAAATGATGGCGGCCTAGACGCTTTCTCGTACGTCACCGCCATAATTCCCAGCTCGCTGCCGTCGCCCGATTCACTCCACTGCTTTGATTTTTCCTTCACCGGCGGGGGCCATGGCGGAACCCATCGCCGATCCTTGTCGGAGGGTTTCACTGAGGAAAGAGGCCTAAGTTTTATCGCGTCCCTCCTCGCTCCTTCCCCACACACCTCCGTCGCCGGTCTCAGTCCCAACCAGCACTGCTCCCAGCCGCGACATGAGGTAACTCGAGAGCTCACCCATAATGGGAGGCACAAACCTTACTGAGAGAGTCAAGAACCAACCCCTTGCAGCGCCGTGCCACCGCAGGAGAAGATCTGTGCCCGCTCGAAGGTACATCGCACAACGGTGAACCCTAACAGAGGAAAGAAAAAATCGCACAACGGCGAACCCTAAATCGCACAACGGCGAACCATATAGCGTCCACTAGGTTTATCTTTCAAGTGTTTATGAACTTGTGTATGTTTCATATATTAATGAAATATTTCGTTCCGGAAAAAAAAAAAAGAGGGCGGTTATTATGTTATGCGTCACTCGATAAGTACTGCACATTAGGATATGACATAAACACGACAAAAGAAAAACTAAGGGAGAATTACAATGAGATCCCAAGGAAGGAAAAAAATGAAGAAATGGCCTCTGTAGATTGCAAAATGAAAAAATGGTCCCATTAACAATTCCCGGAGCCTGTATTTACAACTCATTAACAATTCCATGAGCCTGTACTAACAACTCCATGGGACCATTTTTTCATTTCTCTTCTTCCATGGGACCTTAGTGTAATTCTCCCAAAAACTAAAGAAAAATAATAAGCTTCTGGCAAAAAACGCAGAGAGAAAAACTTTAACCCAGGGAGGACTCAAAGGTGTTTATGTGGAGATTCTCCTTAGAGATTCGACTCAAAGAAACATGCTTTAGGACAATGTCTGTAAGTTTGTACAATGCACAAAGAGGAAGGGAAAATGGAATTTTCCTCAGTTACAATGTCTGTAAGTTTGTACAATAAGGACAAAGAGGAAGGGGAAAATGGAATTTTCCTCAGTTCATTGGAGGTGACATAACACCTTTTTTTTTTCTTTAAAAAAAAAACTCACCTTCCCATGACAAGTGAGAAGCACAAAATGAGTGAAAAAATCTCTGATTTTCTCACTTTTCCCTACTTCAAAGTAGTTGTTTATTAGGAGAAAATTGCTGAAGAATCTCATTTTAAGGAATTTATTGTCTAATAATTCTTAGGTCATTGTGCAAGTTTAAGTTTAAACTTTAAAATAGTCACTCTTCTTTATCTATGTGTAACATATTTTTATTCAGGTGGAACATTTTTTCTTTGAAATAAAACAAATGCATGTATCTAAGATGTAATTTTTTTTTAGCTGTGTGTAACATATCTTTTTTTTTTTAAATAAGCACATGTATCCTCCTATTGAAAATAATCCTGTTTAAGGCGCTGTCGGGTATTAAATGTAGACATCTCTCTTAACGGGATTCGAACTTTGATTCATTACGTTGTGAGGGAATAACCCTTTCTACCTGATCCATCTCTCGTTGGTGTATAATATATCTTTAATTATGGATAAATTGCTAACTCATCTTCATCAGTTGTACTCTTCTTTAAGGGAAGGACATGTGAATTCCAAAAAGGCATTGCAGGGAGGAGAAAGAAACATGCTTTACGACAAGGTCTCTATGTACAATGGACAGAGGGAGGGGGAAATGGAATTTTCCTCTGTTCATACTTCATAGGCTACAAAAACACTTTTTTTTTTCTTTGTTATTTTTTTAGGAAAATTCATCTCCCCGTAACAAGTGAGAGAACTTTCCCATCACAAAATGAGTGGAAATCTTGGAGTCACTTTCTCACACTTCAAGTAATTTATTACTCATCATTTACCACTCTCAAAAATTATTTTCTGTTTTTTGTTTGTGAATATTGTCTTTAAGTTCAGTTACAATAGAACTTTGTCCTTTAATGTTATCTTAGTTTTCTGTTTCGAGTCCTTGTTTGTTTATATTGCGACACTATTTTTGTCTTCACTTACGTTTGTTATGTGTTGGTGGTACTCTCTCCGATCCTAAATATAAAACATAATTGATTTTTTTTTGGAGAGATTAAGGAAGCTAAATAAGTTATTTAATTATATCATATATTGTATATCCTTATATTATATATTAGTTTATTAGTCAAACTAATTAGATTTGAGGAAAAATATATAAATATAAATATTCTAAAGTAATTTAATTAGCTTCCTTAATTTCTTTAAAAAAGTCAACTTTATCTTATATTTAGGACCGGAAATAGTATGCTTTGTGGTGGTTATGATTTTGTTGGTATTGGTCTTGCTCATTATCACGCTTCACCATTAAAGATCTTTTTGAGCTTTGCTACTTCTTTGGTTTGGAGCTAGTTAGCAATATCCAATGGTATTTCTACACTACATCAAGTCTTCTAGTGCTGAAGTTCTTCTTTCTTCTACTTCAAACTTCAAACTCAAAGCATTTAATAATTCAAATTGAGCTAGTTGAGTAGATATCTGAAGATTAGTAACTAGTTTTAATGTTTCTATTGGGTCATCCTTAATTTCTTGGAAAGCAAAGAAACAAGCTACTGTCTTAAGGTCCTCTTCTGAAATTGAATATCGAACACGGACTTTTATTACCTATGAGCTACAATGGCTTGTACACTTAATGATTTCAAGCTTCCTCTTCCTAATCAAGGTCTTCGTTATTGTGACCATTAGTATGCTTTTCAAATAGCTGCTAACCTCACATTCCATGGGACAACAAAACATATTGAGCTTGAGAGCCATTTAGTTTGAGAGAAGCTTCAAGCCAAGATTATCCATCTTCTAGCTACCTATATGTCCTTCAATCTAGCCAGTAAATGTTTTCACTAAACCTCTCCATCCTGCTCGTTTCCATGAGTTTATTTCCAAGTTGGGTATGAAAAATATCCATGCTCTAGCCTGCAAAATTTCTTAAATAGGGATTTATCCCCAATTTTTTAGTGAATTTATTACTGTAATATGATTTGTTAAAACCACATATATTAATAGACTAAATGTGTTTGGTTTCATATTCAAAGTATGAAAATTATAATTTTTAATGTGAAACTAAGGCTCTGTTTGGGAAGGGATTGAGGGGTGATAAAACATAAGGTGG
This sequence comes from Inga leiocalycina, assembly GCA_963242795.1. Taxonomy (NCBI): domain Eukaryota; kingdom Viridiplantae; phylum Streptophyta; class Magnoliopsida; order Fabales; family Fabaceae; genus Inga; species Inga leiocalycina. The sequence continues at coordinate 85,497,092 of OY725321.1, read as the reverse complement.
AGGAGCATAAGCATGGTGAGAACACTTTTAGCATATTTCATGATGTTTGGGTTTACGTTTTCCTTTAAGCACTTCAAAGCTCGATCGTATGATTGCCTTAAAGCAACTTTTTGTTGCTTTTCTCTATTGTCACGTAAGTACCGTGAAGAGAGAAAGAAATGAATAGTGGCTCCCCCGCTCATGCTTTGTGTGCATTTTTAGCATGACCCTCTTTTCTTGCTTGTTTTGTATTTTTGCTAATATGGAAGTGTGATTATTTTTTATTAAATGTGACTTTTTAATTAGATTTTTTTCTATCTTTAACTTTTAATGATTTTTTTGTTAACTATTTTTTTAATTGTTATATAATTTTCAATACACAAAGTTATTCATTTTAATGCTCTTTTTCGATAAAAAAATTGAAAAAAATTAATCATCATCATCATTATCCTCATTAAATATATCTAATTAAATGTTTTTTAATATTTAAAATTTTTTCAGTAACACATTAAATTTTATTTTTATAATTTTATTTAATTTTTTAAACAAATAATTAACTATTTTTATTTTATATAATTTTAATTTATCTCAATATATAAATATAATATATATGTATTTCCATTAAAAAATACATGTGTTATTTAATAATATTGAAGTTCTTTGAGTCATTTTCCATCTAAACTTACTTTTCAAATTATCATCCAAACAAGTTTCAATTATCATAATTTTAATTTTTCTCTTCAATTATCATAATATATACAAATAATATATATATCTCTGTGTGTGTGCAACATTCAATAAGATTTATACCATTTTTAGTCATTTTTTATCACAACTTGCTTTTGAAATAATAATCTAAACAAGTTTAATTTTGAAAAAAAAAATCATTTTTATTACCTCTAATTCAAATACAAATCACATTTATAATCTAACTTTTATCTTATGTATTTAAAAGTCAAATTGAACAAAGTCATTTGTGCCACCATTAATCTAAACCGGCCCAAAGTATTCAAGCTACTTGACTAAATTTTTATTAGCGTCATGGAGGTAAGAGAGGCAATCATTAGGCCTTTTAACTAAAAATAATACGAGTAAGGATGTTTTGGCCATTTACATTCCCTTCTCTAATCATGGGTATTCTCTTCGGTCCTAATTATAAGAAAAAGTTGATTTTTTTGGAGAAATTAAGGAATCTAATTAAATTAATTTAGAATGTTTATATTTTTAGTATCCTTAGATTATATACTAGTTTATTAGTCAAATTAATTAGTTTGGAGGAAAAAAACAATATAAATATTTTAAAGTAATTTAATTGGCTTCCTTAATTTCTCCAAAAAAGTCAATTTTGTCTTATAATTAGGACCGGAGGGAGTACCAAATACCAAACCAATCAAACCACATTCTTAACTTTTCTTACCTTTTAGCGGTCATACCGAATAATAATATACTACCTCCGATCCTAAATATAGGACATAGTTTGTAGTGTAAATTATGCTACAAACTATGTCCTATATTTAGGACCGGATGGAGTAGTTTGGATCGACTTGCCTTTTTCTTCCTCTTTGATTTCTTCTTAAAAGGCTGGAGAAAAGTCACTTACTAAAAATTTAATTGGTGAGAAGAATTAGATAAATTTTTATGCACAGAAATTATATGTACTTTTCAAATTTTGTACACAAAATACTATGATTTAAGTTCTTTTCACCTATAGAATTTTTAATGAGCAACTTTTCCCAACTTTTCCTTTCTTTTTTGACGTTGAAATTACTTGAATCTCCCAAAACTTATAGTATCACCCAGGAGAAGAACTATATCTAGGTAAAGGTAGAACAAATAAAGCAACAAAAGTCTCCCTCATTAGCTTTCCTTTTGTAATTTCTTATAGTATATATAATATTTCTTATTTAAAAATTAATTTTTTATCTCGTTTCCTTTTATCTAAAACCCTAATCATCATCAATATAAATAAAAATATGATTAATTAATATGAAATGTTATGAAGAATAATATAACTCGGTTTTCCAATTTATTAGCTAATGCATGAATAATTTTAAGAGTTTTATTGTCCAACGGCTCCTGGGCTTATCTTTTCGTTGTTGCATAAGAACTAGTTGGCAATAAGGAGCCAAAGTCTTGTGTAGATTTTTTTTAATCATGGGCCCAGTTCTGTTTTTCATACAAACAAAATCCTTCGTAAAAGAGCTACTCCCTTCAATCTTAAATATAAAATCAAGTTAATTTTTTTAAAGAGATTAAGAAAGGGAGTTAAATTACTTTAAAATATTTATATTTTTTATTTTTTCTTCAAACTATTTTTCCTAACTTATAAACCAATATATAATTAAAGAATACTAAACATATGATATGGTTAAGTAACTTATTTAACTTTCTTAATATCTAAAAAAAAAATCAACTCTATCTTATATTTAGGGTCGAAAGGAGTATCTTATCTCTTTTTATTATTATTAATTTATCCCATTACTCGGTATTTATGTTCTTTATTATTATTATTATTACTACTACTACTACTACTGCTACTACTACTACTATCCTATTACTTATTATTTATGTTTGGATGGAAATAAAATTAGGAAAATAGTGTATCCACTAACCCTTCTCTTCATTTTCTCTTCACTTAATGGCAAGGAACAAAAAACCAGACCGGGTAATGAACCGGTCACGGAATAGGTTCAAGGATTAAAAGGTTAACCGGGGTCTAATCGATCATATTAAAATATTACAATTTATAAGTAAGGATTATAGAAAAGATTAGACTTACTAGAATAATAGTAACTTATACAAAGGAGGAGGGATGAAGTAAACAATAACGTTGAAAAACAAATGTAAAGCATGAAGGAAAGAAATCTTAGCATTATAATAATATAATCAGGTCATGCTGGTAAAAACAAAAGTACTGCATTCAGGTCAAAAAACTGAAAAAGAAATCTTAGTATTATAATATTATCTCAAAAGGAGAAAAAATGATTATCTCAAAACTCATGAAAGTCTCTATGCGACCTAAAAACAAGATGAGAGTCTCTTGGATTTTTAAAGCATTATGATTTTAAAAAAAAAAATAAGAAAACATAATTATTTAATATTTCTCATATCCCAAAATCTGAACACTTTCTCCACTAAAACACGTTCCCCCATTTCCCAATTACTTTTCTCTTCTCCACTCAGAGTCTCAAACATTCAGTCCACTGCCTTCTTATTTTATGTTTCTTCTTTCTTTATTTTAGTTGCTTCATCTTTCTTCTTTCTTCTTTCTTTATTTTCGTCGGACTTGTCGCTAGAGATGGGCGCCTTCATCTTTTCTGGCACAAAAATCGTATCTTGCGATGGTGCTCAAGCTAGTAATCGCCCCATGGAAGCATCCATTTATTTTTCCAGGCTGTTGTCTTTTTTCTTTCTCCTTCTCTTTCCTTTTTTCTGATCCGCGTTAGACCGTCCGGTTTTTCAGTAACCCACCGGTTTTTCCGGTTTTGTACTAGTTCAACCGGTTTCCACCGGTTCAACTCTCCCCTCTCTCAAGTAATGAACCGGACCGGGCTGGAGACCGGTTTTCCTATCGGATCGGCCGGTCCGATCCGGTTTTTTGTTCCATACTTAATGGTTGATATTTATTCTGTAAAAATATTATTACCATTTAATATTTTTAATAAAGTATACAATTTCCACTGTTAAAAGCTAATCTAATGGTGGAGAAATTAAGTAGAGAGAAAGTGGAGAGAGGGATTAGTGAAGATACTTCTTCCGCAAGAAATTATGCGGAAAGAAAACTAATAATTTTTGGAAGTTTTTCCTTCATAATATCCCTTCTCCATATTTTTTTCCTCACTTTTCTCTCCATCCAAATATAGCCTCAGCTAATACAATATTAGGTTCCTCAAATTTGCTCTCATTTTGATTTTGGTCTCTCAATATCCATTCTATTTTAAGCATTGGTCTATATCATTAAACAAAAATTTGAACTGTCGTATCTCTTGAAAAACTAAAACCTTTTATTTGAAATTTGAAAGACCAAAATTAAAATGAGGTAAACTTAAGGGAGCGAATATTATATTAACTTGTTACTTATTAATTGTTAGCCATCTAACTTTACTGTAAGGGTCTGTTTGGTGTGAGGGATTTAGAGGGGAAAGGAAGGGAGGGAAAATTTTTATAAGTTGAATTTTAAAAGATTGAAGAAACGGGATAATAAAATTTTAATAAAGAGAATATATAAGATAAAAGAGTAAGAAAACTTCATTAAAAATTTTTAACCCCACTTTTCTAATTTTTTAAATTCAACTAAAATTTTTTTCCCCTCTACCCACTTTCCCTCCCCTCCCCTCAGACCAAACAAGCCCTAAGTGTATGGATCGCAAGTAGTATGAAAATATTGTTACTTAGGCAAAAACAAGTTAACTATCACAATTATATTCTTGATTAGGTTGTGTGACGATCTTTTGAAAGAGATTTTATAGCTAAGAATTAATTTAAAAGAAAATTTATTTAAGGGGTTTGGATTTGTAACTTTACTTCAAGACAGGAAGAGCCCCATTGTATTTCTTAACAATCATTTAGTTTCTTCTTAAAGATGTTCTTAATTAATAAATGCTCACTTCCTCTCTTGATGAAGTTGAGCCTCTATATGTAGGTCAGGTTCCTAAATCCTCATTCCATGAAGTGCAATATCCCCTTAGTAAAATAAAATCAAACAAAAGGATAAAAAAAATAAAAAGATAAAAAATTGATAATGAAAATAAAACTGGAATATCTTTTTCCTTTTTTATTTTAAATTATTATTTTTATTATTAATATCAATATTTTTGTCAAAAAATGTTTTTCAATGTAATTAGGTTATTTGAAATTTGAAAGAATATACCCAATTATTATTTATCAATCATCATAAATGTGTTTTAATTTAATTATGATTGGAATATTAAAATTATTATTTTCTACAATCGTGGAAGATTACAGTCATTATTTAAAATTTGAAAGGCTATGCCCAATTGTTATTTGCCAATCATCATAAATGCATTTTAATGTAATTAGGATTGTGATTATTCGACCTAGGTAAAAATAATTGAGTTATGGAGCGAGTCATACGAGATTTAGATAGTAAAGTTGATGATTGATTGATTTTCAATGTAATTAGATTATTTTAAATTTGAAAGAATATACCCAATTATTATTTATCAATCATCATAAATGTGTTTTAATTTAATTATGATTGGAGTATTAAAATTATTATTTCCTACAATCATGGAAGATTACAGTCATTATTTGAAATTTAAAAGGCTACATCCAATTGTTATTTGCCAATCATCATAAATGTATTTTAATGTAATTAGGATTGTGATTATTCAACCCAGGTCAAAAATAATTGGGTTATGGAGCGAGTCATACAAGATTTAGATAGTAAAGTTGATGATTGATTGATTTTCAATGTAATTAGGTTACTTTAAATTTGAAAGGATATACCCAATTATTATTTATCAATCATCATAAATGTGTTTTAATTTAATTATGATTGGAGTATTAAAATTATTATTTCCCTACAATCGTGGAAGATTACAGTCGTTATTTGAAATTTAAAAGGCTACATCCAATTGTTATTTGCCAATCATCATAAATATATTTTAATGTAATTAGGATTGTGATTATTCGACCCAGGTCAAGCATAATTGGGCTATGGAGTGAGTCACACGAGATTTAGAGAGTAAAGTTGATAATTTCCTACAATCGTGGAAGATTACAATTATTATTTAAAATTTGAAAGGCTTCGTCTAATTGTTACTTGCCAATCATCATAAATGTATTTTAATATAATTAGGATTGTGATTATTCAACTTGGGTCAAGCATAATTGGGTTATGGAGTGAGTCATATGAGATTTAGAGAGTAAAGTTGATTGATTGATATCTTATCAAAATCTTCTTCAAATCCTCTTAATTGAGCATAGATGGGTCTAAGTATATTCAATGTCTATTTAAATTAGTGGTAGAAACTGTTTTTTTAACATGATTTATGATATATGAGATAAATTTATCAAAGAAATTTTATCTCAACCTATATTGTGTGTGTTTTGATTAGTTTTTAGAGAATAACTTTTACAGTTTATAAAATAATTATGTAAGAAAAATTTTATCTCAATTCATATCTTAAAAATAGGAGTCATCATTAATACTATATATACACTATTATTCGGTACTCCCTCTCGGGGTGAGTTTTCTTTTCTCCTCGAGGGCTCGAACCAGAGGTCGGTAGGGTATCGCCGTCTCGTTCTGCTCTTTTAAATTCTGATTCGCAAGCCTCGAATCGAACTGCCGAGCATCCAGAACCCCCTCTCTCTTTCTAACTGAACCGCAACACGATCTCTCCCGTGGTTACTCATGGCGGCTGCAGCTACAGCGTCGGTGGTGCCTGCTAACCGGCGGCGGATCCCTAATCCTCAGGAGGATATGGAGTTTGAGACGACGGAAGGAATAGAGCCTATCTCGAGCTTCGAGAACATGGGTATCAGGGAGGATTTGCTCCGAGGCGTCTATGCCTATGGCTTCGAGAAGCCCTCGGCAATCCAGCAGCGAGCCGTTAGACCTATTATTGAAGGACGGGATGTTATCGCTCAGGCCCAATCTGGTACTGGCAAGACCTCTATGATTGCCCTCACCGTTTGCCAAATCGTCGATACGTCTATGAGAGAGTATGTGCTTCTTGAAAGCCCTAGCTGTTTTAGATTGCGAATTTCCTTTACCCTTTTATGCTTCTACATGCGGATAATTGGGGTTTGGTTAATAATAATTCAGTTTTTCGGATTTCTTTCCATGTTTTTTGGGGGAAAACGTTACATTTACTGAAAATTTGTGGTATTGGCTTTGGTATGCTTGAGGAATAACGGATTCTTCTTTGCAATGGACCATTGCATACTTGGGGTTCTGATCGGAGTTTAGCTTTGAGTGGACAATGAGGATTTAATGAGTATTGGAATTGATTGACATCAAAATTAGGAAAGCAAAAAAAAATTATGCTTAAGGGGAAGCCCTTTTAATTGGGCACAGTGTAGTCAGGCCAATGGGGCTGCGATTAGTCTATTCGCGGAGTTTGTTTGTTTGTTTGTTTTTCCATTTAATCAGTTGTAGGTGGGAAGTCTCATATTTGATTGTAATTTGACTAGTTTCCTATGTTAGGCTCTAGTGTTTAGACATAAGAACATACCTGCAAAATAAAGTTGAGTTTTTAACGTAGTTTTTGGTATGAAAAATGCTAGGTTTAAAAGGAAAACACGACTCTGAACTTCACTTTAGCTCCTGATTAGTTTTGGAATCTTGCCTTGAGGATTTAAGACTCTTTTTGTTATGGACATGTAATGAAATTTCTGGGAAAAACTGCATCTCTGAATCTCTGATGGTTAAGCAAACATCAGCTTGCCCCTAGAGTGAATTACATCTACTTCTCTTTCCAGTTGAGCAGCATGGTAAAGATATCCATGCTTTTATTCAAAAATTATGAGAATTTCCTTCCCTGCTCATTATAGGTTATAAAAGTTTATTTGTGAAAGAACCATATGGCCTGCTTGTGTTCAATTAGACTTGTACTAGACCTCTCTGTATGCTGCAACTTTGCTATAATAGTATTTTCATTGGCCTGCTTGTGTGCAGTTGGTTAATTTCATGACCCTTGTTATCCAAGTAGTGTGTCTTTAGAACTAGAGATAGAACATAGAGAATGCCCATATTGCAGCTTTTGCAAACCATAAGATGGATTTCCACTATTTATCTTGCAATTTTTTAATTGGCCCCAGTGTATCACCATGTATTCTATTCTGTGTCAAGTTAAAATTCTGCCTCTCTCGTCAAAATATTTAAGTTTACAACTCAGTTGACTTCATTAAGTTTGTCATTTGGTAAACTGGTGCCTAGTGGTTCAATCAATGTGTTGTGATTGTAGTTGTTGATGCCTTTAAGAGTTGATTTATATTCGTTGTTTGTCATCTTCCGGTAAATATGTATTATCATCTTATGATTCCCATCTTAATGTTTATGTTACAGAGTCCAGGTCTTGATCTTGTCACCGACAAGGGAGTTGGCCTCCCAGACTGAAAAGGTTATCTTGGCTATTGGAGATTACATAAATATACAAGCTCATGCATGCGTTGGAGGTAAAAGTGTGGGAGAAGACATACGGAAGCTTGAGTATGGGGTTCATGTGGTTTCTGGAACTCCTGGACGAGTTTGTGACATGATAAAAAGGAGAACGTTGCGAACTAGAGCTATCAAATTGTTAGTCCTTGTAAGTTTGATGCATCTCTCAGCCATCCACTGCATTATGTTGGGCCTTAGTATTTTTTCAAGGTTTAACATCATTTTGATAACAGGATGAATCTGATGAAATGCTGAGCAGAGGGTTTAAGGATCAGATCTATGATGTGTATAGACATCTACCCCCAGAGCTTCAGGTTTTCTTTCTCCCGCCCCTTGTGTTTTTTGAATTAAATATCTTCTATCTTAAAAATCTTTTGAAAGTTCTTTCTCAAAAATCTTGTTTATTTTCAGTAATACATAGTTTCAAGTGTCATCTAAGATGGTGTTCTTTTTTGTCTTCTTTTCTTTGAAATTTAGCTAATTGTATGGTGATTTTGTTATATAGCTAATTGTATGCATCTTTTGGGGAAGTTAGTTGCATAAATAGTTCATGTGTATATTGCCTTTGTGTTCAGGCAGTTGATGGGTATGGAGTGTTAGCCATTGTATACTCTTTGACCTTCCAAATTCTGAGTTATGATATTTTGGTGTATATCTGCCTCTGAATCATTATGCTCTTACTGTAGGTTGTCTTGATTTCTGCCACCCTTCCTCATGAAATACTGGAGATCACAAATAAGTTCATGACAGATCCTGTAAGGATCCTTGTAAAACGTGATGAGTTGACTTTGGAGGTAAGCCATAGTTTTACATTATCTTGATTCCTTTTGAGAGCCTGCTGGATGATGATGCAATTTTTCCCTTATGACAGGGCATCAAGCAATTTTTTGTAGCTGTTGAAAGGGAAGATTGGAAGTTTGATACTTTATGTGATCTTTATGATACCCTGACCATTACACAAGCTGTTATTTTTTGTAATACCAAGCGAAAGGTAAACAGAAGCTCTCCATGCTTCAAAGGATAAGCCTTCACATTCAGTCTCTAAATTTTTGGGGCAATGGTTGATTCTAGATATTATCTTTAAAATATTGTTCAATATTCTTCTGATCCTTGCTCTGTCTTCCCGCTTTTGGAATAGGTTGATTGGTTGACTGAGAAAATGCGTAACAACAATTTCACTGTCTCATCAATGCATGGGGACATGCCACAGAAAGAAAGAGATGCTATCATGGGAGAGTTTCGTGCTGGTACAACTCGTGTACTTATCACGACAGATGTTTGGGCTCGTGGTCTTGATGTGCAGCAGGCGAGTGTTTATGCCTTTATCTCTTTGCGTTTCCATTTATTAACCTGTTTATTATTGGGAAAATTTCAGAAAAATACCACGTGAATTTTAAAATCATAAATTAGTGATTTGACAAGAACTTACGTTGTCAATCCCATCACACTTCTTGTCAACAGGATTTTGAAGTTTAAATGATATTTTTTTGGAATTCTTCCTTTATTATTTGTTCTGATTTTCAGTTCTTTTAGAACTCGTTGAAATAATAATAAATGTAACTATTCTGTTATCAGGTTTCTCTAGTTATAAACTATGACCTTCCAAATAATCGAGAGCTTTATATTCATCGTATCGGTCGATCTGGACGTTTTGGACGCAAGGTACTTGATTTAATACCTATTGCAATTCTTTTTTTTTTTCCTTTTTAACTTGCTTTCTACTCTCTCTTGCACATATTTATGACTGGCCCTTGTCATGGTTTGCAGGGTGTTGCAATCAACTTTGTCAAGAGTGATGACATCAAGATCCTGAGAGATATTGAGCAATATTACAGTACACAGATTGATGAAATGCCAATGAATGTTGCAGATCTCATATAAAGTGCTTTTGGTGTGCGTTGTGCGCTGGGTGAAGTGGAATGATTCATGCCTTACGTAGGAAGTAGTTATTTTTAATTTGGGGAGTTTGTTTTGTTTATGTGCTGACATGAGTATTTTTGCTCGTCTGCTTTTAAACTCACCAAACCACTTGGTGAGTTTATTTCTGGATATATCAGGGTGGTAGCAGCTCTTGTTGATTTGGCCGAGTTTGATGTATAAATTGTTGGACAAGTTGCTTTCTCTGGCCGTGTTGCCTTTGACAATTAAATGTAATTTAAGCTTCATGACAGGTGCTGATGATATTTTCACGTGTCTTACATAACCTGTATTTGCACAGAACACGTCATCTGAAATTTAGCTGCCATTACCCTCTTCCATGCATTTTCAATTATCGTGCTTCGTACAAGCGGAAAGATTTGTTAGGTGTAAGTTCGAACGTTATGCTTAGTTTTAAATTTAATTAATCCTCGAGAGTTATTGGGTCGCAAGTGTCCGTTCTGAACTAACAAACTAAATGGTCCCACGCCAGCACTTTGAACCAGTGACGTTTGGGAAATTTGTGTTTAGTTCAAAAAAATTCGTTGCATGTTAAACTTTCTATGAAAGACACCCGGATCTTCGAAGACTAACGAGCACCGAGTTTGTGATACTATTTCAATAAGATGGGAGAATTTAATCATTTAAAGGAGCATTGATGAGATACAATCACGTTTCAAGTTCGAATAATTCTTGCAAGTCTAAGGGAATTAAATTGAAATCAAGTTTTTGATTAACGGCAAAACACCTGACATTTCTTTACAGAGTTTAATCCTCCAACATGATCACCCGTGTTTAAGTCTTTGGAATTGAAATTCTTTCCAGATAGTAAGGTAAATCCCCACAATCTTTTGTTTACCCAAAAACTTAATAACCTTTAAGCTATTAATACCCTTTGATTATATGAAGTGACATATTATATATACATACATTAAATTTAATCTTCAAACCATTTGAAAAATTTGTTAATTTCACAAGGATATCTGTGAATTTCTTACAGTGAAGTTATCGATTTTAAAAAGGAAACCGTAGACGTTTACGTTGGAAGGTAGAACATTTAATTAGGCAAGGCTCTAAAAAATAATTGCAATGTGAAATAAATTCGAGTTAAATAACCAACAACTTTTAAAATATTTCAGTGAAGTAATTAACTGTGATTTATATTTAGGATGAGAGGCAGTAAAGTTGGCAAAAAAAAAAAAAAGGATGAGGCAGTATTACCCAATAATCAAAATGTCATATTTGCTCGCAAATACATATATTCCTCATCCAATCAAGGAGATTGGAGAAGAGACAAATATATTGATAATTGATACAAGGGAACGACGATTAGCGTGCACAAATTTTGTTTGGTGATATGTACGAGACGAAGAACTCATGGTACAAACTCACAAGAAGGCCGCAAAAATTAGGACTAGAATGTAATCTCAGAAGGCGCATGAAATGTTCTTCCTCGACAGATAGGTTCTAGATTTTCACCCGCATATGAACACAATGGCGATACTTCAACACCTGAACAAGAGGCAGCTATGTCACACACTGACCAAGTTGAATACGATACTCTTTTCTTCAGTAATGAAAATGCTAATTTTGTATTAAAATTGATAATCTGTTCATGTTTCTGTTGTTTCCTGAATGTTTCAGCTTATTGGATAAAATCTAGCTATTCCATTTCTAGCACCAAAAGGTCAGTACATAAAACTAAAATTTTATTCCCTTCCTCAGGGTTATATGAAAAGAGGCATAACTTACCAGTTGAATATAACGGCACCGAGTGTGTTAAGAAGCCACCTGCAGCAACCACCCAACGGCTATGGAGTCGGAGAACAAGAAGTCTAGCACTATCTGGAGTGTCAAAATTGGATCCATTTGCATTTTTCACTGGTGCAAATTCTTCTTCCCGTAGTATCTGTACATGAATGCACATTATCCATAAGCAATCATAGTACTACCCTTAGGCACTCAATTTCTGGTCAGAAATAAGAGAAGGATAACTACCTCAAAAAGTGCAGTTGTAGGAGCATATGGAAATGCATCAAATATGAACTGCTCAAGTTTTAATCCCATTGTGAATCCATGTGTGGAAGGGATTTTCTTCTCTGCAAGATGGTAACTGCACATAAAATCCATGTGTGGATCAATACCACTGAAACATCTGAAAGTTATAGGCTACGTGCATTTATTGCTTTGAGCAGACCAATGAAGTTCAGTTTTCTGTTGGAGAGGATTACTATGTATGACATGCAGCATTGACTCACTACTTTCCTCATATTTTTTCATGCAAGTTGTAAACGTACATTCACACCCATGAATTTTTTTTTTAAAACTTGAATCTCGTTATATAACATTAGGAATAACAAATTCAGAGAGTCACAAGGAAATAAATGTATGGGAGAAGGCAATATACGTACACGCTGTCTTTCTCAAGGCCATTAGCGACTTGGTTCAGAAAATCCAAAGTGAACATGTGTAAGCACACCTGACATTACAAGATTGATGATAAACCAGGAAGACAATTTAAAGGGCAGCCAACAAATATTACATTAAATTTTTAAAAAGAAGTACAAAATCTTTAAGCACACAAATGGATTTGTTTCGGAACACAAGTATTGTTTTCCCCCACAAAAGCCTCACACCCCTGCTCCACTCATTCTCTCTCCTATACAGACTAGGATAGGAGTGCGTTAACTTCTTTACCAGTACTATTTTGCCCTTCAGCATTGCTTTTTGTTCCCCGGGCCTTTATTGCCCTTTCCCAGGTTTAAACCTAGCCCCATTTCTTCTCAGCACATTCTCCCTCACTCCTCTTATGAACCAGGCCAATTTTCTCTTTGGGTCCATCAAGCACTCCATGCGAAAAAAAAGTGCAACGAAAATTAATAAAAAGTGTGCCCTATACCCCAAGAAATTAACTGAGTCACCAATGCACAAAAATCTTCCAATTGTGGTTTATAAATAATTTTAACTATGGGCACGCCAATTTTAGAGCATAGGATTCGAAGAAATAAGTAAGAAAACAAGATCATTTTCCTTATAATAAAAATTCCAAGCTTTCAAACATCTTAAGATTTTCAGTCAGCTGAGAATGTACAATGGTAAAAAAGCACCAACTCCAGTTTGAGTCTCAGCATATTTGTGTCACTGTCAAAAATTATTAGTCCCACTGAATTAAGAAGCGCAGGGAGCCAGCTTCGAGGATTGGCATTAATCTAATTGATAACTTCAGTCCCTATCTTTCCATTTTAAAAGACCATAATCAAAACTCAAGAACCAATTATCCATAGCAAGCAGAAAGGCCCATGAAAGAGCAAGGTGGGGGACAAAAGGTTCAAGACCATGACACTAAATAGAGTGGCAAAAGACTCACATTACTCCAACAAAAACGAAGACGGCCAGTTTGTTGATTGACTGTGGAAGCTAAAGATTGATCCAGCTCACTGTATTCAACTACAGTAAGAGGTCCACCTTTCCCTCGACGTACAAATACACCAACCTTTTCTTGGGGATATGCCTGTTATATGACAGCAAAAATAGAAATAATAAGCATTAAGAAAAGAAGTACAAAAGAAACCAAGATGACTGGATGGATAAATTTACAAATCTTTTGATAAAGAATACTAGGTAGTCAGGAATACTTGATTGGTCAGTTACCTTGCGGACAACTTTGGCTGCAGCAGCTACACCTTTATCAATGAAGTAACCCAAGAAAGTAGGATCAGCAACTCGGACCTGTTTCATAAGTCCTAGTAATTAACTCTTCAAATAAAAGGGAGTGACCGACAACTGACTAGGTAACATGACTAAGTCCAGTTCAAAACAGAGAATAAGGAAGAGTCACCAGTGCATTATCAACTCCATAGCAATCAATATACTTAATTCCTCTTGAGGCCATGTCTTCCAATAACCTCGAAAATTTCAGAGCTGAACAAGAAAAGATTTCGCCAGTTTAATAAATAAACACATGGAGTACGTGAAAATAAGAAAAGTACAGTCAACGTTAACATTTCAAATTCAAATAATATATAAAAGCCTTCAATAAACAACAATACCTGAATATACTCCACCATTCCCATCAGGAGCCTTTGCTACCTGGCTTTAGAAGTTTGAAATATTAAACCACCAGCATAGCAAAATAGGTTCAAACTAAGAAAGGAAATACAGAGTCACAAGCCAACGAAAGACAACTAAAGCAAGACAATCCCATACATTGTAAAATTTATCTCCTTGCATGCTAATTGTTGGCAGATAAATTTGCAGTTCTAGTAAAAAAAAATTAAGGGAGAAAATCAAGGAATACTTTTAACATTCTGTTTCAAGCTATTGGTGAATAAATGCAAGTTCCAGTTATCAGTTGCCACACAAGGTTACCCAATATATATTCACCAATAGAACTGACTGGGACAACAAAGACAAGCCAACAGACAGCACCCTACATAACTGTCTAGAGGCGCACTAGACTTTAAATATGCTTAGTCGAAGGTTTTCAAAAAGGTCAGACCCTAGAAATAGGAGAAATGTCCAGCTTATGAAAGGATGTAAAGGTAAATTTGAGTTGTAAACATTATGCTACTGTGTATATCATAAAGCTCTACACTTCTACCATAAGACGCTTCAATGTAAACACTCCACAGGCCAACAAACCCACTGTGACAACCAAAAATTGAAATTCATATGTGAAATATCACCTATCAAAAATATGAATTCATATGTGAATCATCACCCATAAAAATAAAATATTGAAAGGTCAATCTTTCAATTTTTCTGCACTCACGCTCTTACAGTTTTTTTCATTTTCAATTTAAACTTTAGAGAAAAGAAGCAAAAACACATGCAAGGAGAAAGCTCATTAAAAGAAGGAGACCATACTTTGTATGGAGTTTCCATTATAAATCTACCGTTCTTGGAAACACAAGGAATGGTCCCTTGCTGGAAGAAGGTAACCTATATCAAAGAGGTGAATCCAGAGTAAGCAACCTCGCCCACTGAAAAACAGGTAATAATAGCACAAGGAAAAGGTTTCGAGGCTTCTTACTTGGTCTGGGTCAAGACCAAAAAATTTATGACTCTCAAAGAATTTCCGTGTTGCATCATCAGTGAATGGACTAGTCATGATGTACCAGTGTATTTGCACTGAAGAAGCAGAACCTACGCCATGTAAATTGGTAAGAATGACGAATGTAATGGCGTATGAATAAACTCAACCAAGACAAACGACACCTACTCTCATTTGTAGCTTGAGCAGCCAGTCTCTGTACACACAAAATTCGCTCTGCTTGCAGCTGGAAAAGTGACTTTCCTGATGGAAGTCCAATGTCTAAAAAGAAAATTAACAACACATAAAGAACCAATAAATTTTATGATTTATTATCAAAGAACATTCAAGCAACGAAAGTACCATTATCTCACAGACAATAAATAACTAAATACATAAATAAGGGAAAACCTATAAACGTTGCACACTTGCACATAAATGAAAACTATGCTTTAGCTACCTTAATCTGCATGCTAAGCAGAAAACTTGTCCACATTTCTTTTCTTACATACAATATTAAATCAAAATAATTTTCTTTAGTATTGGGTGTAGCCCTATTATATAAAATGCCAAACCTTTCTTTTAATTCACCTTCAGGACTAGAAATTTGATCCTCTCAAACATTAAAAATCCAATGCTTTTATTTCATCACTAAGCTTCAGTGCTAAAATTTTCATTTTCATCAAATACATCTAAAGCATTTCAGTTCTCTTCCAAAATGATTTGAATATTTCTAAAAGCTTATTTTTCTGCAAGAAGCATATATGAAAGGTTAGATATTTACAATGATCACTCCATAAAACAGAAGGTTCAGCACATCAGTGACAAGCCTTCCATTTCATGTTAAAATCATCATGACTAACAGGAATAAAGAATGTGCAAAGAATATTAAAAGTAGAGAACAAATTGGACCTCAAGACAATATGTATAACATGTGAAGTGATAGGCCATCATATTCAATTAAAAGTCTCAAAAGATAGAGTAAAGTAATAAACCACCAGAGTGAGTTTCATAACACTTCCAATCCAACAAAATTGCTATAAAAGAACTTGAACTGTAACAAGTCCATTCCAGAATTGAGATGACTCACTGAAACATCCTTTTGGATCTGAACTTCCAAGGCGAGTCCCCTGCATTTATAGGTTCAAGACATCCATGAGACAGTCGTATAGATAAATTTGGCGAAGTTTAATGTTTTAATAAAGACAGGTTTTATAGAGGAAATATTATAATTTATTAATGGTTATCATTTGGTAAGCTTCCAGTTTAAGGGCTAGTTTGTTTAGAATTATGGCAAAAGTGATTTTAGTTGATTAAATATGAATGAGTTATTAGGAGTTGTTGGGAGAAGCTTGATGTAAAGATGGGGCATAAGTTGAAAATAATATACTTCTAAATAAATTATATATTTGGAAAATAAATTAATCGTAATATAAAAAGAAAATAAATCAATAAAATCCAAAAAACTAGAAATCATGGATGGTAAGGTAGAAATTTAATACACATACTACATTTAAATTATTAAAAACAGAAAAAGTAAAGTTCACATGTATAGCAATTATCAAGACATCGGTATAATAACAATGTCAATGATAAATATGAAAAAGGAAAATAAAAAGGAATGGTAGGTAATGATTGGGTGTTGATTAAAATGGCGGAGAACATTTTAAATAATCTAGAATCTAGAATTGATTAAAAAAATAGAGAAATGAAATATTATTACGATTTAATTATAACACATCCTTAAATATTGATGACTCTTTTGCTTGTGGCCAGAACTCCACTAAAAAATAATACCGATTTATTTAAAATTTAGCGAAACCCGATGAGAAAAGAGTAGGGAACCCTATAAAGCAACTTTATTGTGCTTCATGGTTACAATAACCCAAGTTTTTTTTTTTTTTTGATACAATACAATAACCCAAGTTAGAGCCACCACTTTTCTAGAAGCAAATCAGTCACATGCTATTACAAGCGAACACCGAAAAGTTAAATCAATCATCGTGGCCTCTGGAATCAATTATACCCTACGATACATCAAAGAATTTTTATTAAAGTGAAAAGGCATCTGCTTTTAAATTAAGCACGCACAATTTTTCAGTGATGATACTGGGTTTTAGATGCAATCAATCAATAGGAAGACTAAAATCATCACCGCGCATTTGTCCCAAATGTAGATATTTTCCAAAAAGAGGCAACATCATGCCAAAATAATGTTTCAGGTAGTAAAAAAAAAAAAAAAAGGAGAAATCACATTGTGAATTATCTTTATCATCTAAATAAATGCCCCTTTCAGAGAAGTAAAGTTCATCGCACCAGAAGGAGAAGACAAATAGGCAAGATAACAGAGCACTTGGTTAAACCAAAAAGCATTCTGCTCCCACCAAAAACAGAAAAAAGAAGGATTATGCCAAAAGGCATCAAGGATCTCTTCAGCATTAGAACATTTGAAAAAAAATATGACGGTTCTAATTAATCGCAGGAGTACCTGGCCACCCGATAAAAGCAATACAGCTAACTTCCCATCTGATACAGCCTTCAGACCCATCTTCCACCATCTCTCTCTCTCTTCTATGGTTCGCTCCTCCAACGTCGACACAGAACTCTCTGGCACTGGCTCAATGGCAGCTGTAGGTAGTCCTGAAGTGATTTCACAGAAAATACGCCCGTCAAAACTGTTTTCCTTTCAGAATTAGCAAGCACAGCGTAAGTGTATATGCGTATGTGAAGAGAAATATGGATACACCTTGAGATCGAAGTGAACATCGGATAATCCGGTCAATCCTCGGGAGATCTAGATTCTGCAAATCGAACTCATCAGTTACAACAAACTTGAATTAACGAAAAATTTGTTTTAGCGAACATATCAAACAATTCGATACTGAAGAAATTTCTAATTGATCTGAAAACCGCGATTAACATCCAATAGTTATATAAATGAAAATTCCAAGCCCAGAAGTATAGACATCAAAGTTGAGAAGCAAATCTTAAACTTCGATGCGCTGAATTCACAATCAATGACATTCATTCGAACGCAAAACAAGCCGACTTAGTAAAATCAACAAGAATTATAGGAAAAATACAAAACAAGATATAGAATTCCGAATCACAGAAATCTAACTTCCCGACTGAACAAGAACGAAAGAACCGAAATGGCGGATCGTAAAGCTAATACGGAAGGAGTGGAGTTTACTTCGATTTCCTTGACAAGGAGGTCACGTTCTTCAGGGGAAAGCTCGTCCCAGAGGGCAAAAGCGTCCTCCTGACCATAATCCTTGAGCCTCTCGAGCAGATGCTGTGGCGGCGGCGTCGGCGAAGATACGACGCCGTTTCCATCCAATACCACCGACGAAGGCTCCCTCATTCTCTCTCTCTCCCCCTCTTCTTTGTGTGAAGTGTATCGTGTTTGTTGGTTTTCGAGACATAGGAACAGTAGGGAGGAAGACAAGAATCAAATTGAGAGTAACAACTAACAACCTCACCTGCATCCTGTGAAATGACGGAGATGACCTTCACACTTTGCTTAAAATTCCGGAATAGGTTGAAGCCTCGTCGGCTTTCATTTTTTAACTCCAAAGGCAACTGCGGAATCTAAACGGCATATGCACTTCAAAAATAGAAGGGTAAAAAAAAAAGAAGAAGCTGTAAATTGGGCAAAAAAAAAAAAAATTGTCCAAATTTTTTTTAGATTTAATATTATTCTAGAAGTGTAAAAAATAGGGCAATATTGCCCACTTATGTTAAAAAATTAATGATTAATATTAATTATTTAACGGAATATGACAACATTACTATGTTTAAAAGCTTCTGGGATGACATTAAACTTGAAAAAATTTTCAAGGCACATTGTTCTTCAGCAAAAACTTTCGGAGCAAATTTACACTTTAATCTAAAAAAAATATTCTGTCATATTAATTAAAATTTCTAAAATTATGTAATATATGAAATTTAATCAAGGTTGTATTTCGAATTTTATGTTATTTCAAAAAAAAAATATACTGTATTTCAATACAAGCCAATGATTAACCATAGGTTGCAACACTAAAATGAACAAAAGAAAATAGGGCAGCAGTAGTAGGAAACAAATTTTTTTGCCACTTCTCACCTATTGAGAATCTCCCATGTCAATAGGTGGCAAGAGATTGGCATATTTATTAGTTTTATGCTATAGGTGTAAGTTCAAAAATTCTAAAATACAAAGTGCTTGTTATAACATATGATATTATTATTTGGGATGAATGCTTCGTAAACCACAAAATCGTTATTTCGGAAGCTTTTTTTTTTATAAGTTAAGATAAAATTCCTCTTATTACATATTTATCTTGTAAATTATAAAAGTTATTCTCTAAAAGCTAATTCAAACATGTAACTTTTTTTTTTTTTTGCTTTTATTTGTTAGCTTTTAACCTTTGTTTTGAAAGATTTGAACTTTTTAAAATCAACTTTTTAATTTATCACTTAAAAAAGTGTATGTTAAACTAAATTTTTTATGAAAGTATATCCAAACAAATACACTATCGTTACTTTTATCCCAATATCGGTTTGCAAAAAATTAATAAGAATAAATGTCACTGTTATCAATGTTAATCCAAGCCATAACTAACATATTAGAGACAACTGACGGCAAAAAAAAAAAAAAAAGAAATTAGGGACAAAATTTTCAAAATTTATAAACCACATATTTCTTGTAACGCTTCCTGAAAACTCAGTTAGCAATATGTTGATAGGCGTCATACAAGTTTTAGATAGGAGATTTAAACTATTGTAATATATAAATTCATCTTATTTTGTCGATATTCGATGCAAAACTTAAGCTGCTTCAGTTATATGCAAATAGTAAAAGTCATCCTCCATTATCAATTGATATGTAGGCAACACTTCATTATACACTACCATACCAAATTTTTTTCTTCAGGCATGAATATTACTTGTGCCTTAATGATTTATAAATTTAGATGGTACTATAAATTAATAATTGCACTCCAATGAACTCTAAGATGGTTCCGTGTCCCATGAAAATGTCAAAATATTTGTGAAGTATAATAGAAATAGATCAAAAATATTTTCGTAAAATGACTCATTGTTACTAATAAGTAGAGCCGGGAAAACGGGCCGAGCCCGTTGGACCGGCCCTTTTAGACCCTAGCCCTTCAAGGACCGGGCTTGTAAATTGTAGCCTTAAAAGGAAGTCGGGCCTAAAAGGACCGGCCCTGGAGGGCCTCGGGCCGGCCCTTTAGGCCCGTTTATTTTTTATTTTTTTTACTTGGAAAGAAACCATGTTACATTTTTGAATTACCTTATTGAATCTATATGTCACTCTGTTCTCATATTGTATAGAGTATGATTTTTGAGTATATTGTTTTGTCTAATTGAATCCTATTGTGATTTTTGAGTATGATTTTTGAGTATATTGTTCTGCCTATTTAGAATAAAATCATATTATATACTATTCTGTCTGATAAAATATAATTTTTTATGGAGGTTGTGATTATTTGACTACTTGAACCTATTGCTCAAAGTGAAACACAATCAAATGTCCTTGAAATTGATGATAGTGGCGAAGAAGGTGAAAATGATAGTCGTCATATTCATGTTGTTTAGAAGTTAGAGTATTTAGCTTCTTGCCTTCTTATACTTTGGCCTTTGTGTGAGTTATTTATGGACATGATTTTACCTTTGATTATACATTAGTAACTGTGTTTGTTTGTTGCAAGAGACGTGTTATTTAAACCTTAATGTTGACAACATTTATGTATTAAATTAGAACTTTAATAGTTTTTATTTACTAATTATATCTCTCAGGGGAAAATATGCAGGAAAAATAATTAAATATTGTGAAAAGGATTTCTTCGCCCTGGGGGCCGGCCCTGGCCCTGATGTTCTCAGGTCAGGCCTTGAAAAACTGAAATTTTCCTGACCTTTAGGGCCGGCCCTGTTAGGCCCTGGCCCGTCAAGGGCCGGCTTTGATTCCCAGCTCTACTAATAAGCAGTTGGTTGAGATGGTAAGGAGTCTTATCTCCGTAAGAAGGAGAATACAAGTTTGAATCCTGGGAATAATGTTTGTAGGAAGATGTGAGAACCCTTTACACTTTAAACTTTGAGGGGAAAAATCCTTAATTAAATTAAAGAAAGGACAAAGTGCATGTTTGGGAAAGCGTTTTGTACAGGAAAAACGCACTTATTACGTAAGCCGAGAAAAAACTCCTCTCACATACTTGCCTCGTATACCGTGAATCACGAATTATAAGCACGTTTTGGATAAAAATAAGCCATTCCAAACGCACACAAATTGTTGTAAGCAAACCCTACCTCTTGCTTGATTATGTTTTCCAATTCATAAGGGCAAAGTTGTATTTTCGCATCTGGAATTAATTGCATTCAGGTCCCTTGGGACATAAATGTAAATTGATAGTTTTAAAGGACCTGTTTGCCATTAATCCTATTAATTGAGACATGTTTGTCATTAATCCTGTTAATTGGGACTTAATTGCAATTTTCTCCACAGGTGTATATACATTCACAATATCATTTGCAGAAAAATATTAATACTTGAATTCAAGTTCTCCTAATGAATAAAAATGTTTAAGCAATATGTTTCACGTATTTTCTATATATATTTACGTTGTCCTTGAATTTTTTTTTGCTCATATGTAACTGTAGCATAGCACTTTTTTATTTTTTTGCCAACAAATGTAGCATTGCACTTACATATAACAATTAATCGATGTTGGCTTTTCTATAATGTGCTTGTGGCCACACCGATATATGTATATTTTTTAACAAGTTTGGGACAAGTCTTGACCACTCCAGGTTGGTTTTGTCTCCTCCATCAGATAATGTGCACGCATCAAACACTAAATTTACCCCCCCCCCTTCTCTCTCTCTCTCTCTCACACACACACAAAAACTAGTATTAAAGCATGTATTGTGTAATTCCAATTATGTCCATTCCAGGTGGGGCTTGTCTCCTCCATCAGATAATGTGCACGTGTCAAACATTAAATTCAACCTCTCTCTCTCTCTCTCTCTCTCTCTCTCTCTGTCTCTCTCTCTCTCTCTCTCTCTCACACACACACACACACACACAAAAGTAGTATTAAAGCATGTATTACATACTTCCAATTATGCCTCATTATTTGATGAGGCAAAAAGATTAAAATGATATTATAAATTAAAAAGATTTAAGCGCCCACCTAATGATGGCTAACCCGAAATGATGTAGAAAAGTTGAAACACCACCCATAAAGGTGTATATGCTTCTAAATTATTTTCAGAAATATTGGGTATCCTAATTAAATTATTAAATGGTACAATCTAACCTTTAAACTTAAAAAAATAGTAATCCCACATGTCCTTAATATAAAATATATTTGAAGAATTGGTCTTAGTCCTAAATATAAGATATATTTTTTATATTTGTCAATCTTTTCCTAATTTAGCCATATTAATGCTTCCTCAATAATAATTAAGGATGGGAGGGAACGTGAAAATTAAAAAAGATTACTAGGGTGTTTCAGAAAATAAATGTTATATTAACTAACTCAGCTAACTTTCTTAATCTAATCAAATTAGGTAAATATATCTTATATTAAAGACAGAAAGAGGGAGTATAATATTTTTTCTATTATTAATTGAAATTAACTTTGTTAATATTTAATTGTATTTCATTCACCACAAATATTCACATTACACTCCACATATTTGGCGGTTAATCTCTCCACCTCATCACCACATGGCATCCAGGTGGCTAAAATTTTCTTTAAAAAATAAAAATTTTGCCACTTGGATGGCATGTGGGTGATAGATAATTATGGTGGATAGATTGAGTGCTATGTAGATATATTTATAGTCAAACACTATTACATGTATAACAGTTAAAGTTAACCCTAGTTAACAATATAGATAGAGCTATTCGGGATCAGGATCGGGAAGAGATTTGATTCCTGATCCCGAGAATTTCCCTTCCCATTGAACGGGAAATTCTCGGGTTCGGAATTGGGAATTTCCTGAAGTCCCAAATTTACAACATATGCCTGCACAGTTCTGTCACACCCTTATCTTATTTTTAGCTATTTTAGAGTATTTGCGAAAAACGATATGCAGTTTCGTGTGCAACACATGAATAGCATAATTATACTGATAATATGTGCATAATTACAGAAATTCCCCATAAGGGTTCGTATATGATAATTACCATCAATGTAGCTGTATAGGGCCACTAAACTCGTCCTAGTGAAATGGAGACATCTTCCCATCTTCGTTCCACCACGACAATCCTCTCATGTAGTTCTCTTCTTTGATCTATGCATACCTTCCTTATTCACCTGTCTAAATTGTTGGTAGGGTAGAGTGAGATTCAAGAGAATCTCAATAGAAAACAGATACCATAATGCATGCATGATAGATGCTATATGTATGACATGTTAGCTTTATCTAGATGCATGCCCCATAATGACATTTCTGCATGCTCAATGTTTCATGTAACAAAACTATGGCCACAACAAAACAGAAACAGAACTTCATTTATTCAAATATGCTTTATACAATCAAGTAAAAGCAATCACATACATCACTACATAAGCAAAGATATCAAATACATGCAAGTAAGGTAAGTCCCATACCTCCTGTCTTTTCTCCTCGATTTGCGTGCCAGTAACTCGGGCTCTCAACTTAGTCCTACAATTCTAAATGTACCATTTAAACACTTCCATAGTGTTTTTGGGGATTATATGAGTCTATATTAAAAAATTACTAAAATACCCCCGGGGACTCGGCCAAGCCCCGCCGTACCCGGTCCGACTGTACTTTTTCTGAAATTTTGACATGGGCTATTCTGACATATTTTCATCCAAGGAATCCATTTACGGACTCAGAATTACCAAATTCACTGCCAAAAGACAAAATTGCCCTTGGCAGCCCTTATTTCAATGTTTCAGGGACGTTTTCGTAATTATACTTTTTCAGCCTTTTCCGAAAAAGTGACCAACTGTAACCCCACCTAATTTTTCCTCCTGAACTCAATAGAATTATCAAATCATTGAAAATCCAAATCTAATCCCTCCAAACAGCACTGGCTGAATTCCCAATTCTCTGGAAAAAATTGGGGTTTTCCAATTTTGACTTCACATACGTGTTACTTTCTACTCCTAACCACTTTATTAACTATTACATTAGGTTACAACCACCATTTGGACCCAATTTTGGTAGCATAACCCCTAGGCCTATTCAATTCTGAATTTTCAAATTAAAGACAATTCGGCGAAATTTCACCGATTAAATTGTCTACGGCAGTTGGAATAGTCAATATAAAAAGGTTTGGAAGTTACCTCGAGCTCTCTAACTTTTCTCAGGGAGTGTTTGGATTCA
This sequence comes from Inga leiocalycina, assembly GCA_963242795.1. Taxonomy (NCBI): domain Eukaryota; kingdom Viridiplantae; phylum Streptophyta; class Magnoliopsida; order Fabales; family Fabaceae; genus Inga; species Inga leiocalycina. Next base: position 85,472,670 of record OY725321.1, on the reverse strand, counting down.
ATTTTTTTAATTGATTCTCAGCCCAAACCATGGTTTCCCTTAAAAGCATCCAAACACCCATTTTTTTTAATAATCCCGTTTCAGCCCAAACCAAGGTTTTGAATTGCAAAACCTTGGTTTGGGCACAATCCTATTTTTTTTGCATTCCTCACTGATTATTTGACTGTTGAGAGTAATTATTATCTCTCTCTCTCTCTCTTCTCTTTCCCTTTTCTCTTCTCGTCGTGGCTCATTCCTTCCACTTCTCTTCTCTGTACTTCGATTTCTCGTCTCCTCCCATCGCTCCTTCCCTCATTCGCGCCACGAGTTCCCTGATTCAGTGGCTCCTTCCCTTGTTCTTTCTCCGTCTTCCTTCTCTTCCCAGATCCCATCGAGGTTCGTCTGTCTCCCTCTCTTCCAGATCCCGTCGAAGATCACCATATTTGGCTTTCTCGGTCACTGATTTGGCCTATTTGAAGTCCGTCGGTGGCTGGTGGTGGACGGTGGCAGTGTTTCGGGTGGGTAAGGTCCCCCTTTTGTCCCCATTTTTCTGCTAATCTCTGGTCCGATTTGAGGCGCTGGTGGCTGTCAGAGCTTTGTCGGCGGTCGGAGAAGCTCGAACGGTTTGCGGTCGGTGCCGGTGACGCTCATAAGTGTTCAAAAACTCTGAACTCGCTCTGTCCTCTAAGTGTTTCGATTCAGCTTGTTCTGTTTTTTTTCCCTGAATTGCTTGTTCTGTCGAGGGAGAAAATCTGGTGACATTGATAGATTTCAGTTTGGTTAGACATTGATATTGGTTTGAAAATCTGGTGAAAAGAACCTCTGTCCTGAAAAGAACCTCTGTTGATATTCATAATGATTAATGAAGTTGATATTGGTTAATGACATGTTTATTGGTTAATGATGTTGCAAAGAACCTCTTATGCAAAAAAAAATTTCGTTAATAACATTGATATTGGTTAATGACATTGATATTGGTTAATGACGTTGCAAAGAACCTCTGTCCGGTTAGTGTTTTGAAAATGGTAGTTGGTATATAAAACTTACTGAGTTGTTAAGATTTGTGATTGTGGAGACATTGATTACATTTTTGTTATTCTGTATTGGAAAAATACACGAATAATGGTTTGAAAATCTGTCATTAGGCTTTGATGAGTCAATGACAGTAACAGATTTCAGTTTGGTTAGAATCTAATGCCTGTTTTTGTTTGCTTTAGAATTCTGTTTGGTTAGAATGCAATGACTTGACTGAGAATCATCGTCAAGCATAGATTTGTGTTTGGTTAGAATGCAATGACTGGAAATCCTTGTAATATATTTCTGTTTGGTTATAATGCAATGTCTGTCATCATTTGCTTTAGAATTTTGTTTGGTTAGAACACAATGATTGGACTGTGAATGATCGTGACTTCCGGCGCCATGATCGAGAGGGTCTTTTGTGTGATGCCGATGCAGATGACGATATAGAACCTTCAACAATACATTCATCAATTGCATCTTCATTTGACATGGCTTCTCTTCGTGATTCTATAAGAGATCAAATCGTTTATTATATGTACGAAGCTTAGTCATGTATAGTTTCCCTCTTTTTACGCATACTTTTATTGACAATCTGTTAAAGTTATTGTATTTACATTTTGACGTATTCTATTTTTGCCAATCAGTGAAATGTATGCGTATCTCTACTTTAAACTTGTACTTTGGTATTTTGTAGTAGATTATTTTATATCCTAACTACTTATAATTAATTTTTTGTTACACAAGTTATTACTATACATGTACACACACATATGTATATATATTTGACTAATTTTAAACCACATAATAGACTAATAATATAATTTATAAAATAATTTTATATATTTTTTGATATTGTATATTTGACTAATTTTATAATTATAATTTTTTTGAAAATTTATTTCGAATTTTTTTGTATTTATTAAACATTTAATGTTTAATAATGCATATAATATAAATTTATCTCTTACATGTAATTATCACAAAAACTAATGTCCTTTTTAGTAATTTGACCATGAAAAAAGCTATTCTGACCATAACATCCAAACACTCTTACTTTATCAAAATCACTTTTTTCTCATAATCTATTTTGCTCATAATCTATTCTCTAAAAGCTATTCTTCACTTTTTCTCCAGAAGCTATTAAAAAAAGCTTTGCCAAACACACACTTAATGTGGCTGAAAACCCCAACCTTAAAACACCAAGATTTGAGCTTCTCCAACCTTCAAATACATAAAAGAGTAGTTCAGAAGCGGAGTTATACGCATTAGGTCCTAAATCGTCAAAGAAATCGGCTTACCTTACGAGTTCTCTTCTTCTTCTCTCTCTAGAATTTCTCAAACTTTCTCTCTCTTGTTGCAGCAAAATTGACAGAAATGGGAGAAGGAGGATGATGAAATATGGTTTTAAAAGATATAATAATTATCCAATAATTATTTTCCCATTTTCGGATTTTTATAAAATTCTGGAAGATTTTTTGCTCAAACTTTGAAAAATTATAACTAATTCTAAAAAAATCGAATTGGAGTGATTTCAAAGGCTATAGAACTATTATTGAGTCTAATTTCAAGGAACAATATAGCCTCTCACCAGTTGGAAGCACAAAAATCCTAGAATTTAAATCTCTAAATATTGTTCCAGAAACTTTTTAGTTTTTCTGGGCTAATTTAAAAAATTCATAACTTTTTGTATATAGTTCTAATTGAGTCATATGACCTATCAAATTAAAGCTTAGGATGTCTACTGTCACCTTGTAAAATTTCATAATTTATGAATATCATTTGATCATCCAAAATCACATGACAATCTTACTGCCTCGATGAAAATTTCACCAGAAGCATAATCACTTTCTCCAAAATTCACCATTTTACTTTCTTTAATACCCCAAAGATATAAGAATCATTAGGGAATAAATTTGGGGCTCCTGCTAAACCGGGGCTTAGCAGTCCACTTATTTCAGGCTTATTCTCTAGCCTCAAATCCCAAAATTTGGGGTATTACAAGTTCCAGAATCTTCCCCAGAGACGCATGAAATTCACGTTTGTAACATAAGCTAAACCACGCTAAATTTTTCAAAAGTCATATTCAAAGTGACAAACAATAAGATAAATAATTTATTGACTAAATCCTTGAGTGTTGAGACTAGCCCTCATCAGACTGAATATACATGAATAATTCCTTTATTTCCATATAAACAAAGAGAAATGAAATGATTAAATGAAGATAGAGAAAGGCTGTAACATCCCAAATTTTATTCACAAAAAATATATTATAATTATTTGAATAATTCAATAAAATGGTGAATATTTATGAAATTTGGATCTTATGAATTTTGAAATATTCAGGTTCATAAGAAAATGGGCAAATTGATTCAAGAAATGAATTAAATTATAAAGGTGATAGTAAAATCATAATTTTGCCAATTTAGCTCAAGATTAATTATTTTCCCAATTAATTGGAGTTAATCTCAATTAATCAAGGAAAATAAAGGAAAATGCATAAGTGGATTATTCTTGATGGAATAAATCAAGAATTGTGAAATTAGAGAGAAGAAATGGGTTTGGTTAGAGTAAAGAGAAGGGGGATGGTTTGTAGAAGGGAATCTAGTCCCAATCCAATTGAAACTAAATGATGAAGGAGTATGGCATAAAGTAGAAGGCATGATGAAGGGGTATGGCATAAAGTAAGAAGGTATGGTGGGAGGTATGGTTGGAGGGATTGTGTGCATGATAGGTGTTGAAATGTCAACCCTTGATTAGATCTATGACTAGGAAGAAAGATGACTAAGTTAGTAAAACATCTTCCCTTCCCCTTCATACACACATTTTCTCCTTCCTCATTTTCATCCAACACAAGAAGAGAAGAGAAGATAGAGAGAGAGCTCTCAAGTTCTAGAGAGAAGGAAGAAGAAGATGTTCAAGGTAAGAGTGATTTCTTAGGCTTTTCTTGTGATTTTGTCTTAGATCCTTCTCTAAATCGTGATTCTTCATGCATCCATGATCTTGAAGACACCATTCTTAGCTCAAGAAGAGAGAGAGAGAGAGTTTGTGAAGCATCATGCTCTAGAGAGAAGGAAGAAGAGAAAGACTAAGGTAAGTTATGATTTCTTAAGGTTTCTTCTTCTAATCTTCCATAAATCTCTTCTCTAATCTTTTCCTTTCCATAAACTCCATGGATTAGCAAGCTAATCTTAAAGGTTGAGGAGAGAGAGAGAGAGGACATCCTAGAGAGAGAAACACCAAGGATCAAGAGGTAATCTTCAAAATCTCAACTTCTTTGTGTATTGAAGTTGTTGTTGGTGATTGTTGTTTGGTTTATGTGATTTTTGGTTAAGTTGTAAAAATTGGAAAAGCCATAATCCTAAGGGGTTATGCTGCCCAAAATCCTTTAAATCATGATTATGAAGTGTTTAAATGAATTAATCAAGGATTAGAAATGGAAAAGTACAAGTTTTAGAAGCTAAAACACAAAACTCCATTTTTCCAATTTTTGACCAATATTTCGGCCAGCACAGATCTGAGGGAAGGAGTTGGATTTTCATGAAATAAATGGTTCCATTGGATTTAATGGGAAAAAATAGGTGGGGTTACAGTTGGGCACTTTTTCGGTAGAGGCCGAAAAAACATAATTACGAAAACGCCATTGAAATCACTAAATAGGGGTTGTCAAGGGTATTTTCGTAATTTGACACTGAATTTGGTGATTTCGAGCCCGGAAATGGATTCCTTAGGCAAAAATAAGTCAAAATAGCTTTGGTCAAAATTTTGGGAAAACGTGCCATTGGGCCAGGTACAGCGGGGTTGGGCCGGGGTCCCGGGGGCAATTTTGTAAATTTTCACCATAGACTAATATAACCACCAGAAACATTATGGAAGTGTCTAAATTGTACATTTGACGTTCTAGGACCGAGTAGAGAGCTCGAGGGATTGGCACGCAAATCGAGGCATGTTATTTGAAGATCAGGGAAGGGAGATTAAGGTAGGGAACTTACTTCTCCTGCATGTATTTGATATTTGTGCTGGTGTATTGATGCATGTTATTTCTTTGCCTGATGATGTGAAACATATATGAATAATTGAAGCTCTGTTTCTGTTTATGCTATGGTCATACTATGTTGATTGAAACATTGAGCACGCAGATATGTCATTGTATGAGCATGAGTTATGTAATGCAAACATGTCATGCATTAAGCACTTATCTTGCATGCATATTGGTATTACTTTCCTACTGAGATTCCCCAGAATCTCACCCCCTACCAACAATTTAGACAGGAAAAGATAGAACGTATGCTGAGAACAATAAAGAGAACCGTACGAAGGGGATTGCGGTGGTGGAGCGAAGACGAGAAGATGTCTCCGTTCATTGAGACGTGTTAAGACACCCATGTAGCGCTGTGAGGCTACGTTAATTGTAATTATCAAGTTCGAACCCCTATGGGAAATTTCCGTAATCGTGCAAATAATATCAGTATGTTTATGCTATTCCTGTGTTGTCCATTGAACTGCGTATCGTTTCCGCAAATACTCTGAAATAGCTGAAAATAAGATGAGGGTGTAACAAAGGCACCTGCTTGGGTGAGGGAAGAATAGAGGCCTAGGAGATAGTGTTTGCAGAGGCCATTTCCCTTTGGTAATGTGCTTCAGCCTTTAGGGAGTTTTAGGATAATTTGATAATTGGAAATTAGGGATTTGGAGAAGAAATACAAAGAGGGGATTGTTAGATATGAATAGTTTTGATGATGTCAAATATAGATGTTAAATATGAGCAAAAAGTTTGTATAATATACTTATCTTCCATATTGACTAACTACCATATTTAATGTTGTATATCTTGTAGATTAGTCATAGACATCATTATGGGTTGATATTATAATGCCTCATAAATGGAGAATAATCATCAAGAAGAAAATCAAGAAGCAAGGAATTGAAGAAAGAAGAAAGAAAGATGAAGATTGAAGATATTCATCAAGAAGATTGAAGTTGGGTTATGAAGAATGATCATCAAGAGGAAAAACAAGAAGAAGGAGATTAAAGAAAGAAGAACTTGCAAGATCACATGAGAATATCAAGATTCAAGCTACTAGAAGTGATACCGGAGGTTTCTATGATCATATGGAAGTTGGAATGGGTCAATACGAAGCTAAAATGATGTATACGGAAGCTATGGTACCTTTGGGGATGATTACCCGAGTAATCACTCGAGTAATATGGCATTGTCTGATTTTGGAGGTGTTTACTCGAGGCCTTACTCGAGTAATCTGCCGGGTTATTTGATGAATCACTCGAGGCGGCACTTGAAGTAATGGACACTCTGTTTTTGCGCGGCAGAACAGAGGTTCGGTATTTTGATGATATCTCTCCAACCACATGTCGGATCGAACTGAAACCGGTGGCATTGGAAACTAGACTTCCAACACGAACTTTTGACAACAAGATCACATTCAAAGGAGTTCAGATGAGGGAGATATGATCTGTTGAAGTTGACTCATGAATCACCGTCATATTCCAGGACAAGCTTCGGTATTTTGGACATAACTCTCAAAATACATATCGGATTGAGACAAAACCGGTGCCATATGAAAGAAGACTCAAAGAGCTTTCCATGGATATATGATTTGTCACATTTGAAGCTATATCCTAAGAGCTATGACTTCTGGAAGTTGCTGCTCGTGATTTCAGGATTGTCTAAGTACAGGAGATACTCTTTGGATCATAACTTTCTGTACACAACGATTTTGGAGTTGATTCTTATTGCATTGGAACGTAGATAATGAGGGCTTTCCGATGATATATAATTTGCCATGTTTCGAGTCAAAATCAAGAATTTACTTGAAGGCACCACTCGAGTAACTGGTTGAAAACAAAAAACTTTACTCGAGTAAGTACTCGAGTAACCATGTAGGTCACTTGCAGTTGCTCTCGGCATTTTGTACGACTGCTAATGTTACTCGAGGAGGTACTCGAGTAACCACGCGAAAACTTCAAGTCACTACTGGAGTAAATCACTGTACATGAAGAGTTATTTACACGAAAACTTCAAGTCACTACTGGAGTAAAGCACGAAAACTTCAAGTCACTACTGGAGTAAAGCACTGTTTAGACGAAAACTTCAAGTCACTACTGGAGTAAATCACTGTACATGAAGAGTTATTGACGAAAACTTCAAGTCACTACTAGAGTAAAGCATTGTGCATGAAGAGAGAACTTCAAGTCACTACCCGAGTAAGCTATACAAAAAATAGAAGGTCACTCGAGTAGCCACTCGAGTAACCTGTGAAGAAACTTGATGTTTACTCGAGTAAGTACTCGAGTAATGCTTCCCAGAAAAACAGAACAGTGTCCCGAAGATTCTGGAAATCAATGGAATGATCATATAACTCATTCTTCTTGCTTCTAATCACTCTAATACTTCATTATATTAGTGTTTAATGTATTTCTCCAGGAATACAATGAAGATATGATGTGAAGAGTCAAAAGATGAATTTACGGAAGCGGAGCGTCAACGTTCACAACGGCTAGTTTTCAAAATCGAAGAACGGTCAAACAAAGCTGCGTCACTCTAACGGACATGTTGAAATGCTCAAACGGTCATCAATCCTCATCAGCTATAAATAGAAGATCATCCAAAACAGAAGAAAGATGAAGTGTGCATACATCATCGAAATGTCAACATCCTTGCCCATCGCACATACTCTCTGTTTCTCTACTTTCTATTTCATTTACATTTAAGAGAGAGAGTTTTTGTATTATACTTCAGTGTTCATCATATCCACTCTGTGAGAGAGTTTATAAACACTTTCAACTGTATTTCTGAATTGATCTCAAGGTAGAGGGACCTTGAGTGGGTTGATTTCCTTACGGGAAGCTGTAGAGAGAATCACTGGTAAGACTTTCTACTCGTAAGACTTACAAGGTGCAAGCAGTAGAGAACGTTGCTGCTCGTAAGACTTACAGTGGTGTAAGCAGAAGAGAACGTTGCTGCTCGTTAGACTTGCATAGGTAAGCTGGAGGGAAAGGTCTTCGGGATTGCTCTGCTCGTAAGACTTGTTGTAAGGGGGAGTATCTTGGTGAGAACTTTGTAAAGGCTTTTCTTGTGCCTAGATTAAACAAGAAAATAGTGGATTTGAAAATCTCAGGCCTGGGGACTGGACGTAGGTCATCGTGGATTGGGCCGAACCAGGATAAATCACAGTTTGCATATTCTCTTCCCTAAGCTCTTATACTTCCAGCATATATCATTTAAATATCTAACTGTGATTTATAATTCATTACTTTCATATTTTTTGCTTCCTCTAAGATGCGAAAAGAATTTCAAAGTTCTTAAGTTTTTATCTTACACCCAATTCACCCCCCCTCTTGGGTGTCAGCCGGTTCTAACAGGGATGAGTGTCCGGAGCATTGTCGTCCGTCAGGCAGAGAGGGGATGGGCGATCGGGAATGGCACGTCTGTCTCTATTAGGCAGAGGGAGGAGGGAAGGGAAATTAGGGCTCAAAATTTCTGATGAGTGTGTGGAATTGTCAAATATCGATGCTTAGTGGTGGTGCAATGCTTGCTTGAGTTTTAGTTACAAAACCCAAAAAAAAAACTTATATAATATATATATATTATTTTGGGATCGGGAAAAAGTTGAGATCGAGAAATTCCAAAATTTTCAGGATGGGATTTTCCCTTCCCGATTTCCTCGGGATCGAGACAGGGAGACCAAGACGGGAAATTGATGAACCCCCTAGATAGAAGCAATATTATTGTATTGTTTTTTCAAACTAAGATGGATATTGTATCACTTGATAGTTTAGGATATCCAATGTCACTAAGAAAATAATTTAATAACCACTATTCCAAAGATTTATCATCACCCTTGGGTCCTAGAGCTCACAAAATCAATCTCATATTCATTTAATTATTGCATCCTAAGGCCCTGTTTGGTATGAGATACTGAATTTTGATGGATTGGGATTGAGATGAAGACAGGTATTGGGACTAGGGTTGAGGGTTTAAAATTACGTTTGGTATGCAGTAGTATTTAGATGGAATACTTGAATTGATTTTATTTCATAATCCTTCATAAATTATAAAAAGACTAAAATATCCTTATTATTAAAATTGATAGTGGGCATTTTTGTCCGAAAAATATTATAAACGGGGATATTTTTATCTCTAATGTTTGCAATCCCAGGATTGAAAATGCAATACTAGGGGGAGGTAGTTTTGCAGCAGTCCCACTTTCGTGGTACTTCCTAATCCCAAGTTATTTCCAATTTCTCATACCAAACAGTACAACTTGGCTCAATCATTGACACAATCCCAATCCCTACCCCCCAATGCCGCCTACCAAACAGGGCCTAAGAGTTAAAACTCAATAATATATATCATAAATAATAATTAATTAGTAAAAAAAATAATTACTCTTGCTTCATTTTCTCTTGTTTGTCCGTATACAAACTAATTGATGGCATTCCAATTTAATGTTATACTCTCATGTGAGAGTTTTTCAAACCTAGTGTGCGCGCGTATATAATTAATTAAACTACAATTAATTAAAAGTTATATTTGAAGGCAAAAAATAAATAATAAACAAACAGTTATATATTACAAGGAGTGATGCATCAAAGTATAATTACATATAAAAAAACTAATTTTATTCTTTACATTTTTATATTGTAATTCTTTTCAAATATACTATATGCAGATTAATTTTATGATTGCTCAAAATCTAAAATGCATATATTTGAAAGAATGATAAAGCTTTCATTGTTGACTATATATTATCGCCTTTCTTGATAAAGGGAGATATATAGTTGCTTGTTTTGCAATTTGTTCTTGAAAACGACGTGCTAACACCCAGCTGTTATCTTGTCAAACACAAATAATTTGTTATTTACAAAAAGTAGGGATTCATATATTTAGATAAGCTAAAAAATTTCTACTAACTTGAATGATTTTTAAGATATATATCTTTCTCCATATATTCAGATGTGTTAAAAAAGATGGAAGGAATAAGAAAGCGTGGCTCCAAATCCAACAAGACGCCGATTAAAAAAAAAAAAAAGTTCCAATAAGACGAATGAAAATATATTAAAAGAATGAAAATTTTGCATGGAGTGTAAGAGAAGCTATATTATTATATATAACATTATAACTTGTAAAAATACTATTCTCTATAAACTTTTATAAATGTTAAATAATATTGACATCAATACTCTATTAAAATAATGCAGGTTTGGATTAAGAAAAGTAAAAGAGCAAGAAAAGGGAAGTAATTTCTTAACTGATTTTCTTTAAAATTATTTAACCTTATTAATTTGAACAAATTAAATATTTCACCGTTTAAAAATTTTGTCCTACATAGTTAATTATCCGAGACTCAAATGATACTAATAATTGAGGTAGCTGGTTGTTCAGATGTTAGCTTCATGGAACTCGCACCTAACATTTCAAGTCATATGATTTTGGTTTCAATTCATTGATAGGTGGAGAAGTTTTTAGATGCATTAATTAATACTCCCTTCGATTCTATTTATAAGTAACTTTTTTCTTGATTACGTAAAATGAACTGATAGTTAAAAGTAATAAATGTGTCAAAAATATCATATTTTTTCCCCATATATGCCCCTATTTATGAAAAGAGTATAGGAGAGAGTATAGATAAAAAGTATGAGAGATAATGAATGAGTGTAAGATATGAGAGAAAATGAGTATTTAATAAGGGAAAAATAAGAAAAAGAAGCTTACATTTTCAAACAGAAAGTGAAAGTTGCTTATAAAAGGGACCAGTCATATGAGAGAGAAAGTTACTTATAAATAAGATCGGATGGAGTATTGTACTTAATAAAAACTAGGGAAAATTCTAAAAAAAAAAAAACTTTGGAAATTGGGCAAGAATGATTCAATGCTCTAAAATTGGGAAAGGACAAATTAGTTCGCTTTCAGATGGGAGGAGGAATCTGTGATTTTGAAATCTCGGCGAAAAGACGAAAATGCCCTTCAACCCACCCTTTCTCCACTTCGGAATAACAACATGGGCCTTTTAATTAACAATTTCAGATTCTACATTAACAACTCTATTTTGTTCTTCCACAATTAACAAGTTTCAAGTTCAATAACAACACCTATCTCTTTACTAATAACATCATATTTTACACTAACAACTTCACTTTCTTCCTTCACAGTTAACAAGTTTCAGGGCCAATAAAAACTCCTTTTTCTTTATTAACAACACCATATTCTACATTAACAACTCCACTTTCTTCTTTTATAGTTAACAAGTACGGACTCTTTAAGGGATTTTGGTATTGTTAGTGTAGAATTCAGAGTTGTTAATTAAGAGGCCCGTGTTGTTATTTCAAGAGAGGGCTCAAGGGTATTTTCGTCTTTTCGCTGAAATTTCAAAATCCCAGATTCCTCCTCCCGTATGACAACGAACTGATTCGTCCTTTCTCAATTTCAGAACACTGAATCATCCTTTCCCAATTTCCAAAGTATTTTTTTTAGAAATTCCCCTAAAAACTATTTATTTTGTATGAATGAATAGACTTCACCATCCAAATTAGGCCCAGATTGTCGGGTACAAAGGTGCTTTACCAATATTTGTTTTTAATTGTTGGTTGTTAATTACGAGTTGGTGAATGATATTATTTTTATAAAATACAAGGTTAATACCAGTACAATGCAGAAATAATTTAAACTAAACCATATTATTAATAACTTATAAATACTATTTTTAGTTTATCTTTGTAATTAAAGAACATTTTATGATTGGATCAGGTCTATCCAATGACTAATATTATTATTGGCTGTCATCATGACACACTATTCAACTTATATTTTGAAAGTGAGAAAATGGGGATTTCATATTATAGCTGACGCATTATACTTTTTTGTTTAAATAAAATGATCAATTTTATATAAACATAGAAGATTATACTGCTAGAGTTAAAAGAGAAGTGTCTAGGGAATAGGGGACCAGTAATACATAAGTGTTATACAAAGAGTGATGGGAAAAAGATAAGAGCAGTGAATTTATGTCCATTTCCAGAGAGCCTCCAAGATTAGAATGAAAAAAACTATTGAGCAGATTTTTCTTATATATAACAATGGTGATGTGGTTCAAGGAGGCAAGTGTTGTAACCATTTGGGTAATCCAGTGCAACATCAGTCTCAACCAGGATATTTTGTGTTTATTTGGAGTAGCTAATGGAGCCTTGAAAAACAGCTTTTTAATCGTGATTTACGATATACGAGATAAGTATGTGAGATGAGTTTTATTTCGATTTACGTGAATAAACACTATGGTGGATTCCAAACATGATCCTAAACAATCACTTTAAAAGAGAAGGATTTGTAGATTGCAACTTTATCCATTTGAAAGTTTAAACTTCATTCTGACCTAGATAAATTGAAGCGAAGCAAGAGGTGTGCTATTTAGTTTTAGAGCTTGTTTGGAAACACGTCTGTAGGTAAAACAAGCCTAGTTGGGACCCAAAAGCCCAGTTGGGTGGAAAGAAAGTGTTTGGGATAGCGGTTTAACATGATGGGCTTTAACTCAATAAGCTGCTTATTTTACAAGCTAGCCAAGAGAGCTTCTAAGTTGTAGTCCCGCATGTCACAATGAAGAGACCATGAAAGAAACAAAAAATAAATTTACAAGCTGCAGTTAGATATAGATTTTCAAGAAGCTGAACGAGAAAATATACCTGGTCAAGATACTAATGATCCGATTGATGTCACATCCACATCAACTATCCATAGATTATCTTCAACACAAATGAATCATGTTCATGACACAATCAGAGACCAATTTGTTAGGGGTAGATGATCAAATAATGAGACATTTCATGTATGTATTCTAATTTAAATATAAATTTATCCTTTTTTAACTAAGTACTTTAGTCTATTTTTCTTTTCTTTTTTTAAATAATAGTTTCACCTTTTTTATTTTATCAATTTTTTAATATTTTTTTACTCCAATTATCATAATATATACAACTAATATATATATATATATATATATATGTAGTATTCAATAAAATTCATGCCCTTTTCAGTTATTTCTCATCTAAACAGACTTTTTAAATACTAATCCAAATAGGTTTAATGTTAGAAAAAAAAGTCACTTCTACCACCGCCAATCCAAACACAAATCACATCTACAATATGACTTTTTTCCTATATGACTTTTTCAAAAGTCAGATTATAAATAAAGCTCCACCGCTAATCCAAACAGGCACTTAATCTTTCTCATGAAAATTATCCAACCCTGTGCAGATTTGAGAACAATGCGAATATCACGGCTAGGTAGAGAAGTGATAGGCGTTGGAATAGAAGCTGAATAATTGTATGAAAGATCTTGCCAATTGCAAATATCCAAGAGGTATTGAAAACAGCTTATGAACTCCTGAATAATTTGTTCTGGATTGCCCATGTAATCTCTGTGGAGAGTTGCGTTCTGCTTAGTCCATATAAGGTTTAGTATATATTTAGATTAGCTTTTAAGAATAACTTTTACGATTTATGAGGTAAGCATGTAAAAAATTTTTTACCTAGAATTATAAAAAAATACTTCTAAAACCACAATTTTGTGGTTTGTCAAACATGCACTTGGTAAGATAATGATCCCTTTTAGTGTTATTAAATCACATCACAAAATATTGACCAAAAAAAAAATCACCATCACAAAATAACTGTGGGAGAGTTTGTAGAAGCCATGTATGAAAACCTTTGCTAAAAATGCCGTTACACTTTTTGGGAGTCTTGAAAGAGGAGATGGGGTCACTTTCCATGATTACTATACAGAGGAACAAAATTTTTCTATCTCTATAATTTTTTTTTTGTTAAAATAAGACACACGCCTGAAACGAGATACATAAACTAAAATATCTTTAACAAGTGAGTTTTTATCATTTATAACTAAGCTTTTTGATTTTTAGAAGTAGCTACATATGTCTTGATTTTTTTGGGGCCATATTCTCTCCAATTGAGTATGAACATTTTGATCTTTCTTTTTCTTTTTTTTTTAAAAATTACTATATAAGATTTTGGTCCTCAAATAAGGGATTTTTTTAAAGAAGCGTGACAATTAATTAAGCATCATGCAAGAAAGCTAATATAAAATAAGAATTTATAAATTGTAAATATAGAAGTTTGAGTTATAAATTTTAAAATTTTAGTTGTAAAAAAGTCCTTATTTTATTTATTATTTATCTTACAAAGTTCTTAATTGTCACTCTCTCCTCTTATAATTAGTATTCTGAGTGAATTCAGACTACTTAAAACTGTATTTTGCTAAAAAAAAAAGACTACTTAAAACTGTAATATGAAAAGAGATTTATTTTATAAAATGTGTCAAAAATAACCTTCTATGCTACATCCATTTAGGTTTTTATTTCAAAAATAGTCTTTACATGAACATTTAGAGATTAATATTCTTATGATATCTTTCTGACTTTCTTTCTCATCCCCAACCTCACTTTAATATTTTAGTATGTCATGACTGTCAATGAAAGTTATAATTATTTAATTTAATAATTATAAAATTATAATTATTAAATATTTTACAAAATTCAAAATGATTTAAATAAAATAAGAATAAATTTATTCATAAAAAAATATTTTTTCTCTTTTCTCTTTCTTAACCAAAACATTAAAATCTCTTCACTCTTCTTTCTTCATCAACCAAGGGTCTGTTTGGCGTAGCGGTGGGCAGCTCCCACCGCACGGCAAGAGAAAAAAAATCATGGTGGCAGTTTTTATCTCGTTTGGCAAAGCGTTGATCTTCCCAGCACTTTTGGCTACACCGTGGCTTTTTTTTGAAGCTAATCAAAGGAGCTTTTTCATCTGCACTTCCCGTCTCTCTCTTCCATCTGCTCTGTTTCACTGTTCCCTTTGCTGGTTCGCGCGTCCGAAGGAAGAAGACGATGTTTCGGTCAAATTAGATTTGACCAGGGACTTCTGTGCAAACTTCAAAAGTTTTAAAGAAGGGATTAAAGTGAAAATTGTTGAAATATTTTTAGGGTTAAAATGTAATTTATGAAAAATTTGGATAGTTTTCTGTGATTTCCCCGATCCCTTTTCTTCATTCACTTTTAATTTTTATAAATTCTGGGGTACTTGTCTGTAATTTCTCTAGTCCTCAAATTAGTGCTTAATCATATAATAATTTCCCAAAAAATACATTAATATGACTTATTGTATTTTATCAAATTTTAATTTTAATTTAATTTTTCACTTCAGTTATCACAATATATACAAATAATATATATATGATCCATGCCCTTTTCAGTCATTTTGCATCTAAACGAGCTTTTCAAACTCTAATCCAAACAGGTTTAAGGTTAGAAAAAAAAGTCACTTCTGTCACCGCTAATCCAAACACAAATCACATTTATATTTTCACTTTTTTTCCTACCTTACTTTTCTAAAAGTTAGATGGTAAAAAAAGCCACTTCTCCACCGCTAATCCAAACGGGCCCCAAATAAATAAGGTAACGTTAAGATCCTCTCCCTTCCTCCCATCAATCCAAACGATAACTCACTGCTGCAGCGGCGAATCCAAATTCAAAAAACCTATCATTTTCTCTCGTTTCGCAATAAGGTTCAATTCTTCGTCTTCTTCATCTTCACAAGGGGTTATTGCATCTACAATGGCTTACGAGAAGGAGCTCGCTGCTGCTAAGAAAGCAGCCACTCTCGCTGCGCGCCTCTGCCAGGTATTCTTCCATTCTCTTCTTTCATAATTTGTGCTCTTCATTCGAATTGGAACTGGGGATCGATACTTCAGAATCTGAAATCATTTTCGCTGAAAATTGCTTAATGTAGCTGTAATTATTCACTTCGATTTTGGATTCTTAGGTTCAATGTGAAAGTGTCGATGTAATAATTGATACTGATTCAGCTTGATGTGATCCTATATATCTGCCAGTTAGCCAGTGAAAGGTTAGGGTTAAGAGTGGGTCAAACTAATGGTATTGATACGGATGGGAGGCAGCTGGTAAAACAATCTGAATTCATAATGAGATTGATTTGAAGTATTGAAGTTCTTTTCTTTCTCTCAGTATCCCTTCTTTCTTCTCTTTATTTCTTTCTCTCTCTATTTCCTTTACGGTTCTCAATGCTGCTTTTGATGGTTTTTTCCAGAAAGTGCAAAAGGCTCTGCTCCAATCTGATGTCCATTCGAAATCAGACAAGAGTCCTGTTACTGTGGCTGATTATGGTAAGTTGAATTACTTGTATCATAATACTGTCTAATCATAATCGTTAATATTGATTCTAGGATGAATCTTTTCATTGTAATCGTTCATGTCGCTGAGCTAAATCATATCATATGGTACATTGTCTATTAGCTTGTGTTTGTGGAATATCTCAGGCAACAGCAAAAAGAAAAACTAAGAAATTAAGAAAAGAAAATGAAATATCATAGTCGTCTCGACTTTTGTTTTAAAGAAAAAATGATTATTTGAGTGAGGTGCCACGTCTATTTCGACCCTACCAACTGCCCATATTGCAATGACACTGATGATGATTATAAATCAAGTGCACTACTCTTGGAGAAAATTTAAAGCTCGCCTGCACATTCACTCATCACCTACCTAGCTAACTGTAATGGGTTACTGGTGTTTTTCAAGCCACTTTTCCAGGGTTGGCGCTTCACTTTAATCAATACCATCAAGTAATGAAATAAAATAAAAAATTACAGCAGTACCAAGTCTCAACGAAAGAATGTAATTACTAAAAAGTCTTACAATAAATGAAACATACAATACAACTGGTTCTAATAGAAAAAATAACAACCTGTTTATGTTTGCCCACTTGTCATTAAAACTTTTTGTTGCGTGAAATTTGAGTTGAAACTTGAGAGTATGTAGGTGATGAGACGTAAAAGTAAACACATGTAAAATTCAGGAGGAGCTAGGTAATTAAGGATTCAGGTTAGTTAGATTGCTGAGGTGGGTGGGACACAGGTGATGAGACGACTACCATATAAAACTATTGTAGCTATTTTTTAATTGCTTGTTACCTGTCACACTCTCATTCAATGAATTTTAGCCAATTGCAAATTTACTTTTTATTTTCGAGGTTCACAAGCTGTAGTTAGCTTTGTACTTGAGAGAGAACTTCCTTCTTAACCATTTTCATTAGTAGCTGAGGAGGTGAATTTCTAAACTCTCCCTGAACATGAAGAATCTTCTTTTCTATTCTTGAATGTAAAATTCGGTCTTAAAATTATAGGATTCCGGGGATCTTCGTGAGGAGAGTGGTCAAGAAACACTAAAGCGCATTACAGAACTTGTCAATCATACTTTAGCTAGTGAAGGATTAGATGGTTTCTCTGCCTTAACAGCAGAAGATATTACTATTGACAATGGTAAGTCTGAAGGAGGTTCTAGTGGTCGGCACTAGGTGCTAGACCCCATAGACGGCACTAAAGGATATGTATCCTCAAAACTAAATCAAGGTGAATACTTTCTTTGGCATGCCTACCTTTCTTAAGTTCGGCTTTCTAACTTGTTGCTGTTCTGTTATTGTGCTTATGATCACTTATGACCACCGAGTAGCTCATGCTTGTCTGATGGATGACGTTGTAGGTTTCTTAGGGGAGACCAATATGCTATAGCATTAGCTTTGTTGCATGAAGGGAAAGTTGTATTGGGAGTCTTGGCTTGTCCAAATCTTCCACTGGCGTCTATTGGCAGTAATCAGCAGCATTCTGGCAATGAAGTTGGTTTTCTTTTCTTTGCCACAGTTGGAGAAGGTGCATATATGCAGACTCTGGATGCTTCTTCAAAAACTAGGGTTCGTGCCTATAGAATGATACTATTGATATGTCATTGATTGTTGTGCTAAGATTAAGTATCTTGCTATCATTATACAGGTGCATGTCAGTGCATGTCATTTTTTGAAACTTTTGAAGCTGCACACTCTTCTCATGACCTGTCAAAGTCTATTGCGGAAGTAATTTTATTCTTATAATCTACCATGCACATTTTTTTTTTCTCTTCTATTAAAATAACTGAAATTGATTAGTACTCTGGCTTCAAAAAATAACATACTCGCTGGACATTAACTCTTTCACCATCTTCAGATTACTTGACAAAATGATTATACCACGCATCGAAGTTAGCATATTCATTTGCTAACCTGGGCAGTTACTAATAGTTGTGGAGTTATTCTATTTAATAGGTTCGATGGTTGATCCTGTGTATTTTCTTTAATGTATATATGATTAAGTTGACAATTGAACATGTGCAGAAGCTGGAGGTGTTGCCACGGATGCTGCAGGAAATCCTTTGGACTTTTCAAAAGGAAGGTTTCTTGATGTTGCTTCTGGCATTAGTCACAAACCAGAAACTGATGCCACAGTTTCTCAGAGCAGTGAAAGAATCCCTCAACGATTCTATTTCTGAGCTTGCCGGCTTTGTTGTCATATATCCACTCGTGTTTTTATTTTCTTCTCATCTCTCTTCTCATCAGTATAACTTAACAATAATCAATAATTAGTTAATATTAAAGGTGTTTTAATTTGAAGCACGCTGAGGAGAGTAGGGATTGAGGAGAAATGGGTTAAACTTTGGATTTTGGAGTTACGGTTTTGGAGACTTGGACTGTTGGCTAATGGCTCTTCCTTTTCCCTCTTAGTTAAAAAAAAATATGGGTCAACCCGCTAACCCGGTGGTCCAACCCGTGACGGGTTGGGACCATATGGGTTCGGGCAAAAAAGGACCACATCAATATGGTCCCAGTTTTGTAGAACCCAAACCGCCCATTTTATCGGGTTGGGCGGGCTCGACCCACGATTCCAACTCATATTACCACCTCTACTATCAAGTCGTGTAGTGGTATCTCTATGTAGGCCTTTCTAATTCTTTTCTTAGGCTAAAAGCCATGTGGGAGTCCATGACAAATTAAATAGCATACATGGCCACGCGACAATGTACACACGGGGATCGTAAGAAAATATTTTGACTTGAATTTTTAAAAAATTTAATTGAGAATTTTTTCTCCAATTTCTCCGTTTCCCATTATAATTTGATAAACGGTCTCATAAATTGCTTATGTTTGTTTCATTACCTAATGTATAATTGAATTATTTGGATTTTTCTTACAAATTTAAAAACTTAACAGACTTATATTAAGATGTATGAAAATGTTACTTTGTGTGATTTCGTGAAAGTGAAAGTTGATTGAAGGCATCTCAAAAATTGTCAATTGCCAATCTTGTCTAATGGTATGAGTACTCTTTTGTAAGTTGAAGGTGGGGGATTTCATTCCACTTATAATGTATCACTGTGATCTTAATTATAAGTCTTTTTTAATTAAATCTTACATACTAAGTTGATGTAGTTAACTCAATGGTTATGGGGTAAATTTCCAACTATACCTTTATTTATGATGAATACTTTTCGACTTTTTTTTCTCTATCTATTTTTAAATTATTTCTTCATTAATATAATAAATAGTGATAAAATTATTACAATCTTATTTACTACATTGAAACTGATTTTATAAATAGAATTAAATTTTTGGGTTAAGTAGCAAATTTGCTCTGGAAGTATGGGTCCATGAGCAATTTTGCCCTGTAAGTTTTTTGCGGAACAATTTCGCCCCGGAAGTTTCAAAACGTAGCAATGTTGCTCTTTTCTGTTAAATAACAAATATTGACGATTAAAAAATTGAAGTTGATTGTTAATTTTTTAACTGAAAAGGGCAACATTATTATGTTTTGAAACTTTCGGGGTGAAATTGATTCCCAAAAAACTTTCATGATAAAATTGCTCCTAGATCCATACTTCCAGAGTAAATTTGCTATTTAACTCTAAATTTTTTAGTAAAAAAACTTATAAATATAATCAAAGCAGTATATTGTTGGTGTATCCTCTTTTAACTTAAAAAAAAAAAGGAAAGAAAAGAAAGAAAACATCCCAAAAATTCAGCATACACAAATTAAGTGGGCCCGCAGAGTGTCACTTTTCCCAAAGGCATAATTGCAGAGAAGCAACACTGCAATTTACAAAAGTCTTCAATTGCGGACGACTTGACTGACTTTTTGAATAAAAAAGGCCACGCGTGATATAAAGAAAGTAAGGAGTTTCCCGGAAAGAGGAGTAAGAGACTGAAACAAGAGATTATTTATTGGGTTTGTTCATCTCTGAAGAGAAAGCAAGATCTGCAAATTCTGAAGCTGCCGTGTTTGAGAACTTTGCTTGTGAGAGCTGTTTCTTTTTCGCTTCCATACTCATCGATCCAGGTTATTTCTTCTCTTTTGCTTGCTTTATCCCGATGGATCCATCATCCTTCTTCTGTTTTGCCTTCATTTTTCACAGAAAAATTCTGCAAAAGATTTTTTATGTTTTCTTCTAATCATTTGAAATTTTTTGTACTTTTACTTCTGAAATACAAAGTCCCATAACCTTCAAACATTATGGCTGGACTTGATCTATTGACTTAAATCTTCATTTATTTTAAGAACTGTTTGGAAGAGGAGGAAGTCTCTGCAGATCCCAAAGCTGACATTTTTGCCATCTTTGTGAACTATCTTCCCTTCACATATCCAGGTTCAGTTTACTTTCTTCTCTTTTTTTTATTCCACTTGTTTCATCCCTTCTATTTACTGTCTTGCGAAATTTTCATTTGAGATCTTAGCGTTCGTGTACAGGAAAAAATCTTGCAACTATCTGATTTAGCTAAATTTCTCTGTTTTCACCCCTTTTTTCTTTGACTCAAATCAATCATTGTCAATCTTTTAATTATTAGCTTCATAAAACCATTCAATCCTTTGTGGCTTTTATGGATAATCAACAATTATTCAAATATATTGTTAAATGCGCCTGTCACTTTTACAAGTTGAACCCATTTGACAATTTCGTGTTGATGGAGTATTTAATTAGTTATGCATAAATACAGTTTTTGTGAGATAAAGTCTATTCAGTTTTAATTTTTTAGTAGAACTTTTTTGTTATTTATTAGTCATGCTATTCAAATTCTTTATTAAATTAGTTTATCAATACACAAAGATACAAGTTATTGTAAAAAAATTGGTTAGTCATACAATCCTTTTCCTTCCTTGTCTATTAAGTTGGTTTTAAGAACAATTTTTTCATATATGATTTCATACTTTCTTTGTTCTAAAATATGATTTCTTAGAATAATCAATTATGCAGTTTTTTTGGCTTTACAAAATTTATTCTAAAAAATAACTTCAGAAAACTGCTCTATGACATAAAATCTAAAACAGAATCAAACAATGCGTATATTTAATTTGAGGGGTTTTACATCCTTTTCCGTACTTTTAAGTTCCTATAATTCAACGGGCTCTTTCATCTTTCACGCGGTTGGTTTGGTTCATCTACTTCAAATATTATTGCATTTCATATTCAGATAACAATCTAATATGGGGTAACACACACATGTTGTTACAAATTAATATCCGTTAGATTTTTATTGGGTTACAAGTGAAAGGAAGTTCTCTTATAATGATTTCTTATCTACAAAACTTTCAACAATATTTTTTTACTACAAAAAATAAAAAATCGAACATGTAATTATCGTTAGCTCGCATTTTGTTGTGAGATGAAAGGGAAGACGGGAAAAAAACAGATGAAGTGTGAGAAATGCTACTCCCTATTTTTTTGTTAAAAAAAATTCATATTCATATAAGAAATATAACAATTATCCTTCAACAATATATTGAGACCTTGTGACCTATTTCTATCGCATTAGTTTCAGGTTGTTGAACGTCGGAACTATAAATTGCTATCACATGGGTGGAATAATTGTTTTAACGCTCATAGAAGCTTTATTGATCCTATTAGCTTTATTAATTTCCAAAGCTATAAGATTCATCTCTCCTTCACTTTATGGTGACCAACTTCTTGCTGTTGATGATAGGTAATTATCTTCTTCTGAATAACTTCTCACTCTTTATTTTCTTGTTTGATTTGCTCCTATATATAACCCAAAGTTTGTTGACGGTTTGTTTCTATTTGTAGCACTAAAGATGATGTGATTTTAACTCAAACGGCTTCTCCTCCATCTTCGCATATTGTTGTTTCTCTTCCTGCTACAAAGTATGATGTGTTCCTTAGCTTCAGAGGGGAAGACACCCGCCACACTTTTGCAAGTCATCTTTACAAAGGGCTTTGTAATGCAGGCATTCACACTTTTATGGATTATGAACTCCGCAAAGGAGAACATATCTCACAAGTTCTTTTGAGGACAATAGAGGAGTCTGAAATATCAATAATTATTTTCTCTAAGAAATATGCTTCTTCAACATGGTGCATGGATGAACTTGTTCACGTATTGGAATGCAAAAAAAATTTTGGAAGGGTTGTCATACCTATTTTCTATAATGTAGATCCTTCAAACATACGGAAACAAAATGGGATGTTTGGAAATGGATTTGATGAGTTGAAGCAAAGATTTAAAGACAACCCAAAAAAATTGCAAAGGTGGAGAAATGCTTTAATCCAATCTACAAGTTTCTCGGGATGGAATTCCTATTGTACCAGGTAGCTTCAAAAGTATTCCCTTTGTTGTTGGTTTCAGGGATTTATTTAATTAATCTTTAGGACTCTAACAAATTGTTGTAGTTGTTTTTTTTTATTTATTTTCTACATATTAAATATGCCTTTTCTTTTGTTGGACATTTATGCTAGACCTGAATCCAAACTTGTTGAAGAGATTGTCAAAGACACTTTGAGCAAGCTGAACAACAAACCGTCACCTCATCTTGAAGGACTCGTTGGCATTGCTCATCATATTGAAAATGTTGGTAAGCTTTTAAGTGAGGCTCGCATTGTGGGAATTTGGGGTATGGGTGGTGCTGGTAAGACCACACTTGCTAAAGCTATATTTCAAATGTTGAGAGATCAATTTGATGCTTTCTCCTTTGTTGAAAATGTCAAAGAGCAATTAGCAAGAATTACTTTGGATGAATTTCAGCAAAACTGCCTCAAAGAATTATTAAAAGATAAGGACATCAGCATCTATGACATAAAATCAACTTTTGTGAAAAATAGGCTTGGTCGTAAAAAAATCCTTCTCATCCTTGATGATGTGGACAATTCAAAAATAGCTGCAGATTTAACTGAAGTGCTTAGTTGGTTTGGGGAAGGAAGTAGAATTATTATTACATCAAGAGATATGCGAGTGCTTCAGAATGCATCTGCACTTTCAACATATCATGTTCCGAATTTGGGTTTCCACGATGCCATTCATCTCTTTAGTTTGAAAGCATTTAAGCAACATGAGCCATTTGAAGGTTACATGGAGTTATCAAAATCAATAGTGCAATATTGCCAAGGAAATCCATTAGCCTTGATAGTGTTGGGTTGCTTTCTTTGTGGTAGAGAAAAAGAAGTTTGGGGAAGTGCTTTAGAAAAACTAAACCAAGATCCACCCAAGGACATTATTGATGTTTTGAAGTTGAGTTTTGATGGACTTGATGAGAAACAACAGGATGTGTTTCTTGACCTAGCATTCTTAATCAATGAAAGAGTTGTTATTTCTTTGAACCTTATAAAACAATTATATGACTCTTCTGCGCTTATTGAGATAAGCGTTCTTAGGGAGAAATCCCTCATTTCATTTAATTATTGTGGTTCTATTGTGATGCACGATCTTGTGAAGAAAATGGGCCTTAAAATTGCTAGGAACCAGTTATCTGATGCTAAAACCCCAATTCGACTATGGCGGCACGAGGACATTACTAATTTTTTCAATCGTGGCAAGGTAATGATTTATTCTATTTATTATTATTATTATTATTATTATTATTATTATTATTATTATTATTATTATCTTCATTGTCAGATTCCTTGTGATATTTTGTTTGTCTACTTTTTTTTTATTCGTTAAAATCTTTGGTTGTAAGTGTCAACATTTATCTTGAAGTTTCTCTGTTTTATTTTCTTTAATTAGATATTCCTACAAGAGATCCTTTTTTGATTTAAATGACTAAAATTGGATTGATGTGCAATTTATTCATCCACCTAAACATTAAATATAAATTAATGAGGCCTATTGTGATATGTGTTATTCTAGAAGATAAAATCAGTCTACAACTATTGTTCATTAAGTGATAAATAAAATGATTCACAAGATTGATTTTTCTCTTACTAATTGGTGTAGTGTAAAGGAGTATATGCATACGGTCGCATGAGCATGCTCTTATAACAGTAAAGAACTTAATGTTATTAGAGGAACAAATCATATGAAAGTCGAAAACAAATAAAATATATGGAGAGGGAAGGAGGCACCGTCTTCCGCTTATATAGTGCATGAGATTCATAGGGATACTCGTTTTTCGATGTATGATTATAATTTGCCTTGTCGTTAATCTTTCGTTATGCTTTTTTCTTTTTCTTTAAATAAAGATTGAAAATTATGTATGCCAAGTGTTTTAAATGAATATCTGCACATGCAATGGCATGTAGGTATACCGTATATGTATGAGTGTGTCAGTAAGTTGATGAGTTTTTAGAAATTCATTTATTATTAGGGAAATATGAATTGTAGAATTTTGTTAATAAAATGCACGATGTCATTACTAAATTGGATATTTTTAATAGCATATGTATTTAATTGTTCTACAGTATATTTCTGGTAATCTTTTAGGTAATGATAATCATGTTTCCCTTGATTTTCTATTACTAGGGGATTGAGGCAATTCGATGCTTGTCATGGGACGTGAGCATGATGAAAATTACTACATTGAGGGCTAGTATTTTTCGGAAGATACGTAATCTAATATTTCTTAAAATTTACAAGTCTGATTGGAGAAAGCCTTCAATGTTGAATATTCGTGGAGTTTTGAATTATCTTTCAGAAGAATTGAGATTTTTGAGTTGGGAAGAATGTCCACTACCATATGTGCCATTACATTTCTGTGCGGAGAATCTTATTAAACTTGACATGTATAATAGTAATATCCGACAACTTGGGAATAAAAATCAGGTACGTCCTATAATTCATATATCATAAATTTTTTATTGGAGTGATTCAAAGATCTCATATATATATATATATGAAACATTGACCAAATAATGCTCAATGCAAATGTTTGCTTTACTACTTTTAAATTGAGGGTTAATATGAGCCGTACTTTTTTTTTTATAGCAGGAAACCCAATTCATCTTTTAAATGCATTGACTTATTTCCGTAATAAGCTCACAGTTTTGTTAATTGGCATGGGAGAAATTATTGATTAAATTGTAGTTATGTGTCGTTATCTAATGTATTAAACTCTATTTCTTTTTTCAGCATTTTCCAAATTTAAAGGAAATTTTTTTAAATGATGCAAAACATCTCACTGCACTGCCAGATCTCTCTCAGATCCCTAACATTCAAACGTTGCTTCTTGGAGGATGTGTGAATTTGGCTCAGATTCATTCTTCAACTATCTTGGGAAAGAATGTCTATTTAGGCATAAATGATTGTGAGCCAATGCAGATAAAGGTTGGGGGCAATATGAAAGAGAGAAGTTCAGGGGTAGCGATTGTGTCCAGTTATTTGGATCTTCACTACTACTCATCATTCAACAAAGTGACAGTGAAGGTGTTGGCATGTGGCAACATGATATGTGGTGTTAGATTGAAACATGAGGTAATGCCATTGGAAGAGATAGAAGAATTGAGAAAGTTGGGGTCTTTACTTCCATTTGTGAGGGAAGTTAAATGCTCAAGGAGTCTAATTCAGTTTGGGCATGATCTCAACCAACATTGTCACTATCATTCTAGTGACTTTACTGTAGGAATTGGTTTACATCCATTTGTGAGGAAAGTTGAATGCTCAAAGAGTCCAAATGAGTTTACTAGTGATGTTGATA
Source organism: Inga leiocalycina (assembly GCA_963242795.1). Taxonomy (NCBI): domain Eukaryota; kingdom Viridiplantae; phylum Streptophyta; class Magnoliopsida; order Fabales; family Fabaceae; genus Inga; species Inga leiocalycina. The sequence continues at coordinate 85,446,853 of OY725321.1, read as the reverse complement.
TGGAGGAGAGGGGTGATAGAGGGGAAATGATGAATGAACATCAAGTGGTGACGATTCCATTAATGGTAGAAGAAGAGTATTGGAGTGACGATGACTTTACTAGTGATGATGATATGGAGGAGAGGGGTGATAGAGGGGAAATGATGAATGAACATCAAGTGGTGACGATTCCATTAATGGTAGATAATGAAGAGGATGATGTGTTAATGGAATATCTTGATATGGAGGAGAGCGGTGATAGAGGGGAAATGATGACTGAGTATCAAGTGAAGACGATGTCATTAATGGAAGATTGTTGCAGCAAGAGTGTTACATTCACAAGAGTTCCCAACAGCATCACTCGTTGGTCATTATTGACGGTACTGACATTAAAATCACTTCGACTCTCTAATGAATGTTGCAAAAGGATTAAACCTCACTTAGATGTAACACTCTCTTTCCCATCCCCTTTACCTCGGACGAAATTCACTATTGAATATTGCCCCATCAACCAACATCAACCACTATCTGACATCCCCTTTACTTTTGGCTTCGAATGTTGTCTGCTTGGTATTGATTCTTTTCGGCCAGTAAAATTCTCAAGGGTTCCGTGTCAAGCCGCTTGGGGACCAATGAATGATTTAGAAAAGATGTCGGGGATATCTATTTTATCAACGAGGGCATTATATGGATGAGTAATTGTAGGGATATTATGATATTATTCACATCAGAATCAGAGTAGCCAACAGTGACTGTCAATTATTCATTTTCTAGAGCATGACTTACAGGATACCGTGGCCTATCATATACAATTACATTCAACGCAACCCCTTTTTTCAAATATTTTTCTATAAATTAAATATTGTCAATCCTATATATATATATATTAAAAAAATCACTACTTTATTTACTGCTTGTATATTAATTTTCGCTTTTCCCTAATTTGATTTTAATAGTTGTTTATAATTACACACACAGTCACGTACACATATCTTGTGTGCGAATGTTATGAATGAAACAATTTAATTTCACATACAATAAAATAAAAAAAAAAATCACATACAAAGAGTGAATTGCACTATAATTAGTGCGTATAACTATCTCATGTAACAAAATTTTAAAAAATTGCGTTGGTACATTATAATATTATATCATGATTTTATAAATGAGATATAAATTAAAAAGTCATATTTTCTTAACCAAATGGGCCCTAGTTTGATTCATAATTTCGTTTCAAACATACCAGACCTTCGTCGATTTGCGCCAAAAGACATCCCACACATAAGGAAATTAGATGTTTCATTATAATATTTCTTGAGCTGTATCAATTTTAATTAAAAAAAAAATTGAACTATAAAATAAATCTTATATTAAGGAGGAGAGTATCAATGAAGGCTCTATTTATGTTTTTTCCTCCAAAGCCGGTCACACGGGACAAATGAAATGAAACGACACAGCAATACACAAAACAACAACAAAGTAACAATAACCTGTGGCTGTGAAACCAACAACGATTTGATCTATTGACCATAAAGACATGTTTGATAATGAATATAAAAAAATCCGTTCTATGCCAAATCAATTATCTACGATTTCATTATTCTCTCTAGATATTTCTTTAATTTCCTGTGACATTAATGCTTAATCAAAACATTACACTTTAATTCTTTATGGCTTTATGCTTTAACTTCTGAAAAGCAAAGTCCCAAAACCTTCAAACATATGAGTGGACTTCATTTGTTTTATTCAAATTTTTTTATTGAAGTAAACGACTGATTTATTTATTTTTAATTAAAAACACAAAGTGTTTGTTCTTTCATTGACCTTAATTAATCACTCCCCATGTTGTTGTTATGCGTAAAAAAGTAATCGATTTAAACCAACAGGGCGTATTATCTTTTTTCATAACTTAGTTGTAGTGTTTTCGACCAAAAAAAAAAACTTAGCCGTAGTGTTACAGATTGGGTCTCTTCATTCTAATGATGACTCCTTCTTATGTGTTATGTATAGAGACTGGAATAAAAATAATTTATTAAATTCCATTTCTTTACATTTTAAGAAGATTTTAATTAATTTTTTTATTATTTATACTCATATTTTTTCTCCATTAATAGTGGCAAAATTATATGTATTTATCACTAATGACAAAGTAATAGTTCATTTTATTTTTTTATTATATTCTTCATACTCTTAATTTTTTTACTTCCTTGTCATGTATCTGCCTAAAAGTATTTGTTTATTCATTAAAATTTTCAGCAAGTATCAGTGTTTATCTTGAAGTTCTCCAGTTTAATTTGTTTCTATGTTTTAAAATTTTTAACTAGACTCCACATCAAAAAGTTCTTTTTAAGAAAATGATTAAAATTGTTTGGGCCATGCATTTGTGTTCGGTGTGATTTATTAATCTTCTAAATAAACTTTGAAGTATTTGAAAATATGGTACAACACTAGTGCAAACTACTAATTTAACTACATAATTTTGCATTAATTATTTGAAGAATCGAAGCAGTAATGGATATGCCATATTAGCATTTATAACATTAATTTAGTAAGCACCAAACACCGTAGTTAATTAAAAGGATTTAAATGAAGTTTCAATTTTTTTTGTAATATATATATTGAAAAATAAATATATTTTTTAAATATAACATTTAACAATTTTAATTAAATAAAGAAAACAAAGTTTTAAAAATAACAATATTATAGTTACATTGTCAACACCCGTTTCCATTTCGATATTCACAGAGTAATAGAGACCAAGTTCCACAGGCATACAGAAAAATACATATATACTGATAAAAGTATTTGTTTGCAGTCCAAAGTCAAGATACAAAAGGCTACAATATTTACAACATAAGCTATCTATAACTACAGACTTTAACTTCGCCTCAAGACATGTGCCAGTCACTTTCCCTTATCTACGTCCTTGCCTTTTGATCCGCTAGCACCCGCTGAGATGTTTGGTTTAGAAAAAGGGGTGAGATTCCGAAGAATCCCAATAGAAATATGCTATCGTTCATAGAAAATGCGAAAAGTAAATATGATATATGCCATGTATGTACCAATTAATGAACAATATAAACATATCATCTTCATGTATACATGAGTAGGGCCCAACCCCACTAATCTGCACCGGTTGGATTCTCACTAACTCCAGTGTAAGTGCCTCCAGCACTACTGGCCCCTCTTTGGGCAAACATGTTGATTAATAAAGCGCATTTGCAAACAATGGAATCCACACAATCATATCACTATGGCATGATATATGAAGGATAATGTCCTTACCTCGAAGTTCTATCGACCCCTTTTTGTGTGCCTCGTAAAACGTGTTGACTTTCAGCTTCCGATTCGGTCTTAAAATATTAAATGTACAAGAAATAGGTCATAACCTATCTAAGTATCATTTTAGACACTTCCATAATGTTTCTTGTGGTTATATTAGCCTAAAGTGGAAATTTACCAAAATGCCCCTCGGACCCTGGCCGGCCCCGCAGTACCCGGCCCGATGGCATGTTTTCCCAAAATTTTGACTAGGGCTATCCTGATGTATTTTCGTCCAAGTAATCCATTTTCAGAGTCAAAATTATCAAATTCAATGTCAAATTATGGAATTGCCCTTGGCAGCCCTACTTTTAGGGTTTTAGGGGCGTTTCCGTAATTATGCTTTTTCGGCATTTTCCGAAAAAATGACCAACTGTAACCCCACCTATTTTTGCCCACTGAATCCAATGGAATAATCAAATCATTGAAAATCCAACTCCTACCCCTAGATCTAGCCCTAACCGAAATTATGGGTTCCTCCGGGAAAAATCGGGGTTTTGTAATTTCGGCTCCGTAAACGTGTTCCTTTCTACTCCTAACTACTTTATTAACCATCTAATTGAGTTATAACAACCATTTGAACTAAAATTGGGCAACATAACCCTTAGGCACACACATTTCCAAAATTTAAAACCAATGGTAATTCGGCGAAATTTCACCGATTAAATTGCTCACAACAGCCAGAATAGATAATATACGAAGGTTTGGAAGTTACCTTAAGCTCCGACAAGCTTTTCCCAAATATGGCTGAAACCCTAACCTTTAAATAACAGATTTTATGTGTAACCCCCTTCTAACCATAGGCCGAGATTAGTTCGTAAACATGTAATTAAGTTTGAATTAGAGACCATATTACAATTTGGGACTTATTAAAATAAACTTTGCCCAAAACAGGGTTTACAAAAAATCACTTTTACAAAACCTATTGAACAATGGTCTCATACTCATATTTCAAACATAAATGGCCTGTACAGGTTGATTCCATTTATACATATCAGAGTACAGCATAAATTCCCGACACACTTGGGTTACATTGATTAATAAAAGGGATTATACAAAGGCACAAAGCCATAATTCATTTCCATTAACTTGGGGATTACACAAAATCATCCACAAATTGCATATCATCAATATATATATACACAATTGTTTCCTAAAAATATCCAAATGATTTACATGATAACCAATAACCAAATATACTCCTAAACCGGAGCTCTAACCGCTCTTCGTCGCCCGCTTTCCTTTAGATCCTTCAGCCCTGTCTAAAAGATTTAGTTTTGGGAGAGTGGGATTCTAAGGAATCCCCGTAGTGTTAAATCAATCATAGTATGCATAACAATAAGGCATGAAAGCAAATCATCACCCACACAAAGCAACTACAACGACATTTCAACGGCAATGATAAGTGTGACACAAGTCATCCCTTACGAGTGCTCACGCTGTATTGCACCACAACACAATTCACACAATATATTTCACCATAGTTGGGTTTCATATAAAGCATTTCATACGCAAGCCATACAGGCAAGATATACAACACCCAGCCCATGGTTGGATTCACAACACGCCACCCCACGGGTTAGATTCACAAAGATCCATGTCGATTACAACGGCGGTTCAACGACCGAGCTAGAGATGACCAGCGTCAATCCCTAAACGGCTCACGCTGAAGTGCTCACGTTGTAATGGACCATGGTACATACAGTTCACAAAGCTCAATGACAAGTCATGTATACCAAAATATCATACACAACATGAGAGAAGAGTTACTACCTGGTTCGTTCCGTGCGTACTCTGCCGCAGGTCTCTCCCGAGTAGGGAAAATATCGAATCCTAGAATCATGATTAAGGACAAAGAGTTATACTCTATTCCAATACTTAATTAACTTCAAACACTTAGATTTGGTTATCATTTATGTCCTTTAGGTGGCTACTAGAAGCCTAAACATATGCCTAAAGGGTTGGGAAACAACTATACCAAAAACCATCTTCAGAAGTCCAAAATTTCATTTTTTTGGGGTTGGCCGTGGCCCAAGAATCCATTGGCAGCGGCCAAAAACAGGTTCGAAACATTTGGGCCGCAGCCCAGAATCCTTCTAGCCGTGGCCAAGAAAATTTTGTTTCTTGGCTGAACTTCCAAAAATCATAACTAATTTTAGAAAAATCGAAATGAGGTGATTACAAAGCCAAATGAAAGGTATTTAAGTCCTCTTTATAAGAAAAATATGGCCTATTACTAGAAATCACCACAAAAATATAGAATTGCCCAAAACTCAACACTACTCCAAAACAGAGTTCAGTTTCCATCCCAAATTTTGGACAATCATATCTCCCAACGCAAAAAATGAAATGACACAAATTATATGTCCATTTTGAAGCTTGGAATGTGAAATTTAAGAATGTAAAGTTTCATAATTTTTAGATATCATTTGGTCATTCAAAACTTTCGTGTAAACTGACTACCCAGAACAGAGTTCACATTGACAGATTTCCAATTTTCTACCAAAGTGTCCAATGACTCCAAAATCAACAATCAAGCCTATTCCCACATAAATTTTCAACAGGAACACAATGTCAACCTCAAAATAACCCAAATCACAACCCATTGACATGCCCTGTTTTGCCCAATACATAAAACCAACACAAAGTTGCCGAACTTTACATTCAAGCTTCAATTCAATTCTATCAATTCAAAACACTAAACAAGGCAACATTTCCATGATAACAACATACCATACTCCCCCATGACCCTAAATCATGAAAATTAGGGCAAAATTTCCAGAAATTTAAGACCCAACCAATGGCCATAAAACTTATATGAAACTGAAGCTTTCACCTACTTCAACAACTTTCCCAAAGAAGTTCCTTGGTTCTCTAACTTCTAGATTTCCTTGTGGCCACAAAACACCACCAATGGCAAATCTAAAACCATGAAATTGAAGCTCTCAACACAAGGAACAAGGAAATTGGGGGGAGTTTTGAGTTCTAAATCATCTTTGTGCATGCAAAAAGATTTTAAGTTCTAAAAGAGATTCAAGGCAAATTCTAGAGAAGAAATTACAATAAGTCTACTCTCTCTTAAAAGAAATGAATATTTAGGCTTAAGTTTCTAACCAGTTTTTAACATCCTAAAGTTAATCATCCAAACCAATTTTTTTGCCTATTTACTAACGTTCCAAGAAAATAGAACTGAATTCTAATAAAATTCAATCCTTTTCAAATTCAAATCAACCTAACTTTACCAATATTCACAAGTAAAATCCAAGTTTCCATGAAAGAAAAATTTTTGTTCAAAATTTGTCAATTTTTTTTCTATTTATGTGCAAAACCAAAAAGCTTTATCAAAATTAAGGATAAGTTGTCAACACCTATTTCCATTTCGATATTCACAGAGTAATAGAGACCAAGTTCCACATGCATACAAAAAAGTACATATATACTGATAAAAGTATTTGTTTATAGTCTAAAGTCAAGATACAAAAAGCAATAATATTTACAACATAAGTTATCTATAACCACGGACTTTAACTTCGCCTCAAGACACGTGCCAGTCACTTTCCTTTATCTACGTCCTTGCCTTTTGATCCGCTAGCACCCGTTGAGATGTTTTGTTTATAAAAAGGGGTGAGATTCCGAAGAATCTTAGTAGAAGCATGCTATCATTCATAGAAAATGTGAAAATTAAATATGATATATGCTATGTCTGCATCGGTTGGATTCTCATAAACTCCAGTGTAAGTGCCTTTAACACTACTGGCCCCTCTCTGGGCAAAACATGTTGATTAATAAAGCGCGTTTACAAACAATGACATCCACACAATCATATCACTATGGCATGATGTATGAAGGATAATGTCCCTACCTCGTAGTTCTATAGACCCCTTTTTGCGTACCTTGTGAAATGTGTCGACTTTCAGCTCCTGATTCGGTTTTAAAATATTATATGTGCAAGAAATAGATCATAACCTATCCAAGTATCATTTTAGACACTTCTATAGTGTTTCTTGTGATTATATTAACTTATGGTGAAAATTTATTAAAATGCCCTCGGGACCCCACCCGATGACACGTTTTCCTAAATTTTTGACTAGGATTACCCTGACGTATTTTCATCCAAGGAATCCATTTTCGGGGTCAAAATTACCAAATTCAATGTCAAATTATGAAATTGCCCTTGGCAGCCCTACTTTTAGGGTTTTAGGGGCGTTTCCGTGATTATGCTTTTTCGGCCTTTTCCAAAAAAGTGACCAACTATAACCCCACCTATTTTTACCCATTGAATCCAATAGACCATCAAATCATTGAAAATCCAACTCCTACTTCTAGATCTAGGTCTGATCGAAATTATGGGATTCTCCAGAAAAAATCGGGGTTTTGCGCTTTCGGCTCCGTAAACGCATTCCTTTATACTCCTAACCAATTTATTTACCATCTAATTGAGTTATAACAACCATTCGAACTAAAATTGGGCAGCATAACCCTTAGGCACACCTATTTCCAAAATTTAAAACCAATGGCAATCCGGTAAAATTTCACCGATTAAATTGCCCACAACAGAGATAATAGACAATATATGAAGGTTTGGAAATTACCTTTTGCTTAACTCTAGCTTTTCTCAACAAGGCTGAAACCCTAGCTTTCAAGAACCCAAAGATGAGCTTCCCAAATCTTAAACACATAGAAGAGTAGCTTAGGAACGGAGTTATACTTGTTAGGAACCGATTTACCGAAGACATCACTTACCTTTGCAAGTTTTTCGTCTCTTTCTCTCTCTAGAATTTCATACTCTCTCTCACTAGTTCAGGTTTGTTAGGGCACGAAAATGAGCTGAGGAAGATGATGGAAAATTGTCTTTATTATATTATATGGTTTTTTAATGATTTATGGAATTTCCAAAAATTCCAAAATCAATTTTATGTACATAAACCCTATGTACATGTAACTAAGCTTATTAAGCCCAACCAATATTTCTTTTCTCTTGCAACATGTAGGAGACACCTAAGGGTCCCTCGCTATGGTCTCAATTGGCCTCACAACTTGTCCAAGTTACGTATATACGTAAAGTCTCAATTTTGGTCAAAATTGCATTTTTGCTCAAATTTTTCATAAATTCATATTAAATTGACCAAAATATTCTAAATATATTTTTCCCCTTTATTTTCCTTAATTAAATGAAATTAACTTCAATTAATCAGAAAATAATTAATTTTGCGATAATTTGGCAAAATTATGATTTTGCCATCACCTTTCTAATTCAATTTCTTCTCTTATTTTTCTTTGGCTAATTTCCATCTATTTTTGGACCAAATATTTCCTCTAATTTTTATTCATTTTTGGACCTTAATATTGGGCTTTTTAAATTACCCAAATTAATTCTATAATTATTTTTTCCCAATTTCCATTGAAATTTAACATTTATAAGTTCATAAATTTCAGATTCATGAATATTCACCATTTTATTGAATTTCTCAAATATTTACAATATCTTTGGTGAATATAAAATTTTAGATGTTACACAAGTCATATAAAACCAATAGTATCCCTATGCCGATGTTGACCCCTAGTGGCTACACCGATATATGCATATTTTTTAGTGAGTTTAGGACAAGTCTTAACCACTCTAGGTTGGTTTTGCATCCCCCATCAGATAATGTGCACGCATCAAACATTAAATTAAACTTCTCTCTCTCTCTCTCTCTCTCTCACACACACATACAAAAGTTGTATTAAAATATGTATTACAAACTTCCAATTATGCCTCAGCAAATAATGAGGCAAAAAGATTAAAATGATATTATAAATTAAAAAGATTTAAGCGCCTCCCTAATGATGGCTAATCCGAAATGTATGTAGAAAAGTTGAAACACCACCCATAAAGGCATGCTTCTAAATTTTTTTCAGAAATATTGGGTATCCTAATTAAATTATTAAATGGTACAATGTAACCTTTAAACTTCAAAAAATAGTACTCCCTCTAGCCCTTAATATAAGACAAATTTGAAAAGTTAATCTTAATTCTAAATATAAGACACATGCTTCATATTTGTCAATCTTTTTTAAATTTATCTCTATTGATGCTCCCTTAATAATAATCAAGAAACAGAGGGAACACAGAAATTAAGAAAGATAACTAGGGTGCTTTAGAAAATACATGTCACATGAACTAACTCAACTAACTTTTTTAATCTAATCAAATTAGGTAAATATATCTTATGTTAAGGAAGGGAGGAAGTATAATGTTATTTATATTGTTAATTGAAATTAACTTTGTTCATATTTAATTGTGTTTCATTCACCACAAATATTCACATTACACTCCACATATTTGGCAGTTAATCTCTCCACATCACCACATGGCATCCGGGTGTCTAAAATTTTCTTTAAAAAATAAAAATTTGCCATTTGGATGGCATGTGGGTGATAGATAAATTAAGGTGGATAGATTGAGTGCTATGTAGATATATTTATAGTCAAACACTATTACATATATAACAGTTAAAGTTAACCCTGGTTAACGATATAGGCAATATTATTGTACTGTTTTTTCAATCTTAGAATGATATCGTATCACTTTGATAGTTTAGGATATCCAATGTCACTAAGAAAAATAATTTAATAACCACTAATCCAAAGATTTATCATCACCATTTGGTCCTAGAGCTCGCAAAATCAATCTCATAGTCGTTTAACTATTTTATCCTAAGAGTTAAAACTCAATAATATATATCTTAAATCATAATTAATTAGTAAAAAAATAATTACTGTTGCTTCATTTTCTCTTATTTGTCCGTATACAAACTAATTGATGGCATTTCAATTTAATGTTATGTTCTCATGTAATAGTTTTTCAAACCTAGTGTGTGTGTGTATAATTAATTAAACTACAATTAATTAAACAGTTATATTTGAAGGCAGAGAATAAATAATAGAAAAACAGTTATATATTTCAAGGAGTGATGCATCAAAGTATAATTACATATAAAAAAACTAATTTTATTCTTTGCATTTTTATATTGTAATTCTTTTCAAATACTATACGCAGATTAATTTTATGATTGCACAAAATCTAAAAAGCATATATTTGAAAGAATGATAAAGCTTTCATTATTTACTATATATTATCGCCTTTCTTGATAAAGGGAGATATATATATCGTTGCTTGTTTTGCAATTTGTTCTTGAAAACGACATGCTAACACCCAGCTGTTATATTCCTTCTTGCTTAATTGTCAAACACAAATAATTTTTTAGTTACAAAAAGCAGGGATTCATATATTTATATAAGCTAAAAAGCTTCTACTAACTTGAATGATTTTTAAGATATATATCTTTCCCCATATATTCAAATGTGCTAAAAAAGATGGAAGGAATAAGAAAGCGTAGCTCCAGGTCCAATAAGACGAATGAAAATATATTAAAAGAATGAAAATTTTGCATGGAGTGTAAGAGAAGTTACATTATATATAACATTATAACTTGTAAAAATGCAATTCTCTATAAACTTTTATAAATTTTAAATAATATTGACATCAATACTCTATTAAAATAATGCAGGTTTGGATTAAAAAAATTAAAAGAGCAAGAAAAGGGAGGTAAATTATTAACTGATTTTCTTTAAAATTATTTAACCTTATTAATTTGAACAAATTAAATATTTCACCATTTAAAAATTTTGTCCTACATAGTTAATTATCCGAGACTCAAATGATACTAATAATTGAGGTAGCTAGTTGTTCAGATATTAGACTCATGGAACTCGCACCTGACATTTCAGGTCATATGATTTTGGTTTCAATTCATTGATAGGTGGAGAAGTTTTTAGATTTTGAGCAAGAAAAAAAAAACAGAGAGAAGTTTTTAGATGCATTAATTAATGGGACAAAAGTGTAAATTTGGTAATGAACAATTTCGCTCGGAGCATCTATAAGACTTATCTATTTTTGGGTGTAAATATGGCAATAAATTATTTTTTTGGAGCAGATTTAACAACGCCATTAAATCTACTTAACTGCCATTACTTTTTGAAATGTGGATTCCAAAAGGCTTTTTCATCTATATTATTTTAATATTTTTTTAATGGGAAAATATCACTTAGGCCACATGGAAACAATTTCATTTCAATTAAGGCCCAAAAGATTCTGAAATCTCACTGCAACACTTAATTTATTTTTACTGACAGAGCTTAATTTCATTTTAACCCAAGGGATGCAGTGATATTTCAGAATCTTTTGGGAGTTATCTGAAATGAAATTTTTTCCATGTGGCCAAAGTGATATTTCTCTATTAAAAAAATATTAAAATAATACAGAGAGAGAAACTTGTTGAGACTCACATTTCAAAAAGTAATGGCAGTTAAGTGTTTTTTAACAGCATTGCTAAATTTGATCTAAAAAAAATAGTTTATTGCCATTTTTGCACCTGAAAATAGATAGTAAGTCTTATGGATACTCCGGGCAAAATTATTCATTGCCAAATTTGCTCCTTCGCCGTAATTAATGTTGTACTTAATAAAAACTAGGGAAAATTCTTAAAAAATACTTTAAAATTGGGCAAGGATGATTTAGTGTTCTGAAATTGGGAAAGGACAAATTAGTTCGCTGTCGGCGGGAGGAGGAATCTGGGATTTTGAAATCTCGGCGAAAAGACAAAAATGCCCTTCAACCCTCCCTCCCTCTGTAACACCCCAAATTTCATATTCACCAAATATATTGTAATTATTTTGGAAATTCAATAAAATGGTGAATATTCATGAATTTGGAATTTATGAATTTATAAATGTTCAATTTCATGGGAAATTGGGCAAAAATAATTATGGAATTAATTTGGGTAATTTAAAAAGCCCAATATTAAGGTCCAAAAATGAAGGAATATTAGAGAAAATATTTGGTCCAAAAATAGATGAAAATTGGTGAAAGAAAAATAAGAGAAGAAATTGGATTAGAAAGGTAATGGCAAAATCGTAATTTTGCCAAAATAGCACAAAATAAATTATTTTTCAATTAATTGAAGTTAATTTCAATTAATTAAGGAAAATAAAGGTTAAAAATATATTTAGAATATTTTGGTCAATTTAATATGAATTTATGGAAAATTTGAGCAAAAAGTGCAATTTTGACCAAAATTGAGACTTTACGTGTATACGTAACCGGAACAAGTTGTGAAGCCAATTGAGACCATAGGGAGGGACCTCTAGGTGTCTCCTACATGTGGCATAAAGAAGGAAATATTGGTTGGGCTTAATGAGCATGGTTACATGTACATAAGGTTTATGTACATAAAACTTCATTTTTGGAATTTTGGAAAAAATGTTAAACAATTAAAGCATAATGTTATATATAATAAAACATATGTTGCATCTTCATCTTCAGCCCATTTGCACGCACAGCACAGACCTGAACGTGAGAGAGAGAGGTTCAAGTTTTAGAGAGAGAGAGAAGAAGAAATCTCACAAGGTAAGCCGATTTCTCCGACGATTTCGCTCCTAACGCGTATAACTCCGATCCTAAACTACTCCTCTTTGTTCTTTAAGGTTTGGAAAGCTCAAATTTGGTGTTTTCAAAGTTAGGGTTTTCTGCCATTTTTGGGAAAATCTTGTTGGAGCTTGAGGTAACTTCCAAACCTTCGTATATTGACTATTCTAGCTGCTGTGGGCAATTTAATCGGTGAAATTTCGCCGGATTGCCATTGGTTTTAATTTTTGGAAATGGGTATGTGGGGCTGTTATGCTGCCCAAATCGATACTAAATGGTAGTTATAACCTAATGGAATAGTCAATAAAGTGGTTAGGAGTAGAAAGGAACGTGTTTACGGAGCCGAAACCGAAAAACCCCAATTTTCCCCTTAAAACCTATATATTTCGGTCAGCATTGTAAATGGGCCTTAGAGTTGGATTTTCAATGATTTTATGGTTCCATTGGATTCAGTGGGCGAAAATAGGTGGGGTTACAGTTGGGCACTTTTTCAGAAAAGGCTGAGAAAGCATAATTACGGAAACGCCCCTAAAACCCTAAAAGTAGGGCTGTCAAGGGCAATTTCGTAATTTGACATTGAATTTGGTAATTTTGAGTCCGGAAATGGATTCCTTGGACGAAAATACGTTAGGATAGCCCTAGTCAAAATTTTGGGAAAACGTGCCATCGGGCCAGGTACGGCGGGGCCGGGCCGGGGTCTCGGGGGCATTTTGGTAAATTTTCACCATAGGCTAATATAACCACAAGAAACACTATGGAAGTGTCTAAAATGATACTTGGATAGGTTATAACCTATTTCTTGTACATTTAATATTTTAGGACCGAATCGGGAGCCGAAAGTCGACACGATTTACAAGGCACACAGAAAGGGGTCGATAGAACTTTGAGGTAGGGACATTATCCTTCATATATTATGCCATAGTTATATGATTGTGTGAATGCCAATGTTTGTAAATGCGCTTTATTAATCAACATGTTTTGCCCAGAGAGGGGCCAGTAGTGCTAGAGGCACTTACACTGGAGTTGGCGGAAGACCAACCGGTGCAGAATAGTGGGGCTTGGCCCTACTCATGTATATATGCAGATGATATGTTTATATTGTTCATTAATTGGTGCATACATGGCATATATCATATTTACTTTTCGCATTTTCTATGAACGATAGCATGTTTCTACTGAGATTCTTCAGAATCTCACCCCTTTTTCTAAACCAAACATCTCAGCGGGCGCCAGTGGATCAAAAGGCAAGAATGTAGACGAAGGGAAGTGACTGGCATGTGCCTCAAGGCAAATACAAAGTTCGTGGTTATAGATAGTCTATGTCTAAAATACTTTTGGATATTTTGTAATAGTGGTGTATAGTGTCGCATTCTGTAGGGTTGACTTTGGACTGTAAACAAATACTTTTATCAGTATATATGTACTCTTCTATATGCCTGTGGAACTTGGTCTCTATTACTCTGTGTATATCGAAATGGAAACGGGTGTTGACACCCTCCACGTCGGAATAACAACACGGGCCTTTTAATTAACAACTCCATATTTTACATTAACAACTCTATTTTCTTCTTCCACAATTAACAAGTTTCAAGGCCAATAACAACACCTATCTCTTTACTAACAACATTGTACTCTAGACTAACAACTCCATTTTCTTCTTTCACAGTTAACAAATTTCAGGGCCAATAACAACTCCTTTATCTTTATTAACAACACCATATTCTACATTAGCAACTCCACATTCTCCTTTCATAGTTAACAAGTACGGACTCTTTGGGGGATTTCGGTATTATTAATGTAGAATTCAGAGTTGTTAATTAAGAGGCCCGTGTTGTTATTCCAAGCGAGGGCTCAAGGACATTTTCGTCTTTTCGCTGAAATTTAAAAATCTCATATTCCTCCTCCCGTCTGACAACGAACTGATTCGTCCTTTCCCAATTTCAGAGTATTGAATCGTCCTTTCCCAATTTCCAAAATGTTTTTTTACAATATTCCCTAAAAACTATTTATTTTGCATGAATGATAGACTTCATCCAAATTAGGCCCAGTCGCCCAGATTGTCGGGTACAAAGGTGCTTTCCCAATATTTGTTTTTAATTGTCGGTTGTTAATTACGAGTTGGTGAATGATTTTATTTTTGAAAAATACAAGGTTAATACTAGTAGCATGCAGAAATAATTTAAACTAAACCATATTATTAATAACTTATAAATAATATTTTTAGTTTTAGATTATATATAAGATTATATTAATGGAGTCATAAATTTTTAGTTTATCTTTGTAATTAAAATACATTTTATGATTAGATCAGGTCTATCCAATGGCTAATATTATTATTGGCTGTCATCATGACACATTATTCAACTTATATTTTGAAAGTGAGAAAATGGGGATTTCATATTTTAGCTGACGCATTATACTTTTTTTTTTTAAATAAAATGATCAATTTTATATGAACATAGAAGATTATACTGCTAGAGTTTTAAAAGAGAAGGGTCTGGAGAATAGCTAGAGTCATAAGAGAAGTGTATAGGGAATAGGGGAATAGTAATACATTAGTGTTATATAAAGAGTGACGGAAAAAAGATAAGACGGGAAAAGGATAAGAGCAGCGAGTTTACGTTCCTTTCCAGAGTCCTTCCAAGATTAGAATGAAAAAACTATTGAACAGATTTTTCTTACATATAACAATGGTGATGTGGTTCAAGGAGGCAAGTGTCGTAACTACCTCGATAATCCGATGCAACATTAGTCTCAATCAAGATAAACAAAAAAGAGAAGGATATGTAGATTGTAACTTTATCCATTTTATATTAACATAAGAGATTATACAGCTAGAGTTAAAAGAGAAGGGTCTATAGAATAGCTAGAGTCAAAAAGAGAAGTGTCTAGGGAATAGGCGACCAGTAATACATTAGTGTTATACAAAGAGTGATGGGAAAAAGATAAGAGCGGTGAGTTTATGTCCATTTCCAGAGTGCCTCCAAGATTAGAATGAAAAAAACTATTGAGCAGATTTTTCTTATATATAACAATGGTGATGTGGTTCAAGGAGGCAAGTGTTGTAACCATTTGGGTAATCCAGTGCAATATCAGTCTCAACCAGGATATTTTGTGTTTATTTGGAATAGCTAATGGAGCCTTAAAAAACAGATCAGTCTCAACCAGGATATTTTGTGTTTATTTGGAGTAGCTAATGGGGCCTTAAAAAACAGTTTTTCAATCGTGATTTACGGTATACGAAATAAGTATGTGAGATGAGTTTTATTACAATTTACGTGAATAAACACTTTCGTTGATCCCAAACATGATCCCAAACAAACACTTTAAAAGAGAAGGATTTGTAGATTGCAACTTTATCCATTTGAAAGCTTAAACTTCATTCTGACCTAGATAAATTGAAGCGAAGCAAGAAGTGTGCTGTTTAGTTTTAGAGCTTGTTTGAAAACACGTCTGTAGGTAAAAAAAGCCTAGTTGGGACCCAAAAGCCCAGTTGGGTGGGAAGAAAGTGTTTGGGATAGCGGTTTAACATGATGGGCTTTAACTCAAGAAGCTGCTTATTTTACAAGCTGGCCAAGAGAGCTTCTAAGTTGTAGTCCCGCCCGTCACAATGAAGAGACCATTAAAGAAAAAAAAATAAATTTATAAGCTACAGTCAAATATGGATTTTCAACAAGCTGAACGAGAAAATATACCTGGTCAAGATACTAATGATACGATTGATGTCACATCCACATCAACTATCCATAGATTATCTTCAACACAAATGAATCATGTTCATAACACAATCAGAGACCAATTTGTTAGGGGTAGATGATCAAATAATGAGACATTTCATGTATGTATTCTAATTTAAATATAAATTTATCCTTTTTTAATTAAGTACTTTAGTGTATTTTTCTTTTCTTTTTTTAAATAATAATTGCACCTTTTTTATTTTATCAATTTTTTAATATTTTTTTACTTCAATTATCATAATATATACAACTAATATATATATATATATATATGTAGTATTCAATAAAATTCATGCCCTTTTCAGTTATTTCTCATCTAAATGGACTTTTTAAATACTAATCCAAATAGCAATGATTTGAAAGCCGGACCGGACCGGACGGTCCGGCCGGTCTGACCGTTGCCCGTTGAGCTCAACGGCTCGTTCACCAAGGATAGCCCGTTTCAGAGGTTAGGCCGTTTTGAGCCGCTCAAAACCGGCGTTTAAGCCGGAAATCGGAGTTAAGCCGGGAGCCGGAACGGATCTGGCAAAGCCGAACGGTCTAAAAAATGAAAGATGTAGAAGAAGAAGATGAAGAAAGAGAGGTAATAGCAGGACAGAAAAATCTAGAAAAAATATGAAACAATCAATATTATTTCATAACAAATAACCAACCCAGATCTACTTCAGTTACAGACCAAAATCCATTCTTGAAGTCTTTTGCTAGCATCCGATCAAAAAAAGAGTCTTTTGCTCGCAGAACTGTGAAACAGGCAAACAGCGGCGAAGGAAATGCAGACTCGCGAATGTTGAAGAAAGAGTGAAGATGAAAGATGAAAATATGTGACTTTTGCTTTTTGATCCCCACTTATCTCTTGCCACATGTCCCTTTGAGTTTAATTATAAAATTAAATGAAAATTAGGTTGGGAAGATACCAAGAGGTTTCGTACTTCCACTTTTATCACTTCCACTTTTATCTTTTATCTGGTCAAACAAGTTGGGAATAAAATCAATTTTTTATTGTGACATTCTTGCTACAGCATTAAAAAGCGAATTTAATATTAATAAATATTATTTAGTGTTGATTATATACGTGTGTGTGTGTGTATATATATATGTTTCTTTTCCAAACAAACTAAGGAAAATTAAGGATTAAATATTAAATATTTTATCAATTTTTCTTAATAAAAGATTACACAACAATTTTAAATATTTAAAATATTATCCACATCTATATAAAATAGGTAAGGCATATGTCCTCTCTTTCTACTTTAAAATTTTATATTAAAATTTGTAAAAAACTGCATAATATTTAATGTTTAAATACAAAATATCATTAAAATTATAACTATTATCTGATTTATTCTTAATGATTTCATTGTGTAATATAGGACATATGTTATAAGTAAATTTTTTCATGTTTTTTTTCCAAGTTGTGTAAATATTTTATAGATATGTCTTACTATATATATATATATATATATATATATGTACATAATATTATATTTTTATTTAATTATTATGTTACCGGTCCGACCGCCGGTTCGACCGGTCCGACCGGAGGCTTGACATCCGGTCCGGCTTTTAAAACATTGCCAAATAGGTTTAATGTTAGAAAAAAAAGTCACTTCTACCACTGCCAATCCAAATATAAATCACATCTACAATATGGCTTTTTTCCTATATAACTTTTTCAAAAGTCAGATTGCAAATAAAGCTCCACCGCTAATCCAAACAGGCACTTAATCTTTCTCATGAAAATTGTCCAACCCTGTGCAGATTTGAGAACAATGCGAATATCACAGCTAGGTAGAGAAGTGATAGGCGTTGGAATAGAAGCTGAATAATTGTACGAAAGATCTTGCCAATTGCAAATATCCAAGAGGTATTGAAAACAGCTTATGAACTCCTGAATAATTTGTTCTGGATTGCCCATGTAATCTCTGTGGAGAGTTGCATTCTGCTTAGTCTATATAAGGTTTAGTATATGTTTATATTAGTTTTTAAGAATAACTTTTACGATTTATGAGGTAAGTATGTAAAAAAAGTTTTACCTAGAGTTATAAAAAAGAACTTCTAAAACCACGCTTTTGTGGTTTGTCAAACATGCACTTGGTAAGATAATGATCCCTTTTAGTGTTATTAAATCACCATCACAAAATATTGACCAAAAAAAAAATCACCATCACAAAATAACTGTGGGAGAGTTTGTAGAAGCCATGTATGAAAACCTTTGCTAAAAATGCCGTTACACTTTTTGGGAGTCTTGAAAGAGGAGATGGGGTCACTTTCCATGATTACTATACAGAGGAACAAAATTTTTCTATCTCTATAATTTTTTTTTTGTTAAAATAAGACACACTCCTGAAACGAGATACATAAACTAAAATATCTTTAACAAGTGAGTTTTTATCATTTATAACTAAGCTTTTTGATTTTTAGAAGTAGCTACATATGTCTTGATTTTTTTGGGGCCATATTCTCTCCAATTGAGTATGAACATTTTGATCTTTCTTTTTCTTTTTTTTTTAAAAATTACTATATAAGATTTTGGTCCTCAAATAAGGGATTTTTTTAAAGAAGCGTGACAATTAATTAAGCATCATGCAAGAAAGCTAATATAAAATAAGAATTTATAAATTGTAAATATAGAAGTTTGAGTTATAAATTTTAAAATTTTAGTTGTAAAAAAGTCCTTATTTTATTTATTATTTATCTTACAAAGTTCTTAATTGTCACTCTCTCCTCTTATAATTAGTATTCTGAGTGAATTCAGACTACTTAAAACTGTATTTTGCTAAAAAAAAAAGACTACTTAAAACTGTAATATGAAAAGAGATTTATTTTATAAAATGTGTCAAAAATAACCTTCTATGCTACATCCATTTAGGTTTTTATTTCAAAAATAGTCTTTACATGAACATTTAGAGATTAATATTCTTATGATATCTTTCTGACTTTCTTTCTCATCCCCAACCTCACTTTAATATTTTAGTATGTCATGACTGTCAATGAAAGTTATAATTATTTAATTTAATAATTATAAAATTATAATTATTAAATATTTTACAAAATTCAAAATGATTTAAATAAAATAAGAATAAATTTATTCATAAAAAAATATTTTTTCTCTTTTCTCTTTCTTAACCAAAACATTAAAATCTCTTCACTCTTCTTTCTTCATCAACCAAGGGTCTGTTTGGCGTAGCGGTGGGCAGCTCCCACCGCACGGCAAGAGAAAAAAAATCATGGTGGCAGTTTTTATCTCGTTTGGCAAAGCGTTGATCTTCCCAGCACTTTTGGCTACACCGTGGCTTTTTTTTGAAGCTAATCAAAGGAGCTTTTTCATCTGCACTTCCCGTCTCTCTCTTCCATCTGCTCTGTTTCACTGTTCCCTTTGCTGGTTCGCGCGTCCGAAGGAAGAAGACGATGTTTCGGTCAAATTAGATTTGACCAGGGACTTCTGTGCAAACTTCAAAAGTTTTAAAGAAGGGATTAAAGTGAAAATTGTTGAAATATTTTTAGGGTTAAAATGTAATTTATGAAAAATTTGGATAGTTTTCTGTGATTTCCCCGATCCCTTTTCTTCATTCACTTTTAATTTTTATAAATTCTGGGGTACTTGTCTGTAATTTCTCTAGTCCTCAAATTAGTGCTTAATCATATAATAATTTCCCAAAAAATACATTAATATGACTTATTGTATTTTATCAAATTTTAATTTTAATTTAATTTTTCACTTCAGTTATCACAATATATACAAATAATATATATATGATCCATGCCCTTTTCAGTCATTTTGCATCTAAACGAGCTTTTCAAACTCTAATCCAAACAGGTTTAAGGTTAGAAAAAAAAGTCACTTCTGTCACCGCTAATCCAAACACAAATCACATTTATATTTTCACTTTTTTTCCTACCTTACTTTTCTAAAAGTTAGATGGTAAAAAAAGCCACTTCTCCACCGCTAATCCAAACGGGCCCCAAATAAATAAGGTAACGTTAAAGATCCTCTCCCTTCCTCCCATCAATCCAAACGATAACTCACTGCTGCAGCGGCGAATCCAAATTCAAAAAACCTATCATTTTCTCTCGTTTCGCAATAAGGTTCAATTCTTCGTCTTCTTCATCTTCACAAGGGGTTATTGCATCTACAATGGCTTACGAGAAGGAGCTCGCTGCTGCTAAGAAAGCAGCCACTCTCGCTGCGCGCCTCTGCCAGGTATTCTTCCATTCTCTTCTTTCATAATTTGTGATCTTCATTCGAATTGGAACTGGGGATCGATACTTCAGAATCTGAAATCATTTTCGCTGAAAATTGCTTAATGTAGCTGTAATTATTCACTTCGATTTTGGATTCTTAGGTTCAATGTGAAAGTGTCGATGTAATAATTGATACTGATTCAGCTTGATGTGATCCTATATATCTGCCAGTTAGCCAGTGAAAGGTTAGGGTTAAGAGTGGGTCAAACTAATGGTATTGATACGGATGGGAGGCAGCTGGTAAAACAATCTGAATTCATAATGAGATTGATTTGAAGTATTGAAGTTCTTTTCTTTCTCTCAGTATCCCTTCTTTCTTCTCTTTATTTCTTTCTCTCTCTATTTCCTTTACGGTTCTCAATGCTGCTTTTGATGGTTTTTTCCAGAAAGTGCAAAAGGCTCTGCTCCAATCTGATGTCCATTCGAAATCAGACAAGAGTCCTGTTACTGTGGCTGATTATGGTAAGTTGAATTACTTGTATCATAATACTGTCTAATCATAATCGTTAATATTGATTCTAGGATGAATCTTTTCATTGTAATCGTTCATGTCGCTGAGCTAAATCATATCATATGGTACATTGTCTATTAGCTTGTGTTTGTGGAATATCTCAGGCAACAGCAAAAAGAAAAACTAAGAAATTAAGAAAAGAAAATGAAATATCATAGTCGTCTCGACTTTTGTTTTAAAGAAAAAATGATTATTTGAGTGAGGTGCCACGTCTATTTCGACCCTACCAACTGCCCATATTGCAATGACACTGATGATGATTATAAATCAAGTGCACTACTCTTGGAGAAAATTTAAAGCTCGCCTGCACATTCACTCATCACCTACCTAGCTAACTGTAATGGGTTACTGGTGTTTTTCAAGCCACTTTTCCAGGGTTGGCGCTTCACTTTAATCAATACCATCAAGTAATGAAATAAAATAAAAAATTACAGCAGTACCAAGTCTCAACGAAAGAATGTAATTACTAAAAAGTCTTACAATAAATGAAACATACAATACAACTGGTTCTAATAGAAAAAATAACAACCTGTTTATGTTTGCCCACTTGTCATTAAAACTTTTTGTTGCGTGAAATTTGAGTTGAAACTTGAGAGTATGTAGGTGATGAGACGTAAAAGTAAACACATGTAAAATTCAGGAGGAGCTAGGTAATTAAGGATTCAGGTTAGTTAGATTGCTGAGGTGGGTGGGACACAGGTGATGAGACGACTACCATATAAAACTATTGTAGCTATTTTTTAATTGCTTGTTACCTGTCACACTCTCATTCAATGAATTTTAGCCAATTGCAAATTTACTTTTTATTTTCGAGGTTCACAAGCTGTAGTTAGCTTTGTACTTGAGAGAGAACTTCCTTCTTAACCATTTTCATTAGTAGCTGAGGAGGTGAATTTCTAAACTCTCCCTGAACATGAAGAATCTTCTTTTCTATTCTTGAATGTAAAATTCGGTCTTAAAATTATAGGATTCCGGGGATCTTCGTGAGGAGAGTGGTCAAGAAACACTAAAGCGCATTACAGAACTTGTCAATCATACTTTAGCTAGTGAAGGATTAGATGGTTTCTCTGCCTTAACAGCAGAAGATATTACTATTGACAATGGTAAGTCTGAAGGAGGTTCTAGTGGTCGGCACTAGGTGCTAGACCCCATAGACGGCACTAAAGGATATGTATCCTCAAAACTAAATCAAGGTGAATACTTTCTTTGGCATGCCTACCTTTCTTAAGTTCGGCTTTCTAACTTGTTGCTGTTCTGTTATTGTGCTTATGATCACTTATGACCACCGAGTAGCTCATGCTTGTCTGATGGATGACGTTGTAGGTTTCTTAGGGGAGACCAATATGCTATAGCATTAGCTTTGTTGCATGAAGGGAAAGTTGTATTGGGAGTCTTGGCTTGTCCAAATCTTCCACTGGCGTCTATTGGCAGTAATCAGCAGCATTCTGGCAATGAAGTTGGTTTTCTTTTCTTTGCCACAGTTGGAGAAGGTGCATATATGCAGACTCTGGATGCTTCTTCAAAAACTAGGGTTCGTGCCTATAGAATGATACTATTGATATGTCATTGATTGTTGTGCTAAGATTAAGTATCTTGCTATCATTATACAGGTGCATGTCAGTGCATGTCATTTTTTGAAACTTTTGAAGCTGCACACTCTTCTCATGACCTGTCAAAGTCTATTGCGGAAGTAATTTTATTCTTATAATCTACCATGCACATTTTTTTTTTCTCTTCTATTAAAATAACTGAAATTGATTAGTACTCTGGCTTCAAAAAATAACATACTCGCTGGACATTAACTCTTTCACCATCTTCAGATTACTTGACAAAATGATTATACCACGCATCGAAGTTAGCATATTCATTTGCTAACCTGGGCAGTTACTAATAGTTGTGGAGTTATTCTATTTAATAGGTTCGATGGTTGATCCTGTGTATTTTCTTTAATGTATATATGATTAAGTTGACAATTGAACATGTGCAGAAGCTGGAGGTGTTGCCACGGATGCTGCAGGAAATCCTTTGGACTTTTCAAAAGGAAGGTTTCTTGATGTTGCTTCTGGCATTAGTCACAAACCAGAAACTGATGCCACAGTTTCTCAGAGCAGTGAAAGAATCCCTCAACGATTCTATTTCTGAGCTTGCCGGCTTTGTTGTCATATATCCACTCGTGTTTTTATTTTCTTCTCATCTCTCTTCTCATCAGTATAACTTAACAATAATCAATAATTAGTTAATATTAAAGGTGTTTTAATTTGAAGCACGCTGAGGAGAGTAGGGATTGAGGAGAAATGGGTTAAACTTTGGATTTTGGAGTTACGGTTTTGGAGACTTGGACTGTTGGCTAATGGCTCTTCCTTTTCCCTCTTAGTTAAAAAAAAATATGGGTCAACCCGCTAACCCGGTGGTCCAACCCGTGACGGGTTGGGACCATATGGGTTCGGGCAAAAAAGGACCACATCAATATGGTCCCAGTTTTGTAGAACCCAAACCGCCCATTTTATCGGGTTGGGCGGGCTCGACCCACGATTCCAACTCATATTACCACCTCTACTATCAAGTCGTGTAGTGGTATCTCTATGTAGGCCTTTCTAATTCTTTTCTTAGGCTAAAAGCCATGTGGGAGTCCATGACAAATTAAATAGCATACATGGCCACGCGACAATGTACACACGGGGATCGTAAGAAAATATTTTGACTTGAATTTTTAAAAAATTTAATTGAGAATTTTTTCTCCAATTTCTCCGTTTCCCATTATAATTTGATAAACGGTCTCATAAATTGCTTATGTTTGTTTCATTACCTAATGTATAATTGAATTATTTGGATTTTTCTTACAAATTTAAAAACTTAACAGACTTATATTAAGATGTATGAAAATGTTACTTTGTGTGATTTCGTGAAAGTGAAAGTTGATTGAAGGCATCTCAAAAATTGTCAATTGCCAATCTTGTCTAATGGTATGAGTACTCTTTTGTAAGTTGAAGGTGGGGGATTTCATTCCACTTATAATGTATCACTGTGATCTTAATTATAAGTCTTTTTTAATTAAATCTTACATACTAAGTTGATGTAGTTAACTCAATGGTTATGGGGTAAATTTCCAACTATACCTTTATTTATGATGAATACTTTTCGACTTTTTTTTCTCTATCTATTTTTAAATTATTTCTTCATTAATATAATAAATAGTGATAAAATTATTACAATCTTATTTACTACATTGAAACTGATTTTATAAATAGAATTAAATTTTTGGGTTAAGTAGCAAATTTGCTCTGGAAGTATGGGTCCATGAGCAATTTTGCCCTGTAAGTTTTTTGCGGAACAATTTCGCCCCGGAAGTTTCAAAACGTAGCAATGTTGCTCTTTTCTGTTAAATAACAAATATTGACGATTAAAAAATTGAAGTTGATTGTTAATTTTTTAACTGAAAAGGGCAACATTATTATGTTTTGAAACTTTCGGGGTGAAATTGATTCCCAAAAAACTTTCATGATAAAATTGCTCCTAGATCCATACTTCCAGAGTAAATTTGCTATTTAACTCTAAATTTTTTAGTAAAAAAACTTATAAATATAATCAAAGCAGTATATTGTTGGTGTATCCTCTTTTAACTTAAAAAAAAAAAGGAAAGAAAAGAAAGAAAACATCCCAAAAATTCAGCATACACAAATTAAGTGGGCCCGCAGAGTGTCACTTTTCCCAAAGGCATAATTGCAGAGAAGCAACACTGCAATTTACAAAAGTCTTCAATTGCGGACGACTTGACTGACTTTTTGAATAAAAAAGGCCACGCGTGATATAAAGAAAGTAAGGAGTTTCCCGGAAAGAGGAGTAAGAGACTGAAACAAGAGATTATTTATTGGGTTTGTTCATCTCTGAAGAGAAAGCAAGATCTGCAAATTCTGAAGCTGCCGTGTTTGAGAACTTTGCTTGTGAGAGCTGTTTCTTTTTCGCTTCCATACTCATCGATCCAGGTTATTTCTTCTCTTTTGCTTGCTTTATCCCGATGGATCCATCATCCTTCTTCTGTTTTGCCTTCATTTTTCACAGAAAAATTCTGCAAAAGATTTTTTATGTTTTCTTCTAATCATTTGAAATTTTTTGTACTTTTACTTCTGAAATACAAAGTCCCATAACCTTCAAACATTATGGCTGGACTTGATCTATTGACTTAAATCTTCATTTATTTTAAGAACTGTTTGGAAGAGGAGGAAGTCTCTGCAGATCCCAAAGCTGACATTTTTGCCATCTTTGTGAACTATCTTCCCTTCACATATCCAGGTT
Organism: Inga leiocalycina; assembly: GCA_963242795.1. Lineage (NCBI taxonomy): Eukaryota > Viridiplantae > Streptophyta > Magnoliopsida > Fabales > Fabaceae > Inga > Inga leiocalycina. The sequence goes on along the minus strand of OY725321.1, from coordinate 85,421,301 downwards.
CAGTTTACTTTCTTCTCTTTTTTTTATTCCACTTGTTTCATCCCTTCTATTTACTGTCTTGCGAAATTTTCATTTGAGATCTTAGCGTTCGTGTACAGGAAAAAATCTTGCAACTATCTGATTTAGCTAAATTTCTCTGTTTTCACCCCTTTTTTCTTTGACTCAAATCAATCATTGTCAATCTTTTAATTATTAGCTTCATAAAACCATTCAATCCTTTGTGGCTTTTATGGATAATCAACAATTATTCAAATATATTGTTAAATGCGCCTGTCACTTTTACAAGTTGAACCCATTTGACAATTTCGTGTTGATGGAGTATTTAATTAGTTATGCATAAATACAGTTTTTGTGAGATAAAGTCTATTCAGTTTTAATTTTTTAGTAGAACTTTTTTGTTATTTATTAGTCATGCTATTCAAATTCTTTATTAAATTAGTTTATCAATACACAAAGATACAAGTTATTGTAAAAAAATTGGTTAGTCATACAATCCTTTTCCTTCCTTGTCTATTAAGTTGGTTTTAAGAACAATTTTTTCATATATGATTTCATACTTTCTTTGTTCTAAAATATGATTTCTTAGAATAATCAATTATGCAGTTTTTTTGGCTTTACAAAATTTATTCTAAAAAATAACTTCAGAAAACTGCTCTATGACATAAAATCTAAAACAGAATCAAACAATGCGTATATTTAATTTGAGGGGTTTTACATCCTTTTCCGTACTTTTAAGTTCCTATAATTCAACGGGCTCTTTCATCTTTCACGCGGTTGGTTTGGTTCATCTACTTCAAATATTATTGCATTTCATATTCAGATAACAATCTAATATGGGGTAACACACACATGTTGTTACAAATTAATATCCGTTAGATTTTTATTGGGTTACAAGTGAAAGGAAGTTCTCTTATAATGATTTCTTATCTACAAAACTTTCAACAATATTTTTTTACTACAAAAAATAAAAAATCGAACATGTAATTATCGTTAGCTCGCATTTTGTTGTGAGATGAAAGGGAAGACGGGAAAAAAACAGATGAAGTGTGAGAAATGCTACTCCCTATTTTTTTGTTAAAAAAAATTCATATTCATATAAGAAATATAACAATTATCCTTCAACAATATATTGAGACCTTGTGACCTATTTCTATCGCATTAGTTTCAGGTTGTTGAACGTCGGAACTATAAATTGCTATCACATGGGTGGAATAATTGTTTTAACGCTCATAGAAGCTTTATTGATCCTATTAGCTTTATTAATTTCCAAAGCTATAAGATTCATCTCTCCTTCACTTTATGGTGACCAACTTCTTGCTGTTGATGATAGGTAATTATCTTCTTCTGAATAACTTCTCACTCTTTATTTTCTTGTTTGATTTGCTCCTATATATAACCCAAAGTTTGTTGACGGTTTGTTTCTATTTGTAGCACTAAAGATGATGTGATTTTAACTCAAACGGCTTCTCCTCCATCTTCGCATATTGTTGTTTCTCTTCCTGCTACAAAGTATGATGTGTTCCTTAGCTTCAGAGGGGAAGACACCCGCTACACTTTTGCAAGTCATCTTTACAAAGGGCTTTGTAATGCAGGCATTCACACTTTTATGGATTATGAACTCCGCAAAGGAGAACATATCTCAAAAGTTCTTTTGAGGACAATAGAGGAGTCTGAAATATCAATAATTATTTTCTCTAAGAAATATGCTTCTTCAACATGGTGCATGGATGAACTTGTTCACGTATTGGAATGCAAAAAAAATTTTGGAAGGGTTGTCATACCTATTTTCTATAATGTAGATCCTTCAAACATACGGAAACAAAATGGGATGTTTGGAAATGGATTTGATGAGTTGAAGCAAAGATTTAAAGACAACCCAAAAAAATTGCAAAGGTGGAGAAATGCTTTAATCCAATCTACAAGTTTCTCGGGATGGGATTCCTATTGTACCAGGTAGCTTCAAAAGTATTCCCTTTGTTGTTGGTTTCAGGGATTTATTTAATTAATCTTTAGGACTCTAACAAATTGTTGTAGTTGTTTTTTTTATTTATTTTCTACATATTAAATATGCCTTTTCTTTTGTTGGACATTTATGCTAGACCTGAATCCAAACTTGTTGAAGAGATTGTCAAAGACACTTTGAGCAAGCTGAACAATAAACCGTCACCTCATCTTGAAGGACTCGTTGGCATTGCTCATCATATTGAAAATGTTGGTAAGCTTTTAAGTGAGGCTCGCATTGTGGGAATTTGGGGTATGGGTGGTGCTGGTAAGACCACACTTGCTAAAGCTATATTTCAAATGTTGAGAGATCAATTTGACGCTTTCTCCTTTGTTGAAAATGTCAAAGAGCAATTAGCAAGAATTACTTTGGATGAATTTCAGCAAAACTGCCTCAAAGAATTATTAAAAGATAAGGACATCAGCATCTATGATATAAAATCAACTTTTGTGAAAAATAGGCTTGGTCGTAAAAAAATCCTTCTCATCCTTGATGATGTGGACAATTCAAAAATAGCTGCAGATTTAACTGAAGTGCTTAATTGGTTTGGGGAAGGAAGTAGAATTATTATCACATCAAGAGATATGCAAGTACTTCAGAATGCATCTGCACTTTCAACATTTCATGTTCCGGATTTGGATTTCCACGATGCCATTCATCTCTTTAGTTTGAAAGCATTTAAGCAACATGAGCCATGTGAAGGTTACATGGAGTTATCAAAATCAGTAGTGCAATATTGCCAAGGAAATCCATTAGCCTTAATAGTGTTGGGTTGCTTTCTTTGTGGCAGAGAAAAAGAATATTGGGGAAGTGCTTTAGAAAAACTAAACCAAGATCCACCCAAGGACATTGTTGATGTTTTGAAGTTGAGCTTTGATGGACTTGATGAGAAACAACAGGATGTGTTTCTTGACCTAGCATTCTTAATCAATGAAGGAGTTGATATTTCTTTGAACCTTATAAAACAATTATATGACTCTTCTGCGCTTATTGAGATAAGCGTTCTTTGGGAGAAATCCCTCATTTCATTTAATTATTGTTGTTCTATTGTGATGCACGATCTTGTGAAGAAAATGGGTCTTAAAATTGCTAGGAACCAGTTATCTGATGCTAAAACCCCAATTCGACTATGGCGGCACGAGGACATTACTAATTTTTTCAATCGTGGCAAGGTAATGATTTATTCTATTTATTATTATTATTATTATTATTGTAATTGTTATTATTATTATTATTATCTTCATTGTCAGATTCCTTGTGATATTTTGTTTGTCTACTTTTTTTTTATTCGTTAAAATCTTTGGTTGTAAGTGTCAACATTTATCTTGAAGTTTCTCTGTTTTATTTTCTTTAATTAGATATTCCTACAAGAGATCCTTTTTCGTTTTAAATGACTAAAATTGGATTGATGTGCAATTTATTCATCCACCTAAACATTAAATATAAATTAACGAGGACTATTGTGATATGTGTTATTCTAGAAGATAAAATCAGTCTACAACTATTGTTCATTAAGTGATAAATAAAATGATTTACAAGATTGATTTTTCTCTTACTAATTGGTGTAGTGTAAAGGAGTATATGCATACGCTCGCATGAGCATGCTCTTATAACAATAAAGAACTTAATGTTATTAGAGGAACAAATCATATGAAAGTCGAAAACAAATAAAATATATGGAGAGGGAAGGAGGCACCGTCTTCCGCTTATATAGTGCATGAGATTCATAGGGATACACGTTTTTTGATGTATTATTATAATTTGCCTTGTCGTTAGTCTTTCGTTATGCTTTTTTCTTTAAATAAAGATTGAAAATTATGTATGCCAAGTGTTTTAAATGAATATCTGCACATGAAATAGCATGTAGGTATATGTATGAGTGTGTCTGCAAGTTGATGAGTTTTTAGAAATTCATTTATTATTAGGGAAACATGAATTGTAGAATTTTGTTAATAAAATACACAATGTCATTACTAAATTGGATATTTTTAATAGCATATGTATTTAATTGTTATGCAGTATATTTTTGGTAAACTTTTAGGTAATGATAATCATGTTTCCCTTGATTTTCTATTACTAGGGGATTGAGGCAATTCGATGCTTGTCAATGGACGTGAGCAAGATGAAAAGTATTACATTGACGGATAGTATTTTTCAGAAGATACGTAATTTGATATTTCTTAAAATTTACAAGTCTGATTGGAGAAAGCCTTCGATGTTGAATATTCGTGGAGTTTTGAATTATCTTTCAGAAGAATTGAGGTTTTTGAGTTGGGAAGAATGTCCACTACCATATGTGCCATTACATTTTTGTGCGGATAATCTTATTGAACTTGACATGTGTAATAGTAATATCCGACAACTTTGGAATAAAAATCAGGTACGTCCTATAATTCATATATCATAATTTTTTTATTGGAGTGATTCAAAGATCTCATATATATATATATATATATATATATATGAAACATTGACCAAATAATGCTCAATGTAAATGTTTGCTTTACTACTTTTAAATTGAGGGTTAATAGGAGCCGTACTTTTTTTTTTAGCAGGAAACCCAATTCATCTTTTAAATGCATTGACTTATTTTCGTAATAAGCTCACAGTTTTGTTAATTGGCATGTGAGAAATTATTGATTAAATTGTAGTTATGTGTCGTTATCTAATGTATTAAACTCTATTTCTTTTTTCAGCATTTTCCAAATTTAAAGAAAATTGTTTTATGTAATTCAAAACATCTCACTGCACTGCCAGATCTCTCTCAGATCCCTAACATTCAAACGTTGATTCTTGGAGGATGTGTGAATTTGTCTCAGATTCATTCTTCAACTATCTTGGGAAAGAATGTCTCTTTAGACATATATTATTGTGAGCCAATGCAGATAAAGGTTGGGGGCAATATGAAAGAGAGAAGTTCGGGGGTAGCGATTGTGTCCAGTTATTTGGATCTTTACTACTTCTCATCATTCAACAAAGTGACAGTGAAGGTGTTGGCATGTGGCAACATGATATGTGGTGTTAGATTGAAACATGAGGTAATGCCATTGGAAGAGATAGGAGAATTGAGAAAGTTGGGGTCTTTACTTCCATTTGTGAGGGAAGTTAAATGCTCAAGGAGTCTAATTCAGTTTGGGCGTGATCTCAACCAACATTGTCACTATCATTCTAGTGACTTTACTGTAGGAATTGGTTTACATCCATTTGTGAGGAAAGTTGAATGCTCAAAGAGTCCAATTGAGTTTACTAGTGATGTTGATATGGAGGAGAGGGGTGATAGAGGGGAAATGATGAGTGAACATCAAGTGGTGACGATTCCATTAATGGTAGATGAAGACGATTGGGGTGACGGTGACTTTACTAGTGATGATGATATGGAGGAGAGGGGTGATAGAGGGGAAATGATGAATGAACATCAAGTGGTGACGATTCCATTAATGGTAGATAATGAAGAGGATGATGTGTTAATGGAATATCTTGATATGGAGGAGAGCAGTGATAGAGGGGAAATGATGACTGAGTATCAAGTGAAGACGATGTCATTAATAGAAGATTGTTGCAGCAAGAGTGTTACATTCACAAGAGTTCCCAACAGCATCACTCGTTGGTCATTATTGACGGTACTGACATTAAAATCACTTCGACTCTCTAATGAATGTTGCAAAAGGATTAAACCTCACTTAGATGTAACACTCTCTTTCCCATCCCCTTTACCTCGGACGAAATTCACTATTGAATATTCCCCCATCGACCAACATCGACCAACATCTGGCATTCGCATCCCCTTTTCTTTTGCCTTCAAATGTCTGCTTGGTAGTGGGCCTTTTTGGCTACCAAAATTCTCAAGGGTTCCGTGTCAAGCCGCTTGGGGACCAATGAATGATTTAGAAAAGAGGTCGGGGATATTTATTTTATCAACGAGGCGTTTTTATGCTATTAAGTAATTGTAGGGATATTATGATATTATTCACATCAGAATCAGAGGAGCCAACAGTGACTGTCAACTATTCATTTTCTAGAGCGTGACTTACAGGATACTGCGGCCTATCATATACAATTATATTCAACGCAACCCCTTTTTTCAAATATTTTTCTATAAATTAAATATTGTCAATCCTATATATATATATATATATTTAAAAAATCACTACTTTATTTACTGCTTGTATATTAATTTTTGCTTTTCCCTAATTTGATTTTAATAGTTGTTTATAATTACACACACAGTCACATACACATATCTTGTGTGCGAATGTTATGAATGAAACAATTTAATTTCACATACAATAAAATAAAAAAAAAATCACATTCAAAGAGTGAATTGCACTATAATTAGTGCGTATAACTATCTCATTTAACAAAATTTTAAAAAATTGCGTTGGTACATTATAATATTATATCATGATTTTATAAATGAGATATAAATTAAAAAGCCATATTTTCTTAACCAAATGGGCCCTAGTTTGATTCATAATTTCGTTTCAAACATACCAGACCTTCGTCGATTTGCGCCAAAAGACATCCCACACATAAGAAAATTAGATGTTTCATTATAATATTTCTTGAGCTGTATCAATTTTAATTAAAAAAAAAAATGAACTATAAAATAAATCTTATATTAAGGAGGAGAGTATCAATGGAGGCTCTATTTATGTTTTTTCCTCCAAAGCCGGTCACACGGGACAAATGAAATGAAACGACTCAGCAATACACAAAACAACAACAAAGTAACAATAACCTGTGAAGCCAACAACGATTTGATCTATTGACCATAAAGACATGTTTGATAATGAATATAAAAAAATCCGTTCTATGCCAAATCAATTATCTACGATTTCATTATTCTCTCTAGATATTTCTTTAATTTCCTGTGACATTAATGCTTAATCAAAACATTACACTTTAATTATTTATGGCTTTATGCTTTAACTTCTGAAAAGCAAAGTCCCAAAACCTTCAAACATATGAGTGGACTTCATTTGTTTTATTCAAATTTTTTTATTGAAGTAAACGACTGATTTATTTATTTTTAATTAAAAACACAAAGTGTTTGTTCTTTCATTCACCTTAATTAATCACTCCCCATGTTGTTGTTATGCGTAAAAAAGTAATTGATTTAAACCAACAGGGCGTATTATCTTTTTTCATAACTTAGTTGCAGTGTTTTCGACCAAAAAAAAAAAAAACTTAGCCGTAGTGTTACAGATTGGGTCTCTTCATTCTAATGATGACTCCTTCTTATGTGTTATGTATAGAGACTGGAATAAAAATAATTTATTAAATTCCATTTCTTTACATTTTAAGAAGATTTTAATTAATTTTTTTATTATTTATACTCATATTTTTTCTCCATTAATAGTGGCAAAATTATATGTATTTATCACTAATGACAAAGTAATAGTTCATTTTATTTTTTTATTATATTCTTCATACTCTTAATTTTTTTACTTCCTTGTCATGTATCTGCCTAAAAGTATTTGTTTATTCATTAAAATCTTCAGCAAGTATCAGTGTTTATCTTGAAGTTCTCCAGTTTAATTTGTTTCTATGTTTTAAAATTTTTAACTAGACTCCACATCAAAAAGTTCTTTTTAAGAAAATGATTAAAATTGTTTGGGCCATGCATTTGTGTTCGGTGTGATTTATTAATCTTCTAAATAAACTTTGAAGTATTTGAAAATATGGTACAACACTAGTGCAAACTACCAATTTAACTACATAATTTTGCATTAATTATTTGAAGAATCGAAGCAGTAATGGATATGCCATATTAGCATTTATAACATTAATTTAGTAAGCACCAAACACCGTAGTTAATTAAAAGGATTTAAATGAAGTTTCAATTTTTTTTAATATATATATTGAAAAATAAATATATTTTTTAAATATAACATTTAACAATTTTAATTAAATAAAGAAAAAAAAGTTTTAAAAATAACAATATTATAGTTACATTGTCAACACCCATTTCCATTTCGATATTCACAGAGTAATAGAGACCAAGTTCCACAGGCATACAGAAAAGTACATATATACTGATAAAAGTATTTGTTTGCAGTCCAAAGTCAAGATACAAAAGGCTACAATATTTACAACATAAGCTATCTATAACTACAGACTTTAACTTCGCCTTAAGACATGTGCCAGTCACTTTCCCTTATTTACGTCCTTGCCTTTTGATCCGCTAGCACCCGCTGATATGTTTGGTTTAGAAAAAGGGGTGAGATTGCGAAGAATCCCAGTAGAAATATGCTATCGTTCATAGAAAATGCGAAAAGTAAATATGATATATGCCATGTATACACCAATTAATGAACAATATAAACATATCATCTTCATGTATACATGAGTAGGGCCCAACCCCACTAATCTGCATCGGTTGGATTCTCACTAACTCTAGCGTAAGTGCCTCCAGCACTACTGGCCCCTCTTTGGGCAAACATGTTGATTAATAAAGCGCATTTGCAAGCAATGGAATCCACACAATCATATCACTATGGCATGATGTATGAAGGATAATGTCCCTACCTCGAAGTTCTATCGACCCCTTTTTGTGTGCCTCGAAAAACGTGTTGACTTTCGGCTTCCGATTCGGTCCTAAAATATTAAATGTACAAGAAATAGGTCATAACCTATCTAAGTATCATTTTAGACACTTCCATAGTGTTTCTTGTGGTTATATTAGCCTAAGGTGGAAATTTTCCAAAATGCCCCTCGGACCCTGGCCGGCCCCGCAGTACCCGGCCCGATGACATGTTTTCCCAAAATTTTGACTAGGGCTATCCTGATGTATTTTCGTCCAAGTAATCCATTTTCAGGGTCAAAATTATCAAATTCAATGTCAAATTATGGAATTGCCCTTGGCAGCCCTACTTTTAGGGTTTTAAGGGCGTTTTCGTAATTATGCTTTGTCGGCATTTTCCGAAAAAGTGACCAACTGTAACCCCACCTATTTTTGTCCACTGAATCCAATGGAATGATCAAATCATTGAAAATCCAACTCCTACTCCTAGATCTAGCCCTGACCGAAATTATGGGTTCCTCCGGGAAAAATCGGGGTTTTGTGATTTCGGCTCCGTAAACGTGTTCCTTTCTACTCCTAACTACTTTATTAACCATCTAATTGAGTTATAACAACCATTTGAATTAAAATTGGGCTACATAACCCTTAGGCACACACATTTCCAAAATTTAAAACTAATGGTAATCCGGCGAAATTTCACCAATTAAATTGCCCACAACAGCCAGAATAGATAATATATGAAGGTTTGGAAGTTACCTTAAGCTCCGACAAGCTTTTCCCAAATATGGCTGAAACCCTAACCTTTAAATAACAGATTTTGGGTGTAACCCCCTTCCAACCATAGGCCGAGATTAGTTCGTAAACATGTAATTAAGTTTGAATTAGAGACCATATTACAATTTGGGACTTATTAAAATAAACTTTGCCCAAAACAGGGTTTACAAAAAATCACTTTTACAAAACCTATTGAACAATGGTCTCATACTCACATTTCAAACATAAATGGCCTGTATAGGTTGATTCCATTCATACATATTAGAGTATAGCATAAATTCCCGACACACTTGGGTTCCATTGATTAATAAAAGGGATTATACAAAGGCACAAAGCCATAATTCATTTCCCTTAACTTGGGGATTACACAAAATCATCCACAAATCGCATATCATCAACATATATATACGCAATTGTTTCCCAAAAATATCCAAATGATTTACATGATAACCAATAACCAAATATACTCATAAACCGGAGCTCTAACCGCTCTTCGTCGCCCGCTTTCCCTTAGATCCTTCAGCCCTGTCTAAAAGATTTAGTTTTGGGAGAGTGAGATTCTAAGGAATCCCCGTAGTGTTAAATCAATCATAGTATGCACAACAATAAGGCATGAAAGCAAATCATCACCCACACAAAGCAACTACAACGACAGTTCAATGGCAATGATAAGTGTGACACAAGTCATCCCTTACGAGTGCTCACGCTGAAGTACTCACGCTGTATTGCACCACAACACAATTCACATAATATATTTCACCATAGCTGGGTTTCATATAAAGCATTTCATACGCAAGCCATACAGGCAAGATATACAACACACAGCCCACGGTTGGATTCACAACACGCCGCCCCACGGGTTAGATTTACAAAGATCCATGTCGATTACAACGGCGGTTTAACGACCGAGCTAGAGATGACCAGCGTCAATCCCTAAACGGCTCACGTTGTAATGGACCATGGTACATACAGTTCACAAAGCTCAATGACAAGTCATGCATACCAAAATATCATACACAATATGAGAGAAGAGTCACTACCTGGTTCGTTCCGTGCTTACTCTGCCGCAGGTCTCTCCCAAGCAGGGAAAATATCGAATCCTAGAATCATGATTAAGGACAAAGAGTTATACTCTATTCCAATACTTAATTAACTTCAAACACTTAGATTTGGTTATCATTTATGTCCTTTAGGTGGCTACTAGAAGCCTAAACATATGCCTAAAGGGTTGGGAAACAACTATACCAAAAACCATCTTCGGAAGTCCAAAATGTCATTTTTTGGGGGTTGGCCACGGCCCAAGAATCCATTGGCAGCGGCCAAAAACAGGTTCGAAACATTTAGGCCACAGCCCAGAATCATTCTAGCCTCGGCCAAGAAAATCTTGTTTCTTGGCTGAACTTCCAAAAATCATAACTGATTTTAGAAAAATCAAAATGAGGTGATTACAAAGCCAAATGAAAGGTATTTAAGTCCTCTTTATAAGAAAAATATGGCCTATTACTAGAAATCACCACAAAAATATAGAATTGCCCAAAACTCAACACTACTCCAAAACAGAGTTCAGTTTCCATCCCAAATTTTGGACAATCATATCTCCCAGCGCACAAAACGAAATGACACAAATTATATGTCCATTTTGAAGCTTGGGATGTGAAATTTAAGACTGTAAAGTTTCATAATTTTTAGATACCATTTGGTCATTCAAAACTTTCGTGTAAACTGACTACCCAGAACAGAGTTCACATTGACAGATTTCCAATTCTCTACCAAAGTGTCCAATGACTCCAAAATCAACAATCAAGCCTATTCCCACATAAATTTTCAACAGGAACACAATGGCAACCTCAAAATGACCAAAATCACAACCCATTGACATGCCCTGTTTTGCCCAATACATAAAACCAACACAAAGTTGCCAAACTTTACATTCAAGCTTCAATTCAATTCTATCAATTCAAAACACTAAACAAGGCAACATTTCCATCATAACAACATACCATACTCCCCCATGACCCTAAATCATGAAAATTAGGGCAAAATTTCCAGAAATTCAAGACCCAACCAATGGCCATAAAACTTATATGAAACTGAAGCTTTCACCTATTTCAACAACTTTGTCAAAGAAGTTCCTTGGTTCTCTAACTTCTAGATTTCCTTGTGGCCACAAAACACCACCAATGGCAAATCTAAAACCATGAAATTGAAGCTCTCAACACAAGGAACAAGGAAATTGTGGGGAGTTTTGAGTTCTAAATCATCTTTGTGCATGCAAAAAGATTTATGGTTCTAAAAGAGATTCAAGGCAAGTTCTAGAGAAGAAATTACAATAAGTCTACTCTCTCTTAAAAGAAATGAATATTTAGGCTTAATTTTCTAACCAGTTTTTAACATCCTAAAGTTAATCATTCAAACCAATTTTTTTGCCTATTTACTAAAGTTCCAAGAAAATAGAACTGAATTCTAATAAAATTCAATCCTTTTCAAATTCAAATCAACCTAACTTTACCAATATTCACAAGTAAAATCCAAGTTTCCATGAAAGAAAAATTTTTGTTCAAAATTTGTCAATTTTTTTTCTATTTATGTGCAAAACCAAAAAGCTTTATCAAAATTAAGGACAAGTTGTCAACACCCATTTCCATTTCGATATTCACAGAGTAATAGAGACCAAGTTCCACAGGCATATAGAAAAGTACATATATACTGATAAAAGTATTTGTTTATAGTCTAAAGTCAAGATACAAAAAGCAATAATATTTACAACATAAGTTATCTATAACCACGGACTTTAACTTCGCCTCAAGACACGTGCTAGTCACTTTCCTTTATCTACATCCTTGCCTTTTGATCCACTAGCACCCGTTGAGATGTTTTGTTTATAAAAAGGGGTGAGATTCTGAAGAATCCCAGTAGAAACATGCTATCATTCATAGAAAATGTGAAAATTAAATATGATATATTCTATGTCTGCACCGGTTGGATTCTCACAAACTCCAGTGTAAGTGCCTTTAACACTACTGGCCCCTCTCTGGGCAAAACATGTTGATTAATAAAGCGCGTTTACAAACAATGACATCCACACAATCATATCACTATGGCATGATGTATGAAGGATAATGTCCCTACCTCGTAGTTCTATAGACCCCTTTTTGCGTGCCTTGTGAAACGTGTCGTCTTTCAGCTCCCGATTCGGTTTTAAAATATTATATGTACAAGAAATAGATTATAACCTATCCAAGTATCATTTTAGACACTTCTATAGTGTTTCTTGTGGTTATATTAACCTATGGTGAAAATTTATTAAAATGCCCTCGGAACCCCACCTGATGGCACATTTTCCTAAATTTTTGACTAGGGTTACCCTGACGTATTTTCGTCCAAGGAATCCATTTTCGGGGTCAAAATTACCAAATTCAATGTCAAATTATGAAATTGCCCTTGGCAGCCCTACTTTTAGGGTTTTAGAGGCGTTTCCGTGATTATGCTTTTTTGGCCTTTTCCAAAAAAGTGACCAACTATAACCCCACCTATTTTTACCCACTGAATCCAATAGACCATCAAATCATTGAAAATCCAACTCCTACTTCTAGATCTAGGTCTGATCGAAATTATGGGATTCTCCGGAAAAAATCGGTGTTTTGCGCTTTCGGCTTCGTAAACGCATTCCTTTCTATTCCTAACCAATTTATTTACCATCTAATTGAGTTATAACAACCATTTGAACTAAAATTGGGCAGCATAACCCTTAGGCACACCTATTTCCAAAATTTAAAACCAATGGCAATCTGGTAAAATTTCACCGATTAAATTGCCCACAGCAGCGATAATAGACAATATACGAAGGTTTGGAAATTACCTTTTGCTTAACTCTGGCTTTTCTCAACAAGGCTGAAACCCTAGCTTTCAAGAACCCAAATATGAGCTTCCCAAATCTTAAACACATAGAAGAGTAGCTTAGGAACGGAGTTATACTTGTTAGGAACCGATTTACCGAAGAAATCACTTACCTTTGCAAGTTTTTCGTCTCTTTCTCTCTCTAGAATTTCATACTCTCTCTCACTAGTTCAGGTTTGTTAGGGCACGAAAATGAGCTGAGGAAGATGATGGAAAATTGTCTTTATTATATTATATGTTTTTTTAATGATTTATGGAATTTCCAAAAATTCCAAAATCAATTTTATGTACATAAACCCTATGTACATGTAACCAAGCTTATTAAGCCCAACCAATATTTCTTTTCTCTTGCAACATGTAGGAGACACCTAGGGGTCCCTCGCTATGGTCTCAATTGGCCTCACAACTTGTCCAAGTTACGTATACACGTAAAATCTCAATTTTGGTCAAAATTGCATTTTTGCTCAAATTTTCCATAAATTCATATTAAATTGACCAAAATATTCTAAATATATTTTTCCCCTTTATTTTCCTTAATTAAATGAAGTTAACTTCAATTAATCAGAAAATAATTAATTTTGCGATAATTTGGCAAAATTATGATTTTGCCATTACCTTTCTAATATAATTTCTTCTCTTATTTTTCTTTGGCTAATTTCCATCTATTTTTAGACCAAATATTTCCTCTAATTTTTATTCATTTTTGGACCTTAATATTGGGCTTTTTAAATTACCCAAATTAATTCCATAATTATTTTTGCCCAATTTCCATTGAAATTTGACATTTATAAATTCATAAATTTCAGATTCATGAATATTCACCATTTTATTGAATTTCTCAAATATTTACAATATCTTTGGTGAATATAAAATTTTAGATGTTACACAAGTCATATAAAATCAATAATATCCCTATGCCCATGCTGACCCCTAGTGGCTACACCGATATATGCATATTTTTTAGTGAGTTTAGGACAAGTCTTAACCACTCTAGGTTGGTTTTGCATCCCCCATCAGATAATGTGCACGCATCAAACATTAAATTAAACTTCTCTCTCTCTCTCACACACACACACATACAAAAGTTGTATTAAAGTATGTATTACAAACTTCCAATTATGCCTCAGCAAATAATGAGGCAAAAAGATTAAAATGATATTATAAATTAAAAAGATTTAAGCGCCTCCCTAATGATGGCTAATCCGAAATGTATGTAGAAAAGTTGAAACACCACCCATAAAGGCATGCTTCTAAATTTTTTTCAGAAATATTGGGTATCCTAATTAAATTATTAAATGGTACAATGTAACCTTTAAACTTCAAAAAATAGTACTCCCTCTAGCCCTTAATATAAGACAAATTTGAAAAGTTAATCTTAATTCTAAATATAAGACACATGCTTCATATTTGTCAATCTTTTTTAAATTTATCTCTATTGATGCTCCCTTAATAATAATCAAGAAACAGAGGGAACACAGAAATTAAGAAAGATAACTAGGGTGCTTTAGAAAATACATGTCACATGAACTAACTCAACTAACTTTTTTAATCTAATCAAATTAGGTAAATATATCTTATGTTAAGGAAGGGAGGAAGTATAATGTTATTTATATTGTTAATTGAAATTAACTTTGTTCATATTTAATTGTGTTTCATTCACCACAAATATTCACATTACACTCCACATATTTGGCAGTTAATCTCTCCACATCACCACATGGCATCCGGGTGTCTAAAATTTTCTTTAAAAAATAAAAATTTGCCATTTGGATGGCATGTGGGTGATAGATAAATTAAGGTGGATAGATTGAGTGCTATGTAGATATATTTATAGTCAAACACTATTACATATATAACAGTTAAAGTTAACCCTGGTTAACGATATAGGCAATATTATTGTACTGTTTTTTCAATCTTAGAATGATATCGTATCACTTTGATAGTTTAGGATATCCAATGTCACTAAGAAAAATAATTTAATAACCACTAATCCAAAGATTTATCATCACCATTTGGTCCTAGAGCTCGCAAAATCAATCTCATAGTCGTTTAACTATTTTATCCTAAGAGTTAAAACTCAATAATATATATCTTAAATCATAATTAATTAGTAAAAAAATAATTACTGTTGCTTCATTTTCTCTTATTTGTCCGTATACAAACTAATTGATGGCATTTCAATTTAATGTTATGTTCTCATGTAATAGTTTTTCAAACCTAGTGTGTGTGTGTATAATTAATTAAACTACAATTAATTAAACAGTTATATTTGAAGGCAGAGAATAAATAATAGAAAAACAGTTATATATTTCAAGGAGTGATGCATCAAAGTATAATTACATATAAAAAAACTAATTTTATTCTTTGCATTTTTATATTGTAATTCTTTTCAAATACTATACGCAGATTAATTTTATGATTGCACAAAATCTAAAAAGCATATATTTGAAAGAATGATAAAGCTTTCATTATTTACTATATATTATCGCCTTTCTTGATAAAGGGAGATATATATATCGTTGCTTGTTTTGCAATTTGTTCTTGAAAACGACATGCTAACACCCAGCTGTTATATTCCTTCTTGCTTAATTGTCAAACACAAATAATTTTTTAGTTACAAAAAGCAGGGATTCATATATTTATATAAGCTAAAAAGCTTCTACTAACTTGAATGATTTTTAAGATATATATCTTTCCCCATATATTCAAATGGGCTAAAAAAGATGGAAGGAATAAGAAAGCGTAGCTCCAGGTCCAATAAGACGAATGAAAATATATTAAAAGAATGAAAATTTTGCATGGAGTGTAAGAGAAGTTACATTATATATAACATCATAACTTGTAAAAATGCAATTCTCTATAAACTTTTATAAATGTTAAATAATATTGACATCAATACTCTATTAAAATAATGCAGGTTTGGATTAAGAAAAGTAAAAGAGCAAGAAAAGGGAATTAATTTCTTAACTGATTTTTTTTAAAATTATTTAACCTTATTAATTTGAACAAATTAAATATTTCACCATTTAATAATTTTGTCCTACATAGCTAATTATCCGAGACTCAAATGATATTAATAATTGAGGTAGCTAGTTGTTAGAATCATGGAACTCGCACCTAACATTTCAAGTCATATGATTTTTGTTTCCAATTCATTGATAGGTGGAGATGTTTTTAGATGCATTAATTAATATTGTACTTAATAAAAAATATTTATTTTGTATGAATGATAGACTTGACCATCCAAATTAGGCCCAGATTGTCGGGTGCAAAGGTGCTTTCCCAAAATTTGTTTTTAATTGTTGGTTGTTAATTACGAGTTGGTGAATGATTTTATTTTTGAAAAATACAAGGTTAATACTAGTAGAATGCAGAAATAATTTAAACTAAACCATATTATTAATAACTTATGAATACTATTTTTAGTTTTAGATTATATATAAGATTATATTAATGGAGTCATAAATTTTTGGTTTATCTTTGTAATTAAAGAACATTTTATGATTAGATCAGGTCTATCCAATGACTAATATTATTATTGACTGTCATCATGACACATTATTGAACTTATTTTGAAAGTGAGAAAATGGGGATTTCATATTTTATCTGACACATTATACTTTTTTTTAAATAAAATGATCAATTTTATATAAACATAGGAGATTATATTGCTAGAGTTAAAAGAGAAGGGGCTAGAGAATAGCTAGAGTCATAAGAGAATTAGAGGATTAGTAATACATTAGTGTTATATAAGAGAAATACTTACATACTCTAAGAGTGTCACCTCCTCTATACTTTGACTAATTAAAATATAACATCTCATCTTATTTTAATCCTATATGGCAGATGAGTCATCTGGAGAAATTCAAATTTTATGATTTTTAAAAAACAACAACTCATGGGAGGGAATTGCGTCTTTTGTTTTTCTAAATTATGAAGTTTATGTTTTTCAAAATTATAAAATTTGAATTTCTTCAGATGACTCATCTACCATATAAAATTAAAATAAGATAAGTTGTTATATTTTAATTAGTCAAAGTATAAATGAGGGGATGTTTTAGAAGTATATAAGTATTTCTCGTTATATAAAGAGTGATGGGAAAAAGATAAGAGCAGTGAGTTTACGTCCCTTTCCAAGAGTGCCTCCAGGATTAGAATGAAAAAACTATTGAGCATATTTTTCTTATATATAACAATGGTGCTGTGGTTTAAGGAGGCAAGTGTTGTAACCACCTGAATAATCCAGTGCAACATGAGCCTCAATAAATATATACAAAAATGAGAAGGATCTGTCGATTGCAACTTTATCCATTTTATATAAACATAAGAGATTATACAGCTAGAGTTAAAAGAGAAGGGTATATAGAATAGCTAGAGTCAAAAGAGAAGTGTCTAGGGAATAGGAAATTAGTAATACAAGAGTGTTATATAAAGAGTGATGGGAAAAAGATAAGAGCAGCGAGTTTATGTCCATTTCCAGAGTGCCTCCAAGATTAGAATGAACAAAACTATTGAGCAGAGATTTTTCTTATATATAACAATGGTGATGTGGTTCAAGGAGGCAAGTGTTGTAACCACTTGGATAATCCAGTGCAACATTAGTCTCAACCAGGATATTGTCTGCTTGTTTAAAATAGCGATTAAAGCCTTCAAAAATAGCTTTTCAATCATGATTTATGCTATACGAGGTAAGTATGTGAGATAAGTTTTATCTCAGTTTATATAAATAAACACTTTTGGAGATCCCAAACGTGATCCCAAACAAACACTTTAAAAGAGAAGAATTTGTAGATTGCAACTTTATCCATTTGAAAGTTTAAACCTCATTCTAACTCAGATAAATTGAAGCGAAGCAAGAGGTGTGCTGTCTAGTTTTAATCTTTCTCATGAAAATTGTCCAATCTTGTGCAGATGTGCTGTCTAGTTTTAATCGAAAATTGTCCAACCCTGTGTAGATTTGAGAACAATGCGAATATTACAGCTAGGTAGAGAAGTGATAGACGTTGGAATAGAAACTGAATAATTGTATGAAAGAACTTGCCAATTGCAAATATCCAAGAAGTATTGAAAAGAGTGTATGAATTCCTGAATAATTCGTTCTGGATTGCTCATATAACCTTTGTGTGGAGAACTATGTTCCGCTTAGTTCATATAAGGTTTAGTGCGTGTTTGAATTAGTTTTTAAAAATAGTTTTTATGATTTATAAAGTAAATATGTAAGAAGATTTTTGTCTAGAGTTACACAAAAGGATTTCTAAAACCACTGTTATCAAACATGCACTTAATAAAATAATGATCCCCCTGGTATTATCAAATCACCATCACAAAATAACTGTGGGAGAGTTTTTAGAAGCCATGTATGAAAGCCTTGACTAAAAATGTCGTTATACTTGTTGGGAGTCGAAAGAGGAGATGGGGTCACCTTCCATGATTATTATAAAGAGGAACAAAATTTTTCTATCTCTATAATTTTTTTTGTTAAAACAAGACACGCCTGAAAGGAACTAAAATATCTTTAACAAGTGAGTTTTCGTCATTTATAACTAAGCTTTTTGACTTTTTAGAAGTAGATGCATATGTCTTCATTTTTTTTTTTTTGGGCCATATCCGCTGCGTCTCCAATTGAGTATGAACATTTTGATCTTTTTTCTTTAACAAAAAATCACTATATAAGATTTTGGCCCTCAATTGTCATTTCTTAAATAAGGGATTTTTATAAAGAAGAGTGACAATTAATGAAGAATTTTGCAAGAAAACTAATATAAAATAAGACCTTTTAAATTGTAAATATAGAAATTTGATTTATAAATTTTAAAATTTTAGTTGTAAAAAAGTCCCTTTTTTATTTATTATTTATCTTACTGAGTTTTTAATTGTCACCCTCTCCTCTTATAATTAGTGTTCGGAGTGAATTCATACCACTTAAAACTGTATTTTGCTCAAAAAAGAAAAAAAGACTACTTAAAACTGTAATATGAAATGAAGTTAATTTTATAAAATGTTTGATAAATAGTCTTTTAGGCTACATCCATTTAGGTTCTTATTTCAAAAATAGTTTTTAAATGAATGTTTGAGATTAAATTTTAATAAATTAAATTAAATTATTTATATTTTTATCCAACATTTTAATATCAATTTAATAATTAAATATTAATTACCACCTTTGCTCCTTTATATACGACCTAGATCTTTTTTTTTTAAAAGAGATAAAAAAGCTAAATAAATTACTTTAAATTATTTATATTTATTATTTTTCGTCAAACTAATTTACTTGATTTATAATATAATAAAATGCAATATATAAACAACAAAACCTTATCCTACTAAATGGAGTCGGTTATATAGATCAAACAACGTCATTGAGCTTAGTCAAAAACTAAATCTTGAAATAAATTGTAACTAAGAAAACATATGCTATAATCAAATAATTTATTTAGGTTCATTAATCTCTTCAATATGATTTTATATTAAGGATGATAGGAGTATTTAAATTTAATTCAATGGCTAAGATGAATAAGCATTAACTAACAAAAAATTTTGAACTACTTAGGGTCTATTTGAGTTGGGGTTTGAGAAGCATGTTTACGTAGGTTGAGATAAAATGCATTTCACATATTTATCTTGTTCATCGTAAACTACGTTATAAAAATAATTTCTACCACTAACCCAAAATCAAATAGGCACTTAGATATTATAATTGCCAGTGAAGACCGTTGGCCAAAAAAAAAGTTAGCAGAGAAGACCCTTAAAGGCAAAGTAGATAAGAAACATGTGAAAAGGAAAAAGAAAGGTTGACTAAGTATGCGTTTGAATTAACTTCTGAAAAATAGTTTTATAATTTACGAAGTAAATATATAAAAATAATTTTATTTTAACTTAAAAAAAAGGATGAAGGAGCAAAAATATCCATGTAAATATTTGATAAGAGCACCTGACATCATATAAAAATTTTGAGTGCAAAAATACCCATATACTTATCTAAAGAGAGCAAAAATGTCATCCCCGTCAAATGCTACAAACGGCCGTTTCTTTTTACTTTTATAGACCCCATCTATTGTCCAAATATCATGATTGCCTGGCCACCTGTGCTTTGACCAGCCAGCTGATCACTGTCACCCCACCAGCCCCTTCAACTTCTTCGTTCCATCTAGCCGAGTTTCCCCCCTTGCCATGGGCACCGCCTGTGACCTCGTCAGTCTTCGCCTTGCTTGCACCTCGCTCATCCTCCTCACAGCCCCCGTTGTCTTCTTCACGGCCCTTTAATTTGAAGCTTCACATCGCCCTAATCCTTTCTTCAAGCTCCTTCTTGTCCATGCCAAGCCTTCTCCTACTTCCATTATATTGTTGGCCTTACTGGTCCTGGTACGCTTTCTCTCTCCTCCTAGCTAACTGATTCCAAATCACCTCGCCTTTGATACGATTATTAGTTTGCAGGTGCTGCTAATATTTTGCCCATTGTTGATTCCGATATGAAACAGATTGCTGCCAGAGTCCTTGAGAAAGCTAAAGAACTCTGCATCAGCAAATCGGCAATTCAATTTGTCATTGTTTTCCAAGTTATTCTGTCAATTATTTATCGATGATATATGTGTGTATTGTTGGAAGTAGAAAAGAAATCGAAGGAAAGGAACAAATCCAATCACAGACTGATAACGGGGAGATAGATTTTGAATTTATTATTTGACTTCATGCTGATGATAGAGGTTTTGGATCCAAATATTTGTTTGATATGTCCCTGCCGACTTTTGTGGAGCTATGCTGCACTCGATTGTTCTTTGAGTAAGAAATTATTGAAATCTGTCTTATATGGTACTTCTTGCATTTCCATCTTTCTGTTTTTCCCGAAAGTACAGGCTAGGATGATTCAGTGCTTGTATGATTGTGATTTTCTTTTTTCATGGTTATCCTCCTCATCCTCCTCACAATAGATGGGCCCCACAAAAGTAAAAGGAGACAGATGTTGGCAGCATTTGACGGGGATGACACTTTTGCTCTCTTTATTTAAGTACATGGGCATTTTTGCATATAAAATTTTTATATGGTGTTAAGTGCTCTTATGAGATATTTATATGGGTATTTTTGTCTCTTTATCCTAAAAAAATACTTCTAAAACTACGATTTTGATGACTTCCAAACAAACACACAAAAGAAAAACAACCATCCAAAGGAAAATACGAATGGATGAACGTCCTGTGGAATGTCCAGAGGGAGGGGGTCATGGCAGCAAATAATTCAGGAGGGGCATGTGATTATTATTATTATTATTAGGTTAATTTTAGAAAATGGCTATGTGTAGTTTGAGAGTGATTAACTTTAGAACTCATTAGTGCAGCAGCGCCAAATTCAAAAAACCTATCAATTTCTCTCGTTTCGCAATAAGGTTCAATTCTTCGTCTTCTTCATCTTCACAAGGGGTTATTGCATCTACAATGGCTTACGAGAAGGAGCTCACTGCCGCTAAGAAAGCAGCCACTCTCGCTGCTCGCCTTTGCCAGGTATTCTTCCATTATCTTCTTTCATAATAATTTGTGCTCTTCATTCGAATTGGAACTGGGGATAGATACTTCAGAATCTGATATCATTTTCGCTGAAAATTGCTTAATGCAGATGTAATTATTCACTTTGATTTTGGATTCTTAGGTTCAATGTGAAAGTGCCGATGTAATAATTGATACTGATTCAGCTTGATGTGATCCTAAATATCTGCTAGTTAGCTAGTGAAGGGTTAGCTTAAGAGTGGGTCAAACTAATGGCATTGATACGGATGGGAGGCAGCTGGTAAAACAATCTGAATTCATAATGAGATTGATTTGAAGTATTGAAGTTCTTTTCTTTCTCTCAGTATCCCTTCTTTCTCTCTTTATTTCCTTTACGGTTCTCAATGCTGCTTTTGATGGTTTTGTCCAGCAAGTGCAAAGGGCTCTGCTCCAATCTGATGTCCATTCGAAATCATATAGAGTCCTGTTACTGTGGCTGATTATGGTAAGTTGAATTACTTGTATCATAATGCTGTCTAATCATAATCGTTCATGTTGATTCTAGGATGAGTCTTTTCCTTGTAATCGTTCAAGTGGCTGAGCTAAATCATATCATATGGTACATTGTCTACTAGCTTGTGTTTGTGATACATCTCAGGCAACAACAAAATGAAAAACAAAGAAATTAAGAAAAGAAAATTAAATATGGTAGTCGTCTCGACTTTTGTTTTAAAGAAAAAGGATTATTTGAGCGAGGTGCCATGTCTATTTTGACCCTACCAACTGCCCATATTGCAATGACACTGATGATGATTATAAATCAAGTGCACTACTTTGGAGAAAATTTAAAGCTCGGCTGCACATTCAGTCATCACCTACCTAGCTAACTGTAATGGGTTACTGGCGTTTTTCAAGCCACTTTTCCAGGGTTGGCCCTTTACTTTAATCTATACCATCAAGTCATGAAATAACATAAAAAATTACAGCAGTACTAAGTCCCAACGAAAGAACGTAATTACTAAAAAAATCTCATAATAAGCGAACAACATACAATACAACAGGTTCTAATAGAAAAAATAACAACCTGTTTATGTTTGCCCACTTGTCATTAAAACTTTTTGTTACGTGAAATTTGAGTTGAGACTTGAGAGTACGTAGGTGATGAGATGTAAAAGTAAACACATGTAAAATTCAAGAGGGGCTAGGTAATTAAGGATTCAGGTTAGTTAGATTGCTGAGGTGGGTGGGACACATTTGATGAGACTACTACCATATAAAACTATTGTGGCTGTTTTCCATTTTAATTGCTTGTTACCTGTCACACTCTTTCATTCAATGAATTTTAGCTAATTGCGAATTTACTTTCTATTTCCCGGGTTCACAAGCCGTAGTTAGCTTTGTACTTGAGAGAGAACTTCCTTCTGAACCATTTTCATTAGTAGATGAGGAGGTGAATTTCTAAACTCTCCCCGAACATGAAGAATCTTCTTTTTCTATTCTTGAATGTAAAATTTAGTATTAAAATTATAGGATTCCGGAGATCTTCGTGAGGAGAGTGGTCAAGAAACATTAAATCACATTACAGAACTTGTGAATGATGCTTCAGCTAGTGAAGGATTAGATGGTTTCTCTACCTTAACAGCAGAAGATATTACTAGAGCCATTGACAATGATATGTCTGAAGGAGGTTCTAGTGGTCGGCACTGGGTTTTGGACCCAATAGACGGCACTAAAGGGTATGTATCCTCAAAACTAAATCAAGGTGAATACTTTGTTTGGCATGCCTACCTTTCTTAAGTTCAGCTTTCTAACCTGTTGCTGTTCTGTTATTGTGCTTATGACCACTTATGACCACCAAGTAGCTCGTGCTTGTCTGATGGATGACGTTGTAGGTTTCTTAAGGGAGACCAACATGCTATAGCATTAGCATTGTTGCATGAAGGGAAAGTTGTATTGGGAGTCTTTGCTTGTCCAAATCTTCCACTGGCGTCTATTGGCAGTAATCAGCAGCATTCCGGCAATGAAGTTGGTTGTCTTTTCTTTGCCACAGTTGGAGAAGGTGCATATATGCAGACTCTGGATGGTTCTTCAAAAACTAGGGTTCGTGCCTATAGAATGATACTATTGATATGTCATTGATTGTTGTGCTAAGATTAAGTATCTTGCTACCATTATCCAGGTGCATGTCAGTGCAACTGAGAATCCAGAAGTGGCACAGGAACCAATCTCAAATGTGTTTTTCAATACTCAGATGTGTTTTTACAATGAAAAATGGCACTTATTTATACTAATACATTTCTTATTAAAATAAAGAAAGAAAATACTCTGTTTCAATGTTAGTGTGCTCAAGCTCAAGTCTCAACAACTTCCTCAGTCACCAACCCCCAGCCGTTGTTCACTGTCGTTTCTGTCTCTTGTCACTCCTTACGTCATTCTCTGTTTATTCTCTGTTTCAAGAAGAAGCGTCATTTTTTGAATCTTTTGAAGCTGCACACTCTTCTCATGACTTGTCAAAGTCTATTGCGGAAGTCATGTAATTCGTATAATCTACCATGCACATTTTTCTCTCTTCTATTATCTGTTATCTGCTGACATTCCTACAATGCCATGATTACTTCATGAACAGAAACTTGGCGTCAAGGTTCCGCCGGTTAGAATTGATAGCCAAGCAAAATATGGAGCCCTGTCAAGAGGAGATGGGACTATATATATGCGTTTTCCTCACAAGGGATACCGTGAAAAGATATGGGATCATGCTGCTGGCTGCATCGTTGTGACTGGTGTGTAAATTTTGTGATCCTTTCCTTTCATCTCATAGTCGTCCATAGTGTGTGTGGGCATGAGCATGCTCTCCGAAAGGTAGAAATTTGAGTTATTCAATTTGATACTTCTCTATAAATCATGTCTAGATGACAGGCCAAAATAAGATAAAATAAAACAAAGGAATAACGTCTAGAAGGTTGAATGTGTTGGTCAGTATGTCTTACAAGTCACAAGTGTTTAGAGTGTTGTCTTCAAAAATACGGATGTTGCTTCATTCAGATTCCTGAATATGTTCCTTAAAGACTTGAGCCTTAAAATAACTGAAATTATTAAGTACTTTGGCTTCAAAAAATAACATACTCGCTGGATATTAACTCTTTTGCCATCTTCAGGTTACTTGACAAAATAATTATACTAGGCATCGAAGTTAGCATATTCATATGCTAACCTGGGCAGTTACAAATAGAGTGGGAGTTAGTCTATTTTAATAGGTTTGATGGTTGATCCTGTGTATTTTCTTTATTGTATATATATGATTGATTTGACAAATGAACATGTGCAGAAGCTGGAGGTGTTGCCACGGATGCTGCAGGAAATCCTTTGGACTTTTCAAAAGGAAGGTTTCTTGATGTTGCTTCTGGCATTGTTGTCACAAACCAAAAACTGATGCCACAGCTTCTCAGAGCAGTGAAACAATCCCTCAACGAGAAAGCATCATCTCTATAATTTCCATTAAAAAGAGGACAATTCTATTTCTGAGCTTGCTGGCTTTGTTGTCATATATCCACTCTTGTTTTTATTTTCTTTTCATCTCTCTGCTTCCTTATAAGGTTGTTGTGAGGCTAAAAAATAGAATGCTTTGGCATACCCACCCACTAAAAATAGGACAATTCTATTTCTGATATTTTTGCATCAGGTGCACTTCAAACATATGCCATATTAGCATTTATAGCATCAATTTAGTAAGCACTAAGCACCGTAGTTAATTAAAAGGATTTAAATGAAGTTTTAATTTTTTTTGTAATATATATATATATATATATATATATGTATGTATATTGAAAAATAAATATGATTTCATACTTTCTTTGTTCTAAAATATGATTTCTTAGAATAATCAATTATGCAGTTTTTTTCTCTTAACAAAATTTATTCAAAAAAATAACTTCAGAAAACTGCTATAAGACAAAAACTAAAACAGAATCAAACAATGCCTATATTTAATTTGAGGGGTACGACACTAGTGTAAAAGACTAATTTAACTACATGATTTCGCATCAATTACTTGAATAACCGAAGCGGTAATGGATATGTCATATTTTTACTTCTGTTTTAAGTTTATTTGATGTCGTAGTTTACATTATGTCATCAATTGTATAAGCATCTCATACCATAATTAGATTTATGATATTTTTGCATCAGGTGCACTTCAAACATATGCTATATTACCATTTATAGCATCAATTTAGTAAGCACTAAGCACCGTAGTTAATTAAAAGGATTTAAATGAAGTTATAATTTTTTTCTAATATATATATATATATTGCAAAATAAATATGATTTCATACTTTCTTTGTTCTAAAATATGATTTCTTAGAATAATCAATTATGCAGTTTTTTTCTCTTAACAAAATTTATTCAAAAAAATAACTTCAGAAAACTGCTATAAGACAAAAACTAAAACAGAATCAAACAATGCCTATATTTAATTTGAGGGGTACGACACCAGTGTAAAATACTAATTTAACTACATGATTTCGCATCAATTACTTGAATAACCGAAGCGGTAATGGATATGTCATATTTTTACTTCTGTTTTAAGTTTATTTGATGTCGTAGTTTACATTATGGCATCAATTGTATAAGCATCTGATACCATAACTTAAAGCAACATGGCATATTCTCTTTTTTCATAACTTAGCTGCAGTGTTATCGGTTTGGTCTCTTCATTCTAATGATGACTCCTTATGTGTTACGTATAGAGACTGGAATAAAAACAATTTATTAAATTCCATTTCTTTACATTTTAAGAAGATTTTAATTAATTTTTTATTATTTATACTCATATTTTCTCTCTATTGATAGTGGCAAAATTATATGTATTTATCACTAATGACAAAGTCATAGTTCATTTTATATTTTTATTATATTCTTCATACTCTTAATTATTTTATTTCCTTGTCATGTATCTGCCTAAAAGTATTTATTTATTCATTAAAATCTTTAGCAAGTATCAGTGTTTATCTTGAAGTTCTCCAGTTTAATTTGTTTTTATGTTTTAAATTTTTTAATTAGACTTCACATCAAAAAGTTCTATTTAAGAAAATGATTAAAATTGTTTGGGCCATGCATTTGTGTTCGGTGTAACTTCTAAATAAACTTTGAAGTATTTGAAAATATGGTATAAAACTAGTGCAAAATTCTAATTTAAGTACATGATTTCACATCAATTACTTGAAAAACCGGAGCAGTAATGGATATATCATATTTTTACTTCTATTTTAAGTCTATCTGATGTCGTAGTTTACATTATGACATCAATTGTATAAGCACCCGATACCATAATTAGGTTCATGATATTTTTACATCAGGTGAACTTCAAACAGCTACCATATTAGCATTTATAGCATCTGTTTAGTAAGCTTCAAACATCATAGTTAATTAAAAGGATTTAAATGAAGTTTTGAATTTTTTTTGTAATATATATAAATATATATTGAAAAAAACATATTTTTTAAATCTAACATTTAACAATTTTAATTAAATAAAGAAAACAAAGTTTCAAAAATAACAATATTATAGTTACATTAAAATGACCTTTTTAAGCAAGAAATTTGTTTAGTTGCATATGAAGTAGGTTCTCAAATGAAGGATGTCAACACCCGTTTCCATTTCGATAATCGAAGAGCAATAAAGATAGAATTCAATGGGCATACAGAAAAGTACAATTATACTGACAAAAATATTTGTTTACAATCCCAACGTCGTTCGTCAACGAAAAACAGAAAATACAGCGGAAACTTAATATTTACAAATTTTCCAAAATATTAAGGCATAGACTAAGGCATAACCACGTTCATATCCTCGCCTCAAGACACGTGCCACTCACTTTTCAGTGTTAACGTCTTTGCCCTTTGGCCCACTGGTACCCGCTAGGTATTTGTTTAAAAATAGGGTGAGATTCCGAAAAATCCCCGTAGAGATATAATATTGTTCATAGAAAATGCGAAAAGTAAATATGTCATTCGCCAAGGTATGCACAAATTAATGAATAATATAATACATCATCGTCATGTATACATGAGTAGGGCCCAGCCCCACAATCTACACCGGTTGGACTTCCGCCAACTCCTAGTGTAAGTGCACCTCTCGCATTAACTGCCCCTCTCTAGGCAAATCATGTTGATTAATAAAGTGCATTTACAAAACAATGGCATCCACACAACCACATAACTTATGGCATAATGTATGAAGGATAATGTCCCTACCTCAAAGCTTTATAATCCTCTATTTAATAGTGTCTCGTAAAGCGTGCTGCTCCGGCGTCTAATTCGGTCCTAAAATATTAAATATACCAGAAATAGGTCATAACCTATCCAAGAATCATTTTATACTCTTCCATAGTGTTTATTTTGGTTATATTAGTCTATGGTGAAAATTTACCAAGATGCCCCCAGGAACCCGGCCGGCCCCACCATATCCGGCTCGATGGCACGTTTTCCCAAAATTTTGACTAAGGCTATTCTGACTTATTTTCGCCCAAGGAATCCATTTCCGGGCTCGAAACAACCAAATTCACTGTCAAATTACAACAATACCCTTGACAGTCCCTATTTAGGGATTTCAGTGGCGTTTTCGTAATTATGCTTTTTCGGCCTCTACTGAAAAGGTGCCCAACTGTAACCCCACCTATTTTTGCCCACTGAGTCCAATGGAACCATTTATTTCATGAAAATCCAACTCCTACTACCAGATCTGGTCCTGGCCGAAATATTGAAGGAAAAATAGAAAAATAGAGCTTTGTGTTTTAGCTTCCAAAACTTGTACTTTTCCACTTCTAATCCTTGATTAACTCACATAAACACTTCTTAACCATGATTAAAAGAAATTTGGGCAGCATAAACCCTTAGGATTAGGACTTTCCAAATTTACAAACTCAACAAAATAACCAAATCCAACCATAATCATCAACAATAACCACATACTAGCATAATTTTAGGATTTGTGAAGTTACCTTCTTGAGTTCTTGAAATTTCTCTCTGTAGGATTTCTCTCTCTTCTTTCTTGTTGCAAGTGTTGATAATGAAGGCAAGAGAAAGATGAAGCCTTGCTTCATAAATATCTCCCATTTTCCTTTTAATTAATGAATGATAGGAAAATAAATTATGACATTAGCCTTGTACTTGAGTTTATCCTCTTCCAACTTGTCTCATAAACCTCCAATTGCAATTGAACCAATTTTCCTCCATTTGGTTAGCCCAAAAATGTCCTAAAGGCCCTTCATGCACACCATTTGGTCTTTCATTCCATTAATCAAACTACATGTGCCAAGAAATCATATTTTAATCCAATTTCCACATGTGCTCATATCTTAGTAATTCTTATTTAATTGTTTGACATTAGATGATGCCATTTGGCATGTTTATGAGCCAAGTAATTATTTTCCCATCCTATTTCCTTATTCCATAATTCTTAATTTATTCCACTAAGAATATTCAATTTATACATTTTCCTTTATTTTCCTTGATTAATTGAAATTAACTCCAATTAATTGGAAAATAATTAATCTTGGGTTAAATTGGAAAAATTATGATTTTGCTATCACCTTTGTAATTTAATTCAATTCTTGAATTTATTTGCCCATTTCCTTATGAATATGAATATTTCAAAATTCACAAGATCCAAATTCATGAATATTCACCATTTTATTGAATTATTCAAATAATTACAATATATTTTTTGTGAATAAAATTTAGGGTGTTACAAAGGACTATATAAATTTAACGTGTTAAAAAAATTATATTCCTAATACAACATCAATTATGATTATAACAGTTGCCATGATATACAAATATGGCATAAATTTAGACAAGAACGGATATCATAATCAATTAAATAATTACCTTCTATTATGACATCAATTGTATTTGGGTATGATGTTGTAATACATGTATTCATTTACTGTGTCAGGTCCTTATTAACTGATGCCATAATATAGGTCCTTTCACTATAAAAAAATGAAGTTAGGGACGTATTTCTAACCGATTATATTATAAAAATTATAATATAAATACAATAATAAAATAAAGATATAAAAATTATTGTTGCTTATTTTTTATTAAAATATGTGAGTTGTTCAATAATATTATATATAACTTAAAAATATAAATATTAAACACAAATCAAAATCAAAATACATAATATAAATATTATTTTACAAAATATTGTTTTTTACTTTTTTGAATAAATAATATATTAAGTATTAATAAATAATTACATGAAAAAATAAAATTAAAAATAAATTGAGTAAAATACTCTAACCTCCTCTCTGTTTTGCTTTAATTACACAGATTCCCCTCTATTTTGGAAATCCATATAAACTTCCCTTAAAATTAAAATATATGTTACACAAACCTCCCTTATATTTTAAGATTTTATTTCCATCCACTCAAACCGTTAGTTAACCATTAAGTTTAACTTTTGAACTTTTTTTGACCAAAATGCCCCTCTTCAATATTAGAATCATTTATATAGAAATATATAGGGGCTAATAAAAATTTATACAACCATAAATTTATTCTATTAGATTCTCTAACTTTTTAATTTGTTAAAAAAATTATTAATTTTGATATTATAAATTAATTTTGACTTAAAATATATATTAAACACATATTTTTATCAAATATGAGATTGTATGTGTCATTTAAATTTATAATTTAATATTTTTTTCACAAATATTTATAAATACATTTGGTCAAGCATATTTTTATTTAAAACCTTACTTGAATATTCAACGTTTGTGATATTTACATTAACCAATCTTAAAATCATTAAACAGATAACTACTTGTAAAGATAAAAATAGAAATTAAGGAACATATAAAAAGCTCTTAAATTCTTTAAAATAGCTTTAGTCAAAATGTGCAAGACAAAATAAATTTAATTAAAAAAATATATTTTTGGAATCTTTTTAGAATATTCTTAACAAAGTTAATTGTTTGGACTTAAGTGCATGTTTTCAAAATAGAGGGGAGGTCTGTGTAATTAAGGCAAAACTGGAGGGTGGTCAGAGTATTTTATTCAAATAAATATTATATATATATATATATATAATTTTGTAAGTAAAGACTGTAAGCTCATCACAGCTCAACTAGTAAAGACATATCAACACGCGGGCGAAGTCAAGGGTTTGAATCCTCTCCAAGCAGATAACTTGTCCACATTTCTTTTCTTACATACATTATTAAATGAAAATAATTTTCTTTAGTATTGGGTGTGGCCCAATTATATAAAATGCCAAACCGTTCTTTTAGTTCCCCTTCAGCACCAGAAATTTGATCCTCTCAAACATTAGAAATCCAATGCTTTTCATCACTAAGCTTCAGTGCTAAACTTTTCATTTTCATCAAATAAACCTAAAGCATTTCAGTTCTCTTCCAATATGATTTGAACATTTCCAAAAGCTTATTTTTCTGCAAGAAGCATATATGAAAGGTTTTATACTTACAATGATCACTCCACAAAATAGAAGGTCCAGCACATCAGTGACAATCCTTCATTTAAAATCATCATGAGTAACAGGAATAAAGAATGTGCAAAGAATATTAAAAGTAGAAAACAAATTGGACCTCAATACAATTATGTATAACATGTGAAGTGATGGGCTTTATCATATTCAATTAAGAGTATGAAAAGACAGAGTAAAGTAATAAACCACCAGAGTGAGTTTCATAACATTTCCAATCCTACAAGATTGCCATTAAAGAACTTGAACTGTAACAATTCCATTACAAAATTGAGATGACTCATTGAAACATCCTTTTGGATCTGAACTTTCAAGGTGAGTCCCCTGCATTTACAGGTTAAAGACATCCATGAGACAATCGTACAGATAAATTTGGCAAAACTTAATGTTTTAATAAAGACATATTTTATAGAGGAAATATTATAATTTATTAGAGGTTATCATTTGTTAAGCTTCCAGTTTAAGGGCTAATTTGTGTAGAATTATGGAAAAAGTGATTTTAGTTGATTAAATATGAATGAGTTGTTGGGAGAAGCTTGATGTAAAGATGGGGGATAAGTTGAAAATAATGTACTTCTAAATAAATTATATATTTGGAAAATAAATTAATTGTTATATAAAAAGAAAATAAATTAATAAAATCCAAAAAACTAGAAATCATGGATGGTAACGTAGAAATTTAATACACAGACTACTTTTAAATTATTAAAAACAGAAAAAATAAAGTTCACATGTAGAGCAATTATCAAGACATCGGTATAACAAAAATGTCAATGATAAATATGAAAAAAGAAAATAAAAAGGAATGGTAGGTAATGATTGGGTGTTGACTAGAACGGTGGGGAACATTTTAAATAATCTAGAGTTGATTAAACAAATAGAGACATGAAATATTATTACGATTTAATTATAACACATCCTTAAATATTGATATCGCTTTTGCTTCTGGCCAGAACTCTACTAAAAATAATAGTGATTTATTTTAAATTTGGTGAAACCCGATGAGAAAAGAGTAGGGAACCCTATTAAGCAACTTTATTGTGCTTCATGATTACAATAAGACCACTTCTCTTCAAGCAAATCAGTCACATGCTATTACAAGAGAACACCAAAAAGTTAAATCAATCATCATGGCATCTGGAGTAAATTATACCCTACGATACATCAAAAGTTTTTATTAAAGTGAGAAAGCATCTGCCTTTAAATTAGGTCGTAAGGGCAAAATGCCCGTATAAATATCTCATAGGAGCAGCTGGCATCATATAAAATTTTTAAATATAAAAATGCTCATGAACTTATCTAAGGAGAGCAAAAATGACATCCCGTCAAAATGCTACAAACGTCCGTCTCTGCCCTTTAAATTAAGGACGCACAATTTTTCAGTGAATGATGCGGGGCTTGAGAGACAATCAATCAATAGGAAGACTAAAATCATCACCGCGCATTTGTCACATTGTGAATTATCTTTATCATCCAAATAATGCCCCTTTCAGAGAAGTAAAGTTCATTGCACCAGAAAAAGGAGAACACAAATAGGCAAGATAACAGAGCCCATGGTTAAACCAAAAAGCATTCTGCTCCCACCAAAAACAGAAAATCAAAAGAAGGATTATGCCAAAAGGCATCAAGGATCACTTCAGCATTAGAACATTTTGAAAAAACAAATGACGGTTCTAATTAATCGCAGGAGTACCTGGCCACCCGATAAAAGCAACACAGCTAACTTCCCATCTGATACAGCCTTCAGACCCATCTTCCACCATCTCTCTCTTTCTTCTATGGTTCGCTCCTCCAACGTCGACACAGAACTCTCTGGCACCGGTTCAATGGCAGCTGTAGGTAGTCCTGAAGTGATTTCACAGAAAATACGCCAGTCAAAACTGTTTTCCTTTTAGAATTAGCAAGCACAGCGTAAGTGTATATGCGTATGTGACGAGAAATATGGACACACCTTGAGATCGAAGTGAGCATCGGATAATCCGGTCAATCCTCGGGAGGTCTAGATTCTGCAAATTGAACTCATCAGTTACAACAAACTTGAATTAACGAAACATTTGTTTTAGCGAACATATCAAACAATTAGATACTGAAGAAATTTCTAATTGATCTGAAAACCGGAATTAACATCCAATAGTTATATAAATGAAAATTCCAAGTCCAGAAGTATAGACATCAAAGTTGAGAAGTAAATCTTAAACTTCGATGCGCTGAATTCGCAATCAATGACATTCATTAGAACACAAAACAAGCGGACTTAGTAAAATCAACAAGAATTATTAGAAAAATACAAAACAGGATTTAGAATTCCGAATCACAGAAATCTAGCTCTCCGACTGAACAGAAATGGCGGATCGAAAAGTTAATAGGGAAGGCGTGGAGTTTACTTCGATGTCCTTGACAAGGAGGTCACGTTATTCGGGGAAAAGCTCGTCCCAGCGGGCAAAAGCGTCCTGCTGACCATAATCCTTGAGCCTCTCGAGCAGATGCTGTGGCGGCGGCATCGGCAAAGATACCACGCCGTTTCCATCCAATCCCACCGACGAAGGCTCCCTCATTCTCCCTCCCTCCCTCTCTCTCTCTCTCACTCACTATCTCTCTCTCGCTTGTGTTCTTTGTATGAAGTGTATCGTGTTTGTTGGTTTCGGACACGGGAACAGTGGGGAGGAAGACAAGAATCATATCAGAGTAACAACCTCACTGCATCCTGTGAAATAACGGAAATGACCTTCACACTTTGCTTACAATTCAGAAATACGGTGAAGCCTCGTCGGCTTTCAATTATTTTTTTTGTTGAGCCAGTAAATTTAATAACGAAATTTTATTTGAGGAACATTTGATATAGATATATTTTAAAAAGGGTAAAAATATTAATGAATAATTAAAAAGGATGCATCCAACACAAAATTGTTAAATTTAACCTAACAGTGTTAAATTATAAGAGAAGAAAACCACTAACATGTTAGGTTAAGTTTAACGGTTTTATGTTAGATGCACCCTTTTAATTGTTTCTTGGTATTTTTGCCCCTTCTAAAAATATTTGTGCCAAACGCTCCTCGGACAAAACTTTATTAATAAATTTGCACTTTAACCCCTTTTTTTTAACTCCAAAGGCAACTACGGAATCTAAACGGCATATGCACTTCAAAAATAAAAGGCTGAAATTTGTTTTCAGGTTTAACGTTGGTTTAGAAGTGTTAAAATATAAAAATATTACTCATTTATGTTAAAAAGTTAATGATCAATATTGGTATTAGTTTTTTAACTGAAAAGAGCAACATTACTAAACCCAAAGAAAATATTCTATCCTGCTAATTAAAATTTCTAAAATTATGTAATATATGAAAATTAATCAATCATAGGTTGTATTTCGAATTTTATATTATTTTAAAAAAATTATACTGTATTTCAATACAAGCCAAGATAAAGGTATATATGCTTCTAAATTATTTTCAGAAATATTGGGTATCCTAATTAAATTATTAAATGGTACAATCTAACCTTTAAACTTAAAAAAAAATAGTAATCCCACATGTCCTTAATATAAGACATATTTGAAGAATTGGTCTTAGTCCTAAATATAAGACATATTTTTCATATTTGTCAATATTTTCCTAATTTACCCATATTAATGCTTCTTCAATAATAATTATGGATGAGAGGGAACGTGAAAATTAAAAAAGATTACTATGGTGTTTCAGAAAATAAATGTTATATTAACTAACTCAATTAACTTTCTTAATCTAATCAAATTAGGTAAATATATCTTATATTAAGGACGGGAAGAGGGAGTATAATGTTATTTCTATTATTAATTGAAATTAACTTTGTTCATATTTAATTGTATTTCATTCACCACAAATATTCACATTACACTCCACAAATTTGGCGGTTAATCTCTCCACCTCATCACCACATGGCATCCAGGTGGCTAAAATTTTCTTTAAAAAATAAAAATTTTGCCACTTGGATGGCATGTGGGTGATAGTTAAGTATGGTGGATAGATTGAGTGCTATGTAGATATATTTATAGTCAAACACTATTACATATATAACAGTTAAAGTTAACCCTAGTTAACCATATAGGTAGAGCTATTCGGGATCAGGATTGGGAAGAGATTTGATTCCTGATCCCGAGAATTTCCCTTCCCATTGGATGGGAAATTCTCGGGATCGGGATTGGGAATTTCCTAACGTCGCAAATTTACAACATATACCTGCACAGTTCTGTCACATCCTTATCTTATTTTCAGCTATTTCAAAGTATTTGCGGAAAACGATATGTAGTTTGGCGGGCAATATAAGAATAACATAATTATACTGATAATATGTGCATAATTACATAAATTCCCCATAAGGGTTCGTACATGATAATTACCATCAATGTAGTTGTACAGGGCCACTAAACTCGTCCCAGTGAAACAGAGACATCTTCTCATCTTCGTTCCACCACGACAATCCTCTATTGTAGTTTTCTTCTTTGATATCTGCATACCTTCCTTATTCACCTGTCTAAATGGTTGGTAGGGTAGAGTGAGATTTGAGAGAAACTCAATAGGAAACAGATACCATAATGCATGCATGATAGATGCTATGTGTATGACATGTTAGTTTTATCTAGATGCATGCCCCATAATGACCCTTCTGCATGCTCAATGTTTCATGTAACAAAAATATGACCACAGCAAAATAGAAACAGAACTTCATTTATTCAAATATGCTTTATACAATCAAGTAAAAGCAATCACATACATCACTACACAAGCAAAGATATCAAATACATGCAAGTAAGGTAAGTCCCCTACCTCCTGTCTTTTCTCCTCGATTTGCGTGCCAGCAACCCAAGCTCTCAACTTAGTCCTACAATTCCAAATGTACCATTTAGACACTTCCATAGTGTTTTTTGGGATTATATGAGTCTATATTAAAAAATTACTAAAATACCCCCGGGGACCTGGCCAAGCCCCGTGGTACCCGGTCCGACTGTACTTTTTCTGAAATTTTGACATGGACTATTCTGACAAATTTTCATCCAAGGAATCCATTTATGGACTTAGAATTATCAAATCCACTGCCAAAAGACAAAATTGCCCTTGGCAGCCCTTATTTCAGTGTTTCAGGGGCGTTTTTGTAATTATACTTTTTCGGCCTTTTCCGAAAAAGTGACCAACTATAACCCCATCTAATTTTTCCTCTTGAACTCAATGGAATTATCAAATCATTGAAAATCCAAATCTAAGCCCTCTGAACAGCACTGGCTGAATTCCCAATTCTCCGAAAAAAATTGGGGTTTTCCAATTCTGACTTCACATACGTGTTACTTTCTACTCCTAACTACTTTATTAACTATTACATTAGGTTACAACTACCATTTGGACCCAATTTCGGTAGCATAACCCCTAGGCCTATTCAATTCCAAATTTTCAAATCAAAGACAATTTGGCGAAATTTCACTGATTAAATTGTCCACGGCTGTCGGAATAGTTAATGTACAAAGGTTTGGAAGTTACCTCAAGCTCTCTCTAACTTTTCTCAAGGTGGCTGAAAACCCCATCCTTAAAACACCAAGATTTGAGCTTCTCCAACCTTCAAATATATAAAAGAGTAGCTCAGGAGCGGAGTTATACACGTTAGGTCCTAAATCGTCGGAGAAATTGGCTTATCTTACGAGTTCTCTTCTCCTTCTCTCTCTAGAATTTCTCAAACTTTCTCTCTCTTGTTGCAGCAAAATTGACAGAAATAGGAGAAGGAGGATGATGAAATATGGTTTTAAAAGATATAATAATTATCCAATAATTATTTTCCCATTTTTGGATTTTTATAAAATTTGGGCAGAATTTTTGTCAAAACTTTGAAAAATCATAATTGATTTTAGAAAAATCGAATTGGAGTGATTTTAAAGGCTATAGAACCATTATTGAGTCTAATTTCAAGGAAAAATATAGCCTCTCACCAATTGGAAGCACAAAAATCCCAGAATTTAAATCTTTGAATGTTGTTCCAGAAACTTTTCAATTTTTCTAGGCTAATTTCAAAAATTCATAACTTTTTGTATATAGTTTTAATTAAGTCACATAACCTATCAAATTAAAGCTTAAGATGTCTACTTTCACCTTGTAAAATTTCATAATTTATGGAAATTATTTGATCATCCAAAATCACATGACAATCTCACTGCCTCGATGAAAATTTCACCAGAAGCATAATCACTTTCTCCAAAATTCACCATTTTACTTTCTTTAATACCCCAAAGATATAAGAATCATTAGGGAATAAATTTGGAGCTCCTGCTAAACCAGGGCTTAGCAGTCCACTTATTTCCTGCTAAAATTTGGGGTATTACAAGTTCCAAAATCTTCCCCAGAGACGCATGAAATTCACGTTTGTAACATAAGCTAAAGCCACGCTAAATTTTTCAAAAGTCATATTCAAAGTGACAAACAATAAGATGAATAATTTATTGACTAAATCCTTGAGAGTTGAGACTATCCCTCACCAGACTGAATATACATGAATAATTCCTTTATTTCCATATAAACAAAGAGAAATGAAATGATTAAATGAAGATAGAGAAAGGCACCTGCTTGGGTGAGGGAAGAATAGAGGCCTAGGAGATAGTGTTTGCAGAGGCCATTTCCCTTTGGTAATGTGCTTCAGCCTTTAGGGAGTTTTAGGATAATCTGATAATTGGAAATTAGGGATTTGAAGAAGAAATACAAAGAGGGATGAGTGACCGGAGCATTGTCGTCCGCCAGGCAGAGAGGGGATGGGCGATCGGGAATGGCACGTCTGTCTCTATTAGGCAGAAGGAGGAGGAGGGAAGGGAAATTAGGGCTCAAAACTTCTGATGAATGTGTGGAACTGTCAAATATCGATGCTTAGTGGTGGTGCAGTGCTTGCTTGAGTTTTAGTTACAAAACCCAAAAAAAAACTTATATAATATATATATTATTTCGGGATCGGGAAAAAGTCGAGATCGAGAAATTCCAAAATTTTCGGGATGGGATTTTCTCTTCTCGATTTCCTCAGATCGAGACCGGGAGACCAGGACGGGAAATTGATGAACCCCCTGATAGAGGCAATATTATTGTATTGTTTTTTCAAACTAAGATGGATATTGTATCACTTGATAGTTTAGGATATCCAATGTCACTAAGAAAATAATTTAATAACCACTATTCCAAAGATTTATCATCACCCTTTGGTCCTAGAGCTCACAAAATCAATCTCATATTCATTTAATTATTGCATCCTAAGGCCCTGTTTGGTATGAGGTACTGAATTTTGATGGATTGAGATTGAGATGTGGATAGGTATTGGGACTGGGGCTGAGGGTTTAAAATTACGTTTGGTATGTAATATTATTTAGATGGAATACTTGAATTGATTTTATTTCATAATCCTTCATAAATTATAAAAAGACTAAAATATCCTTATTATTAAAATTGATAGTGGGCATTTTTGTCCGAAAAATATTATAAATGAGGATATTTTTATCTCTAACGTTTGCAATCCCGGGATTGAAAACGTAATATCAGGGGAGGTGGTTTTGTAGCAGTCCCACTTTGGTGGTACTTCTAATCCCGAGTTATCTCCAATTTCCTATACCAAACAATACAACTTGGCTCAATCACTAACACAATCCCAATCCTTACCCCCCAATGCCGCCTACCAAACAGGGCCTAAGAGTTAAAACTCAATAATATATATCATAAATAATAATTAATTAGTAAAAAAATAATTACTCTTGCTTCATTTTCTCTTATTTGTCCGTATACAAACTAATTGATGGCATTCCAATTTAATGTTATATTCTCATGTGAGAGTTTTTCAAACCTAGTGTATGTGTGCGCATATAATTAATTAAACAGTTATATTTGAAGGCAAAAAATAAATAATAAAAAAACAGTTATATATTACAAGGAGTGATGCATCAAAGTATAATTACATATAAAAAAACTAATTTTATTCTTTGCATTTTTATAATGTAATTCTTTTCAAATATACTATATGCAGATTAATTTTATGATTGCTCAAAGTCTAAAATGTGTTATAAAAGTATATGTGATAAGAGAGAAGATTGATAGAATTCAGAGAAAGGATTATAGAATTTCTAGAGAGAAGTTCTCATTCAGTTCAATTGAAATAATCGATTACAGCCCTTTACATAGAGGCAGAAATCTAACCCTGGTTGCATGACCATGGTTATATTTAACCCTGATTATATGACCATGGTTACTTTATATCGTTTTTATATCCTTGTCTTCTTTTGCTTTTGCTTTGTGTCAAGTCATCTTTTCTTCTTTATGTCAAGTTGACTGGAAGAATAATAAGAGTCAATGGACATCCACATATTTAATATTCATAACACTCCCCCTTGGATGTCCATTATGAATGTGCCTCATTAAAAACTTTAACTAGGAAAAACCCAGTGGGATAAAAACCTAGCCAAAGAAAAGAGTACATCATTCATTGATACACCGTCGAGTGCTGCCTCATTAAAAACCTTTCTAGGAAAACCTAGTGGGACAAAACCTAGATAAGGGAAAAAGAGTACAGCGTGTATCGACTCCCCCTCTTTATAACATCAGTTGAAATCTTTGAATCTCCGAAGACCAATATCATGAACAAATTTTTCAAAAATTGTACCTGGGAGTGACTTAGTGAATAAATCTGCTAGATTTTCACTTGAACTAATTTGCTGGATATCTATTTCACCATCTTTTTTAAGATCAAGAGTGAAGAAGAATTTTGGTGAAATATGTTTTGTTATATCGCCCTTGATATAGCCTTCTTTAAGTTGAGCGATACATGCAGCATTATCCACATAGAGGATTGTCGGGATCATTTTGTCGGAAGATAAATGACAAATTGTACGTATATGATGTATCACTGACCTCAACCACATACATTCTCGACTTGCTTCATGTATTGCTAGAATTTCTGCATGATTAGATGATGTGGCTGATATAGTCTGTTTCATAGATCACTATGAAATAGCTGCACCTCCACATGTAAATAGATAGCCCGTTTGTGATTTACCATCATGTGGATCAGACAAAAATCCGGCATCTGCATAACCAACCAGTTCATGCTTGGATACATTTGAGTAGTATAACCCCATGTCTGTAGTACCTCTGAGATAACGAAGAATGTGTTTTATTCCATTCCAATGCCTTCGTGTTGGTGAAGAACTATATCTTGCTAATAAATTAACAGCAAATGATATATCAGGACGTGTGTGATTAGCAAGATACATTAATGCTTCAATAGCACTAAGATATGGTACTTCTGGACCAAGTAGTTCTTCATCACCTTCTTCACTGATTTCTCGAGGTCGGAATGGGTCTTTATCCACCTTCAAAGATCTCACAATCATTGGGGTACATAATGGATGAGATTTATCCATGTAAAATCGCTCTAGGACCTTCTTTGTATAAGTTTCTTGATATACAAATATCCCTTTCTTGAAGTACTCGATTTGTAATCCAAGACAGAATTTTGTTCTTCCCAAGTCCTTCATTTCAAATTCTTTCTTCAAACAATTAATTGCCTTTTGAAGCTCTTCAGGAGTTCTAATGATGTTGATATCATCAACATAAACAGCAATTATAGCAAATCTACTATTAGATCTTTTCATAAAGATGCATGGGCATATCGGATCATTTTTGTATCCTTCTTTCAACAAATATTCATTAAGACGATTATACCACATGCACCCTGATTGCTTCAGGCCATACAGGGACTTATTTAACTTAACTGAGTATTGTTCTCGAGAACTTAAATTGGATACTTCTGGCATCTTAAGTCCTTCAGGGACTTTCATATAAATATCACTATCAAGTGATCCATATAAATAGGCAGTCACAACATCCATTAGATGTAAATCAAGTCCTGCATCTACTGCTAGACTGATTAAATAACGAAAAGTAGTGGCATCCACTACTGGTGAATACATTTCTTCAAAATCAATGCCAGGTCTTTGTGTAGAACCTTGGGCTACTAAACGTGCCTTATATCTAGTTATTTTGCCCTTTTCATTTCTTTTTCATACAAAGACCCATTTACATCCAACTGGTTTTACATCTTCAGGTGTAAGGACTACAGGTCCAAATACTTTTCGTTTTGCCAATGATTGTAATTCTGCATTAATGGCATCTTTCCATAGGGGCCAATCTTTTCTTTGTTGGCTCTCACTAATGGATTTTGGCTCATGATCCTCATTATCATTCATTACATCATATGCTATATTATAAGCAAAGATGTCATCAACGTTGACTTCATTTCTATCCCATCGGATTCCATTCATAACATAATTTATTGAGATCTCATTATTTTCACATATATCAGGTCAATTTGATTAACCCTGTCGTGTGAGTTTATCAAAATACTAGGACACTAAATATGCAATATAGTAGTGCAACCTAGGTCGATTCTCTTGAGGAGCTAGAAATCCTTAAATCTCAATTGTAAAAGCACTAAAACAAATTAAGTGAATGAGTTCATCTTGCTGAATTATTGGTGAACATATATCCTATTTCCTACTATTTATTGATTTTTCAGAGTAAGAAATGAAAATGACAGAAAAACAGAGCAGTATAATTGTGAAGAAATCAAGTTCAAATGGTCTTCCCTAAGAGTCTCACCTAGCCTTCATTGTCTTCCTATTTAATTGAGTTAATCTAAAGAGAAGAATCTGATTTTATTTTCAGGAATTAGGGGAACGAAATGCATTTAGAGCTCCTAGATGAATATTGAACAATACTCATTACAAATTAATCAATTCAGTCACAAAATCTGATTTAAACAAACCAAATATCAAAACTGAATCTACTCTTAATCAGAGAGCATTAAACTCCTAAACACATTGCAATCCATAATCCTGACTTATCAGCCATTAAGAAATTCAAAATCAGAAGAATCGTAGATCAAGATCGCAAGTTCTGAACAGAGACAAGAAGAATCCTAATCTAGATACAATGATTAAATCAACTCCCTTGTAGATCGATGACTCAGGCTCTGGCTCCTCTCTTAGGGAAGAAAAGATATTCAGCTGCTCATGGTGTTGCAGAACGCTTCAGCAATCAGATAATATCCTTCGGCCATGGCAAAATCTTCAAGAATCGCGTGGAGAAGAATCAGCGACGGAGAAGTCGAAGGGCATGAGATGCGAAATCCCCCCCCCAGGTTCACTCTGTGAAGCTCCGAGATGAATCAATTATGATTGAGTCTTCCCCCTAATAAAATCCTCTTTTTCTTTTTCACGTCCTGTACGCCTTCTTTTCTTTTTCTCAAAAACAAAACCTCATGTGGGTCCCACCAAGCATTTTTACTCTCTTCACAAAGTTAGCATATCCAGCGAAAGTCCATCTTTTCTTTTGATTGATCTCTTTTCAAAGGCTTCCTTTTTGACCATTTTTCAACTCTTGATATTTCCTTCATTTTATCCCTGCATTTTAGCAAAAATATCAAGAAGCATCCATGTTCTCATATTATGACAAATTACATATTTTTAGCTCATGAAAATGCTCTAATCAACAATAAGATCCATAGAAAGTGTGGTAATAAAATGAGCTTATCAAATTCCCCCACACTAGAACATTTGCACTCCTGAGCAAATAAATCTCAATCCATAATCCAATTCTCAATAATCATTTTTAGCAGCAAACCTAACTAAAATATGAGCTCCTTAATCTTCCCATTTCCATCTTTATGATCAATATAGAAACTTGCAATCATCCAGACAAAATAACCATTTTAATGCACAATTTTGTAACTGGTAATAGGCATCAAGGACTCACAGGAATTAGTGTTTCTCTCCTCTCTCATATAGGGTTCTTTCTCTCCTCTCTCCTAGGCTAGCCTCTACCATAGGCTTGTCAAAGCTCTAATATCTCCACCACTCAAATTCATGGGAATTAATGTATCAAGAGGGCTTTCTCTAGGCTGTAATGTTGGAAAGGCTGTGATGGATATGGAAAGATTAAGCATTGACCACTTAAGCAAAAATGCATATTCAAGAAGCATGTAAAACTACAACCAAACTTCCTCATTTTTTTTTTCTCTTGTGCATGTGTATAATACACCAATCAAAGCTGAAACTCACATGAAGTCAATCCTAATCATCTATGCAAATAGTTTATCAACTGCTACACAAAAATCACTATACATGCTTGATTGATCTCTCTTTTGTTTCTGTTTTTTTTTTTTCAACTTTTTTTTGTTTTCGTTTTTTTTTTCATGCTGTCTTTCTTTTCTTTTTTTTTTTAATCATCATTTGCTTTTCTTTTTTTTTTCTTTTCTTCTTTTTTTTTTTCGTTTTTTTTTTCAAATTTTTTTTTTTCAACTTGCCTCTTTCTTTTTACATTTGTTTTTTTTTCAGAGATCAAATCTACAAGCATAGAACATCACAGCTGATTAAACTTTATTTCTTTCAAGTATGTCACTAAACTCTCCTACCACTTAAGAAGCTAGATCATGTTTTGCAGAAAGAATCATGCATTCTACTCAATTGGTCAATGATGGAAAGAAAAGAAAAGGAAGGGCTCAAAGTGTTTTGCAAATGGTCAATTGTTTAAAGTTTGTGTTTAGGTCTATATGAGGTTTAGAACAAATGCCTCTATCATGTACACCTCTTCCCATGCATATATGTAGCCTTGACAAAGAGCTAGGACAAGTTCTAGAGAGAACTAACTCTAGGGAGTATGCTCTCAATATTTAGGAATGAATAAGGCTCAAAAACCTTCCATCAAAGGTTAATTCCTCTAGCCCATTAACAGAGACAAAATTATCCACTAAATTGATCCTAATGCCATGAATAACTACTCATTCCTATACTAATCATGCAGAACCAGATAGCTAAATCAAAATTCTCATATCTCAATCAAGCTTGCTTCTACAATAACTAATTAAAAATGAATTTTTAAAAATGAATTTTTGATATTCAATTTCTAAGCCCAGAACAAATAGCAAATCTAAGTGCAAGGAAGTTCAAGTGTGCAAAAATTTAATTCACAGCAAAGCCATCAATCCCTTCATAATGCAACCAGAACAGCGCACACACTCAAATCCATTCTACCCCCCATACTTATCTCTTACATTGTCCTCAATGCAAGTATAGAGTAATGATTTAGCACAGTGATTCAAATATATAGCAAGAGATAAGAGAGAAGCAACAATGGCATCAAGAGTATAATCAATGAACTACCTTTTACTACTAATTTGGTCCCTCCCCCACACTTATTCTAAGCAATCAATCCAACAT
Source organism: Inga leiocalycina (assembly GCA_963242795.1). NCBI lineage: Eukaryota > Viridiplantae > Streptophyta > Magnoliopsida > Fabales > Fabaceae > Inga > Inga leiocalycina. The sequence goes on along the minus strand of OY725321.1, from coordinate 85,376,860 downwards.
ATGATTTTACAAACAGTTCAAAAAAAGAGTAAAGAGAGGAAAGGGACAACCGTGTAATGAAATCGGCGTAGGCTCTTGTAACAAAAGTTCTCATCCCGGATAAGAATCATAAATTTCAGCAATGTAGCACATTCTCCTTGGTAGTTCTTCCTTGGTGGTGGTTCCGGATCAATAGGTAAGGGCTCCAATATATAGGATACAGGATTGTGTCCTTGGAGTCTCTTCCCATTGATTTTCTGCAAGGAAGAACTATAATCAGCATTAATATACTCAACGAAAATCATGTGCTTCAAGTGATCATGCTCATAAGTATGTATGTCAGGTTGCAAGTCGCAAGAGAGGATCTCATGAATAGAGATATGATTATGACTATGACTCCAAATTGTATTGCAACCTTTCTCAATTCTAAAATCAAGAGCAAACTGAAAGACATCATACTCCACACCACACAATCCCACAGTATCAGGTTCAAGGTCACAAGAATGAATAGGATGAAAGGACATTTGAATATGATTCAAAGCATGTGGTAAGAATGTGTAGTTCTCAAAAGTATACTCAAGCACATCAATGTTTGTCTCATTCATGGAATACTCAATAATGAGTGGATTTTCAGTGATTAATTCATTCAGAAATGAGACATTAGACTCAGTGTCACACTTATAACCATTATAACATGCAGAAGAACATTGATTGCTAGGTAAATCAAGAAAATGGCTCTCGGTTTGATGATGTTCAGATCTGGACTTTGCTTCTTTAACAGTGCATATAGCTTGGGAGTCTTCGGATTGCGCAATGGGAGCCAATATCTGCAATGCTCCATTAGTTCTAGCTTTCTGTCCAGTGTTGATTGCTTCATATAAGCCTAAAAAATCATCCAGTATGTTTTTCCCAAGGCCATCAAGACTAGAAAAAGAAGAAATAACATCGCTAAAAGAGCTAGAAAAGTGAAAATAAAAGGCATGTGAGGTAGGGAGGTAGCTATCAATTGATAAGCAACTAATATTACACATAGCACCCTCACATGTATCTAAGGAGAAGAGAAAAGAAGAAAAAGCAATTGAGTCATATTCAATTAAATCAGATTTTATCTTATCATGCTCAAGAAAGTTAGTTCTAGCAACATCATGCTCATTAATTTCTAAATCTGGAGGTAAGTCACAAGAAATGATTTCGTTTAAAAATCCATAAGCATAAGAACATTGAACAACCAGATTTCTAATAGTTTTGACAGGTTGCATACACATGAATTGATCCAGATTACTAAAGCACTTGGAATTAGAGTGTAAAACATAGACTAAAGGGTGCTCAATAGAAGGGTTTAGTCGCTGCAACCCAAGTGAACCAAATACTCCCTCATAAGACACCAAAATGTGACTAGTAATCTGATTCTCGACACTGGAATGCTGCTGAACAGCAACAGATTCGGCACTAGAGAATCCCAATGTAAGTACTTCATTTATGTCACTTCTCAAGTCCAAATGCTTTGGCTGTACTTGAAGAGAATAGTCAAGCTTGCTTTCAAATTTGAAAGAGTGAATGAACAGATCCCATATCTCAACATCATGTCCTGATTTAGATTCAACGACAGCAACATGTAAGTTCTTAAAAATATGCAAAGGTAAGAATATGCTTACAATGCTTTCAAGGTTTGCCATAGGAGATATGTCCAGCTCCTTAGTTTGCAATAGAGATAGATATAATGTTAACACTTGGCTGTCACTCATCATCTTTGTTCTATTCTCCTCTAACTGCACTAAGGCACTTTCAACTGGATCACTAGGTTCTGGATTTTCAGCATGTGACGAAGCAGAAAAGTTCTCAGCTTCGGTACTTCTATTATGTGTTTCAGCTCCATATTCTCCATTCAAATTGTCACAAGGTTGCAACAATGAAGGATGAAGAACTACACATTGGCTTGCTGCATGAGTCATTTCCAGGTGCTGCAAATAACCAGTTTTATTAGGTTCTGGACTTATATTGTATAGTGCTGCATCAATCCCCACATCTGAGCTTGTAAATTGGGGCAGCAATGATGAAGGGACATGCTCAGATTGCCTTGCTACAGGATGTTTCATTTGGTGTTCCATATTGCTTTCAGATGTCCAAGAAGTTTCTGCACTTCCAAATTTAACTTCAGCTCCAATAAGTCCTTGAATTGCTGTACTAGGTGCTCTCACTTGCTCCACTTCTTGTACTTGTGGGGATATAACAAGTGGAGGCCTTGGAGGTTGAGTGTTCTCTTCATTGTAAGTGGTGCTTGGAGTATTCTCTACATTTCTTCCTTGTTCTTCATGTTGACCTTGAGGTTGTGAAACTCCTTTAGCACCTCCAAATTTCACTACCATGTTCTTTAGGAGCATATCCATGGAACTAGTAATTTCCTCTATCTCCTCTTCTATTGCTCTTGAACTCCCAAACATTGTTGCTTCACTAAGTAATTCATTTCGCTGCACATCCAAGCGATTATAAATTTTCCACAGAGAAGCATCATGAGAACAACTCCTTCCTATGTGCCAAGGTGAATTGCAATAGCAACAAGGTGAGGTTAAAGCATTAAGGCTATCATAAGACTTTTGCGGTTTCTGAGGACAATCTCTTTCATCATGCCAATATGAGCTACAGTGGTTGCACTGTGGTTCTGGTTCCTCGGATGCTAGAGATGTAGGAAAAGGGTTCCTATAATTCATGTCAAGGTTAGGAAAATTATAAGACAAGGAAGGATAAGGATTAAAATTTCCATGATTCCAAGCCATGATATATGTTTAAGATCTGAGTTCACAACACTGATTCAAGCAAACAATAGAATTCCAGTCATTCACAAATCCAAAACACTCACAAAAGGTTCAATTCCAATTGCAAACCAAAAGTCCACGGCAGCAAAACATAAGAAATGTCTCTGGTTGTTTTTTTAACTGGAAAAAAAAAATCCTAAAGAAGCAAAACGAATGTTTATTTGATTTTCACAAGAAACCAAAATCTCAAAATATGGAGCACCAGTCACATAACAAATTATTTAGCACCTAAACAACTGAAGTTCAAGGAAATTAAGCTCCCCGGCAACGGCGCCAATTTGATTAACCCTGTCGTGTGAGTTTATCAAAATACTAGGACACTAAATATGCAATATAGTAGTGCAACCTAGGTCGATTCTCTTGAGGAGCTAGAAATCCTTAAATCTCAATTGTAAAAGCACTAAAACAAATTAAGTGAATGAGTTCATCTTGCTGAATTATTGGTGAACATATATCCTATTTCCTACTATTTATTGATTTTTCAGAGTAAGAAATGAAAATGACAGAAAAACAGAGCAGTATAATTGTGAAGAAATCAAGTTCAAATGGTCTTCCCTAAGAGTCTCACCTAGCCTTCATTGTCTTCCTATTTAATTGAGTTAATCTAAAGAGAAGAATCTGATTTTATTTTCAGGAATTAGGGGAACGAAATGCATTTAGAGCTCCTAGATGAATATTGAACAATACTCATTACAAATTAATCAATTCAGTCACAAAATCTGATTTAAACAAACCAAATATCAAAACTGAATCTACTCTTAATCAGAGAGCATTAAACTCCTAAACACATTGCAATCCATAATCCTGACTTATCAGCCATTAAGAAATTCAAAATCAGAAGAATCGTAGATCAAGATCGCAAGTTCTGAACAGAGACAAGAAGAATCCTAATCTAGATACAATGATTAAATCAACTCCCTTGTAGATCGATGACTCAGGCTCTGGCTCCTCTCTTAGGGAAGAAAAGATATTCAGCTGCTCATGGTGTTGCAGAACGCTTCAGCAATCAGATAATATCCTTCGGCCATGGCAAAATCTTCAAGAATCGCGTGGAGAAGAATCAGCGACGGAGAAGTCGAAGGGCATGAGATGCGAAATCCCCCCCCCCAGGTTCACTCTGTGAAGCTCCGAGATGAATCAATTATGATTGAGTCTTCCCCCTAATAAAATCCTCTTTTTCTTTTTCACGTCCTGTACGCCTTCTTTTCTTTTTCTCAAAAACAAAACCTCATGTGGGTCCCACCAAGCATTTTTACTCTCTTCACAAAGTTAGCATATCCAGCGAAAGTCCATCTTTTCTTTTGATTGATCTCTTTTCAAAGGCTTCCTTTTTGACCATTTTTCAACTCTTGATATTTCCTTCATTTTATCCCTGCATTTTAGCAAAAATATCAAGAAGCATCCATGTTCTCATATTATGACAAATTACATATTTTTAGCTCATGAAAATGCTCTAATCAACAATAAGATCCATAGAAAGTGTGGTAATAAAATGAGCTTATCACCTGGGTCTCTTCTAGGACTACAACATTCTCTTCTGGAGATAATATCTCTTCAGGAGATGGCTCTTCTGGAGCTAGTAATTTTTCTTCATTATCCTCGACTTGACCATCTATATTCTTTGCTCCTTTTCTTTTTCGAGGATTTTTATCTTTGGAACCAATGGGCCTGCCACGCTTCAGGCGTGCTTTAGATTCATTCAGAGCAGGTTGTCCTTCAGGGACATCAATTTTAATAGGAGCATTAACAACTGGGACATGTGACTTTGTCACTTTCTTTGGGTCAGTAAATGCTTCTGGCATTTGATTAGCTAAATTCTGTAAATGAATTATCTTTTGAACTTCCAGTTCACACTGTTTTGTACGAGGATCAAAATGAGCCAATGATAATTCATTCCAACTAATTTCTTTCCCCAGCTGTTTGTTTTCTCCCCCTAATGTTGGGAAAAATGATTCATCAAAATGACAATCGGCAAATCGTGCCGTAACTAAATCTCCTGTAGATGGTTCTAACCATTTTATAATTGATGGAGATTCATACCCAACATATATTCTCATCTTTCTTTGAGGGCCCATCTTGCAAGCGTAAATGCATCCAATCGAAATGAGCTTTTGGAAGAATGATCATCTTCTGGTGATCATATCTTTCTTTCAAATTGTTCCAAAGGACAAGGGGGTCCATTACTGTCAAATATTCAGTTTTTAAATCCTCATGTAAATGGTGGCGAAGAAAAATCATGGATCTGGCTTTATCTTTGTTGGATGCCTTATTACCTTCTTTAATTATGTCTTCCAGACTTTTGGCATTCAGGTGAATTTCCGCATCCAACTTCCAAGATAAATAATTTTTTCCAGTAATATCAAGAGCCACAATTTCAAGTTTTGCCAAGTTTGCCATTGTTCAAACTAATTAAAGAAATAAATTAAAATAATTAAAATATGAAATGTAAATATGCAATATAATAACTGTAAATTCATAAAGACAATAAATAATTCATAAGGCAAGATAAGAAAATTAAAACATGTATGACTTCGGGCCATTTAATCTCATGAATTCAGGCCATGTATGGCTTCGGGCCATTTAATCTCAAGATGATGAATTAACTATTATCTTCAGGATAAAAGTTGTACATGACTTCTGGCAGTACAATAAGATAAAAGATAAAAATATATATATAGCTTCTGGCCATATAATAAGATGAAAAATGTATATAGCTTTTGGCTATATAATAGGAAAGGATATGGCTTCTGGCCATATTATAAGAAATTAAAACATTATGACTTCTGGTCATAATTTCAAGAATCAGATATGTATGGCTTCTGGCCATAATAACAATAATAATAATATAAACGAACTTGTAAATAATATATAAAAACAATAACGATATCCAATCTTTAGCCATGGAACCCGATGTTATATAACAATCGGTAAACGTATCTCTCTAATTCCATATATTGGCTCAGATTATCCCAGATTTATAAAATAAAACAAGATATATATAATCATTAAAGAAACTATAAGAAGATCATACCTTCTTTTAGAGCTTCGTGCTGATAACGTGTTATAAAAGTATATGTAATAAGAGAGAAGATTGATAGAATTCAGAGAAAGGATTATAGAATTTCTAGAGAGAAGTTCTCATTCAGTTCAATTGAAACAATCGATTACAGCCCTTTATATAGAGGCAGAAATCTAACCCTGATTGCATGACCATGGTTATATTTAACCCTGATTACATGACCATTGTTACTTTATATCGTCTTTATATCCTTGTCTTCTTTTGCTTTTGCTTTGTGTCAAGTCATCTTTTCTTCTTTATGTCAAGTTGACTGAAAGAATAATACGAGTCAATGAACATCCACATATTTAATATTCATAACAAAATGCATATATTTGAAAGAATGATAAAGCTTTCATTGTTGACTATATATTATCGCCTTTCTTGATAAAGGGAGATATATAGTTGCTTGTTTTGCAATTTGTTCTTGAAAACGACATGCTAACACCCAGCTGTTATCTTGTCAAACACAAATAATTTGTTATTTACAAAAAGTAGGGATTCATATATTTAGATAAGCTAAAAAATTTCTACTAACTTGAATGATTTTTAAGATATATATCTTTCTCCATATATTCAGATGTGTTAAAAAAGATGGAAGGAATAAGAAAGCGTAGCTCCAAGTCCCTCAATACGCCGATTAAAAAAAAAAAGTTCCAATAAGACGAATGAAAATAAATTAAAAGAATGAAAATTTTGCATGGAGTGTAAGAGAAGCTATATTATTTTATATAACATTATAACTTGTAAAAATGCTATTCTCTATAAACTTTTATAAATGTTAAATAATATTGACATCAATACTCTATTAAAATAATGCAGGTTTGGATTAAGAAAAGTAAAAGAGCAAGAAAAGGGAAGTAATTTCTTAACTGATTTTCTTTAAAATTATTCAACCTTATTAATTTGAACAAATTAAATATTTCACCATTTAAAAATTTTGTCCTACATAGTTAATTATCCGAGACTCAAATGATACTAATAATTGAGGTAGCTAGTTTTTCAGATGTTAGCTTCATGGAACTCGCACGGTCGCACCTAACATTTCAAGTCATATGATTTTGGTTTCAATTCATTGATAGGTGGAGAAGTTTTTAGATGCATTAATTAATACTTCTTCTGGTACTATTTATAAGCAACTTTTTCCTTGATTACATAAAATTAATTGGTAGTTAAAAGCAATAAATGTGTCAAAAATACCATATTTTTTCGGGAGAATTGCTGAAAAATATTTTGGAAGCAAATTAATTGCTAATTGCTACCAAGCGTGTAAGGGATCTTCCGTGTGTGCAAGCGATCTTCCGTTTTGTGCAAATCATCTTCCGTGTGTGCAGAAGTCTTCCGTATAAATGTGCAAGCAATCTTCCATTATGTGCAAAACATCTTCCGTTATGTACAATGGTAGCATTCAGTAATTAATTTATCAAAAAGGTATTTATCAGCGATTCTCCCTATTTTTTCCCATATATGCCCCTATTTATGAAAAAAAGTATAGGAAAGATAATAGATAAAAAGCATGCGAGATAATGAGTATAAGATATGAGAGAAAATGAGTATTTAATAAGGGTAAAATAAGAAAAAGAAGCTAACATTTTCAAACAAAAAGTGAAAGTTGCTTATAAAAGGGCCAGCCACATGAGAGAGAAAGTTGCTTATAAATAGGATCGGAGTGAGTATTGTACTTAATAAAAACTAGGGAAAATTATAAAAAAAAATACTTTGGAAATAGGGCAAGAATTATTCAGTGCTCTGAAATTGAGAAAGGACAAATTAGTTCACTTTCAGATGGGAGGAGGAATCTGGGATTTTGAAATCTCGGTGAAAAGACGAAAATGCCTTCAAACCTCCCTTTCTCCACTTTGGAATAACAACATGGGCCTTTTAATTAACAACTTCGGATTCTACATTAACAACTCTATTTTGTTCTTCCACAATTACATGTTTCAAGGTCAATAACAATACATATCTCTTTACTAACAACATCGTATTTTACACTAACAACTTCAATTTCTTTTTTCACAGTTAACAAGTTTCAGGGCCAATAACAACTCCTTTCTCTTTATTAACAACACTGTATTCTACATTAACAACTCCACTTTGTTCTTTTATAGTTAACAAGTATGGACCCTTTAGGGGATTTTGGTATTGTTAGTAGAGTTGTTAATTAAGAGGCCCGTGTTGTTATTTCAAGGGAGGGCTCAAGGGCATTTTCTTCTTTTCGCCAAAATTTCAAAATCTCAGATTCCTCCTCCCGTCTGACAGCGAACTAATTCATCCTATTGGGAAAGGACGATTCAGTGTTCTGAAATTAGGAAAGGATGAATCAGATTGTCGGGTACAAAGGTGCTTTACCAAAATTTGTTTTTAATTGTTGGTTGTTAATTACGAGTTGGTGAATGATATTATTTTTATAAAATACAAGGTTAATACCAGTACAATGCAGAAATAATTTAAACTAAACCATATTATTAATAACTTATAAATACTATTTTTAGTTTATCTTTGTAATTAAAGAACATTTTATGATTAGATCAGGTCTATCCAATGACTAATATTATTATTGGCTGTCATCATGACACACTATTCAACTTATATTTTGAAAGTGAGAAAATGGGGATTTCATATTTTAGCTGACGCATTATACTTTTTTTTTTTAAAATAAAATGATCAATTTTATATAAACATAGAAGATTATACTGCTAGAGTTAAAAGAGAAGGGTCTGGAGAATAGCTAGAGTCATAAGAGAAGTGTATAGGGAATAGGGGAATAGTAATACATTAGTGTTATATAAAGAGTGACGGAAAAAAGATAAGACGGGAAAAGGATAAGAGCAGCGAGTTTACGTTCCTTTCCAGAGTGCCTCCAAGATTAGAATGAAAAAACTATTGAGCAGATTTTTCTTACATATAACAATGGTGATGTGGTTCAAGGAGGCAAGTGTTGTAACCATTTGGGTAATCCAGTGCAACATCAGTCTCAACCAGGATATTTTGTGTTTATTTGGAGTAGATAATGGAGCCTTGAAAAACAGCTTTTCAATCGTGATTTACGGTATACGAGATAAGTATGTAAGATGGGTTTTATTTCGATTTATGTGAATAAACACTTTCATGGATCCCAAACATGATCCCAAACAAGCACTTTAAAAGAGAAGGATTTGTAGATTGCAACTTTATCCATTTGAAAGTTTAAACTTCATTCTAACCTAGATAAATTGAAGCGAAGCAAGAGGTGTGCTGTTTAGTTTTAGAGCTTGTTTGAAAACACGTCTGTAGGTAAAAAAAGTCTAGTTGGGACCCAAAAACCCAGTTGGGTGGGAAGAAAGTGTTTGGGATAGCGGTTTAACATGATGGGCTTTAACTCAAGAAGCTGCTTATTTTACAAGCTGGCCAAGGGAGCTTCTAAGTTGTAGTCCCGCACGTCACAATGAAGAGACCATGAAAGAAAAAAAAAAACAAATTTACAAGCTGCAGTCAGATATGGATTTTCAAGAAGCTAAACGAGAAAATATACCTGGTCAAGATACTAATGATCCGATTGATGTCACATCCACATCAACTATCCATAGATTATCTTCAATACAAATGAATCATGTTCATGACACAATCAGAGACCAATTTGTTAGGGGTAGATGATCAAATAATGAGACATTTCATGTATGTATTCTAATTTAAATATAAATTTATCATTTTTTAATTAAGTACTTTAGTGTATTTTTCTTTTCTTTTTTTAAATAAGAGTTTCACCTTTTTTATTTTATCAATTTTTTAATATTTTTTGACTTCAATTATCATAATATATACAACTTATATATATATGTATGTATGTAGTATTCAATAAAATTCATGCCCTTTTCAGTTATTTCTCATCTAAACAGACTTTTTAAATACTAATCCAAATAGGTTTAATGTTAGAAAAAAAATTCACTTCTACCACCTCTAATCCAAACACAAATCACATCTACAATATGACTTTTTTCTTATATGACTTTTTCAAAAGTCAGATTGCAAATAAAGCTCTACCGCTAATCTAAACAGGCACTTAATCTTTCTCATGAAAATTGTCCAACCCTGTGCAGATTTGAGAACAATGCGAATATCACAGCTAGGTAGAGAAGTGATAGGCGTTGGAATAGAAGCTGAATAATTGTATGAAAGATCTTGCCAATTGCAAATATCCAAGAGGTATTGAAAACAGCTTATGAACTCCTGAATAATTTGTTCTGGATTGCCCATGTAATCTCTGTGGAGAGTTGCATTTTGCTTAGTCCATATAAGGTTTAGTATATGTTTAGATTAGCTTTTAAGAATAAATTTTACGATTTATGAGATAAGTATATAAAAAAAATTTTACCTAGAGTTATAAAAAAGAACTTCTAAAACCATGGTTTTGTGGTTTGCCAAACTTACCTTTAGGGCGTGTTTGTTCTGAGGGGAGGGGAGGGAAAGTGGACGGAGGAAAAATTTTTTTGAGTTGAATTTAAAAAAATTAGAGAAGTGGGGTTAAAAATTTTTAATTAATTTTTCTTACTCTTTTAAAATTCAACTCATAAAAATTTTCCCTCCCCTCCAAATCCCTCACACCAAACAGACCCTTAGTGTTATTAAATCACCATCACAAAATAACTGTGGGAGAGTTTGTATAAGCCATGTATGAAAACCTTTGCTAAAAATGCCGTTACACTTTTTGGGAGTCTTGAAAGAGGAGATGGGGTCACTTTCCATTATTATTATACAGAGGAACAAAATTTTTCTATCTCTATAATTTTTTTTCGTTAAAATAAGACACACGCCTGAAACGAGATACATAAACTAAAATATCTTTAATAAGTGAGTTTTTGTCATTTATAAGTAAGCTTTTTGATTTTTAGAAGTAGCTACATATGTCTTGATTTTTTTGGGGCCATATTCTCTCCAATTGAGTATGAACATTTTGATCTTTCTTTTTCTTTTTCTTTTTTTAAATCACTATATAAGATTTTGGTCCTCAAATAAGCGATTTTTTTAAAGAAGCGTGACAATTAATAAGCATCATGCAAGAAAGCTAATATAAAATAAGAATTTTTAAATTGTAAATATAGAAGTTTGAGTTATAAATTTTAAAATTTTAGTTGTAAAAAAGTCCTCATTTTATTTATTATTTATCTTACAGAGTTTTTAATTGTCACTCTCTCCTCTTATAATTAGTATTTTGAGTGAATTCAGACTACTTAAAACTGTATTTTGCTAAAAAAAAAAAGACTACTTAAAACTGTAATATCAAACGAATTTTATTTTATAAAATGTGTCAAAAATAACCTTCTATGCTACATCCATTTAGGTTTTTATTTCAAAAATAATCTTTACATGAACATTTGGAAATTAATATTCTTATGATACCTTTCTGATTTTCTTCCTCATCCCCATCCTCACTTTAATATTTTAGCATGACATGACTATTATGTTAATGAAAGTTATAATTATTTAATTTAATAATTATAAAATTATAATTTTATATAATTATTAAATATTTTTCAAAATTCAAAATGATTTAAATAAAATAAGAATAAATTTGTTCATAAAAAAATATTTTTTCTCTTTTCTCTTTCTTAACCAAACATGACATTAAAATCTCTTCACTCTTCTTTCTTCATCAACCAAATAAGGTAACGTTAAGATCCTCTCCCTTCCTCCCATCAATCCAAACGATAACTCACTGCTGCAGCGGCGAATTCAAATTAAAAAAACCTATCATTTTCTCTCGTTTCGCAATAAGGTTCAATTCTTCGTCTTCTTCATCTTCACAAGGGGTTATTGCATCTACAATGGCTTACGAGAAGGAGCTCGTTGCTGCTAAGAAAGCAGCCACTCTCGCTGCTCGCCTCTGCCAGGTATTCTTCCATTCTCTTCTTTCATAATTTGTGCTCTTCATTCGAATTGGAACTGGGGATCGATACTTCAGAATCTGAAATCATTTTCGCTGAAAATTGCTTAATGTAGCTGTAATTATTCACTTCGATTTTGGATTCTTAGGTTCAATGTGAAAGTGTCGATGTAATAATTGATACTGGTTCAGCTTGATGTGATCCTAAATATCTGCTAGTTAGCTCGTGAAGGGATAGGTTAAGAGTGGGTCAAACTAATGGCATTGATACGGATGGGAGGCAGCTGGTAAAACAAACTGGTCATAAAGAGATTGATTTGAAGTATTGAAGTTCTTTTCTTTCTCTCAGTATTCCTTCTTTCTTCTCTTTATTTCTTTCTCTCTCTATTTCCTTTACGGTTCTCAATGCTGCTTTTGATGGTTTGTCCAGAAAGTGCAAAAGGCTCTGCTCCAATCTGATGTCCATTCGAAATCAGACAAGAGTCCTGTTACTGTGGCTGATTATGGTAAGTTGAATTACTTGTATCATAATACTGTCTAATCATAATCGTTAATATTGATTCTAGGATGAATCTTTTCATTGTAATCGTTCATGTCGCTGAGTTAAATCATATCATATGGTACATTGTCTATTAGCTTGAGTTTGTGGAATATCTCAGGCAACAGCAAAAAGAAAACCAAAGAAATTAAGAAAAGAAAATGAAATATCATAGTCGTCTCGACTTTTGTTTTAAAGAAAAAATGATTATTTGAGTGAGGTGCCACGTCTATTTCGACCCTACCAACTGCCCATATTGCAATGACACTGATGATGATTATAAATCAAGTGCACTACTCTTGGAGAAAATTTAAAGCTCGCGTGCACATTCACTCATCACCTACCTAGCTAACTGTAATGGGTTACTGGTGTTTTTCAAGCCACTTTTCCAGGGTTGGCTCTTCACTTTAATCAAGACCATCAAGTAATGAAATAAAATAAAAAATTACAGCAGTACCAAGTCTCAACGAAAGAATGTAATTACTAAAAAGTCTTACAATAAATGAACAACATACAATACAACTGGTTCTAATAGAAAAAATAACAACCTGTTTATGTTTGCCCACTTGTCATTAAAACGTTTTGTTGCGTGAAATTTGAGTTGAGACTTGAGAGTATGTAGGTGATGAGACGTAAAAGTAAACACATGTAAAATTCAGGAGGGGCTAGGTAATTAAGGATTCAGGTTAGTTAGATTGCTGAGGTGGGTGGGACACAGGTGATGAGACGACTACCATATAAAACTATTGTAGCTATTTTTTAATTGCTTGTTACCTGTCACACTCTCATTCAATGAATTTTAGCCAATTGCAAATTTACTTTTTATTTTCGAGGTTCACAAGCTGTAGTTAGCTTTGTACTTGAGAGAGAACTTCCTTCTTAACCATTTTCATTAGTAGCTGAGGAGGTGAATTTCTAATCTCTCCCTGAACATGAAGAATCTTCTTTTCTATTCTTGAATGTAAAATTCGGTCTTAAAATTATAGGATTCCGGGGATCTTCGTGAGGAGAGTGGTCAAGAAACACTAAAGCGCATTACAGAACTTGTCAATCATACTTTAGCTAGTGAAGGATTAGATGGTTTCTCTGCCTTAACAGCAGAAGATATTACTAGAGCCATTGACAATGGTAAGTCTAAAGGAGGTTCTAGTGGTCGGCACTAGGTTCTAGACCCCATAGACGGCACTAAAGGATATGTATCCTCAAAACTAAATCAAGGTGAATACTTTCTTTGGCATGCCTACCTTTCTTAAGTTCGGCTTTCTAACTTGTTGCTGTTCTGTTATTGTGCTTATGATCACTTATGACCACCAAGTAGCTCATGCTTGTCTGATGGATGACGTTGTAGGTTTCTTAGGGGAGACCAATATGCTATAGCATTAGCTTTGTTGCATGAAGGGAAAGTTGTATTGGGAGTCTTGGCTTGTACAAATCTTCCACTGGCGTCCATTGGCAGTAATCAGCAGCATTCTGGCAATGAAGTTGGTTTTCTTTTCTTTGCCACAGTTGGAGAAGGTGCATATATGCAGACTCTGGATGGTTCTTCAAAAACTAGGGTTCGTGCCTATAGAATGATACTATTGATATGTCATTGATTGTTGTGCTAAGATTAAGTATCTTGCTATCATTATCCAGGTGCATGTCAGTGCAACTGAGAATCCAGAAGAAGCGTCATTTTTTGAATCTTTCGAAGCTGCACACTCTTCTCATGACCTGTCAAAGTCTATTGCGGAAGTAATTTTATTCTTATAATCTACCATGCACATTTTTTTTCTCTTCTATTAAAATAACTGAAATTGATTAGTACTTTGGCTTCAAAAAATAACATACTCGTTGGACATTAACTCTTTCACCATCTTCAGATTACTTGACAAAATGATTATACTACGCATCGAAGTTAGCATATTCATATGCTAACCTGGGCAGTTACTAATAGTTGTGGAGTTATTCTATTTAATAGGTTCGATGGTTGATCCTGTGTATTTTCTTTATTGTATATATGATTAATTTGACAATTGAACCTGTGCAGAAGCTGGAAGTGTTGCCACGGATGCTGCAGGAAATCCTTTGGACTTTTCAAAAGGAAGGTTTCTTGATGTTGCTTCTGGCATTAGTCACAAACCAGAAACTGATGCCACAGTTTCTCAGAGCAGTGAAAGAATCCCTCAACGAGAGAGCATCATCCCTATAATTTCCATTAAAACAAGGGACGATTCTATTTCTGAGCTTGCCGGCTTTGTTGTCATATATCCACTTGTGTTTTTATTTTCTTCTCATCTCTCTGCTCCTTTATAAGGTTGTTGTGAGGCTAAAAATTAGAATGCTTTGGCATACCCGCCCACCAAAATGGTGATATGTATCCGGTGCCTCAATGCATTGCAAGTGTCGATAGTTAAATAAGACACTTGTGTTTTGAGCTTGGGCTATTGGCATTCAATGATGAATGTCACCAATGAGTTACGATTCTCATTCTATTCGCACGTTATTGAATGTTGTTACTCAGATTCATGAAGATATGGCACTTTCTTTTTATAAAGAAAAGTTTATATAAGCTGGATCTTGTAGTATACTAAGATTATGGCATGAAAATATAACATTTATCAACTCCTTTGATTCTACAGAGATGTCGGTGCCTGCAGGTAGTTTGTTGAGTATCTATAAATTATTCATAAATTGTGTATGTTCCTGCTATTAACTTTAAATTAAGGTAGGTCTCCTCCTAATTACCCGTCTGTCTACATTTTTAGATTGAGAAATTAGAGAGGCACCTAGCTCTTTTATCATTTGAATAATTTTTCCAATGTTCATTTGAAGCTCTCACTTCTTAACAAAAGTTTATTCATATAATGCTTTTCTTATAGGAAAAGACAGCTAATACATCAACAACTATGCGAAAGCTTTCTTGAAAAAAAAAAAATAACAGCACAATAATACATAACCCCAAAAACATAGCATTAAAGAATTCATGTGTTGGTATTATAACCAAGGAAGTTCTAGAAATTTTAGATACTAATTGGTCTACAAATCATAAGGGCACTTTCTTAGTTTTCTTTTAGGAGAAATTAAAATGAGGTTCTAATGAAAGAATATAATTATGAAAAAAATCTCATAATAAATATTATTGACCCTATTATTATTTTCTGCATCAGAACTTGTCATTGCAAATTGGTTAACCAACTTTTTACTAAGCCTTTTGATAATTACGTTTCTTCCTTAGAACTTCATAATGATTTTCCCTTTCTTTTCCAACTAACTTCAACTTTTCAGTGCGTTGTACGGGAAAATATTACAATCAATGTTGACAACATCCGAATTCTTCTTAATACGTTAGTATTGTAGCATGTCGAAAATAACATCTAGAATGTGCAAAAATATAAGGATCTACTATGGTATGAATTCAACCTTGTCAGCCATTCAAATTTGTAAAACATTTAAAATCATTTTGTTTAGAGTTTGAGTGAAGAATAAAGCAATACTATCAAGTAGTGTAGTGGTATCTCTATGTAGGCCTTTCTAATTCTTTTCTTAGGCTAAGCCATGTGGGAGTACAAATTAAACAGCATGCATGGCCACGCGACAATGTACACACGGTGATCGTAAGAAAATATTTTGACTTGAATTTTTAAAAAATTTAATTGAGAATTTTTTCTCCAATTTCTCCGTTTCCCATTATAATTTGATAAACGGTCTCATAAATTGCTTATATTTGTTTCATTACCTAATGTGTAATTGAATTATTTGGATTTTTCTTACAAATTTAAAAACTTAACAAACTTATATTAAGATGTATGAAAATGTTAATAAGGATATGACATATAGGGAGGACATAATAGAAGCGCTACTTTGTCTGATTTCGTGAAAGTGAAAGTTGATTGAAGATATCCCAAAAATTGCCAATTGCCATGTTGTCTAATGGTATGAGTACTCTTTTGTAAGTTGAAGGTCGTGGATTTCATTCCACTTATAATGTATCATTCTGATATTAATTATAAGTTTCTTTTAACTAAATCTTATATACCAAGTTGATGTAGTTAACTTAATGATTATGGGGTAAATTTTCAACTATGTCCTTATTTATGATGAATACTTTTCAACTTTTTCTTCTCAATCTATTTTTAAATTATTTCTTCATTAATACAAAATAGTGACAAAATTATTACAATCTTATTTACTACTTTGAAACTGATTTTATAAATAGAATTAAATTTTTGGGTTAAGTAGCAAATTTGCTCTGGAAGTATGGGTCCATGAGCAATTTTGCCTTGAAAGTTTTTTGGGGATCAATTTCGCCCCGAAAGTTTCAAAACGTAGCAATGTTACTCTTTTCTGTTAAATAACAGATGTTAACGGTTAAAAAATTGACGTTGATTGTTAATTTTTTAACTGAAAAGGGCAACATTGTTACGTTTTGAAACTTTTGGAGTGAAATTGATCCAAAAAAAACTTTTATGACAAAATTGCTCCTAGATCCATACTTCCGGGACAAATTTGCTATTTAACCCTAAATTTTTTAGTAAAAAAACTTATAAATATAATAAAGTGGTGTATTGTTGGTGCATGCTCTTTTAACTAAAAAAAAAGGAAAGAAAAGAAAGAAAACATCCCAAAAATTCAGCATACACAAATTAAGTGGGCCCGCGGGGTGTCTCTTTTCCCAAAGGCATAATTGCAGAGAAGCAACACTGCAATTTACAAAAGTCTCCAATTGCGGAGGACTTGACTGACTTTTTGAATAAAAAAGGCCACGCGTGATATAAAGAAAGTAAGTAGTTTCCCGGAAAGAGGAGTAAGAGACTGAAACAAGAGATTATTTATTGGGTTTGTTCATCTCTGAAGAGAAAGCAAGATCTGCAAATTCTGAAGCTGCCGTGTTTGAGAACTTTGCTTGTGAGAGCTGTTTCTTTTTCGCTTCCATACTCATCGATCCAGGTTATTTCTTCTCTTTTGCTTGCTATATCCCGATGGATCCATCATCCTTCTTCTGTTTTGCCTTCATTTTTCACAGAAAAATTCTGCAAAAGATTTTTTATGTTTTCTTCTAATCATTTGAAATTTTTTGTACTTTTACTTCTGAAATACAAAGTCCCATAACCTTCAAACATTATGGCTGGACTTGATCTATTGACTTAAATCTTCATTTATTTTAAGAACTGTTTGGAAGAGGAGGAAGTTTCTGCAGATCCCAAAGCTGACATTTTTGCCGTCTTTGTGAACTATCTTCCCTTCACATATCCAGGTTCAGCTTCCTTTCTTCTCTCTTTTTTATTCCACTTGCTTCATCCCTTCTATTTACTGTTTTGCGAGATTTTCATCTGAGTTTTTAGGGTTCGTGTACAGAAAAAAACCCTGCAACTATCTGAGGTAGCTAAATTTCTCTGTTTTCAACCCGTTTTTTTGTTTGACTCAAATCAATCATTGTCAAGCTTTTAATTATTAGCCTCATAAAACTTTTCAACCCTTTGTGGCTTTTATGGATAATCAACAATTATTCAAATATATTGTTAAATGCACCTATCATTTTGACCAGTTGAACCCATTTGACAATTTCGTGTGGATGTAGTGTTTAATTAGTTATGCATAAACACAGTTTATGTGAGATAAAGTCTATTTAGTTTTAATTTTTACTAGGTTATTGTTTTAGTAGAACTTTTTTGTTATTTATTAGTCATGCTATTCAAATTCTTTATTAAATTAGTTTATCAATACACAAAGATACAAGTTATTGTAAAAAAATTGGTTAGTCATACAATCCTTTTCCTTCTTTGTCTATTAAGTTGGTTTTAAGAACAATTTTTTCATATATGATTTCATACTTTCTTTGTTCTAAAATATGATTACTTAGAATAATCAATTATGCAGTTTTTTTCACTTAACAAAATTTATTCATAAAATTAATTTCAGAAAACTGCTCTAAGACATAAAAACTAAAACAGAATCAAACAATGTCTATATTTAATTTGAGGGGTTTGACATCCTTTTCCGTACTTTTCAGTTCCTATAATTCAACGGGCTCTTTCATCTTTCGCTCGGTTGGTTTAGTAAGACACACACACATGTTGTTACAAATTAATATCCGTTAGATTTTTATTGGGTTACAAGTGAAAGGAAGTTCTCTTATAATGATTTCTTATTTACAAAACTTTCAACAATGTTTTTTACTACAAAAAATAAAGAATCGAACATGTAATTATCGTTAGCTCGCATTTTGTTGTGAGATGAAAGGGAAGACGGGAAAAAAACAGATGAAGTGTGAGAAATGCTACTCCCTGTTTTTTTGTTAAAAAAAATCATATTCATATAAGAAATATAATAATTATCGTTCAACAATATATTGAGACCTTGTGAGCTATTTCTTTGGCTTCCCACCACATCCGCCAGGTTAATACAATCGATTGTTTCTTTTCTGTTTTTTCTCTTGCACTTGATTCATACCATTGATATGCTGTTTTGCTTGCTCTTTCTATGACATTAGTTTCAGGTTGTTGAACGTTGGAACTATAAATTGCTATCACATGGGTGGAACAATTGTTTTAACGCTCATAGAAGCTTTATTGATCCTATTAGCTTTATTGATCCTATTAGCTTTATTAATTTCCAAAGCTATCAGATTCATCTCTCCTTCACTTTATGGTGACCAACTTGTTGCTGTTGATGATGGGTAATTATCTTCTTCTGAATAACCTCTCACTCTTTATTTTCTTGTTTGATTTGGTCCTATATGTAACCCAAAGTTTGTTGACGGTTTGTTTCTATTTGTAGCACTAAAGATGATGTGATTTTAACTCAAACGGCTTCTCCTCCATCTTCGCATATTGTTGTTTCTCTTCCTGCTACAAAGTATGATGTGTTCCTTAGCTTCAGAGGGGAAGACACCCGCCACACTTTTGCAAGTTATCTTTACAAAGGACTTTGTAATGCAGGCATTCACACTTTTATGGATTATGAACTCCGTAAAGGAGAACATATCTCAGAAGTTCTTTTGAGGACAATAGAGGAATCTGAAATATCAATAATTATTTTCTCTGAGAATTATGCGTCTTCAACATGGTGTATGGATGAACTTGTTCACATATTGGAATGCAAAGAAAAATTTGGAAGGGTTGTCATACCTATTTTCTATAATGTAGATCCTTCAAACATACGGAAACAAAATGGGAGGTTTGGAAATGGATTTGATGAGTTGAACCAAAGATTTAAAGACAACCCAAAAAAATTGGAAAGGTGGATAAATGCTTTAATCCAATCTACAAGTTTCGCGGGATGGGATTTCAATTTTACCAGGTAGCTTCAAAAATATTTCCTTTGTTGTTGGTTTTAGAGATTTATTTAATTAATCTTTAGGACTCTTAACAAATTGTTGTAGTCGTTTTTTTATTTTATTTATTTTCTACATATTAAATACGCCTTTTCTTTTGTTTGACATTTATGCTAGACCTGAATTCAAACTTGTTGAAGAGATTGTCAATGACACTTTGAGCAAGTTGAACAATAGACCGTCACCTCATCTTGAAGGACTCGTTGGAATTGCTCATCATATTGAAAATGTTGGTAAGCTTTTAAGCGAGTCTCACATTGTGGGAATTTGGGGTATGGGTGGTGCTGGTAAGACCACACTTGCTAAAGCTATATTTCAAATGTTGAGAGATCAATTTGATGCTTTCTCCTTTGTTGAAAATGTCAAAGAGCAATTAGCAAGAATTAGTTTGGATGAATTTCAGCAAAACTGCCTCAAAGAATTATTAAAAGATAAGGATATCAGCATCTATGACATAAAATCAACTTTTGTGAAAAATAGGCTTGGTCGTAAAAAAATCCTTCTCATCCTTGATGATGTGGACAATTCAAAAATAGCTGCAGATTTAACTGAAGTGCTTAATTGGTTTGGGGAAGGAAGTAGAATTATTATTACATCAAGAGATATGCAAGTGCTTCAGAATGCATCCGTACTTTCAACATATCATGTTCTGGATTTGGATTTCCACGATGCCATTCATCTCTTTAGTTTGAAAGCATTCAAGCAACATGAGCCATCTAAAGGTTACATGGAGTTATCAAAATCAGTAGTGCAATATTGCCAAGGAAATCCATTAGCCTTGATAGTGTTGGGTTGCTTTTTTTGTGGCAGAGAAAAAGAAGATTGGGGAAGTGCTTTAGAAAAACTAAACCAAGATTCACCCAAGGACAATGTTGATGTTTTGAAGTTGAGTTTTGATGGACTTGATGAGATTCAACAGGATGTGTTTCTTGAGCTAGCATTCTTAATCAATGAAAGAGTTGATATTTCTTTTAATCTTATAAGACAATTATATGACTCTTCTGTGCTTACTGAGATAAGCGTTTTTAGAGAGAAATCCCTCATTTCATTTAATGATCGTTGTTCTGTTGTGATGCACGATCTTGTGAAGAAAATGGGCCTTAAAATTGCTAGGAACCAGTTATCTGATGCTAAAACCCCAATTCGACTATGGCGGCACGAGGACATTACTAATTTTTTCAATCGTGGCAAGGTAATGATTTATTCTATTTATTATTATTATTGTTATTATAGTAATTGTTGTTGTTGTTGTTGTTGTTATTATTATTATTATTATTATTATTATCATCATCTTCATTGTCAGATTCCTTGTGATATTTTGTTTGTCTACTTTTTTTTTATTCATTAAAATCTTTGGTTGTAAGTGTCAACATTTATCTTGAAGTTTCTCTGTTTTATTTTCTTTAATTGGATATTCCTATAAGAGATCCTTTCTCAATTTAAATGACTAAAATTGGATTGATGAGTAATTTATTCATCCACCTAAACATTGAATATAAATTAATGAGGACTATTGTGATATGTGTTATTCTAGAAGATAAAATCAGTCTACAACTATTGTTCATTAAGTGATAAATAAAATGATTCACAAGATTGATTTTTCTCTTACTAGTTGGTGTAGTGTAAAGGAGTATATGCATACGCTCGCATGAGCTTGCTCTTATAATAGTAAAGAACTTAATGTTATTAGAGGAACAAATCTTATGAAAGTCGAAAACAAATAAAATATATGGAGAGGGAAGGAGGCACCGTCTTCCGCTTATATAGTGCATGAGATTCATAGGGATACTTGTTTTTCGATGTATTATTATAATATGCCTTGTCGTTAGTCTTTGGTTATGCTTTTTTCTATAAATAAAGATTGAAAATTATGTATGCCAAGTGTTTTAGATGAATATCTGCACATGCAATAGCATGTAGGTATACGTATGAGTGTGTCTGCAAGTTGACGAGTTTTTAGAAATTCATTTATTATTTGGGAAACATGAATTGTAGAATTTTGTTAATAAAATGCACAATGTCATTACTAAATTGGGTATTTTTAATAGCATATGTATTTAATTGTTATACAGTATATTTCTGGTAACTTTTTAGGTAATGATAATCATGTTTCCCTTGATTTTCTATTATTAGGGGATTGAGGCAATTTGATGCTTGTCATTGGACGTGAGCATGATGAAAAGTATTACGTTGAGGGCTAGTATTTTTCAAAAGATACGTAATCTAATATTTCTTAAAATTTACAAGTCTAATTGGAGAAAGCCTCGATGTTAAATATTTGTGGAGTTTTGGATTATCTTTCAGAAGAACTGAGGTTTTTGAGTTGGGAAGAATGTCCACTACCATATGTGCCATTACATTTCTGTGCGGAGAATCTTATTACACTTCACATGCGTAATAGTAATATCCGACAATTTTAGAATGGAAATCAGGTATGTACCATAATTCATATGTCATAGTTTTTTTAATGGAGTGATTCAAAGATCTCATATATATATATATATATATATATATATAGATATGAAACATTGACCGAATGATGCTCAATGCAAATGTTTGCTTTACTACCTTTAAATTGAGGGTTAATAGCAGCCGTATTTTTTTTTTTTTTGGTAGGAAACCCAATTCATCTTTTAAATGCATTGACTTATTTCCGTAATAAGCTCACATTTTTGTTAATTGGCATGGGAGAAATTATTGATTAAATTGTAGTTATGTGTCATTATCTAGTGTTTCCATTTCTTTTTTCAGCATTTTCGGAATTTAAAGGAAATTGATTTATCATATTCAAAGCATCTCACTGCACTACCAGATCTCTCTCAGGCCCCTAAGATTCAAAATTTGATTCTTTTTTGTTGTGTGAATTTGGCTCAAATTCATTTTTTGACTTTCCAGGGAAAACTTCATATGTTAGGCATATATGGTTGTGGGTCAATGCAGATAAAGCTTGGGGGCAGTATGAAAGAGAGAAGTTCAGGGGTAGTGATTGTGTCCAGTTTTTTGGATCTTGACTTCTTGACATTCAACAAAGTGACACAGAAGGTGTTGGTATGTGGCAACATGATATGTGGTGTTAGATTCAAACATGAGGTAATGTCATTGGAAGAGATAGAAGAATTGAGAAAGTTGATGTCGTTACTTCCATTTGTGAGGAAAGGTAAATTCTCAAAGAGTCTAATTGAGTTTGGGCATGATCTCAACCAACATTATGACTATTATTCTCGTGACATTCAATTTTGGGGAGGTTGAGAAATGACGGAGGGACATCAAGTGGCGGTGATGACATTGAAGAAAGATGACGAAGATGAGCATGTGTTAATTGAAGATGTTGATATGGAGGAGAGGGGTGATAGAGGGGAAATGATGAATGAACATCAAGTGGTGACAATTTCATTAATGGAAGATGACGAAGAGGATGATGTGTTCATGGAAGATTGTTGCAGTAAGAGTGTTACATTCACAAGAGTTCCCAACAGCATCACTCGCTGGTCATTATTGACAGAACTGACATTAAAATCATTCCCACTCTCTAATGAATGTTGCAGAAGGATTAAACCTCAGTTAGATGTGACACTCTCTTTTGCATCCTCTTTACCTTTGACGTTTCTCCATATTAAATATTCCTCCATCCACCAGCATCTCCGTTGGTCTCCTCGTTCTTTTAGTCACAGCGTAGTGTGGGGTTGGGGATCCCCCAAACGCTCAATTGGGTATAGCAGCTCAATGGGCAATTTGAAAAAAAAAAATTGAGTGTTTGGTTTCCAAAGTGAGCAATTGAGCTTAATTTCATTTTAATAGCTTTTACCATAAGCTCCATTTCTCAGCTTTTACTGATTTAGCTTTTGTGGAGAGTGAGAATGGTTAAAATATTTTTTCAGTTGTGTTCAGTGTACTATTAGACTTATTGCAATTTTATCTTTAATGTACTTTTTTTGCTATAAAAATTAATTTCAACTATTATTTGGTGCTTTTAACCCTTAAAATATTTTTTCAACTGTACCCAGTGTGTTATCAGACTGATTGCAATTTTATCTTTAATGTACTTTTTCAATTCCAAAAATTATTTTAAACTTTTTTGGTGTTTTTAATCCTTTAAAATATTTTTTCACTCACTCTCTCTTACTATTATCACAAAAGTCACTTGTGTTTAACTCAATCCAAACAAGTTTTACTTTTACAAAATTCATTTATATAATCGCTGTTTTAAATATAAATCACATTACACAATCAGATTTTTACCAAAAATAAAGTTATCAAAAGCTAAATTGAGAAATTCTATTTTTCTTATCGCTGTTCCAAACACACATTTTATAGTTTCTTGTCGGGATGCTTCCTATCGGGACATTTGGGGACAAGGAATGGATTTAGAAGAGTTGCCGATGCCATTGATTTTATCAAGGAGGCGATCATATAGTTAGTTATATTGATGAGTAATTGTAGGCATATTATGATATTATTCACATCAGAATTAGAGTAGCCAACAGTGACTGGCAGGATACCGCGGCCTATCATATTCAGTTATTCATTATTCAATTATATTCAATACAACCCGTTTTTTTAAATATTTTTCTATAAATTAAATATTGTCAATCTTATACACACACACATATATGTATGTATATATTAAAAAAAATTACAATATTTACTGTTTGTATATTAATTTTTGCTTTCCCCTAATTTGATTTTAATAGTTATTTATAATTACACACACACATATCTTGTGTGCGAATGTTATGAATGAAACAATTTAATTTCACATACAATAAAATTAAAAAAAAAATAACATTCAAAAAATGAATTGCACTCGGCCGTTCTATTTCTTTTCGCCCAAAAATAAATATTTGAAGTTGTTTGGTGTTAGCAGAAGTAGACTAAAATATAGACATGGATTATAGTTCAGTTTTTTGGTTTATAATTAGCGCGTATATCTATCTCACGTAACAAAATTTTAAAAAATTGCGTTGGTACATTATAAATAATATCATGATTTTATAAATGAGATATAGATTAAAAAGGCATATTTTCTTTAGCAAAAAAAAAAGGCATATTTTCTTAACCAAACAGGCTCTAGTTCGATACATAATTTCGTTTCAAATATATCAGATCGTCATCAATTTGCGCCAAAAGGCACCCAACACATGAAAATCAAATGTTTTCTTATAATATTTCCCGAGCTGTATCAATTTTAATTAAAAAAAATTAAACTTCAAAATAAATCTTATGTTAAGGAGGAGAGTATTAATGGAGGCTCTATTTATGTTTTTCTCTCCAAAGCCGGTCATGCAGGACAAATGAAATGAAACGATACAACAATATACAAAACAACAACAAAGTAATAATAACCTCTGAAGTTAGTAACGACTTGATCTGTTGACCATAAAGACATGTTTGATAATGAATATAAAAAACTTCATTTTATGTCAGATCGATTATCTTAGATTTTATTATTCTCTCTAGCTATTTCTTTAATTTCTTGTGATTTTGATGCTTAATCAAGACATCACACTTTAATTCTTTATGGCTTTATGCTTTAACTTCTGAAAAGTAAAGTCCCACAACCTTCAAACATATGAGTGGACTTCATTTGTTTTATTCAAACTTTTTTTAATGAAGTAAACAATTGATTTATTTATTTATTTTATTAAAAACCCAAAGTGTTTGTTCTTTCATTCATCTTAATTAATCACTCTCCATGTCGTTGTTATGCGTAAAAAAGCAATCAATTTAAACCAACATGGCGTATTCTCTTTTTTTATAACTTAGCTGCAGTGTTACTGATTGGGTCTCTTCATTCTAATGATGACTCCTTCTTATGTGTTACGTATTGAGACTGGAATAAAAACAATTTATTAAATTCCATTTCTTTACATTTTAAGAAGATTTTAATTAATTTTTTTCATTTGTACTCGTATTTTCTCTCTATTGATAGTGGCAAAATTATATGTATTTATCACTAATGACAAAGTAATAGTTCATTTTTTTTATTATATTCTTCATACTCTTAATTTTTTTATTTCCTTGTCATGTATCTGCCTAAAAGTATGTGTTTATTCATTAAAATCTTCAGCAAGTATCGATGTTTATCTTGAAGTTCTTCAGTTTAATTTGTTTCTATGTTTTAAATTTTTTTAATTAGACTTCACATCAAAAAATTCTTTTTAAGAAAATGATTAAAATTGTTTGGGCCATGCATTTGTGTTCGGTGTGATTTTTTAATCCTCGAAATAAACTTTAAAGTATTTGAAAATATGGTCCGAGTAACACTAATAGTATATTAACTTGAGTTGCCACTTACATTAATTTTATTTATGGGTTGTTCACATTTTATTTTAGTTATACTCATGAGTTGTGGGAATTTTATCTTATTATTTAAATTGCTCATTCTTTTTTTTTTGGCCAAAAATTACTCATTCTTATGTTTATCAAATATGACTTGTACAATTTACAGAGGCAATTCATAATGTTTCTATTGCGCTTTACTGTTCTTTCGCGTCTACAACTTGTATTTATAGAGTACTAGACAAATAATCTTTCATTAATATATTTAGACTCTTTTACTGTACGTTTCTCTATATATGTGTATAGCTGGTTTCTTTCTCTTGCCAACCTATGTAGGTCTAAGTGTTGAAGTAATAATATATAAATCATTATTAAAAGATGTGCTCACATTTATTATCTAATAACGTCTCGAATAAAATTATTTCAAATAAAACAAAATTCATGTCCATTAAATTAGGTAAGATGCTACCTCATTGCCCAGTGGACTGACAAATAAGTTTAAATTTAAATCTATAGGCTAAAGTTTGACAACAACCAAAACTAGCTTCATTTTTAACTTTTAAAAACCGACAAAATTAAAGGCTTGTTTGTTTTTCCTATCATAAATACAATATTTTCTGTTTTTTTAGAATAAAAAAGAACGGAAAATTGCACCTAAATCCTAGGGAAGACAAAATAAGAATAAAAGGTTCTTTGAAATATATAATTTACAATAAAGTCCTATAAGATATTTAGATAATATATTCTAATTATGAAAGGACCTTAATACCCTTAATAAGGAAATGAGATGTCAAAATGGTTCTTGGTGGTACAATACCGAAACAGAGCCAAAGGCAAGGACCTTGTTGCATGAAAAGTTGCCTTGATCGAACTCACGAATCAAGAGGCAAAAGTAAGATTCTTTCACCATCAAGCTATGAGTTCGACAGGCAGCACCAGTGTTGTGTCGTACTGTCGTGTGTGCGACTAATTGTTAGTTTGTCCGTACCATCGAAATCATATCGACATTTTCAACAAAAAAAAAACACCATATCGACATCCGGCACCACACGAACTCCTCACTCAACTCATCATATTTGCACTGGAAGGAGTATTTGGTGACTCTTAATTGATCTAAATATGAGTTTCTTGAAAAGCATTTGGATCAAAGATATCATCATCTTTTTGAGGAAATGACTAAAAATTAAGACCCTCAACTCCAATCCTAAAACTTCCAGTTCTATCCTTAGTTTGAGGATGAACCTTATTTGTAATACCCCGAAATTTGGGATTGGAGGCTTGGGAATAAGCCTAAATTAAGTAGACTGCTAAGCCCCAATTTAATAGATGTCCCAAATTTATCCCCTAATGATTCTAATATCTTTGGGGTATTAAGAAAGTAAAATGATGAATTTTGGAGAAAGTAATTATGTTTTGGTGAAATCGCCTATGAGGTAGTAAGCTTGTCATGTTCATTTAAATGAATAAATGATGATAAAAAATTATGAAATTTTACAGGATGAAAGTAGACATCCTAAGCTTTAATTTGATAGGTCATATGATTCAATTAGAGCTATACACAAAAATATATGAATTTTTGAAGTCAGCACAGATAAACTGTGAAATTTCTGGAACAATATGCAAAGATTGAAATTCTGGGAATTTTGTGATTTCATAAAGCAAAAGTCTATATTTTTCCTTGAAACTAGACTCAATAAGGGTTCTATAGGCTTTGGAATCACTCCAATTCTATTTTTCTAGAATTAGTTATGATTTTTCAAAGTTTGGGCAGAAATCTGCCAGAATTTTGCAAAAATCCGAAAATTGGGAAAATTAATTAATTAAATTAGATATATCATTATAATCATCCTCCTCCTTCTTCAGCTCATTTCTGACGTGAACTTGCTGAACATAGAGAGAGGAAGTGTGAAATTTTAGAGAGAGAAAAGGGGAGGAAAAAGCTTACAAAGGTAAGTGATTTCTTCGGTAAATCGGTTCCTAATGCGTATAACTCCACACCTAAGCTATTCTTCTATGTGATTCAAGGGTTGGAAGCTCAAATTTGGTGTTCAAGAGAGCTAGGGTTTCAGCCATAAGAAGAAAAGCTAGTGGGAGCTTGAGGTAACTTCCAAACCTTCGTATATTGACTATTCTAGCTGTTGTGGGCAATTTAATCGGTGAAATTTCGCCGGATTGCCATTGGTTTTAATTTTTGGAAATGGGTTTCCCTAGGGGTTATGCTGCCCAAATTGATACTAAATGGTAGTTGTAACCTAATGGAATAGTCAATAAAGTGGTTAGGAGTAGAAAGGAACGTGTTTACGGAGCCGAAACCGAAAAACCCCGATTTTCCCTGGAAAACCCATATATTTCGGTCAGGGGTCTAAATGGGTCTTAGAGTTGGATTTTCAATGATTTGATGGTTCCATTGGATTCATGAGGGAAAATTAGGTGGGGTTACAGTTGGGCACTTTTTCGGAAAAGGCCGAAAAAGCATAATTACGGAAACGCCCCTAAAACCCTAAAAGTAGGGCTGCCAAGGGCAATTTCATAATTTTACATTGAATTTGATAATTTCAAGTTTGGAAATGGATTCCTTGGGCGAAAATATGTCAAGATAGCCCAGGTTAGAATTTCGAGAAAAGTACAGCCGGACCGGGTATGATGGGGGCGGGTCCCCGGGGGTATTATAGTAATTTTTCAAGATAGACTCATATAACCCCCAAAAACACTATGGAAGTGTCTAAATAGTACATTTGACATTGTAGGATCGAATATGGAGCCCCGAGCTGTTTGCACGTAGATCGAGGCACGCGTTTCGAGGCGGAAACGGGTTAAGGTAGGGGACTTACCTTTCTTGCATGTATTTGATATATTTGCTTGTGTAGTGATGTATGTGATTGCTTTACTTGATTGTGTAGAGCATATTTGAATAAATGAAGCTCTGTTTCTGTTTTTGCTGTGGCCATAGTCTTGTTGTATGAAACATTGAGCATGCAGAAATGTCATTATAGGGCATACATCTAGATAAAGCTAACATGTCATACACATAGCACCAATCATGCATGCATTATGATATCTATTTCCTACTGAGATTCTCTCGAATCTCACCCTCCCCTACCAACAATTTAGACAGGAGACGACAGAAGATATGCAAACAACAATGCAGAGTACCGTATGAGGGGATTACAGTAGTGGAACGAAGACGGGAAAAAGTCTCCGTTTCACTGGGATGAGTTTAGACACCCTAGTAGTCTTGTGCGGCTACACTAATTGTAATTATCAGGTACGAATCCCTTAGGGGAATTTCTATAATCATGCACATATTATCAGTATAGTTATGCTATTCCTGTGTTGCCTACCGAACCGCATATCATTTTCCGCTAATACTCTGGTAAATGTGAAATTAAGATATGGGCGTGACATTATTGCCTTGTTTTTCAAAGGCATCTTTATAAAACAATGTGTAATAAATCAAATTATAAAAATTAGTAACATATAATATAAATAAAAAAAGTAACATGCCTAATTCTAAAATTTAAAATATCTAACCTTCATCATTGATGGTAATTTTTGATATTGGTAGTGTGGTATCATCATAAATGATATGTTCCTCTATCTCTTCAGCGAAAAGTGTTGAAAGTAGAAGATAATCAACTTCTTCCATCATCAATACTTTCATAATCAATGGGATTAAAGTCTTTTTTCCTGCTTGCCTACCTTCGCTAGAGTAATGTCATAACTGCTTTCTATGTTGTTTATAAGATATAAATGGTTTTCTATGGTTGTCATTATCTTCTCCTGTGTTTCACTTGGGTCTCTTTATACTTTTCTTCTGGGATCACCTTACCTCTGTAGAACTGAGCAATGTAGTTCTATATCTAACATTATTTTCTCTTTAACACAATAAACTGAATACAAAGTAATCGAATGCTATATGTTTCTGTTTATGTGAGTATTCTTTTGTTGTTTAAACTTATGAAACCAGATTTTATTCTGGTCAATACTTATGAAACCAGGGTTTGTTTATCCTACGGGCGAGACTAATTCACTTCCTTTATATTTAAGTGCAAAAAGCTCACCAGCCAAAAAATTGCATGGAATGTGTGCGTTATACTAGAACTTTTAAGTGTTTGATGGTTTGCATTAATATATTTTAGATACATCTTTCGTTTTTGTCTGTGTTTGATATTGGTATTTGGCTCATTTAATTATGTTTTGGTGTATCCTTTGACAGCTTTCAAAACCCAATTCTTACACAATGCCATTTGCATGAATTAAAGTGACATGATGGCTTTAATCCATCGGCAATTCCTCAATATCAGATGCAATCAACACTTGTTCCGAAAGGGGTGCTTTCAACTATTGAAAAGCTCAGTCGAGACTTCTTTTGGAACCATCATGAGGACTCCAAAAAATTGCATTTGCTTTCTTGGGACGTTCTGAAACAGAGAAAGTGTGAAGGCGGTTTGGGGATAAAAGACTTACATTGTCAAAATAAAGCTTTTCTCATGAAGTTGTGCTGGTGTCTTATCAAAAAACCGGATGCCTTCTGGGTGAAATGTCTACATGCAAAATACTCATGTGGTTCGATCACCGACCCCCTTGTCCTGAGGAGACGAGATCAATCGGCTGTTTGGAGTGGAATTGTGGCTGTCTGGGATGATTTTAAAAGAGGCCTTGGCAAATGTCTGAGAAGCGGTAAGAATACGTTAGCCTGGAAGGAGTGCTGGTCTCCTGTGGACAATCCGCTAGATCTCCACATTGATAATAACATGCACTTAGTTGATATGAATGCCACTGTGCGCTCTTTCGTAACTCAATCTGGTCACTGGGATAGATCAAAATGGGAATCCTACCTTCCTAAATGGGTGGTCGATAAAATAATGTTGTTGCCCCCACCTTTGGGCAATGATGATGATGTGGTTTGCTGGAGGAATGCTCCTGATGGGAACTTCAGTGTAAAGTCAGCTTATGACGCTATCTATCATCAGCAAAGTTCCAGGCACCAACCTCGCTGGCAATCTCTTTGGCACCGGGGAATTCCTGAAAGAGTCAAATTCTTTTTATGGCAAGTTTTCCATGAGAGGCTTCCTACTAATGAGTTAAGAGCAAGACACAATACGAGTGTCCTAAACACCTGTCCTTTTCAGTGTGATAGTGTGGAGAGTATCCTTCATATTCTGAGAGATTGTGAGCATGAGCAGAGAGTGTGGTCAGCTTTAACTAACCCCCTATATTATAGTATGTTTTTTTCTGGTAATTTGCAGGATTGGCTCCATTGGAATACTCACCACTCACCAGGAAACAACAAGATGGCGAGATGGTCATGGCAAAATGTCTTCAGTTCAACATGTTGGCTACTATGGAAGAACCGGTGCAGTCAAGCCTTTGAAGGGTCATCTGACAGCCCAAAGGAGATAGTTCACATATGTATATACCACATCTCCGAAGGTGTGGAGAACGGCAGGTTTCGGCATCAGATATTCCAAGTTCCAGAACGAGGTCTACTCCACTGGCTACCACCAGATCCGGGATTCTTTCGTCTAGATGTTGACGGTTCGGTAGTCAGAGAAGGCCAGGCTGCTTGTGGAGGTGTCATCCGGGATCACCATGGTAACTGGATATGTGGATTTCAACAGAAGTTAGGACATTCTTTCCCAACTGCTGCTGAAATCCATGCAATCTGTTGAGGCCTCCTATTATGTAAGCAAATGGGTCTTAAGAAAATCAAGTTGTTCACGGACTCTCTTCAGGTAGTCCACCTTCTGTCCACTTGCTGCGACTCTGATCATCCTTTGTATGATGTTATATTGGATACCAGATCTCTCGTTTATAGCGACTGGGAGGTGGAAATTTCCCATACCCATAAGGAAAGTATTTGTTGTGCAGACTATCTGGCAGGAACGACGCATAGGATTCCGCAGGATTACGAGGAATTAGGGCTTCCCCCTATCGAATGTATTCATCTTTTTGCTTTGGATTGTGGTTTGTTATCACATGATCACTCTGTAGGAACTAGTCTATAGTTCTTGCCACCTTCAAGCTTTGCTTGCCTTTGTAACCAAAAAAAAAAGTGACATGATGGCTTTGGTGATGCCTTGAATACTGGTTATCATCCTTTTCTCAAAAGGCGAGGTCCTCAAAAGGAGAGGAAAATAAACTATGCAGTTTACAATGCTGAATTTGGTCCAAGAGCAGTCAACAAGATGTCGCTAGGGGGAATTTACAACGCAAATGGTCCATGTCGTCACCCTCATCAGATTGAACATAGTTAAATGGCGCTCTATTAGTGGCAGACTCTCATTCAAACTGAATACAATTTGATTATATTTTTAGTTGATAGATGTTACTTTATTATTATGAATGAAACTCTTCCATGCACTACTTGGTTATGGTTTATTTGTTTAAAAGATCTATTGTGTGAATAAAATGAGGTTATGCTCTATTTTATCATATCATTTCTATGAATAAGACGAGGCAAATTGTAATGACTAAGCCAGATCATAAAAAAAGAGACATTGAGAAGCTCGGAATAAAAAGAGGGTCAGAGCAAGGTATCTAATGAAATAAGCCATTATTTTATTCTGGTGAATTTGTTTTAAGGATTTGAGAAGTCATTCTGATTAAAAAAAATGCCATTCTAGCCTATTTGTTTGAACTTTAGTCAAAGGTTACTATAAAAAATAGGCTTTTCTTCCTTAGTGTTCTATAGGATTTGTAGGTGGTGTTAGTGTTTCATTTCAAAGGAAATTGCCTATTAATTACTTAGAAAGTTCCTGTTTGCTTTCAAGTTATACAATTTCTACTTTTGTAAGTTTGATAATTGTTGTCAATGAAAGTGAGTGTGGGTGCAAGAGCAGAATAAAAAATGTTTTGCACTGTGAGGTATCTAGATATGTTGATGCATCATCTTATTGAGTGGTACCATTTTTAAAGTTATATTAGATGATTTAAAAAAAAAAGTCTTCTGATTTACAAGCTCGATTCTCACATGATACTATTGTTTATAATACAAAGAGATATTTAAAAATCGTGATACATCATCATACTAAATTTATCAATTTAAAAATTGTATGAAGAAAAATTTGTTGTGTAGTTATTTATGATTTAAATAATATTTTATTATATTAATCTTTTTGCATATAAAAAATAATATGACTTTCAAAGTATCAAATAAAGAAAAATGATATAAAAAAGAACAAGCTCCCGTGTAACGTATAGGTAATACATGCTCGTTGCATGAAAAATCTTGCCAATTGCAAATATCAAAGAGGTAGGAAGCAGATTCTCTCAGCATCTTTCTTCTCAGCGTCTCTCAGTATCTTAAGATCGTGGCCGTAAAAAATGATCCAAGAGTTGACAAGGAACCACATCATCTAGGCTATTAAAAACAAATATTCGTCAACATTCTGCTTCTCTCTCCTCTTCCGACTGCCTTCTGCCTTGTGTGTTGGTTATTAAATTAGGAAGTCTGTGGTCCAGTTGATTTGGCTGCTACTTTACACTGATATGGATTGATCGTTTCACTGAAAGCTGCAGTAAAATTGCAAATAAACAAAAACAAAATCCAAGAAAATTGAGAAGTGATTTTCCTTGAGCAACGACATACACACTCAATGGCTTCTTCATAAAATTCAAAGACAGAAAATACGAGTGAAGTTGCAAATAGCACCAAACCAGTGAAGAAAGCTGGTGACCCAGAAAAGAGAAGCACTTGGACAAGAAAAACAAGACTAATAAGAAGAAAAAAAAACTTAACAATTCTGATGTGAATAAATAAAGAAATCATTGTTCCATCTTCCAACACCGAGTCTATGAAAAATCCAAAGAGGAAGAGCATCAGGAAGACAAGACCGAGACCACAAATGGCATAACAATCCAACCGAACCCAAAAAGTTAAAAGAATGAAATTTGATGATTGAGACGAAGCCGAAGGGAAAGGAGACACCAAAGGCAATGTATTTCCTAAGTAGTACCTTGACCATAATTGGGGGCAAAGATCTTGACTTGCATATTTCCCAGGAAGCCATATTTGTCATCAACAAAGCCACGGTATTTTTATCTCAATATCTAATTTGTTCTATAGTGGGTAACCCCCTTTATGTTTTGTACGTAGATATCCTAAAGCTCAGTTTGGTGCTGAGACTTGATTCTTTAAGAGTG
Source organism: Inga leiocalycina (assembly GCA_963242795.1). Lineage (NCBI taxonomy): Eukaryota > Viridiplantae > Streptophyta > Magnoliopsida > Fabales > Fabaceae > Inga > Inga leiocalycina. Next base: position 85,342,870 of record OY725321.1, on the reverse strand, counting down.
AATTGTTATCCATATTATGCTTGTTAGCTCATGAGAGGGACTTGGACACCTTTGTAACCAAATTTCATTCTCGATGTATTTCTTTTTTTGGTCTACTCTCAGATTAGCTTATGTAAGTTCACTTCTTATATTCACTACATCAGAAAAGTCATTCTTAGAGATCATATATATCTCTCAGAATTTCTATTTTATCCCTCAAGAATGCTAGATGGGCCTCTGTTTCCAAGAGAAGGTGGCAGAGGCGGAAAAAGAGAGACAACCACAAAGACTTGGTCCATAGCCGAATTCAGAACAAGGCTTCCCTTGTGGCAGCAGCCCTACGAATGTCACCATAGACAATATTGGAGAATGGCCAATGTGCGGGAATTAAAAAGGAGGATGAGGAATAGCCAGGGAAGGCACAGCAGAGACAGTGGTTAAGGTTGGGAGTCGAAAAAGGGGAGAGAAGCTGAAGGCTGAAGATGATTCATTTTTAATGGGTTGATGGTTTGGCGCATTTTGAGCTTTTGGATCATCTAAACGGTCAGGAATTAGGACGCTGAGGGATGAGGAGAAAAAGGCTTCTGAGACAATCTGAACCCCAAAGAGGTATTGAAAAGAGCCTTTGAATTCCTTGAATTATTTGTTCTGAATTGCCCATATAATGTGGAGAGCTGCATTACACCTAATCCACATAAGATATACAAAGGTAATAATCCCCTTTAGTACTACCTCCGGTCCTAAATATAGGACATAGTTTATAGTGCAAATTGCATTATAAACTATGTCCTATATTTAGGATCGGAAGGAGTATTATCAAATCACCGTCCTTGTTGGGAGTCTGGAAGAGCAGATGGGGTCACCTTCCATGGTTATTATACCGAGGAACAAAATTTTTCTGCCTCTATGACTTTTTTTTTTTCCGTTAAAATAAGACACACGCACCTGAAACGAGATACATAAACTAAAATATCTTTAACAAGTGAGTTTTTGACATTTATAACTAAGCTTTTTGATTTTTAGAAGTAGCTACATATGTCTTCATTTTTTTGGGGCCATATCCGCTACGTCTCTAATTGAGTATGAACATTTTGATCTTTTTTCTTTCAAAAAAAATCACTATATAAGATTTTGGTCCTCAGTTGTCATTCCTTAAATACGGGATTTTTATAAAGAAGCGTGACAATTAATTAAGAATCTTGCAAGAAAGCTAATATAAATGTTTCAAAAATAGTCTTTTATGCTACATCCATTTTGGTTCTTATTTCAAAAATAGTCTTTACATGAACGTTTGAGATTAAATTTTACTAAATTAAATTCAATTATTTACATTTTTATTCAACATTTTAATATCAATTTACTAATTAAATCTTAATTACCACCTCTGCTCCTTTATATAAGACCTAGATCTCTTTTAAAGAGATAAAAAAAGTTAAATAAATTACTTTAAAGTATTTATATTTATTGTTTTTCTTCATACTAATTTGCTTGATTTACAAATTGATATATAATATAATAATATGCAATATATAAACAATAAAACCTTATTCTAGTAGGTGGGGTCGATTATATAAATCAAACAAAGTCATTGAATTCGGTCAAAAACTAAATCTTAAAATAAATTGTTAACTAAGAGAATATATGCTATAATTAAATAATTTATTTAGGTTTATTAACCTCTTCAATATGATCTTATATCAAGGATGGTAGAAGTATTCAAGGATCTGTTTGCTTTGACGGGAGGGGAGGGATTTTGCTCTCTTCCCCTTATTTGGCAAAATAAAAATTTAAGGAAGGAAAGGAAATTGTTTTGAAATTTCCTCTCTCCTCCCCTTATAACCCTCCCCTCCAAAATGGGGGATTTGAGGGGAGGGATGATATTTTGGCATGGTGTGATTATTATGTCAATGAAAATTTTTAATATTCCTATTATACCTTTCTGATTTTCTTCTTCATCTGGATCCTCACTCTAATATTTTAGCATGATGTGACTATTATGCTAATGAAAGCTATAATTGTTCAATTTGATAATTATAAAATTATAAGTTTATATAATTATTAAACATTCCACAAAATTCATAAAATGACTTAACTAAAATAAGGATAAAGTTGTCCATATGAAAATATTTTATCTCCTTTTCCTTTATCAATCAAACAAAGTAACATTAAAATCCCTTCCCTTCCCTATTCTCCCATCAATCCAAACGAGGCAGTGAAAGAATCCCTTAACGAGAGAGCATCATCCCTATAATTTCCATTAAAACAAGGGACGATTCTATTTCTGAGCTTGCTGGCTTTGTTGTCATATATCCACGTGTGTTTTTATTTTCTTCTCATCTCTCTGCTTCTTTATAAGGTTGTTGTGAGGCTAAAAAATAGAATGCTTTGGCATACCCACCCACCAAAATGGTGATATGTATCCGGTGCCTCAATGCATTGCAAGTGTCGATAGTTTAATAAGACACTTGTGTTCTGAGCTGGAACTATTGGCATTCAATATATAGTGCTTGTTTGGAATAGCTTATTTTTAGGCAATAAGTGCTTATAAATCGTGATTCACGGTATACGAGGTAAATATGTGAGAGGAGTTTTATCTCGGCTTGCGTAATAAGGACTTATTGTTCAAATATAAGCCCAACCAAACACACACATAAATTGATGAATGTGACCAAAGAGTTACGATTCTCATTCGATTCAGCACGTTATTGAATGTTGATACTTAGATTCATGAAGATATGGCACTTTCTTTTTATAAAGAAAATTTTATATAAGTTGAATCTCATAGATATACTAAGATTATGGCATAAAAATATACATTGATAAAATCCTTTGATTTTACAGGGTTGTCGGTGCATGCACATACTTTGCTGAGTTTATGAATTGTCCATAAATTGTGTCTGTATCAGCTATTAACATTCAATTTGACCCACCTTAAAGTAGTTCTCCTCCAAATTACTTGTCTGTCTTCATTTTTCAATTGAGAAATTAAGAGTAGCTTTGTTATCATGTGAATAACTTTTCCAATGTTCATTTGAAGCTCACACTTCTTCACAAAAGTTTATTCAAATAATCTTTTTCTTATAGGAAAAGATAGCTAATACATCAACAACTATGCGAGATGTGGGAATGCAGCATTTTAGGGGCCAGGGGCGCCAATCTTAATGGTTCCTACCATGCCTCGATCCAGAGTAGTCTGAGACTGTTGATATTCCTGAAAGATGGCTTGTCCCAAGATACCGGATGCTTACGCCAAAAAAAAAAAAAAACAAAGAAAGAATATGTGTTGGTATTATAACAAGGAAGCTCTAGAAATTTCAGATACTAAATAGTCTACAAATGATAAGGGCACTTTCTTCGTTTCCTTTTAGGAGAAATTAAAATGAGGTTCTAATAAAATAATATAATTATCAAAAAATCTTATAACAAATATTATTAACCCTGTTGTTATTTTTTGCATCAGAACTTGTCATTGGAAATTAGTCAATCTAACATGTTACCAAACCTTTTGATAATTACATTTTTTCCTTGGGACCTCATAATGATTTTCCCTTCTTTTTCAACTAGCTTCAACTTTCCAGTGCGCAATACGGGGAAATATTATAATCAATGTTGACAACCTCCGAACTCTTCTTAACACATGAGTAGCGTATCATGTCCAAAATAACATCCAAAATGTGCAAAAATATAAGGATATACTATTGATCAAGTAACATTAACAAGCTACCATCGTATCAATTCAACCTTGCAGCCATTTAAATTTGTAAAACATTTAAAATCATTTTGTTGAAAGTTTGAGTGAAGAATAAAGCAATACTATCAAGTAGTGTAGTGGTGTCTGTATGTGGGCCTTTCTAATTCTTTTCTTTTGCTCTTTTTCCAAAAGCCATGTGGGAGTGCATGACAAAGTAAACAACATGCATAGCAACGCGGCAATGTACACACGGTGATCGTAAGAAAATATTTTGACTTGAACTTTTTAAAAAATTAATGGAGAATTTTTCTCCAATTTCTCCTTTTCCCACTAGAATTTGATAAATGGTCTCATAAATTACTTATGTTTGTTTCATTACCTAAAATGTAATTGAAATATTTAGATTTTTCTTACAAATTTAAAAACTTACAAACTTATATTAAGATGTATGAAAATGTTAATAAGGATATGACATATCAGGGAGTACATAAGAGAAGTGTTACTTTGCCTAATTTCATGAAAGTGAAAGTTGATGGAAAACATAAAAAAAATTATCAATTGCCTTATAACCTAATGCTATAGGTACTCTTTTGTAAGTTGAAGGTTATGGGTTCCATTCCATTTATAATGTACCACTCTGATCCTATTTATAAGTCCCTTTGAACTAAATCTCACATATCAAAGGGGAGACAATTAACTCAATGATTATGGAATAAATTTCTAACTATACCCTCGTTTATGAATGAGTGTTTTTCAACATTTTCTTTTCTATTTATCTTTAAATTATTTTTTTATTGGTACAATATATAGAGGTAAAATTATTACAATCTTATTTACTATACTGAAATTGTATTTATAAATATGACTAAATTTTTTAATAAAAAAAACTTATTAATAGGACCAGAATGATATATAGTTGTTACATGCTCTTTTTAACTTTAAAAAAAGGAAAGAAAAGAAAGAAAACATCCCAGAAATTCAGGATACACAAATTAAGTGGGCCCGCAGAGTGTAACTTTTTCCAAAGGCATAAATGCAGAGAAGCAACACTGCAATTCACAAAAGTCTCCAATCGTGGACGACTTGACTGACTTGGTGCATGTTTGGGATCACGGCAGCTTAAAAAATAAGCCACTTATTACGCAAGCCGAGAAAAAACTCCTCTCACGTACTTACCTCGTATACCGTGAATCACGAATTATAAGCACTTATTGCCCAAAAATAAGCTCTTCCAAACACACACTTGATGAATAAAAAACGCCATTCTTGAGAAAGTAAGGAGTTTCCCGGAAAGAGGAGTATGGGACTGAAACAGGAGATTATTTATTGGGTTTGTTCATCTCAGAAGAGAAAGCAAGATCTGCAAATTCTGAAGCTGCCATTTTTGAGAACTTAGCTTGTGAGAGCTGCTAACAAAAAAGAACTTATTAATAGGATCAGAATGATATATGGTTGTTACATGCTCTTTTTAACTTTTAAAGAAAGGAAAGAAAAGAAAGAAAACATCCCAAAAATTCAGGATACACAAATTAAGTGGGCCCGCAGAGTGTAACTTTTTCCAAACGCATAAATGTAGAGAAGCAACACTGCAATTCACAAAAGTCTCCAATCGTGGACGACTTGACTGACTTGATGAATAAAAAACACCATTTCTGAGAAAGTAAGGAGTTTCCCGGAAAGAGGAGTAATGTTATAGGTACTCTTTTATAAGTTGAAGATCGTGGGTTTCATTCCACTTGTTACTCTGATTCTATTTATAAGTTCTTTTGAATTAAATCTCATATATTAAAGGGAGACAGTTAACTCAATGATTATGAAATAAATTTTCAACTATGCCCTCGTTTATGAATGAATGATTGTTTTTTAATAATTTCTTTTCTATCTATTTTTAAATTATTTTTTTATTGGTAGAATATATAGGGATAAAATTATCAAAATCTTATTTACTACATTAAAATTGAATTTATGAATAGGACTAAATTTTTAATAAAAGAAAATTTATAAATAAAACCAGAATGATATATGATTGTTGCATCCTCTTTTGAACTTAAGAAAAAAGAAAGAAAAGAAAGAAAACATCCCAGACATTCAGGATACACAAATTAAGGGATTTGGCTGTGGTCCGCTGCCTAGCGGTCCGCTGCCAATCCTTTTCTCTCAAACTACACCGTTTGGGGGTAAAGGAGTGAGTTTTTTTTTTTAAAAAATAAGATATAGTATTTTAAAATATTTTTTTGGAAGTATCTAGTATCTTAAAATATTTTTTAAGTAACATATAGTATCCTAAAATAATTTTTAGTACTTTAACCCCTTAAAATATGTTTTCAGTTGTATCCAGTGTGTTAGCAGACTGATTGTAATTTAACTCTTAATATATTTTAAAGAGTTCAAAGCACCAAAAAAATATTTTAAAGGGTTAAAAACATCAAAAAAATATTTTAAAGTGATTTTTGGAACTAAAAAAATACATTAAAGGTTAAATTGCAATCAGTCTGCTAACACACTGGATATAACTTAAAACATATTTTAAGGGGTTAAAGTACTAAAAATTATTTTATGATACTATATGTTACTTAAAAAATATTTTAAGATACTAGATACTTCTAAAAAAAATATTTCAACATACTATATCTTATTTTTTTAAAAAAGAAAACTCACCCCTTTACCCTCAAACTACACTAAAACGGTGTAGTTTGAGAGAAAAGGATTGGCAGCGGATCGCAGCCAAATCCCAAATTAAGTGGGCCCGCAGAGTGTAACTTTTTCCAAAGGCATAAATGCAGAGAAGCAATACTGCAATTCACAAAAGTCTCCAATCGTGGACGACTTGACTGACTTGATGAATAAAAAACGCCATTTTTGAGAAAGTAAGGAGTTTCCCGGAAAGAGGAGTAAGAGACTGAAACAAGAGATTATTTATTGGGTTTGTTCATCTCAGAAGAGACAGCAAGATCTGCAAATTCTGAAGCTGCCATTTTTGAGAACTTTGCTTGTGAGAGCTGTTTCTTTTTCGCTTCCATACTCATCGATCCAGGCTGAAACGAGATTATTTGTTCATCTCTGAAGAGAAAGCAAGATCTGCAAATTCTGAAGCTGCCATTTTTGAAAACTTTGCTTGTGAGAGCTGTTTTTTTTTTCGCTTCCACACCCATCGATCCAGGTTATTTCTACTCTTTTGCTTGCTTTATCCCAATGGATCCATCATCCTTCTTCTGTTTTGCCTTCATTTTTCACTGAAAAATTCTGCAAAAGATTTTTTATGTTGTCTTCTAATCATTTGAAATTTTTTACACTTTTACCTCTGAAATACAAAGTCCCATAACCTTCAAACATTATGGCTGGACTTGATCTATTGATTTAAATCTTCATTTATTTTAAGAACCGTTTGGAAGAGGAGGAAGTCTCTGCAGATCCCAAAGCTGACATTTTTGCCATCTTTGTGAACTATCTTCCCTTCACATATCCAGGTTCAGCTTACTTTCTTCTCTTTTTTTTATTCCACTTGCTTCATCCCTTCTATTTACTGTTTTGCGAGATTTTCATCTGAGTTTTTAGGGTTCGTGTACAGGGAAAAATCCTGCAACTATCTGGGGTAGCTAAATTTCTCTGTTTTCACCCCTTTTTTCTTTGACTCAAATCAATCAATTGTCAAGCTTTTAATTATTAGCTTCATAAAACTTTTCAGTCCTTTGTGGCTTTTATGGATAATCAACAATTATTCAAATATATTGTTAAATGCACCTGTCACTTTGACAAGTTGAACCCATTTGACAATTTCGTGTTGATGGAGTGTTTAATTAGTTATGCATAAATAAATACGGTACAGTTTCTGTGAGATAAAGTCTATTTAGTTTTCATTTTAATTAGGTTATTTTTTTAGTAGAATTTTTTTTGTTATTTATTAGTCATGCTATTCAAATTCTTTATTAAATTAGTTTATCAATACTAAAAGATACAAGTTATTGTAAAAAAATTGTTAGTCATACAATCCTTTTCCTTCTTTGTCTATTAAGTTGGTTTTAAGAACAATTTTTTCATATATGATTTCAGACTCTCTTTGTTCTAAAATATGATTACTTAGAATAATCAATTATGCAGTTTTTTTCACTTAACAAAATTTATTCATAAAATTAATTTCAGAAAACTGCTCTAAGACATAAAAACTAAAACAGAATCAAAGAATGCCTATATTTAATTTGAGGGGTTTGACATCCTTTTCCGTACTTTTAAGTTCCTATAATTCAACGGGCTCTTTCATCTTTCGCTCGGTTGGTTTAGTAAGACACACACGTTGTTACAAATTAATATCCGTTAGATTTTTATTGGGTTACAAGTGAAAGGAAGTTCTCTTATAATGATTTCTTATTTACAAAACTTTCAACAATGTTTTTTACTACAAAAAATAAAGAATCGAACATGTAATTATCGTTAGCTCGCATTTTGTTGTGAGATGAAAGGGAAGACAGGGGAAAAAAACAGATGAAGTGTGAGAAATGCTACTCCCTGTTTTTTTGTTAAAAAGTTCATATTCATATAAGAAATATAATAATTATCCTTCAACAATATATTGAGACCTTGTGAGCTATTTCTTTGGCTTCCCACCACATCCGCCAGGTTAATACAATCGATTGATTCTTTTCTTTTTTTGTCCTCTTCCACCTGATTCATACCATTGATATGCTGTTTTGCTTGCTCTTTCTATCGCAGGTTGGTGAACGTCAGAACTATAAATTGCGATCACATGGGTGGAACAATTGTTTTAACGCTCATAGAAGCTTTAATGATCCTATTAGCTTTATTAATTTCCAAAGCTATCAGATTCATCTCTCCTTCACTTTATGATGACCAACTTGTTGCTGTTGACTATAGGTAATTATCTTCTTCTGTATAACCTCTCACTCTTTATTTTCTTGTTTGATTTGCTCCTATATATAACCCAAAGTTTGTTGACGGTTTGTTTCTATTTGTAGCACTAAAGATGATGTGATTTTAACTCAAACGGCTTCTCCTCCATCTTCGCATATTGTTGTTTCTCTTCCTGCTACAAAGTATGATGTGTTCCTTAGCTTCAGAGGGGAAGACACCCGCCACACTTTTGCAAGTCATCTTTACAAAGGGCTTTGTAATGCAGGCATTCACACTTTTATGGATTATGAACTCCGCAAAGGAGAACATATCTCAAAAGTTCTTTTGAGGACAATAGAGGAGTCCGAAATATCAATAATTATTTTCTCTAAGAAATATGCTTCTTCAACATGGTGCATGGATGAACTTGTTCACGTGTTGGAATGCAAAAAAAAATTTGGAAGGGTTGTCATACCTATTTTCTATAATGTAGATCCTTCAAACATACGGAAACAAAATGGGATGTTTGGAAATGGATTTGATGAGTTGAAGCAAAGATTTAAAGACAACCCAAAAAAATTGCAAAGGTGGAGAAATGCTTTAATCCAATCTACAAGTTTCTCGGGATGGGATTCCTATTGTACCAGGTAGCTTCAAAAGTATTCCCTTTGTTGTTGGTTTCAGGGATTTATTTAATTAATCTTTAGGACTCTAACAAATTGTTGTAGTTGTTTTTTTTATTTATTTTCTACATATTAAATATGCCTTTTCTTTTGTTGGACATTTATGCTAGACCTGAATCCAAACTTGTTGAAGAGATTGTCAAAGACACTTTGAGCAAGCTGAACAATAAACCGTCACCTCATCTTGAAGGACTCGTTGGCATTGCTCATCATATTGAAAATGTTGGTAAGCTTTTAAGTGAGGCTCGCATTGTGGGAATTTGGGGTATGGGTGGTGCTGGTAAGACCACACTTGCTAAAGCTATATTTCAAATGTTGAGAGATCAATTTGATGCTTTCTCCTTTGTTGAAAATGTCAAAGAGCAATTAGCAAGAATTACCTTGGATGAATTTCAGCAAAACTGCCTCAAAGAATTATTAAAAGATAAGGACATCAGCATCTATGACATAAAATCAACTTTTGTGAAAAATAGGCTTGGTCGTAAAAAAATCCTTCTCATCCTTGATGATGTGGACAATTCAAAAATAGCTGCAGATTTAACTGAAGTGCTTAATTGGTTTGGGGAAGGAAGTAGAATTATTATTACATCAAGAGATATGCAAGTGCTTCAGAATGCATATGTAGTTTCAACATATCATGTTCCGGATTTGGATTTCCACGATGCTATTCATCTCTTTAGTTTGAAAGCATTCAAGCAACATGAGCCATCTGGAGGTTACATGGGGTTATCAACATTAGTAGTGCAATATTGCCAAGGAAATCCATTAGCCTTGATAGTGTTGGGTCTCTTTCTTCGTGGCAGAGAAAAAGAATATTGGGGAAGTTGTTTAGAAAAACTAAACCAAGATCCACCCAAGGACATTATTGATGTTTTGAAGTTGAGTTTTGATGGACTTGATGAAAAACAACAAGATATGTTTCTTGACCTAGCATTCTTAATCAATGAAAGAGTTGTTATTTCTTTGAACCTTATAAAACAATTATATGACTCTTATGCGCTTATTGACATAAGCGTTCTTAGGGAGAAATCCCTCATTTCATTTAATTATTGTTGTTCTATTGTGATGCATGATCTTGTGAAGAAAATGGGCCTTAAAATTGCTAGGAATCAGTTATCTGATGGTAAACCCCCAATTCGACTATGGCGGCACGAGGACATTACTAATTTTTTCAATCGTGGCAAGGTAATGATTTATTCTATTTATTATTATTATTATTATTATTATTATTGTAATTGTAATTGTTGTTATTATTATTATTATTATTATTATTATTATCTTCATTGTCAGATTCCTTGTGATATTTTGTTTGTCTACTTTTTTTTTATTCGTTAAAATCTTTGGTTGTAAGTGTCAACATTTATCTTGAAGTTTCTCTGTTTTATTTTCTTTAATTGGATATTCCTATAAGAGATCCTTTCTCAATTTAAATGACTAAAATTGGATTGATGTGCAATTTATTCATCCACCTAAAGATGAAATATAAATTAATGAGGACTATTGTGATATGTGTTATTCTAGAAGATAAAATCAGTCTACAACTATTGTTCATTAAGTGATAAATAAAATGATTCACAAGATTGATTTTTCTCTTACTGATTGGTGTAGTGTAAAGGAGTATATGCATATGCTCGCATGATCATGATCTTATAATAGTAAAGAACTTAATGTGATTAGAGGAACAAATCATATGAAAGTCGAAAACAAATAAAATATATGGAGAGGGAAGGAGGCACCGTCTTCCGCTTATATAGTGCATGAGATTCATAGGGATACTCCTTTTTCGATGGATTATTATAATTTGCCTTGTCGTTAATCTTTCGTTATGCTTTTTTCTTTTTCTTTAAATAAAGATTGAAAATTATGTATGCCAAGTGTTTTAAATGAATATCTGCATATGCAATGGCATGTAGGTATACCATATATGTATGAGTGTGTCTGCAAGTTGATGAGTTTTTAGAAATTCATTTATTATTAGGGAAATATGAATTGTAGAATTTTGTTAATAACACAATGTCATTATTAAATTGGATATTTTTAATGTCATATGTATTTACATGTTATACAGTATATTTTTGGTAATTTTTTAGGTAATGATAATTATGTTTCCCTTGATTTTCTATTACTAGGGGATTGAGGCAATTCGATGCTTGTCATTGGACGTGAGCATGATGAAAAGTATCACATTGAGGGCTAGTATTTTTCGGAAGATACGTAATTTGATCTTTCTTAAAATTTACAAGTCTAATTGGAGAAAGCCTTCAATGTTGAATATTTGTGGAGTTTTGAATTATCTTTCAGAAGAACTGAGGTTTTTAAGTTGGGAAGAATATCCACTACCATATGTGCCATTACATTTCTGTGCGGAGAATCTTATTACACTTAAAATGCGTAATAGTAATATCCGACAACTTTGGAATGGAAATCAGGTACGTACTATAATTCATGTCATAATTTTTTTAATGGAGTGATTCAAAGATCTCATATATATGAAACATTGACCAAATAATGCACAATGCAAATGTTTGCTTTACTACCTTTAAATTGACGGTTAATGGCAGCCGTACTCTTTTTTTTTGGCAGGAAACCCAGTTCATCTTTTAAATGCATCGATTTATTTTCATAATAAGCTCACATTTTTGTTAATTGGCATGGGAGAAATTATTGATTAAATTGTAGTTATGTGTCGTTATCTAATGTATTAAACTCTATTTCTTTTTTCAGCATTTTCCAAATTTAGAGGAAATTGATTTAACAAATTCAAAACATCTCACTACACTGCCAGATCGTTCTCACGCCCCTAAGATTCAAACGTTGATTCTTGATGGTTGTGTGAATATTCATGGAGTTTTGAATTATCTTTCAGAAGAACTGAGGTTTTTGAGTTGGAAAGAGTGTCCACTACCATATATGTCATTACATTTCTGTTCTAAGAATCTTGTTACACTTAACATGTCTAAGAGTAATATCCGACAACTTTGGAATGGAAATCAGGTATGTACCATAATTCATGTCATAATTTTTTTAATGGAGTGATTCAAAGATCTCATGTGTATATGAAACATTGACCAAATAATGCACAATGCAAATGTTTGCTTTACTACTTTTAAATTGAGGGTTAATAGTAGCTGTACTTTTTTTTTTTGGCAGGAAACCCAATTCATCTTTTAAATGCATCGACTTATTTTCATAATAATCTCACATTTTTGTTAATTGGCATGGGAGAAATTATTGATTAAATTGTAGTTATGTGTCGTTATCTAATTTATTAAACTCTATTTCTTTTTTCAGCATTTTCCAAATTTAGAGAGCATTGATTTATCAGATTCAAAAGATCTCACTGCACTGCTAGATCTCTCTCAGGTCCCTAAGACTCGATATTTGAATCTTGTTGGTTGTGTGAAGTTGGCTCAAATTCATTTTTCAACTTGCCCGTTAAAGGAAGTGAATTTATTCATGCATAGTTGTGGGCCAATGCAGATAAAGGTTGGGGGCAGTGTGAAAGAGAGAAGTTCAGGGGCAATGCTTGTGTCCAGTTATTTGGATCTTCGCAACTTGTCATTCAACAAAGTGACAGTGAAGGTGTTGGTATGTGGCAACACGATATGTGGTGTTAGATTCAAACATGAGGTAATGCCATTGGAAGAGACAGAAGAATTGAGAAAGTTGGGGTCTTTACTTCCATTTGTGAGCATAGTTAAATGCTCAGAGTGTTTAATTGAGTTTGGGCATGATCTCAACAACATTATGACTATTATGTAGATGATGTGTACTTGTTTAGTTGTCTTTTAATGGAAGACGATGAAGAGGATGATGTGTTAATGGAAGATGTTGATATGGAGGAGAGGGGTGATAGAGGGGAAATGATGAATGAACATCAAGTGGTGACGATGTCGTTACTGGAAGATGACGAAGAAGATGATGTGTTAATGGAAGATTGTTGTAGCAAGAGTGTTACATTCACAGGAATTCCCAACAGCATCACTCGTTGGTCATTATTGACGGTACTGACATTAAAATCACTCCCACTCTCTAATGAATGTTGCAGAAGGATTAAACCTCACTTAGATGTAACACTCTCTTTCCCATCCCCTTTACCTGAGATGAGTTTCAGGATTTACTACTCCACCAGCGACCAACCTCTCATATCTTGCCATACCTTTTGCCTTGGAATTTCTCCTTCTGATTATTTTCGTCGCCACTTATCGATTTCATGTTGGGCTTCTTGGGGACAAAGAAATCATTTTAAAATGTTGACGGTGGCGGTATTGAAGTTTTTTAGGCCGCGATGATATAGTTAGTTATATCGATGAGTAATTGTAGGGATATTATGATATTATTCACATGAGTAGTCAACAATGACTGGCAACTATTCATTTTCTAGAGCATGACTTGCAAGATACCGCTGGCGTATCATCTTCAATTATATTCAATACAATCCCTTTTTTCAAATATTTTTTTATAAATTAAATATTGTCAATCTTTTATATATATATATATTAAAAAAATTTACTACTTAATTACTGTTTGTATATTAATTTTCGTTTTTCCCTAATTTGATTTTAATAGTTGTTTATAATTACCAGAGATCTTGAACCCAGACCGGACCGGCTGGTATGGCCCGGAAACCGGGGAACCAGCCGGTAAACTTGTCTGGTTCCCGGTCCGGGTTGATATTTAAAAATTTTTTTTTAAAATTTCTTTAGGATTTTATGTTTATAAATCTAAAATATTCAATATCTCACCGGTTTGGTTCCGATCTAATCCACTGACATTTTACCCAGTATCCCGACCGGTTCAGTACCTAGTCCGGATTTTAATACCTTGATAATTATAGAGTCATACACACTCATCTTGTGTGCGAATGTTATGAATGAAACAATTTAATTTCACATATCATAAAATAAAAAAAATCACATTCAAAAAAAGAATTGCACTCGGTCATTCTATTTCTTTTCGACCAAAAAAAAATATTTGAAGTTGTTTGGTGTTTGCGAAAGTGGACTAAAATATAAACCCGGATTATAGTTCAGTCTTTTGGTTTATAATTAATGCGTTTTTCTATTTCATGTAACAAAATTTTAAAAAATTGCATTGGTACATTATAAATATTATATCATGATTTTATAAATGAGATATAGATTAAAAAGTCATATTTTCTTAACCAAATGGCCCTAGTTCGATTCATAATTTCGTTTCAAACATACCAGACCCTCATCGATTTCACCAATAGACACCCCACACGTCAAAAAATCAGATGTTTCATTATCAATTTTAATTAAAAAAAATTGAACTGTAAAATAAATCTTATATTAAGGAGGAGAGTATCAATGAACGCTCTATTTATGTTTTTTCCTCCAAAGCCAGTCACACGGGACAAATGAAATGAAACGATACAGTACACAAAACAACAACAAAGTAACAATAACCTGTGAAGCCAACGACAATTTGACCTGTTCATCGTAATTCGTAAAGATATGGTTGATAATGAATATAAAAAACTTCATTCTATGCCACATCGATTATCTAAGATTTCATTGTTGTCTTGAGCTATTTCTTTAATTTCTTGTGACTTTATTTATTTATTTATTTATTTATTTATTTTATTAAAAACACAAAGTGCTTGTTCTTTCATTCACCTTAGTTAATCACCCCCATGTCGTTGTTATGCGTAAAAAAGCAATCGATTTAAACCAACATGGCATATTCTCTTTTTTTATAAATTAGCTACAGTGTTACCGATTCGGTTTCTTCATTTCAATGATGACTCCTTCTTATGTGTTATGTATATAGACTGGAATAAAAACAATTTACTAAATTCCATTTCTTTATATTTTAAGAAGATTTTAATTAATTTTTATTATTTTCACTTATATTTTCTATCTATTGATAGTGGCAAAATTATATGTATTTATCACTAATGACAAAGTAATAGTTCATTTTATTTTTTTATTATATTCTTCATACTCTTAATTTTTTATTTCCTAGTCATGTATCTGCCTAAAAGTATTTGTTTATTCATTAAAATCTTCAGTAAGTATCAGTGGTTATCTTGAAGTTCTCCAATTTAATTTGTTTCTATGTTTTAAAGTTTTTTAACTAGACTTCACGTCAAAAAGTTCTTTTTAAAAAAATGATTAAAATTGTTTGGGCCATGCATTTGTGTTCGGTGTGATTTATTAATCTTCTAAATAAACTTTGAAGTATTTCAAAATATGATACGATACTAGTACAAAATATTAATTTAACTACATGATTTATCAATTACTTGAAGAACCGAAGCGGTAATGGATATGTCCTATTTTTACTTTTGTTTTAAGTTTATCTGATGCCGTAGTTTACATTATGGCATCAATTGTATGAGCACCCAATACCATAATTAGGTTTATGATATTTTTGCATCAGGTGCACTTCGAACATGCTATATTAGCATTTATAGCATCAGTTTAGTAAGCATCAAACACCGTAGTTAATTAAAAGGATTTAAATGAAGTTTTGAATTTTTTTTGTAATATATATATATATATATGTATTGAAAAATAAATATATATTTTAAATATAACATTTAAGATTTTTAATTAAATAAAGAAAACAAAGTTTTAAAAATAACAATGTTATAGTTACATTAAAATGACCTTGTTTTAAGCCAGAAATTTATTTAGTTGTATATTAATTGGTTGCATATGAAGTAGGTTTTCAAATGAAGGACTATATAAATTTAATGTGTTAAAAATTTATATTCCTAATACAACATCAATTATGATTATAACTGTTATCATAATATACAAATATGACATCAATTTAGACAATAATGGATATCATAATCAATTAAATAATTACCTTCTATTATGACATCAGTTGTATTTGGGTATGATGTTGTAATACATTTATTTATTTACTATGTCAGGTCTTTATTAACCAATGCCATAATATAGGTCCTTTCACTATAAAAAAACAAAGTTAGGGATGTAATTTTTTTGTGGGGGTAATTTCTAACGGATTATATTATAAAAATTATAAGATAAATACAATAATAAAATAAAGATATACAAATTATTGTTTCTTATTTTTTATTAAAATATGAGTTTTTCAATTATATTATATATAAATAAAAAATATATAAATATTAAATACAAATCAAAATCAAAATATATAATATAAATATTATTTTATAAAATAATTTTTTTTAAATTTTTTGAATAAATAATATATTAAGTATTAATAAATAATTACATGAAAAAAGAAAAATATAAATAAATATTATATCTATATATATATATATATATAATTTTGTAAATAAAGATTATAAGTTCATCATAGTTCAACTGGCAAAGATATATTAGCACGCGCGTGAAGTCAAGGGTTTGAATCCTCCCTGAGCTGAGTAGATAACTTGTCCACATTTCTTTTCTAAATACATTATTAGATGAAAATAATTTTCTTTAGTATTGGGTGTGGCCCAATTATATAATTATATAAAATGGCCTTTCTTTTAATTCACCTTCAGCATTAGAAATTTGATCCTCTCAAACATTAGAAATCCAATGCTTTTATTTCATCACTAAGCTTCAGTGCTAAACTTTTCATTTTCATCAAATACACCTAAAGCATTTCAGTTCTCTTCCAAAATGATTTGAATATTTCCAAAAGCTTATTTTTCTGCAAGAAGCATATATGAAAGGTTATATACTTACAATGATCACTACTCCACAAAATAGAAGGTCCAGCACATCAGTGACAAGCCTTCATTTCATGTTAAAATCATCATGACTAACAGGAATAAAGAATGTGCAAAGAATATTAAAAGTAGAAAACAAATTGGACTTCAAGACAATTATGTATAACATATGAAGTGATTGGCTTTATCATATTCAATTAAGAGTCTGAAAAGATAAAGTAATAAACCAGCAGAGTGAGTTTCATAACATTTCCAATCCTACAAAATTGCTATTAAAGAACTTGAACTGTAACAATTCCATTGCAGAATTGAGATGACTCACTGAAACATCCTTTTGGATCTAAACTTTCAAGACGAGTCCCCTGCATTTATAGGTTCAAGACATCCATGAGACAGTCATACAGATAAATTTGGCGAAGTTTAATGTTTTAATAAAGACAGATTTTATAGAGGAAATATTATAATTTATTAGCGGTTACAATTGGGTAAGCTTCCAGTTTAAGGGCTAGTTTGTTTAGAATTATGGAAAAGGTGATTTTAGTCGATTAAATATGAATGAGTTATTAGGAGTTGTTGGGAGAAGCTTGATGTAAAGATGGGGGATAAGTTGAAAATAATATACTTCTAAATAAATTAATTGTTATATAAAAAGAAAATAAATTAATAAAATCCAAAAAACTAGAAATCATGGATGGTAAGGTAGAAATTTAATACACAGACTACTTTTAAATTATTAAAAACAGAAAAATTAAAGTTCACATGTATAGCAATTATCAAGACATCGGTATAATAACAATGTCAATGATAAATATGAAAAAAGAAAATAAAAAGGAACAGTAGGTACTGATTGGGTGTTGATTAGAACGGTGGGGAACATTTTAAATAATCTAGAATTGATTGAAAAAATAGAGAAATTAGATATAATTACGATTTAATTATAACACATCCTTAAATATTGATACAGCTTTTGCTTCTGGCCAGAACTCCCCTAAAAAACAATAGTGATTTATTTTAAATTTGGTGAAACCCGATGAGAAAAGAGTAGGGAACCTTATAAAGCAACTTTTCTACAAGCAAATCAGTCACATGCTATATTACAAGCGAACACCAAAAAGTTAAATCAATCATCATGGCCTCTGGAGTAAATTATACTCTACGATACATCAAAGAGTTTTTATTAAAGTGAAAAAGCATCTGCTTTTAAATTAGGGCGAAATGACAAAAATACTCATATAAATATCTCATAGGAGCACCTGACACCATATAAAAATTTTAGGTGCAAAAATACACTTATATTTATCTAAAGAGAGTAAAAATGTCATCCCGTCAAATGCTACAAACGTCCGTCTCTGCCCTTTAAATTAAGTAAGCACAATTTTTCAGTGAATGATGCGGGGCTTGAGAGACAATCAATCAATAGGAAGACTAAAATCATCACCGCGCATTTGTCCCAAATGTAGATATTTTCCAAAAAGAGGCAACATCATGCCAAAATAACGTTTCAGGTAGTAAAAAAATAAAAGGAGAAATCACATTTTGAATTATCTTTATCATCTAAATAATGGCCCTTTCAGAGAAGTAAAGTTCATTGCACCAGAAGAAGGAGAAGACAAATAGGCAAGATAACAGAGCACTTGGTTAAACCAAAAAGCATTCTGCTCCCACCAAAAACATAAAATCAAAAGAAGGATTATGCCAAAAGGCATCAAGGATCACTTCAGCATTAGAACATTTTTAAAAAAAAAATGACGGTTCTAATTAATCGCAGGAGTACCTGGCCACCCGATAAAAGCAACACAGCTAACTTCCCATCTGATACAGCCTTCAGACCCATCTTCCACCATCTCTCTCTTTCTTCTATGGTTCGCTCCTCCAACGTCCACACAGAACTCTCTGGCACCGACTCAATGGCAGCTGTAGGTAGTCCTGAAGTGATTTCACAAAAAATACGCCCGTCAAAACTGTTTTCCTTTCAGAATTAGCAAGCACAGCGTAAGTGTATATGCGTATGTGACGAGAAATATGGACACACCTTGAGATCGAAGTGAACATCGGATAATCCGGTCAATCCTCGGGAGATCTAGATTCTGCAAATTGAACTCATCAGTTACAACAAACTTGAATTAACGAAACATTTGTTTTAGCGAACATATCAAACAATTCGATACTGAAGAAATTTCTAATTGATCTGAAAACCGGAATTAACATCCAATAGTTATATAAATGAAAATTCCAAGTCCAGAAGTATAGACATCAAAGTTGAGAAGTAAATCTTAAACTTTGATGCGCTGAATTCGCAATCAATGACATTCATTAGAACACAAAACAAGCGGACTTAGTAAAATCAACAAGAATTATTAGAAAAATACAAAACAGGATTTAGAATTCCGAATCACAGAAATCTAGCTCTCCGACTGAACAAGAACGAAAGAACAGAAATGGCAGATCGAAAAGTTAATAGGGAAGGCGTGGAGTTTACTTCGATGTCCTTGACAAGGAGGTCACGTTATTCGGGGAAAAGCTCGTCCCAGAGGGCAAAAGCGTCCTGCTGACCATAATCCTTGAGCCTCTCGAGCAGATGCTGTGGCGGCGGCATCGGCGAAGATACGACGCCGTTTCCATCCAATCCCACCGACGAAGGCTCCCTCATTCTCCCTCTCTCTCTCTCTCGCTTGTGTTCTTTGTATGAAGTGAATCGTGTTTGTTGGTTTCGGACACGGGAACAGTGGGGAGGAAGACCAGAATCATATCAGAGTAACAACCTCACCTGCATCCTGTGAAATGACGGAAATGACCTTCACACTTTGCTTACAATTCAGAAATACGGTGAAGCCACCAACAAGTGCCGGGTGCAGTGTGCAGTTTGCAGTGGTAAGGCATCTGACACTCCCCCAGGTGAATGAGAGTTTGAATCTGGGAGAAGCACTTGTTGGGAGGGGGAATCCACCCTTGGTACTAGGGGTGTTCATGAGGCCCAAAGGCCCGCAATGCCCGCCTAAGCCAGACAAAAAAATGCTCAGCCAGGCCCTAAAAAATACACCCATAAATCATTTGGGCATCTTCAGGCTGGGCCAAATACCGGGCAGGGCTGGGCACCAGGCAAAGTGTGCTGCCTTGCCCATTTGGCCATGCCCAATATGTATGTATAATTGTATTTAAAATATATATATGTTGAATATATAATTGAATAAGTATTTACTTACCATTCAATTAAAATTTAATTAATAAACATATTTTGTATTTACTAGGCATATAGGCATATTTTTTCATATACATATTTAATTAAAAAGTGGGTAAATTGAGTTTTTGAAAAGTAAATTATTTTCAAATAATAAGAAAATAATCTCTATTGAATTAATTTGTTTTATTGGTCCATGAATCGAATCTAAATAATAAAATCTTAAAAGGACTATGACATAAAATATGTTTTTGAAATACCAAATTATATATTTTTTCTGTATTATTATTATTTAATACTTCATTAATTTTAAATTTTTAAGAGATTTTTGGGCACACAAGCCCGCCATGCCCAGCCCGAAATTACTCGGGCTTTTATTGGGCAGGGTCGGGCAATGGGCCTTAAAAAGCCGCCCATTCTTTTTCCGGGCATGGTCCATGCCCTGCCATGTACACTCCTACTTGGTACAAAGCACCTTACAGAGGTGTGCCTAAAAATATCCCCCGCTCCGGATTAGTCAGTTGCCCCGGGTTACCTGGTCCAGTGTTAGAAGGCCAGGGACTCAGGAAAAGGCGTCAGATACCGAGGGGATTCCGGGTTAGGGGGCCAAAGGCCCTGTCTGCCTGTTGTTTACCAAAAAAAGAAAAAGAAAAACGGTGAAGCCTCGTCGGCTTTCAATTATTTTTTTTGTTAAGCCAGTAAATTTAATAACGAAATTTTGTTTGAGGAACATTTGATACAGATATATTTTAAAAAGGGTAAAAATATTAATGAATAATTAAAAAGGATGCATCCAACACAAAACCGTTAAATTTAACCTAACAGTGTTAAATTATAAGAGAAGAAAACCACTAACGCGTTAGGTTAAGTTTAACGGGTTTATGTTAGATGCATCCTTTTAATTATTCATTGGTATTTTTGCCCCTTCTAAAAATATTTGTGCCAGACGCTCCTCAGACAAAACTTTGTTGGTAAATTTGCACTTTAACCCCCTTTTTTTTACTCCAAAGGCAACTGCGGAATCTAAACGACATATGCACTTTAAAAATAGAAGGCTGAAATTTGTTTTCAGGTTTAATGTTGGTTTAGAAGTGTTAAAATATAAAAATATTACCCATTTATGTTAAAAAGTTAATGATCAATATTGGTATTAGTTTTTTAACTGAAAAGAGCAACATTACTAAACCCAAAGAAAATATTCTATCCTACTAATTAAAATTTCTAAAATTATGTAATATATGAAAATTAATCAATCATAGGTTGTATTTCGAATTTTATATTATTTTAAAAAAATTATACTGTATTTCAATACAAGCCAATGCGATGAAGACTAATTAACCATAGGTTGCAACACTAAAAGTATTTAAAATGAACAAAAGAAAATGGGGCAGCAGCAGTAGGAAACAATTTTTTTTGCCACATCTCACCTATTGAGAATCTCCCATGTCAATAGGTTGCAAGAGATTGGCATATTTTTTAGTTTTATGATATAGGTGTAAGTTCAAAAATTCTAAAATAAAAAGTGCTTGTTATAACACATGATACTAATATTTGGGATAAATGTTTGGCAAACCACAAAATCTTGGTTTCAGAATCTCTTTTTCCTTAAATTAAGATAAAACTCTTCTCGCATGCCTTATAAATCGTAAAAACTATTCTGCAAAAACTAATCTAAACATACAATTTGCTTTGGCTTTTATTTGTTTGCTTTTAACTTTTTTTTTAAATATTTGAACATTCTAAAATTAAATTTTTAATTTATCACCTAAATAAGTTTATGTTAAAGTAATTTTTTTATGAAAGTCTATCTAAACAAATACACTATCTTTACTTTTATCCCAATATTAGTTTGCAAAAATTAACAAGAATAAAGGTCTTTGTTGTCAATGTTAATCCAAAACATGTCAACACCCGTTTCCATTTTGATATGCGCAGGGCAATAATGAACAAGTTCCATAGGCAAACAGAAAAGTACAGTTATACTGATAATAAGTATTTGTTTACAGACAGTCATTAACAGAGTAGAAATCGATAATAATGACAAATATGTACAGAATGTTCCAAAACTATTTCACACACAGATTATATACAACCACTGTATACATCTTGGGAAACGTGCCTCTCAGTTTCCCTTCTCTGCATCCTTGGCTTTCAAGCCGCTGGCACCTGCTGAGACATTTGGATTAGAAAAAGGGGTGAGATTCCAAAGAATCTCAGTAGAAACATACGATCAACATATAAAATGTGAAAATTAAATATGCAATACACCGTATCAAGTAAAATGAAAACTCATATTATCCGTGTGTGTACACAAAATTCAGGGCCAACTAACCCGTTGAAACCCCTACATGTACCTCAGCTGAGTCCTTGACTACAGCTAGGTAAGACTAGTGTACCTCAGCTAGGTCCAAGACCACAGCTAGGTAATGTGCCTCCAACACGTGTTCAAATCACAAAATACAGTAACACGCATCATACAAATAGTCACATAGTATATAAGAGATAGTAGTCCCTACCTTAACCTCTTTACTGTCTCAAAGGGTTCGCCTCGTAAAATGTGTCAACTATAAGCGTTCAACTTAGTCCTAAAACATCAAATGTACAAGAAATAGGTCATAACCTATCTAAGTATCATTTTAGACACTTCCATAGTGTTTCTTGTGGTTATATTAGCCTATGGTGACAATTTACCAAAATGTCCCCGGGACCCCGGCCCGGCCCCGCCGTACCCGGCCCGATGGCACGTTTTCCCAAAATTTTGACTAGGGCTATTTTGACGTATTTTCGTCCAAGGAATACATTTCCGGACTCAAAATTACCAAATTCAATTCAAATTACGAAATTTCCCTTGGCAGCCCTACTTTTAGGGTTTTAAGGGCGTTTCCGTAATTATGCTTTCTCAGCCTTTTCTGAAAAAGTGCCCAACTGTAACCCCACCTAATTTTCCCTCCTGAACCCAATGGAACCATCAAATCATTGAAAATCCAACTCTAAGGCCCTCAAACATCCATGGCCAAAATAATGGTGTTCTCCGGGAAAAATCGGGGTTTTACGATTTCGGCTCCGTAAACACGTTCCTTTCTACTCCTGACCACTTTATTAACAATCTAATTGAGTTATAACAACCATTTGAACTAAAATTGGGCAGCATAACCCTTAGATATAGACTTTTCCAAAATTTAAAACCAATGGCAATCCGGCGAAATTTCACCGATTAAATTGCCCACAGCAGCCAGAATAGTTAATATACAAAGGTTTGGAAGTTACCTCAAGCTCCCACAAGTTTTTCCCAACTATGGCTGAAACCCTAGGTCCTTGAACACCCAAATTTGAGCTCCACAAACCTTGAAGAACATAGAATAATAGTTTAGGAGCGGAGTTATACGCGTTAGGAGCGAAATCGTCGGAGAAATCGGGTTACCTTGTGATTTTTCTTCTATTTCTCTCTCTAAACTCTCTCAACTTCCTCTCACTAGTTCAGACCTGTTGCAGCACGAAAATGGGCTGAAGAGGATGATGATATATTTATTTATCACATATTTTGCAATATTCTATTTATTTGTTTTATTTTCCAAAATTTCAAAAATGAACTTATGTACATAAATCCTTATGTACATATAACCATGCCCATTAAGCCCAATCAATATTTCCTTATTTATGCCACATGTAGGAGACACCTAGGAGTCCCTCCCTATGGTCTCAATTGGCTTCACAACTTGTTCCGATTACGTATACACGTATAGTCTCAATTTTGGTCAAAATTGCACTTTTTGCTCAAATTTTCCATAAATTCATTTTAAATTGAAAAAAATATTCTAAATATATTTTTAACCTTTATTTTCCTTAATTAATTGAAATTAAATTAAATTAATTGGAAAATAATTTATTTTGTGACATTTTGGTAAAATTACGATTTTGCCATTACCTTTCTAATCCAATTTCTTTTCTTATTTTTCTTTGGCCAATTTCCATCTATTTTTGGACCAAATATTTTCTCTAATATTCCTTTATTTTTGGACCTTAATATTGGTCTTTTTAAATCACCCAAATTAATTCCATATTTATTTATTTTTTTGCCCAATTTCTCAAATATTTACAATACTTTTGGTGAATATAAATTTTGGGGTGTTACAAAACAGCACTACCATATTAGGGGAAAAAATTTCAAGATTTATAAACCACATATTTTTTGCAAAGATTCATGAAAACTCATTTAGCAATATGTTCATAGGTGTCATACAAGTTTTAGATAGGAGATTTAAACTATTGTTATATACTAGTATGATATTGTGCAATATTAATTCATCTTATTTTGTCGATATTCCATGCAAAACTTAAGGCGGCTTCAGTTATATGCAAATATTAAAAGTCATCCTCCGTTATCAATTGATATGTAGGCAACAGTTCATTATACACTACTATACCAAATTTTTTTCTTTAGGCATGAATATTATTTGTGCCTTAATTATTTATAAATTTAGATGGTACTATAAATTAATAAATGAACTCTAAGATGGTTCCGTGTCCCATGAAAATGTCAAAATATTTGTGAGATATAATAGAAATAGACCAAAAATATTTTCGTAAAATGAATCATTGCTACCAATAAGTGGTTTGCTGAGGTGGTAAAAGGTCTCATCTCCGTAAGAAGAAGAATAAAAGTTTGAATCATAGGAAGAACTTTTGTAGGAAGAGATGAAAACCCTTTGCGTTATAAACCTTGAGGAGGAAACCCTTAATTAAATTCTAAAAAAAAAAGACTCATTGTTGTAAGCAAACCCTAACTCCTGCTTGATTGTGTTTTCAAATTTGTAAGGGCAAATTTGTATTTTTGCATCCGGAATTAATTGCACTCAAGTCCCTTGGGACATAATTGTAAATTGATGATTTTAAGGGATCTATTTGCCATTAATCCTGTTAATTGAGACCTGTTTGTCATTAATCATGTTAATTGAGACCTGATTGCAATTTTCTCCACATGTGTATATATATTCACAACATCATTTACAGAAAAAAATTAATATTTGAATTCAAGTTCTTCTTCCAACAAATAAAAATGTTCAAGCAATATGTTTTACGTACTTTCTATATATGTTTACATTGTCCTTGAACTTTTTTTTCACTCATATGTAACTGTAGCATTCCACCTTTTTTTTTTGTTTGCCAACAAATGTAGCATTGCACTTACATATAACAATTAATCGATGTTGGCTTTTATATAATGTGCTTGTGGCCACACCGATATATGCATATTTTTTAACGAGTTTGGGACAAGTCTTGACCACTTCAGATTGGTTTTGTCTCCTCCATCAGATAATGTGCACGCATCAAACACTAAATTTAACCCCCCTTCTCTCTCTCTCTCTCACACACACACAAACTAGTATTAAAGCATGTATTACAGAATTCCAATTATGTCCATTCCAGGTTGTGTGTCACGCCCTTACTTTATTTTAACTTTTTTTTCAGAGTATTCGCGGAAAACAATATGCGGTTCGGTAGGCAACACAGGAATAGCATAACTATACTGATAATATGTGCATGATTACATAAATTCCCCATAAGGGTTTGTACATGATACTTACGATTAAGGTAGCCGCACAAGGCTACTAGGGTGTCTAAACTCATCCCAGTGAAATGGAGACTTCTTCCCATCTTCATTCCACTACTGTAATCCCCTCGTACGGTACTTTGCATTGTTGTTTACATATCTTCTGTCGTCTCCTGTCTAAATTGTTGGTAGGAGAGGGTGAGATTCGAGAGAATCTTAGTAGGAAACAGATACCATAATGCATGCTATGTGTATGACATGTTAGCTTTATCTAGATGTATGCCCCATAATGACATTTCTGCATGCTCAATGTTTCATACAACAAGACTATGGCCACAGCGAAAACAGAAACAGAGCTTCATTTATTCAAATATGCTCTACACAATCAAGTAAAGCAATCACATACATCATTACACAAGCAAAGATATCAAATACATGCAAGTAAGGTAAGTCCCCTACCTTAACCCTTTTCCAACTCGAAACGCATGCCTCAATCTACGTGCAAACAGCTCGGGACTCCATATTCGATGCTATAATGTCAAATGTACTATGTAGACACTTCCATAGTGTTTCTGAGGATTATATGAGTCTATCTTGAAAAATTACTAAAATACCCCCGAGGACCCGACCCCATCTTACCCGGTCCGGCTGTACTTTTCTCGAAATTCTAACCTGGGCTATCCTGAAATATTTTAGCCCAAGGAATCCATTTCCGGACTCGGAATTACCAAATTCAATGCAAAATTATGAAATTGCCCTTGACAGCCTTACATTTAGGGTTTTAGGGGCGTTTTTGTAATTATGCTTTCTCGGCCTTTTCCGAAAAAGTGCCCAACTGTAACCCCACCTAATTTTCCCTCTTGAACTCAATGGAATCATCAAATCATTGAAAATCTAACTCTAAGACCCATTTATAGCCCTGACTGAATTATATGGGTTTTTCAGGGAAAATTAGGGTTTTTCGGTGTCGGCTGCGTAAACGCGTTCCTTTCTACTCCTAACCACTTTATTAACTATTCCATTAGGTTAAAACTACCATTTAGTATCAATTTGGCAGCATAACAACCCCTGCAACCCATTTCCATAAATTAAAACCAACGGCAATCCGGCGAAATTTCACCGATTAAATTGCCCACAGCAGCCAGAATAGTCAATATACAACAGTTTGAAAGTTACCTTAAGCTCCCAATAGCTTTTCTCAAGAGTGGCTGAAACCCTAGCTTCCCTAACACCAAATTGAGCTCCACAACCTTAAATCACATGGATAGGAAGCTCAAGAATGGAGTTATAGGCATTAGGAACCGATTTACCAAAGAAATCACTTACCTTTGTAAGTTTTTCCTCCTCCTTTTCTCTCTCTACAATTTTTCTCTTCCTCTCTCTTGTTGCAGAAAAACTGACGAAAATGGGAGGAGGAAGATGATAAAATATGATTTTATAAGATATTATAATTATCCAATAATTATTTTTCCATTTTCGGATTTTTACAAAATTCTCGCAGATTTTTGCCTAAACTTTGAAAAATCATAACTAATTCTAGAAAAATCGAATTGGAGTGATTCCAAAGCCTATAGAACCCTTATTGAGCCTAGTTTCAAGGAAAAATATAAAATTTTGCTGAATAGAATCACAAAATTCCCAGAATTTTAATCTTTGCCTGCTGTTCCAGAAACTTCACAGTTTTTTTGTGCTGACTTCAAAATTTCATATCTTTTTGTATATAGCTCTAATTGATTCATATGACCTATCAAATTAAAGCTTAGGATGTTTACTTTCATCTTGAAAAATTTCATAATTTTTGCTCATCATTTGATCATTCAAAATCATATGACAATCTCATTACCTCATAGGCGATTTCACCAAAAATATAATTACTTTCTCCAAAATTCACCATTTTACTTTCTTAATACTCCAAAGATATAAAAAATATTAGAGAATATATTTGGGACGCCTGCTAAATCGGGGCTTAGCAGTTTACTTAATTTAGGCTTATTTTCAAGCCTCCAATCTTAAAATTTGGGGTATTACATTTGGCTTATCTCCTCCATCAGATAATGTGCACGTATCAAACATTAAATTCAACCTCTCTCTCTCTCTATCTCTCTCTCTCTCTCTCTCACACACACACACACAAAAGTAGTATTAAAGCATGTATTACTTCTTCCAATTATGCCTCATTATTTGATGAGGCAAAAAGATTAAAATGATATTATACATTAAAAAGATTTAAGCGCCCATCGAATCATGGCTAACCTGAAATGATGTAGAAAAGTTGAAACATAGGGGTGTTCAAAGTATCCCGGTCCCGGTTGTCCCAGCCCGATCCCGGACATTTTATCCTGAGAATTTCCCGTCCCGGCCGAGACTGGGACCGGGAAACCCGGGACCAGGATCTTAAAAAACCGGGACCGGGATCACACCTTGTGATCCCGGGAATTCCCGGTCCTGGTTTTTTTTTATTTTTTTTATTTTTTCCTTAAAAAATAAGTTATTATTTTATATTTGTATTTTTTACCCCATAAATTAAGTTATCATTTGATAAAATGTATATCACATATTTAGTTAGAGTTAAATCGTATATATCGTGATACTAATCCTAACTATATAATATATAAAGATAATAACAAAAATGATGAATGTGATAATAATAATAATAATAATATATTATTCTTCAATTCTAGCTCAATTTGTGTGATTTTTATGACCTTATTAAGTGTTAAATAATCACTTCAAACACTAGATTATAAGAAATTTAACTAAAATAATCATAATAATGAAACCGGGAATTCCCGGTCCCGGTCTCGGGAATTCCAGCTCCCGGTCATACCGGGAATATCCCGGGATCGGGAATGAATTCCCCATCCCGGCTACACCCAGGACGGGAACCGGGAATGGGTGATCTCGGTCCTGTCCCGGGTTTTGAACACCCCTATTGAAACACCACCCATAAAGGTGTATATGCTTCTAAATTATTTTCAGAAATATTGGGTATCCTAATTAAATTATTAAATGGTACAATCTAACCTTTAAACTTAAAAAAATAGTAATCTCACATGTCCTTAATATAAGACATATTTGAAGAATTTGTTTTAATTTTAAATATAAGATATATTTTTCATATTTGTCAATCTTTTCCTAATTTACCCATATTAATGCTTCCTTAATAATAATTATGGATGAGAGGGAACGTGAAAATTAAAAAAGATTACTATGGTGTTTCAAAAAATAATGTTATATTAACTAACTTTCTTAATCTAATCAAATTAGGTAAATATATCTTATATTAAGGACGGGAAGAGGGAGTATAATGTTATTTCTATTATTAATTGAAATTAACTTTGTTCATATTTAATTGTGTTTCATTCACCACAAATATTCACATTACACTCCACATATTTGGCGGTTAATATCTCCACCTCATCACCACATGGCATCCAGGCGGCTAAAATTTTCTTTAAAAAATAAAAATTTTGCCACTTGGATGGCATGTGGGTGATAGATAATTAAGGTGGATAGATTGAGTGCTATGTAGATATATTTATAGTCAAACACTATTACATATATAACAGTTAAAGTTAACCTAGTTAACGATATAGGTAGGGCTATTCGGGATCAGGATCGGGAAGGGATTTGATTCCTGATCCCAAGAATTTTACTTCCCATCGGACGAGAAATTTCCGGGATCGGGATTGGGAATTTCCTGAAGTCCCAAATTAACAACATATGCCTGCACAGTTCTGTCACACTCTTATCTTATTTTCGGCTATTTCAAAGTATTTGTGGAAAACGATATACAGTTCAGTGGACAACACAGGAATAGCATAATTATAATGATAATATGTGCATAATTACAGAAATTCCCCATAGGAGTTCGTACATGATAATACCATCAATGTAGCCGTACAAGGCCACTAAACTCGTCCCAGTGAAACAGAGACATTTCCCATCTTTGTTCCACCACGACAATCCTCTCATGTAGTTCTCTTCTTTGATCTCTGCATACTTTTCTTATTCACCTGTCTAAATTGTTGGTAGGGTAAAGTAAGATTCGAGAGAATCTCAATAGGAAACAGATACCATAATGCATGCATGATAGATGCTATGTGTATGACATATTAGCTTTAACTATATGCATGCCCCATAATGACATTTCTGCATGCTCAATGTTTCATGTAACAAAACTATGGCCACAGCAAAACAAAAATAGAGCTTCATTTATTCAAATATGCGTTACACAATCAAGTAAAAGCAATCACATACATCACTACACAAGCAAAGATATCAAATACATGCAAGTAAGGTAAGTCCTTTACCTCTAGTCTTTTCTCCTCGATTTGCGTGCCAGCAACCCGAGCTCTCAACTCTGTCCTACAATTCCAAATGTACCATTTAGACACTTTCATAGTGTTTCTAGAGATTATATGAGTCTATATTAAAAAATTACTAAAATATCCCCGGGGACCCGGCTGGCCCTGTCGTACCCGGTCCGACTATACTTTTCCTAAAATTTTGACATGGGCTATTCTGACATATTTTCATCCAAGGAATCCATTTTCGGACTTAGAATCACCAAATTCACAGCCAAAAGACAAAATTGCCCTTGGCAGCCCTTGTTTCAGTATTTTAGGGGCGTTTTCGTAATTATACTTTTTCGGCCTTTTCCGAAAAAGTGACCAACTGTAACCCCACCTAATTTTTCCTCCTGAACTCAATGGAATCATCAAATCATTGAAAATCCAACTCTAAGCCCTCCAAACAGCACTGACTAAAATTCCCAATTCTCCGGGAAAAATTAGAGTTTTCCAATTCTGACTTCATATACGTGTTACTTTCTACTCCTAACCACTTTATTAACTATTACATTAGGTTACAACTACCATTTGGATCCAATTTCGGTAGCATAACCCCTAGGCCTATTCAATTCCAAATTTTCAAATCACAGACAATTCAACAAAATTTCACCGATTAAATTGTCCACAGCAGCCAAAATAGTCAATATACAAATGTTTGGAAGTTACCTCAAGTTCTCTCTAACTTTTCTCAAGGTGGGTGAAAACCCCAGCTTTAAAATACTAAGATTTGAGCTTCTCCAACCTTCAAATACATAAAAAAGTTGCTCAGGAGCGGAGTTATACGCGTTAGGTCCTAAATAGTCGGAGAAGTCGGTTTACTTTACAAGTTCTCTTCTCCTTCTCTCTCTAGAATTTCTCAAACTTTCTCTCTCTTGTTGCAGCAAAAATGACAGAAATGGGATAAGGAGGATGATGAAATATGGTTTTAAAAGATATAATAATTATCCAATAATTATTTTCCCATTTTTGGATTTTTATAAAATTATAGTAGATTTTCTGCCCAAACTTTAAAAAATCATAACTAATTCTAGAAAAATTGAATTGGAGTGATTTCAAAGGCTATAGAACCATTATTGAGTCTAATTTTAAGGAAAAATATAGCCTCTCACCAGTTGGAAGCATAAAATCCCAGAATTTAAATATTTGAATGTTGTTCCAGAAAATTTTCAGTTTTTCTGGGCTAATTTCAAAAATTCATAACTTTTTGTATATAGTTCTAATTGAGTCATATGACCTATCAAATTAAATCTTAGGATATTTACTTTCACCTTGTAAAATTTCATAATTTATGGATATCATTTGGTCATCCAAAATCACATGAAAATTTCACTGCCTCGCTGAAAATTTCACCAGAAGCATAATCACTTTCTCTAAAATTCACCATTTTACTTTCTTTAATACCCCAAAGATATAAGAATCATTAAGGAATAAATTTGGGGCTCCTGCTAAACCAGGGCTTAGCAGTTCACTTATTTCAGGCTTATTCTCTAGTCTCTAGTCCCAAAATTTGGGCTATTACAAGTTCCAAAATCTTCCCTAGAGACGCGTGAAATTCACGTTTGTAACATAAGCTAAAGCCATACTAAATTTTTCAAAAGTCATATTCAAAGTGACAAACAATAAGATGAATAATTTATTGACTAAATCCTTGAGAGTTGAAACTATCCCTCACCAGACTGAATATACATGAATAATTCCTTTATTTCCCTATAAACAAAGAAAAATGAAATGATTAAATGAAGATAGAGAAAGACACCTGCTTGGGAGAGGGAAGAATAGAGGCCTAGGAGATAGTGTTTGCAGAGGCCATTTCCCTTTGGTAATGTGCTTTAGCCTTCAGGGAGTTTTAGGATAATCTGATAATTGGAACTTAGGGATTTGGAGAAGAAATACAAAGAGGGGATGAGCGACCGGAGCATTGTCGTCCGTCAGGCAGAGAGGGGATGGGTGATCAGGAATGGCACGTCTGTCTCTATTAGGCAGAGGGAGGAGGGAAGGGAAATTAAGGCTCAAAAGTTCTGATGAGTGTGTGGAACGATCAAATATTGATGCTTAGTGGTGGTGCAGTGCTTGCTTGAGTTTTAGTTACAAAACCCAAAAAAAAAACTTATATAATATATATATTATTTCGGGATCGGGAAAAAGTCGAGATCGGGAAATGCCAAAATTTTCGGGATGGGATTTTCCCTTCTCAATTTCCTCGGGATCGAGACAGGGAAACCAAGACGGAAAATTGATGAACACCCCTAGATATAGGCAATATTATTGTATCGTTTTTTCAAACTAAGATGGATATTGTATCACTTGATAGTTTAAGATATCCAATGTCACTAAGAAAATAATTTAATAACCACTAATCCAAAGATTTATCATCACCCTTTGGTCCTAGAGCTCACAAAATCAATCTCATATTCGTTTAATTATTCCATCCTAAAGCACTGTTTGGTACGAGGTACTGAATTTTGATAGATTGGGATTGAGATGTGGACAGGTATTGGGACTGGGGCTGAGGGTTTAAAATTACGTTTGGTATGCAGTAATATTTAGATGGAATACTTGAATTGATTTTATTTCATAATCCTTCATAAATTATTAAAAGACTAAAATATCCTTATTATTAAAATTGATAGTGGGCATTTTAGTCCAAAAAATATTATAAACGGGGATAGTTTTATCTCTAACGTTTGCAATCCCAGGATTGAAAACGCAATACCAGGGGGAGGTGGTTTTGCAGCAGTCCCACTTTCGTGGTACTCCTAATCCCGAGTTATCTCCAATTTTTCATACCAAACAATACAATTTAGCTCAATCACTGACACAATCCCAATCCCTACCCCCCAATGTCGCCTACCAAACAGGCCTAAGAGTTAAAACTCAATAATATATATCATAACTCATAATTAATTAGTAAAAAAATAATTACTCTTGCTTCATTTGCTCTTATTTGTCCGTATACAAACTAATTGATGGCATTCCAATTTAATGTTATATTCTCATGTGATAGTTTTTCAAACCTAGTGCGCGCGCGCGCATATAATTAATTAAACTACAATTAATTAACCAGTTATATTTGAAGGCAAGAAATAAATAATAAAAAACAGTTATATATTACAAGGAGTGATGCATCAAAGTATAATTACATATAAAAAAAACTAATTTTATTCTTTACATTTTTATATTGTAATTATTTTCAAATATACTATATGCAGATTAATTTTATGATTGCTCAAAATCTAAAATGCATATATTTGAAAGAATGATAAAGCTTTCATTGTTGACTATATATTATCGCCTTTCTTGATAAAGGGAGATATATTGTTGCTTGTTTTGCAATTTGTTCTTGAAAATGACATGCTAACTGTAATATCCCGAATTTTGGGATTGGAGGCTTGGGAATAAGCCTAAATTAAGTGGACTGCTAAGCCCCGGTTTAGTAGATGTTCCAACTCTATTTTCTAATGTTTCTTATATCTTTTGGGTATTAAGAAAGTAAAATGGTGAATTTTGGAGAATATAATTATGTTTTCGGTGAAATCGCCTATGAGGTAGTGAGCTTGTCATGTGATTTTGAATGAACAAATGATGATAAAAAATTATGAAATTTTACAGGATGAAAGTAGACATCT
Organism: Inga leiocalycina; assembly: GCA_963242795.1. NCBI lineage: Eukaryota > Viridiplantae > Streptophyta > Magnoliopsida > Fabales > Fabaceae > Inga > Inga leiocalycina. Next base: position 85,309,287 of record OY725321.1, on the reverse strand, counting down.
TAAGCTTTAATTTGAAAGGTCATATGACTCAATTAGAGCTATATATAAAAAGATATGAATTTTTGAATTCAGCACAGAAAAACTGTGAAATTTCTGGAACAGTATGCAAAGATTGAAATTCTGGGAATTTTGTGATTTAATTCAGAAAAATTATATATTTTTCCTTAAAACTAGACTCAATAAGGGTTTTATGGGCTTTGGAATCACTTCAATTCCATTTTTCTAGAATTAGTTATGGTTTTTCAAAGTTAAGGCAGAAAATCTGCCAGAATTTCTGAAATCCGAAAATAAAGGAAATAAATAAAATGACATTAGATATATTATAAAATATATCATCTTCTTTCTCCAAGCTCATTCCAGCGTGAAACAGACCTGAAATGGAGAGAGAAAGAGCATATTTTCTAGAGAGAAAAGGGGAGGAAAAAGCTTATAAAGGTAAGTGATTTCTTCGGTAAATCAGTTCCTAATGCGTATACCTCCGCTCCTAAGCTATTCTTCTATGTGATTCAAGGTTTGGAAGCTCATCTTTTGGTGTTTCTAGGGTTAGGGTTCAGCTATCTTGCGAAAAGCTAGTAGGAGCTTGAGGTAACTTCCAAACTCTTGTGTATTGACTATTCTACCTGTTGTGGACAATTTAATCGGTGAAATTTTGTCGGATTGTCATTGGTTTTAAAGTTTGGAAATATGATGATATAGGGGTTATGCTGCCAAAATTAGGTCTTAATGGTAGTTTTAACCTAATGGAATAGTCAATAAAATGGTTAGGAGTAGAAAAGAACGTGTTTATGCAACCGAAACCAAAAAACCCCGATTTTCCCTGAAAACCCATATATTTCGGCCAGCACTATAAATGGGTCTTAGAGTTGGATTTTCAATTATTTGATGGTTCCATTGAGTTCAGGAGCAAAAATTAGGTGGGGTTACAGTTGGGCACTTTTTCAGAAAAGGCTGAGAAAGCATAATTACGGAAATGCCCCTAAAACACTGAAATAAGGGCTGCCAAGGGAAATTTCGTCTTTTGGCAGTGAATTTGGTAATTCTGAGTCCGGAAATGGATTCCTTGGGCGAAAATATGTCAGGATAGCCCATGTTAGAATTTCAAGAAAAGTACAGTCGAACCGGATAGATGGGGCTGGGTCCCCAGGGGTATTCTAGTAATTTTTCAAGATAGAGTCATATAACCCCTAGAAACACTATGGAAGTGTCTAAATGGTATATTTGGAATTGTAGGATCGAATATGAAGGTCGAGCTGTTGGCACACTTTACGAGGCACGCGTTTCTAGGTGGAAAAGGGTTAAGTAGGGAACTTACCTTACTTGCATGTATTTGATATCTTTGCTTGTGTAATGATGTATGTGATTGCTTTACTTGATTGTGTAGAGTATATTTGAATAAATAAAGCTCTGTTTCTGTTTTCACTGTGGCCATAGTCTTGTTGTATGAAACATTGAGAATGCAGAAATGTCATTATGAGGCCTACATCTAGATAAAGCTAACATGTCCTACACATAGCATCAATCATGCATGCATTGTGCTATCTGTTTCCTACTGAGATTCTCTTGAATCTCACCCTCCTCTACCAACAATTTAGACAGGAGACGACAGAAGTTATGCAAACAACAATGCAGAGTACCGTACGAGGGGATTACAGTGGTGGAACGAAGACAGGAAGAAGTCTCCGTTTCACTGGGATGAGTTTAGACACCCAAGTAGCCCTGTATGGCTACACTAATTGTAATTATCATGTACGAATCCCTGAGGGGAATTTCTGTAATCATATACATATTATCAGTATAGTTATGGTATTTCTGTGTTGTCCACCGAACCGCATATCGTTTTCCGCAAATATTCTGGTAAAGGTGAAATTAAGATAAGGGCGTGACACTAACACCCAGCTGTTATCTTGTCAAACACAAATAATTTGTTATTTACAAAAGGTAGGGATTCATATATTTAGATAAGCTAAAAAATTTCTACTAACTTGAATGATTTTTAAGATATATATCTTTCTCCATATATTCAGATGTGTTAAAAAAGATGGAAGGAATAAGAAAGCGTAGCTCCAAGTCCAACAAGACGCCGATTAAAAAAAAAGTTCCAATAAGACGAATGAAAATATATTAAAAGAATGAAAATTTTGCATGGAGTGTAAGAGAAGCTATATTATTATATATAACATTATAACTTGTAAAAATGCTATTCTCTATAAAATTTTATAAATGTTAAATAATATTGACATCAATACTGTCACACCCTCATCTTATTTTCACCTATTTCAGAGTATTTGCGGAAGGCGATACATAGTTCAGTGGGCAACACAGGAATAATATAGATATACTGATATTATGTGCACGATTACGGAAATTCCCCATAGGGGTTCGTACATGATAATGTTATATATGAATAGTTTTGATGATGTCAAATATAGATGTTAAATATGAGCAAAAAGTTTGTATGGTATAATTATCTTCTACATTGACTAACTACTATATTTAATGTTGCATATTTTGTAGATTAGTCATAAACTCGATTGTGGGTTGATGTTATAATGCCTCATATGTGGAGAATAATCATCAAGAAGAAAATCAAGAGACAATGGATTGAAAAAAGAAGGCATTGCAAGAACTAATAGGAATATCAAGCAAAGATTGAAGAAGATTGAAGATATTTAAGAAGATATCTAGTTGGGTTATGAAGAATGATCATCAAGTGGCAAAACAAGAAGAAAGAGATTGAAGAAAGAAGAAGAAAGAGATTAAAGAAAGAAGAACTTGCAAGATCACATGAGAATATCAAGATCCAAGCTATTAGAAGTGATATCGGAGGTTTCTATGGTCAAACGGAAGTTGGAATGGGTCAATACGAAGCTAAAATGATGTATACGGAAGTTATGGTGCCTCCGGGGATGATTACTCGAGTAATCACTCGAGTAATAGGGCACTGCCTCATTTTGGAGGTGATTACTCGAGTAATCTGCCGGGTTACTTGATGAATCACTCGAGGCGGCACTTGAAGTAATGGGCACTCTGTAATACCCCGAAATTTGGGATTTGAGGCTTGGGAATAAGCCTAAATTAAGTGGACTGCTAAGCCCCAATTTAGCAGGAGCCCAAATTTATCCCCTAATGATTCTAATATCTTTGAGGTATTAAGAAAGTAAAATGATGAATTTTGGAGAAAGTAATTATGTTTTTGGTGAAATCGCTTATGAGGTAGTATGCTTGTCATGTTCATTTGAATGATCAAATGATAATAAACAATTATGAGATTTTACAGGATAAAAGTAGACATCATAAGCTTTAATTTAATAGGTCATATGAATCAATTAGAGCTATACACAAAAAGATATGAATTTTTGAAGTCAGCACAGAAAAACTGTGAACTTTCTGGAACAGTATGCAAAGATTGAAATTCTGGGAATCTTGTGATTCCAGAAATCAAAATTCTATATTTTTCCTTGAAACTAGACTCAATAATGTTTCTATAGGCTTTGGAATCACCTCATTTCAATTTTTCTAGAATTAGTTATGAGTTTTCAAAGTTTGGGCAGAAATCTGCCAGAATTTTGTAAAATCCGAAATTTTTGGAAAATTAGTAAATGAATAAAATAGAATATATAATATGATATAAGCTTATTCCTTCTTCTTCCTTCAGCTTAAAACTGACGCAAATGGCAGCTGAACATAGAGAGAGTTTAGAGAGAGAAGGAGAGGAGAAAACTCACGAGATAGGTCGATTTCTTCGGTGAATTCGTACCTAACGTATATAATCCTTCTCCTAAGCTTCTCTTCTATGTTGTTTGAGGTATTTGAAGCAAGATTCATGGTGTTTTGAAGTTAGGGTTTTCAGCCACAAGAAGGAAAAGCTAGTGGGAGCTTGAGGTAACTTTCAAACTCTTGCATATTGACTATTCTGGCTGCTATATAGACAATTTAATCGGTGAAATTTCGTCGGATTGTCTTTGTGTGTAAAAATGGAAAATGGGTTTCCCTAGGGGTTATGCTGCCCAAATTGATACTAAATGGTAGTTATAACCTAATGGAATAGTCAATAAAGTGGTTAGGAGTAGAAAGGAACGTGTTTACGGAGACGAAACCGAAAAACCTCGATTTTCCCTGGAAAACCTATATATTTCAGTCAGCATTGTAAATGGGTCTTAGAGTTGGATTTTCAATGATTTGATGATTCCATTGGATTCAGTGGGCGAAAATAGGTGGGGTTACAGTTGGGCACTTTTTCAGAAAAGGTTGAGAAAGCATAATTACGGAAACGCCCCTAAAACCCTAAAAGTAGGGCTGCCAAGGGCAATTTCATAATTTGACATTGAATTTGATAATTTTGAGTCCGGAAATGGATTCCTTGGGTGAAAATATATCAGGATAGCCCAGGTTAGAATTTCGAGAAAAGTACAGCCGGACCGGGTACGATGGGGCCAGGTCCCCGGGGGTATTTTAGTAATTTTTCAAGATAGACTCATATAACCCCCAGAAACACTATGGAAGTGTCTAAATAGTACATTTGACATTGTAAGATCGAATATGGAGCCCCGAGCTGTTGGCACGCAAATCGAGGAGAAAGATTGGAGGTAGGGGACTTACCTTACTTGCATGTATTTGATATCTTTGCTCTTGTAGTGATGTATGTGATTGATTTACTTGATTGTGTAGAGCATATTTGAATAAATGAAGCTCTGTTTCTGTTTTGCTGTGGCCATAGTTTTGTTACATGAAATATTGAGCATGCAAAAATGTCATTATGGGGCATGCATCTAGATAAAGCTAACATGTCATACACATAGCATCAATTATGCATGCATTATGATATCTGTTTCCTACTGAGATTCTCTCGAATCTCACCCTCCCCTACCAACAATTTAGACAGGAGACGACAGAAGATATGCAAACAACATTGCAGAGTATCGTACGAGGGGATTGCAGTAGTGGAACGAAGATGGGAAGAAGTCTCTGTTTCACTGGGATGAGTTTAGACACCCAAGTAGCCCTGTGCGGCTACACTAATTGTAATTATCATGTACGAATCCCCTATAGGGAATTTATGTAATCATGCATATATTATCAGTATAGTTATGCTATTCCTGTGTTGCCTACCGAACCGCATATAGATTTCCGCTAATACTCTGGTAAATGTGAAATTAAAATAAGGGCGTGACACACTCTGTTTTCGCGCGGCAGAATAAATGTTCGGTATTTTGATGATATCTCTCTAACCACATGTCGGATTGAACCGAAACCAGTGCCATATCAAAGTAGACTCAAAGAGCTTTCCATGGATATATAGTTTGTCACATTTGAAGCTATATTCTAATATCTATGACTTCTGGAAGTTGCTACTCGTGATGGTTCGTGAGTTCAGAAATGGTCTAAGAACTGTAGATACTCTTTGGATCATAACTTTCAGTACACAACGTGTTTGGAACTAATTCTTATTGCGTTGGAATGTAAATGATGAGAGCTTTCCAATGATATATAATTTGTCATGTTTCAAATCAAAATCAAGAATTCACTTAAAGTAGCCACTCGAGTAACCTATGAAGAAAATTGTATCATACTCGAGTAGGTACTCGAGTAATCAGATAGAAAACTTCCAGTTGCTCTCGGCCTGCCAACGTTACTCGAGTAAAAACTCGAGTAATCAGGGAAATCACTTCCAGTTGCTCTCGGCCTGCCAACGTTACTCGAGTAGGTACTCGAGTAATCAGATTGAGAGCTTCCAGTAACTCTCGGCCTGCCAATGTTACTCGAGGAGCCGCTCAAAAAAAGCACTTTGATAAGCAAAACTTGAAGGTAACACTCGATTACTCGATTAATCTGCAATGTTATTATCACACTTCACTAGAGGCACCACCCGAGTATGCAGAGTTATTTAGAAGGGAACTTCAAGTCACTACCCAAGTAAGCTATGCAGAAAATGGAAGGCCACTCGAGTAACCTGTGAAGAAACTTGATGTCCACTCGAGTGAGCACTCGAGTAATGCTTCCCAGAAAAACAGAACAACGTCCCGAAGATTCTGGAAATCAATGAAATGATCATATAACTCATTCTTCTTGCTTCTAATCACTCTAACACTTCATTGTATTAGTGTTTAATATATTTCTCTAGGAATACAATGAAGATATGATGTGAAGAGTCAAAAGGTGAATTTACGGAAGCAGAGCGTCAACGTTATAAAGGCTAGTTTTCAAATTGAAGAAGCCACACTCCAACGGATATATTGAAATGCTCAAACGGTCATCAACCTTCATCAACTATAAATAGAAGAGCATTCAGAGTTCAAAACAACTAACCAAGACACTACAACGAGAAACATGCAAAGATCATGAATCATCTACTCCAACCCAACTACTCTCTGTTCTTATCCATTTTCTATATCATGTATATTTGAGAGAGAGATTATTTTCATTATGCTTCAGTATTCATCTATTCACTTCTGAGAGAGAAGATTGACTGTAATCTTTCATCATCAAAGTTGTATCCTTACAGGGTGTGTAAGGAGAGTAACTCGGTTGTAACCTTACGGTATGTAAGGGGGAGTAACTCGATGAGAGATTTGTAAACGACTTCACAAGTGCCCAGCTAAACTTGTGGGTTGTAAAGGCTTTTCTTGTGCCTGGATTAAACAAGAAGATAGTGGATTTGAAAATCTCAGGAGGAGCCTGGGGACTGGACGTAGGCCATCGCAGATTGGACCGAACCAGGATAAATCATAGTTTGCACACTCTCTTCCTTAAACTCTTATACTTCCAGCATATATAAACTGTTGATTTATGATTCACTACTTTCATATTTATTGCTTCCTCTAATATGCAAAAATATTTTCAAAGTTCTTAAGATTTTTATCTTACACCCAATTCACCCCTTCTTGGGTGTCAGCCAGTTCTAACAAATTACAATTAATGTAGCCTCACAGCGCTACATGGGTGTTTAAATCCATCCCAGTGAAATGGAGACATTTGTCCGTCTTCGTTCCACCACTGCAATCCCCTTTGTACGGTTTTCTTTATTGTTTTCAGCATATCTTCTGACTTCTCCTGTCTAAATTGTTGGTAGGGGAGGGTGAGATTCTGGGGAATCTCAGTAGGAAAGTAATACCAATATGCATGCAAGATAAGTGTTTAATGCATGGCATGTTTGCATTACATAACTCATGCTCACACAATGACATATCTGCGTGCTCAATATTTCAATCAACATACGTATGGCCATAGCATAAACAGAAACAGAGCTTCAATTATTCATATATGTTTCACATCATCAGGAAAAGCAATAACATGCATCAATACATGAACATAAATATCAAATACATGCAGGAGAGGTAAGTTCCCTACCTTAATTGCCCTTCCTTGATCTTTGAATAACATGCCTTGATTTGCGTGCCAATCCCTCGGGCTCTCTACTTGGTCCTAAAGTGTCAAACGTACCATTTAGACACTTCCATAGTGTTTCTGGTGATTATATTAGTCTATGATGACATTTTACCAAAATGCCCCCGGGTCCCCAGTTTGGCCCTGCCGTACCCAGCCCAATGGCACGTTTTCCCAAAATTTTGACTAGAGCTATTCTGACGTATTTTCACCCAAGGAATCCATTTCCGGGCTCGAAATCACTAAATTCACTGTCAAATTACAAAAATACCCTTGATAGCCCTGATTTGGGGTTTTAGGAGCATTTTCGTAATTATTCTTTTTCGGCCTTTTCTGAAAAAGTGACCAACTGTAAACCCCACTTATTTTTGCCCACTAAATCCAATGGAACCTTCTATTTTCTGAAAATCCAAATCCAATTACATATTTACCCCTGACAGCCCCTATGTGAGGGTTTTAAGGCTATTTTTGTCATTTCACTTTCTAGGGCTTTTCTCACTTCGCACCCAACATGAACCCTACACAATTTTCCATTATAAACACAATAGAATCATAAAAAATACCAAAATCCAGTCCCAACACTGTTCAACATAGATCTGGACGAAATTCTTTAATAATTGGAGAAAATGGAGTTTTATGATTTCAATCCATAAAACACCTTCTTATGACCTTTAATCACTTGTTTGACCACTTAGTCACATTCTAAACATGATTAAACTAAATTTGGACGGCACCTCCCCTTAGAGTTAGGACTTCCCAAATTTACAAACTTGACAAAAATCACCAAAACCAAACACAAACCTTAACAACAACGCCATACTAATTTAGATCTAAGGTTTGTGAGGTTACCTCTTGAGATCTTGAATCTTCTCTCTCTAGACATCTCCTCTCTCTCTTCTTGAGCTAAGAATGGTGTGTTCAAGATCATGATGCATGAAGAAAAGGAGTTTAGAGAAGGATCTTTCATGCATACTCATAAGAAAAGGCTTAAGAGACAACTCTTACCTTGATCTTCTTCCTCCTCCTTCTTTCTAGCTCTCAAGAGTTCTCCAAGCTCTCTCTCTCTTCTTTCCTTTAGTGTGATCAAAATGTATGAAGGGAAGGGAAGAGAAATGCTTCATAAACTTCCTCCCTTAATTCTACACCATTGATTTAATCAGGGACCATAATGTGACACTTATCACAATCCTCCTTTCTTTAAGTTTATGTCATACTTACTCCCTTTGGTTTCCCATTAGCATTGAACTAGCTTTTTCCCTTGGTTAGCCTTCAAAAAAACGTGCTCCCCCCTTGTTCCAACCAAACCAATTGCTTCTTCCATTTACTCTAGTCAATTGGTACAAGAGTTGACTACTTAACCTTATGACATAATTAAGAGAAAAAGGAAGATTACTTTATTTCTTAAATTTTCTGAATAATGCCAATTCTGACAGATTTTCTGCCTTAACTTTGAAAAATCATAACTAATTTTGTAGACATAATTTTGGAGTGATTCCAAATGCTATGGAACCCTTATTAAGTCTAGTTTCAAGAAAAAACTTTGGAATTTTACTATATGGGATCATATCATTCCTAGATTTTCAATCTTTGACCGCTGCTCCAGAAACTTTCCAGATTTTCTGGACTAACTTCAAAAATTCATATCTTTTTGTACATAGCTTTAATTGATTCATATGACCTATCAAATTAAAGCTTAGGATGTCTACTTCCATTTTATAAAATTTCATAATTTTTGCTCATCATTTGGTCTTCCAAAACCACATGACAAACTCACTACCTCGAGGGCGATTTCACTGAAAACACTATTCAACTTTCAATTTTCAATATTTAATTCCTTTGGCCTTAAATATTCACCATTTTATTGAATTTCTCAATTAATTACATTATAATTTAGGTAAATATAAAATTTGGGATATTACAAATACTCTATTAAAATAATGCAGGTTTGGATTAAGAAAAGTAAAAGAGCAAGAAAAGGGAAGTAATTTCTTAACTGATTTTCTTTAAAATTATTTAACCTTATTAATTTGAACAAATTAAATATTTCACCATTTAAAAATTTTGTCCTACATAGTTAATTATCCGAGACTCAAACGATACTAATAATTGAGGTAGCTGGTTGTTCAGATGTTAGCTTCATGGAACTCGCACCTAACATTTCAAGTCATATGATTTTGGTTTCAATTCATTGATAGGTGGAGAAGTTTTTTGGTGCATTAATTAATACTTCCCCCGGTCCTATTTATAAGCAACTTTTTCCTTGATTACGTAAAATGAACTGGTAGTTAAAAGTAATAAATGTGTCAAAAATACCATATTTTTCCCCATATATGCCCCTATTTATGAAAAGAGTATAGGAGAGAGAATAAATAAAAAGTATGAGAGATAATGAGTATTTAATAAGGGTAAAATAAGAAAAAGAAGCTTACATTTTCAAATAAAAAGTGAAAGTTGCTTATAAAAGGGACCAGTCATGAGAGAGAAAGTTGCTTATAAATAGTACCGGAGGGAGTATTGTACTTAATAAAAACTAGGGAAAATTCTAAAAAAAATACTTTGGAAATTGGGCAAGAATGATTCAGTGCTCTGAAATTGGAAAATGACAAATTAGTTCGCTTTCATATGGGAGGAGGAATTCTACATGTGCCTTTTAATTAACAACTTCGGATTCTACATTAACAACTCTATTTTGTTCTTCAACAATTAACAAGTTTCAAGGTCAATAACAACACCTATCTTTTTACTAACAACGTCATATTCTACACTAACAACTTCACTTTCTTCGTTCACAATTAACAAGTTTCAGGGCCAATAACAACTCCTTTCTCTTTATTAACAACACCGTATTCTACATTAACAACTCCACTTTCTTCTTTTATAGTTAACAAGTACGGACTCTTTAGGAGATTTTGGTATTGTTAGTGTAGAATTCGGAGCTGTTAATTAAGAGGCTCGTGTTGTTATTCTAAGGGAGGGCTTAAGGGCATTTTCGTCTTTTCACAGAAATTTCAAAATCCCAGATTCCTCTTCCCGACTGACAACGAACTGATTTGTCCTTTCCCAATTTCAGAACACTAAATCATCCTTTCCCAATTTCCAAAGCATTTTTTTAAAATTTCCCCTAAAAACTATTTATTTTGTATGAATGAATAGCCTTCACCATCCAAATTAGGCCCGGATTGTCGGGTACAAATTTGCTTTACCAATATTTGTTTTTAATTGTTGGTTGTTGATTACGAGTTGGTGAATGATATTATTTTTATAAAATACAAGGTTAATACTAGTACAATGCAGAAATAATTTAAACTAAACAATATTATTAATAACTTATAAATACTATTTTTAGTTTATCTTTGTAATTAAAGAACATTTTATGATTAGATCAGGTCTATCCAATGACTAATATTATTATTGGCTGTCATCATGACACACTATTCAACTTATATTTTGAAAGTGAGAAAATGGGGATTTCATATTTTAGCTGACGCATTATACTTTTTTTTTTAAATAAAATGATCAATTTTATATAAACATAGAAGATTATACTGCTAGAGTTAAAAGAGAAGGGTCTGGAGAATAGCTAGAGTCATAAGAGAAGTGTATAGGGAAGAGGGGAATAGTAATACATTAGTGTTATATAAAGAGTGACGGAAAAAAGATAAGACGGGAAAAGGATAAGAGCAGCGAGTTTACGTTCCTTTCCAGAGTGCCTCCAAGATTAGAATGAAAAAACTATTGAGCAGATTTTTCTTACATATAACAATGGTGATGTGGTTCAAGGGGGCAAATATTGTAACCACTTGGGTAATCCAGCGCAACATCAATCTCAACCAGGATATTTTGTGGTTGTTTGAAATAGCGATTGAAGCTTTTAAAAACAGTTTTTCAATCGTGATTAATGGTATATGAGGTAAGCATGTGAAAAGAGTTTTGTCTCGATTTATGAGAATAAACACTTTTGAAGATCCCAAACAAGCACTTTAAAAGAGAAGGATTTGTAAATTGCAACTTTATCCATTTGAAAGTTCAAACTTCATTCTGACCTAGATAAATTGAAGCGAAGCAAGAGGTGTGTTGTCTAGTTTTAATCTTTCTCATGAAAATTGTTCAATCGTGTGCAGATGTGCTGTCTAGTTTTAATCTTTCTCATGAAAATTGTCTAACCTTGTGCAGATTTGAGAACAATGCGAATATCATAGCTAGGTTGAGAAGTAATAGGCGTTGGAATGGAAGCCGAATAATTGTATGAAAGATCTTTCCAATTGTAAATATCCAATAGGTATTGAAAAGAACCTATGAATTCCTGAATAATTTGTTCTAGATTGCCCATGTAACCTCTGTGGAGAGAGTCTATATAAGATTTAGTGCATGTTTGGTTTAGTTTTAGAGAATAACTTTTATGATATATGAGCTAAGTATGTAAGAAGAGTTTTATCTAGAATTATAGAAAAAAACTTCTAAATTCACGGTTTTATGATTTGTCAAATATACACTTAGAAAGATAATGATCCCCTTTAGTAGTATTAAATCACCATTACAAAATAACTGTGGGAGAGTTTCTAGAAGCCGTGTATGAAAACCTTGGCTAAAAATGTCGTTATACTTATTGGGAGTCTTGAAAGAGGAGATGGGGTCACCTTCATGATTATCATATAGAGGAACAAAATTTTTCTATCTCTATAATTTTTTTTTTTAGTTAAAATAAAACTCACGCCTGAAACGAGACACATAAACTAAAATATCTTTAACAAGTGAGTTTTTGTCATTTATAACTAAGCTTTTTGATTTTTTAGAAGTAGCTACAAATGTCTTCGTTTTTTTTTGGGCCATATTCACTACGTCTCCAATTGAGTATGAACATCATGATCTTTCTTTTTTTTAAAAAAAAAAATCACTCTATAAGATTTTGGTCCTCAAATAAGGGATTTTTATAAAGAAGTATGACAATTAATTAAGCATCTTGCAAGAAAGCTAATATAAAATAAGAACTTTTAAATTGTAAATATAGAAGTTTGAGTTATAAATTTTAAAATTTTAGTTGTAAACAAGTCCTTATTTTATTTATTGTTTATCTTACAGAGCTTTTAATTGTCACTCTCTCCTCTTATAATTAGTATTCCGAGTGAATTCAGACTACTTAAAACTGTATTTTGCTAAAAAAAAAAAAACTACTTAAAGCTGTAATATGAAACTAAATTTATTTTATAAAATGTGTCAAAAATAGCCTTCTTTGCTACATCCATTTAGGTTCTTATTTCAAAAATAGTCTTTACATGAACGTTTGAGATTAATAAAATAAAATAAATTATTTATATTTTTATTCAACATTTTAATATCAATTTACTAATTAAATCCTAATTGCCACCTTTGCCCCTTTATATAAGACCTAGATCTTTTTTTAAAGAGGTAAAGAAACTAAATAAATTACTTTAAAATATTTATATTTATTATTTTTCTTCAAACTAATTTGCTTGATTTATAAATTGTTATATAATATAATAATACGCAATATATAAACAACAAAACCTTATTCTACTAGGTGAAGTTGGTTATATGGATCAAACGATGTCATTAAGCTCGGCCAAAAACCAAATCTCAAAATAAATTGTTAACTAAGAGAACATATGTTATAATTAAATAATTTATTTATGTTCACTAACCTCTTCAACCGAGTGTTGTATTAAGGATGGTAGGAGTATTTAAGGGTCTTTTTGGTTTGAAGGGAGGGCAGAGGATGTATTTTGCTCTTCTTCCCTTTAGGGGTGTTCATGAGACCTAAATGCCCGCACGAGCCTGACAAAAAAATGCTCAGCTCGGCCTTGAAAAATACGCCCATAAATCATTTGGGCATCTTCGGACCGGGCCAAATATCGGGTAGGATTGGGCACCGGGCAAGGTGTGCTGCCTTGCCTATTTGGCCCTACCCAATATATGTGTATAATTGTATTTAATATATATATATATATATATATATATTATATATAATTAAACAAGTATTTACTTATCATTCAATAAGAATGTAATGAATAAACGTATTTTGTATTTAATAGGTATATAGGAATATTTTTTCAGACACATTTAATGAAGAAGTGGGTAAATTGAGTTTTTGAAAAGTAAATTATTCTCAAAATTTTTAATATTTTTATGATACCCTTCTGACTTCTCTTCCTCATTCACATCCTCACTTTAATATTATGCCAATAAAAGTTTATTTAGTTAATAATCATAAAATTATAATTTTATATAATTATTAAACATTCTATAAAATTCAAAAAATGATTTAAATAAAATAAAAATAAATTTGTTCATATGAAAATATTTTACCTACCTTCTTTTACTCAACCAAACAAGGTAATATTAAAATCTTTCCTCTTTCTCCCTATCAATTCAAACGAAATAATATTAAAATCATTCTCCTCTACTTCTCTCCTCTTCCCTCACTTACATTGAACCAAAGAGATCCTAAATTTAATTCAATGGCTAAGATGAATATGCATTAACTAACAAAAAATTTTGAACTACTAAGAGCCCGTTTGGTTCAACTCCATTGCATATCTGCAATGGTAATCATAATTAAACTATCAAGAGAAGAGTGTTTGGTTGATTTTTAGCATGGTAATAAGGTTTACCGTGGTAATGATGATTACCAAAAAATTGGTAATCCACATTCATACCTCCCCCTATGAATCCTCATTACCATCCCATTGCATAGTTAAAAAAAGTCTAATTTACCCTTTAGTAATTTCATGTGTTTTTATTTCACGTATCTCATTTTATTTGCCACAACCACCACCACCACTACCTCCTCCACTTGCAGCCGCAGCCGCCTTGTCCTCCTTCATGGCCGCCACCTCCACCCCCGCCGCTGCCACCACCCCCTCCTCCTCCCCCACTGCCACCACGGCCACCACCTCCTCCATCACTGTTGCGCCGTCACCTCCACCCGTCGTCGCTGGCACCTCCTCTATTGCTGCTGCCGCCTCTCCCTCTACCGCCGTCACCTCCACCCACCGCTGCCGCCACACCTACGCCTCCACCACCTCCTTCCCACCCCCACTGTTGCCCCTACCACCAACTTCTCTTCCTTCTCAACCGCCCCCGCCACCCCCACTGTTATTGTCGCCACTACCTCTTCCTCCTTCACCGTCGTCGCTGCCGCCTCCCCCACCAAACCCTGTCGTCGCCACCTCCACCATTGCCGCTGCTAATCGCTAGTACCTCCTCCTCCACCATCGTATTAAGGGTAAAATAAGCTTTGTGTGATATATTAATTTTAAATAATTGTTAAAAAAATAGTTCATTCACCTTATTTAAAAATCAAACAAAACACTAACCCTATAATTAATATTACATTGCATTACCATTACATCACATTACACTACGTTATAGGGTGTAATGGGATTGAACCAAACATACCTTTACATAGTATAATTGGCAGTGAAGAGCGTTGGCCAAAAAAAAAATTTTGCGAAGAGAGACCTCCCTCGTCTCAGACACAAAAGCAGAAAAGGAACACGTGAAAATACGAATGAATGAACGTCCCGCGTAAATGTGTAATGTCCAGAGTGAGGGGGCCATGGCAGCAAATAATTCAAAAGGGGGCATGTGATTATTATTGTTATTATTAGGTTAAATTTAGAAAATGGCCTTGTGTAGTTTGAGAGTGATAAACTTTAGAACTCATTACTGCAGCAGCAAATCCAAATTCAAAAAACCTATCAATTTCTCTCGTTTCGCAATAAGGTTCAATTCTTCGTCTTCTTCATCTTCACAAGGGGTTATTGCATCTACAATGGCTTACGAGAAGGAGCTCGCCGCTGCTAAGAAAGCAGCCACTCTCGCTGCTCGCCTCTGCCAGGTATTCTTCCATTCTCTTCTTTCATAATTTGTGCTCTTCATTCGAATTGGAACTGGGGATCGATACTTTAGAATCTGAAATCATTTTCGCTGAAAATTACCTAATGTAGATGTAATTAGACATTTTGATTTTGGATTCTTAGGTTCAATGTGAAAGTGTCGATGTAATAATTGATACTGATTCAGCTTGATGTGATCCTAAATATCTGCTAGTTAGCTAGTGAAGGGTTAGGTTAAGAGCGGGTCAAACTAATGGCATTGATACGGATGGGAGGCAGCTGGTAAAACAATCTGAATTCATAATAAGATTGATTTGAAGTATTGAAGTTCTTTTCTTTCTCTCAGTATGCCTGCTTTCTTCTCTTTATTTCTTTCTCTTTCTATTTCCTTTACGGTTCTCAATGCTGCTTTTGATGGTTTTGTCCAGAAAGTGTAAAAGGCTCTGCTCCAATCTGATGTCCATTCGAAATCAAACAAGAGTCCTGTTACTGTGGCTGATTATGGTAAGTTGAATTACTTGTATCATAATGCTGTCTAATCATAATCGTTAATATTGATTCTAGGATGAATCTTTTCCTTGTAATCGTTCATGTAGCTGAGCTAAATCATATCATATGGTACATTGTCTATTAGCTTGTGTTTGTGGAACATCTCAGGCAACAGCAAAAAGAAAAACAAAGAAATTAAGAAAAGAAAATGAAATATGGTAGTCATCTCGACTTTTGTTTTAAAGAAAAAACGATTATTTGAGTGAGGTGCCACGTCTATTTTGACCCTACCAACTGCCCATATTGCAATGACACTTATGGTGATTCTAAATCAAGTGCACTACTCTTGGAGAAAATTTAAAGCTCGCCTGCACATTCACTCATCACCTACCTAGCTAACTGTAATGGGTTACTGGTGTTTTTCAAGCCACTTTTCCAGGGTTAGCCCTTCACTTTAATCAATACCATCAAGTAACGAAATAACGTAAAAAATTACAGCAGTACCAAGTTTCAATGAAAGAATGTAATTACTAAAAGGTCTCACAATAAGCGAACAACATACAATACAACTGGTTCTAATAGAAACAATAACAACCTGTTTATGTTTGCCCACTTGTCATTAAAACTTTTTGTTTCATGAAATTTGAGTTGAGACTTGAGAGTGTGTAGGTGATGAGACGTAAAAGTAAACACATGTAAAATTCAGGAGGGGCTAGGTAATTAAGGATTTAGGTTAGTTAGATTGCTGAGGTGGGTGGGACATAGGTGATGAGACGACTACCATATAAAACTATTGTAGCTATTTTTTAATTGCTTGTTACCTGTCACACTCTCATTCAATGAATTTTAGCTAATTGCAAATTTACTTTTTATTTTCGAGGTTCACAAGCTGTAGTTAGCTTTGTACTCGAGAGAGAACTTCCTTCTGAACCTTTTTCATTAGTAGCTGAGGAGGTGAATTTCTAAACTCTCCCTGAACATGAAGAATCTTCTTTTTCTATTCTTGAATGTAAAATTCAGTCTTAAAATTATAGGATTCAGGGGATCTACGTGAGGAGAGTGGTCAAGAAACACTAAAGTGCATTACAGAACTTGTGAATGATACTTTAGCTAGTGAAGGATTAGATCGTTTCTCTGCCTTACAGCAGAAGATATTACTAGAGCCATTGACAATGGTAAGTCTAAAGGAGGTTCTAGTTGTCGGCACTGGGTTCTGGACCCCATAGACGGCACTAAAGGGTATGTATCCTCAAAACTAAATCAAGGTGAATACTTTCTTTGTCATGGCTACCTTTCTTAAGTTCGGCTTTCTAACTTGTTGCTGTTCTATTATTGTGCTTATGACCACTTATGACTACCAAGTAGCTCATGCTTGTATGATGGATGACGTTGTAGGTTTCTTAGGGGAGACCAATATGCTATAGCATTAGCTTTGTTGCATGAAGGGAAAGTTGTATTGGGAGTCTTGGCTTGTCCAAATCTTCCACTGGCGTCTATTGGCAGTAATCAGCAGTATTCTGGCAATGAAGTTGGTTGTCTTTTCTTTGCCACAGTTGGAGAAGGTGCATATATGCAGACTCTGGATGGTTCTTCAAAAACTAGGGTTTATGCCTATAGAATGATACTATTGATATGTCATTGATTGTTGTGCTAAGATTAAGTATCTTGCTATCATTATCCAGGTGCCTGTCAGTGCAACTGAGAATCCAGAAGAAGCGTCATTTTTTGAATCTTTCGAAGCTGCATACTCTTCTCATGACTTGTTAAAGTCTATTGCGGAAGTAATGTTATTCTTATAATCTACCATGCACATTTTTCTCTCTCTTCTATTATCTGTTATCTGCTGACATTCCTACAATGCCATGATTAATTCATGAACAGAAACTTGGCGTCAGGGTGCTGCCAGTTAGAATTGACAGCCAAGCAAAATATGGAGCCCTGTCAAGAGGAGATGGGACTATATATCTGCGCTTTCCTCACAAGGGATACTGTGAAAAGATATGGGATCACGCTGCGGGCTCGTTGTGACTGGTGTGTACATTTTGTAATCCTTTCCGTTCATCTCATAGTCGTCCATAGTGTGTGTGGGCATGAGCATGCTCTCCGAAAGGTAGAAATTTGAGTTATTCAATTGATACTTCTCTACAAATCATGTCTAGATGACAGGCCAAAATAAAATAAAACAAAACAAAGGAATAACGTCTAGAAGGTTGAATGTGTTGGTCAGTATGTCTTACAAGTCACAAGTGTTTAGAGTATTGTCTTAAAAAATACGTATGTTGCTACATTCAGATTCCTGAATATGTTCCTTAAAGACTTGAGCCTTAAAATAGCTGAAATTGATTAGTACTTTGGCTTCAAAAAATAACATACTCGTTGGATATTAACTCTTTCGCCATCTTCAGATTCCTTGACAAAATGATTAGACTGCACATCGAAGTTAGCATATACTACGCATCGAAGTTTCATATGCTAACCTGCGCAGTTACAAATAGTAGGGGAGTTAGTCTATTTAATGGGTTTGATGGTTGATCCTGTGTATTTTCTTTATTGTATATATGATTAATTTGACAATGGAAGATGTGTAGAAGCTGGAGGTGTTGCCACGGATGCTACAGGAAATCCTTTGGACTTTTTGAAAGGATGGTTTCTTGATGTTGCTTCTGGCATTATTGTCACAAACCAGAAGCTGATGCCACAGCTTCTCAGAGCAGTGAAAGAATCCCTTAACGAGAGAGCATCATCCCTATAATTTCCATTAAAACAAGGGACGATTCTATTTCTGAGCTTGCTGGCTTTGTTGTCATATATCCACACGTGTTTTTATTTTCTTCTCATCTCTCTGCTTCTTTATAAGGTTGTTGTGAGGCTAAAAAATAGAATGCTTTGGTATACCCACCCACCAAAATGGTGATATGTACCCGGTGCCTCAATGCATTGCAAGTGTCGATAGTTTAATAAGACACTTGTGTTCTGAGCTTGAACTATTGGCATTCAATATATAAATTGATGAATGTCACCAATGAGTTACGATTCTCATTCTATTCCCACGTTATTGAATGTTGATACTTAGATTCATGAAGATATGACACTTTCTTTTTATAAAGAAAAGTTTATATAAGTTGGATCTCGTAGATATACTAAGATTATGGCATAAAAATATAACATTGATAAACTCCTTTGATTTTACAGAGTTGTCGATGCATGTATATTCTTTGTTGAGTTTA
Source organism: Inga leiocalycina (assembly GCA_963242795.1). Taxonomy (NCBI): domain Eukaryota; kingdom Viridiplantae; phylum Streptophyta; class Magnoliopsida; order Fabales; family Fabaceae; genus Inga; species Inga leiocalycina. The sequence goes on along the minus strand of OY725321.1, from coordinate 85,290,332 downwards.
TGAATTGTCCATAAATTGTGTATGTACCAGCTATTAACATTAAATTTGACCCACCTTAAAGTGGGTCTCCTCCAAATTACCCGTCTGTCTTCATTTTTCGATGGAGAAATTAAGAGTGGTACCCATCTTTGTTATCATGTAAATAACTTTTAGAATGTTCATTTGAAGCTCACACTTCTTCACAAAAGTTTATTCAAATAATGTTTTTCTTATAGGAAAGGATAGCTAATATCAACAACTATGCGAGACGGGGGAATGCAGCATCTTAGGGGTCAGGGGCGCTAACCTTAATGGTTCCTACCATACCTCAATCTGGAGTAGTTTGGGGCCGTTGATATGCCTGAAAGATGGCTTGTCCCAGGATATCGGATGATTCTGCAAAAAAAAGAAAAGAAAAAGAAAGAATATATGTGTTGGTATTATAACCAAGGAAGCTCTAGAAATTTTCGATACTAAAAGCATGTTTGGTTGAGCTTATAAAAACTTATAAGTTGCTTTTTACGTAAATCGAGACACAACTCCTCTCACATACTTACTTCGTATACCGTAAATCACTATTAAAAAGCAACTTATAAGCAATCGAATCGCTCAACCAAACATACCCTAAATGGTCTACAAATGATAAGGGCATTTTCTTCGTTTCCTTTTAGGAGTGTCAACACCCGTTTCCATTTCGATAATCAAAGAGTAATAACGACGGAATTCAATGGGCATACAGAAAGGTACAATTATACTGATCAAAATATTCGTTTACAATCCCAACGTCGTTCGTTTACAACTATGATATTGTTCGTCGACGGAAACAGAAAAATACAGCGGAAGTTTTTAATATTTACAAATTATCCAAAATACTAAGGCATAGACTAAAGCATAACCACGTTCATATCCTCGCCTCGAGACACGTGCCGCTCTCTTTCCGACATCAATGTCTTTGCCCTTTGGCCCACTGGTACCCGCTGAGGTATTTGTTTAAAAATAGGGTGAGATTCCGAAGAATCCCCGTAGAGACATAATATCGTTCATAGAAAATGCGAAAAGTAAATATGTCATGCGCCAAGGTATGCACAAATTAATGAACAATATAAACACATCATCGTCATGTATACATGAGTAGGGCCCAGCCCCACAATCTACACCGGTTGGTCTTCTGCCAACTCCCAGTGTAAGTGCACCTCTGGCACTAACAGCCTCTCTCTAGGCAAATCATGTTATTAATAAAGTGCATTTACAAAACAATGGCATCCACACAATCACATAACTTATGGCATAGTGTATGAAGGATAATGTCCCTACCTCAAAGCTTTATAATCCTCTTTTAAATGTGCCTCGAAGGACGTGTCGTATCCGGCCTCCAAATCGGTCCTAAAATATTAAATGTACCAGAAATAGGTCATAACCTATCCAAGTATCATTTTAGACTCTTCCATAGTGTTCATTGTGGTTATATTAGTCTATGGTGAAAATTTACAAAAATGCCCCCGGGAACCCGGCCCGGCCCCGCCGTACCCGGCCCGATGGCACGTTTTTCCAAAGTTTTGACTAGGGCTATTCTGACTTATTTTCGCCCAAGGAATCCATTTCCGGCCTCGAAATTGCCAAATTCATGGTCAAATTACGAAAATACCCTTGACAGCCCCTATTTAGGGATTTCAGTGGCGTTTTCGTAATTATGCTTTTTCGGCCTCTACCGAAAAAATGCCCAACTGTAACCCCACCTATTTTTGCCCACTGAGTCCAATGGAACCATTTATTTCATGAAAATCCAACTCCTACTACCAGATCTGGTCTGGCCGAAATATTGGTCAAAATAAGGAAAAATGGAGTTTTGTGTTTTAGCTTCTAAAACTTGTACTTTTCCACTTCTAATCTTTGATTAACTCATTTAAACACTTCTTAACCATGATTCAAAGAATTTTGGGCAGCATAACCCCTTAGGATTAGCACTTTCCAAATTTACAAACTCAACAAAATAACCAAATCCAACCATAATCATCAATAACAACCACATCTAACATAATCTTAGGATTTGTGAAGTTACCTTCTTGAGTTCTTTTTCTTCCTCTAGAAGTCCTCCTCTCTCTTTCTCTTTGATCTCAAGATTTGCTTGCTAAACATAGTGTTTCATGGAGAAGAAGAGATTAGAGAGGAGATTATACAAATTGGAAGCCTTAAAACTTGGATCCACAAGATCTTACCTTAAGATTTCTCCTCCTTCTCTCTAGATTTCCCAAGCTCTCCCTCTCTCTCTATCTTTGTTGTTTGGATGTGAGAATGATCAAGAAAGATGAAGCATGGCTTCATAAAATATCTCACCTCTTATCTTCATATTTCATCTTAACCCTTGATCTCATCAATGGTCAAGATTTTTCCACCTTTCATGAACACTTTAATTGCCCTCATGACACCTTGCATTAGGCCATACTCCTTCCACTTTATGTCATACTTTGTGATCATGAGTGTACTTGGGTCTTATCTCTTCCTATGTTCATGACACTTGGCATTTTAATTTCATTAATCAATTTCTAACACTTTTCATTTTCAATTTTCGGAATAATGCCAATTCTGGCAGATTTTCTGCCTTAACTTTGAAAAATCATAACTAATTTTGTAGACATCGTTTCGAGTCGATTCCAAAGCCTATGGAACCCTCATTGAGTCTAGTTTCAAGGAAAAATATGGAATTTTACTGGAAATGATCATATTATTACCAGATTTTCAATCTTTGATCTCTGCTCCAGAAACTTTCCAGATTTTCTGGATCAACTTCAAAAATTCATATATTTTTGTACATAGCTTCAATTGAGTCATATGACATATCAAATTAAAGCTTAGGATGTCTACTTTCACCTTGTAAAATTTCATAATTTTTGGTTATCATTTGGTCTTCCAAAACTATATGACAATCTCACTGCCTCGCAGGCGATTTCACTGAAAACACTATTCAACCTTCAATTTTCAATATTTAATTCTTTTGGCCTTAAATATTCACCATTTCATTGAATATATATAATAATTATAATATATTCTTGGTGAATAAAATTTGGGATGTTACAGTTCTCCCCCACTTAATTAAATTTCGTCCCCGAAATTTGCTACACTTACATAGCCATAAACTCTTGGTAACGCTTCTTCATACTTTCTTCTGTTTCCCACGTGGCCTCTATGGGTGATAACCCTCTCCAGACGACCTTGACAAACAGGATACTCTTGTTTCTAAGCTACTTTTCCTGCCGATCAATGTTTCGTTCAGGCATGACTTCATAAGTCAAGTCTTCACGCATTTCCACATCTTCATACTTTATCACGTGCTCTGGATCAGGTTGATACTTCTTCATCTAAGAAATATGGAAAACATCATGTAGCCTGCTCAGACTTGGTGGCAAAGCGATACGGTACGCACTTTGAGGTTTTACTCCTCCTTTGTGCATCAACAATGTCAGGCTGATTAAATAGGAGTCCCACAGGAATCTCCATAATACCTGACTATACTCAAAACTGGTGTTTCTCTATGCCAAGCCTTGGCCCGATTCCACTTGGATCATTCAGAGCCATAGAACTCTTATCAAAACCCCTTTAATATGGAACTTATTACAACACACCATCGTTGAGAGCCAACGCTCCTGTAGCTCTAATCTACAATTCAATGTCACAGTGACTGCACTCTAGGGTTCATTGTCACGGTGGCTGCACTCGCGGGTTAGTCGTCACAGTGGCTCCATTCTAGGGTTTGTCGTCACGGTGGCTCTAAATAGCTAACAACATCTGCTTAATCAGCTTTATCCACTATCAATACTATCTTACGGCTCAATGCGTCAATTACAACATTAGCTCACCCTGGACAACATTTACATTCCAGGTCTTAATCTTTCAACAACTCTATCCACTTATCTCGTGTCATATTTTACTCTTTTTGATCATACACACATTTCCATCTTTGTGGTAGCAGTACATTTCCATAATTATGCCATAAAGGCAACGTTTCCGAATTTAATACAAACATTATTATCATCAACTCAAGATTATGGATGGAATAGTTCAATTCCTGAAGCTTCAGCTGACATGATGCATACGCCCTCACTCGGCTTGCATCAATTCTCATCTCAATCTATGCCTGCTTGCATCCGGGACTCAATTCCCTTCCCAATCCATGCCATCTAGCATTAGTGAAGACAACAAAGGCCCACTATGGATCTGGGATTATCAACGTTGGTACTTTAATAAATTTTCATCGTCAGCTCTCTGAAGCTCCTCTCACAATCATCATCCCATGCATAATGTTGAGTTATGAGAAATTTCGATATAAACATCTCATCCTTTTTATTGTCACACCCCGCACTTCCCCCGCACTTCCCCAATCCCAGGGACTACGAGCAGACTATGAGCGTGGACTCACTAAGATATCTGCGGCCCCTCCAACTCAACCGCATTTCTTTTGCCTCCCGCAGGCTCGAACACACGACCCTGAGGGCATAAGATCGTTGTCCTGACTAAGGCTACTACCATTGAGCTACTCATAATAATCAACAGGACTCAGAACACTGCGTATCACAATCACAGTTTCCGGCCTTATCGGTTCAGTACTGCTTCCACTTTACCATGTTCAATTCTATTCATAATTATTACTCACGTGTCATTTACTCCGTGAGCTCACCAATTGGTCATCAACTAACCAAATTTCATGGATTACTGCTAAGCCATACAGCATGCAACAGTAGACAATCAAGTCCACTAATGATTCAAGTCCCTTGACATTCATTATGCCATTCAATTATACATTGATTGTGACAATCCTGACACCCGTGAGTGTAGGAACATTCTATTCGTATGAGAATCTACGCATACTTACTAATTCTACTACCTTTCTAGGGTAGCCCATTCATATACTCCAGAATAAATTCCAGAGAATTCGTCAGCCTACCAGGCTGTTAATACACGATTCACCATCATCTTCTATTCATACCTTTCTTTTCTTCCCTACTATTCAATATAGCCAATCTAATTTTAGTCAACAGCTCTATCAAAATATTAAGGTAAGTTTTCACACCCATAGATGTGATCAAAATCAACTATTCATATACATTCAACCCAGAATGTTTTACACAGTCAAATACAATATATATGATAAGTCCTAATCCCAATCTACTCGTAGAACATATCCCTTACTTCAGATTTCTTCGAGGGTAATCTCAGGTGACTCCCGTATTTTCTCATGAGTAATCACTTCTTTGCCTCGAGCTTTTAAGCTAAGCTCCTTGGTTTGTTGCTTTGTGGGCAATCTCTAGCCAAATGACCCGGCTTTCCACAGTTGTAGCAAATTCGTAACCTGATTAGGCATGGTTTATCACCATGTGGCTGGATGCAACGCCCACATGTCTTATTTCTAGAGGATCTCTACTTGCTATCGGTATCATCACGATATCGCTTTTTGTTATTGCTTCCAGACGGAACTTCCGGATTCTTACATTTCTGGGAAGGACTCCCACTACCAAACACATCCTTGTAGTTGCCACTTCTGTTGGGGTGCAAGCTCAACAAGTCATTCTCAGCGAGTCGACTCTCTTCAACTGCCTTGGCGAACACTGTAAAGTGTTTAGAAATCAATTTCTTTCTCAGTTCTAGCTTCAACCCTCGTATCAGAATATCGGAGCTCCACTCCTCGTCGTCCCGATGTCTTAGGTACGAGGAATACCGAGACAATCGGACATAACGTGCCAGGTACTCATCGAAGCTCTCTTCATTATCCTGTCGTATGTTGAGGAATTCCTTTTCTTTTGCTAACTTGTTTGGTTGAGAGAAATATCTTTCGTTAAATTTCCCCTGGAACATTTCCCATGTTGCTGGAATATTCCATGCCTGTAGAGTCAACGTTGTATTCCTCCACCATATATTCGCCTCTCCTTCGAGTTTGCGAGCGGCTAGCTGAACTTTAATATCATTGGAGCACATTAGCCTTGTGAAAATTTGCTCCAGTGCAGATAACCATTCTTCTGCTTGCAGAGGATCGAATCTCCCTCGGAAGGTAGGAGGTTGTTGTTTCTCAAATCGTTTCACCCAGGTTTGAAACACATTCATTTCGTAAACAAATGCGATTGGCAGCTCCTGCTGAAGTTGCGCAGATGAACTATATTCACCTACTTTACTTTCAAAATGTTCTAATCTTCCTTGTCTCCATCGTAACTCACGCAGCTCATCTCTCAGATCATTTATCACAAGTTGTTGTTGTGCCATCTCGTTCCGTATTTGGTGCGTAGAGTCAGGGCTAACCTCGCCATTTGGGTCATAATCTCCTTCCCTTGTACGTGTCATTTTGATACCTCGCTGAATGAAATAAGGAAAAATAAATTTTCATATAGACACAAGGGTATTCTTGTCATTTCATAATAATTTGGGTACACGAATACATTAAATATTTATACTATAGGGAAACTAAAGACATTACTCAACTTACAACCTACTGTTCATCATAATATCAATTCTGATACCATTATCAGAGTTGTTACTACTGGCATTCTGATAATGTCATTACGTATATTGATTCTTTCATCCAGCACCATAGTCCCCCTGATACTGTTGACTGGGCACTGATACCTCCTTAGCTTGTGCTGACTCCATTATCTTCTGATACCGCTGGTACTCTCCTGATACCACTATCACAATAGCGGCTATCATTATTATATGCACTCAAACCATCGATACCATCAACTGGGTTCTAGTACTGCCTCTACATGCACTGATAATGCTACTTCCTGATACCACTGATACCATCCTGATACCACTGATACCATCCTGATACCATCGATACCATACTGATATCACTTCCTTATACCATTGATACCATCCTGATACCACTGATACCATACTGATATCATCTCCAAATGCACCAGTACCACCGATACTACAATCTGGGTACTGATATCACCCCTGATACCCCATTCTGTGATATCGCCGTTACAGTCTCGATACCGTTTCGTCCCGAACCTGCTCCTCAGGTATCCTTGTCTTAATATCGTCAATAAATACTAAGTACTGGCCTCTGCCTGAGATTCGCTGTCGCTCAGCTCGTCCTCTGACATCTCCTCTGGATCGTAGTCAAAATTATACGCCTCCAGTGCATCTCCGATCTCTCCGACCTCTGTAACTCCTGGGTACGCTGGCCTCGGCTTTGGACCGTATACTTACAGTCTCGGCACGCACTTCCATGCTATGTATCAATACGAATTTAGCCGTATCCGAAGTAGTTGATCGTCGGCCCTCTGTTTGGAACACGCTGGTTCACCGTCGTCTCGCTCGAATTATCCACGATCACGATCATCGGCTCACGTGGACCATTCATGAATGTAGGCGCACTCGGACTATCCGTGATGTCCTCTCGCCGTGCAAACAAAACCTTATCAGTATACAATTCTGATAATGCCAGAACCGCTTATTAGCTCTGATACCAAAAATGTCAACACCCGTTTCCATTTCGATAATCAAAGAGTAATAACGACGGAATTCAATGGGCATACAGAAAGGTACAATTATACTGATCAAAATATTCGTTTACAATCCCAACGTCGTTCGTTTACAACTATGATATTGTTCGTCGACGGAAACAGAAAAATACAGCGGAAGTTTTTAATATTTACAAATTATCCAAAATACTAAGGCATAGACTAAAGCATAACCACGTTCATATCCTCGCCTCGAGACACGTGCCGCTCTCTTTCCGACATCAATGTCTTTGCCCTTTGGCCCACTGGTACCCGCTGAGGTATTTGTTTAAAAATAGGGTGAGATTCCGAAGAATCCCCGTAGAGACATAATATCGTTCATAGAAAATGCGAAAAGTAAATATGTCATGCGCCAAGGTATGCACAAATTAATGAACAATATAAACACATCATCGTCATGTATACATGAGTAGGGCCCAGCCCCACAATCTACACCGGTTGGTCTTCTGCCAACTCCCAGTGTAAGTGCACCTCTGGCACTAACAGCCTCTCTCTAGGCAAATCATGTTATTAATAAAGTGCATTTACAAAACAATGGCATCCACACAATCACATAACTTATGGCATAGTGTATGAAGGATAATGTCCCTACCTCAAAGCTTTATAATCCTCTTTTAAATGTGCCTCGAAGGACGTGTCGTATCCGGCCTCCAAATCGGTCCTAAAATATTAAATGTACCAGAAATAGGTCATAACCTATCCAAGTATCATTTTAGACTCTTCCATAGTGTTCATTGTGGTTATATTAGTCTATGGTGAAAATTTACAAAAATGCCCCCGGGAACCCGGCCCGGCCCCGCCGTACCCGGCCCGATGGCACGTTTTTCCAAAGTTTTGACTAGGGCTATTCTGACTTATTTTCGCCCAAGGAATCCATTTCCGGCCTCGAAATTGCCAAATTCATGGTCAAATTACGAAAATACCCTTGACAGCCCCTATTTAGGGATTTCAGTGGCGTTTTCGTAATTATGCTTTTTCGGCCTCTACCGAAAAAATGCCCAACTGTAACCCCACCTATTTTTGCCCACTGAGTCCAATGGAACCATTTATTTCATGAAAATCCAACTCCTACTACCAGATCTGGTCTGGCCGAAATATTGGTCAAAATAAGGAAAAATGGAGTTTTGTGTTTTAGCTTCTAAAACTTGTACTTTTCCACTTCTAATCTTTGATTAACTCATTTAAACACTTCTTAACCATGATTCAAAGAATTTTGGGCAGCATAACCCCTTAGGATTAGCACTTTCCAAATTTACAAACTCAACAAAATAACCAAATCCAACCATAATCATCAATAACAACCACATCTAACATAATCTTAGGATTTGTGAAGTTACCTTCTTGAGTTCTTTTTCTTCCTCTAGAAGTCCTCCTCTCTCTTTCTCTTTGATCTCAAGATTTGCTTGCTAAACATAGTGTTTCATGGAGAAGAAGAGATTAGAGAGGAGATTATACAAATTGGAAGCCTTAAAACTTGGATCCACAAGATCTTACCTTAAGATTTCTCCTCCTTCTCTCTAGATTTCCCAAGCTCTCCCTCTCTCTCTATCTTTGTTGTTTGGATGTGAGAATGATCAAGAAAGATGAAGCATGGCTTCATAAAATATCTCACCTCTTATCTTCATATTTCATCTTAACCCTTGATCTCATCAATGGTCAAGATTTTTCCACCTTTCATGAACACTTTAATTGCCCTCATGACACCTTGCATTAGGCCATACTCCTTCCACTTTATGTCATACTTTGTGATCATGAGTGTACTTGGGTCTTATCTCTTCCTATGTTCATGACACTTGGCATTTTAATTTCATTAATCAATTTCTAACACTTTTCATTTTCAATTTTCGGAATAATGCCAATTCTGGCAGATTTTCTGCCTTAACTTTGAAAAATCATAACTAATTTTGTAGACATCGTTTCGAGTCGATTCCAAAGCCTATGGAACCCTCATTGAGTCTAGTTTCAAGGAAAAATATGGAATTTTACTGGAAATGATCATATTATTACCAGATTTTCAATCTTTGATCTCTGCTCCAGAAACTTTCCAGATTTTCTGGATCAACTTCAAAAATTCATATATTTTTGTACATAGCTTCAATTGAGTCATATGACATATCAAATTAAAGCTTAGGATGTCTACTTTCACCTTGTAAAATTTCATAATTTTTGGTTATCATTTGGTCTTCCAAAACTATATGACAATCTCACTGCCTCGCAGGCGATTTCACTGAAAACACTATTCAACCTTCAATTTTCAATATTTAATTCTTTTGGCCTTAAATATTCACCATTTCATTGAATATATATAATAATTATAATATATTCTTGGTGAATAAAATTTGGGATGTTACAAGGAGAAATTAAAATGAGGTTCTAATAAAAGAATATAATTATCAAAAAATCTCGTAACAAATATTATTGACTCTATTGTTATTTTCTGCATCAGGATTTGTCATTGTAAATTGGTCAATCTAACTTGTCACCAAACCTTTTGATAATTACATTTCTTCCTTAGGGCCTTATAATGATTGTCCCTTTCTTTTTCAACTAACTTCAACTTTCCAGTGCGTATCATGGGGAAATATTACAATCAATGTTGACAACCTCCGAACTCTTCTTAACACATTGGTATCGTAGCATATTGAAAACAACATCCAGAATGTGCAAAAGTATAAGGATCTACTATTGATCAAGTAACATTAACAAGCTACCATGGTATGAATTCAACCTTGTCAGCCATTTAAATTTGTAAAACATTTAAAATCATTTTGTTTAAAGTTTGAGTGAAGAATAAAGCAATACTATCAAGTAGTGTAGTGGTATCTATATGTGGGCCTTTTTAATTCTTTTCTTTTGCTCTTTTTCCAAAAGCCAGGTGGGAGTGCATGACAAATTAAACGACACACATGGCAATGCGGCAATGTACACACGGTGACCGTAAGAAAATATTTTGAGTTTTGACTTGAATATTTAAAAAAATTAATTAAGAATTTTTCTCCAATTTCTCCATTTCCCATTAGAATTTGATAAATGGTCTCATAAATTGCTTATGTTTGTTTCATTACCTAAAGTGTAATTGAAATATTTAGATTTTTCTTACAAATTTAAAAACTTACAAACTTATATTAAGATGTATGAAAATGTTAATAAGGATATGGCATACCAGGGAGTACATAATAGAAGTGTTACTTTGTCTGATTTCATGAAAGTGAAAGTTGATTGAAAAAATCTCAAAAATTGTTGTAATACCCCAAATTTTATATTCACAAAAAATATATTATAATTAGTTGAGAAATTCAATAAAATGGTGGATATTCATGAAATTTGAAACTTATGAATTTTGAATATTCATAAGGAAATAGGCAAATAAATTTAAGAATTGAATTAAATTATAAATGTGATAATGAAATCATAATTTTGCCAATTTAGCCCAAGATTAATTATTTTCCAATTAATTGGAGTAAATTTCAATTAATCAAGGGAAATGCATAATTGGAATATTCTTGGTGGATGTATGCTTGTGACAAGTGTCACATTATGGTCCCTTGATGAGATCAAGGGCTAAGAGGCAAGAAGACCCAAATGATGTGAAGGCATGGCATAAAGTTGAGAGAGTATGGCTTATAGTGGGAAGGTATGGTGTGAGGTATGGTTGGAGGGATGGTGCATGCAAAGTGGAGCAATCATAACCATTGATTAAATCAAGGGCTGGGAAAAAAGATGACTAAGTTAATAAAACATCTTCCCTTCCCCTTCATACACACATTTTCTCCTTCCTCATTTTCTTCCAACACAAGAAGAGGGGGGGGGGGGAGAGAAGGAAGAAGAACAAGTTTAAGGTAAGAGTGATTTCTTAAGCTTTTCTTGTGATTTTGTCTTAGATCCTTCTCTAAACTGTGATTCTTCATGCATCCATGATCTTGAAGACACCATTCTTAGCTCAAGAAGAGAAAGAGGAGATGTCTAGAGAGAGAAGATTCAAGATCTCAAGAGGTAACCTCACAGACCTTATATCTAAACTAATATGGTGTTGTTGTTGAGGTTTGTGTTTGATTTTGGTGATTTTTGTCAAGTTTGTAAATTTGGAAAGTCCTAACCCTAAAGGGAGGTGATGTCCAAATTTAGTCTAATCATATTTAGAATATGATTAAGTGGTTAATCAAGTGATTAAAGGTCATAAGAAGGTGTTTTATGAATTGAAATCATAAAACTCAATTTTCTCCAATTATTAAAGAATTTCATCCAGATCTGTGTAGGACAATGTTGGGACTAGATTTTGGTGTTTTTTATGATTCCATTGTGTTTAGAATGGAAAATTGTGTAGGGTTCATGTTGGGGGCGAAGTGAGAAAAGTCTTAGAAAGTGAAATGACAAAAATAACCTTAAAACCCTCACAAAGGGGCTGCCAAGGGTAAATATATAATTGGAGCTGGATTTTCATAAAATAAATGGTTCCATTGGATTAAGTGGGAAAAAATAGGTGGGGTTACAGTTGGTCACTTTTTCGGAAAAAGGCCGAAAAAGCATAATTACGAAAACGCCCTTAAAACCCCAAATTGGGGCTATTAAGGGTATTTTTGTAATTTGACAGTGAATTTAGTGATTTCAAGCCCAGAAATGGATTCCTTGGGCAAAAATATGTCAGAATAATCCTAGTCAAATTTTTGGGAAAACGTGCCATCGGGCCTGGGTCCCGAGGGCGTTTTGGTAAAATTTTCACCACAGACTAATATAACTACTAGAAACACTATGGAAGTGTTTAAACTGTACATTTGACATTCTAGGACCAATTAGAGAACCCGAGGGATTGGCACACAAATTGAGGCACGTTATTCGAAAATCAGGGAAGGGCGATTAAGGTAGGGAACTTACCTCTCCTGCATGTATTTGATATTTGTGCTGGTGTATTGATGCATGTTATTACTTTGCTTGATTATGTGAAACATATATGAATAATTGAAGTTTTGTTTCTGTTTATGCTATAGCCATACGTATGTTGATTGAAACATTGAGCACGCAGATATGTCATTGTATAAACATGAGTTATGTAATGCAAGTATGTCATGCATTAAGCACTTATCTTGCATGCATATTGGTATTGCTTTCCTATTGAGATTCTTCAGAATCTCACCCTCTCATACCAACAATTTAGATAGGAGAAGACAGAAGATAGCTGAGAACAATGAAGAGAACCATACGAAGGGGATTGCGTGGTGAAACAAAGGTTAGAAGATGTCTCCGTTTTACAAGGACATATTTAAACACCCATGTAGCGTTGCGAGGTTACATTAATTATAATTATCAAGTACGAACCCCTATGGGGAATTTCCGTAATCGTGCACGTAATATCAATATATCTATGTTATTCCTGTTGCCAACCGAACTGTGTATCATTTTCCGTAAATACTCTGACATAAGTGAAAAAAATAAGATGAGGGTGTAATTATTGTCAATTGACTTGTAGTCTAATATTATGGATACTCTTTTATAAGTTTGAAGGTCAAATTCCATCCCACTTATAATATATAAACGGTTAGTGTACGCTCTTTTAACTTTTTTTTTTTGTCAATTACGCTCTTTTAACTTCAAAAAAAAAGAAGGAAAAGAAAAGAAAGAAAACATCCCAAAATTTCAGGATACACAAATAAGTGGGCCCATCATAGTGTAACTTTACCCAAATGCATAAATGCAGAAAGCAACACTGCAATTCACAAGTTGACCGAAAAAATACCGCAATTCACAAAAGTCCCAAACGCGTATGACACTGACTTGATGAATAAAAAACGCGTATGAGAAAGTAAGGAGTTTCTCGGAAAGAGGAGTAAGAGATTGAAACGAGATTATTTATTGGATTTGTTCATCTCTGAAGAGAAAGCAAGATCTGCAAATTCTGAAGCTGCCATTTTTGAGAACTTTGCTTGTGAGAGCTGTTTCTTTTTCGCTTCCATACTCATCGATCCAGGTTGAAACAAGAGATTATTTGCTCATCTCTGAAGAGAGAGCAAGATCTGCAAATTCTGAAGCTGCCATTTTTGAAAACTGTGCTTGTGAGAGCTGTTTCTTTTTCGCTTCCATACTCATCGATCCAGGTTATTTCTACTCTTTTGCTTGCTTTATCCCAATGGATCCATCATCCTTCTTCTGTTTTACCTTCATTTTTCACAGAAAAATTCTGCAAAAGATTTTTTATGTTGTCTTCTAATCATTTGAAATTTTTTATACTTTTACTTCTGAAATACAAAGTCCCATAACCTTCAAACATTATGGCTGGACTTGATCTATTGACTTAAATCTTCATTTATTTTAAGAACTGTTTGGAAGAAGAGGAAGTCTCTGCAGATCCCAAAGCTGACATTTTTGCCATCTTTGTGAACTATCTTCCCTTCACATATCCAGGTTCAGCTTACTTTCTTCTCTCTTTTTTATTCCGCTTGCTGCATCCCTTCTATTGACTGTTTTTGTGAGATTTTCATCTTAGTTTTTAGGGTTCGTGTACAGAAAAAAATCCTACAACTATCTGAGGTACCTAAATTTCTCTGTTTTCACCCCTTTTTTCTTTGACTCAAGTCAATCATTGTCAAGCTTTTAATTGGTAGCTCCATAAAACTTTTCAATCCTTTGTGGCTTTTATGGATAATCAACAATTATTCAAATATATTGTTAAATGCACCTGTCACTTTGACAAGTTGAACCCATTTGACAATTTCGTGATGATGGAGTGTTTAGTTAGTTATGCATAAATACAGCTTCTGTGAGATAAACTCTATTTAGTTTTAATTTTAACTAGGTTATTTTTTTTAGTAGAACTTTTTTGTTATTTAGTAGTCGTGCTATTCAAATTCTTTATTAAATTAGTTTATCATACTTTCTTTGTTCTAAAATATGATTTCTTAGAATAATCAATTATGCAGTTTTTTTCACTTAACAAAATTGATTCTAAAAAATAACTTCAGAAAACTGCTCTAAGACATAAAAACTAAAACAGAATCAAACAATGCCTATATTTAATTTGAGGGATTTGGCATCCTTTTCCGTACTTTTAAGTTCTTGTAATTCAACGGGCTCTTTCATCTTTCACGCGGTTGGTTTGGTTCAAAAATTATTGCATGTCGTATTCAAATACAATCTAATATGTGGTAATACACACACACGAGCGTATATATGTTGTTACAAATTAATATCCGTTAGATTTTTATTGGGTTACAAGTGAAAGGAAGTTCTCTTATAATGATTTCTTATTTACAAAACTTTCAACAATGTTTTTTCCTACAAAAAATAAAGAATCGAACATGTAATTATCGTTAGCTCGCATTTTGTTGTGAGATGAAAGGGAAGACGGGAAAAGAACAGATGAAGTGTGAGAAATGCTACTCCCTGTTTTTTTGTTAAAAAAATTCATATTCATATAAGAAATATAATAATTATCCTTCAACAATATATTGAGACCTTGTGAGCTATTTCTTTGGCTTCCCACCACATCCGCCAGGTTAATACAATCGATTGTTTCTTTTCTGTTTTTTCTCTTGCACTTGATTCGTACCATTGATATGCTGTTTTGCTTGCTCTTTCTATGACATTAGTTTCAGGTTGTTGAACGTTGGAACTATAAATTGCTATCACATGGGTGGAACAATTGTTTTAACGCTCATAGAAGCTTTATTGATCCTATTAGCTTTATTAATTTCCAAAGCTATCAGATTCATCTCTCCTTCACTTTATGGTGACCAACTTGTTGCTGTTGATGATGGGTAATTATCTGCTTCTGAATAACCTCTCACTCTTTATTTTCTTGTTTGATTTGCTCCTATATATAACCCAAAGTTTGTTGACGGTTTGTTTCTATTTGTAGCACTAAAGATGATGTGATTTTAACTCAAACAGCTTCTCCTCCATCTTCGCATATTGTTGTTTCTCTTCCTGCTACAAAGTATGATGTGTTTCTTAGCTTCAGAGGGGAAGACACCCGCCACACTTTTGCAAGTTATCTCTACAAAGGACTTTGTAATGCAGGCATTCACACATTTATGGATTATGAGCTTCGCAAAGGAGAACATATTTCACAAGTTCTTTTGAGGACAATAGAGGAATCTGAAATATCAATAATTATTTTCTCTGAGAATTATGCTTCTTCAACATGGTGTATGGATGAACTTGTTCACATATTGGAATGCAAAAAAAAATTTGGAAGGGTTGTCATACCTATTTTCTATAATGTAGATCGTTCAAACATTCGGGAACAAAATGGGAGGTTTGGAAATAGATTTGATGAGTTGAAGCAAAGATTTAAAGACAACCCAAAAAAATTGCAGAGGTGGAGAAATGCTTTAATCCAATCTACAAGTTTCTCGGGATGGAATTCCATTTATACCAGGTAGCTTCAAAAATATTCCCTTTGTTGTTGGTTTCAAGGATTTATTGAATTAATCTTTAGGACTCTAACAAATTGTTGTAGTTGTTTTTTTATTTTATTTATTTTCTACATATTAAATATGCCTTTTCTTTTGTTTGACATTTATGCTAGACCTGAATTCAAACTTGTTGAAGAGATTGTCAAAGACACTTTGAACAAGTTGAACAATAAACCGTCACCTCATCTTGAAGGACTCGTTGGCATTGCTCATCATATTGAAAATGTTCGTAAGCTTTTAAGTGAGGCTCGCATTGTGGGAATTTGGGGTATGGGTGGTGCTGGTAAGACCACACTTGCTAAAGCTATATTTCAAGTGTTGAGAAATCAATTTGATGCTTTCTCCTTTATTGAAAATGTCAAAGAGCAATTAGCAAGAATTACTTTGGATGAATTTCTGAAAAATTGCCTCAAAGAATTATTAAAAGACAAGGACATTAGCCTCTATGACATAAAATCAACTTTTGTGAAAAATAGACTTGGTCGTAAAAAAATCCTTCTCATACTTGATGATGTGGACAATTCAAAAATAGCTGCAAATTTAACTGAAGTGCTTAATTGGTTTGGGGAAGGAAGTAGAATTATTATTACATCAAGAGATATGCAAGTGCTTCAAAATGCATCTGCACTTTCAACGTATCGTGTTCCGAATTTGGCTTTCCACGATGCCATTCATCTCTTTAGTTTGAAAGCATTTAAGCAACATGAGCCATTTGAAGGTTACATGGAGTTATCAAAATCAGTAGTGCAATATTGCCAAGGAAATCCATTAGCCTTGATAGTGTTGGGTTGCTTTCTTTGTGGCAGAGGAAAAGAAGATTGGGGAAGTGCTTTAGAAAAACTAAACCAAGATCCACCCAAGGATATTGTTAATGTTTTGAAGTTGAGTTTTGATGCACTTGATGAGAAACAACAGGATGTGTTTCTTGACCTAGCATTCTTAATCAATGAAGGAGTTGGAATTTCTTTGAACATTGCAAGACAATTATATGGCTCTTCTGCGCTTATTGAGATAAAGTTTCTTAGAGAGAAATCCCTCATTTCATTTCATTATCATTATATTGTGATGCATGATCTTATGAAGAAAATGGGCCTTAAAATTGCTAGGAGCCAGTTAATCTCCAAGGCTAAAACCCCTATTCGACTATGGCGGCACGAAGACATTGTTGATTTTTTCAATCGTGGCAAGGTAACGATTTATTCTGTTTGTTGTTATTGTAATTGTTATTATTATTATTATCTTCATTGTCAGATTCCTTGTGATATTGTTTGTCTACATGTTTTTTTTTTTTGCTAAAATTTTTGGTTGTAAGTGTCAACATTTGTCTTGAAGTTTGTCTGTTTTATTTTCTCTAATTATATACTCCTATAAGAGATCCTTTCTCGGTTTAAAGGACTAAAATTGGATTGATGTGTAATTTATTCATCCACCTAAACATTAAATATAAATTAATGAGGACTATTGTGATATGTGTTATTCTAGAAGATAATATCAGTCTACAACTATTGATCATTAAGTGATAAATAAAATGATTCACAAATCATCTGCAAGTTGAAAACAAATAAAATATATGGAGAGGGAAGGAGGCACCGTCTTCCGCTTATAGGGTGCATAAGATTCATAGGGATACTCGTTTTTGAATTTATTATTATAATTTGCCTTATCGTTTGTCTTTCGTTATGCTTTTTTCTTTAAATAAATATTGAAAATTATGTATGCCAAGTGTTTTAAATGAATATCTGCATATGCAATAGCATGTAGGTATACGTGTGAGTGTGTCTGCAAGTTGACGAGTTTTTAGAAATTCATTTATTGTTTGGGAAATATGAATTGTAGAATTTTGTTAATAAAATGCACAATGTCATTACTAAATTGGATATTTTTAATAGCATATGTATTTAATTGTTCTTCAGTATATTTCTGGTAATTTTTTAGGTAATGATAATCATGTTTCCCTTGATTTTCTATTACTAGGGGATTGGGGCAATTCGATGCTTGTCATTGGATGTAAGCATGATGAAAAGTATTACATTGAGGGCTAGTAGTTTTTGCAAGATGCGTAATATAATATTTCTTAAAATTTACAAGTCTGATTGGAGAAAGCCTTCGAAGTTGAATATTCGTGGAGCTTTGGATTATCTTTCAGAAGAACTGAGGTTTTTGAGTTGGATCGAATGTCCACTATCACATGTGCCATTACATTTCTGTGCGGAGAATCTTATTACACTTAACATGCGTAATAGTAATATCCAACAACTTTGGAATGGAAATCAGGTGCGTACTATAATTCAAAGATCTCATATATATATATATATATATAACATTGGCCAAATGATGTACAATGCAAATGTTTGATTTACTACCTCTAAATTGAGGGTTAATAGCAGTCGTACTCTTTTTTTTTGGCAAGAAACCCAATTCATCTTTTAAATGCATTGACTTATTTCCATAATAAGCTCACATTTTTGTTAATTGGCATGGGAGAAATTATTGATTAAATTGTAGTTATGTGTCGTTATCTAATGTATTAAACTCTATTTCTTTTTTCAGCATTTTCCAAATTTAGAGGAAATTGATTTATCATTTTCAAAACATCTCACTGTACTGCCAGATCTCTCTCACGTCCCTAAGATTCAAAAGTTGAATCTTTTTGGTTGTGTGAATTTGGCTCAAATTCATTCTTCAACTTTCCTGGAAAAGAATGTCTCTTTATGGATAGGTGATTGTGGGTCTATGCATATGAAGTTTGGGGGCAGTATGGAAGGGAGAAGTTTAGGGGCAGTGCTTGTGTCCAGTTATTTGGATCTTCACAACTTGTCATTCAACAAAGTGACAGAGAAGGTGTTGGTATGTGGCAACATGATATGTGGTGTTAGATTCAAATATGAGGCAATGCCGTTGGAAGAAATAAAAAAATTGAGAAAATTGGGGTCTTTACTTCCATTTGTGAGGAAAGTTAAATGCTCAAAGAGTCTAATTGAGTTTGAACATGATCTCAACCAACATTATGACTATTATTCTCGTGACTTTACTGGAAGAGTTGAGAAAGTTGGACAAATGGTGAATGAACATCAAGTGGTGGCGATACCATTAAATAAGTTCCAATCTCAGCACATCCTCTTAAATCTCAACCAACATTATAACTATTATTCTCATGACTTTACTAGTGATGTTGATATGGAGGAGAGGGGTGATAGAGGGGAAATGATGAATGAACATCAAGTGGTGACGATGTCATTAATGGAAGATGACGAAGAGGATGATGTGTTAATGGAAGATTGCTGCAACAAGAGTGTTACATTTATAAGAGTTCCCAACAGCATTACTCGCTGGTCATTATTGGAGGTATTGACATTAAAATCACTTCGACTCTCTAATGAATGTTGCAGAAGGATTAAACCTCACTTAGATGTAACACTCTCCTTCCCATACCCTTTACATTGGAGACAGCTCAAAATTAAATCTTCCACCATCCACCAACATCTCAAATTTCGTCATACTTTTGTTTTCGACCATCTCAGGTCTATTTGTCACTTCTCAATGGATTCGTGTGAAGACTCTTGGAGACGAATAAATGATTCAGAAAAGTTGCCGGGGATATTGATTTTATCAAGGATGCCCGATTATATGTATTTTTTGCCAAGCTTAATTTTGGATGAAGAGATTTTATAGAGGAAATATTATAATTTATTAGCGGGTATCATTGGTTAAGCTTCCAGTTTAAGGGCTAGTTTGTTTTGAATTATGGAAAAAGTTATTTTAGTTGATTAAATATAAATGAGTTATTAGGAGTTGTTGGGAGAAGCTTGATGTAAAGATGGGGATAAGTTGGAAATAATGTATGATTGAATCATATTTTTACATGATTTTTTCATGATTAATATGAGATTTTTAATGCATTATCTGGAGCTTTATTGCATGATTAAGTATTAAATTTAGTTAGGGATAATTGTATTGAATTAATTGTAATTAAGGGTAAAATTGTCATAAATTTGTTTATTCATATAAGTGTTTCTTAGACTTTTGAAGCTACATTTTGCTTAATCTAGGTGCTTAAGAAGAAAGTTGGAAATTGAGGAGAGTTGAGATTAATATTTTGAGGATTGGGGAAAACTGCAGAAAGGGCCCCCAATTTTGTGAAAATTACAATTTAATGAAAAAAAGGGTCAGGAAAATTACAAGTAATACCCAAACTCTTTGGGAATTGTTGTTCAACCCCAATAAACATTACAAAAATGTTCACTGAAGTTCCTCCTGGAGAACAGTTTAAAACCTTTCATTTGGGTCCCTGGGCAAATTGGGCTTCTGGAGTTGGGAGAAAAGGAAGTTAGGCCCGATATTGAGAATTGGATAGACCCGACACACAAACAAGGAAAAGCTAGGGGAGTGATATACAGAGTGGGATTAGCGCCGCGTAGAGAGAGAGCTTCATTTGATCATCGCATATCAAATTCTTCCTTCCTCTTCCTAGTGTCGCCGGCGGCACTCTTGCATCTCCACCATCGCCGCTGGCGACTTCCCTTCACCCTCACTGTCACCTTCCCTCTCTCACTACCAACCACCGTCGGCTTCCTCTATCCCCGTTATCATCACCGGCTAGCTTGACCTTCACTCTCTCAAGCAACCTACACCACCACCTTTAATGTGCCCCTCTTCTTTCTCGTTGGATAACCTACACCACCAACTCCAACAGAGTGAGGCGGACAAAGGACAGAGAGAGCTTGAGAGGAGAGAGAGACCACCATCGATCTTCAGTGCCGTCGGAAACAAGAGACCGTCGGAGCTCGACTTAAACAGAGACGGAGTTCAGATTTGTAGCACCACTATCGCTCATCACTCACTTCACCACCGTTGCCATTTGTCACCACCATCATTCTTTCCTCTGCTTCAGACCGCCACCGCTGATAGAGTTTTCCAGATTTCGGTGGCCTTTCTTTTTACCATTTGCACCTTTTGTCTCTTTCTTTCATACCACCGACCTCTTCCATTTCCCATCAAAACCGTCCTTCCTCCACTGCCATAAACCGTCACCACCACCATCATCATTACAACACTTACTTCATCTTCATCACAGTCACCTCCCCTGCGACCTTCATCTTCTTCCTCTGTCTGACGACCACCGTCCTTCTTCCAGTGCAGCTGACCCACTATTCCATTTCACTCCTCCATTTATTCTATTTCCCTTTTACTTTCATTGCTTCATTCTCTCCCTTTCTTTTTTCCCCTCTAGACCGATAGCTTCTTCTTTCTTTCCCCATTATTTTGGCCATTTCATCATTTTCCCTGGAATTATAGTGATGTTTTGAAGATGCTATGATTGTAATTAAGGTCATGTGTAACTGATTTTTCTGGAAATTTTGGTTGAGCAACTCATCTGGACTGTGGCAGTGGTTATGTGTGGCTAAATTTCTTGCTTCTTGGTGGTGAAGAGTGACTAGAGCTCCAATGTGCTACAAAGAGGAATTTATTAGTTTTCCATTAACTCATTATATGTATTAATTGTGATCTATTTGGTTTAATTTTGCATTTGGTACATATTTGTGAGACTTGGATGAGTGTTCGTTTGTCCTTGTTAGTTAACATTTGTGTTGAATTTTATGTTGATGATTTGGACTATGGATTGAAATTAATTTCCTTTTGAATTAATGAAGTTATGTATTTTATGTGATTACTAGTGTGTGTGATGGATTTATTTCAAATTGAGTGTCGCGATAGTGCTCTCAGTTAAGAGGAAACAAGTGTATTAAAATAATTTTCAAACACACATCAAGTGGTTTTTAACAATTTATCTAAGAGATGATTATGAATGCGATCGTAGGATTAGTCATTAATTAGGTAAATTGGACTCAATGCGATTACTTGAGGTTTTCAATTTGACTTGATGAAAATTAACTCCCAAAATCATTTTAAGAAGCTAGGAAAGCCATTGACTTTGCTACCAAGATTCGATTTCTCATATCCATTCCATTTTTATAAAAATACAAAAAAAAAGTTTAGCTTTTAATTAATTTGCATTATTCTTTTAGTCATTAATTTGAAAAATCAAACCCAATTTCCCCTTGTTTTCTTTTATTGCATTTGCATGACATTTAGATTACTTACGATTCAATAAAAGACTCCTCAAGAAGAGAGAACGATCCTAGGTTTGCCTATACGCAGTCCTTAGTAAATTTTTGATTGTGGACCCCAAGGCTAATAAAAGACAAAAAGTCCATCAATCAAATGGCGCCGTTGCTGGGGAGCTAAGTAATTTGCTCCTTAGGTAATCTAATTGTGACATTCAGTTTTGACAAGGGGTTATTCAGGTGAAGCTTATTAGTTTTGCATATAGTTTAGAATTTTTGCATTTAGGTAGTTTGCATAGCATTAATTGCATTCTTGCTTTGATTTGACTTGGTAACTTCTGTGTGATGTTGTTCAATTCAATTTGATATGATTTTGAGCTCTCTTGTTTGAATTCACTATCTGCTTGTTTGTTTAAGCGTTGGAGAGTGAAATCGGGCTTCAACAGTGTTTAAATCGGGCTTCAACAGTGAATTGTATTTTTTGTGCGTTTGGTTCACCATTTGCAAATAAGTTGAAAAAAGCCCAAACGTCCTAAAAGTTAAAAAAAGGCGTAAGTCACTAACCCCTTACTTATTGTGACTTATATTCCCTGCTTCTTACTGTTGGGTTTGCATTAATTATTTTTTAAAAACTCACCCACCCCCACTGTCACAATTCTCTGTCTCTCTCTCTCTCTCTCTCAATTATTCGGTTTGTAAGTCTCTTTTCTCAGCCCCCACCAGACGCTCATCTTCTTCTTCGGGTCTCCAGATCGGCCGTGGAGCTCATCTGTGTGTCGGTCGTGAAGCATCACAAAAAAGACTCAACCATCACATTTTCGATCTGAAATTGCTGTGACGGTGTCTACCTTTCCTCTCAAGCATCACATTTCAGCTCTTCCCTGGTGTCGACCTCTCGTTTGTGTCCTGCATTGACGGTCCCATTCGGCGTCGCGGTGTAAAAGGTTGAAGGCGTTAAAGATCTGTACAACCAAAGCTTGTAAGCTTCGTCGGCGGTGAAGGCTGAATCATCACGTTTTTTTGGCAAGGCTGTGACGGTGTGCACCTTCTGGGAATAGGTTATGGTGGATCTGCTGAGTGGGGTCTCTCTCATTGGCTGGTAAGTTTAAATCTAACGTCTCTCCCTTTATCTAAGGTTAGGTAGCCATTGTTTGATTTTGGACCCATTTCTGAACCTCATTTCGTTTGCTCTGTCGTGGGTTGAAGGTTTGCTCTGTCATGGGTTGAAGTTTTACTCTGTCCATAGGCTTTTGTTGCGCTGTTAGTAAGTTTGTAGACTGATATGTCCTTGTTTTTAATCTTCGGATATTGCTATGCGTGGGTTGCTCTGTTTTAAGTGTGTATACGTCATCGAATGAATCCATCCTCCGTTTGTACATTTCAATGAACCACATTTCGAAAATAGTGTCGTGGTTTGAAGTTTTGATCTGTTCAGTTGATCTTAGTTACTGTGTTTGATTCCTTCTGTTTTCATAGCCTTTTGTTGCGCTATGAGAAAGGAGAGTAGGCTGGATAACTTGATTGTATATAGGCGGAAACGAGTAAGGGAGAAGACAGTGATTAAAGTGGCAAGCAAGTGCTAATTACTGAACTGACTTGAGGAAACTCACAGTTCCATTGCTAGTCAGAAAGTCGCAAAGATAGAAGTTTATTCAACAAATCATTAGATTACAATAACCAATTCTGTGTAAATCAATGATTTGAACTTTCCTATATTCATTATTTGCTTTATGTTTCTAGTGGGGAAAGCAAAGGAGGTTTTAGATACAGGTTAAGAGATTGATATAGCATCTTTTGCTGTCTGCGTATAATTTTGGGCCCTCGTGACTAACTTGAGCCAAATTTGTGGCTTGAAGTCAGTCTAGGAAGCTGATGTAAATGACTCATTCTTGCTTCTTGTCAATCAAGATTCATTTGTGAAAGTTTATCTTTACTCTTCTGATAGTTCGTAGAAAATCCTGTGTTTGTCCTATCCTTACCATTGGTCAAATTCAGCACAAAAAGTGCAGATTTCTTGTTACTTTTTTGAATCATAATGCTTCATATCTTTCTTGGATATCATCATGATTTAGTTTCATTATCAATTTACGATTGCCTTTCTCTTTTCTTTCCAATTAACACTTGCTCAAAAGCTGTTATTTTTGCTCAGTTAGGCAGTGAAGAGCAAGATGATTACTTGACTGATGCTAGTCTTTTACCAGTTTGAGGGAATTACAATATGGTTGTGGTCTTGTGGATTTTTGTTTTGTTCATATTTGGAAGATTTAAATCTCAAATCCAACACATGTATGTATTAAAGAGATGTGAATGCTCCAGTTAGTTTCATAGTTTAAGATAGCAGAGCAATAATGGTGATCAAATGGTAGATTTCTCTCACTGGACGCAAATACATAGAGCACTTGTTTATTTTAATGGAAACTTATCAGAATATCTAGCTTAGTGTATTTTGGATTTCTGTTATGTCATGTGTTTGTTATATGTCAGTTTTTGGTATAGAAATATGGACACAAAAGCTGTATGGGATGTACAGTCGACAGAGATATTTGTCAACGCATGCGTAGACCAAATATACAAAAAAGAACGTAGAGGGTAATCATTCACACCGAAAGCATGGCAGGCTATTATTCAGACATTCACTGATAAGACTGGGAAACACTACGGGAAGAAACAATTGAAAAATAGATTGGATATCTTAAAAAAAATCTGAAGATATGGGATTGTTTAATCAAAGAGACCGATGTGGGCAGAGACCATGTGACAAACAATGTCATTACCTCGGACGACTGGTGGACGGAGAAGTTACAGGTAAACAATATTAAGTGCAATTTACATATTTCATTTGTGCAATTTTTGGTATGTAATTCATTTAACTATCCATTTTGACTCGTCTAACTTGTATGCTTACAGACACATTCCGATTATAAGAAATTCCGGAACTCATGCCTAAAGAATGAAAGTGAGTTAAGAATAATATTCAAAGACGGAATGGCGTCGGTGATCACAGATTCTCAACCTCTCACCTACAACCACAGACAAATGAGGAAGATGAGGATGATGTTTACAGACCCACGATGCATGAAGAGGAAGGCTCTGGGGACAGTGAGGATGAGCATTTCGGTGTTGACCCTGCAGTTAGTACCGGAGTTACCGATGAAATGGCAAGCATTGGAATAACAACGGAGAGGCCATCAAGCACTGGTCCCACTGCATCTGGAGGTGAGCCCAAAAGGAAGAGAGGTGAAGGGTCTAGTAGAAGCAAAAAATAGAAGCTTCCAGCTGCCAAGCAAATAGCTGATGCCGTCAGTGTTATTGCCGAAGTGACTATGGATCGAGCAACGGCTTTAACGACACCTCAAGAAAATAGCATGTCTGAGGTTGTGAAACATCTACTGGAACTTGACGAGGTGAAGTCGGACAACGCCTTTGGAGTTCAGTGCATGCGAGCTCTGGAAAGTAAGACACGTCGGGATGTATTTGTGACATTGAAACCACATCCCGAGTTCCTGATTTCTTATTTGCGTTCTCTTGTAGATGAGAACTAGTTGTAGTATGCATTTGATGTATGGATATTTCAATGTAGACATTTTTAGTTTTTTGTTTCCAAAACATATGACTTGACCCGTCGTTTGGAATGGTTTTATTATGTTGGCATTTATATATATATATATATATTATATGTTATGTTTGTTAATCATCCTGCTCACACCACAATCTCACCACAATCACAGGTACTCAATGGCAAATCGTAACAACCGAAACAGGTTGCAGGGGATGGATGAAGATGAAGATGAAAATGAAGATTGTGATGACGCCTCAATTTTTAAGGCTGAGTTGGAACATCGTCAACAATTATGCGTGTTACTTTGCCAATATTTAGTGCCATATGTGTGCAGACAACTGCGTAGAGCGAGTCAGGGAACAGGTCACTATTGGGTACAAGAATTGTTGGCAAATGAAGGTTCAAAATGTCATCAGATGTTTAGAATGGAAAAACATGTTTTTTATAATTTGTGCATTAAGTTGTGTGAGCATGGTTTAAGAGAAACTAGGAATACCGGTGTTGAAGAAATGGTTGCCATGTTTTTGCTCACTATTGGACACGGAGTAGGAAATAGGCTAGTACAAGAAATATTTTAACATTCGGCTAAAACTGTAAGTAGGATTCTACACAAGGTTTTAACGGCCTGCCTTAAACTTGGAACGGAAATTATTAGGCCACGTGATCCAGAATTTGATCAATGTCATCCAAAAATAGCAGCCGATAATCGATATTACCCATATTTCAAGGATGCCATTGGAGCTATTGATGGTACTCACATCAGGTGTGTTATCATTGGACCGGGCCGAGATAGGTTTATTGGGAGAAAAGGATATCCCACACAGAATGTTATGGCTATTTGTGATTGGGATATGTGCTTCACGTTCCAGTTAGCAGGATGGGAAGGTTCAGCACATGATGCTCGTGTTTTTCACTCTGCTATCTTAGATCCAACCATGAATTTCCCACATCCACCACAAGGTAAATATTTTGTACACTTCAATTACATTTCTTTGTCTACTTTTAACGCTTAACTTAATCTCACATTTACAATGATTTTAACACATGTTAGGCAAATATTATTTGGTCGATTCCGGCTACCCAACAACAGTTGGGTATCTTGGTCCGTACAGATGTAAACGTTATCACTTCCCAAAATTCAGAAATCACCGGGCGTTTCAGAATCCTAACGAAGCTTTCAATTTTTATCATTCAAGCTTGAGGTGCACAATAGAAAGGACTTTTGGCGTCTGGAAAAATAGGTTTGAAATCTTACAACATATGCATAAGTACAGCTTCGACACGTAAGTCCGCATTGTCTGTGCCACAATGGCTATACATAATTTCATTAGAAGAAATTCCCAAACTGATGTGGACTTTAGGGAAGCAGAAAATGAGAATAATGTAGTTCCTTTAGATAATAGTCAAGATCAAGACCCAGCGTTAACAGATGATGTTCGGACGTATTCAACCCAAATGCATCATGTTCGTGACACCATTAAGGACCAAATTGTACGGGACCTCTGATTTGATTAGTTATGTTATATTTTACTTCTTCAAAAACTATAACATTGTACAATTTCTAAATTATTTGCATTATAATTGTAATTTTATTATAAAATTATCATTGGCAAACATCATCCATCACAATGCTCTGTCGTTCGAAAGCTCTGCTGTTTCATGTGTATGAGTGAAGCGCAAAATTATGTATTTTATAATTTCCTAATATATATGAAACTAAGGCAGATTTTTATGCTACAGTCTGCAAAGAATGGTTTTATGTCTTTTGCCTTGTATTTTTTTGGTAAGGTCTTTACTGGTTTGAAATTTATAAATATCGGACCCAATTATGTCCCCAGAGAAAAGAAAGATTTGTGAGTAAAGAGTATGCAAAGAACTGTTATCTGGATGGGTTAACGTCATCAAACTTTTGAGAATGTGCCTTGTGGTAACACTGTCGCCATTAGATGGTTTGGATCAATTTATTACCAAAAATGCCACCTTAATAAATACAGATATCTTCTCAGGTCCCATTTGGCATTTAAGTTGTCAATTAGTTGTTTTTTCCACAATTAGTCCTTCATTTTTTCAATTTTCAAAATTTTTTCATTTTTTTTCCTCTTAATTAATACATAAGTCACTTATGCAAAAGTCAAACCAAACATCCTAACTTTTACATAAGTTACTTTAAGTTACTTATCCAATCGCTAATCCAAACACTCATCATTTTACCCAATCTAACTTTTATCCCATCTTAAGATTCCATAAGTTTAAGTAAAAATAAGTTACTTATCCAATCGCCAAAACAAATACACCCTATATCTCTAAGTTAATTCATAGCATACTTGCTTCTTTTGTCATTTTGAAATTCTTTTTTCCCTTTTTCACTTGCATTTGTTTATTTCTAATTCTTTTTCTTAGTTTTTAATAGTTTATATTTAGTTAGTCATCTTATGATTCATTGAGATTGTGTGATTGAATTTCATGGCTTGGTTTAATGGTAATTAAAGTTTACCCTTTCAATCTCACTCTTTTATTGGAGATTCGACTGAAAGGAAAGAGTCTATCTCTGAAAGCATCCATTCTATTCAACAAACATTGAGGCTTTTTTAAGCTAAGTTGGGAAGTTGAGGTAGTCCAATTGGTCAATAATGTCATGGTCCATTCCACCCTCTATACCATGAATCCTACCAACAACCTTCATTCCAACTTAATCACTCACCACACCCACCCTATAGAGCATACCATGAGCTTTCTCCTCCACCCTATAACTCATATTGTGAGCCTCATTCTAATCGTCCACCATACAATTGCATGCTATATCATGAACCTCCTCCTTCCTTCCTTTCCACTTTTCGACCATATTATCCACCTCATGAGTCTCTATACCCACCATTTGAACCATCTTATAAACCTCATTCCCAATCATGTGTGCCAAACCAAGAACATACCATTAGTAAAGTCATTTAAGAGTTCTAAAACCAAATCACTCAGACTATCAATGAAGAGCGATCACATAAGGACACCTTTGCTCATCAAGTGGAAGTGATTCAAGAGTTTCAAACTCAAATGGATGGCCGTACTAAAGAGCGACGGTCACAAATGGACTTTATTATCAGAAGAATGGAACAGCAAGAGAAAGAAAGTGAGAGATTGGAAAAGGAATTTGAGCATCTCACTCAGCAATCACAAGTATTGAAGTAGGATTTTCAAGCAAATCCTCCTCCTATGTTGCTACATATGCAACAAGTAGAGCAACTAGAAGAAAGCAATGAAGAGTTGGAGAAAGCAATGATATGTCATGCACAAAAGGCTTCTAAGTGTCATACTCTGCCAGAGACTCACCTACCACATACACTTTCATATGAGCTACCCACTCTACCATGCCACGAACATTTACCCCAACCCTTTACTCCTCAAGCTTTTAGACTTGATGCATTTCTCACATTGTCATATATGGATGCCCAAACTCTTTCCCTATAAAGAATGTATGGCCAACTAAAGGTCCGACATCTAGAATTATTCATGCTCAAGGATGCTCTTGGACTCTCTGAGGAAATGGAGGATATTGAAAGCTTTATCAAGGCATTTGTTGACCATGTGTTATGGATAAAGACTAAAGGTGACGAAGGAGCTCCATGGTCCTATAATGCCAATGATGATGGGAGAACCGAAGAGCAAAACCCACATGCCGCTTCACAAGTAGAAGATTCCAATCCTTCGATGCCTATTCCCACACAAGCACATGAAGTGGAGCAAGTTCAAAAGAGCATTGAAGAGTCTTCTTTACCATTTGGTAATGATATTATCCTTGTAGAAGTTGACTCTCTTACTACTTCAACTAGTGAAGCAATTAATGATTTGAATGATGAGGTGGATGAGGAAATCATTGTTGAATCCCCTCAAATGTTTGAAAATGTAATTGCTCAACCCATTAGTTCAAGTAGTAGTGATTCAATTGTATTTATTGATGAATATGCTCATACTGTGTGATGCTTCAATTTTTGAAAATGCTTCTCCTCATGGTATTAGGGATGACTGTGATATATTGGATGATATATTTTCATGTTCTTGTGCGAAAGATCAAATATGTGTAGACTGTTATCATGAAAAATGTCACTTGCTTGTTGAGTTTCGAAAGAAAGCATCTAGTGAATTGGTTGATTCTACCATTAATCATAATGCATTCTCTTGTACTATTAATTATTATAAGCATGACACTTGTGAAAATGTTGAATCTTGTATGAATGCTACTGTGGTTGATGTGAATGAGAAAGACCATAGCCTAGAAAAAGATCTTTCTCTTGATTCCAATGAATTGCTTGATAGTGTCATAAGGGAAGATTCAACTATTTTGACTGATGATATTGAAAATGAAAATGAATCTTTCCATATGATTTTTTCTTGTGATTTGCCACCCGATATAGAAAAGGAAAATAATTCTATTGAAACTTCAAAAGTTTTGGGTGGTCACAACTTGAAAAATTCTCTTTCTTCTTCCACTCTTTTGCCTTCCATCTCTTATGTAATGATAATGTGGAGTACCCCAACGCTAAGTTGGATTGTGCACCTTCCACTATGCAAACATAAGAGAATTTTCAAAATTTAACAGTTTGTTTGACTCCTACTAATGAGAGTACTGTTGATTTTCTTAGATGTAATAGTTACTTGGAGAGTTTGGAACTTCATATGCCTTTACTTCACTTGAAATCTTTTAATTTCATGTTTCTATTTTTGGATGGGATACCGCTATATTTTTTGCTCCTTTATAGGCACATTCTTTGAAAGGTCGTCGGAGGAATCAACATCCACCATACTTTCTTGGACCTCTTTCGCTTGATTCTAAGCCACCTCCACCAAAGAAATTCAATAAGGAAGAAGATGTTCCAAAAGACACATGCCTGATTCTTATCGGGGATAAGAACTTCTCCTTCAAGAGACTTAAGATTCTCTAACACAGGTTGTCTCTTTTCTCGCTTTTTTTCTTTCTAAATCCTATGATCTTTGAGCTTACTTATGTATGAAGAAGATAATTGTGGGTGAGAGACACAATCCAGTAGAAAAAGGTAGAAGTAGTTTAGTTTAGTACAAAGAATACGAACCTCCTTTGTATGCTTTGCATTTTTTGCCACTACCACACTTAATTACCATTATGCTTTTTTATCCTGATTTCCTCTGTTATTATGACTTGTTTTTCCTTCTCTTTTTTTTGTAATGTTGATGTGTTGTGCTCCAATTGCAATTGAACTTCACAACTTTCTACTTTACTAAGGAACAAATTAGAATAATAGAGTTGTTTTACACATTGAGGACAATGTGTTGATTAAGTGTGGGGGAGGGGAATACATCTTGAATCCCATTGGTTGTTTTAAATGAGAAAATTTTAAAAAAAAATTCAAGAATAACTTGCTTTGATGCATGTCCTAAGTGGTAAAAGGTTACATTTGCCACTTTAGAAATGTGATTTGTAGGAAATTATGAGCTTTTATGAGTTCTAGTGTTTTGGCAACCTTTTAAAACCATGATTTGTTTTTCAAATGAATGGGAAGAGAAATGAACTCACAATTAGATTTTTGGCTTACTCCTTGTTTTTGAGAAAACAAAAGTTTCTATATCATTAATGCTATTAAGAGTTGAGCATTTTTTTATAATTGATTGCAATGTTTTGATTGATTGTGTTTGTATGGTTAGTACTTGTAATAGTTAAGATGATGTTTTGTGGTTAGTTTTCTATGCAATTGATTATTTTTGAGTGAGTATTAGAGATAAACGTTGTTAGAAGATTATTTGGGCTTTGAATTCTTTCTATGTGTGCATTTTCATTTAGTCTTTCACCTTCTAGAACTTGTTTCCATTCTTTTTCAAAACGACATTTGTATTAGTGTGATGGAAATGAAAAAGGCATTCAATTTTAAACCTTTTCACCCAAATACAAACCCTTATTCACTTACCTTTACTTACCCCTTTAAGTCATTCATATGTTGTATGCATGTTATTTTATTCATAGTATTCATGGTATTCTAAAATCAAAGTGATTTACTAATAGAAAGGTGAACAATATATATATTGAAATACCATGTATATAGAAAAGAGAAAGAAAATAAGTTTAAAACAATGATGAAATGAAAAAAGAATAAAGAAAGAAGAATTGGAAAAAATATTGAAAAAAAAAGTGAGTATAGTTTAAAAAAAGAGAAAAGAATTGAAAAAGAAAAAGAGAGAGAGAGAAATACCAAGAAGGCATTTGTTCATGAATTTAGAAAAAAAAAAAGAATTGGCAAGAGTTTTAAAGCTATTTAGGTGCTATAAACTATTTTATAACTTTGACTTGCATATTAACTATTTATTTTATCTATTTAATCCATTTCATTTACCCTTCATCCATCATTACAAGCCTTTTAAGACCTCTTGATTCATTGCATTTATTGCTATCAGTTAGGGGTGGGCATAGGCAGGGTTGGGCAGGGCGAGACCCCTGCCCGATGCCCTGCCCGAAGGATGAACGGGCTGCAAAATGCAGCCCGATGCCCGGCCCTGCCCACTAAAAGCCCTAACTATTTTGGGCTGGCCAAGGGTGGGCTGGGCAGGGTGGGCTTCCCTGCCCAAGTGATAACGCCTTATCTTGTTCACATATGAAAAAAATAATTCCTTATGAATTTCTTTAACATTCCTGTAGTTACTAATACCATATGTCTTAACTCTGTCCTAAGTAATATAAGCTTCAAATGCATTCGATGATTTCACGTTTTGGGATATTTCAAAATAAGTCTACAACTTAAATCTTAAAATTTAAAAAATACCATATGTCTTAACAAATATCCATACTTTAAAAATTAAACAGCATTCATAATCCATTATAAATAAGAAAAAAATATGATTGTAATTAAAGCCGTGAAGTCAAAGTAGTTTGCATCAATTCAATGTCCCAAAAGTTGATCAAATGATAAAGCATCTGGAAAGAAAATAAAAGGCAACTATAATTTAATACATCACAAAGTAAAGAAGAAAGAAATCTACTTGTAAATAGTGTTTAGTGGTTAGGGCAAAAAAGAGAGGATCAGAAGAGTATTATACAATAGACAAAATATATTTTAAATAAAAATGTATATATGAAATAATATTTAATTGATATGAAATTTTATATTTTAAATAAATGAAAATAATTTTCAGGGCAGGGCCAAATGGGCAGGGCAGCACCCCTTGCCCGATGCCCGGCCCTGCCCGGTTATTAGCCCGCCCAAAGCTGCCCAAAATTTTTTCGGGCCATTTTTTTAGGGCTGGGCTGGGCAATTTTTTGCAGGGCCAGGGTGGGCGCACCGGGCTACTGGGCACCATGCTCACCCCTACTATCAGTAGTGGAGATATTAGAGTTGTTACAAGCCTATGGTAAGGTTTTGATTAAGTGAATTAGAGTGAAATTATCCTAATGAGGTGAGATGAGTTAAACACTAATACCTTGAGAGTCTCTTGTGCTTCATTCTAATATTTTGGATTATGCAATTAGCTAATCTCTTTGCATCGCTTGACTATTGCTAGTGTTGGCTTAAGAAATTTGATTAATTGATCTATTGTTTTCTAATTATGAAATTGCTCATCTTTCAATTGCATTAATTATTGGAATTTAGAAAATTGTGCTTAATTGCCTTTGTTCAGGAGTACAAAGGACTAAGTGTGGGGGAATTGATTGAATCATATTTTTACATGATTTTTTTATGATTAATTTGGGATTTTTAATGCATTTTTTGGAGCATTATTGCATGATTAAGTATTAAATTTAGTTAAGGACAATTATATTGAATTGATTGTAATTAATGGCAAAATGGTCATAAATTTGTTAATTATTCATACAATTGTTTCTTAGACTTTTGATGCTACATTTTGCTTAATCTTGTATTGTAGGTGCTTAAGAAGAAAATTAGAAATTCAGGAGAGTCAAAATTAATTTTTTGAGGATTGGGGAAAACTGCAGAAAGGGGCCCCTGATTTTGTGAAAATTACAATTTATTGAAAAAAGGGTAAGGAAAATTACAAGTAATACCCAGACTCTTTGGGAATTGTTCAACCCCAGTAAACATTTCAAAAACGTTCACTGTAGTTCCTCCTGGAGAACAATTTAAAACCTTTCATTTGGGTCTCTGGACAAATTGGGCTTTTGGAGTTGGGAGAAAAGGAAGTCTTGCCCGATATTGAGAATTGGACAGACTCGACACGCAGACAAGGAAAAACTGGGGGAGTGATATACAAAGTGGGATTAGCGCCACGCGAAGAGAGCTTCATCAGATCATCGCATATCACCATCTTCTTCCTTCCTCTTCCTAGTATTGCTGATGACACTCCTGCATCTCCACCATCGCCACCGGCGACTTCCCTTTACCCTCACTGTCACCTTCCCTGTCTTACTACCAACCACCGTCGGCTTCCTTTATCACCGGCAAGCTTGACCTTCACTCTCTCAAGCAACCTACACCACCACCTTTAATGTGCCCCTCTTCTTTCTCGTTGGATAACCTACACCACCAACTCCAACAGAGTGAGGCAGACGAAGGACAGAGAGAGCTTGAGAGGAGAGAGAGAGAGAGACCACCAACGATCCTCAGTGCCGTCGGAAACAAGAGATCGTCAGAGCTCGACTTAAGCAGAGATGGAGCTCAGATTTGTAGCACCACCATCGCTCATCACTCACTTCACCACCGTTGCCATTTGTCACCACCATCATTCTTTCCTCTGCTTCAGACCGCCACCGCTGATAGAGTTTTCCAGATTTCGGCGGCCTTTCTTTTTACCATTTGCACCTTTTGTCTCTTTCTTTCCTACCACCGACCTCTTCCATTTCCCATCAAAACCGTCTTTCCTCCACTGCCATAAACCATCACCACTGTCATCATCATTACAACACTTCCTTCATCTCCATCACAGTCACCTCCCCTGCGACCTTCATCTTCTTCCTCTGTCTGACGACCACCGTCCTTCTTCCAGTGCAGCTGACCCACTATTCCATTTCCCTCCTCCATTTATTCTATTTCCCTTTTACTTCCATTGCTTCATTCTCTCCCTTTCTTTTTTCCCCTCTGGACCGATAGCTTCTACTTTCTTTCCCCATTATTTTGGCCATTTCATCATTTTCCCTGGAATTATGGTGGTGTTTTGAAGATGCTATGATTGTAATTAAGGTCACGTGGAACTGTTTTTTGTGGAAATTTTGGTTGAGCAACTCACCTGGACTGTGGCATTGATTATGTGTGGATAAATTTCTTGCTTCTTGGTTCTTGGTGGTGGAGAGTGGCTAGCTAGAGCTCCAATGTGCTATAAAGAGGAATTTATTAGTTTTTTATTAACTTATTATATGTATTAATTGTGATCTATTTGGTTTAATTTTGCATTGGTACATATTTGTAAGACTTGGATGAGTGTTCATTTGTCCTTGTTGGTTAACATTTGTGTTGAATTTTATGTTGATGATTTGGACTATGGATTGAAATTATTTTCCTTTTAAATTAATGAAATTATGCATTTTATGTGATTACTAGTGTGTGTTATGGATTTATTTCAAATTAAGTGTCGCGATAATGCTCTCAGTTAAGAGGAAACAAGTGTATTAAAAGGTTCCTCGAGAAGAGAAAACGATTATAAGTTTGCTTATACGCAGTCCTTGGTAAATTTTTGATTGTGGACCCCAAGGCTAACAAAAGACAAAAAGTTCGACAATCAATATACTTCTAAATAAATTATATATTTGGAAAATAAATTAATTGTTATATAAAAAGAAAATAAATTAATAAAATCCAAAAAACTAGAAATCATTGATGGTAAGTTATCCAAAAAAAAAAAAAGAAATCATGGATGGTAAGGTAGAAATTTAATACACAGACTACTTTTAAATTATTAAAAACAGATAAATTAAAGTTCACATGTATAGCAATTATGAAGACATCGGGATAATAACAATGTCAATGATTAATATGAAAAAAATAAAATAAAAAGGAACGGTAGGTAATGATTGGGTGTTGATTAGAACGGTGGGGAACATTTTAAATAATCTAGAATTGATTAAAAAAAATAGAGAAATTCAAATATTATTACGGTATAATTATAACACATCCTTAAATATTGATACCACTTTTGCTTCTCGCCAGAACTCCACTAAAAAATAAATAATTACCTTCTATTATGACATCAGTTGTATTTATGTTTGATGTCGTAATACATTTATTCATTTATTATGTCATATCTTTATTAACCGATGTCATAATATAGGTCCTTTCACTATAAAAAAGCGAAGTTAGGGACATAATATTTTTTGTGGGTAATTTCTAACAAATTATATTATAAAAATTATAATATAAATACAATAATAAAATAAAGATATAAAAATTATTGTTGCTTATTTTTTATTAAAATATGTGAGCTTTTCAATAATATTATATATAAATATTAACTACAAATTTTTTTAATCTAAAAAATATTAAATACAAATCAAAATTAAAATATATAATGTAAATATTATTTTATAAAATATTTATTTTTTTAATTTTGTGAATAAATAATATATTAAGTATTAATAAATAATTACATGAAAAAATAAAATTAAAAATAAATATTATATATATATATATATGATTTTGTAAGTAAAAATTGTATGTTCATCACAACTCAACTGGCAAAAACATACCAACATACGTGCAAAGTCAAGGTTCGAATCCCCCTTAAGTGGAAAACTTGTCCACATTTCTTTTATTACATACATTATTAAATGAAAATAATTTTCTTTAGTATTGGGAGTAGCCCAATTATATAAAATGCCAAACCTTTCTTTCAATTCACCTTCAGCACTAGAAATTTGATCCTCTCAAACATTAGAAATCCAATGCTTTTATTTCATCACGAAGCTTCAGTGCTAAAATTTTCATTTTCATCAAATACACCTAAAGCATTTCAGTTCTCTTCCAAAATGATTTGAACATTTCCAAAAGCTTATTTTCCTGCAGGAAGCGTATATGAAAGGTTATATACTTACAATGATCACTCCACAAAATAGAAGGTCCAGCACATCAGTGACAAGCCTTCATTTCATGTTAAAATCATCATGACTAACAGGAATAAAGAATGTGCAAAGAATATTAAAAGTAGAAAACAAATTGGACCTCAATACAATTATGTGTAACATGTGAAGTGATAGGCTTTATCATATTCAATTAAGAGTATGAAAAGACAGAGTAAAGTAATAAACCACCAGAGTGAGTTGCATAATACTTCCAATCCTACAAAATTGCTATTAAAGAACTTGAATCGTAACAATCTCATTGCAGAATTGAGATGACTCACTGAAACATCCTTTTGGGTCTGAACTTTCAAGACGAGTTCCCTGCATTTACAGGTTCAAGACATCCATGAAATGGTCATACAGATAAATTTGGCGAAGCTTAATATTTTAATAAAGACAGATTTTATAGAGGAAATATTATAATTTATTAGCGGTTATCATTGGGTAAGCTTTCAATTTAAGTGCTAGTTTGTTTATAATTATGGAAAAAGTGATTTTAGTTGATTAAATATGAATGAGTTATTAGGAGTTGTTGGGAGAAGCTTGATGGGGGATAAGTTGAAAATAATATACTTCTAAATAAATTATATATTTGGAAAATAAATTAATTGTTATATAAAAAGAAAATAAATTAATAAAATCCAAAAAACTAGAAATCATGGATGGTAAGGTAGAAATTTAATACACAGACTACTTTTAAATTATTAAAAACAGAAAAAGTAAAGTTCACATGTATAGCAATTACCAAGACATCGGTATAATAACAATGTCAATGATTAATATGAAAAAAATAAAATAAAAAGGAATGGTAGGTAGTGATTGGGTGTTGATTAGAACGGTGGGGAACATTTTAAATAATCTAGAATTGATTAAAAAAATATAGAAGTGAAATATTATTACGATTTAATTATAACACATCCTTAAATATTGATGCCGCTTTTGCTTCTGGCCAGAACTCCACTAAAAAATAAGGGAGAATTATACTCAGATTCTAAAGAAGAAGAAAAATGAAGAAATGATCTCTAAAAACTGTAAAATGAAAAAATGGTCTCATGGAGTTGTCAATACATGCTCCTGGAGTTGTTAATGAGTTGTCAATACAGGCTCCTGGAGTTGTTAATGGAACCATTTTTTCATTTTGCAATCTCTAGAGACCATTTTTTCATTTATTTTCTTTCTTAGAACCTAAGTGTAATTCTCCCAAAAAATAATAGTGATTTATTTTAAATTTGGTGAAACCCGATGAGAAAAGAGTATAGAACCCTATAAAGCAACTTTATTGTGCTTCATGATTACAATAATTAGAGTCGGTAAAACAGGCCCAACCCACGGGCCCGCGGGTTGGGACAGGGTTAGGGTTGGAGTTTTTTTTTCCCATAAAAATCGCACAGCTCAACCTGCAGGTTGATGCGCGCTGGCCCGCATATATATATATATATATATATTTTATTACATGGATGCCTTGCATGGACTTTGGTGAGCTGGACTGTTTTTTTTACATGCAGATACATTGTTGGGCTTTAATAGTTGGGGTTTGGACTTGAACAGATAGTTTTTTTTTTATTTGGACTTTGGGAGGTTCTTTTTTTTTTTGTCCAGACTTATGTGTGGTAAAAAAAATGCAAGTTGCGGGTTGGCCCGCGAACCTGCAGATAGGGTTGGGTATTTCCCAACCCGTGGAAGTGCGGGCCGTATTGACCCGCAACTCCCAGCCTGCGGATTGGTTCAGGCTGGCCTACAACCAACGAGTTAGCCCGTTTTACCGGCTCTATGAAGCCATTTTGTGGAGCTCATTCTTCTGCTTATTTGTTGATTTAAGTGCGAAAGTGGTAAATGTTTACTTTTTATCCAATACCATTAAATTAAAATATGAAATATAATGCCAAATATAGAGCATTGATGAGGTGTATCAAAGAAAATATAGAGCATTGATGAGGTGATTCAAAGAAAATACAGAGCATTTATGAGATGGGATTAGTTGTTTAGTTGATGTTAATTTAAAATATGGACAAACAGTGCAATCGTTCTTGTGAAAAAAAGGTCACTTTTTTTTTTTTTCAATAGCAGTGGATTAGCTAACGTCCTCTACTCCTATCCTTAAAACTTAAGTGGTTCAAATTTAATATTTTATAAAAATATTAATAAAATACAAAGTATTAAAAATAAATAAATAAATTCAAAAACCGCTAAATTTTAGTTATAATAATTTAAAACTATAATAAAAAGATATTTAAAAAGAATTTTTTTTTTTATAAAATGTTAAACCTGAGCAGCTCAAATTTCAATCTAAAGGCTGAAAGCCTGAAATAAGTAGTGAGAAGAAGGAGGATAGTAAGAACAGATGATGATAGCCCATCTAAAAATATATAAAGAAAAAGATAAAATAATACCACTTGAACTTCAAAATCCCAAATTGATTTTATTGATTATAAGATTAATGGGATTAATAAAAAGAATATAATAATTAAAAACTTAGTTTTTTAAAAAATTACTGATTTAGAATTTTGAAATTCAAGTAATATTTTCTTATATTTTTTTCTAATATATATTGCTCCACCATGTTTTCGGCCAGCGCTTCATTGGATTTTGAATTATTTGATGTTCAACCCTTCAAAAATGACCTCCATGTGATGTGCATCAAAGAGAAACTACAACGGAAACAACTCATCAAACATATTGCATAGAGATATATCTTTTTTTTTTTTTTTTTTATGTTCTTTTAACTTCCAGCGTATTCACTTTAAGTTTAAGATTTGTCTCTTCGAATATTTTTAATGGTCCACAATCTTATCCATTTATGATTGTAGATTTCTGATGCACAATCATTTTTCTTATTAATGCATTTGATATTTATAAATAAAGGGATTTATATTTTGTTTTCTGTTTTAGGTTTTTTTTTTAATTTTCTAATTAGGTTTAGAAGAAAGAGTTTGAACCTTTTTCTCCATTTAAAACGGATCGTAACTTCCTATCCATGATTTGAATTCATCTTACTCTTTGTAACTTTATATATATTTTAATTTATTTTAAATTTTATATTTTGAAGACAGATTTTGAATTTTCTAGGGAGGTGGAAATCTCGACATTTCTTTATTTATTCATTATATATATATATATATATATATTTGGATTTACTTTATTTTATATTCTACATTTATAAAAAATATTTTGCACTTTTTTCTCTATGAATGTGTTTGAATTCTTATTGAAATTTTAAAATGCTTCATTTTAAAAAATTACCATTTAAAAAATCATAACTTCCTACCCATGATCTGGATTAATTTTAAGGGAAAATCTGGATTTATTGTTTTTTTCGTTCAATAAAATCTGGATTTATTTTAACCTTTATCAGGTTGTACATATTGGGATTGATTTCTTTGTTTTGGGCCTTCAATTTAGAATAACGATTTTGACATTTTTAAAAGTTGTGAAAATCTTCACATTAGTTAATTTATGAATCAGCTTGGATTCTTATTAAAATTTTAAATTATTTCATTTTAATAACTTCCCATTGAGACGTCGTACATTCCTCCCCATATATTTCAATTTAAATAAACATATTTAAATTGAAGTTAATGACTACAATTAAAAATTTTATAAATACTTTGTTTAGTACTTTTTATTAATTTCAATTTTTAAATAATTAATAATGAAATAAGTAACATTATTTAGATTTATTTTTATATCTAAATCATTTTAATATTTTTTATTTTTTATTATTTACGTTAATACACATATCACTATATCAGGATCAATAAAAAACTAAGAAAGTATGAAAATTGATAACATATGATGAGACCATTTTGTGGAGCTCATTCTTCTGCTTATTTGTTGGTTTTAAGTGAGAAAGTGATAAATGTTTACTTTTTATCCAATGCCATTAAATTAAAATATGAAATATGATGCCAAATATAGAGCATTTATGAGGTGTATCAAAGAAAATACAGATAATTTATGAGATGGGATTAGTTGTTTACTTTTTTGACCTAAAGATCGGATCAGATGAAATGTAGGGATTTAGTTAAGGTTAATTTAATATTTTTAAATTTATATTTTGATACTTGATTTGATCCTAATAAATAATTACTATTTTCATGATTCTCTTGAATAAATATTATTTTCTATGTTAATCTCTCTCATCACTCATCAATCTCAAACCTTTTCTTCCTCCCAACCTTAGCGGCGAGCTCATGACGCCTTCCGGAAAAGCTAGACGAGGCATTCCTTTTATTTCTCCTCATGTTATTGAAGAAATTTTGCTCAGACTAGACATCGGAACCTTATTTCTGTGCGCTTTTGTTTGCAAAGACTGGAATGACCTTATTACCAGTTCTGATTTCATATTGCGCAGGTCAGACCGAACTTTTGATTCCACAAACCAAATCCTCCTTATTAAAGTTTGTACCTGCATAAAAAACGGAAGAAATTTATTTTCCATATTGCCATATAACGTATTCATTGCATTGTGATAATGATCAATTTGACTGTCTTGGTGTAACGCCCCAATTTTTGATTAGGGGTTAATGATAATTATTGAGGATAATTATCGGATTAAAGTGGAATTAATGTATATTGGTGACAATATTATTTAATATGTCATAATTGTTGGAAAATTGAAAGAATGGAATTATTGGCATAAGTTGGTAATTAATGGGGAAATTAATTACTAACTAAAAGAAAAGTGAGAAGTGTGATTAAATGGGTAATGGAAGGATTAGAGAGGATAATTGGTGATTAAGTGTGTGAGAACCAATGGGGAAATGACACATGGCAAGCTCACATGTGGGAGTGATAAGAGAAAGTCAAATGCAATTTTTTATAGTTTCTCTCTCCTCTCCCTTCCCTCTTGGACGCTGGAATGGTATGAGTTGGGGGGAGTAATGATTTCTTTCCTTCTTCCTCCTCCACACTCCATCTCACTCATCTCATCTCTCTTCTTTCTCCATTTTCTGGCGACACTTTGCAGCAAAGAGGAAGAGGAAAAGCTTGCAAAAAGGTAAGGAAAATGGCTTCCATTGCTCAAACTTCCTTTTTTAATGTTGATCCTTGAATGAAGAGCTTCATTGTGATGGTTGAAATGTGTTCATTGGTGTTAGTTTATGACCTCAAGAGATTGTGAAAGTTGAAGAATCAAGAAATCTCTTTGGCAAAGTGAAAGAGGTGGGTGTTATCTCCCTTTTGATATATATATTGTGGTTGTTGGTGAGCATTGATTTTTCTGGAAATTTCTGCCCTATTTTCGAAAATTAGGGTCTTAGTGA
Source organism: Inga leiocalycina (assembly GCA_963242795.1). Lineage (NCBI taxonomy): Eukaryota > Viridiplantae > Streptophyta > Magnoliopsida > Fabales > Fabaceae > Inga > Inga leiocalycina. The sequence goes on along the minus strand of OY725321.1, from coordinate 85,248,526 downwards.
GTTTGGCATGTTGTGATAATGGAAATGGTATATTGTGATGTCTTTTGGACAAATGGATTGGTTTGAATCTTTAAAAGTAAAGTTTGGGATCTTTGTGTTGGTTTTGGTGTGTTGATCAAAATAGGGCATGTGGTTAGATTGTGAATTTGGTCATTTTGAGGTTACCATTGTGTTTCTTGAGTGATTTTGTGTGGGAATAAGCTTGGTTAATGATTTTGGAGTCATTGAACACTTTGGTAGAAAAGTTGGAAAATGCTGTCAATGTGAACTCTGTCTGGGCAGTTTATTCGTGTGGACGTTTTGAATGACCAAATGATTTCAGAAAATTGTGAAACTTTCCAGTCTTAAAGTTCACATCCCAAGCTTCAAAATGGACATTATTTGGTGTCATTTCGTTTAGTATTCTGAGAGTTATGCTTTGCCAAAGTTTGGTACAAAAACAGAACTCTGTTTTGGAGTAATGTTGGGTTTTGGGTGATTCTGTATTTTTGTGATCATTTGAAGTTATGAGCCATAATTTTCCTTGAAAGAGGACTTAAATACCTTTCATTTGGCTTTGGAATCACTCCGTTTCAATTTTTCTACAATTAGTTATGGTTTTTCGAAGTTCAGCCCAGAGTCAGGAAATTTCTGGGCCGCGGCCCAAGCCTTTCTGACCTGATTTGGGCCGCGGCCCATGAGTGGTGGGCCGCAGCCCAAGGCCTTCTGACCATATTTGGGCCGCAGCCCAAGGAATGGTGGGCCGCGGCCCACCCCTGTGTTCCTGCATTTTAAGTTTTTGAAAAGAGATCTTCAACCTATTGTTTCCCAACCTTCTAGAGGTTTTATTAGAGGCATTTATGGCTTCTTAAGGGTCATTATTGATAACCAAATCTAAGAGTTGAAGAGTTAATTGAGTATTGGAATAGAGAATAATGTTTCGTCCTTAATTATGACTTTAGGATTTGATATCTGCCCGGAGCATAGAAGGCCTGTGCCTGCTCAAGGAAGGAAAGACAAAGGTAGTGACACTTTATCCTATATCATGTGTATTGCATTGCTTGTTTGCATTAGTCATCGATTGTAGTGAAAGTGAAGGGGACGTGGCGAAAGCCCGGACTCGATTACAATGAAAGTAAAGGGGACGTGGCGAAAGCCCGGACTCGAATATTGATAAAGTGATGGGGCGTGGCGTAAGCCCGACCTCGTATAAAGTGAAGGGAATGTGGCGAAAGCCCGGTCTCGAATATCGATTGCTGCATTGTGATATATGTTTACTTGCTTTGTATATATGCATCATATAAATAAACTGTTGCTACTAAGATTCTCTAGAATCTCATTCTTTCCAAATAACATTTTTAGACAGGGCAAGTGGATCGAAAGGCAAGCAAGTGGCAAAGGACGATTAGGACTGCCAGCGGTAGTCTTAGTTAAATATTTTGGTTTACATCGAATTGGTTATCATTTTGGATCATTGTAAACATATTGAATAGAATTGTAGTACTATAGTTTTGTGTAATCCCCGGTATGGATACTGAGATGGGCAATGATGCCCTGTATAAACCTTTGGATTAATGTTATTATCCCGGGTGAACGTCGGGAATTGTGCTTACTCTGATATTGTATATGTAACAGACCAAACAGGCCATTTGTCTTAATGAATGAAATGAATGGAGATCCATTTGTACATGTGTTTTAAAAAGTTTTTAATTGTCCCGGATTTCTCATTCGATAATTAAATGTACTTTAAACGACAATCTCGGCCTGATCCTCGAAGGGGGTTACACTTGGCACCATGGAGAGTCCTGCCATAGATGATTTTAAAGACACACATATTATAGGGGTAAGCAATGGTTTAGTATGTCTTGCCAAAATACCACATTACAAATGTATTCTTGACAAAATACCATATTACAAGTTTATTATTTGGAATCCAATTGTTCAAAAACTTCCCCTCATGATGACTTGTTATGGAAAATTTCGTAGTACTAGGTTTGGTTTTGATCGAAGTAACAATGACTTCAAGATTGTAAGTTTTCATGGTCATCTTGACTCGGCTTTTGCTTTTTCATACGTCGCGTGGTCATGGAAATGTGTCAAGGGTAGTATCCTTCCTTCAGTTCATATTTTGAGCTTCCTTGTATGCTTTAATGGTGTGATTCATTGGATTGCCAGATTCACATTCAAGTTGGAATGTGAATTTATACTTACATTTGATTTGTCACATGAAGTATTTGGAACGATGTCCTGCTCTTGGTGATACTTATAGTGCCCTTAATCATGTCCTGACAACAAAAGACTCAATAGCTTTGGTCCGGATAAATGATCCATATGATGAGGAAACCAATGAAAAACTACCTTGCATTATCTCCATATGGATTATGAAAGAATATGCTAACCATGAGTCATGGGCAAAGATCTTCTCAATCACTACAAAAGAAGAGATGGCGGCTCAACACATATTAGGCATTAGAAAGAACGATGTTATAACACAATTGAGGGAGGGTGGTAAGGTTTGTAGTTACAATCCGATAACTTCAACCTATCATTTTGTCGGAGCTATGGAAAATAGTGTTTTTTTCAATTACCATACCGATAGCTTATATTTACTAGAAAAAAAGGAATACATTAATTCCTATTAATATGCTGATTAGAGGGGTAGGGAGAATGAAAAGTTTACTATTTAATTTGTTGTTTTAATATTTATTGAAAGAACTTATTTCAAAGATATCTATGGATTACCATATGTTATGAGTTATTATTTGCGCTTACCTTCCCACGTTGGTTGGCTAATTTTGATGGTGAAACTCCAATCCATAGGAACCTTTCACATGTTGGTTTTGCAATGTAAAAATATGAATTAGTATAAATAGAATTTAAAATTAACATAATTTCTTGATTTTTATAATAAGATGACGAGTTTTCACTTCTTCAAATAAATATGTGTTTTTAGCCTTTTAGGCATTTGAATTTATATTGTTCTCTTTGAACTAATTCCATATCCATTCATGTAAAAGTAAACAACACAAAAAAGCCTCTGGGCTGTCGCCTGGCCCAAAACCATAGATAAAAGAATTTTAAAAAGAGTACGAAAAAAGGATGGAAGGTTATGGCTCCCAACTAGAGCTGTCAAAACGGGCCAGCCCGCGGGTTGCGGGCTGGCCTACACCAACCCGCGGGCCACGCCGGTCGGGCCTGTGAGGCCCACACTTCTGCGGGTTGGCATTTTGCCAACCCTAACCCGCAGTGTGTGAGTTGCGGGCCAGCCTGCGGGCCCGCATATTTTTTTCAAAAAAAAAAAGATCCTATTTTTTAAAGGTAGTTGAAAATATGATACACACATATATGAATTATTAAATTTATTTTTCTAGCATCAATCATTCCTCTTATAAAAATTTAAAAACATAATTCACAATTTAAGAGATAAAAATATTAAATTTGTCAGAGTTTATAAGCAAAATATAAACTCATCCTCAAACAACCAAAATATAATAATTTTGTTTAAAAAAGAAGGGAAGAGGCTAAGATCTTTTCTCTTTGAATTGAGAAATATTAAGATAGGAGTGGACAACTTATAAATATTGTGAAATTATTATATGTAAAAAAAAAATTTTCCGGGCCAACCCGTGGGCCATGCGGGTCGGGCCCGTGCGGCCCACACTTTCACAGGTTGGCATTTTGCCAACCCTAACCCTGTCCCAACCCACGGGCCCGCGGGTTGAACCCGTTTTGCCGGCTCTACTCCCAACTAAAGGCGTTATGCTGTTATGGCTTATATAACATTGTGTACGTTATGAATATAATATTTTTAGACCTCTGTATCTCCCATTATTTTCTATTCTTAATAGTTTCTTATTCTCACCCATTAATTGTTATGATTATATATTCACATTAATTATAGATTAATGAGATGTTCTTGTAAACAGAGGGATTGACTATGATCCTCTGCTCTTACCATTCTCTTCCTATCCTCTTTCTCTCCATGACTTATCTCAGCCTCTAAATTGAAATCTGAGTTATTTAGATTTAATGTTTCATAAAAATATAATTTTTAAAATATTTTTTTAAAAATATTTTTATCACATGTTTAAATTATCATAACTAAAATTTAGCATTTTTTAATTTATTTAATTATTTTTTAGTAATTTGATATTTTAAAAATATTTTTATAAACATTAAATCTGAACCGTTCATATTTTAATCTAAAGGCTGAGATGAGTAATGAGGGGAAGAGGATGAGAAGAGAACGGTTGTCACGCCCTTATCTCAATTTCAATCTTTACCATAGTATTTGCAGAAAATGACATGCGGTTCGGTAGACAACACATGAATAGCATAACTATACTGATAATATGTGCACGATTACATAAATTCCTCATAGGGGTTTGTACATGATACTTACGATTAAGGTAGCCATACAAGGCTACGAGGGTGTCTAAACTCATCCCAGTGAAATGGAGACGTCTTCCCATCTTCGTTCCACTACTGCAATTCCCTCGTACGGTACTCTGCATTGTTGTTTGCATATCTTCTGTCGTCTCCTGTCTAAATTCTTGGTAGGGGAGGGTGAGATTCGAGAGAATCTCAATAGGAAACAGATACCATAATGCATGCATGATTGATACTTGTGTATGACATGTTAGCTTTATCTAGATGTATGCCCCATAATGACATTTTTGCATGCTCAATGTTTCATACAACAAGACTATAGCCACAGCGAAAACAGAAACAGAACTTCATTTATTCAAATATACTCTACACAATCAAGTAAAGCAATCACATACATCACTACACAAGCAAAGATATCAAATATATGCGAGTAAGGTAAGTCCCCTACCTCCAGCTTTTCTCCTCGATTTGCGTGCCAACAGCTCGGGGCTCCATATTAGATCCTACAATGTCAAATGTACTATTTAGACACTTCCATAGTATTTATGGGGGTTATATGAGTCTATCTTGAAAAATTACTAAAATACCTCTGGGGATCCGGCCCGACCCCGCAGTACCCGATCCGGCTGTACTTTTCCTGAAATTTTGACATGGGCTATTCTTACATATTTTCACCCAAGGAATCCATTTACGGACTCGGAATTATCAAATTCAATGTCAAATTATGAAATTGCCCTTGGCAGCCCTACTTTTAGGGTTTTAGGGGCGTTTCTGTAATTATGCTTTCTCGGCCTTTTCCGAAAAAGTGCCCAACTATAACCCCACATAATTTTCGCTCTTGAAGTCAATGGAACCATCAAATCATTGAAAATCCAACTCTAAGACCCATTTACAGCCCAGAACGAAATATATGGGTTTTCCAGGGAAAATCGGGGTTTTTCGGTTTCGGCTGCGTAAACGCGTTCCTTTCTCCTCCTAACCACTTTATTGACTATTCCATTAGGTTAAAAATACCATTTAGTATCAATTTGGGCAGCATAACAGCCCTTACAACCCATTTTCCATTTTTACACACAAAGACAATCTGTTGTCCACAGCAGCCAGAATAGTAAATATACAAGAGTTTGGAAGTTACCTCAAGCTTCCTCTGGCTTTTCCTTTTCTTGGCTGAAACCCTAACCTTCCCAACTGCAAAAATCTTGCCTCAAACACCTCAAACAACATAGAAGATAAGCTTAGGAGAAGGAGTATACACGTTAAGTATGGATTCACCGAAGAAATAGACCTATTTTATGAGTTTTCTCCTCTCCTTCTCTCTCTAAAAATCTCAAATTTCTCTCTCTCCATGGCTGCTATCTCACGACAGAAAATGGAAGAAGATGAAGCCAAAAGTGCTTTTATCATATATTACAATTTCCTTTATTTATTTTCCCATTTTCGGATTTTTCAGAAATTCTGGCAGATTTCTGCCCAAACTTTGAAAAATCATAACTAATTTTAGAAAACTCGAATTGGAGTGATTACAAAGCCTATAGAACCCTTATTGAGTCTAGTTTTAAGAAAAAATATAGAATTTTTCTGAATGGAATCACAAAATTACTAGAATTTCAATCTTTGCTCATTGTTCCAGAAATTTCACAGTTTTTCTGTGTTGACTTCAAAAATTCATATCTTTTTGTGTATAGCTCTAATTGATTCATACGACCTATCAAATTAAAGCTTAGGATGTCTAATTTCATCCTGTAAAATTTCATAATTTTTTATTATCATTTAGTCTTCCAAAACCTTATGATAAGCTCACTGCCTCATAGGCGATTTTACTGAAAACATAATTATATTCTCCAAAATTCACCATGTTACTTTCTTAATACCCTAAAGATATAAGAAATATTATAGAATATATTTGGAACATCTACTAAATTGGGGCTTAGCAGTCCACTTAATTTAGACTTATTCCCAAGCCTCCAATCCCAAAATTCGGGGTATTACAACGGTAAGAGTAAAAGATCGTAAACAATCCCATAAATAGAAGACATATATTATGTATTTGATACAATATTGAATAATAAATGAGAATTGCTCGTTTTTTGCTTTCTACTCTTCTCATCTTCTCCCTTTATTTTATAATACATTATCAACGTGAAAGCTCTAACGAACGTGTACTTCTCTTTGGTTATTTTACCAATTTTCTCCACCTTCTTTTACCTTATTTTATTTGATCTATCTAGGATAATTTAAATCATTATATGGAATTAAAGAGACATTTTTACCGATTACGTTAAACATTGAGTTTCATAGTTTATATTGGAAATTGTTATTTTTGTTCTATCTTGTTTTTTATCTCATTTATGATTTCTTCTATATTATTAATATTGTTATTTTAGTATGGCCAGAAGTCATATACCTCTAATTTCATATTCTAAAATTATATGACCAGAAGTTATATCGCTTTAATTTTCTATTCTAAAATTATCTCTTTAGAAGTCATGTTGCTTTAATTTCCTATTTTGAAATTATATGATCAAAAGTTATATTACTTTGATTTCCTATTATATGGCTAGAAGCCGTATTCCTTTTATACTTATTTTGAGATTATATGACCAGAAGTCATATCACTTTAATTTCTATTTTTGATATGATATGGGAGAAGTCATGTTCCTTTTATTTCTATTTTGATATTATATGGCCAGAAGCCATATACCTTTTTCTATCTTATAATATGTCCATAAGCCATATTCATTTAATTCCTTATTATATGGCCCAAAGACATGTACCTTTTCATCTTATATTCTACTATATGGTCAAAAGTCATATACCTTTTCATCTTCTATCTTATTGTATAGCCGGAAGCCATATACAAATTTTCTTTATCCTAAAAATAAAAGGCCAGATGCTATGTAATCTTGTTTATCATGAAGATAAAGGTCATAAATAATATAATCTTATTTATCCTAAAGATGAAAGGCCAGAAGTCATAAAATTTTATGTGTTATCTTGATATTATATAGTCAGAAGCTATAAAACTTTCACTTTTAGTGTGTGTTCGGGTATCCTTTCAAAAGTGCTTTTTCAAAGAAAACCATGGTTTGAGATATTTTTATCCGAACACTTGAAATTTTCATGAGAATAGCTTTTTTACACAAAACCATGGTTTGGGATCCCAAATCATGGTTTTGACAAAATCTAATTTTTTAAACAATCTTAGGTTTCTGAAGTTGCTCTTTCTTCGGTGTTATTGTATTGTATTTCTGAAGTTTCTCTTTCCTCCCTTTCTCTTTTTTTTTTTAGCATCTATCATTTTTTTTTGTTTTTAATGTTATGAAATTTAAAATGTTAAATAATATATTAAGGTGCAAATTTAAATAATAAGTTTTTTTTAGGGGCGTCTGGTATAAAGAAGTTTTGGAAGGTATAAAAATAATATTGAACAATTAAAAATGGTGCAAGTTTAACAAAACCGTTAAATTTGGGCTAATGCTGTTGGGATTTCCCTCTCTTAAATTTACACCCTTTTTAATTTTTAATATTATTTTTGCACATCCTAAAACTTATTTGTGCCAGACGTCTCTCAGAAAAAATTTGGTTGTTAAATTTTCACTTTAACCCTTAAATAATACATAAAATATTATCTTATCATTTATATGTAATTATTACAAAAGCTAATGTCTTTTTTAGTAATTTGACCATTAAAAAAACTATTTTGATCACAACATCCAAACACTCTCATTTTATCAAAATCACTTTTTTCTCATACTCTATTCTCCTCATAATCTATTCTCTAAAAGCTATTCTCCACTTTTTCTTCAGAAGCTATTCTCCAAAAACTAATCCGAACACACTCTTAATGTCTATCTTAATAAATGGCCAAAAGCCATAAACTTTTATTGTCTATCTTATTAAATGGCTAGAAGCCATATAGCCTAGATTTTCTGTTATGAAATTATATAGCCAAAAGCCATATATACTACTAGAAAAAAAGCCTTTAAGACTGTCACTCTAAATCTCATAGGTGGAGACTGTTTAAAAACTATACCTGGTGACATTTTTCTGTTTTTGCCATTCTTCGAATAAAGAGTTGATTCATTAAGAACTAGACCATAACTTGAGATTTGAACTTTAACTTCAGCGCTTTTCATTAATATGATAAAGAACTTAAGTAGCTTAACTATCCTCAGTTACAGCAGAGAGCATGATAAATTATGTAGTCACATCTTGCAGATGCTATCCTCTAAGAACTAAGAACCCAGTATAAATTGCGCCTCTAAAGTTAGAGTACCTGTGAAGCACCATGGGGCTTGTGAGGATGGGCGCAAGGGCGCGGAATTGGGGAATATTTGTGTAATTGATTGGATGACGTGGTTTTTTTTAAGCTGGGTGTTACGCCTTTATCTCAATTTCAACCTTTTTTTCAGAGTATTTGCAGAAGATGATATGGGGTTCGGTGGGCAACATAGGAATAACATGAATATACTGATAATAAGTGCATGATTACATAAATTCCCCATAGGAGTTTGTACATGATATTTACGATTAAGGTAGCCGCATAAGGCTACTAGAGTGTCTAAACTCATTCCAGTGAAATGGAGACTTCTTCCCGTCTTCGTTCTACTACTGTAATCCCCTTGTACGATACTCTGCATTGTTGTTTGCATATCTTCGGTTGTCTCCTGTCTAAATTGTTGGTAGGGGAGGGTGAGATTTGAGAGAATCTCAGTAAGAAACAGATACCATAATGCATGCATGATTGATGCTATGTGTATGACATGTTAGCTTTATCTGAATGTATGCCCCATAATGACATTTCTGCATACTCAATGTTTCATACAACAAGATTATGGCCACAGCGAAAACAGAAACAGAGCTTCATTTATTCAAATATGCTCTACACAATGAAGTAAAGCAATCACATACATCATTACACAAGCAAACATATCAAATACATGCCAATAAGGTAAGTCCCCTACCTTAACCCTTTTCCAACTCGAAACGCGTGCCTCGATCTACGTGCAAACAGCTCGGGGCTCCATATTCGATCCTATAATGTCAAATGTACTATGTAGACACTTCCATAGTGTTTCTAGGGGTTATATGAGTCTATCTTAAAAAATTACTAAAATACCCCCGGGGACCCGGCCCGGCCCGGCTGTACCCGGTCCAGCTGTACTTTTTCTGAAATTTTGACATGGGCTATTCTTACATATTATCACCCAAGGAATCCATTTCCGAACTCGAAATTATCAAATTCAATGTCAAATTATGAAATTGCCCTTGGCAGCCCTACTTTTAGGGTTTTAGGGGCGTTTCCGTAATTATGCTTTCTAGGCTTTTTCTGAAAAAGTCCCCAACTGTAACCCCACCTAATTTTCTCTCCTGAATCCAATGAAACCATCAAAGCATTGAAAATCCAACTCTAAGACCCATTTATAGTGCTGGCCGAAATATATGGGTTTTAAGGGGAAAATCGGGGTTTTTCAGTTTCGGTTGCGTAAACGCGTTCCTTTATACTCCTAACCACTTTATTGACTATTCCATTAGATTAAAAATACTATTTAGTATCAATTTGGGCAGCATAACAGCCCCCACAACCCATTTTCCATTTTCACACACAAAGACAATCCGGCGAAATTTCACCGATTAAATTGTCTACAACAGCCAGAATAGTCAATATACAAAGGTTTGGAAGTTACCTCAAACTCCCACTGGCTCTCCCTTGATATGGCTGAACCCTAGGTGCTCAACATTCAAATTTGAGCTTTCAAACCTTAAATCATGTGAAAAGGAAGCTTAGGAACGGAGTTATACGCATTAGGAATCGATTTACCGAAGAAATCACTTACCTTCATAAGTTTTTTCCTCCCCTTCTGTAACACCCCAAATTTTATATTCACCAAATATATTGTAATTATTTTGGAAATTCAATAAAATGGTGAATATTCATGAATTTGGAATTTATGAATTTATAAATGTTCAATTTCATGGGAAATTGGGCAAAAATAATTATGGAATTAATTTGGGTAATTTAAAAAGCCCAATATTAAGGTCCAAAAATTAAGGAATATTAGAGAAAATATTTGGTCCAAAAATAGATGAAAATTGGTGAAAGAAAAATAAGAGAAGAAATTGGATTAGAAAGGTAATGGCAAAATCGTAATTTTGCCAAAATAGCACAAAATAAATTATTTTTCAATTAATTGAAGTTAATTTCAATTAATTAAGGAAAATAAAAGTTAAAAATATATTTAGAATATTTTGGTCAATTTAATATAAATTTATGGAAGATTTGAGCAAAAAGTGCAATTTTGACCAAAATTGAGACTTTACGTGTATACGTAACCGAAACAAGTTGTGAAGCCAATTGAGACCATAGGGAGGGACCCCTAGGTGTCTCCTACATGTGGCATAAAGAAGAAAATATTGGTTGGACATGATGGCATGGTTACGTGAATGTAGGAAGTTATGTACATAAATTGGATTTTAGTAATTTTGGAAAATTAAATAAATTATTATAATATTATGAAATATGATAATATAAACTTCATCATCCTCTTCAGCCCCATTTCGTGCTCAACATACCTGAACCATAGAGAGAGAAGGTTGAGAGAGTTTAGAGAGAGAAAGAGAAGAAAAATCACAAGGTAAGCCGATTTCTCCGACGATTTCGCTCCTAACGCGTATATCTCCGACTCTAAGCTACTCCTCTTTGTTCTTTAGGGTTTGGAGGCTCAAAAATATGTTCTCTAAAGGTTAGGGTTTCAGCCATTTTTGGGAAAAGCTTGTTGGAGCTTGAGGTAACTTCCAAACCTTCGTATATTAACTATTCTGGCTGCTGTGGGCAATTTAATCGGTGAAATTTCGCCGGATTGCCATTGGTTTTAAATTTTGGAAAAGTGTATATCTAAGGGTTATGCTGCCCAATTTTAGTTCAAATGGTTGTTATAACTCAATTAGATGGTTAATAAAGTGGTTAGGAGTAGAAAGGAACGTGTTTACGGAGCCGAAATCGTAAAACCCCGATTTTTCCCGGAGAACACAATTATTTCGGCCAGGGATGTTTGAGGGCCTTAGAGTTGGATTTTCAATGATTTTATGGTTCCATTGGATTCAGTGGGCGAAAATAGGTAGGGTTACAGTTGGGCACTTTTTCAGAAAAGGCTGAGAAAGCATAATTACGGGAATGCCCCTAAAACCCTAAAAGTAGGGCTGCCAAGGGCAATTTCGTAATTTTACATTGAATTTGGTAATTTTGAGTCCGGAAATGGATTCCTTGGATGAAAATACGTCAGGATAGCCATAGTCAAAAATTTGGAAAAACGTGCCATCGGGCCGGTACGACGGGGTCCCGGGGGCATTTTGGTAAATTTTCACCACAGGCTAATATAACCACAAGAAACACTATGGAAGTGTCTAAAATGATACTTGGATAGGTTATGACCTATTTCTTGTATATTTGATGTTTTAGGACCGAGTTGGACGCCTTTAGTTGACACGTTTTACGGGGCGGGCCCTTTGAGACAAGAAAGAGGTTAAGGTAGGGACTACTATCTCTCATATACTATGTGACTATTTGTATGATGCGTGTTACTGTATTTTGTGATCTGAACACGTGCTGGAGGCACATTACCTAGCTGTGGTCTAGGACCTAGCTGAGGTACACTGGTCTTACCTAGCTGTAGTCAAGGACTCAGCTGAGGTACATGTAGGGGTTTCAACGGGTTAGTTGGCCCTGAATTTTGTGTACACACACGGATGATATGAATTTTCATTTTACTTGATACGGTGCATTGCATATTTAATTTTCGCATTTTATATGTTGATCGTATGTTTCTACTGAGATTCCTTGGAATCTCACCCCTTTTTCTAATCCAAATGTCTCAGCGGGTGCCAGCGGTTCAAAAGGCAAGGACATAGTTCCGGGAAACTGACGGGCATGTTTCTCGAGACACAGTTGGTGGTTACATTTAGCCTGTACTTGGAATATTTTGGGATATTCTGTATATATTTGTAATTATTAGTGAATTTTGCTCTATTAATGTCTGTCTGTAAACAAATACTTATTATCAGTATAACTGTACTTTTCTGTTTGCCTATGGAACTTGTTCATTATTGCCCTGCGCATATCAAAATGGAAACGGGTGTTGACACCTTCTCTCTCTACAAATCTGAGTTCTCTCTCTCTCTCTCTTAGGGTCTGTTATGGCGTCAGAAATGGGGCTGAAGAAGGAGATTATCACTTTATATCATATCCACTTTTAATTAATTATTTTTCCCAATTTTGGATTTTTTACAAAATTCTGGCAGATTTCCGATTAAACTTTGAAAAATCATACCTAATTCTAGAAAAATTTAATTAGAGTGAATCCAAAGCCTCTAGAACCCTTATTGAGTCTAGTTTCAAGGAAAAATATATACTTTTACTGAATGGAATCACAAAATTCCCAGAATTTCATTCTTTGCATATTGTTCCAGAAATTTCACAGTTTTTCTGTGCTGACTTCAAAAATTCATATATTTTTGTATATAGCTCTATTTGAGTCATATACCTATCAAATTAAAGCTTAGGATGTCTACTTTCATCCTGTAAAATTTCATAATTTTTACTCATCATTTGGTCATTAAAAATTATATGACAAGCTCATTACCTCATAGGCGATTTCACCATAAACATAATCACTTTCTTTAAAATTAACCATTTTATTTTCTTTAATGCCCCAAAGATATAAGAAACATTAGAGAATAGATTTAGGACATCTACTAAATTGGGGCTTAGTAGTTCACTCAATTTAGGCTTATTCCCAAGCCTCCAATCCCAAAATTCGGGGTATTACAAAAAATGTAACCCCCTCTGTAATTATATCCGAAATACGCAATTAAAATGAAATAGAGACCAATAATAATCAAAACTCATTTAAAATCCCATTCTTGAGATAGGGTTTTCAAAAATACCTTTTAAAATCTAATTAACTTGGTCTCATATTCACATTTCGAATACAATTACTATGCGAAGATAAATCACATTCATATAAATATCAGAGTGCACAACATAATCATCCCGGCAATCCCGGGTACATACCTTCACTAAAGATACACAAGGCACAATTGTCCATTACAATTCTTCCCTCTATTTTAAGTCAATTTGGATGTTAATCCATAATTGAACTCAAATACAGGGTTTTGGCGCTGCTCACAACACACACAAATCACATTCGAGTGCCAAGTCACATCATATTCTTCAAAAAGGTTATTTATCACTAACCACATCCATTTTTGAAGTCATTAACCCTTAATCACAATTTGGGATCTTATTAAACCGGGGCTTAGCAATCCACTAATCTTAGGCTTATTCTCTAAGCTCAAGTCTCAAAAGTCAGGGTATTAGTTCTATTTCTTTTCGACCAAAAATAAATATTTGAAGTTTTTTTTTCTTACCTGAAATGTTCGAAGTTGTTTGGTGTTAGTGAAAGTAGACTAAAATTTAGTTATATAGACATGGATTATAGTTAAGTTTTTTGGTTTATAATTAGCGCGTATATCTATCTTACGTAACAAAATTTTAAAAAATTGCGTTGGTACATTATAAATAATATCGTGATTTTATAAATGAGATATAGATTAAAAAGGCATATTTTCTTAACCAAACAGGCCCTAGTTCGATTCATAATTTCGTTTCAAACATATCAGACCCTCATCGATTTGAGCCAAAAGGCACCTCACACATCTGAAAATCAGATGTTCCATTATAATATTTCCCGAGCTGTATCAATTTTAATTAAAAAAAAATTAAACTACAAAATGAATCTTATGTTAAAGAGGAGAGTATCAATGGAGGCTCTATTTATGTTTTTCCCTCCAAAGCTAGTCATGCAGGACAAATGAAATGAAACGACACAGCAATACACAAAATAACAATAAAGTAACAATAACCTTTGAAGCCACGACAACTTGATATGTTGACCATAAAGACATGTTTGGTAATGAATATAAAAAACTTCATTTTATGCCAGATCAATCATCTAAGATTTCATTATTCTCTCTAGCTATTTCTTTAATTTCTTGTGACTTTGATGCTTAATCAGGACATCACACTTTAATTCCTTATGACTTTATGCTTTAACTTATGAAAAGCAAAGTCCCAAAACCTTCAAACATATAAGTGGACTTCATTTGTTTTATTCAAACTTTTTTAATGTAGTAAACGACTAATTTATTTATTTATTTTATTAAAAACGCAAAGTGTTTGTTCTTTCATTCACCTTAATTAATCACTCCCCATGTTGTTGTTATGCGTGAAAAATCAATCAATTTAAAGCAACATGGCATATTCTCTTTTTTCATAACTTAGTTGCAGTGTTACCGATTTGGTCTCTTCATTCTAACGATGACTCCTTATGTGTTACGTATAGAGACTAGCATAAAAATAATTTATTAAATTCCATTTCTTTACATTTTAAGAAGATTTTGATTAATTTTTTTATTATTTATAGTCATATTTTCTCTCCATTGATAGTGACAAAATTATATGTATTTATCACTAATGACAAAGTAATAGTTCATTTTATTTTTTTATTATATTCTTCATACTCTTAATTTTTTTATTTCCTTGTCATGTATCTGCCTAAAGGTATGTGTTTATTCATTAAAATCTTCAGCAAGTATCAATGTTTATCTTGAAGTTCTTCAGTTTAATTTGTTTCTATGTTTTAAATTCTTTTAATTAGACTTCACATCAAAAAATTCTTTTTAAGAAAATGATTAAAATTGTTTGGGCCATGCATTTGTGTTCGGTGTGATTTTTTAATCCTCGAAATAAACTTTAAAGTATTTGAAAATATGGTCCGAGTAACACTAATAGTATATTAACTTGAGTTGCCACTCACATTAATTTTATTTATGGGTTGTTCACATTTTATTTTAGTTATACTCATGAGTTGTAGGGATTTTATCTTATTATTTAAGTTACTCATTCTTTTTTCTTTTTGGCCAAAAATTACTCATTCTTATGTTTATCAAATATGACTTGTACAATTTACGGAGGCAATTCATAATGTTTCTATTGCGCTTTACTGTTCTTTCGCGTCTTTTAGTGTACGTTTCTCTATATATGTGTATAGCTGGTTTCTTTCTTTCTTTTGCCAACCTATGTAGGTCTAAGTGTTGAAGTAATAATATATAAATCACCATTAAAAGATGTGCTCACATTTATTATCTAATAATGTCTCGAATAAAATTTTTTAAATAAAACAAAATTCATGTCCATTAAATTAGGTAAGATGCTACCTCATTGTCCAGTGGACTGAGAATAAGTTTAAGTTTAAATCTATGGGCTAAAGTTTGACAACAACCAAAACTAGCTTCATTTTTAACTTTTGAAAACCGAAAAAATTAAAGGTTTGTTTGTTTTTCCTATCATAAATACAATATTTTCTGTTTTTCTAGAATAAAAAAGAACGGAAAATTGCACCTAAATCCCAGATAAGATAAAATAAGAATCAAAGGTTCTTTGAAATATCTAATTTACAATAAAGTCCTATAAGATATTTAGATAATATATTCTAATTATGAAAGGACCTTAATACCCTTAATAAGGAAATGGGATGTCAAAATGGTTCTTGGTGGTACAATACCGAAACAGAGCCAAAGGCAAGGACCTGTGTTGTGTCATGTGTGTGCGACTAATTGTTGGTTTGTCCGTACTATCGAAATCATATCGACATTTCCGACAAAAAAAACACCATATCGACATCGGGCACCACACGAACTCCTCACTCAACTCACTATATTTAGGATTGGAGGGGGTATTTGGTGGTTCTTAATTGATCTAAATATGAGTTTCTTGAAAAGTATTTGGATAAAAAATATCATTATCTTCTTGAGGAAATGACTAAAAATTGAGACCCCCAACTCCAATCCCAAAACTTCCAGTTCCATCCTTAGCTTGAGGATGAACCTCATTACCTTGTTCTTCAAAGGCATCTTTATAAAACAGTGTGTAACAAACCAATTTATAAAAATTAGTAACATAATATAAATAAAAAAAGTAACATGCCTAACTCTAAAATTTAAAATATCTAACCTTCATCATTGATGGTAATTTTTGGTATTGGTAGTGTGGTATCATCGTAAATGATGTGTTCCTCTATTTCTTCAGCGGAAAGTGTTGAAAGTGGAAGAGAATTAACTTCTTCCATTATCCAATATTCGATTTTATCAATACTTTCATAATCAACGGAATTAAAGTCTTTTTTCCTGCTTGCCTACCTTCGCTAGAGTAATGTCATAAATGGCGCTCTATTAGTAGCAGACTCTCATTCAAACTGAATACAATTTGATTATATTTTTAGTTGATAGATGTTACTTTATTATTATGAATGAAACTCTTCCATACACTACTTGGTTATGGTTTATTTGTTCATAAGATCAATTGTGTGAATAAAATGAGGTTATGTTCTATTTTATCATATCATTTCTATGAATAAGACTAAGACGAGACAAATTGTAATGACTAAGCTAGATCATAAAAAAAAAGACATTGAGAAGCTCGGAATAAAAAGAGGGTCAGAGCAGGGTATCTAATGACATAAGCCATTATTTTATTCTGGTGAATTTGTTTTAAGGATTTGAGAAGTCATTCTGATTAAAAAAAAAAAGCTATTCTAGCCTATTTGTTTGAACTTTAGTCAAAGGTTACTATAAAAAAATAGGCTTTTCTTCCTTAATGTTCTATAGGATTTGTAGGTGGTGTTAGTGTTTCGTTTCAAAGAAAATTGCCTATTAATTACTTAGAAAGTTCCTGTTTGCTTTCAAGTTATACAATTTCTACTTTTGTAAGTTTGATAATTGTTGTCAATGAAAGTGAATGTGGGTGTAAGAGCAGAATAAAAAATGTTTTGCATAGTGAGGTATCTAGATATATATGTTGATGCATCATCTTATTGAGTGGTACCATTCTTAAAGTTATGTTAGATGATTTAAAAAAAAAAGGTCTTTTGATTTACAAGCTCGATCCTCACATGATACTATTATTTATAATATAAAGAGATATTTAAAAATCGTGATACATCATCATACTAAATTTATCAATTTAAAAATTGTATGAAGAAAAATTTGTTGTGTAGTTATTAATGATTTAAATAATATTTTATTATATTAATTTTTTTTGCATTTAAAAAATAATATGACTTTTAAAGTATCAAATAAAAAAAATGATATCAAAAAGAACAAACTCCCCGTGTAACGCGCAAATAACACAGACTCGTTGTATGAAGGATTGAAAAGGGCCTCTGAATTCCTAAATTATTTATTTTGGATTGCCCATATAACTTCTGTGAAGAGCTACATTACGCTTAATCCATATAAGACACACGCCTGAAACGAGATACATAAACTAAAATATCCTTAACAAGTGAGTTTTTGGCATTTATAACTAAGCTTTTTTAGAAGTAGCTACATATGTCTTCATTTTTTTTGGGGCCATATCCGCTACGTCTCCAATTGAGTATGAACATTTTGATCTTTTTTCTCAAAAAAAATCACTTTATAAGATTTTGGTCCTCAGTTGTCATTCCTTAAATAAGAGATTTTTATAAAGAAGCGTGACAATTAATTAAGAATCTTGCAAGAAAGCTAATATAAATCTTTCAAAAATAGTCTTTTTATAGTACATCCATTTAGGTTCTTATTTCAAAAATAGTCTTTACATGAACGTTTGAGATTAAATTTTAATAAATTAAATTCAATTATTTATATTTTTTTTCAACATTTTAATATCAATTTACTAATTAAATCTTAATTACCACCTCTGCTCCTTTATATAAGACCTAGATCTTTTTTAAAGAGATAAAAAAAGTTAAATAAATTACTTTAAAGTATTTATATTTTTTGTTTTTCTTCATACTGATTTGCTTGATTTACAAATTGATATATAATATAATAATACGCAATATATAAACAATAAAACCTTATTCTAGTAGGTGGGGTCGGTTATATAAATCAAACAAAGTCATTGAGTTCGGTCAAAAATTAAATCTCAAAATAAATTGTTAACTAAGAGAACATATGCTATAATTAAATAATTTATTTAGATTCATTAACTTCTTCAATATGATCTTATATCAAGGATGGTAGAAGTACTCAAGAATCTATTTGCTTTGAGGGGAGGGGAGGGATTTTGCTCCCCTCCCCTTATTTGGCAACATAAAAATTTAAGGAGGGAAAGGAAATTGTTTTGAAATTTCCCCTCTCCTCCCCTTATAACCCTCCCCTCCAAAATGGGGGATTTGAGGGGAGGGATGATATTTTGGCATGGTGTGACTATTATGCTAATGAAAATTTTTAATATTCCTATTATACCCTTCTGATTTTCTTCTTCATCTCGATCCTCACTCTAATGTTTTAGCATGATGTGACTATTATGTTAATAAAAGTTATAATTGTTCAGTTTAATAATTATAAAATTATAAGTTTATATAATTATTAAACATTCTACAAAATTCATAAAATGACTTAACTAACATAAGGATAAAGTTGTTCATATGAAAATATTTCACCTCCTTTTCCTTCATCAATCAAACAAAGTAACATTAAAATCCCTCCCCTCCCCTATTCTCCTATCAATCCAAACGAGGTAACATTAAAATCCTTTTTCTCTTCTCCTCTCCTTTCCCCCTCCATTAAAATCCCTCCCCTCTGTTGAATCAAAGAGACCCTAAATTTAATTCAATGGCTAAGATGAATAAGCATTAACTAACAAAAAATTTCATTGTACGAAAAATCAGACCGGACCGGCTGGTTCGACTGGTTGAACCGGGAACCGGCCAATGGTCCGGTCTGATTTGATGGTTAAACAGGGGAACTGGTTGGACCGATTTCATTTTTTTCTATTTTTTTTTTATAATTTCTTTTGTTTTTTTAGGGGAAAATTGGAAGTTGAAGACCAAAATGAAGAGAAAAATAGGTAAAGAAAGAACAAATCTAAAATAAATAAAGAAGATAATGAAAAAAATTATTTAAAAAGATATAATAATTATAGAAAGGAGATATCATTGCATAAGTATAGGCATTATAACTCATACTAATAGATTTTAAGTATTTTTTTTTTCTAAAAATCTTCATTTTTATCTATAAAAGTTTAAAAATATATTAATATATATTGCCACTAATAAATTATAATATTTTAATATGACCGGTTCAACTACCGGTTAGACCTCGGTTGACCCATTAACCCTTGAATCTATGTTGTGACCGGTTTATTGCCCGGTCCGATTTTTTCCTTGAAAAATTTTGAACTATTTAGATAATATAATTTGTAATACTCTGAAATTTGGGATTGGAGGCTTGGGAATAAGCCTAAATTAAGTAGACTACTAAGCCCCAATTTAGTAGGAGCCCAAATTTATCCCATAATGATTCTTATATCTTTGGGGTATTAAGAAAGTAAAATGGTGAACTTTAGAGAATATAATTATGTTTTCGGTGAAATCGCCTATGAGGTAGTGATTTTGTCATGTGATTTTGAATGAACAAATGATGAGCAAAAATTATAAACTTTTACGGGATGAAAGTAGACATTCTAAGCTTTAATTTAATAGGTCATATGACTCAATTCGAGCTATATACAAAAAGATATTAACTTTTGAAGTTAGCACAGAAAAACTGTGAAATTTCTGGAACAATATGCAAAGATTGAAATTCTGGGAATTTTGTGATTCTATTCAGCAAAATTATATATTTTTCCTTAAAACTAGACTTAATAACGGTTCTATAGGCTTTAGAATCATTCTAATTTGATTTTTCCAGAATTATTTATGATTTTTCAAAGTTTGGGCAAAAATCTACCAGAATTTCCAATTAATCCGAATTTTTGGAAAATGATTAAACTATGACATAAACTATTATAAAAGCATATTCCTTCTTCTTCCTTCAGCTCAAACTGACATGTTTCAGCAGCTGAACATAGAGAGAGCTTAGAGAGAGAAAAGGAGGAGGAAAAACTTACAAAGGTAAGTGATTTCTTCGGTAAATCGGTTCTTAATACATATAACTCCGCTCCTAAGATTCCTATTCATGTGATTTAAGGTTGTGAAGCTCAATTTGGTGTTAAGGAAGCTAGGGTTTCAGCCATTCTTGAGAAAAGCTAGTGGGAGCTTGAGGTAACTTCCAAACTCTTGTATATTGACTACTCTGGCTGTTGTGGAAAATTTAATCGATGAAATTTCGCCGGATTATCTTTGTTTGTAAATTTGGAAAATGGGTTGGCCTAGAGGTTATGCTTCCCAAATTGGTACTAAATGGTAGTTATAACATAATAGAATAATCAATAAAGTGGTTAGGAGTAAAAAGAAACGTGTTTACAGAGCTGAAATCGAAAAACCCCGATTTTCTCCTGAGTTCTTATAAGTTTCAGCCAGCTCTAGAAATGGGTCTTAGAGTTGGATTTTCAATGATTTGATGATTCCATTGAGTTCAAGAGGGAAAATTAGGTGGGGTTCCAGTTGGGCACTTTTTCGGAAAAAGGCCTAAAAAGCATAATTACGAAAACGCCCCTGAAACCCTTAAAGTGGGGTTGTCAGGTTATTTTTGTAATTTGACATTGAATTTGGTAATTTCAAGGCAGAAAATGGATTCCTTATGCAGAAATATGTCTGGACCCCATAGACGGCACTAAAGGGTATTATCCTCAAAACTAAATCAAAGTGAATACTTTCTTTGGCATGCCTACGTTTCGTAAGTTCAGCTTTCTAACTTGTTGCTGTTCTGTTATTGTGCTTATGACCATTTATGACCACCAAGTAGTTCATGCTTGTTTGATGGATGACGTTGTAGGTTTCTTAGGGTAGACCAATATGCTATAACATTAGCTTTGTTGCATGAAGGGAAAGTTGTATTAAGAGTCTTGGCTTGTGCAAATCTTTCACTGGCGTCTATTGGCATTAATCAACAGCATTCTGGCAATGAAGTTGGTTGTCTTTTCTTTGCCACAGTTGGAGAAGGTGCATATATGCAGACTCTGGATGGTTCTTCAAAAACTAGGGTTCGTGCCTATATAATGATACTATTGATATGTCATTGATGATTGTTGTGCTAAGATTAAGTATCTTGCTATCATTATCCAGGTGCATGTCAATGCAACTGAGAATCCAGAAGAAGCGTCATTTTTTGAATCTTTTGAAGCTGCCCACTCTTCTCATGACTTGTCAAAGTCTATTGCGGAAGTAATGCCATTCGTATAATCTACCATACACATTTTTTTTCTCTTCTATTATCTGTTATCTGCTAACATTCCTACAGTGCCATGATTAATTCATGAACATAAACTTGGCGTCAAGGCTGCCGGTTATAATTGACAGCCAAGCAAATATGGAGCCCTGTCAAGAGGAGATGGGACTATATATCTGCGTTTTCCTCACAAGGGATACCGTGAGAAGATATGGGATCATGCTGCTGGCTGCATCGTTGTGACTGGTGTGTAAATTTTGTAATCCTTTCTATTCATCTCATAGTCGTCCATACTCCATAGTGTGTGTGGGCATGAGCATGCTCTTCGAAAGGTAGAAATTTGAGTTATTCAATTTGATACTTCTCTATAAATCATGTCTAGATCAAGGTTCTGAAACCTGGATTGGTCATTGAACCGGTCGGGGTACTAGGTCAAATGTTAGTGGGTCGGATCGGGGTCAAACCAGAGCTAAACCGGGGCTAGACCGGTGAAAAAGGGAAGATTTTAGAATTATTTATATGAAAATTTGAATAAAATATGAAAAAAAAATTAAAAAAATCCGGTCAAACCGTGAGAAAACAGGTCAAACCACGTAAAACCCGGTCGAACTGGGGTTAATAGCTAAACCGAACTAGTCGAACCACCGATCTGACGGTTTCATAGTCGAATCGGCCGGTCTAGTCCAGTCTTAAAAACATTTGTCTAGATGACAGGCCAAAATAAGATAAAATGAAACAAAGGAATAACGTCTAGAAGGTTGAATGTGTTGGTCAGTATGTCTTACAAGTCACATACAAGTGTTAAAATAGTGCATAATATTGTGCACAACTCGGGTTATTTCATTTTAAGGAGCGGATTATGAAACTAATTCTTAGTAAACTAAGTAATTACAATATAAAATTGACAAAGATAAAACATGTATGATTGATTTTCAAAACTATAAATTGAATGCTATTAAAATCGATATTTTTGGGATTTTCAAATAAGGAGGAATGAAAATGGTTTAAGAGTGCAAGTGATGAAGATGCTCTTGGAAATAATTTTCAACGGCTATCTTGACTCAATTAAGATATTTGGGGAGTTAATACACTAAACTTCTAATATTCGAAACCTCATTAACCAATGAGTCTAGCATCACAAGAGAGGAACCCATACTCTTGAAATGCTATTAAGCCCTCTTAGTGTCATGAGTTTCTCTAGTTTCCTAAAATACCAAACCTCAATTAGTATTGAGTCTAATGCTTAAACTCATAAACCTATTTATTTAAGCATTATTAAAACCCCTTAGAGAGTGACTATGGAATAAGCAATGTATTTAAGTTCAACTACAATTCCAATTCAATCAAAAACTATCCAATAATACCATGTTAAATAGAGATAAACAATAGAATCATAAATAAACATATATATAACCATATATATTGATGAGTACAAATCTTCATTATAAATTCCAAATCACAACAACTCAATCCATAGAAATCATAACTAAAATCATAGTTTCATTACATAAATAAAAATTCTTAAACATAAGAAATCACAAATATAATGAGTTATACATAAAATAAACTTTCCTTTAGGGTCTGTTTGGTTTAAAGGGAGGGGATGGAATGGGAAGGACTCATTTTCCATCCCCTCCAAAACCCCCCAATTTGAGGGGAATAAAAATGAGGGGATGTGAGGGATTGTGAGCCCCTCCTTTGGAGCCACTCTCTCTAATTTTTCAAACCAAATAAGGGAAGGGGCTCATTTTTCATCCCCTCCCATCCTCAAACAGACCCTTAAAGAACATGTAAGCTTAAACCTTCTCTAATTTATCCTTAAGAGCATAAAATTGTCTAGCTAGTCAGGAGAATAGTTTCAAGAAATATTCAAACACCCAGCCATAAAATCACAGAGTAAATTAACCAACTAGTACTAAATCAATTTAATTTAGGGGCTGGATTTGAACCAAAAGGATAACAGAAGAATATGCACGGCTGTGATGAATTCGGAGACAGAGGGGCTACGGTTTGTTAAGATCGGAGGGGAGAAAACAGTGACAGCGTCGGCGATGGCTCGGCGGGGAATATGCGGTGGTTGTGGTGAGCTGTCGCAGCTCCTGTTTCCTTCCTCTCTCTCCTTCCTCCAGTCAGGTCCACGACTCCTCTGCAACCAAAGAATCCCCTCAGCTCCGAACTTTCAGATCTCTCGCGGCAGCTCCGACTTGGGGGCGGTGGAATGGTGTTGAGCTTGCCGCTGCTCCCTCTCGATTTCGGTTCTGTCTCAGCCCGCCTCCTGCGGCTGTTGGTTCTGTTTCTTTTATTCAATTCTGCCCTTCGTCTCCAGCAGCCGCGTCTCTGTTTTCCTTCAGCTCGTGTCTATTATGCCTTAAACCCTTGGTCGTTTTGACCAAGGGACCAAAATGAAAGAACTGAAAACTTTGAGGAAAGACTAGATTACGAATCTTGGAACTTTTCTGGGTCTAACTGAAATATTCAATACAATTGGGCTTTTCTGTAATTTACTCTGGTTTCTTCCTTCATTAGCTTGTAATTTCCAGAAATCTTGGGTACTTTTCTGCAATTCTTCCCAAAATGATCTGCAATTAAAATGAACCCAAAATGTAATACGTTATATTCCAAAAATGAATCAATTAAGGTAAATCATAAAATATATGACATTTTTACCCTTTTTCAACCTTAATTTCATTTAAACACATTTAATCACAATTAGTCACAAAAGAGACATTTTAAGCTAAATTATGATGAAAAAATCCCCAAATAAAATATGAAAATATATAATAAAATAGAGATTTATCAATTTCCCCACACTTAACCTTTTGCACTCCTGGGCAAAATAAAACCAAAGTTTCCAAAAATATGTCCAATGTCGTAATTATCAAGTAATTCAAAAATACTATTATATAAATATTGAATAACCACAATCCCAAATTAATCAAAGCTCGTGGAATTTTTTTTAATGCAAGGAAACCAACTTGAACACATAACAAAACCAAGAAAGATAGACATAGCCATAATAGAGCTCTCAAGGGAATAAGTATTTCTCTCATCTCTCAAATCATAGGGAGTTTCACTCAATTCACCTATTCTAACATCTACCATAGGCTTGTAGATGTTCTACTATCTCTACCACTAATGTGCCAAGAATCCAAAGTCAAGGGGACTTCTCAAGGTTATAATGTTAGAAAGGCTAAATGAATGGAAAATGTAACAAAATATTATGTTTGCATCAAATAATTTACTAGATCACTTAGCATTACACAACTAAACTTAATTAACATATTTTACCATAGTGCTTTATTTGTTTCTTCTCTCTCTCTCTCTCTCTCTCTCTTTATAATTTACAATTTTTTTTTGTTTTTTTTTCTTCTTTCTATTTTTTTTCTCTTTGACTATTCACATGGCACTTTTCTTTTCACTTATACAATAACACTCTTTTCTCTTCTTTTTTTTTAACCATAGTGCTAGGAAGAAATTGATCGATGATACAAACATAGGATTTATATAATGAAATTGAAATGAAAGTGAAAGGCTCAAAGGGGTAAACAACGATAAGTGATAAATGGTTTGTATTTGGGTAAATGGGTGATGAAATGAATGCCTCTATCATATTACAAATCCAAGGTATTAATGTAGCTTTGAAAAAAAACTTAGACAAGTTCTAAAGATTAACTAGAGCATAGGTGAATACATACACATGATGAGAAAATAGAATCAATGCTCAAAAATCTTCCAATAAAGTTTTTCTCTACCATATCAACTTTTTGAAATCAAGTTAGGTATCCAAATTGATAAAATTGCATTAAAGATACTTCAATAGCTCAATTGAATGCAAGCAAAGAGATTACTCAAGCTTAATGCAATCATATTTAGAAATGCTTGACTTTCACAATCATCGTGCATTTAAATTTTCATAAAAACATACAAAAAAGTTGCATTAGGAAAGTGAAAATAGGGGTCATTTAAGCACTTCATAAAACCAATTCCCAAATTCAAAAATTTTCAATTTTTCTCAAATTTCATGAACCAAAACATTGTGACTAGAGTAATCCCTTCCCCACATTTAATTCTTGCATTGTCCTCAATGCATGACATAACAAGAGAGCACAAATAAAGATATAGGCAAGAGACACATGCAATGGGGATTTATTATCCTAAATCTACTACCAAAATCCTAAAAACTACCTTTTCTACTAGAATGGCCTCTTTCCCCACACTTATCCTACAAACACACTTCCCTAACAACATAACACAAGTAATCACTAGCATGGTAGGTAAGACAAGGAAAGGAAAGAAGCAACTTGAGTGTTATGGAGGCTTATAGCTCCTCTTCAAAAGACGAAGGCGCTCTTTCTGTGCTTGGAAATAGTTGCCTTGAGCATCCGTCGATATGACCTTCCCATAGTGATAGAGAAAGTAAATCTTTAATGGCCCTACAAAATGTGTTTGTCGTTTATCACTTGGTGTTGTATATGTAGAAGATAGGCGAATGACCTTGTTACCAACTTGAAATTGGTTCTCTTAACTATCCATTAAGAAGTGATCTTTATAGCTTTCATCAAAGATTTGGAGGTATGCCAAAGCAACTTGTAGTGTAGTAATGATTGGAAGTCAATGCCTATGCCTCTTCTTGAATCGGAGTTTGGGAGGAATGGGCTCCGCTACTTCCCTTTCACTTTCTACTTTCTCCATGTTCATAGCAATAACAACCTTTTCTTCATTAATCATCTCAGTTGGAGGTTGAGATAGGACAGAGTTGATAATACAAGGCACCCTCAATGGTCTATGTTTATCATTCAGGGCACACAGCTCCTTGAAAAAATTGGATAACTCCTTCTTAGAAGTCTTCTATTATTAGAAACAAAGCCTTTCTCGAACTCATTGGGGTTATTAGTAGACTTCACAAGCACATAATCAGTATTGATGGTGTGGAAAGAGTGTAACCCAATTGTGAAGTATTAGGACAGCTCACGTTAACGCCATGTGAAAAAGGGAGTAAAAAAGTGTTAGTGAAATCAGTGGGTGAGGTGTGCATGTCATTATCACCATCATTCTCATCAACAAGCAAATCATCAACAAAATTAACATCACATATATAATAATCTTCATGTGGTTGCTTCATTTGATCATACATGTTGAAATTCATAGATCTATCCCCAATAGATATTGTGATATAACCCCTTTGCAGACTAATATCAGTATTGGCAGTCCTGAGGAAGGGTCTACCTAGGATTAAAGCTCTATCCCTACGGGCATTAGGTATATCAGGCACATAAAAATCTGTAGGGAAGACTAGATTTTCAACTTGAACTAAAATATCTTCTAAGATGCTATCAGGATACCTTATGGTTTGATCTGCAGTGTATAGAGTATTGTCTTCAAAAATACGTATGTTGCTACATCAGATTCCTGAATATATTCCTTAAAGCCTTGAGCCTTAAAATAACTGAAATTGTTTAGTGCTTTGGCTTCAAAAAATAACATACTTGTTGGATATCAACTCTTTTGCCATCTTCAGGCTATTTGACAAAATAATTATACTACGCATCGAAGTTAGCATATTCATATGCTAACCTAGGCGGTTACAAATAGTTGGGGAGTTAGTCTATTTAATAGGTTTGATGGTTGATCCTGTGTATTTTCTTTATTGTATATATGATTAATTTGACAATTGAACATGTGCAGAAGCTGGAGGTGTTGCCACGGATGCTGCAGGAAATCCTTTGAACTTTTCAAAAGGAAAGTTTCTTGATGTTGCTTCTGGCATTATTGTCACGAACCAGAAACTGATGCCACTGCTTCTCAGAGCAGTGAAGGAATCCCTCAACGAGAAAGCGTCATCCCTATAATTTCCATTGAAAAAAAGGACGATTCTATTTCTGAGCTTGCTGGCTTTGTTGTCAAGCATCCACTCTTGTTTTTATTTTCTTCTCATCTCTCTGCTCCTTTATAAGGTTGTTGTGAAGCTAAAAATTAGAAAGCTTTGGCATACCCACCCACCAAAATGGTGATATGCATCCGGTGCCTCAATGCATTGCAAGTGTCAATATTTAAATAAGACACTTATGTTCGGAGCTTGAACTATTGGCATTCAAGATATAAATTGATGAATGAATATTGCTTGGCACCCATGAGTTACGATTCTCATTCTATTCCCACGTTATTGAATGTTGATACTCAAGATTCTTGAAGATATAGCACTCTCTTTTTATAAAGAAAAGTTTATATAAGCTGGATCTCGAAGATATATTAAGATTATGGCATGAAAATATAACATTTATTAACACATTTGAGTCTACAAAGTTGTCAGTGCCTGCACATAGTTTGTTGAGTATCTTTAAATTGTCCATAAATTGTGTTTGTACATGCTATTGACATTAAATTTGACCCAACTTAAAGTGGGTCTCCTCCAAATTACCCGTCTGTCTCCATTTTTCGATTAAAAAATTAGAGTGGTACCTAGCTCTTTTATCGTGTGAAGAATTTTTCCAACGTTCATTTGAAGCTCACATTTCTTCACAAAAGTTTATTCAAATAATGTTTTTCTTATAGGAAAAGATAGCTAATACATCAACAATTAAGCGAAAGAAGTTGTTAATGGTTCTCTTTGAAAAGAAGTTTATTCAAATAATTTGGTACTTCAATACTTTTTGGGGTGTGACAAAGGTAGTGTTATTAATGGTTCTCTTCCTTGTAAGAGAAGACAAATCAATGTGATTAGCAGTAACAATAGTGTTTCTAATGTAATCACACTTCAATTCTTTTTGGGGTGTGACAAAGAGAGTGTTGTTAATCGTTCTCTTCCCTGCAAGAGGAGGCAAAGCAATGTGCTTAGCAATAACAATAGTGTTTCTAATGTAATGGGCAGACCTATGGTGAAGCAAGAGGTTATTCCGGCTATTTGACATTTGCAAGACTCAAATACCTTTAAAGAGAAGTACACACATGTGCCCATCTAATTTTGTAACAAATATAAAGCTGTGTTTGTTTTTTAATCTCTTTCTAATTTTAGCCTCAGGTAACAATTCTTTGTTTAATCCAATGTCTTTCTCCCGGGAGAAAAATCTAATAGATGCTTCTTTACTTCAACCTGTTACCATGAACGTAATACCTAAAATTAAATCAAAATTGGTCTTCTGTATATGTTTTTGAAGGATGGAATTGTCATTCTAAACAAGTCCTTCGAGACAAGGGCATATATACATTATTGTGTCTACTATCTCTTTATTTTTGGAACTGATGTTCTCTTTTGATATCTCCATCACTTACCAAAATAATGTCAGCCATTCAAATTTGTAAAACATTTAAAATCATTTTGTTTAAAGTTTGAGTGAAGAATAAAGCAATACTATCAAGTAGTGTAGTGGTATCCATATGTGGGCCTTTCTAATTCTTTTCTTTTGCTCTTTTCCAAAAGCCAAGTGGGAGCGCATGACAAATTAAACAACACGCATGGCAACGCGGCAATGTACGCACGGTGACCGTAAGAAAATATGTTGACTTGAATTTTTAAAAATATTAATTGAGAATTTTTCTCCAATTTCTCCGTTTCCCATTAGAATTTGATAAATGGTCTCATAAATTGCTTATATTTGTTTCATTACCAAATGTGTAATTGAAAATTTTAGATTTTTCTTACAAATTTAAAAACTTAACAAACTTTTATTAAGATGTATGAAAAATGTTAATAAGAATATGACATATAGGGAGTACATAATAGAAGTGTTACTTAACAAATTTTTTTAATAAAAAATGACTTATAATAGAATCCAAGGTTATGTAATCCGGACCAGCCTGTCTGGCCCGGAAACCGGTGAACCGGCCTGTAAACCAGTCCGGTTCCCGGTTCGGTCTGGGTTATTATTTAAAAAATTTTTAAAATTTTTCATTTAGAATTTCATGCTATAAGTGTAAAATTTTTAATTTTTTATTAGTTTAGCTCTGATTTAGCCCCAATCTGATCCACTGACCTTTAACACAATATCCCAACCGATTCAATACCCGAACCAAATTTTAATAGCTTGATAGAATCAGAGTGATAGACGATGAACGCATGTTCTTTTAACTTAAGAATAAATAAAGGAAAAGATAAAAAAATCCTAAAAATTCAGGGTTCACAAATAAGTGGGCCCCGTAGAGTGTGACTTTTCTCAAAGTCTCCAAACGCGGACGACTTGACTGAATGAAAAAGGCCACCCGCGATAAAAGAAAGCAAGAAGTTTCCCAGAAAGAGGAGTAGGAGACTGAAACGAGATTATTTGTTCATCTCTGAGAAGAGCTGTTTTTTTGCGCTTCCATACTCATCGATCCAGGTTATTTCTTCTCTTTTGCTTGCTTTATCCCAATGGATTCATCATCCTTCTTCTGTTTTGCCTTCATTTTTCACAGAAAAATTCTGCAAAAGATTTTTTTATGTTTTCTTCTAATCATTTGAAATTTTTTATCCTTTTACTTCTGAAATACAAAGTCCCATAACCTTCAAACATAATGGCTGGAATTGATCTATTGACTTAAATCTTCATTTATTTTAGGAACTGTTTGGAAGAGGAGGAAATCTCTGCAGATCCCAAAGCTGACATTTTTGCCATCTTTGTGAACTATCTTCCCTTCTATTTACTGTTTTGCGAGATTTTCATCTGAGTTTTTAGGGTTCGTGTACAAGAAAAAAACCTGCAACTATCTGAGGTAGCTAAATTTCTCTGTTTTCACCCCTTTTTTCTTTGACTCAAATCGATCATTGTCAAGCTCTTAATTATTAGCTTCATAAAACTTTTCAATCCTTTGTGGCTTTTATGGATGATCAACAATTATTCAAATATATTGTTAAATGCACCTGTCACTTTGATAAGTTGAACCCATTTGATTTCGTGTGGATGAAGTGTTTAATTAGTTATGCATAAATGCAGTTTCTGTGAGATAAAGTCTATTTAGTTTTAATTTTAACTAGGTTATTTTTTTAGTAGAACTTTTTTGTTATTTATTAGTCATGCTATTCAAATTCTTTATTAAATTAGTTTATCAATACCCGAAGATACAAGTTATTATAAATCCTTTTCCTTCTTTGTCTATTAAGTTGGTTTTAAGAACAATTTTTTCATATATATGATTTCATACTTTCTTTATTCTAAAATATGATTTCTTATAATAATCAATTATGCAGTTTTTTTCACTTAACAAAATTTATTCTAAAAAATAACTTCAGAAAACTGCTCTAAGACATAAAAACTAAAACAGAATCAAACAATGCCTATATTTAATTTGAAGGGGTTTGACATCCTTTTCCGTAATTTTAAGTTCCTATAATTCAACGGGCTCTTTCATCTTTCAGGCGGTTGGTTTGGTTCATCAACTTCAAAAATTATTGCATTTCATATTCAAATAACAATCTGATATGGGGTAACACACACAAGCGTATATATGTTGTTACAAATTAATATCCGTTAGATTTTTATTGGGTTACAAGTGAAAGGAAGTTCTCTTATATAATGATTTCTTATTTACAATACTTTCAACAATATTTTTTACTACAAAAAATAAATAATCGAACATGTAATTATCGTTAGCTCGCATTTTATTGTGAGATGAAGAGGAAGACAGGGGAAAAAAACAGAGGAAGTGTGAGAAATGCTACTCCCTATTTTTTTGTTAAAAAAATTCATATTCATATAAGAAATATAATAATTATCCTTCAACAATATATTGAGACCTTGTGACCTATTTCTATCGCATTAGTTTCAGGTTGTTGAACGTCGGAACTATAAATTGCTATCACATGGGTGGAATAATTGTTTTAACGCTCATAGAAGCTTTATTGATCCTATTAGCTTTATTAATTTCCAAAGCTATCAGATCCATCTCTCCTTCACTTTATGGTGAACAACTTGGTGCTGTTGATGATAGGTAATTATCTTCTTCTGAATAACCTCTCAGTCTTTATTTTCTTGTTTGATTTGCTCCTATATATAACCCAAAGTTTGTTGATGGTTTGTTTCTATTTGTAGCACTAAAGATGATGTGATTTTAACTCAAACGGCTTCTCCTCCATCTTCGCATGTTGTTGTTTCTCTTCCTGCTACAAAGTACGATGTGTTCCTTAGCTTCAGAGGGGAAGACACCCGCCACACTTTTGCAAGTTATCTTTACAAAGGACTTTGTAATGCAAGCATTCGCACTTTTATGGATTATGAACTTCGCAAAGGAGAACAGATCTCACAAGTTCTTTTGAGGACAATAGAGGAGTCTGAAATATCAATAATTATTTTCTCTCAGAATTATGCATCTTCAACATGGTGTATGGATGAACTTGTTCACATATTGGAATGCAAAAAAAAAATGGGAAGGGTTGTCATACCTATTTTCTATAATGTAAATCCTTCAAACATACGGAAACAAAATGGGAGGTTTGGAAATGGATTTGACGAGTTGAAGCAAAGATTTAAAGACAACCCAAAAAAATTGCAAAGGTGGAGAAATGCTTTAATCCAATCTACAAGTTTCTCGGGATGGGATTCCAATTGTACCAGGTAGCTTCAAAAATATTCCCTTTGTTGTTGGTTTCAGGGATTTATTTAATTAATCTTTAGGACTCTGACAAATTGATTTAGTTGTTTTTTTATTTTATTTATTTTCTACATATTAAATATGCCTTTTCTTTTGTTTGACATTTATGCTAGACCTGAATTCAAACTTGTTGAAGAGATTGTCAAAGACACTTTGAGCAAGTTGAACAATAAACCGTCACCTCATCTTGAAGGACTTGTTGGCATTGCTCATCATATTGAAAATGTTGGTAAGCTTTTAAGTGAGGCTCGAATTGTAGGAATTTGGGGTATGGGTGGTGCTGGTAAGACCACACTTGCTAAAGCTATATTTCAAATGTTGAGAGATCAATTTGATGCTTTCTCCTTTTTTGAAAATGTCAAAGAGCAATTAGCAAGAATTTCTTTAGATGAATTTCAGCAAAACTGCCTCAAAGAATTATTAAAAGATAAGGACATTAGCATCTATGACATAAAATCAACTTTTGTGAAAAATAGGCTTGGTCGTAAAAAAATCCTTCTCATGCTTGATGATGTAGACAATTCAAAAATAGCTGCAGATTTAACTGAAGTGCTTAGTTGGTTTGGGGAAGGAAGTAGAATTATTATTACATCAAGAGATATGCGAGTGCTTCAGAATGCATCTGCACTTTCAACATATCATGTTCCGAATTTGGGTTTCCACGATGCCATTCATCTCTTTAGTTTGAAAGCATTTAAGCAACATGAGCCATTTGAAGGTTACATGGAGTTATCAAAATCAATAGTGCAATATTGCCAAGGAAATCCATTAGCCTTGATAACGTTGGGTTGCTTTCTTTGTGGTAGAGAAAAAGAAGATTGGGGAAGTGCTTTAGAAAAACTAAACCAAGATCCACCCAAGGACATTATTGATGTTTTGAAGTTGAGTTTTGATGGACTTGATGAGAAACAACAGGATGTGTTTCTTGAGCTAGCATTCTTAATCAATGAAAGAGTTGATATTTCTTTGAACCTTATAAGACAATTATATGACTCTTCTGCTCTTATTGAGATAAGCGTTCTTAGAGAGAGAGCCCTCATTTCGTTTAATAATCGTTGTTTTATTGTGATGCACGATCTTGTGAAGAAAATGGGCCTTAAAATTGCTAGGAGCCAGTTGATCTCTCATGCTAAAACCCCTATTCGACTATGGCAGCACGAAGACATTGCTGATTTTTTCAATTGTGGCAAGGTAATGATTTATTCTGTTTACTTTTATTGTTATTGTTGTTGTCGTCGTCGTCGTCAGATTCCCTGTGATATTTTGTTTCTCTACATATTTTTTATTCGTTAAGATCTTTGGTTGTAAGTGTCAACATTTATCTTGAAGTTTCTCTATTTTATTTTCTTTAATTAGATATGCCTATGAGAGATCCTTTCTCGATTTAAATGACTAAAATTGGATTGATGTCCAATTTATTCATCCACCTAAACATTAAATATAAATTAATGACGACTATTGTGATATGTTATTCTAGAAGATAAAATCAGTCTACAACTATTGTTCATTAAGAGATAAATAAAATGATTCACATGATTGATTTTTCCCTTACTAATTGGTGTAGTGTTCGTTTGGAATAACTTATTTTTGAGCAATAAGTGTTTATAAATCATGATTCACAGTATATGAGGTAAATATGTGAGAGGAATTTGATCTCGGCTTGCGTAATAAGGACTTATTGTCCAAAAATAAGTGATACCAAACACAAGTGTAGTGTAAAGGAGTATATGCATACGCTCGCATGAGCATGCTCTTATAATAGTAAAGAACTTAATGTTATTAGAGGAACAAATCATATGAAAGTCGAAAACAAATAAAATATATGGAGAGGGAAGGAGGCACCGTCTTCCGCTTATTTAGTGCATGAGATTCATACGGATACTCGTTTTTTAGATGTATTATTATAATTTGCCTTGTCGTTGGTCTTTCATTATGCTTTTTTCTTTAATTAAAGATTGAAAAATATGTATGCCAAGTGTTTTAAATGAATATCTGCATATGCAATAGCATGTAGGTATACGTATGAGTGTGTCTACAAGTTGATGAGTTTTGAGAAATTCATTTATTATTAGGGAAATATGAATTGTAAAATTTTATTGATAAAATGCACAATGTCATTACTAAATTGGGTATTTTTAATAGCATATGTATTTAATTGTTCTACAATATATTTCTGGTAATTTTTTAGGTAATGATAATCCTGTTTCCCTTGATTTTCTATTACTAGGGGATTGAGGTAATTCGATGCTTGTCATTGGACGTGAGCAAGATAAAAAGTATTACATTGAGGGCTAGTATTTTTCGGAAGATACGTAATTTGATATTTCTTAAAATTTACAAGTCTGATTGGGGAAAGCCTTCGATGTTGAATATTCGTGGAGTTTTGAATTATCTTTCAGAAGAATTGAGGTTTTTGAGTTGGGAAGAATATCCACTACCATATTTGCCATTACATTTCTGTGCGGAGAATCTTATTACACTTCACATGCGTAACAGTAATATCAGACAACTTTGGAATGGAAATCAGGTTCGTACCATAATTCATATGTCATAATTTTTTTAATGGAGTGATTCAAAGATCTCATATATATATATATATATATATATGAAACATTGACCAAATAATGCACAATGCAAATATTTGCTTTACTACCTTTAAATTGACAGTTAATAGTAGCCGTATTTTTTTTTTGGTAGGAAACCCAATTCATCTTTTAAATGCATTGACTTATTTCCATAGTAAGCTCACATTTTTGTTAATTGGCATGGGAGAAATTATTGATTAAATTGTAGTTATGTGTCATTATCTAATGTATTAAACTCTTTCTTTTTTCAGCATTTTCCAAATTTAAAGGAAATTTATTTATCACGTTCGAAACATCTCACTGCACTGCCAGATCTCTCTCAAGCCCCTAAGATTGAAATGTTGAATCTTGATGGTTGTGTGAATTTGGCTCAAATTCATTCTTCGACTTTCTTGGGAAAGGATGTCTCTTTAATGATAGGTGGTTGTGGGCCAATGCACATAAAGGTTGGGGGCAGTATGAAAGGGAAAAGTTCAAGGGTAGTGCTTGTGTCCAGTTATTTGGATCTTCGCGACTTGTCATTCAACAAAGTGACACAAAAG
Organism: Inga leiocalycina; assembly: GCA_963242795.1. Lineage (NCBI taxonomy): Eukaryota > Viridiplantae > Streptophyta > Magnoliopsida > Fabales > Fabaceae > Inga > Inga leiocalycina. Next base: position 85,213,260 of record OY725321.1, on the reverse strand, counting down.
GTGTTGGTATGTGGCAACATGATATGTGGTGTTAGATTCAAACATGAGGTAATGCCATTGGAAGAGATAGAAGAATTGAGAAAGTTGGGGTCTTTACTTCCATTTGTGAGGAAAGTTAAATGCTCAAAGAGTCTAATTGGGCATGATCTCAACCAACATTATGACTATTATTCTCGTGACTTTACTGGAAGAATTGAGAAAGTTGGAGAAATGATGAATGAACATCAAGTGGTGGCGATGCCATTAATGGAAGATGACGAAGAGGATGATGTGTTAATTGAAGATGTTGATATGGAGGAGAGGGGTGATACAGTGGAAATGATGAATGAACATCAAGTGGTGACGATGTCATTGATGGAAGATGACGAAGAGGATGATGTGTTAATGGAAGATTGTTGCAGCAAGAGTGTTACATTCACAAGAATTCCCAACAGCATCACTCGCTGGTCATTATTGACGGTATTGACATTAAAATCACTTGGACTCTCTAATGAATGTTGCAGAAGGATTAAACCTCACTTAGATGTAACACTCTCTTTCCCTCGAACGAATTTCAGGATTCAATATGCCACCAGCGACCAACTGTTCCCATTTCGTCATCATTTTTACTTCACCTATCGGTCTCCTGATTCTTTCTGTCACGACATAATGATTTCCTGTCAAGACTCTTGGAGACGAATAAATGATTTAGAAAAGTTGCCGGAGACATTGATTTTATCAAGGGGGTGATCATATAGTTAGTTATATTCATGAGTAATTGTATGGATATTATGATATTATTCACATCAGTATCAGAGTAGCCAACAGTGACTGTCAACTATTCATTTTCTAGAGCATGACTTGCCGGATACCGCAGCCTATCATATTCAATTATACTCAACACAACCCCTTTTTTCAAATATTTGTCTATAAATTAAATATTGTCAATCATATATATATATATATACTAAAAAAATCACTACTTTATTTACTGTTTGTATATTAATTTTCGCTTTTCCCTAATTTGATTTTAATAGTTGTTTATAATTACACACAGTCACACATATCTTGTATGCGAATGTTATGAATGAAACAATTTAATCTCACATACAATAAAATTAAAAAAATCACATTCAAAGGGTGAATTGCAATCGGTCGTTCTATTTCTTTTCGACTAAAAATAAATATTTGAAGTTGTGTTTTTTTACCTGAAATATTTGAAGTTGTTTGGTGTTAGCGAAAGTAGACTAAAATATAGACACGGATTATAGTTCAGTTTTTTGGTTTATAATTAGTGCGTATATCTATCTTAAGTAACAAAATTTTAAAAACTTGCGTTGGTACATTGTAAATAATATCATGATTTTATAAATGAGATATAGATTAAAAAGGCATATTTTCTTAGCCAAACGGGCCTAGTTTGATTCATAATTTCGTTTCAAACATATCAGTCCTTCATAGATTTGCGCCAAAAGGCACCCCACACATCTGAAAATCAGATGTTTCATTATAATATTTTCCGAGCTGTATCAATTTTAATTAAAAAAATTAAACTACAAAATGAATCTTATGTTAAGGAAAAGGGTATCAATGGAGGCTCTATTTATGTTTTGCCCTCCAAAGCCGATCGCGCAGGACAAATAAAATGAAATGGCACAGCAATACACAAAACAACAACAAAGTAACAATAACCTTTGAAGCCAGTGACAATTTGACCCGTTGATCATAAAGATATGTTTGATAATGAATATAAAAAACTTTGTTCAATTATCTAAAATTTCATTGTTCTCTCTAGCTATTTCTTTAATTTCCTGTGACTTTAATGCTTAATTAAGACATTATACTTTAATTCTTCATGGCTTTATGCTTTAACTTTTGAAAAGCAAAGTCCCAAAACCTTCAAACATATGAGTGGACTTCATTTGTTTTATTCAAACTTTTTTAATGAAGTAAACGACTGATTTATTTATTTATTTTATTAAAAACAAAGTGCTTGTTCTTTCATTCACCTTAATTAATCACTCCCCATGTCGTTGTTATGCGTAAAAAAGCAATCGATTTAAACCAACAGGGCGTATTCTCTTTTTTCATAACTTAGCTGCAGTGTTACCGATTGGGTCTCTTCATTCTAATGATGACTCCTTCTTATGTGTTATGTATAGAAACTGGAATAAAAACAATTTATTAAATTCCATTTCTTTACATTTTAAGAATATTTTAATTAATTTTTTATTATTTGTTCTCATAGTTTCTCTCTATTGATAGTGGCAAAATTATATGTATTTATCATAAATGACAAAGTAATAGTTCATTTTATTTTTTTTATTATATTCTTCATACTCTTAATTTTTTTATTTCCTTGTCATGTATCTGCCTAAAAGTATGTGTTTATTTACTAAAATCTTCAGTAAGTATCAATGTTTATATTTAAGTTCTTCTGTTTAACTTGTTTCTATGTTTTAAATTTTTTAATTAGACTTCACATCAAAAAGTTCTTTTTAAGAAAATGATTAAAATTGTTTGGGAAATGCATTTGTGTTCGGTGTGATTTATTAATCTTTGAAATAAAGTAATAAACTTTGAAGTATTTGAAAATATGGTACGAGTAACACTAATAGTATATTAACTTGAGTTGCCATTCACATTAATTTTATTTATGGGTTGTTCACATTTTATTTTAGTTATACTCATGAGTTGTAGGGATTTTATCTTATTATTTAAATTACTCATTCTTTATTTTTTCCTTGGCCCAAAAATTACTCATTCTTATGTTTATCAAATATGACTTGTACAATTTAGGAGGCAATTCATAATGTTTCCATTGCGCTTTACTGTTCTTTTGCGTCTACAACTTATATTTATAGAGTACTAGACAAATAATCTTCCATTACCATATTTACACTCTTTTAGTGTACCTTTCTTTATATACATGTGCTCGTTTAGAGCAACGATTGGAATACTTAAAAACTGATTTTTAATTGTGATTTATGGTATATGAAGTTAGTATGTGAGAGAAATTTTGTCTTGATTTATGTGAAAAACAACTTATAAGCAATCTCAATACTAATACAAACATGCCCTGCTCGGCTGGTTTCTTTCTTTGCTTCCTTTTGCTTGCCAACCTTTGTAGGTCTTAAGTGTTGAAGTAATAATATATGAATCACCTTTAAGAGATGTGCTCACATTTATTATCTACTAACGTCTCGAATAAGATTATTTCAAATAAACAAAATTTATATCCATTAAATTAGTTAAGATGCTACCTCATAACCCAGTGGACTGACAGGTAAGCATAAGTGTTAAAGTTTGACAACAACCAAAACTAACTTCACTTTTAGCTTTTAAGAATGGAAAAAATTTAGGGCTTGTTTGTTTTTCCTAACATGATGACATTATTTTTTGTTTTTTAAAACAAAAAAATAGAAGAAGGGAAAATTGCACCTAAATCCCAGGCAAGACAAAATAAAACTGAAAGATCCTTTAAAATATCCAATTTATAATAAAGTCATGTAGATATTTGGATAAAATATTTTAATTGTAAAAGGACCTTGATACCACCTTAGTAGTGGGATGTCAAAATGGTTCTTGGTGGTACAATACCGAAACAGAGGCAAAGACATGGACCAGTATTGTGTCACTTGTGTGCGACTAATTGTTGGTTTGTCCATACCATCAAACATCATATCGACATTGGGCACCACCCGAACTCCTAACTCAACTCACTTCCATCTTCCTCTGAATGATACTCCTTAAAACCCCAAGGCTTCCCAGGTGGCGATCTCATCATCGTCGCTCACTTCTCCGGTGATACCTGAAAATTTGCCTGGGCCGCCTCCCTCGACGAGGTCATCAATTCACACTGGATTCCATGATTCACCAGCTGAAAGCATCCGATTCTGGCCAAAGAGTTGAAAACAACGCTGGACGATGACGCAAACGTCCTCGTGATCTAAGAACAAGGATCTAAAATCAACCTTGAGAGCATTTCGAGGATCTTTTGTTTAGGGAAGATCTTGTTTGGCAAGATGAGGTTAGGCACACGCAATGAGGATGCCAAAAACGCGGTGACATCCCATTTTCTTACCAAGCGTCTTAGGGTCTTTTCATAATTGTAATATATTACCCAAATATCTTACAGGACTTCACTATAAATTAGACATTCCAAGAAAATTAGATATTACACTACAAAAAAATGGTATTTTGTAGCGGTGATATTGTAGCGGTTACAATTAACCGCTACAAATGTTAATATTTGTAGTGGTTAAAGACTAAACCGTTACAAATTTGTAGCAGCAAGCTACACGCCAAGGGGCGAGATAGATTGACAATGTTTTTTATAGCGGTTAAGTATAAATAACCGCTACAAATATGGCGCGCAATTCCCGCCAAAATTTATAGCGGTTAGTAATTATAACCGCTACGAAGTTGGCGCCATTTGGCACGAACAAAATGAGCCAACAGTATAGCGTTTATTTGTAGTGGTTTAATAAATTAAACCGCTACAAAATATGAAAGGTCGCGTATTTGTAGCGGTTATAGATTTATAATCGCTACAGAATTTGAGAGGTCGCTAAATTTGTAGCGGTTTTGTACCATAACTGCTACAAAACTTCAAACGTTTTTGTAATTTATAGCGGTTATTCTAGAACCGCTACAAATTTTAGCCGCTCAAGGTTATTTGTAGCGGTTGATATAGCGGTTATTTTAATAACGCTATAAAGGCCGCCTCTATTTAAACCCCCTCCCCCTTTCACTTTTCTGTTTGGCCATTTTGTTTCTTGAGATTCCTTTGAGTGTTTTCTTTTAGATTTGAGCATTCAGGCGTCTGTGGAAGAGTTTTTACTACAATATTTCTCATTATTTGCACTTGAGGTACGGAGACAATACGTATTTTATATGTATTTTTATTTTTATTATATTTTTTTATAATAATGTGACTAAAATGTTTTTTTTTTTTGAAAATTTGTAGTTGATATGGCTTCTAGACAGGATAAGGGGAAGGAGCCCGAGGTCCCCAGACCGATTTTGCGGGGCGACAGCAGTAGATCTGGGGGTAGCGTGGAGGGAGGGCGGCGGCGGCATTTCAGCCCATCCCCCACAGGAGTCGACCCAACCCTAAGCACCACAGACAATCCCACAGGAGATGACCGCACCAGTGGTGCCTGATTTGGGGTAGGCAGATATTAGCACCAACGAGGACTACGGCGCCAACGAGGACTTCGAAATCCTGATTGGGATTAGCGAGATGGAGTAGTTCCTCGATGAGGAGGAGGCGTGGGAGTAAAACAACCCACGAGGGTCGTCTTCGCGGTCTACTGGATTTGAGGTGCAAGTCCAAGGTAAATCAATTTTTTTATTTAATAAATTATTTATTTAAATTCAAAATGTTAGATTTGAATTACAATTTATCTAACGTGAGGTAAATTGTGCAGATGAGTAGGGGAACGTGTCCACGAGGAGGCTGGACGTGGCCGGTCTAAACAGCATGGACCAAACACTACGAGTTATAGTGCTGTGGAATGAGGCCACGGACCAACCGATCGACAATAGGGGTCACCTATTCAACCGCTTCCTGAACGAGCTGGGCTCGAATTGGATGCGGTTCCCCCTTCACTTCAGAACATGAAGGCACGTTCCGAAAGGGCTGAAGGACCTGGCTTAGGAGGAGGTGGTTCAGGTAATTAATAGTATTTAATTTATATTTTTTATAATTAATTCTATTTAATTAATATTTTTTAATAGGATTTTTGTAATTATTGATATTTAAATTATTTTTTTGCAGCTGCGGTTTGCCGTCCAGGCCAACCGAAAGAGGTATACCCTAGTGAAGATGGGTGACAGCTGGAGGAACAAGAGGAACCGTCTCTTCCACAGTGTGGATAAGGACGAGACTATGCCTTTGGAGTAGCTGATCGAGAACGTCCCGGACGGCGTCCCGCCGAACAACTGTGCGAGTTTCGTCCAGTTCAAGAGGAGCCATGAGGGGCAGGTAATGTATTTGTTATATTATTTATATATAATTTTTTAATTGTTAAGTATTAAATTATAATTTAAATTTAATTAATTTTAAATTGAAATTTATTAATTTTAAATGTTTTATATATTTTAATACATTTAATATTGTTTTTTTTTCAGGCGCTTTCTCAGATAAACACTAGGTGCCGTAGGCAGCAGACGATCCACCACACAACAGGATCGAAGACATTTGCTGTCACTTACAGCGAGCTGGTAACTTTTCATAATATCACTGACTTTTAATTGGATATTTCATAATACTAATTCAATTTTGTAATTGTTTTAGGAGAGGAAGACACAGCAGGAGAACCGTCAGACGGATTATAGGAAGTTGTACGCTATCACACACAGACACCGTGACGGGCTCCGACCTCTCAGCAGGTAGAGGCGGCCATTGTAAATAATTTCATTATTATAACTTTTATATAACCAAATTAATAATTTAAAATTTTAATAAGTAATTGTTTCATAAAATGGCAGGAGCGGATGCAGCAGTCGCAGGCCGAGGAGTCATAGGGGTCAGTGGACCCAACGGCTCCTTTGAAGGCCGGTCTGGTCAGGCTGAGCACCCCGGACAAGTGCGGGGGATGAGGATAGGCGCCAGACCTAACATGGTCTATGGCAAGAGCGTCGCCTCTGAGGCTGGCAGCTTTAGAGGGGTCAGACGTCCGAGGGAGGAGTTTGTTGAGTAGCTGTGGTCAGATTTGGAGCGGACACAGGCTACAGTGGCGCAGCAGCAGCAGCAGATGCGATAGATACAGCTGTAGGCTGATTTGATCTACGCTCAGCAGACACAGTGGCGTGAAATCACGAACAAGATGCTCGAGCGGTCATGGAGTTGCCTATTCCCGGACGAGCAGCATTCACAGGTTCCCCCTATCCCTCGGTACGTCGTCCAGACTACTCTTCCTCCTCCTCCTCCTGCTAATGATGATGGTGCGGTTAACTCTGCCCAGTGCCCCGATCCAGCAGCACCTGAGGGAGCACCAAATGATCAGCCCCCAGCTGTAGTAATTTATTTTTCTTTTAATTTTAAGAAATATAGTTCCATATTTGTAGCGATTAAAGCTAAAACTGCTACAAATTGAAAGACATGAGTGCGGCAAAATTCAAAATTAAATAGTTGACTATTTGTAGCGGTTATATAAATAACCGCTACAAATACTAACTTTTCAAATTTGAATTTCTCCTCACGTTTTGCAAAGTTGTAGCGGTTATTTATGTATAACCGCTACAAAGTATTATTAGTAGCGGTTATAAGCAAAACCGCTACAAGGTCAAAACAAATTCTTCAATAAGCTTCCCGATAATTAGTAGTGGTTTTATACATATAACCGCTACAAATTTTTATCACAGTAGTGTTACTATAGCGGTTATGAACCGCTACAAAATATTAAACGTTAGAAATTCAAAATATAAGATTCCAAGCACTCGTCATTCTCTATTCACTCATCTTCTTCACTATACTTTCTTCTCTCTTACTAATAGCTATGAATAAGTCATGGATCAGGTTGCCATGCAATTCTTCGGAATATTTGTATGGATTAAACAATTTCTTGGATTTCACATTCACTCACGCCAGCTGTAACGGCAAGATCATCTGTCCGTGTTGGAGATGCAAGTTCAAGAAGTAGCATGCACGAAATGTTGTTAAGAAACATTTGCTCCTGAAGCCTTTCCTGGAGAACTATACGTTCTGGGCAGTTCATGGTGAGAAGGCCGGCATTAGATATGATGATACTCTTCCTTGAAGTTCTCAAGTAGGCATTGAACTAGATGAAGATGATCTTGTGAATGATGGTGTGTGTGATGCATTTGGATTTCAAGGCAACAACTTCAACGAAGAAGCGCACGGTTCTGAGCCAGTGTTCATGAGGAATGAAGCAGCTCAGGATTTTTTTAGCTTGATGGATGAAGCAGAACGTCCTTTATATCAAGGTTGTTAAAAATATTCTAAATTATCTTTCTTGATCAAATTGTATCACATCAAGTGCTTATATGGAATCACAGATAAAGGAATGTCAATGTTGCTCGAATTATTACAAGATGCATTCTCCGATGCTGAGATTCCCACAACATTCTACAAGGCCAAGAAGATTATCAACAGATTGGGGTTGAACTATCAAAAGATTGATGCATACCTCAACGATTGTATATTGTATTGGGGAGACAATTCTAGCAGGGAGACTTGTAAGAGATGCCACATTTCGAGGTACAAGACAATTCGGAAGGGAAAAAAGCAGAAGAAGAAATCTGCAAAGATTCTCAGGTACTTCCCTTTGAAACCTCGCCTACAAAGATTATTTATGTCGTCTAAAATTGCGGAGCACATGAGGTGGCATGCCGTTGATAAGAATGAAGACGGTAAATTAAGACATCCCCGGGATGCAGATGCTTGGAAAACGTTTGACAACGACTTTCTAGATTTCGCGATTGACCCTAGAAATGTTCGGCTTGCGTTGGCGACCGACGGTTTCAACCTTTTCGAGAATCTTAGCACAAGTTACAGTCTCTGGCCGGTAGTCTTAGTTCCCTACAACTTATACCCTGGATGTGTATGAAACAAAGCTCCTTCATTATGTTTATGATCATTCTAGGTAAAAAGGCACCGGGCAATGACATCGATGTGTATCTCCAACCGCTTATTATGGAATTTCTTGACATGTGGAATGTCAGCATCGAGACTACGACGCTTACGGGAAGGCTTTGTTCAACTTTCGTGCAGCCTTGATGTGGATGATTAGTGACTTTCCCGTCCTTGGCACATTATCTGGTTGGAATGTGCATACTAGGTCGGCGTGTCTAACTTGCAATTTTGACTCTTACGCAGTGCGCCTTCCCCACAACCGAAAGTGGTGCTTTATGGGGTATCGGAGGTTTCTCGATGGAAGGCATAAGTTCAAATTGCAACGGAATCGCTTCAATGGGAAACCAGATAATAGAGGACCACCTCAGACTTTTTCCAGTACAGATATCTTACAGCAGCTTGAGCATGTTGACTTCGAGTTTGGAAAAAGCAACGATTCAGCACAAACTCGCCAAAAGACGCGCAGGACTTCGGCGCCTCAGCAGTAGAAGAAGATCACTATTTTATTCACTCTTCCATATTGGAGATCTAATTTACTTCGTCACAGTCTTGATGTCATGCACATTGAAAATAATGTTTGCGATAATGTGCTATATACACTTCTTAACGAACCCGGCAAGACAAAAGATCACCTTCAAGCGAGGAAAGAATTACGCGTCATCAGAGTTCATGAGATGCTTGGCCAAATGAGTATGACAGATTTCAGCTGGCAAAGTTTACCCTCACAAAACCGAATAAGGAAGTCTTCCTCACAACGTTGAAGAAATTAAAAGTTTATGATGGGTATTCAAGCAACATTTCTCAATGTGTTGACTTGCAGGCAGGAAAGGTTGCTAGCCTGAAGAGTCATGACTTGCATGTTCTTATGCAGCAGTTACTCCCTCTAGCTATAAAGAATGCACTTCTTCTCGATGTTTCCATCGTTTTGGTGGAACTTTGTTCTTTCTTTCGGAAGTTGTGTTCTAAGGTTTTGATCGTTGAGGAGCTCGATCAGCTGCAGTCCAAAATCATTCTTACACTGTCACTTGGAGATGATCTTTCCTCCGTACTTTTTTACTGTGATAGTTCACCTCACAGTCCACCTCGTTCATGAAACAAAGCTCGCTGGCCCAGTACAATATCAATGGATGTATCTGATTGAGAGGTACTCATTTTAAATATGTGTTTCATTGTTAGTTCTTATGTTTGCTAGTCGTCCTTTTTAGCATTTAGTATCAATTTTCTCTTCTTTACTTCGTAGGTTTCTTGAGAAATTAAAATCTTACGTAAGGAATAAGGCGTGGCCAAAAGGTTCTATAGCTGAAGGCTATATAGGGGATGTGGTGCTGTATTTTTGTTCAAGGTACTTTGATGACCTTGAGACAGCTTTTAACCGCTCACCTCGTGTTGACGATTGTCCTGAACCTGTACCAACATCAGGAGAATTTATCCCTTGTGTTGGTAAACCAATTGGAGGAACTGAGAACTTCAAACTAACGGCAACTGAGAAGTTGCAAGCACATAGACATGTCTTGATTAATTGCACTCAAGTTGAACTTTTCATACAGTAAGAATTGTACATTCACATATTATTCTATATCTTTCGTAACATTTTTCCCTTTCATTTAATTATTGCCTTTCCATTATTAATTGCAGGGAATCCAGAAGTCATGTTAAGCGTCAACTCAGGATTCGTACATAAACATCCTTGGAAGTTGACAAAAAGGTCCACAGAGAATTCCTGACCTAGTTTGCTCCCAGAATACTAAATGACCACAACTCACACTCACCAAATTTCAGGGCTCTCACAATTGGCCCTCTTGATCATGCAAAAAGGTTTACAGCATATAATGTCAATGGTTTGAAGTTTTGCACGGTTTCACGGGATCAAGGATTGCAAACTCAAAATTTGGGTGTTTATAGCACATTTGGGACAAGGAGTTATGCGAGTAGCAGTGACGCCAACATGCAGTTCGGAGGCGTCCCTTACTATGGAAAGCTTCTTGATGTAGTCGAACTTAATTATCAAGGTTGTTTCACCGTGACGTTGTTCAAGTGTTTGTGGACAAATACCACTACTTCTCGAGGACTGACAATTGACGACTTAGGGATCACATCAGTCAATTTCTCACGGCCAATTCATACTGGTACTTCTCAAGATGATGAGCCGTATATTCTTGCTTCAAAGGCACATCAGGTTTATTATGTCGAGGACGAGAGACACATGGATTGGCACATGGTCATTCATTTAAAGCCACGAGACCTTTATGACATGGGTGAAGGCGATAACATCGCCTACGAGAGTGAGCAATTTCAGCCAGCCGATTTTGAAAACTACTTCCCTGAAGGCGATGACAATTTATCTCTATTACGGTGCATTTTTTTAAGTCCACATCATTTAAATTAAATATTTTAAATTTAATAATACATCACTAACAATAATTTTTCTACATAATTTCTGTAGGGATGGCGAGGATGAGTGATCAAATTCAAATTATGTTTTTGTCTTTAAAAAAATAGGAAAAGAATATTTAAAAATAAAATAAAATAATAGTTGTAGCGGTTCTTTAACCGCTACAAAAATACAAATAACCGCTACTAATTAAAAACCGCTACAAAATGGGAACATTAACCGCTACAAATGCTACGCGGATTCTTGTAAATACCCCTATCACATCTCATTTCAAACACTCCCCCATTTCTTTTCACCTTATCCTTATTCCATTTTCTCTCATTTACAAATATTTTTGTATGCGTTGAGGAGCTTAATATACGATCAAATATGGTAACAAGTTTTTTAATTTTTTATTTCGATACTTCTTTCCTTCGCATAAAAATTATTCTCACCATTTTCTTTTTTCAGATATTTCAGAGCTTTATCTCATTTTCATCTATTTTTCATACACAATTACATTGTAGTAGAAACATAATAGTTTCTTATTACCTACGTATCCTTAATAATATTATCAATACAATTTTTATACTTATCCAACTAAATTAAATTATTCCTTTTTATTTATAAATAATCTAAACTATTGAATAATAAGCTAATTAAATTAGCTAAACTATTAAAAAAATAAACTATTTAATTTAATATCAAAATAACAAAAACAAATGATTATATATTTTTTTTAAACTTTCTTAATTTTTGTAGCGGTTATTAAACCGCTACTAATTAAGGCGCCTGGTTCAAACCGAAATTAATTTTTTGGCGGGAATTTTGATGAAAAGCTACTAATTTTAGAAACTTCTTATTAGTAGCGATTCTTAAACAGCTACAAATAAGAAAAAAAAATTCATTTTTCTTTTCCTGCCTTAAAAATTTTCTTTTTGGTATTTGTAGTGGTTATATAACAGTTACAAATATCCCAGAAAGAGCCTTCGGCTTGTGATGATGTTGTAGCGGTGGGATTGAACCGCTACAAATAAAGTAGCAATTATTTTGATTGACTAGCGGTTTTTTATAACCGCTACAAATGCACTTGCAATATGTGATTTAGTAGCGGTTTGTAAACCGCTACTAATGTTTCTTGTAGCGGTTAAAATCACTATTAATGATCATTTTTAACCGCTACTAAATCATGTTTTTTGTGATGTTACAAGGAATCGTTGGGTTGTATTTTGTCTTGTTGGGGGCTTAGGAGCACTTTTCCCAAAAGAGAACTTGTTTGGTAATTTGTTTTTAGGTGAGTGCTTTGTAAAACAAGAAACAATAATCAGTTTCAAAAAAATAAAAAGGACAACTTTTATATATTTTCTTATTTTTTATTCTTTTATCCGGTGAAATTAGGAAATAAGTTATCTTCCTTTAGCGCTTGATGACATGAGCTTTCATCTCTTGAACTTACCATTCTTATGTTGTAATCTGCATTTCGTCTCTACTCTCCAACCTACTCAAGGCTCATCGAAACTGATTTTAAAAACAATTATTTTAAACAAGTTTTTATATTTTTTGTTCTCAAATATGTTTTTTTTTCAAGACAATATATCATCCAAATGGATTTTTTTATTTTTCCCAAAACTTGTATTAAAAAATAATTTTTAAAAACTATTTCTAAGAGAAAAGTTAAAAACCAGGCATAACTTGATTATTATCCTAAATCTCTCAGCACATACAACTATCATGAGACTTCCATAGTTTTTAATTCTACATCGCTAAACTTGACTATCAATATTTTTTAAAATCACACGAATCTTCCCTTTCACGCATCTTCATTGTAACAAGCTATATAGAAGTCCCTTCATCTTTTCTGGAATTTCATTCTTTTGAAGGATAATAATTCTTTGGTATGACTTCTGAAGCCGTAACCGTCATCAACGTAGTCATTAAAAGCGCAAAAATGAAAAGATGTTTAGTATAATTTTTTTCTAGTGAAAATTTCGAGAAAATGTCACTTAAATTTTAAAATCCAAAATCAGTTATTTCATAAAAATCTAAGTTGTTAATTGTTAAATTCAAATTCTTCTGACCAATAAAATTTTTTAAGCAACATGTTTCATGTACTTTCTATATATATTTACATTGTCCTTGAACCCTTTTTTGTTGTTACAATTATATTCAAGTCCCATATAAGAGAAAAAAAATGAAGAAATGATCTCTAAAGTTGTTAATGACAAGTCGAGGAGCGTCTATTGATAAGTTGAGAGGAGTCAATTGACAACTTTAAGGACCCTTGCTTCATTTTTTTCTCTTATATGGGACTTAAATGTAATTGTCCTTTTTTTTAAACATGTGTTTGGTATCACTTATTTTTAGACAATAAATCTTTATTACGCAAGCCGAGATAATACTCCTCTCACATACTTATCTCGTATATTATGAATCACAATTTATAAGCACTTATTGCCCAAAAATAAGCTATTCCAAATGAGCACTAATTACTCTTATGTAACTGTAGCATTGCACTTTTATTTTTTGGCCAACAGTTGTAGCATTGCACTTATATACTCCCTCCAGTTCTAAATATAAGATAGAGTTGACTTTTTTTGGAGAAATTAAGAAAGCTAATAAGTTACTTAATCATATCATATGTTGTATATCATTAGATCATATATTAGTTCATTAGTCAAACCAATTAGTTTAGAGAAAAAAATAAAAATAAAAATACTCTAAAGTAATTTAGTTAGTTTCCTTAATTTCTCTAAAAAAAGTTAACTTTATCTTATATTTAGGACCGGAGGGAGTATAACAATTAATCCAATTAGTTTAGATTAGTTTTTGGAGAATGGCTTTTATGATTTACGAGGTAAGTATGTGAGAGCAATTTTATCTCAATTTACAAAAAAAAGGACTTTTGAAACCACGATTTGGAATTTACACAAATACACACATAATGTGTTGAAGTTGGGACAAGTCTTGACCACTCCAGGTTGGTTTTGTCTCCTCCATCAGATAATGTGCACGTATCAAACATTAAATTTAACTTAACTTCTCTCTCTCTCTCTCTCTCTCACACTCATTAAATATTTTAAAAGTCGGACCGGACGTCGAGCCTAAAAGGTCAACGGGTCAAAGTTCAACCGGTTAGAACGGTTGAGCCGTTTAGCTGAACCGCTGACGTAATAATTAAATTTAAAAATATTATAATTATATATATATATATATATTACAATAAGTAGTCATTACTTTCTTATATTATATATCAATTTATAAGTTAGGTACAATAGTTTGGAGGAAAAATGACATATATATATATTTTAAAATTACTTAATTAATTTTTTTAATATCTCCAAAAAAATCAACCCTATCTTATATTTAAAATAGGAAAGAGTATTATTTGCCGTTAAAATTGATCCTCCTTGATTCTTTTCATATCTTTTCAAAAACAATTCGTTATTAAAAATATTTTCAAACAAAGTTATTTATTAACTTTTTTTACCAGATTTTTTTTATCAGAATTATTTATTAATTAGGACTTTTAGTGTCACTAAAGATAAGAGCCGTGCTTCATACGCTGCTTCTATCCCTCACAGTTTACGAGGGCCATCACAAGGGCTTCTCCTTTCTCTTTCCATCGGTGGCCTCTTCTTCTCTTCTTCTCTTTCTTTTTTTCTCCAGTTCAGCCGTTAGTCTTGGGATGAAAAATCACGGTGTTGGAGAACAATCAATCAAACATCAATGGAGTATATCTTATTTTGTTTTAAAGATAAGTGTTTCATCTCTTCTTCTTCAATGAATATGTCCCAGATTTCAATCTTCATCTTCGAGCATCTACATCTCTTTTTCATCGTCCTTCTGACATCTTTTCCATCATCATTCCTACGTTGTGCATGACTCGTCCGGCTTTTACAGATCCGCTCCGATTAGCGGCTGAATCCTGGCTCACGGCTCAAATGCCAGTTTAGGGCGGCCCAACGCTGTCTAACTTCATGAACGACCTAACTGTGTAAGCCGAGTTGTTCTTCTTTCCGATCGACGGTTCACCCGGTCCAGTCCGGCTCCAAAAACGTAGCAAATCCAAAAGTAGTATTAAAGCATGCATTACATACGTCGCATTATGCCTCATCAAATAATGAGGCAAAAAGATTAAAATGATATTATAAATTAAAATGATTTAAGCGCCCACCTAATGATGGCTAATCCGAAATGTATGTAGAAAAGTTAAAACACCACCCATAAAAGGTATGCTTCTAAATTATTTTCAGAAATATTGGGTATCCTAATTAAATTATTAAATGGTACAATGTAACCTTTAAACTTAAAAAAAATAGTACTCTTTCAAGTCCTTAATATAAGACATGTTTGAGGAATTAATCTTAATTCTAAATATAATACATATTTTTCATATTTATCAATCTTTTTCTAATTTACCTCTATTGATGCTCTTTCAATAATAATCAAGGAAGAGAGGGAACACAAAAATTATAGAAAATGATTATGGTGTTTTAGAAAATATATGTCATATTAACTAACTCAATTAATTTTCTTAATCTAATCAAATTAAATAAATATATCTTATATTAAGAACGAGATGGAGCACAATGTTATTTCTATTATTAATTGAAATTAACGTTGTTCATATTTAATTGTGTTTCATTCACCACAAATATTCACATTACACTCCACATATATGGCAGTTAATCTCTCCACCTCATCACCACATGGCGTCCAGGAGGCTAAGATTTTCTTAAAAAAATAAAAATTTTGCCACTTCGATGGCATGTGGGTGATAGATAATTAAGGTGGATAGATTGAGTGCTATGTAGATATATTTATAGTCAAACACTATTACACACACATAACAGTTAAAGTTAACCCTAGTTAGCGATATAGGCAATATTATTGTACTGTTTTTTCAATCTAAGAATGATATTGTATTACTTGATAGTTTAGGATATCCAATGTCACTAAGAAAATAATTTAATAACCACTAACCCAAAGATTTATCATCACCATTTGGTCCTAGAGCTCGCAAAATCAATCTCATATTCGTTTAATTATTTCATCCTAAGAGTTAAAACAAACTCAATAATATATATCTTACATCATAATTAATTAGTAAAAAAATAATTATTCTTGCTTCATTTTTTCTTATTTGTCCGTATACAAACTAATTGATGGCATTGCAATTTAATGTTATATTCTCATGTCATAGTTTTTCAAACCTAGTGTGTGTGTGTGTAATTAATTAAACAGTTATATTTGAAGGAAAAAAAAACAGTTATATATTTCAAGGAGTGATGCATTTGTCACGCCTTTATTTTAATTTTATCTTTATCAGAGTATTCGCGAAAAACGATATGCGGTTTGGTGGGCAACACAGAAATAGTGTAAATATACTGATAATATGTGCATGATTATAGAAATTCCCCTCATGGATTTGTATCTGATAATTACAATTAATGTAGCCGAACAAGGTTACTTGGGTGTCTAAACCTATCCCAGTAAAATGAAGACATCTTCCCGTCTTCATTCCATTATTGCAATCCCCTCTCGTGTAGTTCTCGTCTCTGATCTCTGCATACTTTCTGTATTCACCTGTCTAAATTGTTGGTAAGGGAGGGTGAGATTCGAGAGAATCTTAGTAGGAAACAAATACCATAATGCATGCATGATAGATGCTATCTGTATGACATGTTAGCTTTATCTAGATGCATGCCCCATAATGACATTTTTGCATGCTCAATGTTTCATGTAACAAAACTATGGCCACAGCAAAACAGAAAAAGAGCTTCATTTGTTCAAATATGCTCTACACAATTAAGTAAAGCAATTACATACATCACTATACAAGCAAAGATATCAATTACATGCAATTAAGGTAAGTCCCCTACCTCTAGTCTTTTCTCCTCGATCTACGTGCAAACAACTCGAGCTCCATATTCTATTCTACAATCCCAAATGTACCATTCAGACACTTCCATGATATTTTTGGGGGTTATATGAGGTTATATTGAAAAATTACTAAAATGCCCCGGGGCTTGCCCCGGCCCCGCTATATCCGGTCTGGTTGTACTTTTCCCGAAATTCTAGTGTGGGCTATCCTGACATATTTTTCGCCCAAGGAATCCATTTCCGAGCTTGGAATTACCAAATTCACTGCCAAAAGATGAAATTGCCCTTGATAGCCCTTATTTCAGTGTTTTAGGGGCGTTTTCGTAATTATACTTTCTCGGCCTTTTCCGAAAAAGTGCCCAACTGTAACTCCACCTAATTTTCCCTTCTGAACTCAATGGAATCATCAAATCATTGAAAATATAACTCTAACCCCTTCAAACTAGCCTTGACTGAAATTCTCAATTCCCCAGGAAAATTTGGGGTTTTTCGATTTCAGCTCCGTAAACGCATTCCTTTATACTCCTAACCACTTTATTGACTATTCCATTATATTACAACTACCATTTAGTACAAATTTGGGCAGCATAACCTCTAGGCCAACCCATTTTCCTAATTTACAAACAAAGACAATTCGGCGAAATTTCACCGATTAAATTGTCCACAACAGCCAAAATAGTCAATATACGAGAGTTTGGAAGTTACCTCAAGCTCCCCTTGGCTTTTCCTCATGTGGACAAAAACCCTAGCTATCCTAACACAAAAATTGAGCTTCACAACCTTAAATCACATGAATAGGAAGCTTAGGAACGGAGTTATTCGCATTAGGAACCGATTTACCGAAGAAATCACTTACTTTTGTAAGATTTTTCCTCCCCTTCTCTCTCTCTAAAAATTTGCATCTCCTCTCTCTTAGGGCTGAAGCACGTCAGTTTTGAGCTAGAGGAAGGAGATGAAATGTTTTAATAACATATCCCAATTTAATTAATTCATTTTCCCAATTTCGGATTTTTACAAAATTTTGGCAGATTTCTGCCCAAACTTTGAAAAATCATAACTAATTCTAGAAAAATATAATTAAAGTGATTCCAAAGGTTATGGAACCCTTATTGAGTCTAGTTCAAGAAAAAATATAGTTTTAGACATTTGAAAGCACAAAATTCCCAGAATTTTAATCTTTGCATGTTGTTCTAAAAACTAATCAATTTTGCTAGGAAAATTTCAAAAATTCATAACTCTTTGTATATAGCTCTAATTGAGTCATATAACCTATCAAATTAAATCTTAGGATGCCTAATTTCATCCTGTAAAATTTCATAATTTTTTCTCATCATTTGATCATACAAAATCACATGACAAGCTCACTGCCTCATAGACGATTTCACTGAAAACATAATTATATTCTCTAAAATTCACCATTTTATTTTCTTTAATGCCCCAAAGATATAAGAAACATTAGAGATTAGATTTGGGACATGTACTAAATTGGGGGTTAGTAGTCCGCTTAATTTAGGTTTATTCCCAAGCTTCCAATACCAAAAATCAAGATATTACAGCATCAAAGTATAATTACATATAAAAAAACTAATTTTATTCTTTGCATTTTTGTATTGTAATTCTTTTCAAATATACTATATGCAGATTAATGTTATGATTGCTCAAAATCTAAAATGCATATATTTGAAAGAATGATAAAGCTTTCATTATTGACTATATATTATCGCCTTTCTTGATAAGGGGAGATATATAGTTGCTTGTTTTGCAATTTGTTCTTGAAAACGACATGCCAACACCCAGCTGTTATCTTCCTTCTTGCTTAATTGTCAAACACAAATAATTTTTTAGTTACAAAAAGTAGGGATTCATATATTTAGATAAGCAAAAAACTTCTACTAACATGAGTGATTTTTAAGATATATATATCTTTCCCCATATCATTAGTGTAAAATATTATATTTGACATTAGTTAAAAATATATTATCGCTACAATATATAGGGTGTGGTAAAAATTAAAGTAGCGGAAAATAGATGTTATGGCGTCAGTTACGAAAGACCTAACGCCATAAAAGAATATATTACGGCATCAGTTGCAAACGACATGACTCTGTAAAGAAATACAAAAAAGAAGACAAATTGGTTTATCTTAGGCGTTGTCACATTATCGGCCAGCCACTGCTCTTCGGCCGACCACATCGCCATCATTTTTCCCTGCCAACTCACCTTTAAGGCGCCTTGTATCCATGTCAGCGCCTTTTTCAAGTAAGGAATTGGATGCATTTTGTGACAAAGGGAGGATTCAAACCCTTGACTTCACACGCATGCTAATATGCCTTTGCCAGTTGAGCTGTGATGAACCTACAATCTTTATTTACAAAATTTTATATATATATATATATATATATATAATATTTATTTTTAATTTTATTTTTCATTTAATTATTTATTAATACTTAATATATTAGTTATTCAAAAAATTTAAAAAAATAAATATTTTATAAAATAATATTTATATTATATATTTTGATTTTGATTTGTATTTAATATTTATAGTTTTTTATTTATATATAATATTTTTGAAAAACTCACATATTTTAATAAAAAATAAGCAAAAATAATTTTTATATCTTTATTTTATTATTGTATTTATATTATAATTTTTATAATATAATTTGTTAGAAATTAATGACAAAAAAAAATTATGTCCCTAACTTCGTTTTCTTATAGTAAAGGGACCCATATTATGGCATCGGTTAATAAGGACCTGACATAGTAAATGAATAAATGTATCACAACATCATACCTAAATACAATTGATGCCATAATAGAAGGTAATTATTTAATTGATTATGATATCCGTTCTTGTCTAAACTGATTGCATATTTGTATATTACGGCAATAGTTATAATCATAATTGACATTGTATTAGGAATATAATTTTTTTAACACATTAAATTTATATAGTCCTTCATTTGAGAACCTACTTCATATGCAACCAATCAATGTACAACTAAACAAATTTCTAGCTTAAAAAAGGTCATTTTAATGTAACTATAATATTGTTATTTTTAAAACTTTGTTTTCATTATTTAATTAAAATTTTTAAATGTTATATTTAAAATATTTATTTATTTTTCAATATATATATATATATATATTACAAAAAAATTCAAAAATTAATTTAAATTCTTTTAGTTAACTTCAGTGTCTGGTGCTTACTAAATTGATGCTATAAAGGCTAATATCGCATTTGTTTGAAGTGCACCTGATACAAAAATATCATAAACTTAATTATGACATCGGGTGCTTATATAATTGATGCCATAATGTAAACTACTTCAGTTCTTTAAGTAACTGATGCGAAATTATGTAGTTAAATTAGTGTTTTGCATTAGTGTATATATTATCAAATGTGTTAAAAAAGATGGAAGGAATAAGAAAGTGTAGCTCCAGGGCCAACAAGATAAATGAAAATATATTAAAAGAATGAAAATTTTGCATGGAGTGTAAGAGAAGCTACATTATATATAACATTATAACTCGTAAAAATGTAATTCTCTATAAACTTTTGTAAGTGTTAAATAATAGGGAAAATCCCTGTAAAATACTTTTGAAATAAGAAAATCTTAAATCAGTGCACTGAAATTGCAAAATCCCAAGAGTAAAAAGCGGAATTGTTAATGTAGAATGTTGTGTTGTTAATTAAGAGTGAAGTGTTTTTATTGCTTACTAGCACATCACAGATATGAGATTTTGCAATTTCGGTGTACTGATTTAGGATTTCCCCATTTCTAAGGTTTTTTTTTTTGGGGATTTTCCCTAAATAATATTGAGATCAATACTCTATTAAAATAATGCAGGAAGGGACGTAAATTCTTATTAACTGATTTTTTAAAAATTATTTAACCTTATTAATTTGAACAAATTAAATATTTCACCATTTAATAATGTTGTCCTACATAGTTAATTATCCGAGACTCAAATGATACTAATAATTGAGGTAGCTAGTTGTTCAGATGTTAGAATCATGGAACTCGCGCCTTACATTTCAAGTCATATGATTTTGTTTTCAATTCATTGATAGGCGGGGAAGTTTTTTAGATTCATGAATTAATATTGTACTTAATAAAAAATATTTATTTTGTATGAAAGATAGACTTCACCATCCAAATTAGGCCCAGATTGTTGGGTACAGAAGTGCTTTCCCAATATTTGTTTTTGATTGTTGGTTGTTAATTACGAGTTGGTGAATGATTTTATTTTTGAAAAATACAAGGTTAATTCTAGTAGAATGTAGAAATAATTTAAACTAGACCATATTATTAATAACTTATGAATACTATTTTTAGTTTTAGATTATATATAAGATTATATTTTATGATTAGATCATTTTATGATTAAAGAACATTTTAGTTTATCTTTGCAATTAAAGAACATTTTATGATTAGATCAAGTCAATCCAATGACTAACATTATTATTGACTGTCATCATGACACATTATTCAACTTATATTTTGAAAGTGAGAAAATGGGGATTTCATATTTTATCTGACACATTATACTTTTTTAAAAAAAATAAAATGATCAATTTTATATAAACATAGAAGATTATACTGCTAGAGTTAAAAGAGAAGCTGGGTCTAGAGAATAGCTAGAGTCATAAGGGAAGTGTATAGGGAATAGGGGATTAGTAATACATTAGCGTCATATAAAGAGTGACGGGACAAAGAAAATAGCAGCGAGTCTACATCCAGTAATATCCCGAATTTTAATATTGAAGGGGAATGAATAAGTCTGAAGTAAATGGATTGTCAAATTCTGATTTAGCAGGAGCCCCAAATTTATTTTCTAATATTTCTTATATCTTTGAGGTATTAAAGAAAATGAAATGGTGAATTTTAGAGAATGTGATTATGTTTCTATTGAAATTTCTTACAAGGTAGTGAGATTGTTTTGGAAGTTTAGATTACCAAATGATGTTCAAAAATTATGAAATTTTACAGGGTGAAAGTAGACATCCAGGGATTTAATTTGATGGTATTATAAGCCATTTTAACTAGTGGATTGAGAGTTATGAATTTTTGAAATTAGTTCAGAAAATGTGGAAAGTCTCTGAATCAGCGATCAAAGAAATGAAATATGAGATAATATGTTTCCAACTAGATAAAGTCCATTATTTTTCCTTGAAACTAGAGTTAATAAGGGTTCCATAGCCTTAGGAATCACTCCAAAAAAATGTCTATAAATTTAGTTATGATTTTTCAAAGTTAGGGCAGAAAATCTGTCAGAATTGGCATTATTCCAAAAATCGAAAATAAAATGTGTAAGCAATTGTGTAAATTGTGGAATTAAAGATGTCAAATGTAATTATCATATGAAGAGGGGAGTAGGTTATGATTTATGAAAATAAGCAATGTCCAATTACATTAAAATAATGCTACATGAATATAGCAATCATTATTGATGATGGTAAGGATTATCTTGAGTGTAAGGGTGGAATTTGCTTGAGTGTAAAGTTGGACTAACTTGAGTGCATGGTTAAGTGCATAGTGTTTTAGTTGAAAGAAAACTCATTTGGTTAGAAGAGTAAGAGGGGGGTGGTTCTTTATGCTAACTAGAAGAGGAAGAAGTTAGTTCAAAACCAATTGGAAGCCTATTGGAGTAAGTATGACATAATGTGAAGGAGGTATGGGTTGTGACAAGTGTCACCATCATATGCCTTGATAAAATCAAATGGTGTAAGGTGAGGGGAGATATTTATGAAGCACTTTTTCCTTCCTCATTTTCGTCCAACACAAGGAGAGAAGGAAGAAGAAGAAGAAGTTTAAGGTAAGTGTGATTTCTTAAGAGTTTTCTTATGATTTTACTTAGAAACCTTTTCTAAACCTTTCTTCTTCATGGAATCTATGATTTTGAAGACACATTTTGAGCTTAAGGAGAGAGAGAGGAGATGCCTAGAGAGAGAGGGGATTCGAGATCTCAAGAAGTAACATCACAAACCTTAGATCTATTCTAGCATGATGTTGTTGTTGAGGTTTGTGGTTGGTTTTAGTGATTTTTGTTAAGTTTGTAAATTTGGAAAGTCCTAATTCTAAGAGGTTATGCTGCCCAAATTTCTTTGAATTATGGTTAGAATGTGTTTAAATAACTTAATAAGGGATTAGAAGTGGAAATGTACAAGCTTTAGAAACTAAAATACAAAAGAGCAATTTTACTTTTTTTCTTGACCAATGTTTTGGCCAAGACCAGATCTAGGGGAAGGAGCTGGATTTTCATGAAATAAATGGTTTCATTAGATTCAGTAGGAAAAAATAGGTGGGGTTACAGTTAGTCACTTTTTCAGAAAAGGCCGGAAAAGCGTAATTACGAAAACACCCCTAAAACCCTAAATCGAGGCTATTAAGAGTATTTTCATAATTTGACACTAAATTTGGCAATTTTCGAGCTCGGAAATGGATTCCTTAAGGAAAATATGTCAGAATAGCCTGGGTCAGACCAGGTACGGCGAGGTCAGGTCAGGTTCCCGGAGGCATTTTGGTCATTTTTCAATATAGACTCATATAACCCCCAGAAATACTATGGAAGTGTCTAAACTATACATACGTTTTAGGACCGAGTAGAGAACCTGAAGGATTGGCACGCAAATCGAGGCACGTTATTCAAGGATAAGGGAAGGGCGATTAAGGTAGGAAACTTACCTCTCCTGCATGTATTTGATATTTATGCTGGTGTATTGATGCATGTTATTGCTTTGCTTGATTATGTGAAACGTATATGAATAATTGAAGCTCTGGTTCTGTTTTTGCTATGGCCATACGCATGTTGTTTGAAATATTGAGCACGCAAATATGTCATTGTGTGAACATGAGTTATGTAATACAAGCATGTCATGCATTAAGCACTTATTTTGCATACATATTGGTATTATTTTCCTACTGAGATTCTCTCGAATCTCACCCTCCTCTACCAACAATTTAGACAGGTGAAGACAGAAGCTATGCTAAGAGCAACGAAGAAAACCGTATGAGGGGATTGCCGTGGTAGAACAAAGACTGGAAGATGTCTTCGTTTTCCCTGGGATGGGTTTAGATACCCATGTAGCGCCGCGAGTCTATATCAATTGTAATTATCAAGTACAAACTCCTATGAAAAATTTCTGTAATCGTGTACTTAATATCAATATATTTATGTTATTCCTGTATTGCCCACCGAACTACGTATCATTTTCCGTAAATACTCTAAAATAGGTGAAAATAAGATAAGGGTGTGACACGTGCCTTTCCAAAGTCCCTCCAAGATTAGAATGAAAAAACTATTGAGCATATTTTTCTTATATATAACAATGGTGATGTGGTTCAAGGAGGCAAGTGTTGTAACTACCTGGATAATCAAGTGCAACATCAATCTCAACCAGGATATTTTGTGTTTGTTTGGAATAGCGATTGAAGCCTTCAAAAGCTTCTTTTCAATCGTGATTTACTATATATGAGGTAAGTATATGAGATGAGTTTTGTCTCTATAATACCCCGAAATTTGGGATTAGAGGCCTGAGAATAAGCCTAAATTAAGTGGACTACTAAGCCCCAATTTAGCAGGAGCCCAAATTTATCCCCTAATGATTCTTATATCTTTGGGGTATTAAAAAAGTAAAATGGTGAATTTTGGAGAAAGTAATTATGTTTTTGGTGAAATCGCCTATGAGGTAGTGAGCTTGTCATGTGATTTGGAATGACCAAATGATGAGAAAAAATTATAAAATTTTATATGATGAAAGTAGACATCCTAAACTTTAATTTGATAGGTCATATGACTCAATTAGAGTTATATACAAAAAGATATGAATTTTTGAAGTCAGTACAGAAAAACTGTGAAGTTTCTGGAACAGTATGCAAAGATTGAAATTCTGGGAATTTTGTGATTCCATCTAGAAAAATTCTATGTTTTTCCTTAAAACTAGACTCAATAAGGGTTCTATAGGCTTTGGAATCACTTCATTTTAATTTTTCTAAAATTAGTTATGATTTTTCAAAGTTTGGGTAGAAAAACTGTCAGAAAATCCGAAAGTAGGGAAAAATGTAATGACAAACTTGTAATTTTGCCAAACAAGTGCTAAATTAATTATTTTTCCATTAATTAAATTTAATTTAAATTAATTAAGGAGAATAAAGCTGAAAAAAATATTTAGAATATTTTGGTCAATTAAATATGAATTTATGAAAAATTTGAGCAAAAAGTGCGATTTTAATCAAAATTGAGACTTTACGTGTATACGTAACCAGAACAAGTTGTGAAGCCAATTGAGACCATAGAGAGGGACCCCTAAGAGTCTCCTACATGTTGTAAAATGAAGGAAATATTGGTTAGGTTTCATGACTCAATTTCATGTACATAGGAGTTTATGTACAAAAAGTGTAATTTTTGGAATTTAGAAATTTCATAAATTATTATAATATTATAAGATGTAGCATTTAAATCATCTCCTTCCTCCCTTGACAGCTAAAAAATGACGCCATATTCAGCTGAATTAGAGAGAGAACGTTTGAGATGTCTAGAGTGAGAAAGAGGAAGAAATCTCACAAGGTAAGCCGATTCCTCCGATGATTTAGCTCCTAACGCATATAACTCCGATCCTAAGCTACTCCTTTATGTTCTTTGTCACGCCCTTATCTCAATTTCAACCTTTTTCAGAGTATTTGCGGAAAACGATATGCGGTTCGGTAGGCAACACAAGAATAGCATAACTATACTGATAATATGTGCATGATTACATAAATTCCCCATAGGGGTTTGTACATGATACTTACGATTAAGGTAGCCGCACAAGGCTACTAGGGTGTTTAAACTCATCCCAGTGAAACGGAGACATCTTCCCATCTTCGTTCCACTACTGTAATCCCCTCGTACGGTACTCTGCATTGTTGTTTGCTTATCTTCTATCGTCTCCTATCTGAATTGTTGGTAGGGGAGGGTGAGATTCGAGAGAATCTCAGTAGGAAACAGATACCATAATGCATGCATGATTGATGCTATGTGTATGACATGTTAGCTTTATCTAGATGTATGCCCCATAATGACATTTCTGCATGCTCAATGTTTCATACAACAAGACTATAGCTATAGCGAAAACAGAAACAGAGCTTCATTTATTCAAATATTCTCTACACAATCAAGTAAAATAATCACATACATCATTACACAAGCAAAGATATCAAATACATGCAAGTAAGGCAAGTCCCCTACCTTAACCCTTTTCCGCCTCGAAACGTGTGCTTCATAATGCGTGCCAACAGCTCGGGGCTCCATATTTGATCCTACAATGTCAAATGTACTATTTAGATACTTCCATAGTGTTTCTGGGGGTTATATGAGTCTATCTTGAAAATTTACCAAAATGCTCCCGAGACCCCGGCCCCGCCGTACCCGGCCCGACTGTACTTTTCCCGAAATTTTGACATGGGCTATTCTTACATATTTTCACCCAAGGAATCCATTTCTGGACTCATAATTATCAAATTCAATGTCAAATTATGAAAATGCCCTTGGTAGCCTTACTTTTAGGGTTTTAGGGGCGTTTCCGTAATTATTCTATTTTATTCATTTACTAATTTTCCAAAAATTCGGATTTTACAAAATTCTGGCAGATTTCTGCCCAAACTTTGAAAAATCATAACTAATTCTAGAAAAATTGAAATGAGGTGAAAAATCATAACTAATTCAAGGAAAAATATAGAATTTTACTTTATGGAATCACAAAATTCCCAGAATTGCATTCTTTGCATGTTGTTTCAGAAACTTTCCAGTTTTTCTGGGCTAACTTCAAAAATTCATATCTTTTTGTGTATAGCTCTTATTGAGTCATATGACCTATCAAATTAAAGCTTAGGATGTCTACTTTCATCCTGTAAAATTTCATAATTTTTACCTATCATTTAGTCTTCCAAAACCTTATGTTAAGCTCACTGCCTCATAGGCGATTTTATCGAAAACATAATTATATTCTCCAAAATTCACCATTTTATTTTCTTAATACCCCAAAGATATTAGAATCATTAGGGAATATATTTGGGACATCTACTAAATCGGGGCTTAGTAGTCCATTCAATTTAGGCTTATTCCAAAGCTTCCAATCCCAAAATTCGGGATATTACATTCTTTAAGGTTTGGAAGCTCAGTTTTCATGGTTAAGGAGGTTAGGGTTTCAGCCAAGAAGAGGAAAAGGCAGAGGGAGCTTGAGGTAACTTCCAAATCTTCGTATATTAACTATTCTAGCTGCTGTGGGCAATTTAATCGGTGAAATTTTGCCGGATTGCCATTAGTTTTAATTTTTGGAAATGGGTTGGCCTAGAGGTTATACTGCCCAAATTGATACTAAATGGTAGTTGGGACCTAATGGAATAGTCAATAAAATGGTTAGGAGTAGAAAGGAACGTGTTTACGAAGCCGAAACCGAAAAACCCCAATTTTCCCTAGAATTCCTATAAGTTTCAGCCAGCTCTAAAAATGGGCCTTAGAGTTGGATTTTCAATGATTTGATGATTCCATTGAGTTCAGAATGAAAAATTAGGTGGGGTTACAGTTGGTCACTTTTTCGGAAGAGGCTGAAAAAGCATAATTACGAAAACGCCTTTGAAACCCTTAAGGTGAGGCTGCCTAGGGTAATTTTGTTATTTGACAATGAATTTGATAATTCTGAGTTCAGAAATGGATTCCTTGGGTAAAAATATGTCAGGATAGCCTAAGTTAGAATTTCAGGAAAAATACGGTCGGATCGAGTACAGTGGGGTCGGGCCGGGTCCCCGGGGGCATTTTAGTAATTTTTTAAGATAAACTCATATAACCCCCAGAAACACTATGAAAGTGTCTAAATGGTATATTTGAAATTGTAGGACCGAGTTGAGAGCCCGAGTTACTGGCACACAAATCGAGGAGAAATGTTGGAGGTAGGGGACTTACCTTACTTGAATGTATTTGATATCTTTGCTTATGTAATGATGTATGTGACTGTTTTACTTGATTGTGTAGAGCATATTTGAATAAATGAAGCTCTGTTTCTATTTTCGCTATGGCCATAGTCTTGTTGTATGAAACATTGAGCATGCAAAAATGTCATTATGGGGCATACATCTAGATAAAACTAACATGTCATACACATAGCATCAATCATGCATGCATTATGGTATCTGTTTCCTACTGAGATTCTCTCAAATCTCACCTCCCCTACCAACAATTTAGATAGGAGACGACAGAAGATATGTAAATAAAAATGTAGAGTACCGTACGATGGGATTACAATAGTGGAACGAAGACGGGAAGAAGTCTCTGTTTCATTGGGATGAGTTTAGATACCCTAGTAGCCTTGTGCGGCTACCTTAATCGTAAGTATTATGTACAAACCCCTATGGGGAATTTATGTAATCATGCACATATTATCAGTATAGTTATGCTATTCCTGTGTTGCCTACCGAACCGCATATTGTTTTCCGCAAATACTCTGAAAAAGGTTGAAATTGAGATAAGGGCGTGACAGTCTCGATTTATGTGAATAATGTAACATCCCAAATTTTATATCCACCAAATATATTGTAATTATTTGGGAATTTCAATAAAATGGTGAATATTCATGAATTTGGAATTTATGAATTTTATAAATGTTCAATTTCATGGGAAATTGGGCAAAAATAATTATGGAATTAATTTGGGTAATTTAAAAAGCCCAATATTAAGGTCCAAAAATGAAGGAATATTAGAGAAAATATTTGGTTCAAAAAATAGATGGAAATTGGCCAAAGAAAAATAAGAAAAGGAATTGGATTAGAAAAGTAATGGCAAAATCGTAATTTTTCCAAAATAGCACAAAATAAATTATTTTTCAATTAATTGAAGTTAATTTCAATTAATTAAGGAAAATAAAGGTTAAAAATATATTTAGAATATTTTGGTCAATTTAATATGAATTTATGGAAAATTTGAGCAAAAAGTGTAATTTTGACCAAAATTGAGACTTTACTTGTATACGTAACCTAGACAAGTTGTGAAGCCAATTGAAACCATAGGGAGGGACCCCTAGGTGTCTCCTACATGTGGCATAAATAAGGAAATATTAGTTGGACTTAATGAGCATGGTTACATGTACATAAGGTTTATGTACATAAAACTTCATTTTTTGAATTTTGGAAAAATTGTTAAACAATTAAAGCATAATGTTATATATAATAAAACATATGTTGCATCTCCTTCCTTCAGCTCATTCACGCAAGAACATGTCAGAAACAGAGAGAGGGACGTTGAGAGAGTTTAGAAAGAGAAAGAGAAGAAAAATCACAAGGTAAGCCGATTTCTCTGACGATTTCGCTCCTAACGCCTATAACTTCGATCCTAAGCTACTCCTCTTTGTTCTTTAAGGTTTGGAAAGCTCAAATTTGGTGTTCTAAAGGTTAAGAAAATTTGGTGTTCTAAAAGTTAAGGTTTTCAACCATTTTTGGGAAAAGCTTGTGGGAGCTTGAGGCAACTTTCAAACCTTCGTATATTAACTATTATGGCTGCTGTGAGCAATTTAATCAGTGAAATTTTGCCGGATTGCCATTGGTTTTAAATTTTGGAAAAGTGTGTATCTAAGGGTTATGCTGCCCAATTTTAGTTCAAATGGTTGTTATAACTCAATTAGATTGTTAATAAAGTGGTTAGGAGTAGAAAGGAACGTGTTTACGGAGTCGAAATTGTAAAACCCTGATTTTTCTCAGAGAACACAATTATTTCAGCCAGGAATGTTTGAGGGCCTTAGAGTTGGATTTTCAATGATTTGATTATTCCATTGGATTCAGTGGGCAAAAATAGGTGGGGTTACAGTTGGGCACTTTTTCAAAAAAGGCCGAGAAAGCATAATTACGGAAACGCCCGTAAAACCCTAAAAGTAGGGCTGTCAAGGGCAATTTCATAATTTGACATTGAATTTGATAATTATGAGTCTGGAAATGGATTTCTTGGGTGAAAATATGTAAGAATAGCCCATGTCAAAATTTCAGGAAAAGTACAGTCGGATCGGGTACTACGGGGCCCGGCCGGGTTCCCGGGGGTATTTTAGTAATTTTTCAAGAAAGACTCATATAACCCCCAGAAACACTATGGAAGTGTCTGAACGGTACCTTTGGCATTGTAGGATCGAATATGGGGCCCGAGCTGTTGGCACGCATTACGAGGCACACGTTTCGAGGCGAAAAAGGGTTAAGGTAGGGGACTTACCTTACTTGCATGTATTTGATATCTTTGCTTGTGTAATGATGTATGTGATTGCTTTACTTGATTGTGTAGAGCATATTTGAATAAATGAAGCTCTGTTTCTGTTTTCGCTGTGGCCATAGTCTTATTGTATGAAACATTGAGCATGCAGAAATGTCATTATGAGGCATACATCTAGATAAAGCTAACATGTCATACATATAGCATCAATCATGCATGCATTATGGTATCTGTTTCCTACTGAGATTCTCTCGAATCTCACCCTCCCCTACCAACAATTCAGACAGGAGACGACAGAAGATAAGCAAACAACAATGCAGAGTACCATACGAGGGGATTACAGTAGTGTAACGCAGACGGGAAGAAGTCTCTGTTTCACTGGAATGAGTTTAGACACCTTGGTAGCTTTGTGCGGCTACATTATTTGAATTTATCAGGTACGAACCCTTATGGGGAATATATGTAATCATGCACATATTATCAGTATAATTGTGCTATTCCTGTGTTGCCTATTGAACCGCATGTCGTTTTTCGCGAATACTCTGGTAAAGATGAAATTAAAATAAGGGCGTGACAAATAAACACTTTCGGGGATCCCAAACGTGATCCCAAATAAGCACTTTAAAAGAGAAGGATTTGTAGATTGCAACTTTATCCATTTGAAAGTTCAAATTTCGTTCTGACTTAGATAAATTGAACTGAAGCAAGAGGTGTGCTGTCTAGTTTTAATCTTTGTCATGAAAATTGTCCAATCTTGTGCGGATGTGCTGTCTTGTTTTAATCTTTCTCGTAAAAATTGTCCAACCTTGTGTTGATCTGAGAACAATGTGAATATCACAGCTAGGTAGAGAAGTGATAGGCGTTGAAATAGAAGTTGAATAATTGTATGAAAGATTTTGCCAATTGCAAATATCCAAAAGGCATTGAAAAGAGCCTCTAAATTCCTGAATAATTTGTTTTGGATTGCCCATGTAACCTCTGTGGAGAGCTACGTTCCGCTTAGTTCATATAAGGTTTAGTGCATGTTTGGATTAGTTTTTGAGAATAATTTTTATGATTTATGAGGTAAGTATGTGAGAAAAGTTTTATCTAAAGTTACAGAAAAAGATTTCTAAAATCATGATTTTATAGTTTGCCTAACATGCACTTAATAAGATAATGATCCCCTTTAGTAGTATCAAATCACCATCACACAATAAATGTGTGAGAGTTTCTAGAAGCCATGTATGAAAACCTTGGCTAAAAATGTCGTTATACTTAGGGGGAATTACACTAAGGTCCCAAGAAAGAAGAGAAATGAAGAAATGGTTATAATAGATTGTAAAATAAAAAAATGGTCCTATGGAGTTGTTAATACAGGCTCATGGAGTTGTTAACGAGTTGTCAATACAGGCTCTTGGAGTTGTTAATGGGACCATTTTTTCATTTTGCAATCTACAGGGACTATTTCTTCATTTTTTTCCTTTCTTGGAACCTTATTGTAATTCTCCCTTACACTTATTGGAAGTCTTGAAAGAAGAGATGGAATCACCTTCCATGATTATTATACAGAGGAACAAAAATTTACTATCTCTATAATTTTTTTCGTTAAAATAAGGCTCACGCCTGAAACGGGATACATAAACTAAAATATCTTTAACAAGTGAGTTTTTGGCATTTATAACTAAGCTTTTTGGTGTGTAGAAGTAGCTACATATGTCTTCATTTTTTTTGGGCCATATCCGCTACGTCTCCAATTAAGTATGAACATTTTGATCTTTTTTTTTTTTAAATCACTATTAAGATTTTGGCCCCCAGTTGTCATTTTTTAAAAAATCACTATATAAAAGAAGTCCTTATTTTATTTATTATTTATCTTACATAATTTTTAATTGTCACTCTCTTCTCGTATAATTAGTATTCCGAGTGAATTCAGGCTACTTAAAACTGTATTTTGCTAAAAAAAACTACTTAAAACTGTAATATGAAATGAAATTTATTTTATAAAATGTTTCAAAAATAGTCTTTTATCCATTTAGGTTCCTATTTCAAAAATAGTCTTCACATGAACGTTTGAGATTAAATTTTAATAAATTAAATCCAATTATTTATATTTTTATTCAACATTTTAATATCAATTTACTAATTAAATTTTAATTATAACCTCTGCTCCTTTATATAAGACCTAGATCTTTTTTAAAGAGATAAATAAACTAAATAAATTACTTTAAAGTATTTATATTTATTATTTTTTTTCAATACTAATTTGCTTGATTTATAAATTGATATATAATCTAATAATACGTAACATATAAATAATAAAATCTTATTCCATTAGGTGAGATCGGTTATATAGATCAAACGACGTCATTGAGCTCGTTTAAAAACTAAATCTCGAAATAAATTGTTAATTAAGAGAATATATACTATGATTAAATAATTTATTTAGGTTCATTAACCTCTTCAGCCTAGTCTTATATTAAGGACGATAGGAGTATTTAAGGGCCTGTTTGGTTTGAGGGGAGGGGAGGGGAAAGGATGGACTTTGCTATCCTCCCCTTGTTTGGCAACATAAAAATTTAAGGAGAGGAGGGAAAATTTTTTGAAATTCCCCTCCCCCTTATAACCCTCTTCTCCAAAAGGGAGAGATTTAGAGAGGAGGAGTAATATTTTGGCAAAATGTGACTATTGTGCCAATGAAAGTTTTTAATATTCCTATAATACCCTTTTGAATTTCTTCCTCGTACTTATTTTCACTTTAATATTTTGGCACGGTATGACTATTATGTCAATGAAAATTATAATTATTCAATTTAATAATTATAAAATTATAATTTTATATAATTATTAAACATTGCACAAAATAAAAAAAATGACTTAAATAAAATAAGGAACTCATATTCCCTCGACCCATCTTCCATCACCTCTCACAATCTTGCCTTCTTTTCCTTTCACTAAGTTCATTTTCTTCCTCAAATTTTCTTTGTATCAAATAGGCCCTTAAAATCCCTCTCCTCTCCTTCTTTCCTCTACCCTCCATTAAAATCTCTTTCATTCCCTCCACTTCGTTGAACCAAACAGATCCTAAATTTAATTCAATGGTTAAGATGAATAAGCATTACTTGACAAAAAATTTTGAACTATTTAGGGTTTACTTGAGTTGGCATTTGAGAAATATGTTCACATAAATCAAGATAAAGCCCATTTCATATATTTTTTTTCGTATACCATAAATTACATTATAAAAATATAAATTACGTTGTACAAGCAACATCTATCACTATCGGAACGAGCAATTAGATAGTATAATTGGCAGTGTTACGAGTGTGGATGATCATTTAAATAGTGCAAGTGTACACTGTCGTAATCAAGTAATATAGAAGTGAGTAGAGTATCGTTCCCACGAGGATTGATCACTAAGTACCAAAATGGGTAATTTTAATTCTATTTAGTCGATCGGTAAATTGGTGATTGAGAGTACAAATAAAAGAAAAATAATTAAATATGAGTGCAGATGATATGAAAATAAATATGAGAAAAAATCCTAGGGATTATATTTCACTTAACAAATTCCGAATTGAATCACTTATCTATTCTAGCCCAATTTATTCCACATGATTGATAGTCGAGTTTCCCTAATTTAATTACTAGCCTCTTCCAAGGTCAATCAATTCTATAATTAATTGCTAATCCAATATATTCTTATATGAATTTAAGCAATTAATTATGCATTAAGATTTATGGAACTCAATAAAACTACACAACTCATATGAATATATTCCTATTTCATATGCAAGTCATGGTTTTAATTATAGAATCTACACACATGCATCTCCTTCCGGTCTCAATATGCATATTGTAATCATTTAAAAGGTGGCCAATCAAATGAAAGCATTAAGAACAATAATTAAAACTCAATCATGAAGGAGAAATTAAAACTAGATTTAATAAGTTAAGATTCAATCCGTCATTAGTAAGCTACGTCATCACCCTAGGAAAATAAAAATTTAGCTCATGATAAAATTAAAAATAAATTGACATTATATAAAACTAGAATGAAATCTTCATAAATACTGCATAAACTTGAATATTAAATTCTCAAACATAAATATACAACCAAAAATATACATGAAAAAAAACTGGAGAAATCTAGCCATCCATTTAGGAGGTAAAACCTTCCATGTAGGCAGCATGCAAAAAGTAATACAATACTAAGCCTTCCATGTAGGAGGCATGCAAAAAGTAATACAATACTAAGCCTTCCATGTAGGAGGCATAAAAGAAATAATAAAATACATAAAATTAAAAATAAAAAATAACACAATTTATTTAGAACTGTTAGAGAAAATATCTCTCCCTGTCAGAGAAGAATCTCTGACTGTCAGAGAAAATTCTCCACCTCCACTCCT
Source organism: Inga leiocalycina (assembly GCA_963242795.1). Classification (NCBI taxonomy): domain Eukaryota; kingdom Viridiplantae; phylum Streptophyta; class Magnoliopsida; order Fabales; family Fabaceae; genus Inga; species Inga leiocalycina. Next base: position 85,178,804 of record OY725321.1, on the reverse strand, counting down.
CGAATCTGCCAAATTCTCCACGCGTGACCATTGCATTTATAGGCAGCGTAGGGTCAGTTTTTCCACGGTGCTACAGTGATTTTGCCAATTTTTTCCGCAATGCTACAGTAGTGAACAGTATCCTGTCGGTTGGTTTACGCGTTTTTTCCGTGTTGCTACAGTGCTACAGTGATTCCATCCGTTACAGTCACCTCCGTCCGCTACAGTACGCCCTGCTATAGTGATTCCATCATGAATAGTGACCGACGCTACAGTACTGATCTTTTTTATATTTTTCTTAATTTTTTTAAATACTATTTATTTTACACCTAAATATATTATATTAAGCTTAAATATCGTCCATAAAATTATCATATAAGGAAAAATAAATATACAAATATTTTACTTATTGAAGAGAGTTGGCCAAAAAAAATATATAAAAATTGGCAGTGAAGTGACTCCCTCGTCTCAAACGCGAAGTAGATAAGAAACACATGAAAAGGAAAAAGAAAGGTTGACAGAGAGAAACAACCGTCCGAAGGAAAATGAGGAAAACACGAATGAATGAACGTTCCGTGTAATGTCCACAGTGAGGGGGCCATGGCAGGAAATAATTCAAAAGTGGGCATGTGATTATTATTATTATTATTATTATTATTATTATTATTATTATTAGGTTAAATTTAGAAAATGGCCTTGTGATGTTTGAGAGTGACAAACTTTCGAACTCATTACTGCAGCGGCGAATCCAAATTCAAAAAACCTATAATTTTCTCTCGTTTCGCAATAAGGTTCAATTCTTCGTCTTCTTCATCTTCACAAGGGGTTATTGCATCTACAATGGCTTACGAGAAGGAGCTCGCCGCTGCTAAGAAAGCAGCCACTCTCGCTGCTCGCCTTTGCCAGGTATTCTTCCATTCCCTTCTTTCATAATAATTTGTGCTCTTCATTCGAATTGGACCTGGGAATTGATACTTCAGAATCTGAAATCATTTTCGCTGAAAATTGCTTAGTGTAGATGTAATTTTACACTTTGATTTTGGATTCTTAGGTTCAATGTGAAAGTGTCAATGTAATAATTGATACTGATTCAGCTTGATGTGATCCTAAATATCTGCTAGTTAGCTAGTGAAGTGATAGGTTAAGAGTGGGTCAAACTAATGGCATTGATACGGATGGGAGGCAGCTGGTAAAACAAACTGGTCATAAAGAGATTGATTTGAAGTATTGAAGTTCTTTTCTTTCTCTCAGTATCTCTTCATTCTTCTCTTTTTTTCTTTTTCTCTCTATTTCATTTACGGTTCTCAATGCTGCTTTTGATGGTTTTGTCCAGAAAGTGTAAAAGGCTCTGCTCCAATCTGATGTCCATTCGAAATCAGACAAGAGTCCTGTTACTGTGGCTGATTATGGTAAGTTGAATTACTTGTATCATAATGCTGTCTAATCATAATCGTTAATATTGATTCTAGGATGAGTCTTTTCCTTGTAATCGTTCATGCGGCTTAGCTAAATCATATCATATGGTACATTGTCTACTAGCTTGTGTTTGTGATACATCTCAGGCAACAGCAAAAACAAAAACAAAGAAATTAAGAAAAAATAAATAAATATGGTAGACATCTCGACTTTTGTTTTAAAGAAAAAGGATTATTTGAGCAAGGTGCCACGTCTATTTCGACCCTACCAACTGCCCATATTGCAATGACACTGATGATGATTATAAATCAAGTGCACTACTTTTGGAGAAAATTTAAAGCTTGCCTGCACATTCACTCATCACCTACCTAGCTAACTGCAATGGGTTACTGGCGTTTTTCAAGCCACTTTTCCAGGGTTGGCCCTTCACTTTAATCTATACCATCAAGTCATGAAATAACGTAAAAATTACAGCAGTACTAAGTCCCAACAAAAAAATGTAACACAATAAGTGAACAACATACAATGCAACAGGTTCTAATATGAAAAATAACAACCTGTTTATGTTTGCCCACTTGTCATTAAAACTTTTTGTTGCGTGAAATTTGAGTTGAGACTTGAGAGTATGTAGGTGATGAGACGTAAAGTAAACACATGTAAAATTCAGGAGGGGCTAGGTAATTAAGGATTCAGGTTAGTTAGATTGCTGAGGTGGGTGGAACACAAGTGATGAGACTACTACCATATAAAACTATTGTAGCTGTTTTCCATTTTAATTGCTTGTTACCTGTCACGCTCATCCAATGAATTTTAGCTAATTGTGAATTTACTTTTTATTTTCCAGGTTCACAAGCCGTAGTTAGCTTTGTACTTGAGAGAGAACTTCTTTCTGAACCATTTTCATTAGTAGCTGAGGAGGTGAATTTCTAAACTCTCCCTGAACATGAAGAATCTTTTTCTATTCTTGAATGTAAAATTCAGTCTTAAAATTACAGGATTCTGGGGATCTTCTTGAGGAGAGTGGTCAAGAAACATTAAAGCGCATTACAGAACTTGTGAATGATACTTTAGCTAGTGAAGGATTAGATGGTTTCTCTACCTTAACAGCAGAAGATATTACTAGAGCCATTGACAATGGTAAGTCTGAAGGAGGTTCTAGTGGTCGGCATTGGGTTCTGGACCCCATAGACGGCACTTAAGGGTATGTATCCTCAAAACTAAATCAAGGTGAATACTTTCTTTGGTATGCCTACCTTTCTTAAGTCCGGCTTTCTAATTTGTTGCTGTTCTGTTATTGTGCTTTTGACCACTTATGACCACCAAGCAGCTCATGCTTGTCTGATGGATGACGTTGTAGGTTTCTTAGGGGAGACCAATATGCTATAGCATTAGCTTTGTTGCATGAAGGGAAAGTTGTATTGGGAGTCTTTGCTTGTCCAAATCTTCCACTGGCATCTATTGGCAGTAATCAGCAGCATTCTGGCAATGAAGTTGGTTGTCTTTTCTTTGCCACAGTTGGAGAAGGTGCATATATGCAGACTCTGGATGGTTCTTCAAAAACTAGGGTTCGTGCCTATAGAATGATACTATTGATATGTCATTGATTGTTGTGCTAAGATTAAGTATCTTGCTATCATTATCCAGGTTCATGTCAGTGCAACTGAGAATCCAGAAGAAGCGTCATTTTTTGAATCTTTCGAAGCTGCGCACTCTTCTCATGACTTGTCAAAGTCTATTGCGGAAGTAATGTTATTCGTATAATCTACCATGCGCTATTTCTCTCTCTTCTATTATCTGTTATCTGCTGACATTCCTAAAATTCCATGATTTATCCATGAACAGAAACTTGGTGTCAAGGTGCCGCCGGTTAGAATTGACAGCCAAGCAAAATATGGAGCCCTGTCAAGAGGAGATGGGACAATATATCTGCGTTTTCCTCACAAGGGATACTGTGAAAAGATATGGGATCATGCTGCCGGCTGCATCGTTGTGACTGGTGTGTAAATTTATTAATCCTTTCCGTTCATCTCATAGTTGTCCATAGTGTGTGTGGGCATGAGCATGCTCTCCGAAAGGTAGAAATTTGAGTTATTCAACTTGATACTTCTCTATAAATCATGTCTAGATGACAGGCCAAAATAAAATAAAATAGAATAAAACAAAGGAATGACGTCTAGAAGGTTGAATGTGTTGGTCAGTATGTCTTACAAGTGACAAGTGTTTAGAGTATTGTCTTCGAAAATACGTAGGTTGCTACATTCAGATTCCTGAATATGTTCCTTAAAAACTTGAGCCTTAAAATAACTGAAATTGTTTAGTACTTTGGCTTCAAAAAATAACATACTTGTTGGATATTAACTCTTTCATCATCTTCAGATTACTTGACAAATGGATTATACTACGCCTTGAAGTTAGTATATCCATTGCTAACCTGGGCATTTACGAATAGTTGGGGAGTTAGTCTATTTAATAGTTTTGATGGTTGATCCTGTGCATTTTCTTTATTGTATATATGATTAATTTGACAATTGAACATGTGCAGAAGCTGGAGGTGTTGCCACGGATGCGGCAGGAAATCCTTTGGACTTTTCAAAAGGAAGGTTTCTTGATGTTGCTTCTGGCATTATTGTCACGAACCAGAAACTGATGCCACAGCTTCTCAGAGCAGTGAAAGAATCCCTCAACGCCCTCAACGCCCTCAACGAGAAGGCATCATCCCTATAATATCCATTAAAAAAAAGGACGATTCTATTTCTGAGCTTGCTGGCTTTGTTGTCATATATCCACTCTTGTTTTTAGTTCTTTCTCATCTCTCTGCTCCTTTATAAGGTTGATGTGAAGCTAAAAATTAGAAAGCTTTGATATGTATCCGGTGCCTCAATGCATTGCAAGTGTCAATAGTTAAATAAGACACTTGTGTTCGGAGCTTGAACTTAGATTTTTCTTACAAATTTAAAAACTGACAAACTTATATTAAGATGTTTGAAAATGTTAATAAGGATATGACATACTAGGGAGCACATAATAGAAGTGTTTACCTGATTTCATGAGAGTGAAAGTTGATTGAAGACATCTCAAAAATTGGCAATTGCCTTGTAGCCTAATGTAAGTTGAGTATTTGTTTTTTTGTAAGTTGAAGATTGCGGGTTCCATTCACCTTATAATATACCACTTTGATTTTATTTATAAATCCCTTTGAACTAGATCTCACATATTAAGGAAGGATAATGAATTCAATGATTATGGAATAAATTTTCAACTATGCTCTCGTTTATAAATGAATACTTTTCAACTCTTTCTTCTCTATCTATCTTTAAATTATTTTTCTATTGGTAAAATATATAGGGGTAAAATTGTCATAATCTTATTTACTATACGGAAACTGGATTTATAAATAAGATCAAAATTTTTAATAAAAAAAATTATAAATATAACATGTAATATTGGTGTATGCTCTTTTAACTTAAAAAAAGGGGAAAAAAAAAAAGATAGAAAGAAAACATCCCAAAAAATTAAGTGGGCCCCGCAGAGTGTAACCTTTCCTAAAGAATAATTGCAGAGAAGCAACACTGCAATTTATAAAAGTCTGCAAACGCGGACGACTTGACTGACTTGTTGAATAAGAGGAGTAAGAGACTGAAACAAGAGATTATTTGTTGGGTTTGTTCATCTCTGAAGAGCAAGCAAGATCTGCAAATTCTGAAGCTGCCATTTTTGAGAACTTTGCTTGTGAGAGCTGTTTCTTTTTCGCTTCCATACTCATCGATCCAGGTTGAAACAAGAGATTACTTTCTTCTCTTTTTTTTATTCCACTTGCTTCATCCCTTCTATTTACTGTTTTGCGAGATTTTCATCTGTGTTTTTAGGGTTCGTGTACAAGAAAAAATCCTGCAACTATCTGAGGTAGCTAAATTTCTCTGTTGTCAACCGTTTTTTCTTTTACTCAAATCAATCATTGTCAAGCTTTTAATTATTAGCTTCATAAAACTTTTCAATCTTTTGTGGCTTTTATGGGTAATCAACAATTATTCAAATATATTGTTAGATGCACCTGTCACTTTGACAAGTTGAACCCATTTGACAATTTCGTGTTGATGGAGTGTTTAATTAGTTATGCATAAATACAGTTTCTGTGAGATAAAGTCTATTTAGTTTTAATTTTAACTAGCTTATTTTTTTAGTAGAACTTTTTTGTTATTTATTAGTAATGCTATTCAAATTCTTTATTAAATTAGTTTATCAATACACACAGATACAGGTTATTGTAAAAAAATTGGTTAGTCATACAGTCCTTTTCCTTCTTTGTCTATTAAGTTGGTTTTAATAACAATTTTTTCATATATGATTTCACACTTTCTTTGTTCTAAAATATGATTTCTTAGAATAATCAATTATGCAGTTTTTTTCACTTAACAAAATTTCTTCTAAAAAATAACTTCAGAAAACTGCTCTACGACACAAAAACTAAAACAAAATCAAACAATGCCTATATTTAATTTGAGGGATTTGGTTTCGTTTCCCGTACTTTTAAGTTCTTATAATTCAACGGGATCTTTCATCTTTCACGCGGTTGGTTTGGTTCATCTACTTTAAAAATTATTGCATGTCATATTCAGATACAATCTAATATGTGGTAACACACACACACGAGCGTATATATGTTGTTACAAATTAATATCCGTTAGATTTTTATTGGGTTACAAATGAAAGGAAGTTCTTTTATAATGATTCCTTATTTACTACAAAAAAATAAATAATCGAACATGTAATTATCGTTAGCTCGCATTTTGTTATGAGATGAAAGGGAAGACGGGAAAAAAACAGATGAAGTGTGAGAAATGCTACTCCCTATTTTTTTGTTAAAAAAAATTCATATTCATATAAGAAATATAATAATTATCCTTCAACAATATATTGAGACCTTGTGAGCTATTTCTTTGGCTTCCCACCACATCCACCAGGTTAATACAATCAATTGATTCTTTTCTTTTTTTTTTCTCTTCCACTTGATTCATACCATTGATATGCTGTTTTGCTTGCTCTTTCTACCGCATTAGTTTCAGGTTGTTGAACGTTGGAACTATAAATTGCTATCACATGGGTGGAACTATTGTTTTAACGCTCATAGAAGCTTTATTGATCCTATTAGCTTTATTAATTTCCAAAGCTATCAGATTTATCTCTCCTTCACTTTATGGTGACCAACTTGTTGCTGTTGATGATAGGTAATTATCTTCTTCTGAATGACCTCTCAGTCTTTATTTTCTTGTTTGATTTGCTCCTATATATAACCCAAAGTTTGTTGACGGTTTGTTTCTATTTGTAGCACTAAAGATGATGTGATTTTAACTCAAATAGCTTCTCCTCCATCTTCGCATATTGTTGTTTCTCTTCCTACTACAAAGTATGATGTGTTCCTTAGCTTCAGAGGGGAAGACACCCGCCACACGTTTGCAAGTTATCTTTGCAAAGGACTTTGTAATGCAGGCATTCACACATTTATGGATTATGAGCTCCGCAAAGGAGAACATATCTCACAAGTTCTTTTGAGGACAATAGAGGAGTCTGAAATATCAATAATTATTTTCTCTGAGAATTATGCTTCTTCAACATGGTGTATGGATGAACTTGTTCACATATTGGAATGCAAAAAAAAATTTGGAAGGGTTGTCATACCTATTTTCTATAATGTAGATCCCTCAAACATACGCAAACAAAATGGGAGGTTTGGAAATGGATTTGATGAGTTGAAACAAAGATTTAAAGACAACCCAAAAAAATTGCAAAGGTGGAGAAATGCTTTAATCCAATCTACAAGTTTCTCAGGATGGGATTCCAATTGTACCAGGTAGCTTCTAAAATATTCCCTTTGTTATTGGTTTCAAGGATTTATTTAATTAATCTTTAGGACTCTAACAAATTGTTGTAGTTGTTTTTGGATTTTATTTATTTTCTACATATTAAATATGCCTTTGCTTTTGTTTGACATTTATGCTAGACCTGAATTCAAACTTGTTGAAGAGATTGTCAAAGACACTTTGAGCAAGTTGAACAATAAACCGTCACCTCATCTTGAAGGACTTGTTGGCATTGCTCATCATATTGAAAATGTTGGTAAGCTTCTAAGTGAGTCTGGCATTGTGGGAATTTGGGGTATGGGTGGTGCTGGTAAGACCACACTTGCTAAAGCTATATTTCAACTGTTGAGAGATCAATTTGATGCTTTCTCCTTTATTGAAAATGTCAAAGAGCAATTAACAAGAATTACTTTGGATGAATTTCAGCAAAACTGCCTCAAAGAATTATTAAAAGATAAGGACATTAGCATCTATGACATAAAATCAACTTCTGTGAAAAATAGGCTATGTCGTAAAAAAATCCTTCTCATGCTTGATGATGTGGACAATTCAGAAATAGCTGCAGATTTAACTGAAGTTCTTAATTGGTTTGGGGAAGGAAGTAGAATTATTATTATATCAAGAGATATGCGAGTGCTTCAGAATGCATCTGCACTTTCCACATATCATGTTTCAGATATGGGTTTCCACGATGCCATTCATCTCTTTAGTTTGAAAGCATTCAAGCAACATGAGCCATTTGAAGGTTACATGGAGTTATCAAAATCAGTAGTGAAATATTGCGAAGGAAATCCATTAACCTTGATAGTGTTGGGTTGCTTTCTTTGTGGCAGAGAAAAAGAAGATTGGGGAAGTGCTTTAGAAAAACTAAACCAACATCCACCCAAGCGCATTGTTGATGTTTTGAAGTTGAGTTTTGATGGACTTGATGAGAAACAACAGGGTGTGTTTCTTGACCTAGCATTCTTAATCAATGAAGGAGTTGAAATCTCTTTGAACCTTATAAGACAATTATATGACTCTTTTGCGCTTATTGAGATAAGCATTCTTAAAGAGAAATCCCTCATTTCATTTCATAATCGTTCTATTGTGATGCACGATCTTGTGAAGAAAATGGGCCTTAAAATTGCTAGGAACCAGTTAATCTCTGATGCTAAAACCCCTATTCGACTATGGCAGCACGAAGACTTTGTTGATTTTTTCAATTGTGGCAAGGTAATGATTTATTCTGTTTATTATTATTGTAATTGTTATTGTTATTATTATTATTATTATTATTATTATTATTATTATCTTCATTGTTAGATTCCTTGTGATATTTTGTTTGTGTACATGTTTTTTATTCGTTAAAATCTTTGGTTGTAAGTGTCAACATTTATCTTGATGTTTCTCTGTTTTATTTTCTTTAATTAGATATTCCTATAAGAGATCCTTTCTCGATTTAAATGACTAAAATTGGATTGATGTGTAATTTATTCATCCACCTAAAGATTAAATATAAATTAATAAGGACTATTGTGATATGTGTTATTCTAGAAGATAAAATCAGTCTACAACTATTGTTCATTAAGTGATAAATAAAATGATTCACAAGATTGATTTTTCTCTTACTAATTGGTGTAGTGTAAAGGAGTATATGCATACGCTCGCATGAGCATGCTCTTATAATAGTAAAGAACTTAATGTTATTAGAGGAACAAATCATATGAAAGTCGAAAACAAATAAAATATATGGAGATGGAAGGAGGCACCGTTTTCCGCTTGTATAGTGCATGAGATTCATAGGCGTTTTTCGATGTATTATTATAATTTGCCTTGTCGTTAGTCTTTCGTTATGCTTTTTTTTATAAAAAAAATAAAGATTGAAAATTATGTATGCCAAGTGTTTTAAATGAATACCTGCACATGCAATAGCATGTAGAGTGTGTCTGCAAGTTGATGAGTTTTTAGAAATTCATTTATTATTAGGGAAATATGAATTGTAGAATTTTGTTAATAAAATGCACAATCATTACTAAATTGGATATTTTTATTAGCATATGTATTTAATTGTTATACAGTATATTTCTGGTAATTTTTTAGGTAATGATAATCATGTTTCCCTTGATTTTCTATTACTAGGGGATTGGGGCAATTCGGTGCTTGTCATTGGACGTGAGCATGATGAAAAGTATTACGTTGAGGGCTAGTATTTTTCAAAAGATACGTAATCTAATATTTCTTAAAATTTATAAGTCTGATTGGAGAAAGCCTTCGATGTTAAATATTTGTGGAGTTTTGGATTATCTTTCAGAAGAACTGAGGTTTTTGAGTTGGGAAGAATGTCCACTACCATATGTGTCATTACATTTCTGTGCGGAGAATCTTATTACACTTAACATGCGTAATAGTAATATCCGACAACTTTGGAATGGAAATCAGGTATGTACCATAATTCATATGTCATAATTTTTTTAATGGAGTGATTCAAAGATCTCATATATATATATATATATATATATATATATATGAAACATTGACCAAATGATGCTCAATGCAAATGTTTGCTTTATTACCTTTAAATTGGGGGTTAATAGCAGCCGTATTTTTTTTTTGGTTTGAAACCCAATTCATCTTTTAAATGCATTGACTTATTTTCGTAATAAGCTCATATTTTTGTTAATTGGCATGAGAGAAATTATTGATTAAATTGTAGTTATGTGTCGTTATCTAATGTATTAAACTCTATTTCTTTTTTCAGCATTTTCCGAATTTAAAGGAGATTGATTTATCATATTCAAAACATCTCACTGCCCTGCCAAATCTCTCTCAGGCCCCTAAGATTCAAAATTTGATTCTTGTTGGTTGTGTGAATTTGGCTCAAATTCATTCTTCGACTTTCTTGGGAAAACATCTTTGGTTAGGCATAGGTGGTTGTGGGTCAGTGCAGATAAAGGTTGGGGGCAATATGAAAGAGAGAAGTTCAGGGGTAGCGATTGTGTCCAGTTTTTTGGATCTTGACTTCTTGTCATTCAACAAAGTGACAGAGAAGGTGTTGGTAAGTGGCAACATGATATGTGGTGTTAGATTCAAACATGAGGTAATACCATTGGAAGAGATAGAAGAATTGAGAAAGTTGGGGTCTTTACTTCCATTTGTGACGAAAGTTAAATGCCCAAAGAGTGTAATTGAGTTTGGGCATGATCTCAACCAACATTAGAGCCGGGAATTCGGGCCGAGCCCGTCGGGCCGGCCCGTTTAGGCCCGAGCCCGTCAAGGGCCGGGCCTATGATTTGGAGGCTGAAAATGGAAGCGGGCCTAAAAGGGCCGGCCCTGTAGGGCCGCAAGCCCTGTAGGGCCGGCCCTGAAGCCCTGAGGGCCGGCCCTTTTAGGCCCGTTTAAATTTTTTTTTTTTTTTTAAATGGGCAGTAAGCATTGGTTAGAGGTAGAGTTAACCTAACCTAACCCTCATATAAAAAATGCTCTCACATTGATTCAGACATCATTTGAAGCTTCTCTTCTTTGATTTTCTTTTTTCTTTTTTTGCATGTATACGCCAAAATCCAAATCAGGTGTTATATTATTACTGACATTTGAAGCTTGTAGGCTTGTTTGATTGTGGCTATGAACTTATTTAATTGGTTATGAACATTAATTATGGTTTGGACTTAAGTTTTAGTGTTTGTGTTCTATTAAACTTGGATAATATTTATGTTTTAAATTAGTGTTGATGATATTTATGTTTTAAATTAGGTATTTTAGTCTTTATGAGAATAAGAAACAAAAAAAGGAATGGCAAAAAAAAAAAAAAAAAAATTTGTAAACGGGCCAAAAGCCCGCGGGCCGGCCCGCGGGCCTAACTTAAACGGGCCGGGCCGCCCAAAAAGTGTACGAATTTGGACGCGGGCCTAAACGGGCCGGCCCGTTTAGGCCCGAGCCCGTCACGGGCCGGCCCTGCAGGGCCGGGCCGGCCCGTTTTCCCAGCACTAACCAACATTATGACTGTTATTCTCGTGACTTTACTGGAAGAATTGAGAAAGTTGGAGAAATGATTTATGAACATCAAGTGGTGGCGATGCCATTAATAGAAGATGACGAAGAGGATGATGTGTTGATGGAAGATGTTGATATGGAGGAGAGGGGTGATACAGGGGAAATGATGAATGAACATCAAGTGGTGACGATGTCATTAATGGAAGATGACGAAGAGGATGGTGTGTTAATGGAACATTGTTGCAGTAAGAGTGTTACATTCACAAGAGTTCCTAACAGCATCACTCGCTGGTCATTATTGAAGGTACTGACATTAAAATCCCTTCGACTCTCTAATGAATGTTGCAGAAGGATTAAACGTCACTTAGATGTAACACTCTCTTTCCCATCCCCTTTACCTCAGACGGATCTCAATATTAAATATTCCACCATCCGCCAACATCTCGGATTTGGTCATACTTTTTTCTTCACCTACCTCGAAAGTGGGTCTCCTGATTCTTTTTGTCACGCCGTACGGGTTTCGAGTGAAGACTTTTGGGGGCTAGTAAATGATTTAGAAAAGGTGCTAGAGACATTGATTTTATCAAGGGGGCGTTCATATAGTTAGTTATATTGATGAGTAATTGTAGGGATATTATGATATTATTCACATCAGAAGCAACCAACAGTGACTGTCAACTATTCATTTTCTAGAGCATGACTTGCAGGAGACCGCGGCCTATCATATTCAATTATATTCAACACAACCCCTTTTTTCAAATATTTTTCTAGAAATTAAATATTGTCAATCCTATATATATATTAAAAAAAATCACTACTTTATTTGCACCAAAAGGCACCCCACACATCTGAAAACCAGATGTTTCATTATAATATTTTCCAAGCTGTATCAATTTTAATTAAAAAAATTGAACTATAAAATAAATCTTATATTAAGAAGCAGAGTATCAATGGAGGCTCTATTTATGTTTTTCCCTCCAAAGCCGGTCACAGGGGACAAATGAAATGAAAAGACACAACAATACCCAAAACAACAACAAAGTAACAGTAATCTCTGAAGCTAGCGACAATTTGACGTGTTGACCATAAAGACATGTTTGGTAATGAATATAAAAAAATTTGTTCTATGCCAGATCGATTGTCTAAGATTTCATTAGTCTCTCTAGCTATTTCTTTAATTTCCTGTGACTTTAATGCTTAATCAAGACATTACACTTTAATTCTTTATGGCTTTATGCTTTAACTTTTGAAAAGCAAAGTCCCAAAACCTTCAAACATATGAGTGGACTTCATTTGTTTTATTCAAATATTTTTAATGAAGTAAACCAATGATTCATTTATTTATTTCATTGAAAACGCAAAGTGCTTGTTCTTTTATTCACCTTAATTAATCACTCCTCATGTCGTTGTTATGCATAAAAAAGCAATCGATTTAAACCAACAAGGCATATTATCATTTTTCATAACTTAGTTGCAGTGGTACCGATCGGCTCTCTTCATTCTAATGATGACTCTTTCTTATGTGTTACGTATAGAGACTAGAATAAAAACAATTTATTAAATTCCATTTCTTTACATTTTAAGAATATTTTAATTAATTTTTTATTATTTGTTCTCATAGTTTATCTCTATTGATAGTGGCAAAATTATATGTATTTATCACTAATGACAAAGTAATAGTTCATTCTATTTTTTTATTATATTCTTCATACTCTTAATTTTTTTTTATTTCCTTGTCATGTATCTGCCTAAAAGTATGTGTTTATTTATTAAAATCTTCAGCAAGTATCAATGTTTATCTTGAAGTTCTTCCGTTTAACTTGTTTCTATGTTTTAAATTTTTTAATTAAACTTCACATCAAAAAGTTCTTTTTAAGAAAATGATTAAAATTGTTTGGGCCATGCATTTGTGTTCGGTGTGATTTGTTAGTCTTCGAAATAAAATTTGAACTATTTGAAAATATGGTACGAGTAACACTAATAGTATATTAACTTGAGTTGCCACTCATATTAATTTTATTTATGGGGTGTACAAATTTTATTTTAGTTATACTTATGAGTTGTAGGGATTTTATCTTATTATTTAAACTTATACTTGTCATTCTTATGTTTATCAAATATGACTTGTACAATTTACGGAGGCATTTCATAATGGTTCTATTGCTTTTGCGTCTACAACTTATATTTATAGAGTACTAGACAAATAATCTTCCATTACCATATTTAGACTCTTTTAGTGTCCGTTTCTCTATATACATGTGCTCGTTAGGAATAACGATTGAAATGCTTAAAAGCTGCTTTTGAATCGTGATTTACGGTATATAAAGTAAGTATGTAAGAGGAGTTTTATCTTAATTTACATGAAAAATATCTTATAAGCAATCTCAACACCAATACAAACATGCCCTGCTTAGCTGGTTTCTTTCTTTGCTTTCTTTCGCTTGCCAACCTTTGTAGGTCTAAGTGTTGAAGTAAAAATATATGAATCACTGTTAAGAGATGTACTCACATTTACCATCTAATAACGTCTTGAATAAGATTGTTTCAAATAAAACAAAATTCGTGTCCATTAAATTAGTTAAGATGCTACCCCATAGCCCAGTGGATTGACAAGTATAAGTTTAAATCTATGTGTTAAAGTTTGACAACAGCCAAAACTAACTTCACTTTTAGCTTTTAAGAACGGAAAAAATTAAGGGCTTGTTTGTTTTTCCTAACATGAAGACATTATTTTCTGTTTTTTAAAATAAAAACAAAGAAGGGAAAATTGCACCTAAATCCTGGACAAGACAAAATAAAACTGAAAGGTCCTTTAAAATATCCAATTTATAATAAAGTCACATAGATATTTGGATAATATATTTTAATTGTGAAAAAACTTAGATACCTTAGTAATGGGATGTCAAAATGGTTCTTGGTGGCGCAATACCGAAACAGAGGCAAAGTGCGACTAATTGTTGGTTTGTCCATACCATCAAACATCATATCGGCATCAGGCACCACCCGAACTCCTCACTCAACTCACTTCCATCTTCCTCCTAATGATACTCCTCAAAACCCCACGACTTCTCGGGTGGTGATCTCATCATCGTGGCTCGCTAGCTTCTCCGGTGATACCTAAAAAATTGCCTCGGCCGCCTCCCTCAACGAGGTCATCAATTTGCACTGGATTCCATGATTCACCAGCTGAAAGCATCTGATTCTGGCCAAAGAGTCGAAAACGACGCTGGACGATGATGCAACGTCCTAGTGATCGATGAACAAGGATCTAAAATCAACCTTGAGAGCGTTTCGAGGAACTTTTGTTTGGGGAAGATCTTGTTTGGCAAGATGAGGTTAGGCATACGCAGCGAGGATTCCAGAAACTCAGTGAGAATGTCATCGTTGGCGAAGGAGGAACGATAGCCGGAGGCGATGGCGGAGGAGCGCGGAAATTGATGGGGATGTCAGGGATGGAATGTGGTGTTGCGGCCATGAAGAAAGAGAGAGAAAACGGAGGAGGTAAGAAGTAAGAGGCGTGTAAGAAAAATATAACTAAAAGGAGATTTGGCGTACCGGGGCGAATCCATGTTCGGATCCGGGTCAAAACTCCAATGCTCCATACTTGTGCCCACAATTATTAGACTACTAGAGCCTAATTGTGATTTGCACAGCAGATCACTAGAACCAGAAAGATGGTAGGAGAGAAGAGAATTGCCAGAAAACTCAATGGCGGGGTGAATTGCAATTGAGGAGGCACACCCTATTTATAGTGGTTTATGGAGGCCACTAATTAAGAAACGTGTGCACTCTTTCTTGCCCTCCAAGACAACAATTAATTGATTCTTAATTAATTCCCTAATTATGGTGATTTGTTCCTCATTTAACAAATCCATAATTATTTGCAATTAATGCTGATTTTATTCTTATTTAATTAGGCTACTTATATTCTAATCAAATAGTTCGGCCTATCAAGGGCGGATTTGGACTCAAAGTCCAACATCTCCCACTCACACTTGATGGGGCTCCTATCGTGCGTTCGTTACTCTTTCTTGTTTCATACTTGGCGTCTGCCGTGACCGCGTGGGCAAAAAGTCTTTAAGATTTAGTGCTTGTGATACTAGAAATCATTTATATTGGATCAGCATCCAAGGACACCTTTTATATATAACCGTAAGCTATATGTTCATTGCCTCATATGCCCCAGAGTCTCCCATACATATTACTCATGGCATATCTAATCCCTCTCGAGTTAATATGTTGATTAACTCAGATTGCCTTCCACGCACACAGTATCCACACTTACTAGCTACACATAGAGCTAGTAAGGGGTCGACCACAGATACTAGCACATCTTATGTATCTAGGAGTAAATCTTCCTTTTTTACTAAACATCAGTCCATCTTGACTTGGTCGCTTTCCTAGTTTTCACTCGTATGACCGAATCGAGTGTGATCATAGAGCTTTAGCTAAAGTAGCTGTCACCAAACCAAGCTTTCATGATTCTGTCTAAGTTTTAAGGGCATCGCAGAAGGATTTTTCCTTCCTGGGACTCACTGTAGTGAACTAGGGATCTTTCACCTACATCCCGTGTTGCAGTCTAACGCTTAAGCACATGCGCAGTATGAATTGCATGCTACGGTGAATGGTTTGAGGTGTACGTTGATTTCTTTATCTTTCACTGTACAGACATTAGTTCCAAAATGTACTCAACATTCGAACTAGAACTTTCTTTTTCACAATATCTCTTTTACAATCTCATTTGTGAAAAAGAGTTCTTTGCCTGGCTACAGGTCTATATTCATGCTTCGATCCATTTTTTGTGTATATGCAAACATGTAGATCTCATCTCAGTTTAACTGAGGGGACTCAAACGCAAAGATTCTTCTTAACTATCTCATAGTGATCATTTACTCGTCTTACCCTCTCATGCCCCGACAAAACAGGGGACGATGGTTGTTCGTGTAAGTAAACCAACCTTTTTTGACCTGTACGACATACAAACTTGTATACCTTATATGTATTTACTCATAACATACATACTATTTCTTTTATCTTCATATAAAAGAAGTTTACGACCATACATTTTATTTGCGCCCCAAGATTTTCACTAACTCAATGAAAATCAAGCTATGGGCTCATTAAGGGGATCTACCAATATTCTGTCAGTAGAAAGTCATTGAACTATCACTTTCCCTCTTTGAAAGCATATATCTTATAGAGATATATCAAAAAGTATGTTTCGCCTTGCTGTGATACTTAGGATCCTCATCATAAGATGTTATCGCTTGGATCCTTCTATCCACCATTCATTCTCAATCTCTCATAAGAATTACTTTAGCCATATGGCACTTTGAATGATGGTAGAACACGCCCTGCGTTCTATTTCCATGGATAATAGAAAAAAAATACTTTGTATATTTCCTTACTCCATCACCATTTGCCTAGGTCTTGTATTGGAGTATCCTTTCAAAAGGAAAGTTGTTGTCTTGACAACTTAATCCATGGTTATTCTCATAACTCATTTCACAGTAGGACCAAAAATAACTTCCAAGTTTGACAAAAAACATTTGGTCTTATGTACACCGATGTGTACATTCATATTACCAACTATAGTCTCACATAGGACTCTATCCACCTTTCTTATGTTGGATTCCTCATAGGACATGTAACCTCTTTAGGTTTATGTCCTTGACTTCAGGGGTATCTATGGGTTTGCAGTTTGGATGTCTAAGGATTACACTTGTACATGTCTTAGGTGGAAAAGACTGTATCTTTCTTGTACAATCTCCGTTTATCTTGTCATTCAAGATATTTGTTCAACCCATGACTTTCTCAACTCAGAATTTAAGGATTCTCTGATCCTTTATTCCTTTGACTCACTTGACACTTGTTTCATATGTCATTTGATAAATGATGACTTCACAAAGAATCATCACTAGACCGTTTGAGACTTATGTAGTGTTCTTCGATTATTTCGAAGTTAGTGAGGCTTTTACCTTGTGAAAACCTCATATACTACTATTTAGGTGATTATTTCTATAAAGCCCTTAAACTGCTTCATGTAGAGTTCATCATCCAATTTCCAATATTCCAAATTCGAAGAAGGTGGTCTTTACATCATTTTGATGCAATTTCAAGACTAGGCTTGTTATCATAGCCAAAGTTCAGAGTTAAAACGCACAACGGACAACCTTCCATTGTATTACCCCTTAGCCACTAAGTGTTTTAGGTTTTACATGCCCCCAACATATTTGAGAACCTACTTGTTCCCAATCGCCTCTTGGCTAGGTGACAAATTACCCAAACACGTATTTGGCTTAAAAAGAATCCAAATCCTCCTGCATGACACTTTGCAATTCATCTTAGCAGGTCCTTCTAGTGCCTTTCAGACACTTATAGGTAGTTATTATCACCTTCTAAATGATAAAGAGAGTATTCAATCCATTAGGGAATCTATCCCTTATAGTCATTCGCTAGATGACAATTTGCTCCGAGGTGGATTTCATAGGATTCTTTTCCTATATATGAGTGAGGTAATTCTCTCGTAACTTACCTCTTACCTCTTTCATTGTAAAAATGGTCTCAATCCTCCCACTCGGATCAGTGAACTTAGGAACACTTGGTTATTCCTTGTCACTTGTGAATCTCTTAAAGAGATTTATTGTGATTAATGCTCATTTCTTACTAGGAAATCTGGGTTTTATGAACGTTGTATCCCACGGTTTTCTCTCAGTCACTGAACCTCCATCATTTTCACTAATGAAGACGTGTCATGTCAAATTCTCATGTCATCTCATAAAGAGATACATTTATACCTTATCCCTAATCTTCCTTACTCATAGGAAGAATTGTGAATATAAAGTTGATGACCCTTATGGTCTTAACGAGCTTGGCCCTGGTCTAAGGCCCATCCACGATTCATAGGGTAATGTCGTGATTGACATAGAGGGCATTTGGTTAAATGTGAATATAATAGCTATGAGTCCACCTACCAACATATGGCTGATAGCCTCATTGATGCCATTATGTTCATAACCAAATCAAGGAGAGGTCTATCTCTCCATTTCAACAACTAAATTATGTTGAAGGGTTCTAGGTATTGATAGTTGCCTAATAATGCCTTTTTTGTACACAAAACTGTTTGAACTAATCACATGGGTGTCCTAAACTCTTGTTAGTTTGAAAGGTCTTATTCTTTTAGTTTACTGATTCCTGACTAGTTTAGCCATTATCTAACAGCTTCACACTTGCCAAAAATCAAGTAAACATTACTGTCTTTAGAGTAAACGTCTACAACGTTAACGAAACACCAAGCTTTGTGTCTTGCCCTTACGTTCACTGGTTCACTAACGTCATATTTTGCCAATTGTAGTGGGTTTTCACAAAAAAAAAAATGTTTTTTTGTCTTTCTTGCCAGGTAGAATAAGTTCTCAACTTATTCATAAGGGTATGAACCTTTTAGCACACATTTAGTAAATACTCTTTTGCTAGTTTGATCATTCCCTTTGATCAATGTGTACATATGGCAAGAAATGTAATCTTTTATCCCTAGAAAGAAACATCAAAATCCAACGAAGGATTTAAGAATCATAGTTTCATCAATCCTTAACTAAAGAGATAGCAAAGATGTGATTTGTCAGTTCCAATTACATGGAGTGAATCAGGGTGATTTATCAGTGCAGAGTTAACGTGCAAGTTTCAATCCCTTGATTCTATCTCTTTGTTGCTTTGCATTTGACATGAAGCCATATGCTTCTCTGAAATATCCACAACTCATATGGATTGCTACTTTTACAACCCTTAAGGATTATGAATGTAGCTTTTCATCTTTGTAGAAACCATTGACCTCTTCTAGATCAAGTTTACCACATAGGTTTCTTGCCCTTAGACATGGAGGATGAATCCTCCCACTCTTTAGCTAAGTTCATCTGACTGATGGATCTTGAATCCTTCAGCCTTTCATACTCAAGTTCAATGTGGTGAATTACATTACTGAAGGTTACAATATGCATATCAGAGGCAATCTTTACTTTTGTATACACCCACTCACTGGAAGACGTAGCTCACTTTCCCACTTACTAGGAGACATAGCTTCCTCCCACTCACTGGGAGATGTCTTATCACAACATACACTTGTTGTTTGTTAGAAAGAACTTGGCATTTAGTTTGTCTCAACTTCTTAGTTTGACATCTGTCTCAAGTGTTGCCTAAACAACATGTTAGGACTTAGTACATTATGTTAAAACTTAACTTAGTTTTAACTTTATGGAAGAAGATCACCTATTTCACTATCTTCCAACACTATCCATATGGCTTGGATAAGGTTACATTGCTCATACCAACATAAGTTTAAGCAATGTTGTTCTTTCTATACTTGATAGTATAAACCTTTTGTATCCTTCGATTGCTTCAACCTTTAAATGCTGAAGACTAGTTGGTAGGATGTCCCTGACATCTCATTCTTCTTGAATGAAAGAGATTTGAGAGTTTTTAACTCCACAGATATCTCTATTAAGTTTGTCTTCATAAGCTCAGTCAAATAGACTTGGTCATAATTGGTCACTCAGACGATTATGGTATATAAATCTTATTTGTTCAAATAAGACAAAGGATAATTAGATAATAAGTTTACTAGTTTCATGTTCAGAAGACAACTATGTTGACTCCCATCCCAATCATGCTAGTTAGCTCATCACCCTTTTAACCAAAATCTTCCTTGAACACATTCCCCTTTAGATTTCTAGACGCATTCTAGAAACTCCCACTCAATCAAAAGCAGTTATATCAACAAGATAATAACACAATATCATCTAATCAGCATGAATGTTTAAAGAAATAGGAAGAGAACATACTTAATTCAATTAAAAAAACAGAGACATAAATTCAATGAAAAACAAGAACATTCAAAAATTTAAGCCTCATATTGTTGTATCTTAACTATATTCTCCTTCTCATAGGCCCTTCTGACCATATTAACTCATGTAGCGTTTAGCTACAATGTCTAGCTCCTCTTTGCCATGTTTACATCCACTTACTTAGATATAATTACAGCATACCTCGTACTTAATGAGATGATTCTAACATCTCTATCTATCTTATCCTTTGTCACAACATTTGTGATAAAGGATTGACTTTTAGAAGTCATTGCTTCAATCCAAGTGGATCAATGTGGTTAGAAGCATGGGAAGACTTATTATTATTCAATAATTATTGAATAATTTTAAGTTGCTGCAATTTTTCAGGTTTTTTATCTCTAAGAGTTTGAATTAAAGTTGGATAGGATTTTATATTCAAAAACTCATTTGAATAATCCCTTACTTTAAAAGAATTTTGCAACATTAACCTTATGTTGTAGCTGAAACACTCTTAATAAGTAAGTCAACCTATCCCAAAAATAATAGAATCCATAAAGACTCACTTTCAATATTTTTGGGAATCTCTAGGTGCATACAAGTACCTTTTTGACTTAAAACAGATCCAAACGTGCTTCAAATATATGTAAATTATATATCAAATTGAAGCTCTCAAATTTAGGGATTTTTAGAAACCAACCGCGTCTCAATCGGAGGTCTCACGTACTATCACGCGCCCCTAGAAGGTGTCTGGATGGAAAAATCCTGAAAAATTGGAAAATTCCAATGAATGCCACTCTCGTCGGTGGCGCGTGACCTCCACGTTCCCCCTTGCGGCTGTCTGAAGGCGACACACGCTGGCCTAAACCATTCCACGCGTCGTCCTCTCTCCGATGGTGTTTGCCACCTGTCAAACGGAGGTCCCAGTGGGTCCCATGCACCACTTGTCAATTTCAGAATTTTTTTTTTCTTTTTTCTTTCTTTTTGCTAGTGATGATCGTTAACCAGTCAACGTTGATCGTTGACCCGTCAACCTTGACTCGTCACTGCTAACATATTGATGATGTGGCGTTGACGTGTCTCGGTCGACGTGGCTAGTCAATGGATGACGCGGCCTTTGTTGACCGATGCTGACATGGCACTTGACGTTGACGTGGCAACCTCTCATTGGCGCCACGTGGGTTGGGGTTGACTGATGACATGGAGTTGACTGCCACGCCATCATCTTCAACCTCCAATCGGGTCCACCCGACCCGGTTAGAGCTCCGGTGGGTCATCGCGACCCGCCAACTTCGGGAGGCCATATCTCCCTTGTTTTAGCTCTATTTTTCATGTTCTTGGTGTCGTTGGAATCATAGTTCAGCGAACTACAAATCCATGGCATTTATTTGATCTTAAAACCTCTGTTTTATTGATCAAATCATGAGTGAAGCGGCGGCAGTGACTAACGACCTGCAAACTTCTTTGCTTTGTTTCTCCCTCATCCGAACTCCGTTTGACGCGTTCTAAGCATCATTGGAATCATCTCTTCAAGATCTACACATCCATGGCTTCTTTTGGGGGGGGGGGGAAACACTCAGTTTCAAACACCTCATTTTCTCTCGACTTTGACGGTGCGGCGTAATTCGTCCCGGATGTGTGTCCTCTGCGTTTTAAAAGCTTTCCTAGCTTTTGAGGGTTAAAGTCTCTTATTTTTGGTTCCACATAGGTCCTAAAGACTCACCTTTAATCATATCGAAGATATGAGGAAGAAGATGAAGCATGAATATGTATATATGAAAATGAATCATGAACCCACTATTCCATATCCACATGCATACATACATACAAAAACATGCATTACTCATTATTTGTATATGATAGACACATATGCGTGATCAGAAAGGAAAAACGAGGCAAAAGCTTTTTAATTGCAATATGCTATAACAACATAGTGTCTCTTATGAAAAATAAATGTTCATATAATTATTCACCATATTTACTTTCATCAACGTGTTTCTAGGAAGGAGAAAAAATTGAAGCAGCATATTACTATCATCATATAATCTTATATATATGATTGCACAGTGGAAATAAAAAATTATGATGGGGATATAAATAAATTATATCATATTATTATTCACATAGAATAATTACAGCCACAAAGATCAACACACTCTGATACCAATGTAAGAAAAATATAACTAAAAGGAGATTTGGCATATCGGGGTGAATCCATGTTTGGATCCGGGTCAAAGCTCCAATGCTCCATACTTGTGCCCACAATTATTAGACTACTAGAGCCTAATTGTGATTTGCACAGCAGATCACCAGAACCAGAAAGATGGTAGGAGAGAAGAGAATTGCCAGAAAACTCAATGGCGGGGTGAATTGCAATTGAGGAGGCACACCTTATTTATAGTGGCTTATGGAGGCCACTAATTAGGAAACGTGTGCACTCCTTCTTGCCCTCCAAGACAGCAATTAATTGATTTTCAATTAATTCCCTAATTATGGTGATTTGTTCCTCATTTAAAAAATCCATAATTATTGCCGAATTATTCACCAATATGCAATTAATGATGATTTTATTCTTATTTGATTAGGCTACTTATATCCTAATCAAATAGTCCGGCCCATCAAGGGCGGACTTGGACTCAAAGTCCAACAAGGTGAAACCAATTTCGCTTGGAAATTATTGTGATGGAGTGAATGAGAACTTTGTGAAGATGATAAGGAATGCGTTGGATTTGTTAAAAAAAGAAGAAGAAAAACAACCATTTTGACATCCCACTTTTTTTACTAAGAGTATTAGGGCCATTTTATAATTATAATATATTACCCAAATATCCCACAAGGCTTCACTGTAAATCAGATATTCCAAGGGATCGTTGGGTCTTATTTTGTCTTGTTTAGGGCTTAGATGCAATTTTCCCGAAAATGAACTTG
This sequence comes from Inga leiocalycina, assembly GCA_963242795.1. NCBI lineage: Eukaryota > Viridiplantae > Streptophyta > Magnoliopsida > Fabales > Fabaceae > Inga > Inga leiocalycina. The sequence continues at coordinate 85,155,817 of OY725321.1, read as the reverse complement.
TTTGATAATTTATTTTTAGGTAAGTGCTTTGTAAAACGAGAAACAATAATCAGTTTTATATATTTTCTTATTTTTTATTTTTTTATTCGATAAAATTGGGCAATAAGTTATCTTCCTTTAGCGCTTGACGACATGAGCTTTTATCTCTTAAATTTGAACTTATCATTCTCATGTTTTTAATTTGCATTTCGTCTCTACTCTCCGACCTACTTGGTGCTCATCGAAACTGAAACAATTATTTTAAACAAGTTTTTATATTTTTTGTTCTCAAATAATTTTTTTTCAAGACAATATATCATCCAAATGGATTTTTTATTTTTCCCAAAACTTGTATTAATTTTTTTTTAAAACTATTTCTAAGAGAAGTTAAAAACCAGGCATAACTTGATTATTATCCTAAATCTCTTGGCACATACAACTATCATGAGACTTTCATAGTTTTTAATTCTAGCTGCCAAACTTGACTGTCAATATTTTTTAAAATCAGGCGAACCTTTTCTTTCACGCATCTTCATTGGTTGTATTTGAATTGACGATTGGATAAGTAACTTATTTTTACTTTGACTTATAGTGTAATGCCCCAAATTTTGATTAAGGGCTAATGATGATTAATGAGAATAATTTGTAAATTTAAATTGGAATTATTATGGGTTTTGTGGCAATATTAATTAATATGCCATGATTAGTGGAAAATAGAAAGAATGGAAATTATTGGTCAATTAGTTAGTGATTAATAGAGAAATTAATTACTAACTAAGGAGAAATGAGATGTATAACTAAATGGCTAATGGAATGGTTAGAGTAACTAATTAGTTACTTGCTTTATGAGAACCAATAAGAGTTTGACAAGTGGCGAGCTTATATCATGAGAGAGGGCTTTAGAAAGTCAAAAGCCCATTATTTTATTATTCTTTCCCTCTCTCCTCCCCCTCATTTCGTTGAATAAGCATGGGAGAGTGTAAGAGATCATCATTTTCACCATCTCCTCTCTCTCTCCAAGCTCTCATTTCGGTAGCCATTAAAGAAGAAGAAAGAGAAAGAAGTTTTTGCAAGGTAAGCCTCATTTGACCTTGAAAATGGCTTCTAATGGAAAAATGCTCTTCTATAAAGTTGTTCCTTGTGTTGAGAGCTTCAATTTCATGGTTTTAGATTTGTCATTTGGTGGTGTTTGAGATCTTACGAAATTCTGGACTTGGGTGAATCAAGGAACTCGTTTGGGAAAAGTTGTAGAGGTGAGTAAAACAAATCTTTTCATATAGGTTTTGTGGCCATTGGTTGGGCCTTGAATTTCTGAAAATTTTGCCCTAATTTTAGTGATTTAGGGTCATGGGGGAGTATGGTATGTTGTTGTCATGGAAATGGTGTCTTGTTTAGTATTTTGAATTAAGAGAAATGAAATTGAAGTTCTTAACACAAGGAACAACTTTATAGAAGAGCATTTTTCTATTAGAAGCCATTTTCAAGGTCAAATGAGGCTTACCTTCAAAAAATTCTTTCTCTTTCTTTTTCTTTAATGGCTGCCGAAATGAGAGCTTGGAGAGAGAGAGGAAATGGTGAAAATGATGATCTCTTACACTCTCCCATGCTTATTCAACGAAATGAGGGGGGGGAAAGAGGGAAAGAATAATAAAATAATGGGCTTTTGACTTTCCAAAGCCCTCTCTCATGATATAAGCTCGCCACTTGTCAAACTCTCATTGGTTCTCATAAAGCAAGTAACTAATTAGTTACTCTAACCATTCCATTAGCCATTTAGTTATACATCTCATTATAAATTAAAAAGATTTAAGCGCCCACCTAATGATGGCTAATCCGAAATGTATGCAGAAAAGTTAAAACACCACCCATAAATGTATGCTTCTAAATTATTTTCAGAAATATTGGGGATCGATCCTAATTAAATTATTGAATGGTACAATGTAACCTTTAAACTTAAAAAATAGTACTCTCTCAAGTCCTTAATATAAGACATATTTAAGGAGTTGATCTTAATCTTAAATATAAGACATATTTTTCATATTTGTCAATCTTTTCCTAGTTTACCTCTATTGATGCTTCCTCAATAATAATCATGAAAGAGGGAGTGTTTTAAAAAGTATATGTCATATTAACTAACTCAATTATTTTTCTTAATCTAATCAAATTAGATAAATATATCTTATATTAAGGACGCGATGGAGCATAATGTTATTTCTATTATTAATTGAAATTAACGTTGTTCATATTTAATTGTGTTTCATTCACCACAAATATTCACATTACACTCCACATATATGGCAGTTAATCTCTCCACCTCATCACCACATGGCGTCCAGGTGGCTAAGGTTTTCTTAAAAAAATAAAAATTTTGCCACTTGGATGGCATGTGGGTGATAGATAATTAAGGTGGATAGATTGAGTGCTATGTAGATATATTTATAGTCAAACACTATTATACATATAACAGTTAAAGTTAGCCCTAGTTAACGATATAGGCAATATTATTGTACTGTTTTTAAAATCTATGAATGATATTGTATTACTTGATAGTTTAGGATATCCAATGTCAACTAAGAAAATAATTTAATAACCACTAATGGAAAGATTTATCATCACCATTTGGTCCTAGAGCTCGCAAAATCAATCTCATATTCGTTTAATTATTGCATCCTAAGAGTTAAATTAAAACAAACTCAATAATATATATCTTACATCATAATTAATTAGTAAAAAAATAATTATTCTTGCTTCATTTTTTCTTATTTGTCCGCATACAAACTAATTGATGGCATTGCAATTTAATGTTATATTCTCATGTCATAGTTTTTCAAACCTAGTTTGTAGGTATATATAATTAATTAAACTACAATTAATTAAACAGTTATATTTGAAGGCAAAAATAAAATAAAATAAAAAACAGTTATATATTTCAAGGAGTGACGCATCAAAGCATAATTACATATAAAAAAAACTAATTTTATTCTTTGGATTTTTTTATTGTAATTCTTTTCAAATATACTATATGCAGATTAATGTTATGATTGCTCAAAATCTAAAATGCATATATTTGAAAGAATGATAAATTAAAGCTTTCATTATTGACTATATATATATATATATATTATCGCCTTTCTTGATAAATAGTTGCTTGTTTTGCAATTTGTTCTTGAAAACGACATGCTATAACACCCAGCGCCGTTATCTTCCTTCTTGCTTAATTGTCAAACACAAATAATTTGTTAGTTACAAAAAGTAGGGATTCATATATTTAGATAAGCTAAAAAACTTCTACTAACTTGAATGATTTTTAAGATATATATCTTTCCCCATATATATTGTCAAATGTGTTAAAAAAGATGGAAGGAATACGAAAGCGTAGCTCCAAGTCCAATAAGACAAATGAAAATATATTAAAAGAATGAAAAATTTGCATGGAGTGTAAGAGAAGCTACATTATATATAACATTGTAACTTGTAAAAATGCAATTCTCTATAAACTTTTATAAATGTTAAATAATATGGACATCAATACTCTATTAAAATAATGCAGGTTTGGATTTAAAAAAGTAAAAGAGCAAGAAAACGGACTTAAATTCTTAACTGATTTTCTTTAAAATTATTTAACCTTATTAATTTGAAAAAATTAAATATTTGACCATTTAATAATTTTGTCCTACGTAGTTAATTAACCGAGACGCAAATGATACTAATAATTGAGGTAGCTGGTTGTTCAGATGTTAGAATCATGGAACTCGCAACAAACATTTCAAGTCATATGATTTTGTTTTCAATTCTTTGATAGGTGGAGAAGTTTTTAGATGCATTAATTAATAATTTACTTAATAAAAAATATTTATTTTGCATCAATGATAGACTTCACCATCCAAATTAGGTCCAGATTGTTGGGCACAAAGGTACTTTCCCAATATTTGTTTTTAATTGTTGGTTGTTAATTACGAGTTGGTGAATGATTTTATTTTTGAAAAATACAAGGTCAATACTAGTAGAATGCAGAAATAATTTAACTAAACCATATTATTAATAACTTATGAATAGTATTTTTAGTTTTAGATTATATATAAGATTATATTAATGGAGTCATAATTTTTTAGTTAACCTTTGTAATTAAAGAAAATTTTATGATTGGATCAGGTCTATCCAATGACTAATATAATTAGTGACTGTCACATCGTGACCCATTATTCAACTTATATTTTGAAAGTGAGAAAATGGGTGAAATGGTCAATTTTATATAAACATAGGAGGTTATGCTGCTAGAGTTAAAAGAGAAGGGTCTAGAGAATAGCTAGAGTCAAAAGAGAAGTGTCAAGGGAATTAGTTATATAAATAGTAACGGGAAAAGATAAGGGCAGCAAGTTTACGTTCTTTTCAGAGTGCCTTTAAGATTAGAATAAACAACATCATTGAGCAGATTTTTCTTATATGTAACAATGATGATGTGGTCCAAGGAGGCAAGTGTTGCAATTACTTGGATAATTCAGTGCAACATCAATCTCAAATAGGATATACAAAAAAGAGAAGGATTTGTAGATTGCAATTTTATCCATTTAAAAGTTCAAATTTCATTCTGACTCAGATAAATTGAAGCGAAGCAAAAGATGTGCAGTCTAGTTTTAATTTTTCTCATGAAAATTATCCAATCATGTGCAGATTTGAGAACATTGCGAATATCACAACTAGGTAGAGAAGTGATAGGCATTGGAGTAAAAGCTGAACAATTGTATAAAATATCCTACCAATTGCAAATATCCAAGAGGTATTGAAAAGAGTCTTTGAATTCTTGAATATATAATTTGTTTTGAATTGCACATGTAACCTTTGTGGAGAGTTGGGTTCTGCTTAATTCATATGAGGTTTAGTAAGATAATAATCCATAATAGTATTATCAAATCACCATCACAAAATAACCGTGGGAAGTTTCTAGAAGCAATGTACGAAAGCTTTGGCTAAAAATGTCATTATATGTAACATCCCAAATTTTATTTACCAAAAATATATTGTAATTATTTGAATAATTCAATAAAATAGTGAATATTTATGAAATTTGGAACTTATGAATTTTGAAATATTCATATTCATAAGGAAATGGGCAAATTAATTTAAGAAAGGAATTAAATTATAAAGGTGATAGCAAAATCATAATTTTGCCAATTTAGCCCAAGATTAATTATTTTCCCAATTAATTGGAGTTAATCTCAATTAATCAAGAAAAATAAAGGAAAATGCATACATGGATTATTCTTGATGGAATAAATCAAGAATTGTGAAATTAGAGAGAAGAAATGAGTTTGGTTAGAGAAAAGAGAAGGGGATGGTTTGTAGAAGGGAATCTAGTCCCAATCCAATTGAAAATAAATGATGAAGGAGTATGGCATAAAGTAGAAGGTATGATGAAAGGGTATGGCATAAAGTAAGAAGGTATAGTGGGAGGTATGGTTGGAGGGATGGTGTGCATGATAGGTGTTGAAATGTCAACCCTTGATTAGATCTATGGCTAGGAAGAAAGATGACTAAGTTAATAAAATATCTTCCCTTCCCCTTCATACACACATTTTCTCCTTCCTCATTTTCACCCAACACAAGAAGAGAAGAGAAGAGAAGAGAGAGAGCTCCCAAGTTCTAGAGAGAAGGAAGAAGAAGAAGTTTAAGGTAAGAGTGATTTCTTAGGCTTTTCTTATGATTTTGTCTTAGATCATTCTCTAAACCGTGATTCTTCATGCATCCATGATCTTGAAGACACCATTCTTAGCTCAAGAAGGGAGAGAGGAGATTCCTAGAGAGAGAGGATTCAAGATCTCAAAAGGTAACCTCACAAACCTTAGATCTAAATTAGTATGGTGTTGTTGTTGAGGTTTGTGTTTGGTTTTGGTGATTTTTGTCAAGTTTTTGTAAATTTGGAAAGCCCTAATCTTAAGGGGTTATGCTGCCCAAATTTATTTAAATCATGATTAGAGTGTGATTAAATAAGTTAATAAGGGATTAGAAGTGGAAAAGTACAAGTTTTAGAAGCTAAAACACAAAACTCCATTTTTCCAATTTTTGACCAATATTTCGGCCAGCACAGATCTGAGAGAAGGAGTTGGATTTTCATAAAATAAATGGTTCCATTGAATTCAGTGGGTAAAAATAGGTGGGGTTACAGTTGGGCACTTTTTCGATAGAGGCCGAAAAAGCATAATTACGAAAATGTCACTGAAATCCCTAAATAGGGGCTGTCAAGGGTATTTTGTAATTTGACACTGAATTTGGTGATTTTGAGCCCCGAAATGGATTCCTTGGGCGAAAATATGTCAGAAAAGCCTTAGTCAAAATTTTGGGAAAACGTGCTACCGGGCCGGGTACGGCGGGGCCGGGGTCCCGGGGGCATTTTGGTAAAATTTCACCATAGACTAATATAACAACCAAAAACACTATGGAAATGTCTAAACTGTACATTTGACGTTCTAGGACCGAGTAGAGAACCCGAGGTATTGGCACGCAAATCGAGGCATGTTATTCGAAGATCAGGGAAGGGCGATTAAGGTAGGGAATTTACCTCTCCTGTATGTATTTGACATTTGTGCTGGTGTATTGATGCATGTTATTGCTTTGCCTGATGATGTGAAACATATATGAATAATTGAAGCTATGTTTCTGTTTATGCTCTGGCAATACGTATGTTGATTGAAACATTGAGCACACAGATATGTCATTGTGTGAGTATGAGTTATGTAATGTAAGCATGTCATGCATTAAGAACTTATCTTGCATGCATATTAGTATTACTTTCCTACTGAGATTTCCCAGAATCTCACCCTCCTTTACCAACAATTTAGACAGGAAAAGACAGAACGTATGCTGAGAACAATAAAGAGAACCTTATGAAGGGAATTGCGGTGGTGGAGCGAAGACGAGAAGATGTCTCCGTTCACTGAGACGGGTTTAGATACTCACGTAGCGCTGTGAGGCTACGTTAATTGTAATTATCAAATACAAACCCCTTATGAGGAATTTCCGTAATCGTGCACATAATATTAGTATATCTATATTATTCCTGTGTTATCCACTGAACTGCGTATCGTCTTCCACAAATACTCTGAAATAGGTAAAAATAAGATGAGGGTGTAACATTACACTTGTTGGGAGTCTTGAAAGACCTTGGATGATTATTATATAGAGTAACAAAATTTTTCTATGTCCATAATTTTTTTTTTGTTAAAATAAGACACACACCTGAGACGAGATACATAAACTAAAATATATTTAATAAGTGAGTTCTTAGCATTTATAACTAAGCTTTTTGACTTTTAGAAGTACCTACGTATGTCTTCATTTTTATTTGGGCCACATCCGCGACGCCTCCAATTGAGTATGAATATTTTGATCTTTTTTTTTTTTTAAATCACTATATAAGATTTTGGTCCTCAGTTGTCATTCCTTAAATAATGGATTTTTATAAAGAAGCGTGACAATTAATTAAGAATCTTGCAAGAGAGCTAATATAAAATAAGAACTTTTAAATGGTAAATATAGAAGTTTGAGTTATAAATTTTAAAATTTTAGTTGTAAAGAAGTCCTTATTTTATTTATTATTTATCTTACAGAGTTTTTAATTATCACTCTCTCCTCTTACAATTAGTATTCTGAGTGAATTCAAACTACTTATGTAACATTTTTATTTTTATTTATAGGATATAATTATAATTTAAAAATAATTATGAATTTAGTGGTGATTTTTAAGATAAAAAGAAAAGAGGAATTTGATTAAAATATGTTTCTTTTAAAAAAATAAATTAAAATAAATTATTATTTTAAATAATAATAATATTAAAAAAAAAGGTGCGGTTGCGGCCCTACCAATTCGGAAAAGAGGGGAGGCACCTTTCGCCACCTCACCCTTAAATATTAAAAAATAAAAAAATAAAAGCGGTAGTATGACCAAAGTTATGGAACCCGGACCGGACCGGCCAGTTTGGCTCGGAAACCGGCGAACTAGCCGGTGAACTGGTCCGGGTTCAAATTTAAAAAAAAAATTATATTTTTTCTTTAGAATTTCATATTGTAAGCCTAAAATTTTCAATTTCTTATCGGTTTTGTCCCTGTTTAGCTCCGGTTTAACCCCGGTTTGACCCACTAACCCTTAATTCAGTACCCCAACCTGTTCAATACCAGATCCAAATTTTAATACCTTGAGTGTGACTGAAGGAGGGGGTTATATAATCCCCCACCTCCCACTTCACTTCGCCATTAATAAGGTACTGACGAAGTGATATTTCTGAAAGAGGGGAGTTGTAAAGTTCCAATTTTTATAATTTTAGAAATTAATAAGGTACTCAAATTTATTTCTAATCATAAAATTTTTTTATAAAAAATATTTTAAATAATTTTCTCTTTTCTATGGTAATAATTTTTTGCTAGTTAGAGAATATTTTGGGATAAGATTTTTTGAGTTTTGTTAATATATGACTATATAAATGTAGAGAATAATTAATCGTTAATTTTAATCGATTTTGATTTATTATCTGGTTGTTTTATAATTTTATAATCAATTTCTTTTATAAACAGGTCATAAATTAGTTTATATAGAATGTTCTTACCGATTAAAGTTGGTTTAAATAATTTATTTGGATTATTGAAGGTATTATTGAGATTTTAATCGATTTATTTTTGTGAGATTTTGAACTATGTGAAAAAATAAGTTGGGGCTTAATAAGATTTTGATTATGTGGAGATTTGAACATTTGTTTAATAATTTGATTATATGCATATAAATTAGAAAAGATATTTAATTGGCCCAGGATATTGATATTGATGATTTTATAACTATAGGTATGTTGAAGGTGAAACTTTAATTTGTAAATTCAAGTGGTTGACGTGAGAGAATGGTATAGAGGTTATTCAAATATTTTAATGAGTAATTTGGGCTTATAAGGAATGAACTATGGCTAAAGATTGTTAAGAAAATTGAAATATTTGAGGATAATGATTGTAGAGAAAATTGGGTTTTAGGAGTTGAATTGTGTAAATTATTTGTTTTATTATTGTTTGTGGTTAATTGGTATTTACATTGATAATGTAGAGCTTTCTTGTCATCAGTGATCGTTCATGTTTTGCTACTCAAGTTAAGGTTAAGCTTGGAATTGAGGTAACCTGGGTTAATTTAATTTATATACTTGCTTTGGACTATAAGGTGTTTTCCGAACCTTACTTTTTACTATATTATTTGTATGTGTTTTGAAGATTATGTTATATTTAATATGAACCTAATTCAGTGAAGCAGTGTATTTTCCAACTTATATATATGAGCATAGATTATTATTAAAATTGTTACTGTTGTGATGGAATGTTGTATAAGGAATGATAATTTGTAAATGTTTTTGAAAACTATCACTATAAAAAAAATGTGATTTGACAGCGGTTAAAAATGGGTATTAGTAGCTGTTTTAACCGCTACAAACAATATTAGTAGCGGTTAGATAAACCGCTACTAAATCGTATGTTGCAAGTCGTTTTGTAGCGGTTATCTAAAACCGCTACTTAAGGAAAATAACCGCTACATAATTTGTAGCGGTTCAACCCAACCGCTAGCAAATCTTCATGAGTGAAATTTTTTTCAAAGATATTTGTAGTAGTTATATAACCGCTACAAAAAAAAACTGAAATTTTGAAGGCGGGAAAAGAGAAATGAATTTTTTTTTCTATTTTGTAGAGGTTAATAAAACCGCTACTACTTTTGAATTTTTGATGAAATTTGTAGCGGTTATCTAACCGCTACTAATTTCATGAAAATTCAAAATTCGCGCCAAAATATTAATTTCAGTTTAAAAAAGGCACATTAATTAGTAGCGGTGAATATAAAAAAAATTTTAAAAAAAATACAATAATTTGTTTCTATTATGGAATATGTTGGGTTGTGTAAAAGAGATATGGTCAAACTGTACCCATCGGCTCTCTCATTCCTGACCCGGATTTTGAGTTGAGTGTTTTGGGCAGACACCTCTCTGTTACGGTATATCAGTGGTGGCATGAGAGGGGATAGTATTCTTAAAGTGACTAGCTAACCTTTGGCTGGGTATACTAGCACTGATAGGCTATACCACGTCCAAAAGCTACAAAGAAGAGCAGGATGGATGAGTGGGGATGGTTCTAATTGTTGATCATATTATATGAAGTTTAATTATCGAGAATATCATTGTTATTATGTAGTTAAACTTGCTTCTTTGACTTACAATCCTTTCCTGCATATTTTGTAAACTGATTTTGGTTATTGAGACTTTATGCCTTATCCTGTCGTTGTAAATATTTTTCAGGCGATACCTCTAATTTGGCTAAAGGCAAATGGAAGCAACCAGAGGCATAGGTGTTGAGAACCATGAAGGCCTCTTTTGGTATTGATGTTGTATTATTTTCTATATTGCTATTATAGGACATCTCATGTTTTTGGAGATATCATGTTTATTGTTTGAATAATTGTTTTGTAATAATTGTTTAAATTTTATTAGGCGTGAGGCCTTATTTTCGTATTTTAAGATTTTGGTGAATTGACAACCATATCTGTGTTGGAAAGTGTTTTATATGGAATCTTAATTGTGGCATTCAATGTTGTAAGACTTGTGGGCTGTGAATTCTCTTATTGTTATGTGTGCCCAGAGTAATAAATCTCTTTGTAGTAGGTTTGTGGGTGAGTTTTGTGCCTTGAACTCCGATATATTTTGAATGAGAAATTGTTTTTGATTATCACTGGTTAACCAGATTTTGTAAAATCATTAGGGATAATTATTGTTTGGAGAAAGGGTCTTTCCAAGTTAAAACTGTATTTTGCTAAAAAAAAAAAGACTACTTAAAACTGTAATATGAAATGAAATTTAGAGCCCGTTTGGTTCAACCACATTGTATGCTTGCAATGATAATCATGATTGCATTAGTAAGAGAAAAGTGTTTGGTTTCTCCTTAGCATGGTAATAAGATTTACCATGATAATGATGATTACCAAAAAATTGGTAATCTTCATTCATACCTCCCCCCTATGAATCCTCATTACCATTCCATTGTATGGTTAAAAAAGTCCAATTTACCTTTTAGTTTCCCATGTCTTTGTTTCACTTATCTTATTTCACTTGCCACATTACACCACAATTGCTGCCACCACTACCTCCTCCACCCCTCACCTTTACCTACCATCGCCACTACCTCCTTTTCCTCCACTGTTGCAGCCGCCACCCCCACCGTTGCCATCGCCGCCACTACCTTCTCCTCCACCCCTACCGTCGCATATCTCCACCACCTCTAACAACTCCGCTATCGCCGCCGCCGCCCGCCTACCACCACCGCCACTACCTCCTCCTGCGCCACCGGTGCTAGCCTACCGCCGTCACCACCACTTCCTCCTCAACCATCGCTGTCACCTTGCCCACCGCCACCACCACTACCTCCTCCTCTGCCGCCACCCCACCATCCCCATCATTGAACTTTGCTTAAAAATTAAAACAAACACTACCTCTATAATTAATATTGCATTGCATTACCATTGTATCGTATTGCACTCCACTGCAGGGTGTAATGAGATCGAACTAAACGGGCCCTTATTTTATAAAATGTTTCAAAAATAGTCTTTTGTGTTACATCCATTTTGGTTCTTATTTTAAAAATAGTCTTTACATGAACGTTTGAGATTAAATTTTAATAAATTAAATTAAATTAAATTATTTATATTTTTATTCAACATTTTAATATCAATTTACCAATTAAATCTTAATCACCACATTAGCTCTTTTATATAAGATCTAGATCTTTTTTAAAGGGATAAAGAAGTTAAATAAATTACTTTAAAGTATTTATATTTATTATTTTTCTTCAAACTAATTTGCTTGATTTATAAATTGATATATAATCTAATAATATGCAATATTCAAACAACAAAACTTTATTCTACTAGGTGAGGTCGGTTATATGGATCAAACGATGCCATTGAGCTCAATCAAAAACTAAATCTCAAAACAAATTGTTAATTAAGAGAACATATGTTATGATCAAATAATTTATTTAAGTTCATTAATCTTTTTAACTTGATCTTATATTAAGGACAATAAGAGTATTTAAGAGTTTGTTTGTTTCGAGGGGAGGGGAAGGGATGGATTTTGCTCCCTTCCCCTTATTTGTCAACATAAAAATTTAAGGAGGGGAAGAAATATTTTTTAGAATTTTCCCTCCCCTCCCCTCCCCTTATAACCCACCCCTCAAAATAGGGGATTTAAGGGAAGGGATAATATTTTAGCATGGTGTATCTATTACGCCAATGAAAATTTTTAATATTCCTATAATACCTTTCTGACTTTCTCCTTCATCCCCATCCTTATTTTAATATTTTAGCATGGTGTGATTATTATATCAATGAAAGTTATAATTATTCAATTTAGTAATTAAAAAATTATAATTTTATATAATTATTAAACATTCTACAAAATTTAAAAAATCAATTAAATAAAATAAGGATAAAATTATCCATGTGAAATTATTTTACCTTCCTTTCCTTCATCAGTTAAATAAGATAACATTAAAAACCTCTCCTCTTCCCCATCAATTCGAACGATAAGATGAATGAGCTTTAACTAACGAAAAATTTTGAACTATTTAGATAGTATGATTGGCAGTGAAGAGCGTTGGCAAATTTTTTTTTTTTTTTTCCAGAGAAGAGGCCTCCCTCGTCTCAAGCACAAAGGTAGATAAGGAACACGTGAAAAAGGAAAAAGAAAGCTTGACAAAGAGAAAAACAACCATTCAAAGGAAAATACGAATGAGTGAACGTACCGTGTAATGTCCAGAGTGAGGGGGCCAGAGTGAGGGGGCCGTGGCAGGAAATAATTCAAAAGTGGGCATGTGATTATTATTATTATTATTAGGTTAAATTTAGAAAATGGCCTTGTGTGGTTTGAGAGTGATAAACTCTAGAACTCATTACTGCAGCGGTGAATCCAAATTCAAAAAACCTATCATTTTCTCTCGTTTCGCAATAAGGTTCAATTCTTCGTCTTCTTCATCTTCACAAGGGGTTATTGCATCTACAATGGCTTACGAGAAGGAGCTCGCCGCTGCTAAGAAAGCAGCCACTCTCGCTGCTCGCCTCTGCCAGGTATTCTTCCATTCTCTTCTTTCATAATTTGTGCTCTTTAGTTGAATTGGAACTGGGGATCGATACTTCAGAATCTGAAATCATTTTCGCTGAAAATTGTTTAATGTAGCTGTAATTATTCACTTCGATTTTGGATTCTTAGGTTTAATGTGAAAGTGTCGATGTAATAATTGATACTGGTTCAGCTTGATGTGATCCTAAATATCTGCTAGTTAGCTAGTGAAGGGTTAGGTTAAGAGTGGGTCAAACTAATGGCATTGATACGTATGGGAGGTAGCTGGTAAAACAATCTGAATTCAAAATGAGATTGATTTGAAGTATTGAGGTTCTTTTCTTTCTCTCAGTATCCCTTCTTTCTTCTCTGTATTTCTCCCTCTCTCTATTTCCTTTACGGTTCTTAATGCTGCTTTTGATGGTTTTGTCCAGAAAGTGCAAAAGGCTCTGCTCCAATCTGATGTCCATTCGAAATCAGATAAGAGTCCTGTTACGGTGGCTGATTATGGTAAGTTGAATTACCTGTATCATAATGCTGTCTAATCATAATCGTTAATATTGATTCTGGGATGACTCTTTTCCTTGTAATCGGTCATGTGGCTGAGCTAAATCATATCATATGGTACATTGTGTACTAGCTTGTGTTTGTGATACCTCTCAGGCAACAGCAAAAAGAAAATCAAGGAAATTAAGAAAGGAAAATGAAATATGGTAGCCGTCTCGACTTTTGTTTTAAAGAAAAAGGATTATTTGAGCGAGGTGCCATGTCTATTTCGACCCTACCAACTGCCCATATTGCAGATACACTGACGATGATTATAAATCAAGTCCACTACTTTTGGAGAAAATTTAAAGCTCGCCTGCACACTCACTCATCACCTACCTAGCTAACTGTATGGGTTACTGGCGTTTTTCAAGCCACTTTTCCAGGGTTGGCCCTTCACTTTAATCAATACCATCAAGTCATGAAATAATGTAAAAAATTACAGCAATACTAAGTCCCAACGAAAGAACGTAGTTACTAAAAAGTCTCACAATAAGCGAACAACATACAATACAGCAGGTTCTAATAGAAAAAATAACAACCTATTTATGTTTGCCCACTTGTCATTAAAACCTTTTGTTGCGTGAAATTTGAGTTGAGACTTGAGAGTATGTAGGTGTTGAGACCTAAAAGTAAGCACATGTAAAATTCAGGAGGGGCTAGGTAATTAAGGATTCAGGTTAGTTAGAATGCTGAGGTGGGTGGAACACAGGTTATGAGATGACTACCATATAAAACTGTTGTAGCTGTTTTCCATTTTAATTGCTTGTTACCTGTCACACTCTTTCATTCAATGAATTTTAGCTAATTGCAAATTTACTTTTTATTTTCTAGGTTCACAAGCCGTAGTTAGCTTTGTACTTGAGAGAGAAGTTCCTTCTAAACCATTTTCATTAGTAGCTGAGGAGGTGAATTTCTAAACTCTCCCTGAACATGAAGAATCTTCTTTTTCTATTCTTGAATGTAAAATTCAGTCTTAAAATTATAGGATTCTGGGGATCTTCGTGAGGAGAGTGGTCAAGACACATTAAAGCGCATTACAGAACTTGTGAATGATACTTTAGCTAGTGAAGGATTAGATGGTTTCACTACCTTAACAGCAGAAGATATTACTAGAGCCATTGACAATGGTAAGTCTGAAGGAGGTTCTAGTGGTTGGCACTGGGTTCTGGACCCCATAGACGGCACTAAAGGGTATGTATCCTCAAAACTAAATCAAGGTGAATACTTTCTTTGGCATGCCTACCTTTCTTGAGTTCAGCTTTCTAACTTGTTGCTGTTCTGTTACTGTGCTTATGACCGCTTATGACCACCAAGTAGCTCATGCTTGTCTGATAGATGACGTTGTAGGTTTCTTAGGGGAGACCAATATGCTATAGCATTAGCTTTGTTGCATGAAGGGAAAGTTGTATTGGGAGTCTTGGCTTGTCCAAATCTTCCACCGTCTATTGGCAGTAATCAGCAGCATTCTGGCAATGAAGTTGGTTGTCTTTTCTTTGCCACAGTTGGAGAAGGTGCATATATGCAGACTCTGGATGGTTCTTCAAAAACTAGGGTTCGTGCCTATAGAATGATACTATTGATATTTCATTGATTGTTGTGCTAAGATTAAGTATCTTGCTATCATTATCCAGGTGCATGTCAGTGCAACTGAGAATCCAGAAGAAGCGTCATTTTTTGAATCTTTCGAAGCTGCGCACTCTTCTCATGACTTGTCAAAGTCTATTGCGGAAGTAATGTTATTCGTATAATCTACCATGGGCATTTTCTCTCTCTTCTATTAGCTGTTATCTGCTGACATTCCTACAATGCCATGATTAATTCATGAACAGAAACTTGGTGTCAAGGTGCCGCCGGTTAGAATTGACAGCCAAGCAAAATATGGAGCCCTGTCAAGAGGAGATGGGACTATATATCTGCGTTTTCCTCACAAGGGATACCGTGAAAAGATATGGGATCATGCTGCTGGCTGCATCGTTGTGACTGGTGTGTAAATTTTGTAATCCTTTCCTTTCATCTCATGGTCGTCCATAGTGTGTGTGGGCATGAGCATGCTCTCCGAAACGTAGAAATTTGAGTTATTCAATTTGATACTTCTCTATAAATCATGTCTAGATGACAGGCCAAATAAAATAAAATAAAACAAGGGAATAACGTCTGGAAGGTTGAATGTGTTGGTCAGTATGTCTTACATGTCACAAGTGTTTTAGAGTATTGTCTTAAAAAATACGTATGTTGCTACATTCAGATTCCTGAATATGTTCCTTAAAGACTTGAGCTTTAAAATAACTGAAATTGTTCAGTACTTTGGCTTAAAAAATAACATACTCGTTGAATATTAACTCTTTCACCATCTTCAGATTACTTGACAAAATGATTATACTACGCATCGAAGTTAGCATATTCATATGCTAACCTGGGCGGTTACAAATAGTTGGGGAGTTAGTCCATTTAATAAGTTTGATGGTTGATCCTCTGTATTTTCTTTATTGTATATATGATTAATTTGACAATTGAACATGTGCAGAAGCTGGAGGTGTTGCCACGGATGCTGCAGGAAATCCTTTGGACTTTTCAAAAGGAAGGTTTCTTGATGTTGCTTCTGGCATTATTGTCACAAACCAGAAACTGATGCCACAGCTTCTCAGAGCAGTGAAAGAATCCCTCAACGAGAAAGCATCATCCCTATAATTTCCATTAAAAAAGGACGATTCTATTTCTGAGCTTGCTGGCTTTGTTGTCATATATCCACTCTTGTTTTTATTTTCTTCTCATCTCCCTGCTCCTTCATAAGGTTGTTGTGAAGCTAAAAATTAGAATGCTTTGGCATACCCACCCACCAAAATGGTGATATGTATCCGGTGCCTCAATGCATTGTAAGTGTCAATAGTTAAATAAGACACCTATGTTCTGAGCTTGAACTATTGGCATTCAAGATATAAATTGATGAATGAATATTGCTTGTCACCCATGAGTTACGATTCTCATTCTATTCCCACGTTATTGAATGCTGATACTCAGATTCATGAAGATGTAGCACTTTCTTTTTATAAAGAAAAGTTTATATAAGTTGGATCTTGGAGATATACTAAGATTGTGGCATGAAAATATAACATTTATCAACTTCTTTGATTCTACAGAGTTATCGGTGCCTACATATAGTTTGTTGAGTATATTTAAATTGTCCATAAATTGCGTCTGTAACTGCTATTAACAATAAATTTGACCCGCCTTATTAAAGTGGGTCTCCTCCAAATTACCCGTCTGGCTTCATTTTTTGATTGAGGAATTATAGGGGTACCTTGCTCTTTTGTCATGTGAATAACTTTTTCAATGTTCATTTGAAAGTCACATTTCTTCACAAAAGCTTATTCAAATAATGCTTTTATTATAGGAAAAGATAGCTAATACATTAACAACTATGCGTAAGCTTTCTTGAAAAAAAATAAAATACATAACAGCGCAAGAATATGTAACCCCAAAAACTTAGCATTAAAGAATACATGTGTTGGTACTATAACCAAGGAAGCATTTCAGATACTAAATGGTCTACAAAATATAAGGCCACTTTCTTAGTTCCTTTTAGGGGAAATTAAAATGAGGTCCTAATAAAGGGGTATAATCACCAAAAGATCCCAAAACAAATATTATAGACCCTATTGTTATTTTCTGCATCAGGACTTGTCATTGCAAATTTGCCAACCTGACTTGTTACTAGACTTTTTGATAATTACATTTTTTCCTTAAGACATTGTAATAATTTTCCCTTTCTTTTTCACTCACCGGGGAAACATTACAATCAATGTTAACAACCTCCGAACTCTTCTTAACACATTAGCATCGTATCATGTAGAAAATAACAACCAGAATGTGCAAAAATATAAGGATCTACTATTGATCAAGTAACATTAACAAGCTAACATGATATGAATTCAACCTTGTTATATCGATACAAGAATCTTCATTCCAAACCTATAAATTTCACTGCTGTACACGATAAAATATAACAAATGAGCAAAAAAATGCCGCCCGACTAAATAATTGTGAGCTCGCAGTTCCATCTCACATGCCTGGAACTCATTTTAGATGCAAAGATCTTCACATTGCCTTACTTGACATGAAAGGCTTGGGAGGTGATAATGATCGAATTTCAGGTGCAGAACTGGGGAAAAGTATGTTCAGCTTGTGCATAAGGATATCAGCCCTCGATGGAATCTCATTCAGAAGAAACTGCTGAACAATCGGTTTCTTAAACCACTCCATGACTGAGTCTCCTGGAGCTCTAAGAACCACTTTACTGACCTCAAATGGAGACTCTACTGAGCTCAACATCTGTGCCACCACAATCTTTAAAGTTGGTCCGGTCACTAATTTTATACGTCTCGGGACAATACCATAATATAGCATGCGCTTTCTGAACCGATGAAGGGTGTGCACCACTGCCACAAGAGCAGCACCAACTGACAAGTTTCTAACATCAAGGGACCATGCAATGTGCTGATCAAAAACTATAGCCTTCGGGAATAGTTTATTCTCATACGCGACCTTCCAAACACATCGAGCTCGATTTATCTGCCCCATGAGAACTAGGTAATTGAGAAGAACGTTGACAAAGTACCTTGCGGCACCTTCTTCCAATTCATAATCAATACCTTGAAAGAATTCCCTCACAAAAGAGAGCACTGGCTGTTTCCTTTGTTCAGGGCCTGTGAAGAGCCCACACATAAAAGCATGTGCCCTGTGTTTAGTTGCACTAAGGATGGACATCAAATGCCGCTCGCTCTGCTCTTCTTGACACCTTACAAGATGGGCTAAAATAGATGTGTAAAGCACCAAATCAACTTTTGCCGCAGAGTTAACATAAGTTTCAAGAAGAGGCTTGGCAGACTCATATAAGCCGTTTTTCATGCATGACTCAAACAACTGCCTGATTATAAAATTATTCGTTCTGACCCCTGATGAACCCATGAAACGCAGCCATCTCAAAGCAAGATCAGCTGAACCTTCCTTAATATAAACCATCAAAACATCACTAGCCGTCACATCCACAGAATATCCCATGGCCTTCATCTCGAGTAAGATTTTGGCAGCCACGTCCACCAGCTTCTTATTCGCTAGTAGGGTTAAGAGAGCAGTATAAGTGCTTAAACCTGGTCTCAGGCCTGCATCAGTCATTGAATTGTACAGCTTCATGGCATGATCTACTTGTCCAGATGCCGCATGCATTTCTAAGAGACAAGAATACGTAGATGGAGTGGGCAGAAATCCAGCCTTTTCCATATCTGAAAAAGCAGACATAGCAATGTCAAGCTTCCCCGATTTTGCATGCGCCTCAATGATCATTGTATACAAGCCAAAATTAGGCCTGAACCCTGCATTCTTCATCTCATCCCAAATCCTAAGAGCAGTTTCTAGCTTCCCAGACTTCACATAAGATTCAATTAAAGAAACAAATACAGTTGGAGGAGGCCTATACCTAAAACTTTGCATCTCCATGTAAACCTTCATGGCACCATCCAATCTCCCAGCTTTCCCCATTGAATCAACAAGAGAGGCAAAGACGTTCAAACCTGGCCGAAAATTCCTTTCTTTCATTTCTTGGAAAAGCTTGAAAGCAGCATCAAGACGGCCTGATTTTGCCAAGTTTGGGATCATCAATTCATAAGTTGCACCATCCAATGAGCAATTGGCTGATGCCATGCTCTCATATATCTCAAAAGCCTTATAAGGCAACCCCTTGTTCAGAAAGAGTGTGATGAGGGAATTATATGTCTCAGTATCAATTTTACAACCTGTGTCTTTCGTTTTCTTAAAGCAACAAAATGAGACCTCCAATTTCTCAGCTTTAGCCAAGTGCTGAATTACCCGATTATAAGCACCAAATGAGGAGATTCTGCTATTACTGCAATCACTAACCATTTCATCAAATAATGACTGAATTCCATCAAAATCCCTACGTTGGTTCAAACCATCAAATAGAAGAACATAACATGCATCATTAGGTGAATACCAAGATTGCCGCTTAGCCCATCTAAACAAACTTAAACATGCATCACTTTCACCAATAATCTTTAAAGCTTGAGTGATGTGAGTCATGTTCGGAGTAAACTGAAGCTTGTCTAATTGATTCTCCAACTCTGGTCCCCATTTCCACCTCTTAATAACCTCAACTAGTTTTGCCACTGCTACAGCATTTGCGAAGGGCTTCTTAACCTCCCCAATCATTACATGGTCGTCAAGCCCTGGCTCCACAGACCTTATTCCTTTACCCTGGTAAATAACATTACCTGACTCATCTAAGTAATCTATCTCCTCAGTCCACTCCCCAGACCCGTTGCCACCGTTTCTCCCATGACAGTAATTTCTATTAAGAAAAGGCAGTCCCATTAGACTAGAATCTCTACAAGAAGCAGGATTTTTCCAAAAGCAATTGTTGTTTGGAACATAAAAAACGGGAACAATCTGCGTGAATCTTGTTGAGCAGCTGAAAAGCCTTGGCCTTTCTAAATTAATGGGGTTAAAGGATGAGGGAAAACGAAGGCTTTTGGTAAGTTTGTGGAAATTCCCAGAAACTAAATTCCAACGATAAATCATTGAATATTTAGAAAGTAGCGGTGATAGTTTAGAGGTGTTAATGATGTAACTAGCTCGGCTATCAAAAGGATGTTTACCTACCCAGCAAACACAGATTGGAAGTAAGGATCAATTAACCTGATTTATTTTCTTCTCCTCTCTGTTTTTCTCTTATCACTCAAAATGAGATATTGAGAGCTACAATCTATGAGTAGTGATGAAAATTGCTTCCAGGCACTTCGTCGCTCTTCAGGCTCTCTAAAGCCCAGAAACGCCCTTTGGACTGTGTCAGGCTGATTGGGGGTCACTGTGTGAGAATACAAGCTGTGCCAGGCTGACATTGATGAAAGAAGAAGAGAGAAAAGAGAAATTCTTATATGAAAACAAATCAAACAAGCTAGTAAGAAAACAGGAGGAAAATAGCAAATATAGCCTACTATGAGTCCATGACATTTACCTTCTTGGAGTGCCCAGTTTTAACCACCAAGAATGTGACAAATTGATCCAGATCAAACTTGTCCTATTAAGTCCACAAGGAAATATATTAATTAGCACTATTACTTTCAAGGTGTTAATTCAATATAATCCATAAGTGTACACCATATCAGACAAAGTCAGACCATATGAATATAAGGTTCAGATTTCTGCTGATAAGTTAAATAACAAAAATAAAACCCTGAAGACGCCACACCACTTAAATCATGAGTTAAGAGGAATCCCATAAATATTCACAAGAGTTGAGCTTCTCTCCAGATGAAGAATATATTAATAAAAATAGTATCTTCCACCCAAGAACAAAAGATGAAGCAATTGACATCAGCTAAAGAAGCATTCTAACACTTTATAAAAATTGTTCCATAATCTTTTTAAGATACAAGAAAATAGTTTGATTAAAGAATTTTTATATTTAAAGTGGATGAACATTTTAAATATTTACATTTCCAAGTGCCATAAAACATAAGCGTTTACATATTTTAAAGTAACTAATGCAGGAGTGAATATTAACAGAAGAACAGTTTCCACACTCCATATAAGTCAGATTTCTTGGAGAGTTGCGGAGTACCACTATCTTTGTTGTCAACTCTTCTATCGCATATCCATACCATAGTCCCAACAGCACAAAAAGTATTCCAACATTTTAGTTTAATTAAAATGTCGAGGCCCTAACTTCAACATGCTACAGGACCCTAGGCTCACAAAACCATTCTAGCATATCACGGACTGAGGTTGCTGGAATGCAGCTAGGATGTGGCTGTCGGTTTGAATACTCTAATACCAAATAATTAGAAACTTTGGGAGAGCTATATTATAAAAACTAGCCCCTGAGATTAGAAAAGCCTTATATCTCTACGAAATCTGTACGATAAATGAATCAGTTCCTGGGTAAAGCAATTTTCCAAAGCATCCTTTGGTAGTTACTTCCGAAGGAAGATATAGACGACAAGTCAGAAAATATGTTTTTGCAAAAGTAAGAAAAACTTGTCTAAAATTTATGGACTTTAAAGTTAATTGAAGATAATGAAGGCAGAATTTGAGAAGCTGTTCCTCAATATTACCAAGTCAAAGTGTAGGTTTTTCCTGTATTTTATAGTTGGAAACATGTAATCTATGATTACTTCGAACACTTAATAACTTTAAGTGTATACAAATCAGCATGAAACCATTAGCTCAAAACTGAAAGCGGAACCAAACGTAAAGCTTAATTTAAAAACAGTCCTTGTCATTGGTAACTAGAAGATAACACTGACATACCACCAAGAAAACAGAAGCATTGTGAAATTACGGTTGATTTAATGATTATTATCAGGTGAAACTCATAATCAGACTATCAATACTAAGTTGTAAGACTTGTGAAACAACCATTCCAAGGAATCCAAATAGTGACAAAATATTCTTTTTCTGCAACATAAAACATGCAATAGGTCAAAGATAGTTTCCCAATGTTTTCTGTTAGTTAAAAATCAGAAAAAATAGGTAGCTTTAATCAATCAGTACATTTAGTAGGGGAAACAGGAACTAACTTTATCTTCTCATCCAATGATAAAGCAAACGATCACAAATTTGATATAGATTTAAGAAATTTTATAGTGAAACGAGATGCTGATTCCGTCAAGATCTTACTTGTGTACTGGTGAGAGAGCGCCGCCGACGATGGCTGACCGGGATTACTAGAATCGAAGCAGCGTTGAGAATCCCGGAAGCCTGGACTATGGCATGGGTTTGGGGACTGGTCGTGGTCGAGAGTGAGGACTGAGGAGTCCGACTGGATTGTTGGGTTTCTCTTTCGGCGCTTTGGGCTTTTTATTTTTTCTTGTGGTATTGTCTGACACTTGGACTTAAACTCAGTCATAGCCCAACTTTACTACATTTTCACCCAAGAAAAATAAATATAAAAAAATTAAAGAGGCTAAATAAGTTACTTAATTATATTATATGTTATGTATGATTAAATTATATATCAATTTATAAGTCATAAAAATTCGTTTGGGGAAAAATGATAAACATAGATACTTTAAAGTAATTTAATTAGTTCTTTTAATTTTCCCCAAAAAGTCAATTGGGTCTTATATTTAGGACCGAAGATAATATATCAGTTTATAAGTTAGAAAAATTAGTTTGGAGAAAAATGATGACTACAAATACCTTAAAGTAATTTAATTAGCTTCTTTAATCTCTCCAAAAAAGCCAACTGAGTCTTATATTTAGGATCGAATGTAGTAATAAATTCAATTCGTTCAATGCTAAGTCTTTTTCACCTCTACAAGTATATTCTCCTATTGAAAATAATCCTATTTGAGACGGCCGTCAAGCACTAAATATGAACACATTTTTTCACATTGATTGGAACTTTGATTTTTTTCATGTCGTAGAGGATTGACCTCTTTAGTTAGACCAAACCCCATTAATCCTATAACTTAATTTTACATCATATGTGAAGATTAGTTTTGGGATAATCTAAAACACATTTTAAGTTATTTTGCGAATTCATTGTTTGTTATTTACAACTAAACTTATAAAATTTATAATATAATTTCACATTATATATGAAAATTGGTTTTTGGATGCTTTACAATATATAATTACAACCCAGTTTCTATTATTTACAACCCAATTATTGATTAATTACAACTAATCATACGGAATTTCAAACTCAATTTCATATAATGTATAAAAATTAGTTTTAGAATAATTTATATTTCATCTAAGTAAGATTATTTATTGATTTGTAATTAATCTTGTGAAACTTACACCTCAGATTCAGATGATACATGACAATTACCTCTTTTTCTGCTCATCTTAGTTTTTTTCTTCTTCCAAAATTTCCTTTTATGTTTTTTTATTAGATCAAGGAAACCCCTCAAGACTTAGAAGGTAAAAGGATCTCACTTCCTCAGGAGGATCGATGCCATTGAACACATCAAAGGATGTTTAAATCATTTTACATATTGTGATGGATCTCAAATCGGTATATTCTTAATATTAGAAAAATTCTCCTATCCCTATAGGAAAGGATAACAGCCCCACCAACACACCGAATAACCTAGAAAACTCTATATTCATATCATAATCAATAACAGTATACATAAAGTATACAACACTCAAATTCAGAGGCAGCAAAGAACTGCCCAAATGAAAATAACCCACATATGTATACTTATACATGTGTTATTGTGAATAAGGAGGAAGAGAAATGAAAAATGCTGAATATTATTCATTGAATCAAGTAAAGGTACACATGTCTATTTATAGACATAAATAATATCTGTTGTACAGTGTTAACGCTAGTCTAATTATTCTCCTAACTAAAAACAGTTATTGTAACTAATTCTAACAAATTACTCTAACTATTATATGCACTAATACCCCCCTCAAGCTGGAGGATGTATGTTGATCATTCCCAGCTTGGTAAGGAGTGTACAAAAAACAGAAGGAGGTAAAGCCTTGGTAAAAATATTAGCCAGTTGGTCTTCCGACTTAATAGGAAGAAGATGAATTAGTCCCTATTGGAGTTTTTCACGTACAATATGACAATCAATATCCAAATTCTTAGTACGTTCATGAAAAGTAGGATTTGCAGCAATATGGTGAGAAGATTGATTATCACAATACAGAGAACAGGACAAGAAGGGGGAAGCCCAAAATCTCGCAACAAATAAGAAAGCCACTGTACTCCACAAGTAGTGGCAGCCAATGCACAATACTCAGCTTCAGAAGAAGAAGAAGTGGACACAGTTGGTTGCTTTTTAGAGCGCCAAGTAATTAAGGCTTGATTTAAAAAACCACAAAAACCAATAATAGATCTACGGGTATCAAGACAACCAGACCAATCATAATCTCTTAAAGCATGAAGCTTGAGACGAGAAGAAACAGGGAAAAATAGACCACGACCAGGGGCACCTTTGAGATACCTTAAAACCCGATGAAGAGCCTTCAAATGCACATCAATAGGCTGCTGAACAAACTGACTGAGTTGTTGGACAGCAAAAGACAAGTCTGGTCGTGTATTAGTAAGGTACAATAAATGACCAACCAAAGTTCTGTACTGAGAAGAATCAGTGAGAGGATTGCCAGTATCCTTAGATAATTTCAAGTTATGGACTATTGGAGTGTTGGCAGGTTTACAATCCAGAAATCCAGCATCAGATAAAAGATCTAGAGCAAACTTTCGTTGGCATAGAGAAATTCCAGCAGAACTACGAGCAATTTCTAAACCAAGAAAATACTTAACATCATCAAGATCTTTGATCTTAAAACAATCATCAAGATAGGTCTTAATATGATCAATCTCAACTAAATCAGTACCACCAATGATAATGTCATTGACATAAACAAGTAATGTAGTAAAGGAAGTGGCAATGTTCTTGAGAAATAAAGAATGATTAGCAGAAGATTGGATATAGCCAAAGGAAATCAAGGCATGAGACAACTTAAAAAACCATTGGTGACTAGCCTGTTTAAGACCATAAAGGGATCACTGTAATTTACAAACTTGGGTAGGAGAAGACATAGTCAAGCCAGGGGGAGGTAACATGTACACCTCCTCATCAAGGTCACCATACAAAAAAGCATTGTTTACATCTAATTGCTTCAAATACCAATTATGAGTTGATGCAAGAGCAAGTAAAAACAACACAGTAGTTAGCTTAGCAATAAGAGAAAAAGTGTCATTATAATCTATGCCTTTAACCTGTGTGTAACCCTGTGCAACTAAGTGACCTTTATAGCGATTCAAGCTACCGTCTGAGTTATATTTCTTGTCAAAAACCCACTTACACCCTATGGGACGCTTACCAGGAGGCAAATCAGTTAACACCCAAGTATTATTTTGCTGTAAGGCATCAAGCTCAGCCTGAATAGCATTGCGCCAACCCTCATGTTGGATAGCTTTAGAATATGATTTAGGAATGTCATCAGAAGAAATAGAACGAACAGAACAAAACTGAGAAGGAGATAAGTGATGATAAGAAAGAACATGAGAAAGAGGATGAAAAATACCTTCCTCCAAAGAATGTGGTATGGCCGATGTACACTGAAGGGCAAAATCATAGGCATGCAGATAATTAGGTGGACAGTGAGGCCTAGTAGAATGTTGAGGTAAAACCAAGGGAGAATTAGGTGTGGAAATAGTGGGAGAAGGATCAAACAAGGAAAAGGAAAGAAGAGGTTCTGGAAAATCAAGGGGCAAAGTTTCTTGAGGAGAAGGAAGAAAATCAGGTGCAATGGCAGTGACAGATTAACAGAATGGAAATGTAGACTCATAAAAATGGACATTACAGGAAATAGAAATCTGCCTAGTATGCATGTCTAAGGTAATAAAGCCTTTAGTACCAGATTTATAACCTAAGAAAACACATTTTGGGCACGTTTATCAAGTTTAGTTCTATGTTGAGACAAAGTGAAAGAAAAACAAAGACACCCAAAAATATGTAACATAGAGAAATCAGGGGGCTTAGCAAAAAGCATTTCAAAAGGACTCTTATGGTGTAAAAGAGGAGTAGGGAGTCGATTGATGATGTAAATAGCATGAGTGATGGCATAAGACCAAAAAACATTAGGGATATGAGCTTGAAATAAAAGTGCCCTAGTGACATTTAAGATATGTTGATGTTTACGTTCTACTTTACTATTTTGTTCAGGAGTTTCAATACAGGAAGTTTGATGAATGATGCCATGTTGAGCATAAAAATCAGTCATTTGAAACTCTAAATCGTTGTCAATTCGTATGATTTGAACAGAAGTTTGAAATTGAGTAGAAACTAAATTGACAAAAGTGGAAATACAAGACCGTACCTTAGATTTTGTTTTAAGCAAATAGATCCATGTATAATGAGAATTGTCACGCCCTTACCTTGTTTTAACCTTTTTCAGAGTATTAACGGAAAATGATATGCGGTTCGGTGGGCAACACAGGAATAACATAAATATACTGATAATAAGTACATGATTATATAAATTCCCCATTGGGAGTTTATACATAAAAGCTACAAACCTTGTAGCCGCATAGGGCTCTAAGGTATCCAAACCCGTTCCAGTGAAACAAAGACATATTCCTGACTTCGTTCCGCCACTGCAATCCTCTCATGTAGTTCTCTTCTTTGCTCTTAGCATATCTTTTGTCTTCTCCTGTCTAAATTGTTGGTAGGGGAGAGTGAGATTCGAGAGAATCTCAGTAGGAAACATATACCATAATGCATGCATGATTGATGCTATGTGTATGACATGTTAGCTTTATCTAGATGTATGGCCCATAATGACATTTCTACATGCTCAATGTTTCATATAACAAGACTATGGCCACAGCGAAAACAAAAACAGAGCTTCATTTATTCAAATATGCTCTACACAATCAAGTAAAGCAATCACATACATCATTACACAAGCAAAGATATCAAATACATGCAAGTAAGGTAAGTCCCCTACCTTAACCCGTTTCCGCCTCGAAATGCGTGCCTTGATCTACATGCAAACAGCTCGGGGCTCCATATTTGATTCTACAATGTCAAATGTACTATTTAGACACTTCCATAGTGTTTCTGGGTGTTATATGAGTCTATCTTGAAAAATTACTAAAATACCCCCGGGGACCCGGCTCGGCCCGGCTGTACCTAGTCCAGCTGTACTTTTCTGAAATTTTGACATGGGCTAATCTTACATATTTTCACCCAAGGAATTCATTTCCGAACTCGGAATTATCAAATTCAATATAAAATTACGAAATTGCCCTTGGCAGCCCTACTTTTAGGGTTTTAGGGGCGTTTCCGTAATTATGCTTTTTTGGCCTTTTTCGAAAAAGTGCCCAACTATAACCCTACCTAATTTTCCCTCCTGAATCCAATGGAACCATCAAATCATTAAAAATCCAACTCTAAGGCCCTCAAACATCCCTGGCCGAAATATATGGGTTTTCCAAGGAAAATCGGGGTTTTTCGGTTTCGGCTCCGCAAACGCGTTCCTTTCTACTCCCAATCACTTTATTGACTATTCCATTAGATTAAAACTACCATTAAGTATCAATTTGGGCAGCATAACAGCCCCTACAAACCATTTCCATTAATTAAGATCAACGACAATCCGGCGAAATTTCACCGATTAAATTGCCCACAGCAGCTAGAATAGTCAATATACAAGAGTTTAGAAGTTACCTCAAGCTCCTACTAGCTTTTCTCAGGATGGATGAACCCTAACCCTTGAAACACCTAAAGATGAGCTTCCAAATCTTAAATCATATGCAAAGGAAGCTTAGGAGCGGAGTTATACGCATTAGGAACCGATTTATCGAAAAAATCACTTACCCTTGTAAGTTTTTCCTCCTCCTTTTCTCTCTCTAAAATCTGAACGTTCTCTCTCTCTTCAGCTGCTGTTTCACGCCAGAAATGAGCTCAAGAGGAAGAGGATGATGATATATTATTATATCATAATTTACTTTAATTTTCCAAATTTTCGGATTTTTACAAAATTCTGGCAGATTTTTGCCCAAACTTTGAAAAATCATAACTAATTCTAGAAAACTCGAAATGAGATGATTTCAAAGCCTATAGAACCCTTATTGAGTCTAGTTTCAAGGAAAAATATAGAATTTTGCTTTATGGAATTAAAAAATTCCCAGAATTTTAATCTTTGCATACTGTTCCATAAATTTCACAGTTTTTCTGTGCTGACTTCAAAAATTCATATCTTTTTGTATATAACTCTAATTGAGTCATATGACCTATCAAATTAAAGCTTAGCATGTCTACTTTCACCTTGTAAAATTTCATAATTTTTGCTCATCATTTGGTCATTAAAAATATATGACAAGCTCACTACCTCAAAGATTAACCATTTTATTTTCTTTAATGCCCCAAAGATTTAAGGAACATTAGAGAATAGATTTAGGACATCTACTAAATTAGGGCTTAGTAGTCTACTCAATTTAGGCTTATTCCAAAGCTTCCAATCCCAAAATTTGGGGTATTACAAGAATAGTCATCAACAATTGTCAAAAAATACTTATGACCAGAAGGTAAATGATAGGGACTCCAAATATCCATATGAACCAAGCCAAAAATTTTATTAGATGTAGTGTTGCTTACAGGAAAAGGCAACTTTCGTTGCTTAGCATAATGGCAAACATCACAACATGAAAAGGAAGAATTATAGGAAACAGTAGGACATTGTCTAGGTATGGAATACAGTGTAGGTTGAGACAAATGGCCTAAATGAAAATGCCAAAGATCAAAAGGTGGGGAAGTCATATTTGTGGTGGAAATGTTACCAACTAGAGGAGCTGGAACTATATCAGCACTTTTCATTATGTATAACCCTTCAAGAACATCAGCTGAACCAATCATCTTCTTTGAATGTTGGAGTCTGATTTGGCACTGGGATGTCTGAAAAGAAACATCACAAGGAAGATAAGCAGTAAGTTTAGATACTAAAATCAAATTAAAATGGAAACTTGGGACATACAAAACATCCTGAATTATGAAGGAATCAGAGAAATGAACTATGCCACTGCAAGTAGACAATACCCTTGTGCCATCAAGGAGATTAATAGAAATTAGTGTAATAGACTTAAAGGAGGAAAACAAAGCAAAATTAGAACATACATGATCAGTAGCCCCTGAATCAATGATCCATGAATCATAAAGAGACCGAAGAGAACAAATTAAGGAAGTACCAGTAGCAGTGACATTGTTGACAGAGGCAACAGAAGCTGAGGGTTAAGACATGGCTGGTGTATCAGACTGAACAAGTGCCAACAATTTGTGGTATTGCTCAGGCGTAAAACTGTAGGCTTCATTCACCAGCCGATAAGCTACCCAAGGAGAGTCAGTAAGAGGTTTACCAGAAACATTTTCAGATAAAGCAGCATTGACATTAGCATTTCAAAATTTAAATCTTAGAGGAAAACCATGTTTCCTATAACAAGTATCCTCTATGTGTTTATATCTCCCACAATATGTGCATTGTTTAAAAGTGCTAGAAGTATTGGACTTATATTGTCCTGTAGAAGAAGACTAAGAACCAAAATTCTTAACAGAACCAGAGGATACAGGACCAGATGATTTAGCAAGTAGCGTAGTGACTTCTGCAACTTGATATCCCATTTCTCTCTCTTGTTGTTGAACTAAAGCAAAAACCCTATTTATATTTAGTAAAGGATCTATGAGCATAATTTGTGACTTAACCGATGAAAAACGGTCACTCAAGCCTTTCAGAAAGCGAATGACATAATCATGTTCCACATGCTTCTTATAAACGTCAATCACACTGCAAGAACATATAGGATTACAAGAATAAGAAATCAGTGGCCTCAATGTGAGAAACTCATCCCAAAGTATTTTTAATTTTGTGAAATAATCACTAACCGGAAGCTCGCCCTGTTTCAAACTCTGGATTTCCTCTTGCAGGTTTGCAAGTCTGAAGATATCATTTTGTGAGAATCTTGCACGAAGGTCGTCCCAGACGTCGCAAGCACATTCGATCCATAATATGCTTTGCGCGAGTGATGGCAAAATAGATCTGGTAAGCCACGAGAGGACCATCATATTGCATTGTTGCCAGGCAGAATACATCAGATTTGTGACATTCGGCATGGAAATTGTTTGATCCACAAAGCACAGTTTATTTTTCGACAGCAACGCCATTTTCATGGCTCGAGCCCATGAATGGTAGTTCGATCCTATAAGAATTGGTGATACTAGGATCAACGAAGGGTTTTCATTAGGATGAAGATAGTACGGATTGGCTATGTTTTGGAGTGATTCAAGATGAGATGAAGAAAGAGCACCGATCGAGACCTTGGCGTGAGAAGACTGAGTTTGAGGCGCCATTTGAGAATAGTGAATATCCTGGAAGAAGAAAGAAAGACTAATGGGAAATAACCAGATATTAGGATGAAAAGGGGAATATCTGATGGGTAATAGCCAGGAAAAGACAAAAATGAGAGAATCCTGTGATCAAGAATTGAGATGTAACTGGAATTGCAAAGAGAAAAAAAATTTAGAAGAAAATAGGAAGTGGAAAACTTTCCCACTTTGATACCATATTGTGAATAAGGAGGAAGAGAAATGAAAAATGCTGAATATTATTCATTGAATCATGTAAAGGTAGACATGTCTATTTATAGACATAAATAATATCTGTTGTACAGTGTTAACTTTAGTCTAACTATTTTCCTAACTAAAAACAGTTATTGTAACTAATTCTAACAAATTACTCTAACTATTTTATACACTAATATGTGTATGTATCTAATTCTATATTTTGAAAACCAACTTTTGCTAAAAATATGTTGGAGTTTTCATACAAGCTTATCTTAAAAGTTAAAAGTTCATTTCATCAACTGATAAAAGTCGGATTGAAGCATAGAAAAAATAAGAGCCTCCGAATATTATGAATTTTTAAATGATTGAGGGTATAATTATTGAAGATTATGTTGGGTATCCACTTATCCCTAACTAGCCAACCCTTGATGGACTAGAAGGGGGCGAGAGAATTTTCTTTATTGCTTAAATAAAGAAAATAGTTAATTAAAATTAATCCTAGTAACTGTCATAGGCATTTAGGTGCGATTTGAGAGACTATATTGCTAACTCCCGGTTATAAGAAAAACTCCCTTTCAGGATGACCTCTCCCCCTTCTCTCTTCTTTTTGCAAGTGGTGTATTTGCTGTATAATATAATCAAAATCCTATTTATAATTCAGATTTATGTGAGTAACCAAAGCACTTAGTCGGAGTCAAGGTACACCCAAAATCTTAAAGTTTACCATTATAATGAATAAGTAAGTTATTGTTCCAAGTTAAAGTTTAAGGAGTAAATTAATAACTAAACAAAAGTTTAGGGATTAAAAATTATATATCCCCTGAAAAAACATGTTTGAGATGATTTCATTCCACAAAAAGGAAAGTCAAGACAAAGGGATTAACCAAAACTCCCTTCAGCATATCAGTATTAATAATCCAAACTGAAGTGGAGGATGGGGTTTCATCCTCTATGATTATTTTGTTTCACTTATTTTAAATAATTTTGTGCTGCACGAGATAAATACACCCTCTAGTACTTTTTACAAGGGACAACTATTAAAATCAAATAGTTCAAAATATTAGTTAAAAGCAATAAATGTGTAACTTATATACTTTACTTTCCAA
Source organism: Inga leiocalycina (assembly GCA_963242795.1). Classification (NCBI taxonomy): domain Eukaryota; kingdom Viridiplantae; phylum Streptophyta; class Magnoliopsida; order Fabales; family Fabaceae; genus Inga; species Inga leiocalycina. Next base: position 85,123,963 of record OY725321.1, on the reverse strand, counting down.
TTATACCCTTGTTTAGAAAGATTGAACATGAGAGATAATAGGTGGAAATTTATTGTAAAGAGATGATGAATGACATATATTTAATTAGGATAAAAATGGAAACACCAGTTTAAAATTTAAGAAAAATAGGTTTTGCTCCTTATATTAATGACCACCTCATGGGAGAGTATGTTCCTTATAAAAAGAATCAGAGAGAGTATGTGATAAGAATTTTATCTCATCAACACAAAAGTACCTTTTCTTTAGTGTTCCTATACTAACACTTGTTTGGTTTTATTTAGTTAAGCCAGTTTGCGACCTTTTGCTTCTCCAAAAGGCTAGTTAGAGATATGATTTAGGATTTGGTGTTTTCTCTCATGAGAAAGTCCTTAATGATGATCTCTTTAAATTCAACCATCTTTTCCAGCTCAAGTGTTTTTTTTATTATAAGTACAATATCGGTGTTGTTCTAAAAATGTACTCTATCCGATTGTTAATATAAGAACTAGTTGATTAATGTTGGAGAGATTAAGGAAGCTAAATAAGTTAGAATAAAGTATTTATATTTATTGTTTTTGTCAAAACTAATTTACTTGACTTATAAATTGATATATAATATAATAATACATAACATATGCTACGATAAGTAATTTATTTTATTTTCTTAGTCTCTCTAAAAAGAGTCAACTGGGTCTTATATTAAGGACATGGCATAATATTTGGTTTCACTTATATATGGAAATCAACTGACATTAACAAAATGATGTACAACTATTTCATGAGAAAATTCTAACATAAAATATACAAACAAACGTTTACAATCAACTTTAATCAATGAATATTAGTTTTAACTTTTCATGAGAAAAAGCAGTACTTTTGTGATCGATGGATATTAGGTAGCAAACAGAATTTGAGAGTGAGAAAAAAGAGAAAGTGGATCCCTAGCTAGCTACTTTTGTGGACCATAAAAAGTGAATCCTTCCATATATATACTGGAACTCCCTCCCACTACAACTTTATAATCAACAAATTAAATCTGTTTTTGCTTTTAAGATATACTGTGTGGATTTACTTATTCGTATTGGTCCATTGTGCGTGCACCATTTTTGGGATTCCTAAAGATAAGTTTCTGCCACTCCTGAAAATATTTTCTAGATAGAGGCATTATACTCCAACAAATACTTGGATTTATAGACAGGACTTAAATCGCGCGCAACAAAAGACTTAAAGAAGATTTATATTTAGAGAAGAAACCAATAAACCCTAGATTCTTCAAAACTCTAAAAAAAAAAGGATTATGAAAATACTTACTTTTGTAACTGCACCCTAAATTTGAATTAATTTTTCAACCGAGTAATATAATAGAGACGGGGCAGCTAGACCCTCTAATTAAATACAGATAATTATCGATCCAATAATGAACAGAAAATCTTTAGAGAATATAACATTTAAAACCAGAGAAGTACTAATAAGTCAACTATCAAAAAAAAAAACAGAGAGAAGTACTAATAAAATCCTATACATGCACGTCTTTGGGGCCAGTGAGAAGATTCTTGTGATAAGTGGGACACAAGAGAACTCAACTTTCACGAAGATGATTCTCAGCACAAGACAGTTTCACCAAGTGGTTGTGCCCCACCCCCTATGGAGACTGAATTGGGCCCATCAAAAACAAAAGAAAGAATGTATTGTGGATGGGGTTGACGTGTAAAAATAATAGCAATTACAAAACCATCTTAATTCCCTTAATTTTACTATGTAAACAATATGTATACCCTCCATATATAATATTGAAACCCATCAAGCAAGGTCCAAATACAACTATAAGAATGTATTCTCGCTATATAACTTGCTTGAAAAGGAAAAAGAATCTGAGAGAAGAAAAAAGGAAGACAGAAAAAAGGAAAAGAGAACACAAACATCAAAACCAGCTATCCCTCAATGACTTCAACGTATATTAATTAGGTTTTAGTTAATTAAGGTTTAACATTTTATCACAATTTTTCTACATAAAATATCCCAGAACATGTGTCAGAAGAAAAGCACTGATCTTGCAAGAGAAGATTGAAGAAAGTAATTAGAAAACAAAAGATCCTTAAATACTATATATCCAGATATATATCCCACACACAATAATATCGATCAATAACCTGGAAATTATACTATAAAGATCATCTCATAATTAATTACAGTATAGATCATTCTCATGAACTCAAGGGCAACAAAGAACCACCCAAATAATATAAGCTACATGTGCTTACACACACACACACACACACACACACGTAGCAGGCAAGAGCTCTCCGGATTTCATTGCTAGAGTAGAAGCTCATTAACTTAACAAGTAGAAGAAATATATTACTTCAATTTTCCTAATACTCAGAGGAAGAAACCCCTTTTATTGATAAAATAAAGGGTTTTCTTTTTCGAGGCTTAGAGTACAAAGACTTTTATCACTCCTAACAAGTGCGCTTCTTAGGATTTGAATTTGTGTTCTCCTCCTTACATGGGTGAGGCTGCTTACCACCTCAACCAATGGCCTTTTGGTTGAAGAAGCCCATTATATCTATTCACAAGTTCGTTGAAATCTACTAAAAGATTTCGATATATATATAGATATATGGATATACTTACTCCATAGCTGATGATCGCTTGAGAACGGAGAAATTAAAGTAGAATTTGTAGGGATCCCATAGAAGGCCAATCTCATCTCCTTTCTTCAAGTTTCTTCTCTTGACGAAATCTTGATTCCAATTTCCAATCAGGACGTAGTTCTTAAAGGAAGCCCATTGCTTCAGAATCAGCTGGTGCATTGACTTTGTTTCTACATCCCAAACCCTCACTGGCCTTCCCTTTAAGACCAATTCCTCATTATTATTATGATTATTATTCTTGTTGTTGTTGTTTCCCATCAGTGAAGCAACCAGGTCATCCATGGAATTTTCTGTACACAAAAGAAGCCTATTCAGCTTCCCGAGGTCGCTGGTTGTTAGGACCTTCTTGATCTCCCATGGATCGTCGTACAGTTTCAAAGCAGTAGAACAACGTCCATGAGATGATGATGATGATGGCTGGATAATAATATTACCCTCATGATGATGACGATCGTAGGTTTTTGTGTTGTAATAATTAGTACAAGGCTTTGATGATGAAGCTGCTTTTAATCTCTCTTTGTTGTTAGTATTTTTCTTGGTTTTGGTTTTGGTGAAGAAGGAAGAAGAAAGAGACAATTCAGTAGAAACTGCTAGGTTTGGAGGAGAAGATGAAGATGATGATGATGAAGAAGATGTTTCGTGAAAACCCTTGGAAATATAATTTTTAGAGAATACGTTGAGGAAATCATGAGGTTGATGATGAGGAGGAGGATTCTTTTCCATTTGCAGATAGAAGAAAGGATATAGACAGAATTGTAGCTTTTGAAAACCTAAAATATATAAATATATATATACATATATATAACACTAAACGTACTTCTACGATGAGATAGTCTAACACAGATACCCTAAACATACTTTTATGATGGGTGCTTTTGTCGTTAAAACAATCAATTAATAACTATGACAACTTATTAATGCAATATAGTGGCAACCTAGGTCATTCTCCCAAGGAGCAATATGTGAGTTTTCTTTAGAATTGAATTTAGGTGATGAAAAATGCAACGGAATGAACCTAAACTAAAATGCAAGACTCTACTACCTAAATGTAAATGGCTCTAAAATCTATATGAGAATGAAACTAATCTATATGAAGTTGAATGCAATTTTTGGGGTTTTTTTTATGAAAAAGGAATTAAGATGCTAAGCAAAGAGAATAATCAAAAGCAAGACAAACAACAAGGGTTTAGTTCAGTTATAATAATGAAAGGGACAACTTAGGATTCATATGGATTTAGCTTTCTTAGCCATTCAATTTATTAGACCAAAGGGGTTGATGAAATATGAAAATTAATAAATTTAATCACCAAATTAAGACATGGGAAACCCTCAAGCTCAATAACACCTAATCCACTAGAAAACTTATAATGAAAAAAGCGGTGATTAATTAAATCCATTAAAAACCAATCACAATTGTTTAAGATAGTTTTGAAAATTATGTTCACAATTGTCTAATTAAACAATTCGACAATTAATCAACTAATTAAACAATCAAGAGATTAAACCTAAATTGACAATTAAATTAAGAATGAAAACTCAATTAATAATCTAATTGACAATCAAAGGGTTTGCAAACAAACATCCCAAAAATTATTTAAGAACAAATCAAATCTAAAATATCAATTCAATTCAAATCAATAATAAATCTACAATCTAAAACTAAATTGTTATCAATTAATACAACCCGAAATCATTTAAAACTAAACAATTTCAAGTCTTGAATAAAAAAGATAAAAAGAAAGACACTCCCTTATGATCTTCAAAGTGTAAACTCCTAGGCTCTAACTTCTTCCATGCTCCTCCCAAGTTGCCTCCCAAAAGAGCTCAAGCTACCATCACAACCTTCCCTTCTTCATGCCCCAAGCAGTGATTCATGGCCATCAAATTAATTGGTGAAGCGTTGTGGATTAATGGCCGTGGGACCCTTAATTGAAGAATCCTAATATATTGAATGAATCAATCTCTACAATTGGTGCTGTGGGTCAGGGTATGATTGGAGATAAAGGCAGAACGAGGGAATGAAAAAGTGATGATGGATATTGCACCCAATACGATCTGGGAGTTTTCGGCGTTCTCATCGTCTGTGAGTGTGTGCGACTCGGCCCTCCTCCCGCATCTGTGACGGCTAGGGTAATTAAAAGGGAGGAGAAGAGAGTGTTTTTTTAGGTACCAACTTGAGCCCATTAAAATTTAAGAAACCCGAATAAAATTCAACTAGTGGATATTCTTTTAACTTTCAAGAAAATTTCTGCACTGTAGGATCTTTCAATATGCTTTTTCCTACTCTGCAAGAATTAAATCGTGATCTATCATATGTTTAAAAATATTATCCAATCATAAGATAACAGTTAAAATATTATCAATTTAAGCCCAATAATATCATAATCAATTTAAATTTATATTACTTCCTATAATTGGCTAATTATCCAAATATTATCTAATAAATCCAAATTAGCCCAAAATAATCCCTAAAATAAATGAATAAGGTGGGATAAAATATATTAAAATTGGGATTTATCAATATATATATAAATAAAATGGACGAATCAATTTCCTACAGTTGGCATGTCAATATCGTGATTGAATAGTGGAATATATAATATCTACGTGACATTATAATAATGCAACTTTAGTGTCTCGTTATTGGCCTGGGACTCACGAATGATTTAACAGTTCTGGGTATTTCAAGTGTTGAAACTGGGGAAATTAATTAAACTCCAATGATCTAATAGGTTACCACATTTTATGATTAATAATAAGAAAAATTTACAGAGAATATAATGAATTGCAAACGATAAATGAATATAAAGAAAGTTGACCTGATGACTTGCGAGCGGTGTTATACTTTGTTTTTTCTTCTTCCATGGATGTTCGACGGTGCATATGGGGGCTAGCTTCTTGTTCTTGGTCTCATAAAACTGTATATACTTTCATATATTTGCCCTAAATAAAACCAAATGAACCGTAAAAAGCCAAGAAACATCCAACTCTGTAAAATCATTCATGCTAATATCCAGTTTAATGTCATTAATTAGAAGCTCAGGTGTGATTAATTATTATTATTATTGTCGTCGTCGTCGTGACATACTGTACCTTTTTTTCTTCCATATTTTAATTTCTCACCTTCATTCGATCAGGAATAACATCGTCCCTCCATTTTTCTCTTTTTTATGCTTTCTCTCCTCCCAATTTTTCTTTCATCCAAATAGATCATTAATGTAGGAGCTAGATAATTAGTTTGCAAAGATTAATGAAGAACATCAGTTAAGTTAATTAGTTATAAAATATGTATGTTCGTTTTTCTAAAATACCATTTTTAATCATTTGGATTGAAACTATTATATTGATGAAATTTCTCTAAATATGTTTAGTGAATAAGAATAGTTTGTTTTGATGAAAAAAAGGATAGTTTGTGAAAAAACTATAAATTTGATAAACAAGGTGGATTGAGGTCTTACATTAGGGTCAAAGTAAATGCCTAACTTGCTCACATTTAGGACAAGAGTAGTTTAAAATGCATAGGCATATCAACTTGTTTTGTTGAATTTAGGTTACTTTGACAATTATATGATACCTAATACTATATCTTATCCTTAATATAAGAGCTAGTTGAGATTTATATTTGTTCTTAACTATAAGACACCAATTCACTTTATTCCCCACATTTATTATTTTTTCCTAAACTATTTATATTGATTGCACATATTCAGGGAGTTTGTATCTAGGGATAATCACTACAAAAAAAAAGGTATTTTGTAGCGGTAAAATTGTAGCAGTTATAATTACCTGCTACAAATATTAACATTTGTAGTGGTTTTAACCTTAACCGCTACAAATTTGTAGCGGCAAGCTACGCGCCAAGTGGCGTGATAGATTGGCTGCGTTTTTTGTAACGGTTACCTAGAGAAAACCGCTACAAATATGGCGTGAATTTCCCACCAAAAATAGTAGCGGTTAATAAATAATAACCGCTACAGTTTTCGCGCCACATGGCGCGTCAACAGTGTAGCGGTTTGACCAATAACACCGCTACAAAATTCCAAATGTCGCGTATTTTGTAGCGGTTACTAGGTTGTAACCGCTACAGAATTTCAAACACTACTACAAAAAACCAAATCTGTGGCGCTTATTATTGCATTAGCTGTGGCGCTTGCGAAATGCCACCTATCTTAACGCTACTAAAAACAGCTGTGGCGCTTGGAAGCGCCACAGTTTTATAAATTTTTTTTTTTAAAAAAATAGCTTTCTGTGGCGCCTAACGTGGCAGGCGCCACAGGAAGCATACCTCCTGTGGCGCCTGGATGGCCAGGCGCCACAGGTGGGAGGGCCAGCTGTGGCGCCTGGCCGCCTCCTGTGGCGCCTGGCCGACCAGGCGCCACAGTAGGCCTTAACCTTTTGTGGCGCCTGGCTGGCCAGGCGCCACAGTAGGTGGTTTTTTTTTTTTTTTGTTCTGGTTTTTTTTTTATTTTTTTGGGTGGCGCCTGGCTGGCCAGGCGCCACAGTAGGTTTTTTTTTTTTTTTTTCGTTCTGGTTTTTTTTTTGCATATTTTTTCTCATATTTTTTTAGGTTTTTCGTATTGGTTTTTTTTTAGCATATTTTTTTCTCATGCATATATAATTATAGTCTGCAAGGTTTAATAAGAACAATAATAGATAACTTTAAAATGATACCAACAAATGATTGATTAGCTAAAGTAGTAATGAAAATTGTTATATAATATACTGTAAACCTAGCTGAATGAAATATAATACAACAAATTCAACTTGAACAAACATGCAAGACACAACAATTATATTGGCAATTAGAAACAACACAAAAAAAACCAGCTAGTGAATTTAATAGTAAATATAGCTACCTAGGGATTTGCCTAAACACATATTCACACCATTCCTCGATCACTTCATTAACCTGATGGTCTGTCAAAGCGTCACAACGTTGATCTTCATAATACTACAGATATATACAATCAGACACAAGTTAGAACAAATTGAAATCAGTAAAACATAACTGTCAGGCACTAATTCAATTTCATTACAACACAATATGAAGTGCAACTAAATGACTTACTTTTTGAGGAATAAATGGTTGATCATGCATAATAACATCCTTCATAAATTTCATGATATAGTACCCACAATCATTGTCATTAGGTTGGAAAGGGCACTGCAATAATATAATGCAATATTTAACTCTGTTCATGAATAAAAAGTGTTTACTAACAAATTCTAAATAAAGTCAAATATCAATACCTGTATCTTCTTCCAAGGATAACTAAGGCGGGGGTCAGTAGCTTTAGAATAGTTTAACGCGACAGACGACCGATATACAGTCAATGCGCTAACAAAAAACAGAAAATGATTACTTTTGATTATTCAATCACGTTCGCAAATATTTATACACAGGCACGTATACTTACCTACTGATCAATAGCATCATATCAAAACGCTCTTGTGGAAGACCATTTTGCAGAGGATCCACATAATAAATGCGAGGGCCTGAAGGTTCCGCTGGATTGATAACGATCAATATCCAATGGCGCCTAAAATATATTTTAAAAATTTTTTTTGAACAATCATGTTATGATAGAAGTTAAACAATAAAAACAAAAATTGTACCAATAATAACTTACCCCGCATTATACGGCACTAAAAATAATGTATTTGCTGCCGCTTTCTTGCTAAAGTAATCTTTCAGCCCATTAGACTGCGCAGTCACATCTATTTTACCCTCATGATTACCAACGAGAAAAGGTTTGACAAATGCGAATTGGACCCTCTGTGTATCCATTAAAACGTCCTGGTCCAAATGCCTGGTATAAAACATACAGTGTCATGAGAAACAAAAGAAATGGAACGAGATATATTAATAACAGTGATAAACGATGATAGTGAAGTACCTTATCCAGATGTTGATAGCCGAAGCACTAACCCAATCACGAGCACATATTTCCTGCACGACCTCGGCAGTAATATAATCAACTAGACCACCAACATTGTAGATATGTCTTGGAATACGTAATGCCACTACTCCCTCACCGATCAATTGTGGTGCAATCAATATTAATTGATCGAGATATGAGGTATGTCTTCTTCTGCTCTGTTGGCTGGCCGATGCTTTTGACTTGGGTTGTGTTGTTGAAGACTTTGAAATCTTACCCTGCGCAAATCAGAAAATTAAATCACAGTTCGAGATGAAAGTTCGAAGGAAAAGTGCAGGGAATTTTGAATGAACGACCTTTCCACATGGCTCGATAAGACCTATTGGCCAAGCAACATAGCCACCTACAACATCTGCCACCTTATTTTGCTCATCTTGAGACGGGATCGGTAAGAGGGCGTCTTCGTTCGTGCAGACGTCAACCCTAACCCGGAGTGTGTTATCCGGCAACGGTGAATTGTGCAGTATGTCCTCACCAGTGTTGTAGGCAACACCTACTGCAACCGCGTGCTTGGATGCTTGCTCGACATATAGCTTGCATTGAAATTCCCCCTACAGAAAACAGAGTTAATATGTTAAATTCGCTTAATTATAATTTAACATAAAGTTAAGTAGAAAAAAAATTAATTACCGAAGGAAAAGGGACTTTAGGCACGGAATTGCAGCTATCTCTGAAACTTGGGCTATCACAGAACGGAACATTTGGTATTGGCCTACCCTGGACCAACTGTTGTATTTGCGTTGTTAACAACGCATTATGTTCTTGCAGCAAACGCATTTGTTCGGTGAATTGTTCTTCTCGTTGTTCCTTGTAGCGCATTTGTTGTTGAAGTTCTTGCATTTGATGCTTAAAGCTAGACATCTCGTCACGTAGGTGGGAAACATCACTTCTACTCGAGCGCTTCTGACGTCCGAAGTATGCTGATGGGGTGACTGCAAAACCAGTACCCCGAACACGACCATCATACTCGGGTACTGGTAACGCTCTGCTCAATAAATCGTCCCGACCAACATAGGTCGCCAACGCAGGATCCTCCTGTGTCATTTGTCGCTTTACCAAAAAGAATTACAATGAAAATTAGTTATTATAAATGGAGTTCATTTAAGTAAAGCCAATTATTTATTGAACGCATGATATAATTGAATACTTACACAATATTCGGCTACTCTTCTTGCTTCCTCACTACGAATTTCACCTTTCTTATTTGTGACACCCTTGACCCACAGCTCATGTCGTGGAACCTGTGTACTATCTGAGCCTGATTCTTGTATCTGCACATCGAAGTTAGTCGAAGTTAAATGATATTCATATAATTTTTATTATGAATGAAATAATCATCAGTTCGTACAATTTGTTTTTGTAAAGTTCCGTATGAAACAGGTCCTTGTGTGTATCGGTATGGCATGTTGGTCGCGTTGGCTCGATTCTTCTCGCTCAACTCCTAGATAGATCAAAATGATTCATATAAATATATAAATGTTACTTACAAATACGTACATTACACGTAATAGGGAAAAATAAAAAAATCCCCTTACCAGGAAATCAGGAGTTGTATGTGTTTTGATAAACTCATCCCACCATTGTAAGATAATACATGTAAGCTCGGTCCCTTCGACAGGCACTTCAATTTTTCGGAAACTGAATCAGGATTCCTCTCCATCTCATCGTTAATACGATTTTTCAACCAGCCTGCAAATTCTTTATTGTGTTCTGTTGTTAATAAATTTTCATTCCCATCACCATGTACCAATCGGAGAGCATCCTTGTGTTCTTCTACATACGGTTCGACCTCATCAGTGTTATGTAGGACATACAAGTGGGCTTGATCCCGTTCAGTCACTGATATCATTATTACATCACTCCCCGTTGTTTCTTTCCCTGATCTTCGGCCATCATGACGGGACTTGGGGATCCCTACAGGGTCAACATTTGATAGAAAATCAGCACAGAAGTCACTTGCTTCTTCAACCATGTAACTTTCAGCGATACAACCCTCTGGACAGTATCTATTTTTCACATACCCCTTTAATATTTTCATGAATCGTTCATTTGGGTACATCCATCTCAAGTACACTGGACCGCACAATTGAGTTTCTTTGACCAAGTGTACAGTTAGATGTACCATAATGTAAAAAAAAGAAGGCGGAAAATACATTTCAAGTTCACACAGAGTACACACAATCAGCCTTTGCAAATCTTGTAACCTGGTTGAATCAACCACTTTACTGCAGATCAACTTGAAAAACACGCAAAGTTTCGTGATAGTGTTCCTTAATTTTTTGGGAAGAATGGATCGTATACCAACCGGTAGGAAATTTTGCATGAGCACATGACAATCATGAGATTTAAGGTTCTTTAACTTCAACTCTTTTACCAATACAAGGTTCTTTATATTTGAAGAGTAGCCCTCGGGGACTTTAATTCCTTGCAGAAACTCACAAAACAATTTCTTCTCTTTCCTCGACAGAGTGTATGCCGCTGGCGGTAGATAGGTACGAAACCCTTGCTCAATCGGTGCCAACTCTTCTCTAATTCCCAATTTCACTAAATCCAACCTCGAATTGACATTGTCCTTGCTTTTTCCTTGGATATTAAGCAACGTGCCAATTAGACTATCACAGATATTTTTTTCTATGTGCATCACATCAAGAAAATGCCTCACATATAAAGACTTCCAATATGGAAGTTCAAAGAAAATAGACTTTTTCTTCCAACCGCTTGTCTCGATTTGTTTCGCAAAAGGTTTGCCAAAATTGTTCTCCAAGTCTTTTACCTTGGAATACACCTGGGAACCGGTCAACATCTTCGGCGGGCTACCTTCTTCTGCATCACCATTGAAAGGCTTTTTCCACTTCCTCCAACGATGTTGTGATGGTAAGAATCTTCGATGCCCCATGTAAACATTTTTCTTACAATGATGAAGTCGCATTGAATGAGTGTCATCTTCACATATAGGGCATGCACCATATCCTTTGACGCTGTATCCTGACAAATTTCCATAAGCAGGGAAATCATTAATTGTGCCAAACAACATGGCTTTCAAAGTGAAACTTTCTTCCATGTACCCGTCATACACACTAACACCTTCATCCCAAAGCAGCTTCAGGTCATCAATTAAAGGAGCCAAGTATACATCTATATCATTCCCAGGTTGCCTTGGCCCAGAAATTAACATGGACAACATCATAAACTTGCGTTTCATGATTAAGTGTGGAGGAAGGTTATAAATCATCAATATCACCGGCCACGTGCTATGTGTGCTACTCTGAACACCGTGCGGATTAATTCCATCAGTTGACAGTGCAAGGCGAAGGTTCCTGACTTCATCAGCAAAGTCAGGGTACTCATGATCAATTTTTTTCCATTGAGGAGCGTCTGCAGGGTGCCTAAGCTTCGTGTCTTTAATCCTTTCATCTGCATGCCATGTCAACTGCTTAGCAATCTCTGCATTACTATACAGTCGCCTGAATCTCGGAAGAATGGGAAAATACCGTAGCACCTTCAAAGGACTTTTTCCTTTCTTCTTCCTATATCGAGATGCGTTGCATTTAGGGCACTTCTCCAACGTTGCATACTGATTTCGAAATAATACGCAATCGTTAGGACATGCATGTATCTTCTCATATCCCATACCGGTTGTAGAGCAAAGAATTCGCTTTGCCTCGTATGTCTTGGTTGGAAGTACATTTTCTTCTGGAAGCATATCTTGCAACAGTTCAAGCAATGCGGTAAAACCCGAATCACTCAATCCGTAGCGAGCTTTAAAGTTGTACAACTTCAACACTGCTAGCAATCTTGTGTATTTAGTACTTCCGACATATAATGGTTTCTCTGCATCACCTTTCAACTTCTCATATTCGTTAGGGCAGTTATGAAGCACCCCTTCAACCATATTTACCATTTCTTCAAGACCATCATCTTCATCAAACATGCTTTGATCAAATTCATCCGAGGCACCACCCGTGGTATGCACGCGATCACTATATGGCTCGTTGGTCTCACCATGCCTTGTCCATCGTATATATGTTTGATCAATACCATAACACACTAGATGATCTAGCAAATCAAGTTGACTAATCCGCTTTCCAAAACAACAGGATAAGCAAGGACATAAGATTTTGCCAGGATCTTTTGTGTGCTCAGTTGCAAATGTAATAAAATCCTTCACCCCATCTATATATTCCCTTGAACATCGATTAGATGACATCCATTTACGATCCATCTATGGGCTTCAATCTATTTTTTTAAAAAATTACGTGGTTAGTTGTATGACTATTGCATTTACTAATTACTTTTATATTCTCTGACCAATTTTAATTTAAAATAACATACACCACATGAATCTTCATAATTGAAGCTTTCTAAGTCTTAAACTAAATATTTAAATTGCCAAATAATTCATTAATTATTCCCAGGCATTATAATAAAATTTTACAACTCATAACAAAAGAAACCATATTTGCCACAATAATATATCATAGTTAAATTAGAAAACATTACAAGTCAATAAATAAAATACAAGTGTTAAGAATATATAAATAATTATTTTACTTATGCAATTAATAAATAACAATCATTAGAACACCTACAAATTATAACAAAAAAATTTAACTAAAATCACATTTGTAAGCTCAAAATTTAAAAAACATACCGTAAATAGAAGCTTCAATAGACTGATGAACTTAAACTACAAACACAAATTAAATATAAACAAATCAATAAAATATTTGAGGTTCTAAGTTATTATTTAAAATAATAATATGTGTAATAAACATCAAAATATAATAAAATCAAAAAATATGATTCAGAAAAAAAAATAAAGAAAATAAAATAAAATGGAAAAATAAAGCATAATCCCAACATTAATTAACAATATTTTTCTATCAATTTCTCTTAAAACATCTAAGAATCTTAAATTTTTTAATTTTGGAATATCACATACGGGTTTGTTTGCAATTAACCTAAACTTCATAATCACTTAGTACCTGCAATGTAAATCCCTAATTTCTCTCAACAGTTATTGTATATTTCTACAGGCACACACAACTCTTCTTGTTACGTTCCTCATCCCCATTTGTTTTATTCCCTTAAGTTCCTACTCATACACATGTAGGCTTTTTAGGGTTTATCTTTTCAAGGGCCAAAATCCAAATATTCAAATCTATTTCTACCTGTAATAGTCCCCGATAGTCCTAGCTAGCTATGATAAGATGAGACAGGTTTTTTTCATATTTTTTAAGTCTTTAGTCTTAGTTAGTAAATCACTGGCCAAAAAAAAAAAAAGTTAGTAAATCAATTTTTTTAAAATGAAAAGTTGGATTTTCACCGAAAATATTTACTATATATAGTGTTTTTATGGTGATACTTATTTATTATATAGATCTAATTACATGTATCACATGCAATCTATAAATTTTATATACTTTTTAGTAATCACAAATAATTTTTTTATGATCCTATATTTCAAATATCCTTTCTACTTTTAATATATAATTTTGATATATTTATTTCTAAAAATTCATAAAAATCATATATTTTTCAAACATTATACATCTAAATCTATTTTTAAAGTGTATATATCATACAATCAAATATTTTAATTTATTAAATATCTTTTCTAAAAAAATTGAAACTTTAAAATCATATTGCACTAACTTTTATTCCAACTTTAATTTATAAATTATTATTTGTATAATTTTTTTTTTTGTATATGCCAATTAGTTTATGTTTGTATTTTTTTGTATAACTTAAAAATAAACCCTTATATATATATATATATATATATATATATATATATATATATCTATATATCATTCAAAAACGAAAATTAAAGGCATTGACTAACATCATTGAAAGGAAGAGGGCAATTGGACAGAATAGTGGCGTAATGAATTATTAACGGAATATATATGTACACACACGCCTACAAACAACAAACACATTTGTATATTATATATATATATATATATATATATATATAGGTGTTGTACATGTAAAGAGCAAAGAAACAAAACTAGAGATGGTCCCACAAAAAAAAAATTCTGCCGACAGAGGGAGAGAGAGCGCATAATATATACATGGGCATTGTCTTCTCTTGCATTTTAGTTACATTATATTCTTTATTTTTTTTCCTGTGTTGATCATATCGGATGAAATTACATACTATATACTATTTCTAAATTGAATTGGTTTATGTACATGGGCATGCGTGTCATAACAGGGAAAAAAAACCATAGCAAGCATGGCATAAAAAAAACAGCAGAACAACCTGAAAAAAAAAATTAATAAAAACAAAACGCAAGTTGAACTTACAGGTTGATCAGTGCAGTGGAGTGGGGGACCACGTAATTGCCGTTGGTGACGCAATCTTCAACGAGGGAAGGAAGAAATTTGAGCGCTAGCTACCAAATGGAGTGGGGACCAAAAGAGTTGAAGACAACGGAATAATACGGAAAGAAGTGGGGTTGGCAGTTGGAAAAATACAATAACGTGTGCGCGTGTGGATGTAGTTTTAAGATATGAAGATGAGAAAATGGAGGGACGGGGTGCACGCACAGAACAAATGGAAAGTGATAGAGGGAATAATTAAAGATAGAGAGAAAGAGATGGAGGGGGTGAAAACGCGGTAAATGAAAGATTTGGGGGGGGGGGGGGGCGGGAAAACAAAATGGGATAAGGGGGGGCGGGTAGGGATATCATTGGAGGGGAAGGGATAAGATATCCAAATTATTTTTTTTTTATTTTCTTAAAAAAGGTTAGGGGTGGCGCCTTTCTGGACAGGCGCCACCCCTGAAATTTTTTTTTTTTTTTAAATAAAAGGGTCATGGGAACGCAATTCTGACAAAAAAAAAATTTTTTTTTTTAAAAATATCAGGGGTGGCGCCTGGCCAGGTAGGCGCCACCCCTCACAAATATTTTTTTTTTTAAAAATATCAGGGGTGGCGCCTGGCCAGGTAGGCGCCACCCCTGACTAATTTTTTTTTTTTTAAAAAAAAGGGTCAGGGCCTATTGGTGCGCTAATTCTGACAACAAAATTTTTTTTTTTTTTTATAAAATGTTATGGATGGCGCCTGCCTGGCCAGGCGCCACCCCTAACAAATTTTTTTTGTTTTTTTCAAAAAGGGGTCAGGTGTAGGCCATTCCTGACCAAATTTTTTTTTTTTTTAAAAAAGGATCAGGGGTGGCGCCTGGCTGGTTAGGCGCCACCCCTGACAAACAAATTTTTTTTTAAACATGGGTGGCGCCTGACCAGCCAGGCGCCACAGCTTAGCATAAGCTAGTGTGGCGCCTGGCGTGCCAGGCGCCACAGCTGCTCCACCTTGTTATGTGTGGCGCCTGGCTTGGGCAGGCGCCACACTTGACCATACCAGCTGTGGCGCCTACCCTTCCAGGCGCCACAGCTGGTTTAAAAAAAACATATAATGTAAAAAAAATAATAAATGAGCAGCTGTGGCACTTCATTAAGGAAGTGCCACAAAATGTGCGCCACCTTTCAACCATTTTGTAGTAGTGAAAGGTCCCAAATTTGTAGCAGTTCTATACCTTTACTGCTACAGAACTCCAAAAATTTTTGTGATTTGTAGTGATTATCTTAGAACCGCTACAAAGTTTAGCCGCCCTAAGTTATTTGTAGCGGTTTATGTAGCGGTTATTTCAATAACCGCTACAAAAGTTCCGCCTATATAACCTCCTCTCCCTCCTTCATTTCTCCGTTTGCTCATTTTGTTTCCTGAAGTTTCTCTGAGTGTTTTCTTTTAGATTTGAGCATGAAGACGTCTGTGAAAGAGTTTTTGCTGCAGTATTTCTTGGTATTTGTACTTGAGGTAACGAGATAAGGCGTATTTTATTTGTATTAATATTTTTATTATATTTTTGCATAATAAAGTGACTAAAATATTTTTTTTTTTTGAATTTTCACAGTTGATATGGCTTCGAGAGAGGATAAGGGAAGGCACCTGAGGTCCTCAGACCGATTTTGCGGGGTGGCAACAGCAGAGCAGGGGGCAGAGGGAGGGGCAGCGCGGAGGGAGGGCGACCGTGGCATTTCAGCCCATCCCCCACAGGAGTCAGCCCTACCACAGGCACTGCAGACGATCCCACAGGAGGCGACTGCACCAGAGGTGCCTAAGTTTGGGGGGGAAGATGTCAGTCTCGAGGACTACGATGAGGAGGACTTCAAGATCCCGATTTGGCTCAGGGAGATGGAGCAGTTCCTTGATGAGGAGGAGACTCGGGAGCAGAACAACCCACAAGGGTCGTCTTCACGGTCCATTGGGTTTGAGGTACAGGTCCAAAGTAAATAATTTTTTTATTTAATAAATTATTTATTTAAATTTGAAATGTTAAATTTGAATTACAATTTATCTAACGTGCGGTAAATTGTGCAGATGAACAGAGGAATGTGTCGTCAAGGAGGCTGGACGTGGCCGGCCTGAACAGCATGAACCAGACACTGCGAGTTATAGCGCCGTGGAATGACGGCACGGACCAGCCCATCAACAATGGGGGTCACCTGTTCAATCGCTTCCTGAACGACCTGGGCGCGAATTGGATGCGGTTCCCCCTGCACTTCAGGACGTGGAGGCACGTTCCAAAGGGGCCGAAGGACCAGGCTTGGGAGGAGGTGGTTCAGGTAATTAATAGTATTTAATTAATATTTTTTGTAATTAATTATATTTAATTAATATTTTTTAATAGGGTTTTTGTAATTATTGATATTTAAATAATTTTTTTGCAGCTGCGGTTTGCCGTCCGGGCCAACTAGAAGAGGTACACCCTCGTGAAGATGGGTGACGGCTGAAGGAATAGGAGGAACCGTCTCTTCCACAGGGTGGATAAGGACGGGACGATGCCTCTGGAGCAGTTGATCGAGAGCATCCCGGATGGCATGCCGCCGAACGACTGGACGAGTTTCATCCAGTTCAGGAGGAGCGGTGAGGGGCAGGTAATGTATTTATTAGATTATTTATATATAATTTTGTAATTGTTAACTATTAAATTATAATTTAAATGTAATTAATTTTAAATTTTTTATATTGTTTTAATACATTTAATATTGTCTTTTTTCCAGGCGCTTTCTCAGAGAAACACCAGGATCCATGGGTAACAAACGATCCACCACACAGCAGGATCAAAGACCTTTGTTGTCACCTACAACGAGCTGGTAACTTTTCAAAATATCACTAACTTTTAGCTGGTTATTTCATAATAATAATTGAATTATGTAATTGTTTTAGGAGAGGAAGGCACAAGAGGAGAACCGTCAAACGGACTATGGGGAGTTGTACGCGATCACACACAGGCACCGTGACGGGACTCCTACCTCTCAGCAGGAAGAGGCGGCCATTGTAAGTAATTTCATTATTATAATTTTTATAAAACCAACATAATAATGAAAAATGTTAATTAGTAATTGTTTCATAAAATGGCAGGAGTGGATGCAGCAGTCGCAAGCTGAGCTGCGAGAGACCCAGGCCGAGGAGTCACAGGGGTCAGTCGACCGACAGCTCCTTTGAAGGCTGGTCGGGCTCAGGATGAACACCCTGGACGCGTTCAGGGGATAGGGATAGGCGCCAGACCTAGCATGGTCTACGGCAGGAGCGCCGCCTCTGAGGCTGGCAACTCTATAGGGGTCAGACGTCCGAGGGACTAGTCTGTTGAGCAGCTGTGGTCAAATTTGGAGCGGACACAGGCTGCAGTGGCTCAGCAGTAGCAGCTGTAGCTGTAGCAGATGTGACAGATGTAGGAGCATACTGATATGATCCACGCTCAGCAGACGCAGTGGCGTGATATCACGAACAGCATGCTCGAGCGCGGATGGAGTCGCCTGTTCCTGGACGAGCAGCATCCACAGATTCCGCCTGTCCCTTAGTTCGTCGTGCAGCATCCACCTCCTGCTGATGATGATGGTGCGGTTCACTCTGCCCAGCGGCTCGATCCAGCAGCACCTGATGGAGCCCCACCTGAGGTTCTACAATATTATTTATATTTCTAAACCATAAAAAAATTATATATATATATATATATTTGTAGCGGTTCTATAGTAAATAACCGCTACAAACATACATATAATTTTTTTTTTATATTTATAAATAACGTTCCATATTTGTAGCGGTTTAACAATAAAAACCGCTACAAATACTCAACTGTGCAAATTTGTAGCGGTTATGTATGTATAACCGCTACTAATTTAAAACTAATTTTTCTATTTAATTTCCAACGACTTTAATATTAGTAGCGTTTGAGACATATAACCGCTATAAAAACTCAACTTTTAAATTTTGAATTTCCCACTACTTTGTGCAAAATTCCAACGGCTTGAACATTAGTAGTGGTTTTATACATGTAACCGCTACAAATTTGTAGTACTATAGCGGTTAGTGAAAAATCGCTACAAAATTTTAAACATTGGAATTTTAGAATATAAGGTTCCACGCATTCGTCATTCTCTATTAACTCATCTTCTTCTCTATATTTTCTTCTCTCTCACTAGCAGCTATAGATAAGTCATGGATCAGGTTGCCGTGCAATTCTCTTGAATATTTGTACGGATTAAACAATTTCTTGGATTTCGCATTCACTCACGCCAGCTGTAATGGCAAGATCGTCTGTCCGTGTTGGAGATGCAAGTTCAAGAAGTGGCATGCACGAAATGTTGTGAAGGAACATTTGCTTCTGAAACCTTTCCCTAAGGACTATACGTCCTGGGCAGTTCATGGTGAGAAGGCCGGCATTAGATATGATGATGCTCTTCCTCAAAGTTCTCAAGTAAGTGTTCTACTAGATGAAGATGATCCTGTGGATGATGTTGTGCGTGATGCATTTGGATTTCAAGGCGATAATTTCAACGAAGAAGTGCACGGTTCTGAGCCGGTGTTTATGAGGAATGAAGCAGCTCAGGATTTTTTCAGCTTGATGGATGAAGCAGATTGTCCTTTATATCAAGGTTGTCGAAAATATTCTAAATTATCTTTTTTGATCAAATTGTATCATATCAAATGCTTGTGTGAAATCACAGATAAGGGAATGTCGATGTTGCTCAAATTATTACAAGATGCATTCCCCGACGCTGAGATTCCCACAACATTTTACGAGGCCAAGAAGATTATCAATAGGTTGGAGTTGAACTATCAAAAGATTGATGCATGCCCCAACTATTGTATGCTGTATTGGGGAGACAATTCCAGCAGGGAGACTTGTAAGATATGTCACACATCGAGGTACAAGACAATTCAGAAGGGGAAAAAGCAGAAGAAGAAACCTGCAAAGATTCTCAGGTACTTCCCTTTGAAACCTCACCTACAAAGATTATTTATGCCGTCTAAAATTGTGGAGTACATGAGGTGGCATGCCATTGATAAGAATGAAGACGGTAAATTAAGACATCCCCGCGATGCAGACGCTTGAAAAACGTTTGACAACGACTTTCTAGATTTCGCGACTGACCCCAGAAATGTTCAGCTTGCGTTGGCGACCGACAGTTTCAATCCTTTTGAGAATCTTAGCATAAGTTACATTATTTGGCCGGTAGTCTTAGTTCTATACAACTTACCCCTGGATGTATATGAAACAAAGCTCGTTCATTATGTCTATGATCATTCTAGGTAAAAAGGCACCGGACAATGACATCGATGTGTATCTCCAACCACTTATTGCAGAATTGCTTGACCTATTTGAAGAGCCATATCGTGGGGCTATCAAATAAAACTAAGCTAAATGCATTATAGAGCAACTAACCTAGGTCGATCTCTATATGGAGCCTATATTTAATTCCTAAGTAATGTAGTGTAAATAACAAATTAACCAAAGAGTATGGGATGTGAGTTTCATCTATCTAATTAAACCAAAGAAATACTTGTTTTTGAATTTTTTTTAATGTATAAAATGAGTGTGTGAGTGTAAATGCAAAAGATGAATATCCTACTGTTGACTTAGAAATTCATAACATTCCAACACATTTTCTTCTCTTTTTCCATACTTTTGGGTTCAAAATGTACATTGAAAGAAGTGTATAGAAGAAAATGTTATGTTTTGCTAACATAGGTTCTAAATTTACTGGTGCATGTTATGTTTTCCATGTTGTGCTAAACAAGATTTGTTAATTCAATACCGCCATGCTGCTGAATTTTTGAAGTTCTGGAATCTATGAGCTGCTGATTTGGGTTTAAAAGGTGCACAGAAATTTATGAAACATGAAAATATCCTTTTACATACTGATATGTAATTGGAAATGTGTTTGGTCTCGTTTGAACACCATGCTTTGCCTAAACTCTAAGGATTGCAGATTGTCTCTTTGAATTTCAGGAATTGCAAATTTTTTCTTAAATTGGCAGTTGTTCTTGCACATGTGCTTCAATGGTCAAATTATGCAAAGTATCTTGGAATGTCTCCAATGCTGAGATTAACTTGGCTGAGATTGTGTCAATCTAAATCTTTATTCTGAGGTGATTTGAGGTCATTATAAAAGAGGTAGTGAGGTTAGGTGTAGGTTTGGAATCATTGAGTGCAAAAAGGATTAGAAAGAATTCAAGTTTTGGGGGTATTTTCTTTTCTTTTTAGGATAAGTTAGGTTAGATTTCTTTTATGTTGATTGTGTTACGTTCTTTTGTGAAGGTTCTGAGATTTATTGTGTTAATCTGGCTGCCTTTAGCTGTGAATGCTTCATTTTGCTTGTCATTATGAATCATGGTACACTCCTCTATTCTGAATTAGGCTGTTGATCGCCTTCTGATGTGGAATTTTTGTTTGTGGTTCTTGATGGTTACTGATGGCTATTGTTCTTTGACACTCTTGCTAACATGAGAATATGACTTTCTTAACTCCTGATAGCTAGTTTTGAATGGTTCATATAATTGACTCTTTTTGATGATATGTCCGCTGTGATTGTCAATTGCCTAGCTACTGATGGATAGTGATAAAAGCATGTACAGGTTTTAGTTATGCTACTGAGGGCCTAATTTTTGCTGGTAATTGATGTTTGTAAATGTGGATTCGATCCTATTCAGGTGCTGGCTCTTTTATTTCCCGTTCTTTTAATTGACAATGAGGACATTATCAGTTTTAAGTTTGTGGGTGAGAGCTTTTTGCGATTTTGAAAATTTTCAAACTTTGATGAGTGCCCAGTAAAAGTTGTGAAATTTTGAACAGTTTTTGAAAGAAAATTGTGGGAATGTTTGAAATTTCTCAAGCTTAAATTTTTGTTTGTGAAGAATGTTAAAAATGAGCTGAAATTCTTATTTATTTGTCAAAGTTGCTTGGATAATCCGGTGATATAAATTACTGCTCACTCTTTTATATTTGATAGGGAATTTTGTTTAATGTCCATTGATGGATATATTATAGTGATAAATCATGTTATTCAGGAATTTTTAAGCTAAGAAAGCACTATTGGAGTTGATTTTATTTTGGATGTTCTTGTTGAAGGGCTTTGTAGCAATTTGAGTTATATACCTTTGTTTCAAATTTTTAATTTTAGAATAATCTTTGGAATTCTTCAAAGCTTTTGATTTATGTCATGAGATTTAGAGAAATGATTAGGGCACTTCATATAATGCGTTTGAGCCTTTCAAGCTTACCAAATGGATGTTATTCCCTTTTTGAACCCTTATCTTGAGCATAATAGAAAAACCAATTAGTGATTCTCTTTTAAAAACCTAACATTTACCTACCTTAGCCAATATGAAAAACCATGATTCCCTTGCTTTGAGATAGATGATAATTGATTGGGTTGTGGAATGTGGTGATGTGTAGAATTTCGAATTATTGAAAAAAGGAGTGTAGAAAGTAAAAGGGTTCACAATGTATAGAAATCAAGTAAAAAAAAGCAAGAAAGGAAAAAAAAATGAAAAAAGAAAACAAAAAGAAAAGAAAAGGGAAAAGTACAAAAAGGCTGATATGGAAAACATCAATTTAGTTCAAGTTAGGGGGAGTATGTTTAATGAGAAAAGGAAGAAACCCCTTGAGTGAATATCATCTATCTTGAGGTATTTGTTGATTATCCTTTACCTTTTCTTTTGAGAACCTAAACCCCTTGGCCCCATTACAAGCTGAAAAGTCCCTTTGATTTCTAAGTCAAGTGGAGTGAATTAGAAGAAAGAGGAAGGAATTGGAGAATGATGAAATTGATTGTTTGAATATGGGTATATGACTTGAAGTGTTGCTTTTAACTTAAGCAAGTGCAAAAAGGAATGCATGTTAACTCCATTCACACACACACACACACTGAGAAATTCTTGAAAAGCGTGTTTTAAATCTACAAAGTATTCATCTTTGCATGTTTTCTTGGTTTCCTGTTTGATATAACTTTCTAAGCAGCTAATGAGGACAAATTGATTCATGCATCAATGACTGATACTTGAGAAATTTAGTGAAGATACAAGTTTTTGCTTGAGGACAAGCAAATGTTTAAGTTTGGGGGTGTGTTGACTCTTAGAAATTCATAATATTCCAACACATTTTCTTCTTTTTTTCCATACTTTTATGTTCAAAATGTACATTGAAAGAAGTGTATAGAAGAAAATGTGCATATCAAAGTATAAAGCAAAACATCAAAGAAATTCTTGGTATATTTGTGAATTGATTGAGAATTTAGAAATCCTCTCTCTTTGGTAGGAGGATAAAGATGAGTTTTAAAGCCTTACAAAAACCAAGAAACAAGGAAAGAGCGAAGGAGGTGAAGCAGTGCAAAGATAGAAGGAGCTTATGCAACTTGCCTCAGCAAGTTGACCAACTGGCTGTGGCAAGTAAACATTCTCAAGAAATTTGCTCTCTGTGTAATTGGCTACAGCAAGTTGATGAAATTGCTGTGGCAAGTGATCTTCGTATGCTCTCTGTGTAACTGGCCACATCAAGTTGACAAACTTGCTGTAGCAAGTGAAGAATCAGAAGAAAAATTGGCTCTCTGTGTAACTGGCTATGGCAAGTTGACAGACTTGCTATAGCAAGTCCTAAAAAAGTGCAGCTGTGCGTTTTGATGTCAGAAGCGTAAAAACCCTATTTAACCTAGGGAAGGGCGCCGAAATCAGGGATTCTACACTCTGGGAAGTTGGAGCACGCAAGGGAAGAGCTTGGGAGAGAGATTTGGAGCACTTTGGAGGCTTGGGTGCTATTCTCAAAAGAGATTTTAGGATTTCCACCTTGGTTTTTCTTCTTTTCTCCTCTTTTTCCACTTAGCTTCTTATGTATTCTGCAATTATGTGTAGCATTTCTTTATATTTGAACATGAGTAGCTAGAACTCTAAGTTAGGATTACTTTTACCCATTGTATGGATTGAAACTACTAGATTATCTTGCTTTTGTTGGTTAATGAGTATTATATGTTGATTTTTCTTTGAGCTTAATGCTATCTTGTGCTTGATCACTACATGATTAGAGTTGTTCAATTAGAAGATGCTTGAGAGGGCTATTTTGATTGTAGAACTTAAGAAAAATTATGCTAGACTTGAAGTTTAGGGATTAAATGGATGGTTTGTTGTTAGAATAGAGATATATCTAACAATCTAACATAGTCAAGTGAAGGCTTGCTTTGGAAAGATGATTTTCATTAATTGTAAACAAGAGATTGAATATTTTTAATGAAGATTAAAAATCAATCTTGACTTGAGAGAGCTTGGTTGATGATTTTAGGATCTTCGACTAGCATATAGACTCATTTAACTAGCATAAGTGAATATTTGCATAGTTTCATGAAATACAATGGGGAAGAAGTAATCCTAAGTTTATATCGATCTCTTGAAGTTAAACCCAATTTCTCAATTTTCCACTATTTTTCTTTGTTATTTTTATCAAAAGTCTTTATTCAACTTGACCAAATCTAAATGATTCCCTTCAACCTAATTAAAAACATGGTTAAATTAGTTAGCTCGCTTTCGTCATAGTCCTCGTGGGAACGATCTTTACTTATCACTTTATTACTTGAAGCGACCCGTGCACTTATGGTAGCGAACACCTACGTGAATGAATCCACTAACCATCCTTGTCCAATTTTAATTCTAAGTTCCTCTCTTAACTAAGTATAAGGACTAGCAAGAACCCTTGCTAATCAATACTCCTAATTTCTCATTTATATCTAGACTTAGACTCAATTATCAATTTGGAGTATCTTAAGCACTTAGCTTATGCTAGATTCATAAGAGATCCTCTCTTCCATCAATTAATTCCTAGAAACCTAGCAAACAATTGATTTCAAGAGAATAGAGGAAAGCAATTGAATAACAAAAGAGTGCTATAGTCCAATTACAATCCATGAGTACAAATCTAGCATAAGTTTCATCATCCAGATTACATCAACCAATTAAATCCTCAGCAATATACACAAATCATAAACTCTAGCAACCTAGAATCATAATCTGCATATACATAAGAGTGGAAGATGAAATTAAGATACAAAGAACTCCCTTAGTTGCTCAAGGACTCAGGTTAGCTTCACCATCACCATCGGATGAAAGATTCTAGTTGCTCATGATTCGAAAATCAGCTCCTCAGCACCTCTCAACCGTCATGTTCGCTGCAGATGCCTGAAAATAGAGAAGAGAGGGATTTAATTGGTGGAAGTGGAAGGAGATAAGGAGTGGTGGTCCATAGGAATGGAGATAAATGCCATTGAGAAAATGAGAGTGACTGCCAAAAAAAAAACAGCTGCAGCATGAGATGAAGCACTGCTGAAAAACGTGAACTCTCCAAAATGCTGAACATCCGCTCTACCTCCCTTGCACGATCTGATTGGGTGAATATAAGGTACAAGCACTACAAAAAAAAACCTATTTTGTAGCGGTGCACTTGTAGCGGTTATATTAAACCGCTACAAATTATAGTATTTGTAGCGGTTTTTACCTAAACCGCTACAAATTTGTAGCGACAAGATTATTTGTAGCGGTTTCCTACAAAAAACCGCTACAAATTTGGCGCGAATTTCCCGCCAAAACTTGTAGCGGTTATTTTGTAGCGGTTAATGCACATAAACCGCTACAAAATCCCAAAGGTCAGAATTTTGTAGCGGTTTTAGGCAAAAACCGCTACAGACTTTCAAGAGACTCAAAATTTGTAGCGGTTTTGGGCAATAACCGCTACAGAATTTCAAACATTGTGAATATTTGTAGCGGTTATTGTAGAACCGCTACAAATTTAATTATTTGTAGCGGTTAAGGTAGCGGTTATTTTAATAACCGCTACTAATATCTGGCTTATTTAAACCCCCACCTCCTTCATTTCTCCTTTTGCTCATTTTGTTTCCTGAGGTTTCTCTGAGTGATTTCTTCGAAATTTGAGCGTTCAGACGTCTCTATAGGAGTTTTTGATCAGTATTCCGCAGTATTCGCACTTGAGGTACGTATATAACACGTATTTTTATTTATATTGGTATTTTTATTATATTTTTGCATAATAATGGACTATTTTTTTTTTAATTTGTACAGTTGATATGGCTTCAGGATAGGATAAGGGGAAGGCCCCTGAGATCCCCAGACCGACTTTACGAGGTGGCAGCAGCCAGGGAGGGGGCAGAGGGAGGGGGCAGAGCGCAGGCAGGGCTACCGCGGCATCTCAGCCCAACCCCCCGCAGACGATCCCACAGGCGACGACCACAGCAGAGGTGCCTGAGGTGGAGAGGCCAGAGATTAGCGTTGAGGACTTCCTCAACGAGGAGGACTTCGAGATCCCGATGGGGTTCAGGGAGATGGAGCGGTTCCTCGATGAGGAGGACGCTCGGGAGCAGAACAACCTACGAGGGTCGTCTTCGCGGTCCACTGGGTTTGAGGTGTAGGTTGAAGGTAAATTAAATTTTTAATTTAGTAAATTATTTATTTAAATTAGAAATGTTAACTTTGAATTATAATTTATCTAACGTGCGGTCAACTATGCAGATGAGCAGGGGAACGTGTCGACAAGGAGGCTGGATGTGGCCGGTCTGAACAGCTTGGACCGGTCCCTGCGAGTTATAGTGCCGTGGAATGAGGGCACTGACCAGCCGATCCACAATGGGGGTCACCTGCTCAACCGCTTCCTGAGCGACCTGGGAGCGAATTGATGCGGTTCCCCCTTCACTTCCCGACGTGGAGGCACATTCCGAAGGGGCCGAAGGACCAGGCTTGGGAGGAGGTGATTCAGGTAATTAAAACTATTTAATTAATAATTTTTGTAATTAATTCTATTTAATTATTTTTTTTAAATTATGATTTTTATAATTATTGATATTTAAATGTATTTTTTTCAGCTGCGGTTTGCCGTCCGGGCCAACCGGAAGAGGTACACCCTCGTGAAGATGGGCGACACCTGGAGGAACAGGAGGAACCGTCTCTTCCACAGCGTGGATGGGGACGGGACGATGCCTCTAGAGCAGCTGCAGGAGAGCGTTCCGGACGGCGTGCAGCCGAACGACTGGGCGCGTTTCGTCCAGTTCAGGAGGAGCCCTCAGGCGCAGGTAATGTATTTATTATTATTTTTATATATAATTTTCTAATTGTTAAATATTAAATTATAATTTCAATTTAATTTGTATTTAATTTTAAATTTTATAATACATTTAATTATTTGTTTTTCCAGGAGCTTTCTCAGAGGAACGCCGGGATCCGGGCGCAGCAGACGATCCACCACACAGCAGGAACGAAGACCTTTGCTGTGACCTACAGCGAGCTGGTAACTTTTCAAGTGCTTCACTTACTTTTAGCTGATTATTTCATAATACTAATTGTTTTGTAATTGTTTCAGGAGACGAAGGCACAGCAGGAGAACCGTCAGACGGATTATGCGGAGCTATACGCCATCACACACAGACACCGTGACGGGACTGCGACCTCTCAGTAGGCAGAGGCGGCCATTGTAAGTAATTTTATTATTATATTTTTTATAAAACCAAGTTAATAATGAAAAATGGTAATTATTAATTGTTTCGTAAAATGGCAGGAGCGGATGCAGCAGTCGCAGGCTGAGCTGCGACAGACCCAGCCTGAGGAGTTACAGGGGTCAGTGGACCCGACGGCTCCTTTGAAGGCGGGTCTGGCTCAGGCTGAGCACCCCAGACGTGTGCGGGGTATGGGGAGAGGCGCCAGACCCAGCATGGTCTACGGCAGGAGCGCCGCCTCTAAGGCTGGCAGCTCTAGAGGGGTCAGACGTCGGAGGGACGAGTCTATTGACTAGCTGCGGTCAGATTTGGAGCAGCAGATGGCGCAGCAGCAGCAGCAGATGCAGCAGATGCAGGTGCAGCAGCAGCAACAACTGCAGATGCACGCAGATATGATGTACGCTCAGCAGACGCAGTGGCGTGAGATCGTGAACACCATGCTCGAGGGGGCATGGAGTTGCCTGTTCCCGGACGAGCAGCATCCAGCGGTTCCTCCTGTCCCTCGCTACGTCGTCCCGAGTACTACTCCTCCTGCTACAGCTCCTCCTGCTGCTGATGACGATGGTGCGGTTCAGTCTGCGCAGCAGCCCGATCCAGCGGCATCTGAGAGAGGCCCACCTGAGGGAGCACCAGAAGATCAGCCCCCAGCTCCTTAGTTTAGGACATTTTATTTTGTTTAAACATTTGTAAATATTTATATGAGTTTTTATTTCAGAATTTTCTTATTGTGTTTTATATAATCATATTTATATTGTTATATATATTGAAATAATTTATGAATGATTTATATCTAAATTTTTTTAAAAAAAATAAAGTATATATATATTTGTAGCGGTTTTAACTTAAAACCGCTACAAATATATATCTTTGTAGCGGTTACAAGTGTATAACCGCTACAAACATATATATTTGTAGCGGTTTTTTAAGGTAAACCGCTACAAATATATATGTTTGTAGCGGTTATACACTAATAACCGCTACAAATATATATGTTTGTAGCGGTTATACACTAATAACCGCTACAAACACTCAAATCATTTGAATTTTGAAATTTACCGCCTTTGTGCACATTTGTAGCGGTTATGTTATGTATAACCGCTACAAATTACAAAATTATTTTTATATTTAATGTCCAACGGCTTTAATATTAGTAGCGGTTTAATATATATAACCGCTACTAATACCTTGAACATTAGTAGCGGTTATATATATATAACCGCTACTAATACTCAACAAGTGCATTTTGAATTTCCCACTAATTAACGGCTTGAATATTAGTAGCGGTTTAATATATATAACTGCTACAAAATTATAAACGTTGGATTTTCAAAATATAAGGTTCTAGGCATTCGTCATTATCTTCTCACTCATCTTCTTCTCTATACTTTCTTCTCTCTCACTTGTAGCTATGGATAAATCATGGATAAGGTTGCCGTGCAATTCTCCTGAATATTTGTACGGATTAAACAGTTTCTTGGATTTCGCATTCACTCACGCCAGCTGTAACGGCAAGATCGTCTGTCCGTGTCGGAAATGCAAGTTCAAGAAGTGGCATGCACGGAATGTTGTGAAGGAACATTTGCTTGTGAAGCCTTTCCCTGAGGACTATACGTTCTGGGTAATTCATGGTGAGAAGGCCGGCGTTAGATATGACGATGCTCTTCCTCGAAGTTCTCAAGTAGGCGTTCAAGTAGATGAAGATGATCCTGTGAATGATGCTGTGCGTGATGCGTTTGGATTTCAAGGCGACAACTTCAACAAAGAAGTGCACGGCTCTGAGCCGGCTTTTATGGGGAATGAAGCAGCTCGGGATTTTTTCAGCTTGATGGATGAGGCAGATCGTCCTTTATATCAAGGTTGTCGCAAATATTCTAAATTATCTTTCTTGATCAAATTGTATCATATCAAGTGCTTGTGTGGGATAACGGATAAGGGGATGTCGATGTTGCTCGACTTATTACAAGATGCATTCCCCGACACCGAGATTCCCACAACCTTCTATGAGGCCAAGAAGATTATCAACAGGTTGGGGTTGAATTATCAAAAGATTGATGCGTGCCCAAATGATTGTATGCTGTATTGGGGAGACGATTCCAGCAGGGAGACGTGTAAGAGATGTCACACATCGAGGTACAAGACAATTCGGAAGGGGAAAAAGTAGAAGAAGAAACCTGCAAAGATTCTCAGGTACTTCCCTTTGAAACCTCGTCTACAAAGATTATTTATGTCGTCTAAAACTGCTGAGCACATGAGGTGGCATGCCGTTGATAAAAACGAAGACGGTAAATTAAGACATCCGCGGGATGCAGCTGCTTGGAAAACGTTTGACAACGACTTTCCAGATTTTGCGACTGACCCCAGAAATGTCCGGCTTGCGTTGGCGACCGACTGTTTCAATCCTTTCGGGAATCTTAGCACAAGTTACAGCATTTGGCCTGTAGTCTTAGTTCCCTACAACTTACCCCCTGGATGTGTATGAAACAAAGCTCTTTCATTATGTCTATGATCATTCCAGGCAAAAAGGCACCGGGCAATGACATCGATGTGTATCTCCAACCGCTTATTGCGGAATTGCTTGACCTGTGGAATGTCTGCTTGGAGACGTACGACGCTCACAGCAAGACTTTGTTCAACATGCGTGCAGCCTTGATGTGGACGATCAGTGACTTTCCTAGCCTTGGCACATTATCTGGTTGGAATGTGCATACTGGGTCGGCATGCCCGGCTTGCAATTTCGACTCTGACACATTGCGCCTTCCCCACAGCCGAAAGTGGTGCTTTATGGGGCATCGGAGGTTTCTCGATGGAACGTATAAGTTCAGATTGCAACGGAATCGCTTCAATGGGAAACCAGAGAAAAGAGGACCACCTCAGACTTTGTCCGGTACAGATATCTTACAGCAGCTTGAGCATGTTGACTTCGAGTTTGGAAAAAGCGACGATTCAGCACAAACTCGCCGAAAGACGCGCAGGACTTCGGCGCCTCAGCAGTGGAAGAAGATAAGTATTTTCTTCACGCTTCCGTATTGGAGATCTAATTTACTTCGCCACAGTCTTGATGTAATGCACATTGAAAAGAATGTTTGCGACAATGTGCTGTATACGCTGCTTAACGAACCCGACAAGACAAAAGATCACCTTCAAGCTAGGAAAGATTTACGCGACATGGGAGTTCGTGAAGACGCTTGGCCAGATGAGCATGACAGATTTACACCGGCAAAGTTTACCCTCACAAAACCGAACAAGGATGTGTTCCTCGCGACGTTGAAGAAATTAAAAGTTCCTGATGGGTATTCAAGCAACATTTCTCGATGTGTCGACTTGCAGGCCCGAAAGGTTGCTGGCCTGAAGAGTCACGACTCACATGTTCTTATGCAGCAGTTACTCCCTCTGGCTATAAAGAATACACTTCCTCCCGATGTTTCCATCGTTTTGGTGGAACTTTGTTCTTTCTTTCGGAAGTTGTGTTCTAAGGTTTTGATCATTGAGGAGCTCGATCAGCTGCAGTCGAAAATCATTCTTACGCTTTGTCACTTGGAGATGATCTTTCCTCCGTCCTTTTTTACTGTGATGGTTCACCTCACAGTCCACCTCGTTCATGAAACAAAGCTCGCTGGACCAGTACAATATCATTGGATGTATCCGATTGAGAGGTACTCATTTTAAATATGTGCTTTCATTTATTGTCAGTATTTAATGTTTGCTAGTCATCCTTTTCATCATTTTATATCAATTTTCTCTTATGTACTTCGTAGGTTCCTTGGGAAATTAAAATCTTACGTGAGGAATAAGGCGTGGCCAGAAGGTTCTATAGCTGAAGGCTATATAGGGGATGAGGTGCTATATTTTTGCTCAAGGTATTTTGATGATCTTGAGACGGCTTTCAACCGCCCGCCTCGTGTTGACGATTGTCCTAAACCTGCCCTGACGTCAGGAGAATTTATCCCTCGTGTTGGTAAACCAGTAGGAGCAACTGAGAACTTCAAACTAATGGCAACTGAGAAGTTCCAAGCACATAGACATGTCTTGATTAATTGCACTCAGGTTGAGCCTTTCATACGGTAAGAATTGTACACTCACATGTATGTTATTCAATCGATATCTTTCGTAACATTTCTCACTTTCATTTCACTAACGCCTTTCCATTATTAATTACAGGGAATTCAGAAGTCATGTCAAGCGTCAGCTCAGGATCCGTACACAGACATCCTCAGAAGTTGATAGGAGGGTCCACAGAGAATTCCCGAGCTGGTTTGCGCGCAGAATACTAAATGACCACAACCCACACTCACCAGATTTCAGAGCTCTCGCAATCGGCCCTCTTGATCATGCAAAACGGTTTACAGCGTACAATGTCAATGGTTTTAAGTTTTGCACGGTTTCACGGGATCAGGGATTGCAAACACAAAATTCGGGTGTTTATGGCACATTTGGGACAAGGAGTTATGCGAGCAGTAGTGACGCCAACATGCAGTTCGGAGGCGTCCCTTACTATGGCAAGCTTCTTGATGTGGTCGAGCTTAATTATCAAGGCCGTTTCACCGTGACGCTGTTCAAGTGTTTGTGGGCAAATACCACTACTTCTCGGGGACTGACAACTGACGACCTAGGGATCACATCAGTCAATTTCTCACGGCCGATTCATACTGGTATTTCTCAAGATGATGAGCCGTATATTCTGGCTTCAGAGGCACATCAGGTTTATTATGTTGAGGACGAGAGGCATAGGGATTGGCACATGGTCGTTCATTTAAAGCCAAGAGACCTTTACGACATGGGTGAAGGAGATAACATCGCCTACGAGAGTGAGCCATTTCAGCCAGCTGATTTTGAAAACTACTTCCCTGAAGGCGATGACAATTTACCTCTACTGCGGTGAGTTTTTTTAAGTCCACGTCATTTCAATTAAATTTTTTAAATTTAATAATACATCAATAACAATAACTTTTCTACAAAATTTCTGTAGGGATGGCGACGATGAGTTATCAAATTCAAGTGTAAAAAATTTGTCTTTACAAAAAATGTAAAAAATTTGTGTTAAAATAAAATGTAAAAAAAAATTAAAATAATATTTGTAGAATTCAAGTGTAAAAAATTTTTCTTTACAAAAAATGCAAAAAATTTGTGTTAAAGAAAATTTTAAAAAAAATTAAAATAATATTTGTAGCGGTTATTAAACCGCTACAAAACTATAAATAACCACTACTAAATAATAACCGCTACATTAACCGCTACATCAACCGCTACAAATAATTAAACCGCTACAAAAATATAAATAACCTCTACTAATTAGTAACCGCTACATTAACCGCTACAAATAATACGTGAATCACTATAAATACCCTTATCACAACTCATTTCAAACACTCCCCAATTTCTTTTCACCTTACCCTTCTTTCATTTCCTCTCATTTACAACTTCTTTCGTATGAGTAGAGGAGCTGAATAATACGATCAAATATGGTAACAAGATTTTCAATTTCTTTTAGAATACTTCTTTTCTTTCTATAAAATTTGTTCTAACCATTTTTTTTTCTACATATATCATAACTCTATCTCATTTTCATCTATTTTTCATATACAATTACATTATATTATAAAACATAATAATTCCTTATTACCTAACTATCCTTAATAATATTATTAATATAAATTTTATACTAATCATATTCAATTGCATTTTTTCTTTTTAATTTATTAATAAGTTAAACTATTAAATAATAAACTAATTGAAATAGATAAAATAATAATAAATTGAACTATTTAACATAATATTGAAAAAATAGAAAAAAATCAACATATGTTTTTAAAAAAAATTTTAAATTTTTGTAGCGGTTATTAAACCGCTACTAAATAACGCGCATTTTTAGAACTAAATTTAAATTTTTTGGCGCCATTTTTGAATTTCATGAAATTAGTAGCGGTTTCTAAAACCGCTACTAATTTCATGAAATTCAAAATTAGTAGCGGTTTCTTAACCGCTACAAATAAAAATGTCATTTTTAACAAATTTTCATTTTTTTATATTTGTAGCGGTTATTTAACCGCTACAAAAAAAAATTCTTTTTTAAAGCTCTCAATAAATTTTTTTATATTTGTAGCGGTTATATAACCGCTACAAATATCTCTTGGTGTTGTAGCGGTTACTATAAACTGCTACAAACTTTGTAGCGGTTATTTTTGATTAAGTAGCGGTTTTATAAAACCGCTACAAAACCGCTTGCAACGTACGATTTAGTAGCGGTTTGCGTAACCGCTACTAACCTAGTTTGTAGCGGTTAGAACCGCTACGAATACCCTTTTTTAACCGCTACTAATTCACGTTTTTTTTGTAGTGAAGGCTGTGTTTGGATTATAGAGAAGTAAGTCAAATCCAAAGGTGAAGATTAAAGCATGAGAGCCTCTTCCAAACACTACCTATGCCCCTTTCTTATGTGCCTTAATATCAAAAAATAAGGAATAAAATTTGTCCTTATAATTCCATAATTGCCCTCCATTAAGCTTCAATGTACCATATCATCACCTACATTTATGAGATGCACAAAGGTAATATCATTGTTCACAATTAATTAATAATGGGAATGACAAATATTACTTAAAATATATCAATTTAGCCAATTTAATTCCCAAATTACCTTTGCACTCAAATCTCACATTAATACCTGATTATGCCCAAAATAGTTAATCAAATCCCACAAAATCCTAAGGTTAATCACCAAAATATATACAAATATTTAGCTCTTATCAGTGGAATGCCGGCTTGGAGACGTACGACGCTTACGGCAAGACTTTGTTCAACTTACATGCAGCTTTGATGTGAACGATTAGTAACTTTCCTGGCCTTGTCACATTATCTGGTTGGAATGTGCATATTAGGTCGGCGTGTCCAGCTTGCAATTTTGACTCTGACGCAGTGCGCCTTCCCCACAGCCGAAAGTGGTGCTTTATGGGGCATCAGAGGTTTCTCGATGGAACGCATAAGTTCATATTGTAACGGAATCGCTTCAATGGAAAACCAAAAAAAAGAGGACCACCTCGGACTTTGTCTGGTACAGATATCTTACAGCAGCTTGAGCATGTTGACTTCAAGTTTGGAAAAAGCGATGATTCAGCACAAACTCGCCAAAAGACGGTAGGACTTCGGTGCCACAACAGTGGAAGAAGATAAGTATTTTATTAACTCTTCCATATTGGAGATCTAATTTACTTCGCCATAGTCTTGATGTCATGCACATTGAAAAGAATGTTTGCGATAATGTGCTATATACGTTGCTTAACGAACCCGGCAAGACAAAAGATCACTTTCAAGCGAGGAAAAATTTACGCGACATGGGAGTTCGTGAAGACGATTGGCCAGATGAGCATGACAAATTTCAGCCCGCAAAGTTTACCCTCACAAAACCGAACAAGGAAGTCTTCCTCACGACATTGAAGAAATTAAAAGTTCCTTATGGGTATTCAAGCAACATTTCTCGATGTGTTGACTTGCACGCTCGAAAGGTTGCTGGCCTGAAGAGTTATGACTCCCATGTTCTTATGCAGCAGTTACTCCCTCTAGCTATAAAGAATGCACTTCCTCCCGATATTTCCATCATTTTGGTGGAACTTTGTTCTTTCTTACGGAAGTTGTGTTCTAAGGTTTTGATCGTTGAGGAGCTCGATCAGCTGCAGTCCAAAATCATTCTTACGCTTTGTCATTTGGAGATGATCTTTCCTCCGTCCTTTTTTACTATGATGGTTCACCTTATAGTCCACCTCGTTCATGAAACAAAGCTCGCTGGACCAGTACAATATCGATGGATGTATCTGATTGAGAGGTACTCATTTTAAATATGTGCTTTATTCTCCATATTTAATGTTTGCTAGTCGTCCTTTTCAGCATTTAGTATCAATTTTCTCTTCTTTACTTCGTAGGTTCCTTGGGAAATTAAAATCTTACGTAAGGAATAAGGCGTGGCCAGAAGGTTCTATAGCTGAAGGCTATATAGGGGATGAAGTGCTGTATTTTTGTTCAAGGTACTTTGATGAACTTGAGACAGCTTTCAACCGCCCACCTTGTGTTGACGATTGTCCCAAACCTGTGCCGACATCAGGAGAAGTTATCCCTCGTGTTAGTAAACCAGTTGAAGCAACTGAGAAATTCAAACTAACGACAACTGAGAAGTTGCAAGCACATAGACATGTCTTGATTAATTGCACTCAAGTTGAACCTTTCATACAGTAAGAATTGTACACTCACATGTTATTCTATATCTTTCATAACATTTCTCACTTTCATTTCACTATCGCCTTTCCATTATTAATTGCAGGGAATTCAGAAGTCATGTTAAGTGTCAACTCAGGATCCGTACACAAACATCCTCAGAAGCTGATAGGAGGGTCCACAGAGAATTCCCAAGCTGGTTTGCACGCAGAATACTAAATGACCACAACCTACACTCACCAGATTTCAGAGCTCTTGCAATCGGCCCTCTTGATCATGCAAAAAGATTTACAGCATATAATGTCAATGGTTTTAAGTTTTGCACGGTTTCACGGGATCAAGAATTGCAAACTTAGAATTCGGGTGTTTATGACACATTTGGGACAAGGAGTTATACGAGCAACAATGATGCCAACATGCAGTTCGAAGGCGTCCCTTACTATGGAAAGCTTCTTGATGTGGTCGAACTTAATTATCAAGGGCGTTTCACCGTGACGCTGTTCAAGTGTTTGTAGGCAAATACTACTACTTCTTGGGGACTGACAACTGACAACTTAAGGATCACATCAGTCAATTTCTCATAGCCGATTCATACTGGTATTTCTCAAGATGATGAGCCATATATTCTTGCTTCAGAGGCATATCAGGTTTATTATGTCAAGGATGAGAGGCACAGGGATTGGCACATGGTCATTTATTTAAAGCCACGAGACCTTTATGACATGGGTAAAGGCGATAACATCGCCTATGAGAGTGAGCCATTTCAGCCAGCTGATTTTGAAAACTATTTCCCTGAAGGCGATGACAATTTACCTCTACTGCGGTGAGTTTTTTTAAGTCCACATCATTTAAATTAAATCTTTTAAATTAAATAATACATCCCTAACAATAATTTTTCTACATAATTTATGTAGGGATGGCGACGATGAGTGATCAAATTCAAATTAAGCTTTTGTCTTTTAAAAAAATGGAATTTTTTTAAAAAAATAAATTAATATTTGTAGCGGTTCAATAACCGCTACAGAAATAAAAAATAACCGCTACTAAATAAAAACCGCTACAAAAATAAAAATAACCGCTATTAAATAAAAACCGCTACAACATAGATACATTAACCGCTACAAATGGTACGTGGATCCCTATAAATACCCTTACCACAACTCATTTCAAACACTCCCCCATTTCTTTCCACCTTACATTTCTTTCATTTTCTCTCATTTACAACTTCTTTTATATGAGTTAAGGAGCTGAACAATACAATCAAATATGGTAACAAGTTTTTTAATTTTTTTTTCAATACTTCTTTCCTTTGTGTAAAATTTATTCTCACCAATTTTTTTCTAGATATTTTACAACTTTATCTCATTTTCATCTATTTTTCATACACAATTATATTGTAGTAAACAACATAATAGTTCCTTATTACCTACGTATCTTTAATAATATTATCAATACAATTTTTATACTAATCCAATTAAATTAAATTATTCCTTTTAATTTATAAATAATTTAAACTATTGAATAATAAGCTAATTAAATTAGATAAACTAATAAAAAAATAAAATATTTAATTTAATAATAAAAAAAGAAACAAATAATCATATTTTTTAAAAAAAATTTTAAAATTTGACAACCACTACTAATTAACGCGCCTTTTTTAAACTGAAATTAATTTTTTTACGCTAATTTTGAATTTTGATGAAATTAGTAGCGGTTATATAACCGCTACAAATTTCATTAAAATTCAAAATTTGTAGCGGTTCTTTAACCGCTACAAAATAGAAAAAAAAAATTTATTTCTCTTTTCCTGCCTTCAAAATTTCAGTTTTTTCTTTTTGTAGCGGTTATATAACCGCTAAAAATATCTCTGAAAAAAATTTCACTCATGAAGATGTTGTAACGGTTGGGATGAACCGCTACATAATTTTCCTTGAGTAGCGGTTTTGTATAACCACTATAAAACCTCTTGCAACATACGATTTAGTAGCAATTTTGCTAACCGCTACTAATGTTGTTTGTAGCGGTTAAGACCGCTACTAATACCCATTTTTAACCACTATCAAATCACATTTTTTTTGTAGTGAATTTCAATACAAATGATTTAATAAGGTATTTTAAGGAAACCAAAGCACATTTTTTATAAATAACTAATTTAACTAATTTACTTAACCTATCCAAATTAGTTAAATAGATCTCTATTAAGGACCAGTGGTAGTATTGTCAACTAATTTTAGTTTTAAGGTTTTTTCAATATGGAGATTAGCTCTATCAATGGCCTTATAGCCTATTGATATGAAAGTTCCTAATAAGTGGGAGGTTGAAGGTTTGATCCCGCGTGTAATTAATATCATACCATTAATTCCTAGATGTTTAATATCAGTAAGTCTCTGCAAAGACATTCCTTAGGAAATAAAGTAGTTGACAAGTTACTAACAAGTTGTGGGTTGAGGTGGTAACTGACTTCATCTGAAAGAAGGAGAATATAAGTTCGAATCTTAAGAAACACACTTATTGGGAGAGGCAAAAACCCTTTGCGCCCTAAGCCTCGAAGGGAAAACCTTAACCCAATAAAAAAAAAGTAGTTGACGAGTTGTCACCCAACAAAACAAGAAGGCAAAATCACTGTGAAGTCCTAAGGACCATAAAAAATTGCAAAAAAGTCCCAAACCAAATTCTCCTATAAAAAAAGTTCTTAGGGATTGCATTGTAATTAATTCGGAATGTGAAATTACTTTGTTGCCCCCATTGAATAAAAAAGCAAAGGAACAACATGTCTTTTTTTACAAATGCTTATGCCTATTTTGACAATTGGATGAGATATTTCGATAAGTTCATTTTCCTCCCTGGAGAAGTTTTGAAATTTCAAGGGTAACTTTGAATTTCAAACAAATTTCATTCCTTTCTTTTTCAATTATAGATAATATGACTCTTCGAAACTTCTCATAGGTTGTGCCTTCCTTTATGCATCTTGTTCTTACTAGGGAGGAAAATGAATTTGTCATAATAGCTCATACAGTTGTCGAAATAGGCATAAACACTTGTCAAAATTGGCACATTTAGTTCTGAAATTTCAAAACTTGTCCAGAGAGGGAAATGAACTTGTCAAAATAAGCATAAGCACTTGTCAAAAAAGGGCATATGCACTTGTCAAAGTAGGGACATTAAGTTCTGAAATTTCAAAACTTCTCTAAGGAGGAAAATAAATTTGTCAAAATAGCTTATGCAGTTGTCAAAATAGGCATAATCACTTATCAAAAAAGGCATATGCACTTGTCAAAATTGGCACATTTAGTTATGAAATTTCAAAACTTGTCCAGGGAGGGAAATGACCTTATCAAAATAGCTTATCCAGTTGTCAAAATAGGCATAAGCATTTGTCAAAAAAGGCATATGCACTTGTCAAAATTGGTACATTTAGTTTTAAAATTTCAAAACTTGTCCAAGAAGGAAAATGAACATGTCAAAATAGCTTATGTAATTGTCAAAATAGGTATAAGCATTTGTCAAAAAAGGCATATGCACTTGTCAAAGCAGGGCCATTAAGTTCTGAAATCTCAAAACTTCTCTATAGAGGAAAATGAACTTATCAAAATAGCTTATCCAGTTGTCAAAATAGGCATAAGCACTTGTCAAAAAATGCATATGTTGTTCCTTTCTCTTTTTATTCAATGGAGTCAATAAAGTAATTTTACATTCTGAATTAATCACAATGCAATTTCTAGAGACTTTTTTGATAGGGAAATTTGGTTTGAGACCTTTTGATAATTTTTCATGGTCTTTGGGACCTCAGAATGAGTTTCCCAAAAAAGAAAGAAGGGAAGGAAGGAAGAAAGTTGACGCGTTATATGATAATAAATTAATAATAAATATAAAAATATACAGAATCCCATGTTCATGTGCCATGTGGCAAGTGATGTCTGGCACTCCTCCTTTAAGATAATGATAGTACATATAAAGAAACCGAAATATCTAGGGTTCTTACGTATTCCATGTCCACGTCCTGTCCCAATATGTTCTCTTGGGGCCAGGCATCTATGATCAATTCTGGCCTTCCCTAGTGGTCACATTGGTCAGACAGGAAAGGAGAAAAAAGAGTGAAAGAATATTTTTTTAAAAAAAGGTCTGGAACGCAGTTATATTTGGGATAAAACTTATATACTTCGCTTTATAAGGTAATTGTTTCCAATCAATTCAAGACATTAGGCATTGTTAGAGAATTATCACTCTGATCCTTATTATAAGTCAATTTTAACTAATTCTCATGTATCAAGGATTGTTAGTTAAGTCATTAAATAAGATTAAAGGTTTTCAAGTTAACTCTTATTAAAAATTTTCTCTCTCTCTCCATTTACAAATCATTTTCACATCTCTTTCCCTTTTCTCTCTTTTGCAACAAGAATTTAATAAGGGTAAAACTGAAAAAATTCATTAGCTGTTATATAAAAATCGGTAAAATTGGACTTACATTTGAGATCAAAAATTGCTTTTTAAAATATATTTATAATAAGGATCAGAGTGTGGTAAATACAAGTACCTCTCCTAATTAAGATTCAAACCTATTCATCATCTATGCTTGGCCCAATTCGTGTTCATCAGAAGTTAATTACTTCTAGCTAGTTTTATTGAATTAGTGTGTGGGGCTCATTGGAATATCTGGGCATATGCAGCAAGTGGAAATGGCATATATCATTTAGTGAAGATAATATTATTATAATAATGAATGCACAAATAGGTGGTCCGGGTGATCATTTGGGGGGTTTGGGATGTTGATGGCTGAGCTAATCATTTGAATGAACAAAACTTGGTTAAGGATTATTTATGAAAAAAGCTCCTCAATGAACAAACAGAACCAAGCTTTTTGTTGTGATAAGTGCGACACATGAGCACTCAACTTTCATGAAGATGATTCTCAGCACAAGACAGTTTTACCAAGTGGTTCTGGCCCACCGGAATCGGTTTCCGTGCCCATCTAGAGGATAGGCACCTAGCATTCTTCTCGATCTGGACTGTCCAGATTTGATTTTTTTAAAATTGATTATCTTTACATTAAAAAATTATTTTTTGAAAAAATATTAATTAAGAGATTATCTTTATTTTAGATTCTATACCCATTAAAATAATTTTTTTAAAAAAAATAAAAAATAAAAAAAATTAAATTTGGACAAGCCAGATCCCATCTGTACGGCCTAGATGGGAGGAGCTCCCTCCTCATCCAAAGGATGAGTAGGGAAGCTCATTCCGTGCGGCAGCCCTATGGAGACTGAATTGGGCCCATCAACAACGAAAGAAAGAATGTATTACGAATGGAATTAAAGTGTAAAAATAATAGAAATTACAAAACCATCTTAATTCCCTTAATTTTACTATGTAAACTATATGTATACCCTCCATATATAATATTGAAACTCATCAAGAAAGAACCAAATACAACTATAAGAATGTATTCTCGCTATACAACTTGCTTGAAACAACTTGCTTGAAACGGAAAAAGAAGCTGAGAGAAGAAAAGGAGAAGACAGAAAGAAGGAGAAGATAACACAAACACCACAACCTGTCCCTCAAGGACTTCATCGTTCGTATATTAATTAGGTTTTAGTTAATTAAGGTTTAGCATTTTATCACAATCTTTCTACATAAAATATCCCAAAACATGTGTCAGAAGAAAAGCTCTGATCTAGAAAGAGAAGATTGAAGAAAGTAATCAGAAACAAATCATCCTTAAATACTATATATCCAGATATATATATC
This sequence comes from Inga leiocalycina, assembly GCA_963242795.1. Classification (NCBI taxonomy): domain Eukaryota; kingdom Viridiplantae; phylum Streptophyta; class Magnoliopsida; order Fabales; family Fabaceae; genus Inga; species Inga leiocalycina. The sequence continues at coordinate 85,082,606 of OY725321.1, read as the reverse complement.
CCGCAGAATATAATATCGATCAATAACCTGGAAATTATACTATAAAGATCATCTCATAATTAATTACAGTATAGATCATTCTCATAAACTCAAGGGCAGCAAAGAACCAACCAAATAACATAACCTACATGTACTTATATATTTATATATATCCTCATGAGTATGTATATATATAGACACACACATAGCAGGCAAGAGCTCTCTCCGTATTTTATTGCTAGAGTAGAAGCTCATTAAATTAACAAGTACAAGAAATATATTACTTTAATTTTCCTAATACTCAGAGGAAGATGCCCATTTTATTGATAAAATAAAGGGTTTCCTTTTGAAGCTTAGAGCATAAAGAGTTTTTATTTTTTTCAATTAGTGCATTTCTTAGAATTTGAACTTGTGTTCTCTTTCTTAGTGGGGTGAGGCCACTTACCACCTCAGCCAATGACCACTTGGTGGAAGAAGCCCATTATATATATATATATATATAGAGATATATGGATATACTTACTCCAGAGCTGATGATCGCTTGAGAACGGAGAAATTAAAGCAGAATTTGTAGGGGTCCCATTGAAGGCCAATCTCATCTCCTTTCTTCAAGTTCCTTCTCTTGACGAAATCTTGATTCCAATTTCCAATCAGAACGTAGTTCTTGATGGAAGCCCATTGCTTCAGAATCAGCTGGTGCATTGACTTTGTTTCTACATCCCAAACCCTCACTGGCCTTCCCTTCAACATTAATTCCTCGTTGTTATTGTTGTTGTTGTTGTTGTTTTTTCCCATCAGTGAAACAACCAGGTCCTCCATGTAATTTTCTGTGCTTAACAGAAGCCTATTCAGCTTCCCGAGGTCGCTGGTTGTCAGAACCTTCTTGATCTTCCATGGATCGTCGTACAGCTTCAAAGCAGTAGAACAACGTCCATGAGATGATGATGATGGCTGGCTAATAATACTACCCTCATGATGATGATGAAGATAGGTTTTCGAGTTGGAATGATAATTATAACAAGGCTTTGACGATGAAGCTGGTTTTGATCTCTCTTTGTGGTCAATATTTCTCTTGGATTTGGTTTTGGTGAAGGAGGGTACTGATGATGAGGAGGAGAAGGAGGAGAAGAAGGAAGAAGAAAGAGACAATTCAGTAGAAACTGCTAGGTTTGGAGGAGAAGATGAAGATGACTGGTGAAAACCCTTGTTGCGGAAATCATGAGGTTGATGATGAAGATGAGGACGAGGATGAGGACGAGGACTCTTTTCCATCTGCAGATAAAAGGAAGGATAGAGAGAATGTAGCTTTTGAAAACCTATATATATATATATAACTAAACGCACTTCTACGACCACTGAGAGTCTAACACATACAGAGATACCCTAATATATATATATATATATATATAAATAAAATGGACGAATCCATTTCCTACAGTTGGCCATTGCAATATCATAATTGAATAGTGTAATAAAAGGACCAGAGTGGTAAATACAAGCACCTCTCCTAATAAGATTCAAACCTATTCATCATATATACTGTGAAGGATTTAACGCCCTTTTGCTTGACCCAATTCATTTTCATCAGAAGTTAATTACTTCTAGCTAGTTTTATTCAATTAATTAGCGTGTGGGGCTCATTTTGAAATATCTGGGCATATGCAGCAAGTGGAAATGGCATATATCATTTAGTGAAGATAATATTATTATAATAATGAATGCACCAATAGGTGGCCCGGCTGATCATTTGGGGTTTGGATGTTGATGGCTGAGCTAATCATTTGAGTGAACAAAACTTGGTTAAGGATTATTTATGAAAAAACTTCAATGAACAAATAGAACCAAGCTCTTTGTTGTGATAAGTGGGACCCATGAGGACCAACTTTCACGAAGATGATTCTCAGCACGAGAAAGTTTCACCAAGTGGTTGTGCCCCACCCCTATGGAGACTTAATTGGGGCCAACAACAAAATAATGTATTAATGGGGTTAAGGTGCAAAAACTACTTTTTGAGATGAAAAAGCAGCTTTGAACTTTTAAAATAGATGTAAATATATGCATTGACCATTAATGACCGTTAATGAGATCAAAAATTGTGACGTGCAGGCATACTTCATTGTTAACCAAACTAGGAAAAAATAAAAAGAAATTGACCAGAGAACAATCACGATTGAGCATAGAGATTCTACCGCCGGTAACGAGGACGACGATCTGCGATTTCTGCTGCCTCTTCCCTTGGATCTGCAACGCGAGCTCTTCTCCCCCCTCCTCCTGATGAACTTGAGAGAAAATTAACACAATCTTCTCTCAAAGACCTCTTCTTTCCTTTCGAATCATTCTCACGTTTCTTCTACAAAATCCCCAATTCCCGAAGCCCTGATTCGGCTTGCTTGCTTTCTTTCCATGTTCAGAATACTCTTGCCAGAGTTTGAGCACCAGAGTCCATGGAGATGGGTCCCGAAAGATCTAAGCATCTTCACAATTTCACATGGCCGTATTTGAAGTGGAGGAATCAGAGGTACCTCAGGTGCATGAAAGTGACTTCAGACGGCGCCGCCGCTATCAACCGGAGATCGACGATCTCAAAAACAAGAATAGATGGCGGTGATGGAGAGGACGGGATCGAGGCCGTGAGGGAGAAGATAGTGTTTGATCTGTGGACTGTGGCGTATAAGATGAAGGACGCAATTTTGAGGAAGGAGCAAGGCAGGCGAGGAGGAGAACAAGGAGGATGGAAAAGAACAAGAGGAGCCTACGGCTACTATTGCTCCATCTTCTGCGGCGGCGGAAGCCAGGCCGTGGAATCTGAGGATGAGGAGAGCCGCGTGCAAGGCTCTGATTGCCGACGGGAGTGGCAAGTGTTTGAAGATTGAGGAGAAGAAACTTAATCACTCATCGTCCGGGACTGACAACACTAACGGCAGATTTTTTTTTTTTTTTATAGGAAATGATATTCTACAAACACATTAGAAACTATCATTCTGAATCAACATGCAATCTCATCCTATCATTCCAAGCTTCTTTATTTTAATTTCCATGCCCATCAACTTATTCTTTTAAGTTGTTTTTTAAGCATCCATCTAATCCTCCTTGTCACCCACTTTTAGTTTAAAAAAAAAAGTCAAATTAACGGTTAATGTGTATGTTTAAACCTATTTTGAAAGTTCATAGTTACTTTTACCCCTTAGAAAAATATTTAGTGTTGGACGCATTTTAAGAAAAATCTCATGTATTTTTGCACTTTAACCCTTATGAATGAGATCAATATTTTAATTCTGGATCTTCATGTAATGTTGGAATGGATTGATTTGCATAGATGGAGCGCTTATTGAACCCTTTTGCTAATTACTTCTCTTATCCTATTTATATAATTGAGAGGAAAGATTGTGATCCACCATACAAGGTTCCTCCCAGGTATATGTATGTGGTCTTTGATCCATTATAAGTAGGGAGATTGTTTCCAAAATGTGAAAGTGTGACCTATGATGACACTACTATAAAAGAGGAATTTAGTTGCGTCCCTCTTATGATACTTCTTTAAAGAAGTGCCACAGATAATTGTTTTTTTAAAAAAAATATTTAGAAGTTATGACACTTTCTATTATAAATTTATAAGTGACATAGCTAATGTGAGGGTTGTGTGGCACTTGCCTAAATAAGTGCCATACAAGGCCTTTATTTTTAAAAAAATAAAAAATAAAGGGAGGCAAGGGTCATAACTAGCCTTATTTTTTAAAAAAAAAAATCAAGGACTCGTATGGCGTTTACTTAATCTAGTGTCATACAATATCACTTGAATTTCAGCGCCATAGTGGCCTTGAATATTTCAAGGCCATTGTGGCATTGAATTGGCGCCAAGGCCATGCCTTAGAAGGCACTTGCCCAGGTAGGTGCCTTTAAAGGCCCTGCATTTTTTTATTTAAAAAAAGTTTTTTTTTTTTTTATAAAATGAAGGGAAGCTATAACGCTTGCCCAAAGCTTACCTGAAGCAAGCAAGCGCCATACAAGGTTCCTCGTGCTTACTTTTTTTAAAAAATTTGCCCAACCCGTCATATATGTTCTTCATGCGCCCTTAGCTCCCCGTGTTTACTTTTTTAAAAAAATTTGCCCAGCCCGCCATATATGTTCTTTGTGCTCCCTTAGCTTCCCATTTCTCATAATCTTATCCCAAATCTCCACTCCATTGGTCCCCGCTCCTTATCCCTTTGTCCCCACTCACCACCTTTGCTTATCATTCTTCCCACTCCCCTCTTCTTATATAATACAGTCCGCACTCCTTCTCTCTGTTTTGAAGTTGCGGCGACTCCCTCCTCTCTTTTACTGCTACAAGTAGAAGTTTCCTTGCTACCCCCCACTTTTTGTTGTTTATTGTCTCCTCCACATGCACATTTCTTCAACATTTGGTCATCACTTCTGTTACAGTACAAAGTTTGGTCTCCCACATGTTTTTTTCCTTCATGACTCAGCCTCCTACAGAAGCTCCCTAGCTTGTAAGTCTTTATATATATATATATATAGAAGCTTAAGTCTGTATGTTTTCTTTTTCTTTTTTTAAAGTTAAAATTTGTCATGAATCTTATATGTGTGTTTATCACTTAAAATTAGTTGTGCATTATAATTGTTGCAATTAAATACATTTAGTAGTAATTTTATGAATTAGTTATTTGTTTCAAGTTATTTCATTCTGGTTTGGGTTTGTTCATTTTGTTGTGAATTGTATTGTAAATTGCAGTAGATTTGAACTGTAAATACAAAGGGTTTCACTAGAAAAAAAAAACAATTATTCAAAATTTTTAAAAAAGAAATACTTCCTATGGCGCTTCTTTGGGGAAGGCCATAGGAAATCATATTACTTCGTATGGCGCATTTACAAAAAACTAAACAAGCTATAGCGTTTCCATGGATTCAAGAAGCTCTATAGCTTTCTTTTATGGAACTGGAAGCTATGATGCTTCACAAATGCCATTGTATTTTTAAAAATAAGTGTCAATTATTGTGTTTTTTGTAGTAGTGTAAGTATATATTTTATAATTAAATAAGTGTAGATTCTGATATATATTTGATTAAATTTAGTAATATTTTATACTTATGTAATTATCTTTTATATATTTTTCTATCTTTTAATTAATTATAAGATAAAAGAATATTTTGATATAAAATCTACTCATATTTTAATTTATTTTACAGGAGATATTATAAGATTCAAGTGAGAACAAAATATCAATATAATATATCTATATTATATGATTATCGATAAACAAAAAAAGAGATAAACTAAGATATTGTGATAGAGATGCATGCAGGGAGGCAATATATACCTATATATGTGCTAGGCATAGCAAGAGGGAGGTATGTTCTATTTTTACTGGTTGGTGATGGCAAGGCAAGAGCTTTAATGGAGGGAGATTAAAGTTTGGAAATATAGAAGAGTGATAGCACGGAAGAAAATTCAGCATTGAGGTTTTGTTTTTCATTTCTCTTCTCTTCCTTCTTTGTCTTTTTATCTTTTCTTTGATTAGCTATTATTTTAGTCATGAAAATGCTTAGTTTATATAGTTAAACCTTGGTTTTGGATTGTTTAGTTTGTTTATGAATTAGTGGATGATAATTTTTTGTCGTTAATTGCTTTAATATTATATTTGTTGATTTAATTGAGTGTTTGATTATTCTGAAATAAGAGGTATCTGATTGGGATGTTATTTTGGTATTCTAAAGGAGTCTAGACATAGGAAATTTATAATAGACCTTCAATTGAATCGTGTAGGATTAGGTTTTCGGATTTAATTTGCTTATAAGATAGACATATACTTATCTACCCTACATAGTCTCATTAGGTTTGTACTTAAATTAATCCAATTAAGCACTAACCACCTAAGGAATTAGGGATTAGCATAATTGGAATGCCTTTTAATTTAGTGGATCGAAAGACACTATTAGGTAAATATAACCTTAAATGCAATTAATGGAGAAATTCGACACTAATAAGTAATTAAGGCTATAATAATCCAAGTCACCGCTTAAGATCTAAAATCACCCTTAGCTTTCACAATAGTTAGATTTGTTTTCTTCTTTTCTCTAGTTAACTTTTATTCATAATTCAATTTGTGTTGACTCAACTTAAGCAAAAGTGTAAAGTTATTATTAAATTGCATTGTTGGTGCTAAGTCCTCATGGGAACAATATCTTACTCATTCTTTATTACGTAATACGACCCATACACTTGCAGAGTCTTAGACTCTATATTTTGCCCCTATCAACCTCCTGGTCATATATGGCAGTAACCTTATCGTTGCTCCGAGGCTCATCCTCATTCTGTAATGCATATTAAATATGAGTAAAGCTCACAAGTTGTTAAATTTTAAGATAGAGTAAGTAAGGTTAAGGTTTTTATTGGTTCCCATGAAACATGTTGATGGGAAGGGATTTAAATTCTCTCCACTTCCCTTCCCCTTCACTTCTTATCTCTTCCCATCTTAATTGTAATTTGAACAGTCCATGTTTAAATTTTCATAATTACAATTATTAATAAAATGTTAAATTATTAAAATAAATAAATTTGAAATCGAAGTCCTTTGTATGCATATCAATGATAATATAAAATATAAAATTTAGGCTAAATTATACAAAACCCCCCCTGAACTTTAGGTCAGTTCCTATAACCCCCAGACAATTTAAAGTTTAAATTTAACCCCCCCAACCTTTCATATTTTAACTATTAACCTCCTATGGTTAAGTGGCCATTATCTTTTTAACGGAAGTTGCCACGTCATATTATGAAATGACACGTGGCATCCTACATGACATCATATATAAATTACTAATTTCATAAAACTACCTAAACTTTAAATAGTTGCATATAACTCCCCTGAACTTTGATCAGTTACAAATAATTCCCTTAACTTTAAATTTGACTCCCTTAAAATTTTGATTTGTAATATCAAAACTCAAATTGTTACTTTTATCATTTTAATAAATTTATTAAGTTTTTTAACTATCATTTGTCAATTAAAATAGTTTTCTGGTAGGCAAAAACAGAAAAATTAGAAGAATAATATTTAAAAAATATAAAAATAAAAATGTCATCATTTGTATAACATTTACCTATTTTCTTGGGATAATTTAACATTGATAGTATTAAAATATCATCATTTGTGTTAAATATATTATTAGGATAATTGAGCATTGATAGTTTAAATATTATGTTTGTGTCAGAGGATAGCTTATACCCGCATTAATTTTTTTTATTAGTAATGCATATTTTTTCATGAATCAAAGGTTGGATGTATATTTTTACATTTTTCTAAATATTCTTCTTCTTCTTCTTCTTCTTTTTTGCAATATACAAAAGAACTAATAGTATTTTAATTGATAAATGATAGCAAAAATCTTAATAAATTTATGAAATGATAAAAAGTAACTGCATGTGGTTTAATATTTTAAATCAAAATTTTAGGGGAGTCAAATATAAATTTTGAAATGCCAGGGGGTTATTTGTAACTGATCAAAGTTCCCGGGGGGTTTCTTTGCAATTGTTCAAAGTTCAAGGAGTTCTCTGCAACTATTCAAAGTTCGGAGGCTTCTATAAAATTAGTAATTTACACAGGATGCCACGTGTCATCTTATAATCTGACGTGACATTTTCCGTTAGAAAGATAACGTCACTTAACAACATGAGGTTAATAGTTAAAAAATGAAAGGTTAGTGGGGTTAAATTTAAACTTTGACATGTCATGGAGGTTATATGCAACTGACCCAGAATTTAAGGGAGTTTTGTATAATTTAACCTAAAATTTATAAGAAGTAATAAAATTTATCAATAATTAAATGTGCGTCATAATTGAAGAGTTCTGGAATGTGTTAAATTAAAGCTCTATTTTTTAATTAGTACACCATTCATTCCTAAACGTAGAAGTTAGTAACCAATATATTAATATTAAAAAAATTAATGAAGTTTGAATCCCAATTAGCATACTTTTTGGGACATGCGAAAACTCTTTACATTTCAAATCTCAAAAGGGAAAAGCCTTGATCAAATAAAAATAATAATCACTTTTACTATCCCAATGATTGACCTGTCACACTTTGATGAGATCCTAAATTTGAAGACATGTTGACATGGTTGTGTGTATGTTTAAATTGACAGTAATAAAAAAAATATTTTTCTACACATTTTAATTGGATTAATTATCGGAGACTGAGAATTTGATTCTTTCTTCATTAAATTTATAGCAAGTCAATGAGCTTCACATACTTTTGTCCCCAGATGATGATTTACTCTACTCTCCAAAGAACCGAAAGGGCAAAAAAATATATATATATAATATACGCTTCTATCTGACCAAAAGGTGATATCATATTCATATTCTTCTCTGAAAATGTAAGCCTCATATTTAATTTCTGCACCGCGGCATTATATTATAACATTAATTTCTAAAAAATCATCTTTAATTTATTCTCTTATTACAGCCTACAGGTCCAAACAAAATATCTATATATATTAAGATAATTAAGTGGAGATGTTAATCATAGAATTTGGATCGGATGGTATAAATAGAGAAAAGCTACCAGAATTATTTGTGATTAGAAGGTACACCCAAAATCTTACAGTTTACCATTATAATGAATAAGTAAGTTATTGTTCCAAGTTAAGGTTTAAGGAGTAAATTAATAACTAAAGAAAAGTTTAGGGATTAAAAATTATATATCCCCTGAAAAAACATGTTTGGGATGATTTCATTCCACAAAAAGGAAAGTCAAGACAAAGGGATTAACCAAAATTCCCTTCAGCATATCAGTATTAATAATCCAAACTGAAGTGGAGGATGGGGTTTCATCCTCTGTGATTATTTTGTTTCACTTATTTTAAATAATTTTTTGCTGCACGAGATAAATACTCCCTCTAGTACTTTTTATAAGGGACAACTATTAAAATCACATAGTTCAAAATGTTAGTTAAAAGCAATAAATGTGTAACTTATATACTTTACTTTCCAATTATACCCTTGTTTAGAAAGATTGAACATGAGAGATAATAGGTGGAAATTTATTGTAAAGAGATGATGAATGACATATATTTAATTAGGATAAAAATGGAAAAATCAGTTTAAAATTTAAGAAAAATAGGTTTTGCTCCTTATATTAAGGACCACCCCATGGGAGAGTATGTTCCTTATAAAAAGAATCAGAAAGAGTATGTGATAAGAATTTTATCTCATCAACACAAAAGTACCTTTTCTTTAGTGTTCCTATACTAACACTTGTTTGGTTTTATTTAGTTAAGCCAGTTTGCCACCTTTTGCTTCTCCAAAAGGCTAGTTAGAGATATGATTTAGGATTTGGTGTTTTCTCTCATGAGAAAGTCCTTAATGATGATCTCTTTAAATTCAACCATCTTTTCCAGCTCAAGTTTTTTTTTTATTATAAGTACAATATTGGTGTTGTTCTAAAAATGTACTCTATTCGGTTCTTAATATAAGAACTAGTTGACTAATGTTGGAGAGATTAAGGAAGCTAAATAAGTTAGAATAAAATATTTATATTATTTTTTTTGTCAAAAATAATATACTTGACTTATAAATTGATATATAATATAATAATACATAACATATGCTATGATAAGTAATTTATTTTATTTTCTTAGTCTCTCCAAAGAGAATCAACTAGGTCTTATATTAAGGACATGGCATAATATTTGGTTTCACTTATATATGGAAATCAACTGACATTAACAAAATGATGTACAATTATTTCATGAGAAAATTCTAACATAAAATATACAAACAAACGTTTACAATCAACTTTAATCAATGAATATTAGTTTTAACTTTTCATGAGAAAAAGCAGTACTTTTGTGATCGATGGATATTAGGTTGCAAACAGAATTTGAGAGTGAGAAAAAAGAGAAAGTGGATCCCAAGCTAGCTACTTTTGTGGACCATAAAAAGTGAATCCTTCCAGATATATACTGGAACTCCCTCCCACTACAACTTTATAATCAACAAATTAAATCTGTTTTTGCTTTTAAGATATACTGTGTAGATTAAATTATTCGTATTGGTCCATTGTGCGTGCACCATTTTTGGGATTCCTAAAGATAAGTTTCTGCCACTCCTGAAAATATTTTCTAGATAGAGGCATTATACTCCAACAAATACTTGGATTTATAGACAGGACTTAAATCGCGCGCAACAAAAAACTTAAAGAAGATTTATATTTAGAGAAGAAACCAATAAACCCTAGATTCTTCAAAACTAAAAAAAAAAAGGGATTATGAAAATACTTACTTTTGTAACTGCTCCCTAAATTTGAATTAATTTTTCAACCGAGAAATATAATAGAGACGGGGCAGCTAGACTCTCTAATTAAATACAGATAATTATCGATCCAATAATGAACAGAAAATTTTTCGAGAATATAACATTTAAAACCAGAGAAGTACTAATAAGTCAACTATCAAAAAAAAAAAAAAGAGAAGTACTAATAAAATCCTATACATGCACGTCTTTGGGGCCAGTGAGAAGATTCTTGTGATAAGTGGGCACATGAGAACTCAACTTTCACGAAGATGATTCTCAGCACAAGACAGTTTCACCAAGTGGTTGTGCCCCACCCCCTAGGGAGACTGAATTGGGCCCATCAAAAACAAAAGAAAGAATGTATTGTGGATGGGGTTGACGTGTAAAAACAATAGCAATTACAAAACCATCTTAATTCCCTTAATTTTACTATGTAAACTATATGTATACCCTCCATATATAATATTGAAACCCATCAAGCAAGGTCCAAATACAACTATAAGAATGTATTCTCGCTATATAACTTGCTTGAAAAGGAAAAAGAATCTGAGAGAAGAAAAAGAGAAGACAGAAAAAAGGAAAAGAGAACAAAAACATCAAAACCAGCTATCCCTCAATGACTTCAACGTATATTATTAGGTTTTAGTTAATTAAGGTTTAGCATTTTATCACAATTTTTCTTTATAAAATATCCCAGAACATGTGTCAGAAGAAAAGCACTGATCTTGAAAGAGAAGATTGAAGAAAGTAATTAGAAAACAAAAGATCCTTAAATACTATATATCCAGATATATATCCCACACACAATAATATCGATCAATAACCTGGAAATTATACTATAAAGATCATCTCATAATTAATTACAGTATAGATCATTCTCATGAACTCAAGGGCAACAAAGAACCACCCAAATAATATAAGCTACATGTGCTTACACACACACACACACACACACACACGCAGCAGGCGAGAGCTCTCCGGAATTCATTGCTAGAGTAGAAGCTCATTAACTTAACAAGTAGAAGAAATATATTACTTTAATTTTCCTAATACTCAAAGGAAGAAGCCCCTTTTATTGATAAAATAAAGGGTTTTTTTTTTTCAAGGCTTAGAGTACAAAAACTTTTACCACTCCTAACAAGTATACTTCTAAGGATTTGAATTTGTGTTCTCCTTCTTACAGGGGTGAGCCTGCTTACCACCTCAACCAACGGCCTCTTGGTTGATGAAGCCCATTATATCTATTCACAAGTTGGTTGAAATCTACTAAAAGATTTCGATATATATATATATATAGATATATGGATATACTTACTCCATAGCTGATGATCGCTTGAGAACGGAGAAATTAAAGCAGAATTTGTAGGGATCCTATAGAAGGCCAATCTCATCTCCTTTCTTCAAGTTTCTTCTCTTGACGAAATCTTGATTCCAATTTCCAATCAGGACGTAGTTCTTAAAGGAAGCCCATTGCTTCAGAATCAGCTGGTGCATTGACTTTGTTTCTACATCCCAAACCCTCACTGGCCTTCCCTTTAAGACCAATTCCTCATTATTATTATTATTATTATTATTCTTGTTGTTGTTGTTGTTGTTGTTTCCCATCAGTGAAGCAACCAGGTCATCCATGGAATTTTCTGTACTCAAAAGAAGCCTATTCAGCTTCCCGAGGTCGCTGGTTGTTAGGACCTTCTTGATCTTCCATGAATTTTCGTACAGTTTCAAAGCAGTAGAACAACGTCCATGAGATGATGATGATGATGGCTGGATAATAATATTACCCTCATGATGTTGATGATCGTAGGTTTTTGTGTTGGAATAATTATTACAAGGCTTTGATGATGAAGCTGCTTTTGATCTCTCTTTGTTGTTAGTATTTTTCTTGGTTTTGGTTTTGGTGAAGAAGGAAGAAGAAAGAGATAATTCAGTAGAAACTGCTAGGTTTGGAGGAGAAGATGAAGAAGATGATGATGAAGAAGATGATGAAGAAGATGATTCGTGAAAACCCTTGGAAATATAATTTTTAGAGAATACGTTGAGGAAATCATGAGGTTGATGATGAAGATGAGGAGGAGGATTCTTTTCCATTTGCAGATAGAAGAAAGGATATAGACAGAATTGTAGCTTTTGAAAACCTAAAATATATAAATATATATATATATATATATATATATATAACACTAAACGTACTTCTACGATGAGATAGTCTAACACAGATACCCTAATATATATATATATATATATATAAATAAAATGGACGAATCAATTTCCTACAGTTGGCATGTCAATATCGTGATTGAATAGTAGAATATATAATATCTACGTGACATTATAATAATGCAACTTTAGTGTCTCGTTATTGGCCTGGGACTCACGAATGATTGAACAGTTCTGGGTATTTCAAGTGTTGAAACTGGGGAAATTAATTAAACTCCAATGATCTAATAGGTTACCACATTTTATGATTAGTAATAAGAAAAATTTACAGAGAATATAATGAATTGCAAACGATAAATGAATATAAAGAAAGTTGACCTGATGACTTGCGAGTGGTGTTATACTTTGTTTTTTCTTCTTCCATGGATGTTCGACGGTGCATATGGGGGCTAGCTTCTTGTTCTTGGTCTCATAAAACTGTATATACTTTCATATATTTGCCCTAAATAAAACCAAATGAACCGTAAAAAGCCAAGAAATTAAACATCCAACTCTGTAAAATCATTCATGCTAATATCCAGTTTAATGTCATTAATTAGAAGCTCAGATGTGATTAATTATTATTATTATTATTGTCGTCGTCGTCGTCGTGACATACTGTATCTTTTTTTTCTTCCATATTTTAATTTCTCACCTTCATTCGATCAGGAAGGATGTAATAACATTGTCCCTCCATTTTTCTCTTTTTTATGCTTTCTCTCCTCCCAATTTTTCTTTCATCCAAATAGAGTATTAATGTAGGAGCTAGATAATTAGTTTGCAAAGATTAATGAAGAACATCAGTTAAGTTAATTAGTTATAAAATATGTATGTTCGTTTTTCTAAAATACCATTTTTAATCATTTGGATTGAAACTATTATATTGATGAAATTTCTCTAAATATGTTTAGTGAATAAGGATAGTTTGTTTTGATGAAAGAAAAAAGGATAGTTTGTGAAAAAACTATAAATTTGATAAACAAGGTGAATTGAGGCCGGTCTTACATTAGAGTCAAAGTAAATGCCTAACTTGCTCACATTTAGGACAAGAGTAGTTTAAAATGCATAGGCATATCAACTTGTTTTGTTGAATTTAGGTTACTTTGACAATTATATGATACCTAATATTATCTCTTATCCTTAATATAAGAGCTAGTTGAGATTTATATTTGTTCTTGACTATAAGACACCAATTCACTTTATTCCCCACATTTATTATTTTTTCCTAAACTATTTATATTGATTGCACATATTCAGGGAGTTTGTATCCAAGGATAATTTCAATACAAATGATTTAATAAGGTATTTTAAGGAAACCAAAACACATTTTTGACAAATAACTAATTTACTTAACCTATCCAAATTAGTTAAATAGATCTCTATTAAGGACCAGAGGTAGTATTGTCAACTAATTTTAGTTTTAAGGTTTTTTCAATATGGAGATTAGCTCTATCAATGGCCTTATAGCCTATTGATATGAAAGTTCCTAATAAGTGGGAGGTTGAAGGTTTGATCCCGCGTGTAATTAATATCATACCATTAATTCCTAGATGTTTAATATCAGTAAGTTTCTGCAGAGACATTCCTTAGGAAATAAAGTAGTTGACAAGTTATTAACAAGTTATGGGTTGAGGTAGTAATTGACTTCATCTGAAAGGATGAGAATATAAGTTCGAATCTTAAGAAACACACTTATTGGGAGAAGCAAAAACCCTTTGCGCCTTAAGCCTCGAAAAGGAAACCTTAACCCAATAAAAAAAAAAGTAGTAGACGAGTTGTCACCCAACAAAAAAAGAAGGCAAAATCACTGTAAAGTCCCAAGGACCATAAAAAATTGCAAAAAAGTCCCAAACCAAATTCTCCTATAAAAAAAGTTCTTAGGGATTGCAGTGTAATTAATTCGGAATGTGAAATTACTTTGTTGCCCCCATTGAATAAACAAGCAAAGGAACAACATATGCCTTTTTTGACAAATGCTTATGCCTATTTTGACAATTGGATAAGATATTTCAATAAGTTCATTTTCCTCCTTGGAGAAGTTTTTAAAATTTTAAGGGTAACTTTGAATTGCAAACAAATCTCATTACTTTCTTTTTCAATTATGGATAATATGATTCTTCGAAACTTCTCATAGGTTGTGCCTTCCTTTATGCATCTTGTTCTTACTAGGGATGAAAATGAATTTGTCAAAATAGCTCATACAGTTGTCGAAATAGGCATAAACACTTGTCAAAATTGGCGCATTTAGTTCTGAAATTTCAAAACTTGTCCAGAGAGAGAAATGAACTTGTCAAAATAGGCATAAGCACTTGTCAAAAAATGGCATATGCACTTGTCAAAGCAGGGACATTAAGTTATGAAATTTCAAAACTTCTCCAAGGAGGAAAATGAACTTGTCAAAATAGCTTATGCAGTTCTCAAAATAGGCATAATCACTTATCAAAAAAGGCATATGCACTTGTCAAAATTGGCACATTTAGTTATGAAATTTCAAAACTTGTCCAGGGAGGGAAATGACCTTATCAAAATAGCTTATCCAGTTGTCAAAAATGACATAAGCAGTTGTCAAAAAAGGCATATGCATTATTTGTCAAAATTGGTACATTTAGTTCTAAAATTTTAAAACTTGTCCAGAAAGGAAAATGAACATGTCAAAATAGCTCATGTAATTGTCAAAATAGATATAAGCATTTGTCAAAAAAGACATATGCACTTGTCAAAGTAGGGCCATTAAGTTCTAAAATCTCAAAAATTCTCTAGAGAGGAAAATGAACTTATCAAAATAGCTAATTCAATTGTCAAAATAGGCATAAGCACTTGTCAAAAAATTGATTTGACCGTGTCTTTACGCCTTGGGGTCAAATGCAAAATATTTTTAATCCAAGAATTGCAATATAATGCAACACTCGGGTCGTCTCACTTGAGGAGCTTTTTATTGAGCTGCCTAAGTAATCTAATTATCATGCAAATGCAATAAAAGTAAGGGGAAATGGGTTTTGGTTTTTAAAATTAATAACTAAAAGAAAGATGCAATTTAATTAAATGCTAACTATTGTTTTTAGTCTTTTTATAAAAATGGAGAAGGAGTGAATGGAATTGTGTTTGAAAATATGAATGATGGTTGCTCTTGGTAATGAAGAATGACTATCATAATTCAAATAAAATCCTGGGAGTTAATTCTCTCTAAGTCTTGAAAGCAAAACCCCAAACGAACGTTTGGATCTAGTGTCCTTAATTAATAATTACTCTTACAATCGCAGCTAATAACTATCTCTTAAGGCACTATTAGGAACCACTTAGAGTGCAATTAAAATGGATAACTATAACTTGTTTCCTCTTAATATGAATGCGATAACACGACACTCAATTGATCCAATTTAATTATACAATCTAACAATAATACATAGAAAGCACAATATCTTTGAATCAATAAGGAAATGTATACATAAAAATCTCACAAGCTATAAAAATCCAATCCAATCACAATTATCAAACCAACAGAGACAATTAATATCAATCTCAGTTCCAGAATCATATACAATAATTCCTAAAACTAGACAATTTAAATATAGAATTCTGGACTGATGGAATGATAGAAAAACTCCCCTATGTAGTTCTTGGAGCTCAAGCCACTCTCCACCACCATGAAACAAGAAATTTAGCTACACATAACCACTGCCACAGTCCAGATGAGCTGCTCAACCAAAATTTCCATTAAAACTAATGAAAATGTCGACTTAATGGGAAAGAAAGGAATGGTAGGTCAAGTTCTGTGATGAAAGAATGGAAGGAACAAAAGTAAGAGAGAATGGAAGGATGCTGGTGGTAGAAGGTTATTGTTGAAGATGGCGTGGAGGAAGAAATGAGAATGGCTGAACTCCGGCGAAGGTGAACTGAGGAGGTTAGAGTAAGACGATGGAGACAGAACAGAGAAGGTACGGTTATAGTGGTGTTGTTGGAAGCTTTTGGCTATGGCAGTGAAAATGAGGGTCAAATGAAGCTGGAAATGGAAGCAAAGAGGGAAGCCGAATCTGGATTGGCCAAAAGAAGGAAAGAAGAGCTCGCCGGAATCTGGAAAGGTTTCACCGGAAAATGTAAGGCCTCGCCGGAAAACTCATACACTTGCTGTAAAGCACAGAATCTGTCGGATTTCACAGAGGAAGACCGAAAGTGGTGGTCTGATGGTGGTAACTCGATCTCTGAAGCTCTGAAGGCCAAAACCAAATAGTGACGGCGAGATGCAACAACGACGGCGCTGACTCTGATTTTCAGCTTGCGTCTCAGCCTTCCAACTCCACTTACAGTGCTTCTCCGGTACTGAGGTTTCCGGAAACAGAAATATAGAGAGGAGGGAGGTCCTTGACGGTGGTGGTGACTCTCTCCGTCTCTTTCCCTCTCCTCTTTCCTCTCAAGCTCTCTCTCCTCAGAATCAGCTCTCAGTTCGTTCTGCCGCCCCCTCAATCTCTGGTTCTCAAAACTAAAGGGCCTCTAACAGAATCTCGCCGGTGGTTGAGGGAGGACCGCCGAGCAAGAAGAAGACTATGGTGGTTGATGGTGTGGCCCTCCCTCTCATCTCCAGCTCCGGATCTCAGCTGCGGCGCTGCTCTCTCTGCTCCCCTCCCCCCAGCTCGTGTCTGTTTCTTTTTGCCCATTCAGATGCTCTACAGTACCCTAGGACCTGGTCAAAACGCAATTTTTGACCAGGGACCTCATTGCAAATCTGAAAACATTGGAGGAGGGACTAAAGTGCACAGTTTTGAAACCATGGTGGGGTTAACTATACTTTCTAAAGACTTGGGTCTTTGTCTATCATTGTCCTAGGCCCTTTTCTTTCATAAACTGTAATTTCCACAAAAATATAAGGACCTTTCTGTGATTTTTCCCCAATCTTCAAAATATTAATTTGACCTCCAAAATCTCAAATTTCCTTCTTGAACACCTATAATGCAAAAATTAAGAACAAAATAATATCAAAAGTCCAAAAAAACATTTGTATGAATAATTAACAAATTTATGACTATTTTTGCCCATATTTACAATTAATTCAATACAAATGTTTCTAATTAAAAATAGTGCTTAATTATGTAATTATGTCCCATAAAATACATTAAAAATCCCAATTTAACTGTGAAAAAGTATATCAAATTATGGTTCAATAAAAAATGCATATGTTGTTCCTTTCCCTTTTTATTCAATGAAGTCAATAAAGTAATTTCACATTTTGAATTAATCACAATGTAATTTCTAGGGACTTTTTGATAGGGGAGTTTGATTTGAGACCTTTTGATAATTTTTCATGGTCATTGGGACCTCAGAATGAGTTTCCCAAAAAAGAAAGAAGGGAAGGAAGAAAGAAAGTTGACGCGTTATATGACAATAAATTAATAATAAATATAAAAATATAAAAATATACAGAATCCCATGTTCGTGTGCCATGTGGCAAGTGATGTCTGGCACTCCTCTTTTAAGATAATGATAGTATATATAAAGAAACCGAAATATCTAGGGTTCTTACGTATTCCATGTCCACGTCCTGTCCCAATATGTTCTCTTGGGGCCAGGCATCTATGATCAATTCTGGCCTTCCCTAGTGGTAACATTGGTCAGACAGAAAAGGAGAAAAAAACAGTGAAAGAATATTTTTTTTAAAAAAAAGGTATGGCACGCAGTTATATTTGGGATAAAACTTATATACTTAGCTTTATAAGGTAATCGTTTCCAATCAATTCAAGACATTAGGCATTGTTAGAGAATTATCACTCTGATACTTATTATAAGTCAATTTTAACTAATTCTCATATATCAAGAATTGTTAGTTAAGTCATTAAATAAGATTAAAGGTTTTCAAGTTAACTCTTATTAAAAATTTTCTCTCTGTCTCTATTTACAAATCATTTTCACATCTCTTTCCCTTTTTTCTCTTTTGTAACAAGAATTTAATAAGGGTAAAACTGAAAAACATTCATTAGCTGTTATATATAAAAATCGGCAAAATTGGACTTACATTTAAGATCAAAAATTGCTTTTTAAAATATATTTATAATAAGGATCAGAGTGTGGTAAATACAAGTACCTCTCCTAATTAAGATTCAAACCTATTCATCATCTATGCTTGGCCCAATTCGTGTTCATCAGAAGTTAATTACTTCTAGCTAGTTTTATTGAATTAGTGTGTGGGGCTCATTGGAATATCTGGGCATATGCAGCAAGTGGAAATGGCATATATCATTTAGTGAAGATAATATTATTATAATAATGAATGCACAAATAGGTGGTCCGGGTGATCATTTGGGGGGTTTGGGATGTTGATGGCTGAGCTAATCATTTGAATGAACAAAACTTGGTTAAGGATTATTTATGAAAAAAGCTCCTCAATGAACAAACAAAACCAAGCTTTTTGTTGTGATAAGTGCGACACATGAGGACTCAACTTTCATGAAGATGATTCTCAGCACCAGACAGTTTTACCAAGTGGTTCTAGCCCACCGGAATCGGTTTCCGTGCCCATCTAGAGGATAGGCACCTAGCATTCGTCTCCATCTAGACGGTTCAAATTTAATTTTTTTTAAATTGATTATCTTTACATTAAAAAATTATTTTTTAAAAAAATTTTAATTAAGAGATTATCTTTATTTTAGATTCTATACCCATTAAAATAATTTTTTTAAAAAAATAAAAAGTAAAAAAAAATTAAATTTAGACAGCCCAGATCCCATCTGTACGGCCTAGATGGGAGGAGCTCCCTCCTCATCCAAATGATGAGTAGGGAAGCTCATTCCGTGCGGCAGCCCTATGGAGACTGAATTGGGCCCATCAACAACGAAAGAAAGAATGTATTACGAATGGAATTAAAGTGTAAAAATAATAGAAATTACAAAACCATCTTAATTCCCTTAATTTTACTATGTAAACTATATGTATACCCTCCATATATAATATTGAAACTCATCAAGAAAGAACCAAATACAACTATAAGAATGTATTCTCGCTATACAACTTGCTTGAAACGGAAAAAGAAGCTGAGAGAAGAAAAAGAGAAGACAGAAAGAACGAGAAGATAACACAAACACCACAACCTGTCCCTCAAGGACTTCATCGTTCGTATATTAATTAGGTTTTAGTTAATTAAGGTTTATCATTTTATCACAATCTTTCTACATAAAATATCCCAAAACATGTGTCAGAAGAAAAGCTCTGATCTAGAAAGAGAAGATTGAAGAAAGTAATCAGAAACAAATCATCCTTAAATACTATATATCCGGCAGAATATAATATCGATCAATAACCTGGAAATTATACTATAAAGATCATCTCATAATTAATTACAGTATAGATCATTCTCATAAACTCAAGGGCAGCAAAGAACCAACCAAATAACATAACCTACATGTACTTATATATTTATATATATCCTCATGAGTATGTATATATATAGACACACACATAGCAGGCAAGAGCTCTCTCCGGATTTTATTGCTAGAGTAGAAGCTCATTAACTTAACAAGTACAAGAAATATATTACTTTAATTTTCCTAATACTCGGAGGAAGATGCCCCTTTTATTGATAAAATAAAGGGTTTCTCTTTCGAAGTTTAGAGTATAAAGGGTTTTTATCTTTTTCAACTAGTGCATTTCTTGGAATTTGAACTTGTGTTCTCTTTCTTAGTGGGGTGAGGCCGCTTACCACCTCAGCCAATGACCTCTTGGTGGAAGAAGCCCATTATATATATATATATATAGAGATATATGGATATACTTACTCCAGAGCTGATGATCGCTTGAGAACGGAGAAATTAAAGCAGAATTTGTAGGGGTCCCATTGAAGGCCAATCTCATCTCCTTTCTTCAAGTTCCTTCTCTTGACGAAATCTTGATTCCAATTTCCAATCAGAACGTAGTTCTTGATGGAAGCCCATTGCTTCAGAATCAGCTGGTGCATTGACTTTGTTTCTACATCCCAAACCCTCACTGGCCTTCCCTTCAACATTAATTCCTCGTCGTTGTTATTGTTGTTGTTGTTATTATTGTTGTTGTTGTTTTTTCCCATCAGTGAAACAACCAGGTCCTCCATGGAATTTTCTGTGCTTAACAGAAGCCTATTCAGCTTCCCGAGGTCGCTGGTTGTCAGAACCTTCTTGATCTTCCATGGATCGTCGTACAGCTTCAAAGCAGTAGAACAACGTCCATGAGATGATGATGATGGCTGGCTAATAATATTACCCTCATGATGATGATGAAGATAGGTTTTTGTGTTGGAATGATAATTATAACAAGGCTTTGACGATGAAGCTGGTTTTGATCTCTCTTTGTTGTCAATATTTCTCTTGGATTTGGTTTTGGTGAAGGAGGGTTCTGATGATGAGGAGGAGAAGGAAGAAGAAAGAGACAATTCAGTAGAAACTGCTAGGTTTGGAGGAGAAGATGAAGATGACTGGTGAAAACCCTTGTTGCGGAAATCATGAGGTTGATGATGAAGATGAGGACGAGGATGAGGAGGAGGACTCTTTTCCATCTGCAGATAAAAGGAAGGATAGAGAGCATGTAGCTTTTCTAACACATACAGAGATACCCTAATATATATATATATATATAAATAAAATGGACGAATCCATTTCCTACAGTTGGCCATTGCAATATCATAATTGAATAGTGTAATATAAGGACCAGAGTGGTAAATACAAGCACCTCTCCTAATAAGATTCAAACCTATTCATCATATATTCTGTGAAGGATTTAACCCCCTTTTGCTTGACCCAATTCATGTTCATCAGAAGTTAATTACTTCTAGCTAGTTTTATTGCATTAATTAGCGTGTAGGGCTCATTTTGAAATATCTGGGCATATGCAGCAAGTGGAAATGGCATATATCATTTAGTGAAGATAATATTATTATAATAATGAATGCACCAATAGGTGGCCCGGTTGATCATTTGGGGTTTGGATGTTGATGGCTGAGCTAATCATTTGAGTGAACAAAACTTGGTTGAGGATTATTTATGAAAAAACTTCAATGAACAAACAGAACCAAGCTCTTTGTTGTGATAAGTGGGACCCATGAGGACTCAACTTTCACGAAGATGATTCTCAACACGAGACAGTTTCACCAAGTGGTTGTGCCCCACCCCCTATCCCTACCCTATGGAGACTTAATTGGGCCCACCAACATCAAAATAATGTATTATGAATGGGGTTAAGGTGCGAAACTACTTTTTGAGATGAAAAAGCGGCATTGCACTTTTAAAATAGATGCAAATATATACATTGAACGTTAATGAGATCAAAAATTGTGACGTGATGTGGGTTATTAAAGTCCTAGCAGGCATACTTGATTGTTAACCAAACTAGGAAAAAATAAAAAGAAATTGACCAGAGCACAATCACGATTGAGCATAGAGATTCTACCGCCGGTAACGAGGACGACGATCTGCGATTTCTGCTGCCTCTTCCCTTGGATCTGCAACGCGAGCTCTTCTCCCCCCTCCTCCCGATGAACTTGAGAGAAAATTAACACAATCTTCTCTCAAAGACCTCTTCTTTCCTTTCGAATCATTCTCACGTTTCTTCTACAAAATCCCCAGTTCCCGAAGCCCTGATTCGGCTTGCTTGCTTTCTTTCCATGTTCAGAATACTCTTGCCAGAGTTTGAGCACCAGAGTCCATGGAGATGGGTCCCGAGAGATCTAAGCATCTTCACAATTTCACATGGCCTTGTTTGAAGTGGGGGAATCAGAGGTACCTCAGGTGCATGAAAGTGACTTCAGACGGCGCCGCCGCTATCAACCGGAGATCGACGATCTCAAAAACAAGAATAGATGGCGATGATGGAGAGGACGGGATCGAGGCCGTGACGGAGAAGATAGTGTTTGATCTGTAGACTGTGGCGTATAAGATGAAGGACGCAATTTTGAGGAAGGAGGCAGGCGAGGAGGAGAACAAGGAGGATGGAAAAGAACAAGAGGAGCCTACGGCTACTATTGCTCCATCTTCTGCGGCGGCGGAAGCCAGGCCGTGGAATCTGAGGATGAGGAGAGCCGCGTGCAAGGCTCTGATTGCCGACGGGAGTTGCAAGTGTTTGAAGATTGAGGAGAAGAAACTTAATCACTCACCGTCCGGGACTGACAACACT
The DNA here is from genome assembly GCA_963242795.1 of Inga leiocalycina. Classification (NCBI taxonomy): domain Eukaryota; kingdom Viridiplantae; phylum Streptophyta; class Magnoliopsida; order Fabales; family Fabaceae; genus Inga; species Inga leiocalycina. Next base: position 85,060,011 of record OY725321.1, on the reverse strand, counting down.
AACGGCAGATTTTAATTTCCTTGCCCATCAACTTATTCTTTTAAGTTGTTTTTTAAGCATCCATCTAATCCTCCATGTCACCCACTTTTAGTTTAGAAAAAAAGTCAAATTACCGGTTAATGTGTATGTTTAAACCTCTTTTGAAAGTTCATAGTCACTTTTACTCCATAAAAAAATATTTAGTATTAGGCGCACTTTAAGAAAAATCTCATACATTTTTACACTTTAACCCTTATGAATGAGATCAATATTTTAATTCTGAATCTTAAGGTAATGTTGGAATGGATTAATTTGCATAGAAGGAGGGCTTATTGAACCCTTTTGCTAATTACTTCTCTTATCCTATTTATATAATTGAGAGGAAAGATTGTGATCCACCATACAAGGTTCCTCCCAGGTATATGTACGCGGTCTTTGATCCATTATAAGTAGAGAGATTGTTTCTAAAATGTGAAAGTGTGACCTATGATAACACTACTATAAAAGAGGAATTTAGTTATGTTCCTCTTATGACATTTCTTTAAAGAAGTGCCATAGATAATTATTTTTTTAAAAAAAATATTTAGAAGCTATGGTGCTTCCTATTATAAATTTATCAGTGACATAGCTAATGTTAAGCTTGTGTGGCACTTGCCTAAACAAGTGCCATACAAGGCCTTTATTTTTAAAAAATAAAAAATAAAGGGAGGCAAGAGTCATAACTAGACTTATTTTTTTAATAAAAAAATCAAGGACTCACTACAAAAAAACATGGAATTTGAAAAATTTCGTCACAAATTCCGTCGGAAAATCGTCAGAAATTTTTTAGACGGAATTTTTTCCGTCGCAAAATTTGCCACGGAAAATATTCCGTTGGAAATTCTGACTTTTGCCACGGAATTTCCGACGGAAAATTCTGTCGGGACTTGAGAGGGAATTTCCTACGGAATTGAATTCCGTCGCAATTTCTGACGGAATTAAATTCCGTCGGTAATTCCCTCACAAATTCCGACGAAATTAAATTCCGTGGAAAAATTTAAAAATTAATTTTTAATTATTTAATATTTTAAAATTTAATTTAATTTTTAAAAAAATTATTTTTATAAAATTTAATATTTTTAACTTAATTTTTATTATTATTTTCTAATTTCTAAAATATTTTTAATTTTCAATCATAGGTTTTGGTCCTTATAGGGGCAAAATAGTCATATCAAAAATAAAATTTATTAGTTATTAATTAATATTAGTAAATAAAATATTAGTTAATAATTACTTATTAGTTATTAATTAATGTTAATAAAAATTTAATTTTAGAAATTAAAAAATATATACTCATAAGATTATATATATAGTTGTGTATAATAATAGAACACCAAAGCAGTCGAGCTCATCCGGTAAGGTATCGCGCGCGTACGGACGAACCAAAGGAGGGCCAATTTGAGTTGCATTTCCAGGAAATATGAGGTTGCGACACATGGTGGGGGAGGTTGCGACACGTGGCAGATCTGGGGGTCGACGACAAGGTGGACACCGCCGGAGCTGGCACGCGCCCTCGCCGGCGATGAGGGGGCGGTTGCCGGAGTTGCCAAGTGAATTTTTAAAATTTTAAAAAAAAATTTGCTACGGAATCTGTGACGGAAATGAATTCCGTCGAAAGTTGCGAGGGAATTTATGACGAAATTCAATTCCGTTGGAAGTTGATAGGGAATTTGCGACGAAATAAATTCCGTCTCAAATTGCGACGGAAATAAATTCCGTCGCAAATTCCGACGGAATTTGAATTCTGTCGGAAAATTTTTTGTGACACTATTATTATTTACGAAATCAATTCCGTCTCAAATTCCGTCGGAAACTCTAATTCCGTCTCAAATTCTGTCGTAAATTCCGTCGCAAATTCAGTGTTTTTTTGTAGTGTCATATGACGCTTACTTGGTCTAACATCATACAATGTCACTTGAATTTCAGCGCCATAGTGGCCTTGAATTGGTGCCAAGGCCATGTCTTAGAAGGCACTTGCCCAAGTAGGTGCCTTTTAAGGCCTTGCTTTTTTTTTAATTAAAAAAATTTTTTTTTATAAAATGAAGAGAAGCTATGACGCTTGCCGAAAGTTTCCCTGAAGCAAGTAAGTGCCATACAAGGCTCCCTATGTTTATTTTTTAAAAAAAAAATTGCTCAACCCGTCATATATGTTCTTTGTGCGCCCTTAGCTCCCCATGCTTACTTTTTTAAAAAAATTTGCCCAGCCCTCCATATATGTTATTTGTGCTCCCTCAGCTCCCCATTTCTCATAATCTTATCCCAAATCTCCACTCCATTGGTCCCCACTCTTTATCCCTTCATCCCCACTCACCACCTTTGCTTATCATTCTTCCCACTCCCCTCTTCTTATATAATATAGTCCGCACTCCTTCTCTCTGTTTTGAAGTTGCGGCGACTCCCTCCTCTCTTTTACTGCTGCAAGTAGAAGTTTCCTTGCCCCCCTACTTTTTGTTGTTTCTTTTCTCCTCCACGTGCACATTTCTTCAACATTTGGTTGTCATTTCTGTTGCAGTACAAAGCTTGGTCTCCCACATATTTTTTTCCTTCTTGTCTCAGCATCCTACAAAAGCTCCCTAGCTTATAAGTTTTCTTTTTCTTTTTTTAAAATTAAAATTTGTCATGAATCTTATATGTGTGTTTATTCACTTAAAATTAGTTGTATATTACAGTTGTTGTAATTAAATACATTTAGTAGTGATTTTATGAATTAGTTATTTGTTTCAAGTTATTTCACTACTACAAAAAACTAAAGCTGTGGCGCTTATAATTGTATTAACTGTGGCGCTAGAGAAGTGCTACATATCTATACGCTACTAAAAATAGCTGTGGCGCTTGGAAGCGCCACAGCTATTTAAATTTTTTTTTTTTTCAATAGCCTCCTGTGGCGCCTCACCAATCAGGCGCCACAGGAGGGATGCCTCCTGTGGCGCCTGGCTGGTTAGGCGCCACAGGAGGCCCTTTTTTTTTTTTTGCTTTTTATTTTTATTTTTCTTTTCTTTCTTGTGGCCCCTTTTTTTTTTTTTGCTTTTTACAACAATAATGTTCTTACATTAATACTCTCCAAAGCTAACATAAAAAATATCACAATACAAGAACTTGATATGTGAACACAGTACATCAACAACTGATGATTAAGTAAATTAAAAGATTACTAAAAAACGCAAGTTTGTCGGCCAAAAAATTTAAACAAAGCAAAAAGGAAAACGTTATATTACGGTTTATCTTGACTGTACTAAAAAAAATTTAAACAAAGCAAGTTAGAATGAAACAATCTTCTTCTTACGTTGGTGAGGCTAGCTTGAGTGACGAGGATGAGCAAATGTGAGCTGTGGAGTGGGGACTAACGAAGAAAGGGGAACAACTAGGAACAAAAGTAGGGACTAACGAAACAAAATGGAAAAAGGGACAAGAGAATTTAATGAAGAAAACGAGTGTGTGTTTTTGTTGTGCAAGAGAAAGTGATATCTTTTACAGGGGGAGAGGCGTCAACGTGAGCTAAGGAAGAGGGGGAAAAAAGGAAAAAGGGAGGGAAAAGATAAAAAGTAAAGTTAAAGGAGGGAAATCTGATTGGCGGGAGAGTTGAAAATTCATATTCAGCCAATTGTGGCACTTCTTTAAAGAAGTGCCACAGCTGCTCCTTTTTTTTCTATTTAATTTTTTTTTATTTTTAGGACCCAATTGTCTTGGGTTGGAGCAGCTGTGGCGCCTGGTGGACCAGGCGCCACAGCTGCTCCTTTTTTTTTCTATTTAATTTTTTTTTAATTTTTAGGACCCAATTGTGGCGCCACCCTTGGGTTGGAGCAGCTGTGGCGCCTGGTGGACCAGGAGCCATAGCTGGCCAATTGTGGCCCCTGCCTTGGCAGGCGCCACAATTGGCCCCACCAGCTGTGGCGCCTGATCCACCAGGCGCCACAGCTGGTCCCAAAAATTAAAAAAAAATTAAATAAAAAAAAAGGGGCAGCTGTGGCACTTCTTTAAAGAAGTGCTACAAAATGTGCGCCACCTTTCAATCTTTTTGTAGTAGTGTTTCATTCTGGTTTGGTTTTGTTCATTTTGTTGCGAATTGTATTGTAAATTGTAGTAGATTTGGACTGTAAATACAAAGGGTTTCATTAAAAAAAAGAAACAATTATTCAAAATTGTTAAAAAAAAAAAAAGACTTCCTATGACGCTTCTTTGGGGAAGGCCATAGGAAATCATATTACTTCGTATGGCGCATTTACAAAAAAAATAAACAAGCTATAGCGTTTCCATGGATTCAAGAAGCTCTATAGCTTTCTTTTATGGAACATGGAAGCTATGGTGCTTCCCAAATGCCATTGTATTTTTAAAAATAAGCGTCACTTATTGTGTTTTTTGTAGTAATGTAAGTATATATTTTATAATTAAATAAGTGTAGATTCTGATATATATTTGATTAAATTTATTGATATTTTATACTTATTTAATTATCTTTTATATATTTTTCTATCTTTTAATTAATTATAAGATAAAAGGATATTTTGATATAAAATCTACTCATATTTTAATTTATTTTACAGGAGATATTATAAGATTTAAGTGATAACAAGATATCAATATAATATATCTATATTATATGATTATCGATAAAAAAAAAAGAGATAAACTAAGATATTGTGATAGAGATGCATGCAGGGAGGCAATATATGCCTATATATGTGCTAGGCATAGCAAGAGGGAGGTATGTTCTATTTTTACTGGTTGGTGACAGCAAGGCAAGAGCTTTAATGGAGGGAGATTAAAGTTTGGAAATATAGAAAAGCGATAGCACAGAAGAAAATTCAGCATTGAGGTTTTGTTTTTCATTTCTCTTCTCTTCCTTCTTTGTCTTTTTATCTATTCTTTGGTTAGCTATTATTTTGGTCATGAAAATGCTCAATTTATATAGTTAAACCTTGGTTTTGGATTGTTTAGTTTGTTTATGAATTAGTGGATGATAATTTTTTGTCGTTAATTGCTTTAATATTATATTTGTTGATTTAATTGAGTGTTTGATTATTCTGAAATAAGAGGTATCTGATTGGGATGTTATTTTGGTATTCTAAAGGAGCTTAGACATAGAAAATTTATAATAGACTTTCAATTGAATCGTCTAGGATTAGGTTTTCGGACTTAATTTACTTATAAGATAGACATATACTTATCTACCCTACATAGTCTCATTAAGCTTGTACTTAAATTAATCCAATTAAGCACTAACCACCTAAGGAATTAGGGATTAACATAATTGGAATGCCTTTTAATTTAGTGGATCGAAAGACACTATTAGGTAAATATAACCTTAAATGCAATTAATGGAGAAATTCGACACTAAGAAGTAATTAAGGCTATAATAATCCAAGTCACCGCTTAAGATCTAAAATCACCCTTAGCTTTCACAATAGTTAGATTTGTTTTCTTCTTTTCTCTAGTTAACTTTTATTCATAATTCAATTTGTGTTGATTCAACTTAAGTAAAAGTGTAAAGTTATTACTCAATTGTATTGTTGGTGTAAGTCCTCATAGAAACGATATCTTACTCATTCTTTATTACGTAATACGACCCATACACTTGCAGAGTTTTAGGTTCTATATTTTGCCCCTATCAACCTCCTAGTCATATATGGCAATAACCTTATCGTTGCTCCGAGGTTCATCCTCATTCTATAATGCATATTAAATATGAGTCAAGCACACAAGTTGTTAAATTTTAAGATAGAGTAAGTAAGGTTAAGGTTTTTATTGGTTCCCATGAAACATGTTGATGGGAAGGGATTTAAATTCTCTCCAATTCCCTTCCCCTTCACTTCTTATCTCTTCCCATCTTAATTGTAATTTGAACAGTCCATGTTTAAAGTTTCATAATTACAATTATTAATAAAATGTTAAATTATTAAAATAAATAAATTTGAAAGTGCTAAATTTCAGTAAAATTAACCAATAAAATAAAAATATTAAATTTAGATAATTTAAATTTCACTCTAATGGTTGAGATGAAAGTAAAGAAGAAATTGAGGGAAGAGAGTGGTAGAGAGAAACCAAATCCAAGTAGAAGTGACCCATAAATTAAACTAGGAGTAATTTATATTAAGGACAAAAAATACTCTCTCTTTCAATTTTACAAAGGATTAAGGGGCATTTTTGTCCCGGAAGTTTTCATGGAGGGGCAAAAGTTTTTTGGGGTCTGGAAGTGTAAAAAATGGAGCAATTTTGCCCCGACTATAAAAACTTTCAAGGTAAAATTGCCGCTCAACCCTTTTATAAATAGGACTAAAGTGTGGCCTACCCATACTCATCTTGAGAGGGGGCACCTTTTATTTAAAAATATTAAAAATTAAGTAATTAATTTGGGTATTATTATAATATTTTATAAATATATATTATTAAATTATGATAAAAAAATACATTTTTAACTATCAATTTCAAAAACAAAAAATAGATAGGTTTTTTTTTTTTTAACTTGCAAGAACTAGATAGATTTTCAATGCATTGTATAGTATTAGATAATTTGTTTCTGACTTATAAATAATGAAATTCGTAATAACTAAACTTTATATTTTACATTGATTGGAATGATTAAAATTATAAAGAAAAATTATAAATCATCCAAAAACAAATATACAATACTCTTGACTCATCTGTTGGGAAATATAATGGTGAAGTGATATAAATTGTTGCACTAAATTGATAGAAGTAAAAGAGGAATAATATAAAGACTTTGATGGGATATGCCACATTCAATTAGAGAACAAGATCCCTTTTTCTTTTATACCAAAACAAGGAATGATAATGAAGGAGAAAGCATCATATGCTTGTGTCCACAAAAGGTCACATCCTTTGCAAAGAACTAAAGAAAGATTCAATGACACAATGACTTTGCCAAAGATAGTTCTGTATATCTCCTTCCACTTTCAACCTCTCCCTTCTCCCTTTACCATCCAAACACCCATGCGTATGCATGCACGTTTCTTAATTTGCATATGCCTCTGGTTTCACTTGATTTTTAAATCAGATCTTTGTATTTTTTATTAGGTTATTATAGTTTCGTTTTATTTTAATTTAATTCGGTTCTTATAGTTTCATATGATTTTTCATCTAGTTTTTTCTTTTTATCATACACCTAAAATTTTAGAGACTTGATAAAAAGCACGTAAACCTATATATATAGGGACTTACAGATTAATTTTTCCTATATCTTTTGAAATCTGAATACTGATATTTTTATTCAATGAATATGGTGTTCTTAATTAATTAAAAATTGAAATTTTTGCCAATGCATCATAAAAAGGAGACAAACTAAAAAACCTATTGATTATATTTAGGGATGGAGAAAATAATCTATGGAGAACCCCATTATAAAAAGCAGGTAAACCTATATATAGGGACTTGCAGATTAATTTTTCCTATATCTTTTGAAATCTGAATACTGATATTTTTATTCAATGAATATGGTGTTCTTAATTAATTAAAAATTGAAATTTTTGCCAATGCATTATAAAAAGGAGACAAACTAAAAACCTATTAATTATATTTAGGGATGGAAAAAAAAATCTATGGAGAACCCCATTATACATCAATTAGTTCAGGCATTCTAATGCAATTTTTTAATACTTCTCTAATTTCCTATCACCCGACTTTGTATAAGAGAGATATATATAATTAATGATGAAGGGAAAGAATCCCTTGAAGTATATGTGACTAGCATATATCAATATATATAGGAGAATGACAGTTATATTTTGTCCAACAATTTTTTTAATTATAGCTAAGTCTCAAAACAATTATTTGTAATTGATTTTTTTCCTTTTTATCAGACACCTACAATTATAGAGACCTAATAAAAAGCAGGTAAAAACTATATATATGGGGACTTGTAGATCAATTTTTTCTATATCTTTTTAAATCCTTTTATTTGCAATTTTGTAACGAATAATTTGCAATTACTTTACAATTTGTAGCTAGAGATCAGACATATATGTATGGCTATAATTAAATTGATTTTTTAAAAACATGATTACCATTTTCCAATATTATAAATAAAGGTACTTTTAAATCTCGTGCGTACAAGAGAAATCGAAGTCCTTTGTATGCATATCAATGATAATATAAAGTATAAAATTTAGGCTAAATTATACAAAATCCCCCTGAACTTTAGGTCAGTTCCTATAACCCCTAGACATTTCAAAATTTAAATTTAACCCCCGACCTTTCATATTTTAACTATTAATCTCCTATGGTTAAGTGGCCATTATCTTTTTAACGGAAGTTGTCACGTCATATTATAAAATGACAAGTGGCATCCTAGATGACATCATATATAAATTAATAATTTCATAAAACCACCTAAACTTTAAACAGTTGCATATAACCCCCTTGAACTTTGATCAGTTACAAATAATTCCCTTAACATTTCAAAATTTAAATTTGACTCCCTTAAAATTTTGATTTGTAATATTTAAACTCAATTTGTTACTTTTATCATTTTAATAAATTTATTAAGTTTTTTAACTATCATTTGTCAATTAAAATAGTTTTCTAGTATGGCAAAACAGAAAAATTAGAAGAATAATATTTAAAAAATATAAAAATAAAAATGTCATCATTTGTATAACATTTACCTATTTTATTGGGATAATTTAACATTGATAGTATTAAAATATCATCATTTGTGTTTAATATATGATTAGGATGATTGAGCATTGATAGTTTAAATATTATGTTTGTATCAGAGGATAGCTTATACCCGCATTAATTTTTTTTATTAGTAATGCATATTTTTTCATGAATCAAAGGTTGGACTTATATTTTTATATTTTTCTAAATATTCTTCTTCTTTTTTTGCAATATACAAAAGAACTAATAGTATTTTAATTGATAAATGATAGCAAAAATCTTAATAAATTTATGAAATGATAAAAAGTAAATGCATGTGGTTTAATATTATAAATCAAAATTTTAGGGGAGTCAAATATAAATTTTGAAATGCCAGGGGGTTATTTGTAACTGATCAAAGTTCCCGGGGGGTTTCTTTGCAATTGTTCAAAGTTCAAGGAGTTCTCTTCAACTATTCAAAGTTCGGGGGGTTCTATAAAATTAGTAATTTACACAGGATGCCACGTGTCATCTTATAATCTGACGTGGCATTTTCCGTTAGAAAGATAACGTCACTTAACGACAAGGGGTTAATAGTTAAAAAATGAAAGGTTAGTGGGGTTAAATTTAAACTTTGACATGTCATAGAGGTTATATGCAACTGACCCAGAGTTTAAGGGAGTTTTGTATAATTTAGCCTAAAATTTATAGGAAGTAATAAAATTTATCAATAATTAAATGTGCGTCATAATTGAAGAGTTCTGGAATGTGTTAAATTAAAGCTCTATTTTTTAATTAGTACACCATTCATTCCTAAACGTAGAAGTTAGTAACCAATATATTAATATTAAAAAAATTAATGAAGTTTGAATCCCAATTAGCATACTTTTTGGGATATGCAAAAACTCTTTGCATTTCAAGTTTCGAAATGGAAAAGCCTTGATCAAATAAAAATAATAATCATTTTTACTATCCCAATGATTGCAATACCTGTCACACTTTGATGAGATCCTAAATTTGAACACATGTTGACATGGTTGTGTGTATGTTTAAATTGACCGTAATAAAAAAAATATTTTTCTACACATTTTAATTGGATTAATTATCGGAGACTGAGAATTTGATTCTTTCTTCATAAAATTTATAGCAAGTCAATGAGCTTCACATACTTTTGTCCCCAGATGATGATTTACTCTACTCTCCAAAGAACCGAAAGGGAAACAAAAAACAAAAATATAATATACGCTTTTATCTGACCAAAAGGTGATATCATATTCATATTCTTCTCTGAAAATGTAAGCCTCATATTTAATTTCTGCACCGCGGCATTATATTATAACATTAATTTCTAAAAAATCATCTTTAATTTATTCTCTTATTACAGCCTACAGGTCCAAACAAAATATCTATATATATTAAGATAATTAAGTGGAGATCTTAATCATAGAATTCATACCGGATGGTATAAATAGAGAAAAGCTACCAGAATTATTTGTGATTAGAGAGTACCTAATACGTTTAAAGATAACTTTTATCGCACTATTATAAGACCAACAATGCCATATGGTAGTGAATGTTGGATTTTAAAGGGACAACATAAACATAAAGTGGGGGTAGCCGAGACGAAAATGGTGAGATAGATGTGTGGTTATAAAATAACAAATAAAATTTGTGATGGTCATATAAGTGAAAGAGTTGGAGAGGCATCTATGGAGGACAAGTTTAAAGAAGGTCATTGGATGCACCACTGAGGAGGGTCAATCAAATAGTATAGAGTCCTTTGACAAGAGGTAGAGGAAAACTAAAGCAGACATTCCATGAGGCTAGTGAGCAAGATTTTTGGGTTAATAATCTATTAAAGGATTAGGTTTTTGATATAGTACAATGGCGCTATACGCCATGGAAAGAAATGCCTTCATCAATCTCTCCTCATTTCCTCTTTATTTAATGCATATCTACCGTTAGATCAAATTTTAATAGTTGAGAGTTATCCCATTTATCATGATAGATTTTTATTATAGTTAATGTTATAATAATACTTTTATATAGTATTTAATCTCATCTATTGAAACTTAATCTAATGATGGATACATTAAATGGAAAAAGAAATCAATGAAGACATTCATCTCTTATAGCGAACCCTACCTAGTGAGATATAGTTTTGTTGTTATGTTGTTGTATTAAGATAATTAAATATGTTTGAGATAAAATTGGATTTAAATTAATATACACACACACATATAAAACGTGGAGAGATTTATGAATTCAAATTACAAGATTTTGAGTTAAAATACGAAATGATTATTTAAACATTTAAATTAAATGCTGGGGCTTATTGTGGGTGACAATAGTGGCTTGACCCTTTTAAATATTCTCGTCCGTCTTGGACAATAATATTATACATTCATACGACGACAGCAACAGAGGATTCGTTTACATACATTTTCAGCCACAAGGAATAATATAATAGTTGACATTATAGGAAGCCTAACTCTTCGCACATTATTATCTGCTATCGATGAAAAACTCGTAATAAGAAAATATTAAAGAAACTAAATAAATAATTACTACATAGCTCTGGAAAATGTTGAGAGGTGATCAACGTCATAAACTTTTTATATTAGGTGCCGATGAGTGACGGATCGACAAAATGTAACCCCCATGTGAAAATATAAACTTAGATCATGAACCCGTATCGTAAATGAGTTTATTTTTATTAATAAATTGATGTTAAAAGTATATAATAAAATAATAAACATGCCAATAATTTAAGTTAAATATATTTTAAGTATGCACAATTGAAATTAAATCAATCAACATATATAATTTTGTCATATCCAAAAAAAATTCTATGAAGTTTTATATATAAATGCATTAAACATGATCAAAACAAACAAAATAACATGAGTTAATGAATTGAGATTTTATATTTAGGACCAAATTCAACTCCAAATAGCTCTTATATTTAGGTCAGGAAATAGTCAAATTTTTTGGGTCTTGGATATAATTTATCATAGATGTGAAATGACCACGTTGACCCAACTTCATATCTTGGTCAATTGTGAATTGGAACTGGTCCTCACAAATTTAAAATTGAAAAAACTTGCAATTATAACTAGACAGATCTGAGGTTGGGGCTAGTCAGTCTTTTCACATTCATAGCAAATTTATATAACTAGGTCGCAAGAGATGTAACTGTAATTTTTGTTAATTCTCAGGACTTATTTATAAATAATTTTTGTGAAATGTATCATGGAAATTCTTCTTCCAACCTATGATTAGAAGAAAACATTATTCTTAGTTAAGAAATTGAACACTTTTACTGTAAATTAATCTGAAATTAAGGAGAACTGAATTTTTATATTTTTTATGCTTAACATTCAGATTCTATCAATTTGATTCATAATCTTGTTTACAAATGAAGTACTTTTTTCCCTCCCCCTTTTGGTTTGGTTATATGCAAGTCAACCCTTAAGACATTCCGTGGTGCCCAAGTAGTAATAAAGTAGTTGACGAGTTACTCAGAACAACATTAAAGTGATCGAATCCCTAGTTTCTCTGTGCAACATGCGGCAATAGATGTTTGGTACAACAAAAAACTTTTGCTTAAAAAATAGAAAAAAAAAACAAAAATACCAATGTTCTTGTAGATTCTACACTTTAGCAATATGTTAATCCTGTTGGGACCATCTAGTTGAATGTTCTCAATCCACTAGTCAAAATAGCTTATAATACCTATTAAATTAAAGTCCTAGAGATTTACTTTCACCCTGTAAAATATCATAATTTTTGGATATCATTTGGTCATCCAAAATCCCAGAACAATCTCACTGCCTTATAGAAAGTTTCATTGGAAGCATAATCACATTCTTTAAAATTCACCATTTTACTTTTTTTGATACCTCAAAGATATAAAAAATATTAGGAAATAAATTTGGGACATCTACTAAACTAGGGCTTAGCAATCCACTTAATTTAGGCTTATTCCCAAGCCACAAATCCCAAAATTTGAGATATTACACAATATCCAAAAAAATGATAGCAAAAACCACTGGTATGAAAAAATGAACTAAACTCACCTTTAGCAAGAAGATACGAGCTCAAAGCCCTTACCCAGAAACCCCAAAAAAAAAAAAAGAATGAACCCATAAACCCAAAAACGCAACAACCGACGAAGGCGAGCTACGGAGGAGAATGGCAGAGGAAAAGGGAGTAAAAGCACCAAAGGAGTGACAAAGGAGAGGGAAATGGTGGTGGAGGAGCCGAAATGGGGTCATCAAAAGTGTTAGAAGTGAGCTTTTTATAACTTGTAGGTTTCAAATATCAGACAGAAAAATGTGTCTCGAATGGGTTTTAAAACAAAAGTTAAGTATACTTAACGGTTATTTTTAAAAAGCCGTTATGTATGTCATTCATGAAACTCCGCCTCTGCATATTTAATGATTTCCTTAAAACTGTTAAATATGAAGCATTAAATATAGACAAATTTGTAGCAGTATTCCCTGCTTTGCAAGAGCAGTACTTCTTCTACAAAACCCTACATTTAAAACTTTTGGATAGAAAAAAATATAGTGCATCTGATCCTAAATATAAGACCCTTTTGACTTTTTTGAAGATATTAAGAAAGTCAATTAAATTACTTTAAAGTATTTATATTTAATGTTTTTCTCCATACTATTTTGCCTAACTTATAAACAAACATATAATCTGATAATACACAACATATGATATGATTAAGTAAATTATTTGGTTTCCTTAATCTATCTAAAAAAATTCATCTATATCTTATATTTAAGACCGGAGGGAGTATATAATATTATTTTATCATTAAGGATGTGACACAAAAAAATAAATCGAGGATTTTTTTATGCAACTATTTGATATCGAATAGGCTTAATTCGACAATTGTGAAACTCAATTGGAAATAGGTTTCGAGTAATGTAGAGTTGAATTAGAGATCTGAGTTGTAACATAATTTTTTCTATGTTGGAAGCTTGAGAAAATCGGTCCCCTTCACTCGGTTCAATCATCATCACGACTTAATTTTTTATTTTTTCACAAAAATAATGACTAAGATTTCAAGAATCAATAACAGTTATTTGAGACTGGCAACGATCCTTTGCTCTTACCGTTCTCTTCCCATCCTCTTCCCCCAACAACTCATCTCACTTTTAAATTGAAATTTGAGAAGTTCAGATTTAATGTCTATAAAAATATTAAAAATATATCAAATAATTAAAAAAAATTCCAAAACTGCTAAATTTTAGTTATAATAATTTAAAACTGCAATAAAAAACATTTAAAAGAATATTTTTATGAGACATTAAATTTTAATTGTTCAGATTTCAATATAAAGGCTGAGATGGTAGTAAAGAGAAAGAAAATAGCAAGAGCAGAAAACCGTAGCCAATTCCCAATTTATCCAGGAAAAGAAAAGGAATGAAGAATAAAAATCGGGCTAACCTTCTTAGCTATTTCTTTTAGAACCCCAAAGTTGTTTGCTTTTAGAACAAAGATTCTTGTTTTACTTTGGGACCTGGATGTATGTACATTTACCCTTTTGAAGAAAAGATCCATTAATTCCCTTTTCAAGCATCTTCTGTAATTTTCACTGACTACTTATGAGGCTATTGACTTTCGCATGTCCAGCAATTATTGTCGACACCAAATAGTATTCTTTTTTTCCCAACTTTTCACGATTCTTTTAAAGATAAGGTTTTGCCGTAAACGCAATGGTCATGTTTGTGTGTGTGTGTGCAAGTTTTCTGAATTGTGAAGTGTCTATTAATTTTTTAATCATTATTTAACATGTTATTCTTTAACTCTTATTTGACCAACATGTTAGTGTAACCATCCTTCCTTAATTCTTTTTTTATTAAAAAAATATGTTTAGATGAGTTGAGCCCTGGGTGCTCACCAGGGTTGGAGTATGCTTCCAGACTCAGAGTGCTTATTATATGTACTTACAAAACGCTCACCAACAAGGTCCTCACATCAGTGGGATCAAATTGTTACCCTTCATTCCTTAATTCTAATGACATATTTTCAACATTGACACTGCCTTCCATCCTAAATAAATATATGAACTAAATAATTAATTTAAATAAACTAAAAAATAGTTAAATTAATTTTTTACAATAAAATTGTCGGTTTCCTAAAATATATCATTTAATTATTTTTGTTGAAAACTACTCCCGTTAATGAAAACTTCCATTTAATATGTACAATAATTTGAAGAAAAAAAAAGTATACATTTCAAAGATATAATAAATTGGCATCTTACATTTAAGAACAAAAGAAATCCTTTAAGTAATAACTCTTATATATAGGAGTCGAGGAAGTAATTGATTTTCAAAGGTATAAATATGTAATTGGAGTTGTTAATCTCAACATCCTAACCTCTAGGGTCATCACGTCAAAAAAAAAAACATCCCGGGGTCAGATCTTGATCGGAAAATTCATAAATTGTTAAAGCTTCTGGGGGAATTACAAGGAATGTGGGGGAAAAAAAAGGATTTTGGGTCATTACCAAAAGATGCGCTTCTCCAGTCCTAAATATATGTCTGGAGGGCACTTTGAACTATAAAGACTCACTTTATAGTTCAAGACAGAGGAGTTCAAAGTGCCCACCAGCCATAACTGGGATAAAAGCAATCATCAGAGGCCTCAGCTGGTGGCGTGTCAAGGGAGCAAGAAGAGTTCTAGCTATCACAGGCTGCACACAAGCTTTGAACTTTATTAATGAGGAGGCTAGCTTGGACCCCTCCCCCTTAGAGATGCTAATTTAGGAGTGTTCATGGACAGGGCTGGTATGACCTTTGCTTGATGCCCAGCTCAAAAGATGAATGGGCGACATTTTGCAGTCCTATATCTGACTTTGTCTAACAGAAGTCTAATTAATTTTGGGTTAGGCTGGGTGGGATTGAGGAGGGTGGGCTTCCATACCCAATAATCTCATTAAAATTTAAAATATAATGAATCATCCAAAAAAAATACAAAAAAAAAAAAAGTTTTTTTTTTTGCCAGCAAAAACAAGTATAGTTAGATATTTCAAAATCAAGCATTACTCTTTTTTAGATTTTATTGTTTAGATTTAATTCATATGCCAATGTAACGAATTAATTTATTAGAGATTATTTTCATACCATATTTAAGAATAATTTATTTCTCAAGAACTTAATTTAGTAATTTCTTAATTAAATATGTTTATATAAAAATATGCATATTTGCTGAGTAAATAATAAATATGTCTATTCATTATATTGGTAAGTAAATATACTTGTTCAATTTTATCATATAATGAATATATACGTGTGCATGTACTGTATATTTTTAATTACAATTATATATAAACTTTAAGAAGGGCTAAATGGACAAAGCATCATTCCTTACCTAATGTCCAGCAGACCTAAAGATGCCCAAATAATATATGAGCTGATTTTTAGGGCCACCCTGAGAGCCTTTTTACCGGACTCAGCGGGCATTGTGGGCAGAGTATTGCTACGAGTGAGCGACAAGTTTAACTTCACTTACGACCTATATTTGAACAACTAGGGCTATTTAACTTGGCCACATAATCAGCACAGTAGTATGTTTATATATACATATATGAGTTTACCAAATGCAAATATTATCATGCCGAACTGGAGCCCCAAAGACCTTTTTTCGCATTTACTCGCTTCAACTCTGAGACCTAATGGTTAGATGACCAAAGGAGAATGACCAAAGCTCCTTTCCTGCTGGTAGAGGGAGTATGCTATCATCTTCACACCTTTCACCTCTCCATTAATTAACGTAAACACTATGGGCAAATTTCCTTATTATCACAATCCAAACTACTTGGAAAATTTTGTCCAAAAACACTAGGAAAATACTCAGCTTGCAACAAAGAAACCAGTGGCAAGTTCAAACGCATCAGCAACGGATATATAATCTTCATTGAGAATATAGCCAACACAGATAATCATCTTAACAAAAATTTAATTGTGCTCCAAGGTACAAAGGACATATAAATTTAGCTCACAAAAAGAACAAAACTCCATGTGCTACTTGTCAGCAATAAATCATAGGAAGCATCATATCCAGTGAACCTGCAAGGGAGATTTCAAAAACAGAGAAGTCCAACATCAGAACTCAAGCAGCTATGTCCAATTGTTCAGAACAACCAAGTGACCAAGAACAAATTCAAGGCTTAAAAACAAGCATCGGATCTTATTTAGACATTACCACACATTAGTTAACCCTCATGATAGCCAAAACACACCACATAACTGATGCATAAGATGTTCCCAATTTTCAGGTGTTATAGCGAGTTATGGTTTTTCTTTTTTTTTCCTTTTTCTTTTTCCTGTGGCCGGCAATGAAGTTCTATGTTGAGTTGCTTCCATTGTCTAGTATTTTTTTTGTTTGAATCGTCAACATGTCTCTTCTACTTGCATCAATGTCCATACATCATAAATTACCATGTATCCCCAAAAAACAGAGATGGCCAGAATCTTACAGATCTTCTAATTCACCATCATATCAGCTTGTTTGTTATACATGTAGAAATATCGCTACAAACATTTTTTTGGGGGGGGGGGGGGGGGTGGGGGGGTTTGTTTAGAGCAAGCAGTAGTATGCATTAACAAAACCTTAGTTGTAGGCATTTTGATGGTTCAAAATATACAACACTCTCTTTGGGTCATCAAACGCTTCTTTCTTTAAATGCCCTTCATTAAACAAAATATGAAAGAAATTTGTGATTCACAAGGTGGAATGTCAACAAGTAATTAAGGACAAATATTGGGAAAAATATGTTTTGATACAAATTTAATTAGCTTAATCAATTTCAACTAATTCTATTGGTCTATGTGAAGTAGGTATTAGGGTCTTACAATTGAGACCGGAGGTTGTATGTTCAATCATAATATACACAATTGGAAAGCCAAGGATACATAGTATTACATGAACTCACAAAATGCATGAACAGATATTTCCAATAAATATAAAAGATGCAGTTAAAGTAAAACATAAATGAGATGGGGATAGGAAAAGAGAGTCAAGCATATTCATGCGCACCTCATATGTTGCTGGGGTACATGAATACTCTAACCTTAGCTCCCTGCGAAGAACCATAACTCCAGAAATCAATAACGTTCATACAAAATTCAAAGAAGGAAAACCCAATGTTTCCAATTTATTACCATTGATCTGGGTGGAAGATTTGATTTGAACTTTGCTCGCACAACACCGCTGTTACCATGAGGCCTGGTAACCTTACCCCAAATGCAGCGGTAATGGGTTCCATTCTTCTTAACCTTGGCCTTGTAAACATATGCCATTCGCTTGCCACAATACCATGCTACCTCTTCCTTGGTGTTCACCCCTTCGATTTGAATAAGAGAGGTGTTAGGATACTGGTTTGACTTAGACCTGAAAAATATCAGGGCCTATTTTAGCACAAATTCTATGATGTCACAAAACCTTACTGTCAGATTGATGAGAAATAAGAAACGACAACTTCAATCCAAAACAATCAATCACGAGATAGCATATTGGAAGTACATAAAAATAATTGAAAACACCCAGGGCAAGAAAGATTTACCTCTTGTATCCAAGGATTGACCCTCTCACGTACAGTCTAATACACAAGGAGTAAATAGCATTAGCTCTAATTTGAACTAAAAAGAAGAGTGAAAAAGCAGATAGATAAGAGCAATGATTAATTATCAATTAGAAGAGTTGTAGACTTCAGTAGTAATTTAGTCAGCCAAGATACCAGCTCTATCTTATTGCCTATTAGGGACTTGAATAAGGTTATCTTAATAATAAAATGTTAGCAACAAGCAGCATTCCCAAGCACCAAAAAATGTAGAACTCTGAATTGCTCTTAGTTATATTAAATGACTTTTATTTTATATAAAAATAGGTAAGGATCAGCAGTGCTGAACCAGCCAGAAGTGGTCAAAATTTCACTAAGATTCATCACTTTACTTTTTTTCTATCATACCTCTCCATGCAAATGTGTTTTAAGGGTCTACAACAGCCAATAGTAGGATGATTAAGTGATTAACAAAGTCGAACTAAATGTATCATGGTCATGACGCCCAGGAAAAAAAAAAAGATTTTTCCAGAGCCTAATATGCAAAAAATTACATTTTGAAGAGTATGTACCCCGCAACAGATCCCAACGTACGTAACCAATGAGTGAAAGTAAAGTATAGGAAGTGCTTCGCTCAAAGGCTACGAAGTATACCTGACACGTTCACCCTGGCGGCCCTTCACCATTGTCGTCTCGGAGGCGCGGAATCGATGCAGGAGCTGAGAGAAATCAGAACGGCGCTAACAGAACCCTAAACTGAGGGATTTTATAGTGACTAAACGCGTATATATGGATTAGGGTTTTTCGATGAAGAGACGAGTGATCCGGATGGCGGGTTCGGCTTGGGGCCCATCTGATTCCATTAGTTTTGGACTGTGTGGGATATATATTGTTGTTAGGGCCCTTTCTCTAGAATTTATCCTGAACCATCGATATTCATATTTTTATGGGTTGGGTCTAGCGGAAGAAATTAGTCTTTCATAATATGTTGAATTAATATTCAAATCCCTATTAAGAGATATGCTCATATTTAATGTATAACAGTATCTCAAATATGATTGTCTCCAATTGAAGGATACCTGTATCTAACAAAAAAAATATTCATATATCATTATTGTAATAAAGAAAAGATATTCATAGATCTATAATCATCAATATCAAAATATATAATATAATGAAACACATATGGCTAATGGCTCTGACTCAAAATCAATACTCAATAAACATATATGTAAAATTGAAGGGCCGCAATCTAGTTAATTATGTATGGTTGCATGATTCTCAAATCATAAGTAATCCTATTCATTTCTTAAACTCTATATGAAATTTCAGACTCGCCTATTTAACAAGGTAATTAAACCCAGATTGTAGGAACCGGATGCTCGGTAAACCAGTCCAATCTAGGCATCAAACTGGTTCACCTTTTTAAAAAAAAAAATCAATTTTTTTATATTCTTTAAAATTTCATATTAATAACCCTGAAATCTTCATTTTCTCACCAGTTTGTCCCCGGATTAGCTCCATTTTTACTCCAGTCTCATCCACTGATCCTTGACCCAGTACCTCAGTCGATTCAGTGGCCAGCCCGAGTTTAATAACCTTGCTATTTAATTAATTTACAAGAGATTATTCTCCAAATAATCCATCTTTTATGAATAAAATATTTTGATCCAATAATTAATTCATTATACTTTTGAAATACGGTAAATAATTCATTATTTTCTTTTTTACTTTATAAAAATTATTAAAAAAGCCGAATAATTCTTGATATACTTCGGTTTTGGAGGTAAGGCTACCTACAATGTTACAATTTTATGCTTTTTTTTTTTAACTCTTTTATATTACACATTTAATAATTTATACAATTCATAAAGGCAAGCTGACATGAACTCGTGTTGCGTTGTGTATTAAGAAATGAGTCCCATTATTTATTATTTTATAATTTATTACTCATAAATAGTGCAGTTTTTAATAAGTTGATATTCATTACGCAAGCCATTTGAGTTAAAATTCTCTTTAGATGCACAAAAAGCAAATATCGAATGAATTATCAATCACATGTTAAAAGCTCAATTGAATAAATACTTGAAAAATAGGACATTGACTAAGAAAAAAGTTACGTTGGTCCTCATTCTTTTAATACAAAGATTGTTTAACTTTGAATTCAGATTCTTCATACTACGACTTTGATAAGGGAGGAGCACGCTGCCCAGGCATAAAACAACCTCTTCAACGGTAATTTAATGTTAAATTACACATGCCAGTAATAAGCCATAATAGTTAATGTCTATCTTTCACACCAACACCAGAACTGGAAAAGGTCATATTTTAGAGAAAACTCTGAAGGCCTGGTTGGTTAAATAATATATTTTATTCAAAAGGAAATGGTCCCCTAACTACAAATTGGACGGGTGTGAAACCAGAAATATATATATATATATATATACACTTCAAGTACTTGAACTTTATCATGTACCGCTCGATCAGCCAATTATAATCCTCACGTCAATAATCTTGGTCAGTCCTTCCTGAAACACAACATGATAGTTAGCTGAATTATATATTTAAAGCAGCTCAATGGATTCAATAAAATTTTAAAGACATGAATAAAATAAACATAAAACAGTATTTATTCATTCAATCCCAAAACTGATTAACCATGAATCATTCTCAATGCAGGAGCAATAACCGAAAAACAACACCCCGCAATATAGGAAAAACCCATTAGGTACTTGTGTGTTTTTTTTTTTTCTCTCTTAATTAAATCATTAATTTTGCTTTGTTAACATCGTTAGCTCCTATAAGTTTTCTCTATAAACAATATTAGCCCCTACACAGGAGTTAACAATACTGATAGAGCCAAATTAAAGCATTTAATTAGGAGTAAAAAACACACAGGTACCAAATTTAAAATTGAAGCAAATTATAGGTACTGCAAATTGATATTCCCCACAATATATAACTAACTACATCAGGAACAGAAGACAATATCACGATGTAAGTGGCGCTTGCTTTAAGTGTTTTTATCTGTCTAATAGCCCATGCATCAACATGGTAAAGTGTAATGAAGTTGGACTCTAAGGAATTACTTGAAGAGTTTCTCCACAATAAAGTTCAGACGCCCAACATCAGCTCCAATAAGCTCATCAGCCTTTTTTCCATTATGAAAGAAATGGAGCGTTGGCTGCAGCAGAGAAATAAATAAATAAATCTGAGACACACAGAACAGCAGGTCCGCATTTGCAAAGCAACGCTTCATGAAACAAATCTAGTAAATCAACTGAACTAATGAATGAGAATCCCAGATGTCAACTTAGTTACATATAAGGAATTGAACCATTGGATTTTAAATGTGATGCATACTTCACCAACAAAATGAGACATTAAATCATTTACCACAGCTGTAATCATTAATTTGCCCAACGTGCCTTTAATTGCTTCCTGGAAAAATAGGAGAACAAGGTGTCAATTTCAGCTAGTTTCATGCATAGCAGTTTATTGACGCAACAAAGCAGTAAAATTTTCAGCACAAGATAAAACATACTACTCAAATGGAAGATACTAACTAAAAACACAATTGTTTTGCCTAGTTCTACAAGATGTATTAATCAGGAAAGAAGGATGTAGAAAGAAGAATGAGGAAACAAATACAGATAAGAGGTCAACAACAGGCCCAAACCCTCACATCCCTTATCTGAAACCATAAGCAGAACCATGCTAAAAATAGCATAACTAGAAGATAGCTTTCACTCCTTTCTGCACCGAAAATCTTCAAAGTAGATGGAGAAAAAATGCACAAGATTCAAAAACAAAAAAGTTTTATATGCATAGTAGTTGCCATGAACAAGAGGTGCTAGCAGGCTCTGTTAAAAATCAGTGAAGTTCTCAGTGGCAAGCCCAAATGACTCTTCTTTTTTTCAACCTACACGTTACTCCCCCTGCGCCCCTCTTTCTCAATGAACAACTGAAGTCACAAAAAGCTCTCTTCCAATCTTTCTAACACACAAACATGCTCAGTGATTTGAAATGTGTAAACCTTCAGATATAGGACAGTTAATATCTTGTATGCCTAGTGTTTGGGCTTGTCCATTTCATAAAAAATAGCTTGACCTACTTAAGTGAGGATTGCCACAAGATTATATAACTCATATTTTTCTCATCGCTTTTAGCTAAGGGACTTCTATTCCCTTAGAATGTAACATTCAAATGAATCTGGACTTGGCTCACTCTTCTTTCAAGTCCAATTATCATTTGCATTCAATTCCTTATACTTGTGCTAGTGTTCTTTGAGGGCCAAGGGCCTCAAGTCCTTTATTTTTCTTCATTGCCTGAGCTTGTGCTCTTAAACCTCCGAGGCCTTTGGTCCTACAAATCTATTTTATGGGTCTAAGATCTTACAATGGTTAAGACGTTGTTTCTTTTGAATTGCTCTAAATCAATGTTAAATTTTTGTATGGGATAGTGCTTTGAGTTTGTCCATTTCACCAAAATAGCTTAAGCTACTTGGTAAGGTGCCCCAAGCTATATACTTTAATTTTTCTAATCAATTTTAGATGTCGAACTTCTATTCCCTAACAAGGACAACTTATAAGTTCCAGGGTGACAATGATCAATTACGCAAGAATTGCATCTTCACTAACTTAATTCACATTTTTCCTTTTTCAGCGCCACAGTAATCTTGAGGCAAACGCAAATCCTTCATTGCCAAGGGAAGCAATTAAAATTTAATTGTGAAAGACCTCACATTCTCTTGTTTGGAACACCTTCAACAATACAGCATGTCCAAAATGAAATATCCCATGCTAAGTCTAGTACTTCTAAAGGCCACTCGTGCAAAGTAAGACCAATGCTGGTTATAGGAACTCAATGAGTTGACATGCCACAGATATTACTAATGCCAACATAGGTTCTCTGTTTTTTTTTTTTTTTTTTGTGGGGAATGGGGTGGTAATTTAGTAAAATTGGGAAAACATAACTAAGATTACTCATTACAACACTTGCCAATACAATTCAAAATGAGTATGAGTGATAAGTTGATGAGCAGTTGAACATAATGTGATTTATGTGCAAAAAGTTAGAAGATACAAAGTGCATTACACCAGAAAACATACTATGAAGTCTGTACCTGATCAATGTCAATCTTATATGTTGTCACATGAGGATATTTCCCACTGAGACCCTCGATGACAGGAGAAATGAACCTGCCTATACAAAGATATATACAGGAAAAAATTGTGAGAGAACTGCTTTTTAGAATATACATAGTTAGAGAAACACGTGATGCAATGTGGGGGAAGATTAATTCATGTTATTCGGATTAATTTATGATATAATTTTAAATGATTTCGTAAGCTTAAATGAAGTCCATACAAGCAAATATGTCTGCACTCAAGTTAACACGACAATGCTGGCAATAGAATCAGCATGTTGTACCACAATAGATGCTCTGTTAGAGTTTTGATTTTGGAAAATAGCCCAAGGACCTTTGAACAAGTAGCCACATGATGGAGTTTCTTCAGGGTACTGAAAAGAAAAAAAGATTGTTGATCTTAACTGCTATCAGGATATTATTTCAGTATGCTCTCAAAGTGGTTCGTAGTGTTTATATGCATGTGTGATTTTGTGCACGTGCACACACCAGCGCAAGAGATCAAATGTATTTGTTCTACACTCATTGACATGGTCATCATACGGAAATCCTTTACATGATTCAACCCCATGCGTAATCAAGATGCAAAATACAGTACAATTTTTTCCTGAGATCTTGGTCGAGATGAACTTACATGGTCCACACCAAACTGCAGTGAAATAGAAGATCGCAGGCAATGATTGATCTAATAAGAGAATTTTCGCAAGAAAGAAGATTTCAGTTCTACTTCGCTCAATGATCATAATGATATCATTTATATAAATTACATTTACACAAACAATAGCTGTCATCCAACTCGAACTCGCCAAAATAGATTATACCTTGTACTTTGCTAAGGACATTATTAAACTCTTCCTCTGTCTTGACATGGACAATGTTCGAAGCACCTGAAAATATTTGAAGAAGAGAAAAAGATGAATTCGGAAGGTATACATTCAATAAAGAAATATAACCAGAACATAAAAAAATGCATGCTTAACTCACACTCTGTTAAAGTCAATTCTAAGATGACTTAAAGCATAACAACCACTTTGATACAGAGACACATAATGCAAAAACACTCATTTAAGCAACTAAACATTCTGCTTGATAAATGTTTCGCAGCTGAAGTATTTAAACCCATCGACAGTTGACTTAAATTGACCTAGTTGACGTTGTTGCATAACAATGAGGTAGGTAATAAGCAAGCAGAATCTAGTGCGTGACACATTGACGCATCCCAACTCAGTACATGTGGAAATAAATTAAAAGTAGCATCAAAGGCTGCCCAATTCTTCATCACGTTTTGTTTCGAGATTAAGTTGAAGAGTAAAAAGAAGTAGGAGGAGACCCACCGGAAGCGGAGCTAAAGCCACGATAATGACGGGCTGACAGCAGAGCTGAGAGCAGCGGAGGAGTGATGGAGGCGATGGTAGAATACGAGGAGGTAGTGAAGGACTTCGACGGAGGAGATGGGCATCCAGTTGTGGATGCAGAGGTCAATGTTCCGACTGAATCTGAACCAACATTGTTAACGATGGGGCCAAATCTATTCTCTATTGCCCAACGAAAGGCGGAGGATCGGTGAATCAAGCTTCTCGCCATTTCCCTTTGCATGCCCAATTCTCTTCTAGGTTTTTTTCTCTCGATTTAAGGGAAAGATTGGAGAACGGCATAAACGTGAAAGGAACACCAAACCAAAAAATGAAACAATGTTGAGTTTTGTAAAAAGTTTACAAGTCCGGGCATTCCGAAGTTTTTGTAAAAGCAATCTTGCCCTAAAAATGTTAGAGGGGTGTTTGGTAAACATCCAAATCTATATTTTAAATTTAGATTTATTCAACTCGAGATAAAATTTTTCTTATACACTTACCTCGTAAATCGTAAAAACTATTAAAAAAAGTTAATCCAAGCACACACTTAAACAAAGGAGGAAATTCTCAATTGCTAATTATTTGCTACGTTTTTATTGTTGGAGCATGTTAGTTAAAAAACTTGTAAACATAACATCAAAGTCCTAATTAAACAAAATAATATAAAAAAAAACTCATAACTTATCAATTATAACTCTTTCACTTATTATTGATAATTTATAAAACTTTTCTTATATTATTTATTTTAATTGGGACCTTGATATCATTTTCCTAAAAAAAAATTGATACCCAACACTCAGAGTGGTTATTTTCAAAGCAAGATTGCTCCTAAAAAATTCTGAATACCGTACATTTCTGAGTGTTTACTTCGGGAGCAAGATTACACCTTAATCATAAAAAAAAATAGTTTAAAGCTTTTTTTATAAAGGCAAAATGTTATAATAAAAATAAAGTAAGAGTAAACAAAAATATGACATGAGTTTTGGTTCAGTGAACCAAAAGGAAAAGGAGAGAAGAGGAGGGATTTAACAACGTTATATAAGAAAAGTCTTATAAATTGCTTATAAGTAGAGTCGGGAATACGGGCCGGCCCGTTTAGGCCCATTTGCCAAAAAGTACAATATTTTTTAGGCCCTCGAGCCTACAGGGCTGGCCCTTCACCGGCTCAGGCCTAAACGGGCTTAAACTCATTTTAATTCAAAAAAATTTATTTTTCAAGTTTTACAATTTATTTATTATTTTGCTTTAAATTGAGATACATTATATTTAAAACTCATAAATTTTTAGTTAAAATAATCATCTAATGTCCAAATTAGCCTATTTTTTAAAGTTTAAAATAATAAATCATTGTAGAAAATAAAATAAATCAAACCAATTAATAAGTGTTTGCTTGTTATTAATACTCTATTAGGTACTTAGGTATCTCTCATATTGATAATTTGATATAATGATATTATATTTATTAATTTAGGCCCGCTTCTCTTTTTGGCCTATAGATCATAAGCCCGGGCCTTGAAGGGCTTGGGCCTAAACAGGCCGGCCCGACGGGCTCGACCCGAATTCCCGGCTCTACTTATAAGCTACTTTTTATGTAGATCGAGACACAACTTGAAACGACCCTTTCTTCGAACAACAATTAACCGTAATGATTTTACAAAATTTGGTTAACCAGTGATAATCGAAAACAATTTCCCATTTAAAACATATCAGAGTTTAAGGCACAAACTCGCCCACAAACCCACTACAAAAATATTCATTAAAACAGTTATTCAAATAGTAAATATGATATCTCCGAAAACATAATATGTCCTACAATGGCAATATAGAGAATAATACAACACCAATATCACAAGAGGCCTACAGGATTCTCAACGTCTATACCTTTGGTTGCTCCCCTTGGCCTCTAGCCAAATTACAGGTCTCGCCTGAAAAATATTTATAACAACGGGGTGAGACATAAAGTCTCAGTAACCAAAAATTAATTTACAAAATATGCAGGAAAAGATTGTAAGTCAGTGAAGCAGCTTTAATTAACATAATATTAATAATATTCTCAATAATTAAACTTCATATAATATGTTCAACAACTATAATCATCCCTACTCATCCATCCTGCTCCTCCTTGTAGCTTCTGGACGTAGTACAGCCTATCAGTGCTAGTATACCCGGCCAAAGGTTAGCTAGTCACTTCAAGAATACTGCCCCTCCCATGTCACCACCAATATACCGTAACAGGGAGTTGTTCGCCCAAAACACTCAACTCAAAATTCGGACCAGGAATGAGAGAGCCGATGGGTACAGTTTCTCCCTATCTCTTCCACACAACCCACCATATCCCATAACAGAAAAACAATATATCAATATAATCCTCGAAACATATACAAATTATCATATCTTCTACAACATTCCATCTCAAACATCATAACCATCACAACAGTAACAATTTTAATAATATCTATGCTCATATATACAATTTTAAAAATACACTGCTTCACTAAACTAGGTCCATATTCAAACATACACATAATCTTTCAAAACACATACAAGTGGTATAGATGAAAGTAAGGTTTAGAAATCACTTTACAGTCCAAAACAAGCATATAAAATAAATTAACCCCGGTTACCTCAATTCCAAGCTTAACCTTATCTTGAGTATCAAATACGAACAATCACCGATCCCAAGAAAACTCTACATTATCAATTTAAGTAACAATTAACCCCAAGCAATACTAAAATAAATAATTTACACAATTTATCTCCAATTTCCCTCTACTATTATTATCTTTAAATATTCTAACTTCCTTAACAATCCTTAAACAACCTCTATATCATTCTCTCTCGTCAACCACTTAATTTTTATAAATTAAAGTTTCACCTTTACCATATCTATTATTATATAATCATCAATATCAACCTTCTAAAATAACTAAATCTCTTTTTCTAATTTATATGAATATATTCTAATTATTAAACAATATTTGAAACTCCCACATAATTAAAATCATATAAAAAATCTAATTCTTAATATCAAATTATAATTTATAATTTCTTATACAACAAAATTTACCAAACTAAACTAATTAGAATTTCTATAATACCTCCAACAAACCAAATAAATTATTTAATCTAATTTTAATTGGATAAAGAGCCTAATATATAATTATTCATAAATTAATTATATAAAAAATTCATTATAAAATTATATACCAACTATATAACAAAAGTAACCTGATTAAAATTAACTATTAATCCTCTTTTATATTCCTATAGCCTTATATTAATAAAACTCAAATTTTTCCAAAATTCTAATCTTAAAATTTTCTCTAATCCACACAAAATTATTATCATAAGAAAAAGAAAATTATTTAGAATATTTTCACAAAAGAAAAATTGTGATCAGAAAAGAATTTAAGTACCTTATTGATCCCCAAGTATATGAAAATACTCCTATCAATATCACACCATATACCTTCTACACAATCACTTCACGCAGACGATCTGCATGAAATGAGAAGGGAGAGGGGGTATTTATAATACCTCCATGCTCCACCTCTAATAATTGGCGTCATAAGGTGCCAATTTATGAATGAAAGTGCCTCCCTCATTTTCAACTGTGGGGCCAAATTGGCACCCACAGTTATATATATATATATATATTTATATATTATTATTATTATTATTTATTTTTTTCAGAAAGTTACTACTAAATTCATAATTATCTTTAAATTATAATTATATTTTAAAAACAAGGATGTTACACAACTCCTCTCATATACTTACCTCGTATACTGTAAATTACGATTGAAAAGCTGTTTTTAAGCATGCCAATCGCTCATCCAAACGAGCACATTATTAGCAGCTTCTAAACTGATTAGATTTAATAATTGCTTCTTCATAAACAAAATTTTCAGTGTTATCCCCTAATAAAAGAAACCCAGACTTGTGAATCCCAGAAACGAGTAGACTGGAAGCCATTTGAGTAACTTCTAAGACTTTCCACTGTGTGTGTATAATATGTGTGTGAGTTGATATGTTATGTGCCATGCTTCTAGGAGCTATCTGATTAATTTGATAAATTAAGTAAATTAGTTATGCTAGTGCCTGATTATTTGTTAAATATATAGGTTAGTTTTTCTAAAGTATCATCTTTCATAATGTTGACGCAGTATGTCAGGTTCGAACACGTGGCATATGAGAGAAATTTTCAACCTCTATCAACATGACACTCGAATATTGACTAAGTGTCATCTTTCATCGTAACTACCTTTAGATAAAAAATTATTACCATGTATAATCAATAAGGATACTTTAGAAAATTGATTATAAATTTTTTAAATAAAGTAAATTGAGATATTATATCTAGAACCAAGTTCATTTCACAGTTAGCTCTTATATTAAGGAGAGACTACAATATAACATGTGTCCAAGGAAAAAGAACTTATCTATTTAACTTTAAAGAAAAAGAAAAACTAATATATTTTAGGGTTAAGGTGCAAATTTATTAATGAAGTTTTGTCCGAGGAGCGTCTGGCACAATTATCTTTTAGAATGGGCAAAAATACCAATGAACAATTAAAAAGGGGCATCCGCCACAAAAACCGTTAAATCCGTACTAACGCTGTTAAGGGTTTTCTTCTTTTATAATTTAACGCCATTAGTACTGATTAACGGTTTTTGTGGTGGATGACCCTTTTTAATTATTCATTAATATTTTTGCCCCTTCTAAAAGATATTTGTATCAAACGCTCCTCGGACAAAACTTCGTTGATAAATTTGTACCTTAACTCTATATTTTATCAACAACATATCCAGAGATATGCATGGGCAGACAAGAAGCATTGCCAGTTGCAGCTAGTGGTTATGAGTGGCCCGAATCAAGGTAGTGGAGAGATTAGTAATGTTCAGTTTTTGTAATTTTTTAAATGCACAATAATTTTTAATTAACGTAAATCTATTGCATCCATTATATTTTCACGTTTAAGGAAGACTTGAGATGAATTGATTCAACATTTTGTCTGTGAAAAAATGCAGCTTACTCATCAGAAAATTTTTACCTCACATTTTTGCGAAGACGCTTGGTGAAAGTCATGTGCTTAGGAAAATTCCTTGGCAATACAAGCTGCAGTATCTTTTCCACTATAATGCAATTGCTGAAGATCTTATTGTATTGGTTAATTTCTTTTGTAATTTTTTTTTCTGGATTGCAGACAATTTTTATTTTATTTAAAATGTGCGTTTATTCTGTTGTATCTTTTTATTTCGATTTATAAATTGTTTTTGTTAAAAAAAAAAACTCAAGGGAGTAGCTTGCTTTGGGTTACTTTTATCATTGGCCCGATTGGTATATTGGTATTTGAAATTGAGCCCAACACAAAGCATGTTCGGCAAAGGAAACGGGCTCCAACAATGGGACTCCCTCTTTGTCTTTGATTTTTATTTTTATAATATTTAGTTTTTTTTATGTAGGGATCAAATGAAACACAAAAATATTATCACACACAAACACTCGCACACACTGTAAATGATCAATCCTGTGACGTCTATTAAAAGGGAGAGGTAGGTGCTATGTGAGCCAAGATTCATTAGTTATATTCTTCTGATCCTATTTATATAATATTTTCAACATTTTTCATACAGATTAAGCAAAATCTTAAGCCTCATTAATTCTGCTATAAAATTCAATAACTCTGTAACTCTACTTATAGTTAATAAATATAATATTAAATGAAAACAAAGTTAACACAATAATAAAAAAATGATTAAAGTGTACATTCATTTTAAAACTTTAACGAGGTACCTTATAAATAGAGGGAGAAAAGCTCCTCTCTCTATAAGACCTAAAGAGTAATATTAGTTAGTACGTGATTATAAAGTACAAAAAGGTCCTTTGTTAAACATTTTTATGCAAATAAAGACAAAACTAGTCTCACAGCTACTCCCTTAAGTCTTCTTCATTTTTTAATTTGAACAAAAACAATTTATAAATCGAAATAGAAAGATACAACATAATAAACACACATTTTATAAAATTTTGGCATCAAAGTTAAGAAAATATAAACATGCGCTTAGTAGTATTTGTTTCGTGAGAGAAACATGGAGAATGTTTTTTTTTTTAAAAAAAAAAGTGAGATAGAGAGAGAAGTCATATTCAAAAAGGTAAGGCAGAAAGGAAAATGGTGGATTACATTATTTAATGAGGCATGAATTACCTTAGCGGGCTCATCATATATCTTGTTATTTAATCGTCTGTTGTGAGTTTGATCCCACTTATAATGTCATAACATCATATATTTAATTCTTGCCCCTCTTATTCCAAAAAAGAAAAATCAATTGGAAAGGCAAAAGATAAACAACACAATGGTCTCGAGTTTAAAATTGTATGAATGCAAGATGTTTTTGAAAAAGCTTCCCTAATTAGAACCGATAATATTCTAATATAGCATAATTAGATAGCCATATAAATATAAGTAAAAAAATAAGACGTTTCACTATTAACGTGTCATTCCCATCGTGCATCCACGCATGGAGGCATTATCCTAGTTTTAATAATCCAGATAAGCTTATGTCCGATTTTAATTAATTATCACCACCACATGTTCATAGCTTGTCTTTTTCTTCCCCTATTTTACATTATATACCACTTTATATTATTTATAAGTTTTTTTTGACAAAAAAATTTGATCCTATTTATAAGTTCAGTTTTAGGATAATAAATGCATTTTGTATTTTTTTACCCTTATTAATTGTAATAAACAAAATGAATTTATTCCTATTGACTTTTAAAATCAATTATATATAAGGATGAAATTGAAAATTTAGCCCATAATTAATAAGTTAATTAAATTTTCTTAATATATTAGAATTAATTTAAAAAAATTTATAAATAAGATCAATGATTGATATATGTTTGCTGGCAAAACACATTGTGGAGTATTATATATGATTGTGCATGCGTAGTTGGAATTGGAAAAGTGAGGCACCAACAAAAGCCACGTGTGATTGATGTGAGGGTGTGTGTGTGTGTGTGGATTCCACAATTGATGAGAGTGTGACACATGTGCAAACCGTGTCATACTTCCAACAATATTTGTCCCATTGCAATTCATTTTCGACTCAGCTTTCCTCCCAGTGTGCTCTATCTTTTATGCCACTTGTTTTATTCTCTTCCAATCCTACATTTAAGCTTATTATTTTTTTAATTGAATACATAACTTAGATAAATAATTTACATAGATTAAAAAAATTCATTAAGTTAATCATTTATAAAAATTGTGTGTTTATTTTATTAAAATACTATATTCAAGCATTTACATTTAAACTTTGCCTAATATATATATATATACACACGCGTAATTAATAAAGATAATTTAAAAAAATTATAAATTTAAGAGATAAAATATATCAAAATTTTATATCTAAGACCAAATAAACCTCAAATTAGCTCTTATATATAGAAATGAAATGAAGCGAGCAAGGAGTTGATTGATGAGTGCTTAAAGTTTTAAAAGATGTCAGCATATATAACATCATTTTTAAGAGGATAAATTATGCTTTTCTTTCCTATGGTAAATCAAATTAATTAATTAATTGTTAAATTTTGATTATGTTTATTAGCACTCCTTCTCCTTACTGTATTTTTTTATTGCCATCCTTTTAATTATTCTCCTTACTTCCCCATGTTACGTATTGTGAAATGTGAATTATGAACTTTGCCGAGTATTGGACACAATTGTAGATTAAATTGTGATTGTGTTATAAAATTTATAATCTGTGAAAATTTAATAATTTCATAACTTTTTTTTTTTTGTCAGACGTGATCATGGATATAAAAAAACTGACTTGTTTCGATAAAAAATCATTACTCCGTATTTTTTTTTTAATTTTAAGCAAGCCGTTCCAAAGTGAGTTACACGTGAAAATTTCAGCTTATCATGAAATGAGCCGGTCCAATTTGTGAGCCAACCCATATTACCCAATCCTTATTCAATAGTTAATTTCAATGTTGTGTAGTCTTTATTTGGAAAAATAATTAAATAACATTCCCTTCATACAAAAATCCAAGTGACATTTTAGAATATTTGAAATGCTCAAAATTGTGTAATTAATTTTATACATACGGTTTAGCTTAGCCTTAATCATGAGTAATATTAAAAAGGATGAATCCCATTCAGATTAAAGTATAACAACAGTAATTTGGCCTTGGTTTAGAGGTGATTTGCGCGAACGAGTCAGAGAATAATGAAGTTCCGATTTTGCCCTTCACGGCCTATTTTATTAAACATCGCCCTCTTCTAGAACCTTAGATCAGATGGCCAAATAGTAATATTCAATTGTCAATACTAGAATAGTACAATGGTACTGTAAAACTTGTGATTAATTAATTGTGACCCTAAAAATATTAGTAATACGTTTTCTTGCACGCAACAAAGACCGAGAACATTGGATCACGTGCCTATGTTAAAAAACTCGAAAATATTTATCAGGTGTGGCCATAACACACACACACACACACACATATAAGGAGATATTTTTTTGAGAGCATATATAAGGAGAATTTAATTAAAAGGAAGGGTAAAGGTGTATTTAATATTCCGATATATTTTTAGATGTATAATCAGCATCTTAAAATATTTAATGATACAATTAACACCTTAAACTATTTTTGGAGATACAATCACCACGTTAAAGTATTAAAGGGTGCAATCAGCACTTTAAATTATTTTTAGAGGTGCAATTAGTATATTAATGAATTAAAAATGGAGCAACTACACTCATTCACTAACAGAATACTAACTCCGTTTGTTGACACACCATTTCCTTTTCTCTTTCATCGATCTTAAACCCAAATCTTAAGTTAATATTCTGTTAGTGAATGGTGCAATTTTGCCTCTAATGTATTAAAAATAGAGCACTTGTACCCTTAAATACTAAAAAAAGGGATGAACATGTTGAATTTCGATGAAAGAGGAAAAGAAAGAGTGTGTCAGTAAATGGAGTTAGTATTCTGTTAGCGGAAGAGTGTAATTGCTCCATTTTTAATACATTAGGGCATTGATTGCATTTCCAAAAATATTTTAAGGTGTTGATTGCATTTTTAAATACTTTAGAGTGCTGATTGCATCTCTAAAAATATATCGAGGTACTGAATACACCTTTACCCTAAAAAAATGATATAAATACGAGAACGACTGTGGTAGAGAATTTACAAAATCAATCTAAAAATAGGGAGTTTTTTTAAAGCTAAAAGCAAACATAAAACCTCACACTTAAAAAAGTAATAAAGTAGGTGTTTAATATCATTTGGACAATAATGTCAGAAAAAAAATATTATCATTTACACTCGTTCATGATTTTAAACAAACATAGCATTAGACATTTTACCCCATGGTAATCACTGTCGACAACAATAATTTATAGATTAATAAAAAAAATAATGTACACAATAAAAACTCGCATTTTTAGAGTAAAGACTTAAATTCATCACTTCACCTGTAATTTACACCAATACAGACCATGTTAGTTTTCCTCATCAACCCCCACCTCTCGTCTAATAGTGGGGTTTGATTAAAGACACAAAATTTTCAACTATATGATGAGCTCGTCTAGCTAGAGAATTAGTAAAGTTAATATTCTCTTTAAAGGTATAGTGAAAGAAAACTTGTCATTGATTATAGGCATGTTTGTTTTAGCGATCATATTGCTTATAAGTTGCTTTTTACGTAGATCGAGACACAACTCCTCTCACATACTTACCTCGTATATCGTAAATTA
Organism: Inga leiocalycina; assembly: GCA_963242795.1. Lineage (NCBI taxonomy): Eukaryota > Viridiplantae > Streptophyta > Magnoliopsida > Fabales > Fabaceae > Inga > Inga leiocalycina. The sequence goes on along the minus strand of OY725321.1, from coordinate 85,025,546 downwards.
CGATTGAAAAGCTGTTTTTAAGCATTCCAATCGCTCATCCAAACGAGCACTATATACCTTCAATCTAACCTCATCTATGGTATCATAAAAGGTGGCTTTCCGCAGCCCCTAACAGTGAGCTTAATACATCAAACACAATCCTAATAAAAACTAACAATCTATTTTCAAAATATAAGTTTGTAACCAACAAATTATTAGTTAAGATGATAAATGGTTCCACTCCGTAAAAGGGATAATACAAATTCAAATCACATAAAACACATTTGTTGGAAGAGAGCAAAATCTTTTGTACTTTAAGCCTAAAAAATGGGAACCTTACATTATACCAAATAAAGATTGCAAATTTAAAAGTAATAATCTTGTATCAATTTTTTATTGTTTCACGACAAATAATCCAATACTAGTATGTGATATTATATACTACTAATTTGAACTTTGAGCCTGGTCAATAGGTTGAAGTGTCGAACTTTAATTAAGAAAAATTCTCCAAATTCATTTTTTTTTAAAATTTTTAAGATTTAATGTCAGGGATGTGCCTCACAACTTGACTGTTATAAAAACATACTCTTTTGATTTCAATTCTAACTGTTGAAAGTCTTAAAATTATAATTTGAAGGAAAAGAATAAATAACCCTTCAATTGAAAAAAAAGAAAGTGGCTGAAAGAAAAAAAGACACAAAGTTATCTAAAGAAACTTTAAATAAACTTTATACTTTCCTATTACTTTTTTTTTCCACAAAACGAAAGTGTCGCACGTGGCTTGAAAATAAACGGGTTGATTTTGTGCTCGTTTGGAATAGCTTATTTTTGAGTAATAAGTACTTATAAATCGTGATTCACCATATACGAGGTAAATTTGTGAGAAGAGTTTTATTTCAACTTACGTAATAAACATTTATATTCAAAAATAAGTGTTTCAAAACATGCACTTAACTTCCCCGCCAAGCCATTGTCATTAAATACACATTGTCGTTTGCCATACTATTTGCCCCAAATCTACGTCGTTTCGTAGAGGCGGGAAGCGGCTTTCTTAACTAATCAATCTCACTTTGGTAAAATCATGTGTTAATGTGTAGTACAAGATCTTCAGACTTCACGGAAAGCGATAGAGGCATAGTACAATGGACACAACGGTAGATGAACAAATAATCCAAGGGTAATATTGGAAATAAAGCCTCCCTCCTTGACTTTCCAAGCCTCTCCTCCTCCTGCACGAACAAAAATGTGTAAATCTCTCATTTCTTCTTCTTTTTCTTTCCGTTCCTTCTGAAATTTCCTCTTCAATTTCCTCTTTTCATCTCTCTTTGCATATATTCTGCTTCTTTCGTCTTCCTCGGCGCTTTACAATGGCGCCGAGTATAAAAAATCTACAGCTAACTTCCCTCGCAACCGCCGCCGCCGATGACGCTGATGCCGATGGCATGGAGGAAGTGCGGCTTTTGGACTCCTACGAAGATAGAAACTACGATGGCTCCGTTGGAATTGAAGAAGGGCTTAAGCGAATTCATGTCAGAGTCACCGGCATGACCTGCGCTGCTTGCTCCAATTCCGTCGAAGCAGCTCTGAATGCCGTCAATGGCGTCATCAGCGCCTCCGTGGCTTTGCTTCAGAATAAGGCCGACGTGGTTTACAACCCTTCTCTGGTTAAGGTTGGTCTGGGCTTTGCTTGAGGTTTTATGATTCTTCTATTTGGCATCAATTCCTGATTGATTGAATAATGCTTTTCTGATTTTATGTGATGGGTCTTTATTGCATCTTTTATTTGTTGTTATTTTTTGATTAATTAATTATATGCTAGCTGAACACTTCGTTAATGGTTAGTTGGCTACTATTGTTGATCAGTTGGTATCATATGTTACATATCTATCTAGAAATATTTACTTAGCATTCATATCTCAGTTTTAAATAGTATTCATAGATGCGGTACCGGTAGATGCTCTTGTTAACTGTTTTTTCTGTTACATATCATACAGATTGAACATTTACTTATAATTATTTTCCCAAAATGAAATTGTATTGCCGTCCTTATAGCTCATTTGATATCGTAGTCACCTCCTGTAGTTTCAGAAGTTAAAATAATCTCACTTGCATTAAGTTTTCAACAAAAAATGCCATGATTATTATTTATCTATTTTTGAATACATAGATCTTCACATTTTAGTTTTAAGTTGAGGTGATGATTAAAAGAAAGCGATTTCCGTGGATTATCTATTAGAAGTGTACTGTCAGCAACCTTTAACTGTTGTGGTGAAACGCCTGTCCAGTGGCCTATGTATTATTTGGACGAAAGAACAACAGTTAAATAACTTCTCAGTGAATTGAATGAATTGGTGATGGGGTTTGTATTCTAAAATTATTGATCCTTGTGAAATTTGTCTTAAAACAGGATGTAGATATTAAAAATGCGATTGAAGATGCAGGGTTTGAAGCAGAGATATTACCTGAACCCAGTGTTGATTCTAGGAAGAAGTCGCATGGAACCTTGGTGGGTCAGTTCACAATTGGTGGTATGACATGTGCAGCCTGTGTAAATTCTGTTGAAGGTATTTTAAGAAATCTTCCAGGGGTCAAAAGGGCTGTGGTTGCTTTGGCTACTTCATTAGGAGAAGTTGAATATGATCCTCACGTAATTAATAAAGATGATATAATCAGTGCAATTGAAGATGCTGGCTTTGAAGGATCATTTGTACAGAGCAGTGAGCAGGATAAAATAACTTTATCAGTTGTTGCTGTATACAGCCTGATTGATGCACAAGTCTTAGAAGGCATTCTCAGCAACATGAAAGGAGTAAGGCATTTTCATTTTGACCAGATATCAAGTGAACTGGTGGTTCTTTTTGATCCTGAAGTTTTCAGCTCTAGATCCCTAGTTGATGAGATTGAAAGGGGAAGTAATGGAAAGTTTAAATTACATGTTAGAAGTTCATATGCAAGACTAGCTTCCAAAGATGTTGAAGAGACGTCGGCTATGTTTGGGCTTTTTATATCCAGCCTATCTCTTAGTGTGAGTGTTTCTTCATTTTATGTTTAAAACTCAATTAAAAATATTTATGCATGCATCATTTTTTCTCAGTTTAGTTCATTTATTCTGTATTACCTTTCCACATGCTTGCTAACTTTACTTATCTGGGCAACCTTGTCTCAAAATGCTTGTTAAATGGTATAATCATACAGATTGAACATTTACACATAATACCTGCATGAAAAATGAGAATAGGTATGCTTGTTTATTCTTACACATGGAACGTCAGAAGGAATGTATATGAGATTGGAAGGGTAGAGAAAAATGGGATAGAAAATATATATATATATATATATATATATATATGGGTGTGGTAGTGTCAAGCTTTAAGTTATAATGATGAAAGAATTATTCCTTGAGAGTCTGCATTTGTCGGCCCCATGAGAAAATATGGATTGTGTTAGTATTAGTCACAAGTTTCATATATACTGAGAGTCACTATGTTATCTTTCTCTTGTACAAGCACGTTTATTTCTTAATCTTGTGAATTGATTTTTGCCTCATGCGGCTGTATCAGATTCCTCTCTTCTTCATGCGTGTACTTTGTCCTCATATACCCATGATATATTCGTTATTACTTTGGAGATGTGGACCTTTCCTCATGGTCGATTGGTTGAAGTGGGCTTTGGTGAGTGTGATTCAATTTGTAATTGGGAAGCGCTTCTACATTGCAGCTGGCCGAGCTCTCAGAAATGGTTCAACTAACATGGATGTCTTGGTTGCATTGGGAACTACAGCATCTTATGTTTATTCTGTTTGTGCTCTACTGTATGGCGCCCTAACTGGATTTTGGTCTCCGACATATTTTGAGACCAGTGCCATGCTCATAACATTTGTATTGTTGGGTAAGTACTTGGAATGCCTCGCCAGGGGAAAGACATCAGATGCCATCAAGAAGTTAGTAGAACTTGCTCCTGCAACAGCTTTATTGGTTGTCAAAGATAAAGGTGCATATTGTCTGTTCCTGTGCTTTATTTTCTTAGGAAATTACAGTTCAAACTTGCAAGTTGAAACGTCTGTAGAGTTTGATTTTATGTTTGGGGTATAAACTATTTAATAGTTATATTATTCATCGTGTTCAAGATTTTAGTGTCACATTTAAACTGAGGATTTTTTTGTTCCTTTTCCTTTTTGTTTTTGTATTTTCCCACTCTAGGTGGAAGATCTATTGAAGAGAGGGAAATAGATTCTTTGCTCATTCAACCTGGTGACACATTAAAAGTTCTCCCTGGTGCAAGGGTTCCTGCTGATGGCATTGTTACATGGGGCTCAAGTTACATAAATGAGAGCATGGTAACTGGTGAATCTGTTCCTGTTTTGAAGGAGGTGAACGCAACTGTTATTGGAGGTACAATAAACTTATATGGCATCCTTCTCGTCGAAGTTTCCAAAGTAGGATCTGACGCTGTCTTGAGTCAGATAATTAGCTTGGTTGAGACAGCTCAGATGTCCAAGGCCCCCATTCAGAAATTTGCTGATTATGTAAGTATTCTTGTCATGGTTGTGTTTGACTATGTCACACTTTGGGAACTGTTATGGTTGTTGTTACTTTAATGCTTTATGCATCTTAGGTTGACTGATGTATTCTTCCTTGCTTATGGCTTATAAAAAGCATTAGCCTCTGAAACAGTTCTGAATAGTTTCATATTTCTACTTGCTCTGCTGTTTGACAACTAGGTTGATGATGTGAATTCTCTTAAATTATCCAGATCGACAGAATTTGCATTTAAGATATTTATTTAGGACAATAACATCACGCCCAGTTGGTCCATAATTTTGGCCCACTTAGGTCTTTTGGTTCCAATGTCAGGCCTGGGGTTAAGGGTTTTTTATAGTGCTTTACCGACATTTTAACTGTTAAAGATTTTCTGTCATCTCATCCAGTTGCATTCATTTAAAATAATAATGTTGATTATGACGATGTCAATCCTTGATTAGTTACGCTTATAACTGACGTTGCATGGGCTTCACATGAGAGGCATAATAGGAATTGGTTGGTGATGGACAAAAAGCGTATCATAATTGTTGCTTCATCTCATTATTGTGTCGCGATGATAAGTTTTGGGACTATGGCATAGCTCAGCTAATTTAAGATATCTCAAGTAGCTAGGAAGTGGTGCTAAAAGGTTCTTGTTGTAGGTCCGGTGAAGCTTGTAGAGATATGGACCAAAATTTTGAAGGCTTTTGACTACCAATCACTCAAGTTCCTTCTATAAATCATTCTTAAAATTGGAGTATGTGAATTCACTTATTTGAAGTTGAGATTCTAAAGGCGCTACAGTTTCTGTGCTTATAACTTTTTTGAAGTAGACGTTATATATTAATGAAGTACGCTGTTAAGTAATATTAGATATGAAGAGCATTATATATAAACTCTTGTACCGACTGGCAGGTAGCAAGCATATTTGTTCCCACAGTTGTTGCATTGGCCCTACTGACATTATCGAGTTGGTAAGATCACACTGACTGGTTTACGGTATACTAATATGATTAACTTTGTTATGTAGTTGATATGTTTGTCCTTCCTTTTTTTGGCTAATAAACTTATATGATTGCTTGAAGGTATATTGCTGGGGCTCTGGGAGCTTACCCTGAAGAATGGTTGCCAGAAAATGGAAATCATTTTGTGTTTGCCCTTATGTTTTCAATATCTGTAGTGGTGATTGCATGTCCTTGTGCACTTGGCTTGGCAACACCAACAGCAGTCATGGTAGCTACAGGGGTTGGGGCTAACAATGGGGTGTTGATCAAAGGCGGAGATGCCTTGGAAAGAGCTCAGATGGTGAAGTACGTGATATTTGATAAAACTGGCACTTTAACTCAGGGAAAAGCTAGCTTTACCACTGCCAAGGTGTTCACAGGAATGGATCGTGGGGAATTTTTAAAATTGGTGGCTTCTGCTGAGGTGGGTTTCAGTTTCTTTGACTTGACTCAGATGGATTTAGACTCAGATGAAGTGATAGAGGAGGCATTTATAAGATTAATTGTTTCCCTTTCCCTTCTTACCCTCGGCACAGACAACTTCTCTGGTGGTGTTTTTGGAATGATACATTTCTGCCTGTTTCTTTTGGTTGCTAGCACTTTCCATCCTCCCATCTAGTGTGAGGTAAATCAAACGAATTAATAATAATTTGTTTTAATCCTCTTTTGCCTTCAGGCTAGCAGTGAACACCCACTGGCTAAAGCCATAGTAGCATACGCACGTCATTTTCATGTCTTCGACGAATCCTCTGCAACTACTGGTATCAAAGATGTTGCCAGTGAGTCGAAGTCTGGGTGGCTTTATGATGTCTCTGACTTCTTGGCTCTTCCTGGAAGAGGTGTTCAGTGTTTCATAGATGGGAAGCGTATATTGGTAAGGTCTTGAACTTGCGAATCATTTTCTCTGAATACTCTGGCTTTTCATAAGTTTCCAACAGTTGCTTATCATGTGCCACATGTCTTGCACAGGTTGGTAACAGGAAATTAATGGAGGAAAGTGGCATAGATATTCCAACTGAAGTGGAAAATTGTGTGGTTGAGCTGGAAGAAAATGCAAAGACAGGGATTCTGGTTGCATATGGTGATGAGCTAACTGGAGTTATAGGGGTTGCAGACCCACTGAAGAGAGAGGCTTCTGTGGTTATTGAGGGCCTCAAGAAAATGGGTGTTAGACCTATCATGGTTACAGGAGATAATTGGAGAACAGCTCAAGCTGTTGCCAAGGAGGTCTGTAAACGTTTGCATTTTTGGTTGTCTGTTGAAAAGATTATTCTGACCTGATAGATTGTAAATTACCAATCATTAATTATTGGATTGTGGAGCCCTCTTGTTAATTTCAAGTGAATGGGCTGAGTAAATCCTTCCATTATATCACTTTCTAATGATTCCTATTGAAGCAGAATCTCTGGTTATATGCAACACACTACAAGAAGAATTTTACTCGACACAAATTAATTTTTTTTTTGTTCCACTCATGATGAAAATTGTGTTATTTGACAGGTTGGCATTCATGATGTTAGGGCCGAGGTTTTGCCTGCAGGAAAGGCCGATGTTGTTCATTCATTCCAGAAAGATGGAAGCATAGTTGCAATGGTGGGTGATGGTATCAATGATTCTCCTGCATTAGCTGCCGCAGATGTTGGTATCGCCATTGGGGCTGGGACTGATATTGCAATAGAAGCTGCTGATTATGTGTTGATGAGAAACAATTTGGAAGATGTAATTACAGCCATTGATCTCTCTAGGACTACCTTCTCTCGTATTCGATTGAATTATTTCTTTGCAATGGCCTACAATGTGGTTGCCATACCAGTTGCTGCTGGGGTTCTCTATCCTTCACTCGGAATCAAGCTGCCTCCATGGGTTGCTGGCACGTGCATGGCTCTCTCATCTGTAAGTGTTGTGTGTTCGTCTTTGCTTCTCAGGAGATATAGAAGACCTAAACTTACTGAAATACTTGAAATAATTGTAGATTAGCTATAAACTAAATCAGAGTTGTTGTTCCTGTAAGTTATAGCTTTATATTTGATCGAGACCTAAAATTCCAGTTTTGTTCTTCATTGTCAATCCTGCAACCCTTTTGGGTTGCAACTGTAACTGTAAATGCACTTGTACCATAATCCCAATTCCCACCCCCACAAGAGAGAGAGGGAGAGAGAGAGAATCCAAATCATAAATTCACGTGTATCTTTTTATGAATCTCTTTGCGCAAGATGGCAGACAGGTTGATGAGTTTATTTGCCGCAGCGAGGGACTTGTTCATGGGTTTCTAAGGTTTACATGTGTTTCTAAAGTCCCTGAACATGTGTTTTATGGATTTAGTTAGATGACTCATGGAGTCCTAAAGAATTAGCTAGCTTGCTACAGGTTTTATGCTGAAGAGTAGATTCCACTTATATTACAGAAATTGTTAATAGCGTTTGTATGCTTGGTGGATTAAATAGTTTAGTTTTGCTGCTTCCTAATTAATTGTCAGGTAAATGATTGCTTGGAATCATATTGTTAACTTTCTGGCATCTCAACTGATTTCACAAAAGCATGGAAAATATTTGTAATTTGTAATTATCAACATGCTGCTTCCTATGTTGGCGGGAAATGGTGATCACAGTCACAATGGAGTATGCAATTGCATAACTCTTGCGTATGTTCGATGATATATTTTAATATTTGTACGTCGCTTGAAATACTACGTCCGATTCTAAACGTAAAACATTTTGTAATGCAAATTGCATTTTAAATTAGGTCTTATGTTTGAGACTGGATGAATAATTTAAAAAAAAAAAATTGACACAAATCCTCAAGAATTTTGTAATTGCAATTACTGCCTACAATCTAAATCATTTGATTTTTTTTTTTTGGGACATACCTTAAGATTCAAATATTGTCATCATCTTCTATTGTTCGCAAAGATTTCTTTCTTTATTTTTCCTATGCATCATTTGAAATTATAATAAAGTAACACATATCTGAGTGTTTTTCCCCAAAGAGAGAGAGATCTTGGCGGTGATTGCTAATCTGTTCAACATTTGAACATGTCAGCTTCAAGCTTGGACACATATTTGTCCTTTGTGGAGCTCCAACATAACGCTAGTCGTCAATTTAAGCCAGGTAGCGTCTTAGTTTTATATTATGAATGTTTGTCCAATGCAAATAACTTACCGTTTCCATTATCACTTGATGTCTCGCACAGAACCCTTCAAACTCTTTTACCCAATTAATATGGATGCGTGTTTTGCCCATGATTTAAGTCATGGTTTTTTTCTCTCCATATTTTTATTTAGGGATAAAGGCCGTCGTTGCCTCAGAAGTATTCACTGGGGGGCAAATTTTGCCCCGAAAGTTTTCCGAGGACTAAATTTGCTCTAGAAGCTTCAAATTTGGAGCAAATTTGCTCTGATTGTTATCCAAATTAAGTTTGACCGTTAGTTGATCAAATTTACCTCAAAGTGAAAACTTTTAAGGTAATTTTATTATTTATTTATTTTTATTAAGGTGTAAATTTATTGTCTATTTCATTCCGGGGTAAAAATGACTTTTACCCACGTGGGCACAATGTCCAGCAACAATCTCCTATTCTCCTGTATCCCCAGTCCCAAGCCAAGTTGAGGGCCCATCCAACATTCCAAGCTTCGGTAGCCATTTCCCCCAAATCAAACACGCCCCTTGACTTGGCTGGCCAAAAAGTGAAAAATAAAACACGCCCTTGACTTCACAATGGAAGACACAATCGTTCCTGCTTAACCAAATACGCCGACACGAGACCGCAAACCATCAATCCCACTTGAAGGGTGAAAAAACACGACCACCATCTTCTCGGAAGGACGGATTTTCATAACAAACTAATCAAAGGGCAGTCTCGGAGCGCATGTTGTGTGGTCTCCACACTATTGTGACGTATAGTGTTTGAAATAATGAGTGAGTGTGGAATAAGTCCTATTTGGAATTGTGGGGTTAAGAAAAAGAGTGAACTTGAACAATAATAAGCCACATGGAAATCCGGTAATTTTTCCTATGCACAAGTTAAAAGTGAACCGGGTGTTTTTAGGAGAGCACTCTTGGAAAAATTGTTTGTGAAATATGTACATTAAATGTATTGCAGCTTTTTAATTTCATAAACCAAATTTCATAAATTGTTTAATGCCATTTATATCATGGTAATTTTGTGAAACAATGTCTTGAATTTGGAAACTGTTTCCATTAATATTTTATTATTATTGTTTAATGGTCTTGAAATACGTTTGTACCACAATGCATGAAACAGATTCATTTTAAAAGGTTTTATTGCATCCCCAACGTCCAGAAATTATTGTGTAATGACCATTAAACGGTTATGATGATTTAACGAGCATTTCCATGTTCTTTAAGTTGCCCAATGTCTCCTGTGATTTTGCCTATATAAGATGTTTGCAAGAGGTCTATACATCCTGATCTTGAACTCTCAAGCACCTCTCTCTTCCTCCTCAGACATATTCTTATATTTTCTGAGTTCTATTATCTTTCATAGTTCTGCTCACCCTGTTTTGTAGGAAGGGTTTGTTTAATCATGGAGAATGTCTCTTCCTATCTGCCGATAGCTGAGGAATAGCGCTTAAGGACAGTGTACTCAGGCACGACTCGAATCAACTTTGTCATTTGCAGGTGCAACCGCTAATAGGATCTGCATAGTACTAAGAGGAGCTGAAAGATCCACTAAGTTGCATGACAATCTAAGAGCTACTGCCAACAATCTTAAAAAGCTATTACCTACTTTGTCGAAGTGATTATTAGCTTAGCACATTTTAATTCCATATTGATGCTTGGTACATATGCTAAGAGGTATTTCAATTTCCATTGCACACATTGATAAATCCCAAATTTAATACTCCCTCCGGTCCTAATTATAGGATAACATTTGAGAGTTGATCATGGTCCTAATTATAGGACAAAGTTCTAATTTTTGCCAATTTCTTCCCAAAATACCCCTGTTGATACTTTCTCAATAATAATTAGACACAATAATAATTTAATAAAAATAAATCGGAAGTTCTTGAGGGAGATTGACGACGCCGGATTGTGTGAGAGCTTGGAGAAGTCGTGTGTGAGGTAGGAGAGATACAAGAAAAAATAGAGAATCAACGTAACTGGATGTCATTTAAATGTTAAATAAGGATATTTTAGGAAAATAAATATGATTAACTAATTTAACCATTATCCTTAATTTCTCCAAAGTTAGGTAAATATGTCCTATAATTAGGACTGGATGGAGTTTATTTTATCCCACCTTATTTATTTATTTATTTATTGTGGGGGGCTATTTTAGGTTAATTTGGATTTATTAGATACAATTTGGATTGTTAGCCAATTTAAGAAAATAATATAAATCTAAATTAATTATGAGATTATTGGGCTTAAATTGTTAATAGTGTGATTGTTATCTTGTGATTAGATAATATTTTTAAATATATGATAGATCATGATTTTATTTGATTCTTGCATAACAAGGAAAAGTAGATTAGAAGATCCTACGGTGCGGGATTTTTCTTAGAAGTTAAAAAAGAATCTAATGGTTGGATTTTATTGGGCTAGTTAAATTTTAATTGGCTCAAATTTGGACCCAAAAGTCCAAAACTCTCTCTTCCTCCCATGAATTAACCTAACTGCTGCGACTATAAAAACATACACTCGTTGACGCTGAAAGGGGGCTGGAACGAACCGAGAGAGACAACGTAGCCGCTGGAATTGACGCTGGAAGTTCTGCTATATTCATTAAGGGACGTCAGCTATACAGAGGAAGCATCATCAATTCCCACCCTTTTCTCTATTCACGGGCCCCACCTCCAATTACATTAAACAATTCCATTCTCCTCTTCCATTCGCACATACACATACTGCATCCCATTCATTGATTATTCACCCACAACTACCTTTTCCAATGGCCATAAATCATTGCTTGGGGCGCTCAGAGAAGGATTTTCATGGCACCCTTAAGCTCTTTTGGGAGATAATTTGCGAGGAGGACAGAGGAAATTAGAATCTAAGAGTTTATACTTAAAAACTATAAGGAAGTGTTTTTCCTTTTATCTTTTTAATTTAAGATTTGAGATTATTTAGTTTTAAATGATTTTGAGTTGTACTGATTGAGAATAATTTAGTATTAGATTGTAGACATATCTTTTTAGGATTGGATTGATATTTTGAAACATGTGCTTGAGACATTTGCTGGAATTTTTGTTTGCAAACATTTGAATTGTCAATTGAATTATTAATTGAGTTTTCATTATTAATTTAATTGTCAATTTGGTTTATCCTCTTGATTGTTTAATTGGGTTGCTTAATTGTCTAGTTGTTCAATTCGACAATTGTAAACAAGATTCCCAAAATTATTTTGAAATTAATTGTGATTGTTATTTAATGGATTTAATTAACTAGCACCTTTTTCTATTATGAGTTTTCTAGTGGATTAGGTGTTATTAAACTTGAGGGTTTCCCATGTTTCAATTAGGTGATTAAATATATTAATTCCAATCTTTCATCAACCTCCCTTTGGTTTAATTAATTAATTTGGGTTAAGAAAGTTAACTCCATGTGAATCCTAAGTTGTCCCTTTGATCATCATAATTGACCTAATTCTTCATTGTTTGTTTGCTTTCTAATCAATCTTTTACTTAGAATTTTAATTACTCTTTCATAAAAAAACCCCCAAAAATTGCATTCAAATTCATATAGATTAGCCTCATTCTCATATAACCTTTAGAGTCAATTTCATTAATGCATTTAGTTAGTTTAATTGCATTTAGGTAGTAGAGTCGTGCACTTTAGTTTAGATTCATTCTGTTGCATCTTCTGTCACTTAAAAATCAATCCTAATAAAGAAAACTCATAACTTGCTCCTTGGGAAAATGACCTAGATTGACCCTAAACTGCATAATTAATTAGGACCTAGTTTAATTAATTGCTTTATCGACAGAAGCACATATCACACATTATTGATATTTGTTTAGTTGAATATCCCAGAAGGTGTGATAAATTACCATTGGTTGAAGGTGAATTTTTACACCTTTATATTATTTAGGGTTAAGGCGCAAATTTAACAACGAAGTTTTGTCTGAGGGGCGTTTGGCACACATATATTTTGGAATGGGCAAAAATAATAATGAACAATTAAAAAGGGTGAAAATTTAATAAAACCGTTAAATTTGACCTAACGGTGGTAAATTATAAGAGAAGAAAACCCCTAACGTCGTCAGGTCAAATTTAATGGTTTTGTTAAATTTGCACTCTTTTTAATTGTTCATTGTTATTTTTGCCCCTTCCAAAACATATTTGTGCTAGACGCCCTTCAGACAAAATTTCATTATTAAATTTACACCTTAACCCTATTATTTAATTAACGTGAGACGTGACTCATGAGTGGAACCTCATCATGTGATTCTTCTCCGTGGCTGGTAATCATATTTGTCATTTATCATTACCTTTTAGAGACAAGCTAAGGCGTGGTTGATGGCTTCTTACTTTTATAAGGGTTAAGGTACAATTTTAGTAACTAAGTTTTTCCTTATGGGCGTCTGGCATAAATAAATTTTAGAATGGGCAAAAATAATAATAAACAATTTAAAAAGGTGCAAATTCAACAAAACCTTTTAATTTTCCTAAATGCCGTTGGGGATTTAATGCCGTTTGGTCAAATTTAACGGCTTTATTAAATTTGCATCCTTTTAAATTATTTATTATTATTTTTGTCCATTCTAAAATTTATTTATATCAGACGTCCATTGGGAAAATTTGGTTGTTAAAATTGCACTTTAACCCTTTCTAGAATGTAGTTCGAATCTCCAAATGCCACCCATGTGGTTTGTGTGGATTGGTTGATGGCTTCTTATTTTCAGGATGATCTGATGATTGAGTTCTAACTCAAAGTGATACCCGGGCATGACCACCTAGTGTGGTTATTCGTATTGGTGGTAGACGTGAACATGATGAAAGTGTGTATTGAGGCAGTGATCTGATGATGTTTATAGGTTATAGGACATTATTATATACTCAAATGGGCTATTGTGGTTATAAATACCGAAAATGCCAAATTTGCCCCTATAACCACACTCTCTTAAGACCTCATAAAAAGGCTCAACATAAACACCATGAATAATGGTAGAAATGCTTAGAGAGGGACTCTTGACAAAAGTGACTTACAATTATGAAGAGATAATGGAAAAAATACATATGAGAATTGGATTTGGATGAGGCAACAAGGTTTGTATCTTCAAATCCATGAATTAATGATATGGTGCTTAATTTGTGAGCTTTGATAGATACATATATATAAATTTTGTGAATTGTGTTTTATATATGTCAAAATTCCTTATATACGGTGGAGATAATAAAAGTATTGTTGATGGAACTTGATATGTTTAGTTGTCTTATGGACACTTTTTTTTTTTTTGGTTTATATAGACCGAGTTTTAAGTGCTGGTCAAAATAAAGGTATTATTACATTGTGAGTTATTTCTACTCGTAGGTGGACCTCTTTTTTTGTTTTTTTTTTTCCGTTGGAGGCTGGAGGCTTTGTTGCTTTCAGATTTCAGTCATTGATTACATCAGATCTGTTTTTATGATTTATAACCTCCTTATAATTTCGTCATGCTTTCATCAAGGATGACGGTAATATCCTTAAAGTGCGCCAACATTATGAGAATACCATAAATATCCAAATTTATTCTTTACTTGACTGATGTTAAGAAAATATTTTATCATTATTAGAATTATTCTATCATTATTATTAGATCAATTAGCATAATTAACGGGATTGATTGACCGTTACGATTCCCTCATTTAGGAGTAATTAATATTTAGACTCCTCACTTTTGTATATATATAATACCTTCCTGTGAATAGAAAAGACACAATTCTTTTAGTATTCAGTTACTTTCGTAACAACTGAGAATTCATCATGCTTAATTATTAGTGAGACAGTTATGGAAATTTATTATTTGATGCTTGTATATTGAGTTTCTGTTGAGGCTTGTTGTGTTAAATATGATAATTTTTCGTTACCGTGCTGTCATTTTAGATGGCAATCTCGGAAAATATTTTTAATACGTGAATGAACTTTTTATAGTCATTGTGTCTATGTTTACATGGTGGCTTGGGAAACAGTCTATGGATTTAAAAGTTGTGATATAGTTTGTGAAATTGTAATAACAATATTTGAGACATTCTAATATAATTAGGATAGAATGGGATTATATGTGGTGAGATTTTAATTCAGTTAGAATTGTTGTTGAAAAGTTGCTAAATATAATTTTGAGATATTCAAAGTGTGGGAGTGTCTATACTGTGAGTTACCTTGTAAATTTTTTAAACTTGCAAAATTATTGCTAGGCTCAATTCATAAATACCAAACTGTGGTTTACAATTAATTATGTGGAGGTTTTGTCATTTACTATTGAGAGAAAATTTTATGAATTATGAAATATTTGTGTGGCTTGAAACAAGTTTATGATGGTGATATGAAAATTTAATCATTTTCATGATTTGTGAGTATATATTTATAGTGGTATAAATATACATGACTATTGTGAATATGACGTTGTTTCCAAATTTAATATAAAAGCATGGGTGAAGCAAGTATGATTTTGGCTGTTGAAATTATAAGGAAATGGTGATTATATATAATATTGAGAAATGTTTCTGAAGTTTGGTTTTTGAGAACCCTTGCGAATATTCTTTATGATGCTAGCATAGTTTTTGAAGTGACTTTGCAACTCAATTTGGGTATGCACATATTGTTGAGAATTTGTTGCATCAAAGGGTGTTAATCTCTGTGGCATAACTTGTGCTATATGAAGACTGAGCATATATATAAATATGTATTCTCATGAGGAGATTGAAATATCCAAAGGGTACAATAAATGTTGATATCATGTACAATAGATTCCCGTTGTAATAAAATACACGGATGTTGACTGAATTTCAGTTTCATGTGAGAAAATATATGAGATAGAGTTTATTACTCTAGAATTGGCTGAAATTGGAGGCTATAAGTTGTAAAAAACTTAGCAAATATTATGGTGTAAAAACCAACATTTAGTGTTGATGAATTAAGATTGCCAAATGGCAATAGCCATTGTAGATAAACAATGGTGCAAGTGAAGTTGTTTAAGATGTGATAAAGTGCTTAAAAATTATGGAGTTATTTCAACTGATTTTGTGTGAGGTCAAAAAGTTGACATGTAGATCTATTAAGAAAACCCATAAAGAATTAAATTAGCTTAGGGGAATGGGACTAAAGCCAATTCAAAATTAATAGCAATGGTCAACCCAACCTTTGTGATTGATGATCCCATGAAAAAGGTTCACATGGATAAAAACAAGTAATTCGTTAGTTCTGTTAGCACTAAATAATTGCTAGTCCCTTCCTATGGTATGAGTAGAGCTGGTAAAACGAGGCGGACTGGCGGGTTGGCCCACCAGCCCGCAAAAAATAATCCGGTTCGGGCTGGGGAAAAAGGAGCCCGTTTATAATCGAGTTAAACGGGCTAAGCCCGTTTAACTGTGGGTTAAACGGGTTAACCCGCGGGTTAAACGGGTTAGCCCCTTTAAAATGAAAAAAAACCCCCATTTCCCTTTCTGAACACACACTCTCTCACTCTGACTCGTGACTCTCGTCCCCTTCCCTCCGTCTCGTTCTCTCGTTCTCTCTTCCCTTGGCCATTGAACCCTAACCGGTAACCCTCTCCGGCACCATCCCTCTTCCTCCCCATCTCTAGTGGTCCGAGATCTCCCAGTCTCCATCTTCCTCTCAAGCTCCACCGCTCCGTGCTCTCCCATTCTCCTTCTTCCTCTTGTCAACTCCTCTGCCCGAAGCTTCAATCGAGAGTGGAGGCCTTTTGGTCTGGCCGTCATTTCCCCTGTCCGAGCTTCCCTTCTCTTGCGTCTGCGATTCAGTCCGGTCGGCGTTCGAGATCGAGACGGTGTACGGCTGGAAGAGGTAGTGTTTTCTGTGCTTATTTGATTTTTTTAGACATTTACCTGAGATATGATTTGGTTGAAATCGAAGATTTGAAGTACTGAAATACTGAAATCGAAGATTCTGATTCTGACTTAGACAAAGTTCTTTCAATTTTCATGGTCATTGCTCTCTTAGTGGAAAGAATGTGTATGATTTTGACTAGGTTAATCAGGCTTTTAAAAATTGTATGCAAAACATGTATTCATACATTATTTCTACTTTCTGGGACTTTGGTTAGTTTTCTAGAATGATCATACTTCTTGTGTCAGTAGTCACTTAAACTTCCTTTTCCCCAAAAAAGGTACTTGTCTGATTAATAGGTGTTCTATAAATGGCTTGTTTGGTATTCTTCTGTGTGTGACGTGTGTGCTTTCTATGAATAGATGGAATGTGGAAACAAACGATAGAAAACCTTAATTTTAGGGGCTTAGAAGGCAAGCTTGTATCATGAGTCATGATGTGATCCTCATAATACTGTTTCTTTGTCATCACTTTTCTTCTTTTCAGTCTAGACCAGATCATGGACCATGCAATGATATTGACTTTTGCCAATTTTATGTGACCTGAAGCCGAAGTCTTCCATTTCTTAATGTAAAAGAGAGACCAAACTTCACCTTGCCATTGGCATGTGTCATTTCAAGCTTATTAACCAATATTTTCTTTTATTATCAGTACATTTTTGCCCCTGGCTTAGACTAAGGTTCTTGTCTAGTTGTCTTGCATCATTTGCTGCATTTTGGGCGTTGAGGCCTTAAGGGTGATTTATACATGATAGGTTAAATAGGTTTTATGTTTCGCATACTGTTAATTAGGTGTTGCCTTGCATGCTATGAATAGGTTAAATAGGTTTTATGTTTTGCTACATCTTGTCTTGTGATGGATGTTGACAATATGGCCACACAATCTGCACAACCTACACTTGCTGAACCTCAAGATTTGTCTGTACAAACACAACAAAAAGATGCTCCTTCTATGAATAAAAGGGCGAGATGCACCATATCTGATGTTTGGAGATACTTTTCCAAAATTGGCATAGTTGATGGCAAAGAAAAAGTCAAATGTAATGGATGTGGGAAGCAATATGTTGTGGGGAGCAAGGAGTGTGGGACTTCACACCTTTGACGTCATATTGAGAGTTGTAATACACTCCCAAAATATAAAGATATCGGTGCCATGTTGATAGATCAAGCTGGGATTGTTAGAGCTAGAAAGATTGACCACAACAAAGTGCGTGAACTCATTGCGTATGCCATCATTAAACATAATCTTCCATATGCTTTTGTTGAGTATGATGGAATCAAGGAATTGCTCACATATTTAAATCCTGATTATAAGGGTATTACAAGAAAAACGGCTGTAGTAGATGTTTGGAATTTCTATCTCCATCAAAAGGACAACCTAAAGAGAAAACTAGCAATGAGTCCAAGTAGAATATGTTTAACTTCTGATTGTTGGACAGCAATAACCGCAAAAGGTTATCTTTGCTTGACTGCACACTTTGTTGATGAGAAATGGAATCTTCAGAGCAAAATACTTTCCTTTTCCAAGATGGAGCCTCCTCACACGGGATCTGAATTGGCAAGAAGGGCGCATGAGATATTGATAGACTGGGGGATTGACAAGAAGGTTTTCTCTATCACGCTGGACAATGCTTCAGCAAATTTTCATATGCAAAGAATATTGAAAGAGAATATGAATTTGAGTGGTAGCTTGATATGCAATGGTGAGTTCTTCCATGTGAGATGTTCAGCCCACATCTTGAATCTCATAGTTCAGGATGGCTTGCGAGTAGCGGAAGGAGCTTTGAATAAGATTAGGAATAGCATTATGTATGTACGGAAGTTAGAGGCAAGGATGATAGAATTCAAGAAAAGGGTTGAACAAGTTGGAGGTATTGACACTTCTGTGGGTTTAAGGTATAATGTCTCGATTAGATGGAATTCGACACATTCAATGCTTGAGAGTGCAATTAAATATCACCGTGCTTTTGCTAGCTTGGCCTTGAATGACACAAATTACAATCATTGTCCAACAAATGAAGAGTGGTCAAGAGCAGAGGCTATGTGTGCATTCTTGAAACCTTTTGTTGTGATAACAAACTTGATGTCTGGATCATCATATCCCACCTCTAACATGTATTTCACACAAATATCAAAGATTGAGTTGCTGCTGAAAGAACATTTAAACAATCAAGATTCTGTGATTCGGGATATGGCTCAGAGTATGCTTGACAAGTTTGACAAATATTGGACCGAGTATAGTGTTATTCTTGTATTAGCCATTATCCTTGATCCTCGGATGAAGCTTGAAGTCATAAAGTTTACTTTTACGAAATTAGATCCCATGAATTCTCAAGAGAAGATTGAAAACGTAAGGAGCAAGTTGTATTATGTTTTCAATGAGTATAAAAACATGGGATCATCTTTATCCTCCACCCCAATTAGTGGAGCTGCTTCAAGCTCGAATGCCAACACGTTAATCACAGAACCGATTCCTAGCCGTAACTTGAATGAAGTGGATGACAACGAAGTTTTTGATGTAAGTTTGAAATTTTTAAGTAATTAGTGTTTACATTTATTTTGAATTTTCATTGGCACTATCCTCTGTTCATTTAATTTGAACCTTTTATTAATTTTTCAATATTGTAGGATTTTTTTTTCATTCAAGTGTCAAGATGAGTCAAGAATTGAAAAGTCTGAATTGGACTACTATTTGGAAGAAGCGATACTTGATAATAGATTGGCTAGAAGATTTAATGTCTTGGATTATTGGAAAGCCAACTCAGCTCGATTTCCTTGTCTTTCAAAGATGGCATGCGATATTCTTAGCATTCCAATTACTACTGTTGCCAGTGAATCAGCTTTTAGCATAGGATCTCGGGTTCTCACAAAGTATCGATCTTGTCTTCTTCCAGTTAATATTGAAGCTCTCATTTGCACTCGAAATTGGCTTCTTGGTTTTCCATGGGATGGTAATATTTAATTATTTATAATCATATTTGTTCATTTATCTTTTTTTTATATGTCTATTTAATAAATCTCTTACGTTTATGTCATTACGTGTGGTAGAGGATTCTGAGATAGAGAAAAGGGAAACTGCTCCTGTCCCTATTTTTACAGCTTCAGACAATGCTTCAAATATAATTATTGCTGATTGAAGAATGAGGAAGGAAGATTATAAGTTTTTTGGTTGTTTTGAAGAATTAGATCCAAGAAAATTCTAACTTTCTTGCTAATTATTATTATATTATATGACTTGTAATGTATCCCTAATTCCCTTTAAATATACATATGAAATGTCTTGCATGATGAGTGATGCATGATTTGCATGAATAGATAGCCTCAACTGATTAATGCTTGTGGCCTAGATTGTTTCTGTTTTATTATGGGTTTTTTAGTAGTTATAGCAGTTGTTTTAGTGTTTAGTTTGTTTTGCTAGGTTGCTTTATGAGTTTGTTTCTTTAAATGGTTTGAATGGAGACTTTGTTGATGCCAAAAATAGAAAAGAAAGGTCCATTCTCCATTGGTTGGTTCAATAATGCAGATCATCCAGATTATAAGAATATGGGGAAGCAAGTTGGGCTTCAAAAACAATAGACAATGTATGTATCTGTTGGCAAAAAAAAAGAAAAGAATGCACAATGTATCATATAGCTTAAAATAATAAAAAAAAGGGCCCAGACACGAATGGCCCAATCCACTTCACTTAAAATGGCGGGTTGGGCGCCAACCCGCTTAATCGGGCTCGGGTTGCCAAATGGCAGCCCGTGTGATAAACGGGCTGGTTTAGACCAGCCCGTGTCGGGCCAGCCCGTCGGGCTCGGGTTGGCCCGATTTACCAGTTCTAGGTATGAGAAAGTGCTAGAATGCATTTTGGTGAGGTTGAGTGAAAGCTTTTAATGATTTCATAATCATATGGGAAGGTATGATCATTGTAGGAACATTTCATGAAATCACCTCTACAAATATAGAGTGGGGCCGCCCTTATGAGATAGTGGCAAAATCTCTAAAGTATTTGTTATGCACCAAGCACATGCATGATCATTTTAATGTGCAAAAATGACATTAACCATGAAAATGTAGGGGTATAATATAATTTTTGGTGGCTCTAGTACACACCCAAGAGTTGTTGGTTCATGGAAGCATGCTTCACTGATATATCTGTGTACTAAGTGTTATCAGTCTAGGTTTAGTTCATAGTTCAGAGGACCACCAAATACAATGGTTATACTCATATATATAACTCAATTAAGGTGTTCCTTCTGACACATATGGGGGATTATTGAAAATTATGAGTGGGTGTATCACAAAGAACAAGTCTCACTTTACTTGGGATTGTGGGGGTCTAAGAAGAAGAGTGGACTCGTACAATGATAAGCCACATGGAAATCTGGCAATTGCTCTTATGCGCGAGTTAGAAGTGGATTGGGTGTTTTTATGAGATATCTTTGACAAATTATGGTTTATTTTTTTTTTAAAAAATAAATAGTTTACTGAAAAAATGTTTTTACTAGTAGTATTTGTGAAATATGTACATTAAATGCATTGCAGCCTTTTAATTTGATAAATCGAATTTCATAAATTGTCTAATACCATTTATATCATGGTGATTTTGTTAAATTGACTTTGCAATGTCTTTGAATTTGGAAACTGATTCCATTAATATTTTATTATTGTTGTTTAATGGTCTTGAAATATGTTTGTACCACAATACATGAAATAGATTCATTTTAAAAGGCTTTATTGCACCCCCAACGTCCAGAAATTATTGTGTAAGGACTATTAAACGATTATGATGATTTAATAAGCATTTACATGTTTTTAAGCTGCCCAACGTCTCTTATGATTTTGCCTATATAAGGAGATGTTTGCAAGATGTCTACACCCCTTGCTGTTGAACTCTCGAGCACCTCTTTTCCTCCTCTGGCATATTCTTATACCTTATGAGTTCTATTATTTTCTGTAGTTCTGCTTACCTGTTTTGCAGGAAGGGTTTGTTTAATTATGGGAAGTGTGCTTCTTATCTGCCGATAGTTGCGAAATAGCTCTTAAGGATGATGTTCTTGGGCACGACTCGAATTAACTCTGTCATTTACAAGAGTTGCTGTTAATAGGATCTACATAGCACTAGGAGAAGCTGGAAGATTCACTAAGTTACGTGACAATTTAGGAGTTACCGCCAACATATAGGGCATAAATCCATATCATGCATGCCTCTACGGAACCTTCCAAACTTCGTAAGGATCTTGTAACAAGCACACAACCACATAAACATACGATATCTCTGTGGAATCCTCAATTTCCAAAGATGCCGCCAAAAGGCACCAGAATCTGCGCTACCCTGGCCACTGAGAAAGAATATGTCGATTTAACAGAAAAATCAACATTTGATAACCACCTTCAGGTTGGAGATACCCCATATCTAGGGGTGTTCTCGGGAAGGGATAGGATCGGCAAAACCCCATTCCCGATCCCAATTACGAAGAAGGCTCGAGAAGGGAAATCATTCCTGATCTCGAAAGTTTCTCGTCCTGATCGGGATTTCTCGGTCGAGATTGGGAGATTCCCAAAAAAGTGTAACCCCCTTACCTTATTTTGCCTCAACCAAGGAACTCCTAAGACTAATGTGTTGAATACTTGAATGGATCTTCAAAGGTTGTGAAACTATTAATTTCTATTGACTTTATTAAAGCCCTAAAAAACACGTAACTATTATTTTTCTATCCTAAATAAATTTCCTTAGTAGCATCAAATTTGACTAGACAAGAATAGAGACATCGCGATTGTTCACATATGAGATTAATTAGAGGAAAATTAAATTGGAAAACAGTGAAAAAGGAAAAACCAATCAAAAAACCAATAAGATAATTAGTGTCGTTTAGGTAATTTTAAAGAAATTTTTTTTTAAAAAATATAAACACATATATTTAGGATCGGGAAAAGTTTGGGATCGGGAAGTCCTATTCCCGATCTCGATCCTGATCTAGATTATATTTTTCTCGATCCCAAACTTTTCCCGTCCTGAAAAATTTGGGATGAGATTTTCCTATCCCAATTTTCTCAGGATCGGGATGGGACCACTAGGATGAGAAAACATTAAACACTCCTACCTATATCATCTAATAAGGCACAACTGATAGCAATTAAGACATGATGCGGAAGCAAAGTATCAAACATATGCCAATACCATGCACCAGACTTTGTGATAACGTCCGACACTTTCCAACTTAAACACTTACTCGGGATATTTCCCAAAGCCAACCCCTTAAGTTTGCCATAGTGAGGCAACCATGAGTCCCTCCAAAAAGATACCAGTTTTCGATCACCCACTTTCCAAGATAAACTCTGTTGCATAAAATCCCAAGTTGATCAGATTCCCGCTGATGTGTGTGATTTTGAAGAATGCCTTTCAACTATAGGAAGTAAATCATCCTGTCATCTTTACTTTTCACGTAAAAAATGAACCCACATTAAGTCCCGTCGATTAATGAGATTCTAGCCTGATTTCATCATAAAAGCTTTGTTTTGGATTCAAGCCTGAAGAAGACCAAGGCCGCCTTCCAATTTCCTTTTGCATACATCCGACCAAGCCACTAAGTGTGTTTTACATGCCATTGGAGTACTCCCCCAGAGAAACTTTCTACTTCTATTATCAATCTCATTACATGTATCAGAAGGCAACCAAGTCATTTCCATGGCATAAGAAGGCATAGCAGACAACACCAAAGCTATTAATGTATTACGAGTAGCAAGTGATAAGGTACTTGCTCTCTACAGAGATAAACGTGTGTCTATCTTGTCCAAGATAAAATGGTACATTGACTTGGACACTTTCTGGTGAAGAATCAACATTCCCAAATATTTCCCCAAGTCTGAAGCAGGAGAGAAACCCATAAACTCACAAATCTCCTAAATTCTTGTATGACATACATTTTCTAAGAAAGAAATTCGTGTTTTAGTGGCATTCACCTTCTATCCTGATACTTCACAGAAATCATCCAAGATTGCTTTACATACCCTTGCTTGCTCTATATCTACCTCCATAATTAGGATAAGGTCATCAGTAAAAAATAGATGAAAAATAGCAGTATCAATTTTCTTTAATCAAAATGGGTGCCATTCTTCACAATCAATTGCATTATGGATTAAGTGTCCTAATATTTCAACGATTAAGACAAATAGACACGAGGACAAAGGGTCTCCTCATTGGATTTCACGGGTAGGACAAAACTGATTTTACTTTAGTACCATTCCAAAGTAACTACATGGTTAAGAAAGAGACACACTCTGCAACCACTTTCTGAATATTCTCAGGGATATGTAATTCCTACAAATAATAAAAGGTAAATGCCTATTAAACATAGTCATAAGCCTTCTTCAGATCAATTTTAATAGCCATAAAACCACGTTTCTTTTTCATGCTCCTTATAGAATGAACAATATCTTGAGCGAGAATGGTATTATTTTCACTTTGTCTACCCTTTACAAAACTGCATTGGTTAAGAGCAATAATATTAAGCATAATAGGTTTTAGTTAGTTAGCAATAACCTTCATCAACACCTTATAAATTATGTTGCATAAACTTATATGCCAAAAATTAAGTATAGTTTGCGAATGCTCTACTTTTGGTATCAAGATGATTTTTGTCCCATTCACCTTCCTGCATCTGGAAGGATCATGAAATAAATTTTTCACCATAGCAACCACTAAGGGTCTTACAATATCCCATTAACTCTGGCAGAACAAAGGATTAAAACTATCAGAGACCGATGATTTTAAGGCTCCCATGTCAAAAAGAGCTCTTTTGATCTCTTCTTCATTAACCCGATTGCCCAATCATGCTACGTTGATCTTCTGTCAAAGGTGGATAACTTCAATCAAACACCAGAGAAGATAAGGAATTACCTTGTTGGTATACAAATCCTTAAAGAACTGGCTACACACATTTATAATTGCCTCTGTAACATAAGATGACGCTCCATCCTCAAGCTTCAGTGCCTCAATCCTATTACGTCTTTTCCTTTCATTAGACAACGTATGGAAGTATTTTGTATTTCAGTCACCATTAAAAAACATTGAGGTCCAGAATATTGGAGCCACATCAACTCCTTCTCTACAAGGGTTCTCTCTGATTTTTGCCAGAGATCATATTGTAAATCCACTAATCTCGGACATGCCCTTCTGGATTCTATTACTCTTGATAACCCTTCAAGTCTTCAATATAGTCTTTCCTTTTTATATAAGACATTTCCAAAAATTTCATGATTCCAAACCCATAGCTACTTCGTGAAAGTAGTAATTGTGCTATCCCAATACTGATGTTTCAGCCAGTGATCTCTCACAAATTATGGAAATTTATCATGCATGACTATGAGGCAAAGAAACGGAATGGCCGTTCACGAGTCCTACCTTCTTCTTGAACATCTAATAGTAATAAAATGAGAGAATGATATGATTTAAACTTTGGAAGATGAGTTACCGCTGCATTTGGGAATTGGTCAATCCATTTGTCATTAACCAGAACCCTATTAATACAACATTGACTAGATTTTGGCCCCCATATGTAGGTAAGATCACTAAAATTGTTGTCTAACATGCCATTATCCGAACCCAGCGTTAAAATTGAGTATCTACCCCATCCACTCGTCTCAATCTCGAAGACCATCTCTCATCTAGATATAAAACACCATTAAAATCTCTAGCAATCATCCACCTGCCTAACATGCCTGAACCAATGGAACATAATTCATCCTATAATAGTCTTTGATTAACTAGGTTAGGACTCGGATAAACTATAGTAAGAAATCCTTCCTCCTCTATACCATTATTAACCATGCCATGAATCATTTGGTTGGAAGAAGAAATAACTGAAAAGGTAATATCATCTCTCCAAAGTAACCATATGCCCCTACTAAAACCATGGCAATCCACAATATGCATGTTTTTCCAACCCAAACATTGAGCTAAGTGAGCTACTTTCTCTCTCGCTTTTCATGGTTTAAAAAGAGCCAGGATGCCTACTTTATGTCTTCTACATAAATCTTTAATCAGATGACTAAAATATGAGCCATTAGAAATGTGAGAATTCCATATAAGCACTGACATTAGTAAAATGTATTAAACAAGTTAAAATAATCAACAAGATCAAACCTGATCAGCCCCATTAGAAAGCCTAACATCAACCATAACCTTATCAGGATCGACAACATATTCCAAAAAGGGTTTGAGTGACAACTAAAACCACCACTGCCACTCGCACCAGGGTCTATCAGGTCACAAGCGCTAGTATTTCCTTGATGATAAGGACACGACAAACCCATGGTTTTATAATTATTTAATGGAACAATGGCGCTAGTTCTTGAATTTGCCCAGTCCACCTGCTCCCTACTTGAATTCAACACAAGTGATTTCCCACCAATCAACCCATTTGAGTTAACTTGTTGTTTTGCTCTCAAATAAGCCTCCATTGGGCTTACTGTCCATGAAGTTCAGCTTACACCGTCACTCTTTAGCCCACTACGTACCTCCACGCCCTTATTCTTACCTTGATCTTCTGACCGTTTTATACCCCACTCAATTCTCATTTATTATACCACTGATATTATGACGTTGTGAGTGTGAATCAAGGGATAGATGGTTCAACTCAGTATCTTCAACTTCAATCTCATTCAAAGCCATGAACCTTGAGCCTTGATTTGACAGCATAAATCTATGTTGATCATACCTAAACTTATCGACTGAGAACCTCCCACTGGCTGTGCGGTTCTCTGGCTTCTCCGGTGACTCGATGCCACCATCCATTCCCCAAAATCATTCACTTTCTTATTTTGAACTGAAGGACAGGGTCCAGATTGACCAACCTTTTCCAATTGATGATCAATGCGACCATGCTTGTTTCCCATTGCTTTTGATGTTTTATGGGGACAACGATCCGAGTCATGCCCATATTTTCCACATGTGAAACAAATCCAGTAGAGCCCTTCGTAAACAAGTTTTTTAACCTTACCATTGACCCCAATAGTGAGAAGTAAAGGCGCTTTCAAGTCTAGTTCCACACATAGACACGCAAATCACCCTTTCGAGTGGCATAAAGTATTAGAATCAACTTTCAACACTCTCCAAATTTGGTTTCCTACAACATATAAAATACCCTTGTCATAATAATCGAGAGGAAACTTAAGGACACACACCCATGTAGCAATCTTCGTTACTTCTGCTTTATCTTGTTCAAAATCTAATTTCCATGGTTGAACCAAAAGTTAGTGCTCATGGATGAACCAAGGACCCTCAAACATAGCAAAATCATACACATCAGTATTTGAACAGAGATGACAAAGAAAAAGCCGAAACCAATTTCAATCACCTTTACCTCTCCCTTATGACCCCACAACAACTATAGCTTGCTCACTAAAATATGCTTACAAACCATCCTTCCTAGTAACCTAACAATGAGAGTAGTTTTCCATCGACGGGCCAGTTTTTGCTTAAACTCAAGTTTAACAATAATATCCGAGATAGCATCGATTTTATCCACCTGCACCCTATCCATCCAACCCTCCCCAGACCACCAGTCACC
This sequence comes from Inga leiocalycina, assembly GCA_963242795.1. Taxonomy (NCBI): domain Eukaryota; kingdom Viridiplantae; phylum Streptophyta; class Magnoliopsida; order Fabales; family Fabaceae; genus Inga; species Inga leiocalycina. The sequence goes on along the minus strand of OY725321.1, from coordinate 84,998,480 downwards.
CTCATCCTCTTCCTCACCCTTTAAGGGCACCTCAAGCATCATTCCTCCATTCTTAGTACAACTGGACGACCTACCATATCACCCCCTTCCCTAGTTCAAAACTTTTTCCAACTTCGTGCAAGCGCATCGGTTTCCTCCTGAGACGGCGGAGCCGCCTAGTCACCGTTCACATTCTCATTAGCTTTCATTCATAGCTAAAAATACTAATTATTCAATCTCTCCAATTACTATTATATAGTACTCCCTCCTGTCCCTATTATAACAAACTTTCTAGAAGGAATGAGTATTCCTTAATATCACATTGGTTTATATTATAAGTCCATTTCAACTAATTCTTATATACTAAGGAATAACAATTAAGTCATTAAATGTGAATTAATAGAATTTTTGAAATGTAGCCTTATTAAAAATCTCTCCCTATTATTTACAAATAATTCTCACCCACACTCTCCTATCTCTCTTCCCCACAAGAATTAATTAAGGCAAAATTAAAAAAAAAGGGTCATTCATAACTTCAAAGTGGACTTTATATATAAAATATATCTGACATATAATTGATACCATATGATAGTTATGTCTACGTTATATTATACCAGATGAAGAGCCGCCACAATTTGTTGGCAGAAAAAAACAGAGAGAGCAGCCATAATTTATTATTAAAAAGAGTAGCCATATGAGAGTTATACTCTGTATTGTCATTTCTTTACACCTATGTATGTATGTATGTATGTATGTATGTATGTATGTATGTATGTATGTATGTATGTATGTATGTATGTATGTATGTATGTATGTATGTATGTATGTATGTATGTATGTATGTATGTATGTATGTATGTATGTATGTATACTATATAGAGTTATTTTTATAATTCTAAAAGATCTTACCATAATTTGTTATTAAAATGGCTTTAATAAGAAAAATTTGGGGGGGGGGGGTGGGGGGAGTGGCTGCTTTTATTTTCTCTCTCTTTTCCTTAATTTGCGAAAGTGACTGCTTTCCTTCGTGTAGACATATATCACAACTACCAAATGAAACGATGATCCAAATATTGTGAATCGCTGTTCCCAAAGTGACAAATTAAAGTATCATATGATTAAAAGTTGCATAGAGGCATAAATGAGTGATAGTAATATAGTAAATCTTTTTCAATAACTTAGAAGGAACTACTAATTATGATGTATAAACATTTTAACTTGTTAGCAATTAGGTAGCATTACTTGTACCATGGAAACACATCACCTCTGGTCCTAAATATAAGACCCAATGAACTTTTTTGGAGAAATCAAAGAAGCTAAACAAATTATTTGAGAGTATTTATATTTATCCTTTTTTCTTCAAAAACTAATTTGCGTGACTTATAAACTAATGTATAGTCAACGATACACAACATATATTCAGTAATTTATTTAGTTTTTTTGATCTCTTCAAAAAAGTCAACTGGGTCTTATATTTATGATAGGAGGTACTATGTGTCTGTATAAAGAGAGGGATTTTTGTGAAGCAGCATTGCTATTTTGTGTAGCGTCTTCATTCTGCCCAATATGCATGCCTATTCCTTATTGCATTATTTATTTGTAAGATTACTTATTTGAGTGAGTATCACAAAAATTATTCATTATCTAAATAATACGTTCGTGTTTAATTTTATCTGTCTGGTTTTGAAGGTTTCTAACATGAAAATCTTTGTGTTTATGAAAATACATCATACATTTCGTGGGAATGAGACTAGTCTAATGAAAACTAATTTGAAGCCTATCTATTAACTTTAAAAAGGAATCCATCTGATTTCATAGAATAGAACACTCTATGAAGATTTTTTCCCCTTTAAAAAAAAAAGTTGTGTTTGCCCAAAGAAGCATTCAAGGTGCATTTCTTCATGGATGATAAATTCTTTGGTATGCATTATTAGGATATGATTGATTTTTAAAAGTTAATAATGCACAAGGATAAGTCACCAAATTAATATGTATTGATTTTTGATATGTGAATGAAGTGCTGGACTGAGCTTTGAAATATAGAGATCTATCCTCATCAAATCAAATTATCAAATTATAAACAATAAAATAATTGAACTTAGGTTTTAAGTTTTACATACAACATTGATATTGATCATATTGACCGCAGCATCTGTTTTTACGGTTGAAATCAAACACTCACTAAGGTAATCACACGCGTAGATGTTCATAGGTGAAATTGCTGTACAAGTACATGATAATTAATAAACTGAGATTAAGTACATTACAACAAATTTTGACTGGAAAAGATATTATATTTAATTATAAAGTAAAATTTTGAGCTTATAGTTATGATTTCTTTTCAATTAATTGTGAACATGGGTTTTGTTTGTTTAGGTGAAATTAAAGTACACAGATTGTCTTGGACCATTTTTCAATTTTAATTTCAACAGAGTTACATGACTGACCGAGGAGGATTATCTAAACTCATATTCATGGTAATTAATTATTTTAATATTTGTATTCCATCACACCAAGTAATTCATTGGATTATATCAAATATTTAGCTTTAATTACTTTTTTAATATTCAGATAAAAAATTACTTTTGTAGTGTGACCACCATATATGCGGAATGATTTAATAATTAGTCGTGTAACGGTGTAGTTTTCTCAAGCGATAAAGATGGAAAATTTAAGCTAGCCATCTATTATTTGGTGCGACAAAAAAAATTATCTAATAATTTATAAATGCATGGATATGGGATTGCAATAAATCATGTTAGAAAAATTTCCCTTGTGTATAAAAAAAATAAAAGAAAAGAAAATTTTCCCTCCAGTTAGTATCAAATCCGTCTCGAATATGAATTTGTTGGTAATGCTAAGCTAATTACTAGAATATTTGTTGAAAAAAGATAATAAAAATAAAAAAAAATATAATTTAAAGAAGTACCCGTAAATGGTATTTTTTTTTTTTGCCCTGGTCAATCGTAATAGATAATAGACAGTCACCCAAGACCTAACATTAATTTCTCAAGTATAGTAGTATCATTGAAACAAGCAATAAAGAATAAAGCTACAGCAAAATCTTACAAGTAATAAATAATATTAATTACCCAACATCTCGTCGGCAGACAACACAATTGACAAGGGATTAACATGTTGTTAAGGTCACACTGGAGGCTCTTAACATGTTGTTAAGGTCATGTGGACCCGATCATCCATTTTCAGATGAGATAGAACACACACGTACGACAGCTTATTGATGGAGATTGGCATGTCCAACTTTTCCATTCCAATAGAGAAGAAATAGGGTGTGCTGATATCCAGCCATCCTGGGCAGTGGGCAGGGACGCGCATTCATGTGAACAAAAAAAAAAAAAAAAGAATTTTCTTTTTATCTGTTTCCTCTTTATGTTGTATTGTTCCAAATACTGACCAAATTCATACGAAGTCTTTGGGGATTTTCAAAGCTTTCCAAGTGGTAGATCATTTTGAATCTTAGACTTTTATACTTGTAAGGTGGCTTAACATTTTAACTAGGTACTACCTCCGGTACTAAATATAGGACAAAATTTGTAGTGCAATTTGCACTGCACACTTTGTCCTATATTTAGGAGCGGAGGGAGTACTTAATAATTATTACTCCCTCGATCCTAAATATAAGAAATATTTATCTAATTTGATTAGATTAAGGAAGTTAGTTAATATGACATGTATTTTTCAAAAAATCCTAATCATCTTCCTCAATTCCCTGATTCCCTCTCCTTTTTTATTATTGTTGAGGGAACATTAATAAAGTTAAATTAGAAAACATTTAACAAATGCAAACGCTGTCTTATATTCCCAAAAAAAAAAAAATGTATATTCCTTTTAGGGGTTAGTATAATATTTGGTTCATATAGTTTGCCTCATTTTGATTTTGATTCCTATAATTTTAAACCATTAGTTTTGGTTCCTCAAGTTTCTTTTAGTATAAACGTTAATCCCTGTATTTTATAAAAATCTGAACTATTTTGCTTATTACGAGACCAAAATCTATAATTTAAAATTATAGGAATCAAAATCAAAATGAGAGTAGATTATAAAGACTAGATATAGGATTAACCATTTTTTAATTAAACTTGCTTTATATGTAAAAGCTATAAAACTGAATCCTCAAATACTTATTTGAAAGACAAAAGTGTCCATAACTTGCACTAACCTGAGTTCATTTTGGTGAGTGGCATACAGTTAAGATCAATGTAATAGAACTTGGACCGGAAACCGGCCAATTTGCTGGTAGACTGGTCCAGTCCGGAATTTTTATTTTTATATTTTAGAATGATTTTTAAAATTTTTTTAGAATTTCATATTAATAAGTTTAAAATCTTTAACTTTTCATCGGTTTGGTCTCAGTTTAACTCTAATATAACATAGTGACCTTTAATTCAGTATCTTGACGGTTCACTAACCTGTTCGTGATCAAGATCTCTACGGTTATTTCCATGTGAGCACGTTATTGTATACAACAAACGAACCTATGATAATTCCTCATGTACCATGATGTTGTTGGTAAGCAGGTGGGCCCCACCATTAGTCAAAGATTGCAAGCTTGTCCCCAGTACAAGTCCGAGCATATCTTATTGACCAGATCTCTCTCCTTCATTATTATTTTTACATTTTCGGAGATTTTCTCGACCAATAAAATCATCCTTTTTATTTTTTTTTGTAGATAGGGCCAAATGACATGCACAAACTTATGTTGACACATAGACCCACACGGAACTGGCTTTCGTCCTTTTCCCTCAAAGAAAAGGACGGTCTTTTTTTTTCTGTAGATTGTCCGATTGAGATCTCAAAGGTCCAGATTTAATATATTATAAAAATATTATTAATATATTAATTTATTAAAAAAATTATTATAAAAATATATTAAATCTGGACCGTTGAGATCTCAATTAGACACCCCACAAAGAGAAAAGGACCGTCGTTTTCTTTGAGGGAAAAGGACAGAAGCCATTTCCGACACGGACACTGGAACCCATGGATTTGGCTTCGGTCCGCTGCCAATCCTTTTCTCCCAAATTACACCGTTTTTGGTGTAGTTTGGGGGTAAAGGGGTGAGTTTTTTTTTTTTTTAAAAAAATAACATATAGTATTTTGAAATATTTTTTTGGAAGTATCTAGTATCTTAACATATTTTTTAAGTAACATATAGTATCTTAAAATAATTTTTAGTATTTTAACCCCTTAAAATATATTTTCAGTTGTATCCAGTGTGTTAGCATACTAATTGTAATTTAATTCTTAATATATTTTAAAGAGTTCAAAGCACCAAAAAATTATTTTAAAGGGTTAAAAACACCAAAAAAATATTTTAAAGTGATTTTTAGAACTAAAAAAATACATTAAAGGTTAAATTATAATCAATCTGCTAACACACTGGATATAACTGAAAACATATTTTAAGGGATTAAAGTACCAAAAATTATTTTATGATACTATATGTTACTTAAAAAATATTTTAATATATTAAATACTTCTAAAAAAATATTTCAAAATACTATATTTTATTTTTTTATTAAAAAAACTCACCTCTATACCCCAAACTACACCAAAACGGTGTAATTTGGGAGAAAAGGATTGGCAGCGCGGACCGCAGCCAAATCCGGAACGCATCGCCATTTTTTCCCCAACGAACCCATCGCCATTTAAAACTCGTACTAAGCACAAGTTTTTTTTTTTCCTTTTTAATTTTAAAATTTCGCATAAAAAACCAATACATAGTACAAACCAACAATATCATAATATCATGGTTTCGCACACGTGCTTACTAAACCCAGACAATTCAAACCACTACACCTGTTGCTGCCCTCTGACCAAAGACCACTGCTCTCTCTCTCTCTCTCATCGGGTGTTGAAAAAATTTTTGGTTTTAAATAGAAGTCTATTTAGAGAGTTATTAATTATTATTTTTTTATTTTACTCTTATTCAATCCTTGTTGAGAAGAGAGATTTGAGAATGATTTGTAAATGTAGAGAGAAAAAATATTAATAAGGATAAAATTAAAAAAAAATTATTAATTTGAGACATATTTATGGACTTAACTGTCATTCTTTCATTTTAGAGAATTAGTTAAAATGAATTTATAATGGTAAGTTAGGGATCGGATTGGTCTAAGCCACTTTCAACTATCCCTCATGTGTTAATACTTAATAATGAAAAGAAGTTAACTCGTTAAATCTAAAGTAATTAAATCCGGATCGGCCACTAAACTGGTCGGAGTATTGAGTCAAGGGTTAGTGGATCAGATTAAAGTCAAATTGGAGCTAACTCGGGGTCAAACCGGTGAGAAATTAAAGATTTTAGGAATTAATATGAAATTTAAAAAAAAATTAAAAAAAATCGATTTTTTTTTTAAATACCAAACTGGATTAGTTTACTGGCCTATTTAAGTTAAATCTGCTTAAATTAAAAAAAGAAAAAAGAAAAGAAAATCAACTTTCTCGTTATTCAAAGCAGCTGTAATAATAAAGCAATATTAATACAATAATGCTCCATATGTGGAGGGGCCGCCGAGGACTCTCTCTCGCCCCCCCTCTATATATATCTATCTATCTGTGTGTGTAAGTGATTCCAAAATCAAAGCAGTAGTGAGAAAGCAAATTATGGCTTTAACTAGTGGTGCTCATCATGAGCAGAAGGATTATGAAAATGGCATGCAACACTTTTCTGATTCATCTTCTTCCATGACAGTGCTTGGCTCAAAGACGATCAAATCATCTAACAATAAAGCAGCAGGCATAGCAAAACGAAGATCTCGAGCTTCTAAGAAAACCCCAGTGACCCTCCTTAACGCCAAAGCCTCCAACTTTAGGGCTCTCGTCCAACAATTCACTGGTTGCCCTACCACTCCTGTGTCCATTGGTGACCATTTTAAGGGCCCCATAACCCTAAACTTCCAGCGAGGAATCCGTGAAATGCAGACTACTCATCTTCACAACAACAACAACACACCTACTTCTCATAACAACAACAACAACAACCAGGTACTTTGTGTTCGTTTTCACCAGAATCATCATCAGCAGCAGATACAGTCGCATGTTATAGATCATCATCAAGAGGTGCAGAAAATTAATGTTGTTGTTGTTGATGACGGTGATGATGATGATGACTGTGTGATAATGGAGAAGGTTACGAGTACTAATGGTGATTCTTCTTCTTCTTCTGGTGTTTTTTCTTCGTCGTCATCAAGTGGCTGTGGCCTGACGGAGGTCACTCATGGTCTTACTACCACTGATTTTGAAGGTCTCATGGAGGATTTTAGTTTGCAGGATCTCATTGATATGGACAATGCTTTATTCTCTAATGATTTCGGTTACTTTGGGTGATTGTGATTATTATATCATCCTACACTATTGTATTATATTAGAGGGTTAGAGCAAATCCCAAACTTCATCATTACTGAATTATGTATGAATAATGATCAAATCAAATTCTAGACTTCGGCTTCTGTGTTGATTTGCCTGCTTCCTATGATTATATATAATTAACCTAAATAATATATATATATATATATATATATATATATGATATTCTTCAAATTCAGTGTTTTCTTTCCCCTTCTTAACGCTTACATCAGTTAATTATATATCTTGCTTGTTAAAAGAATCGCCGTCAGCTAAACAGTGGCGCATAATAAAGTCATTATTAGCACGAATCCTCCGGCGGCGGTTCTAATTAACAACTTGTTGAATAGCTAGGAGAGTTTGTTTTGTTCATGAATGTAATTAAGATAACATTCTTTTTCTCTTTCCCTCATTTATTTGGTCCATATTATATAATTTATTTAGAGAATAATTAATACTTATGTGTCTGTTTTACCTATGTAATTAATATTTAAATATAATTCATTGTATTTTTATGTTTTTTTAAAACCTCGTTTAATATGGGGGGTAAAGTCTTTTATCTGTCATTTAATAATCATAGGAAAAGTACAACTTCCTCCGGTTTTTAATATAAGATATAATTAAGGAGTTGATATTAGTCCTAAATATAAAATATAGTTTTTATATTTATCAATCTTTTTTTAATTTACCCCTATTGATATTGTTTCAACAATAAACAAGGAGGAGAGGGAAAGAGGGAATTAAGGAAAACGACTAAGGTGTTTTATAAAATATACAAAATCATATTAGATAAATATGTTTTATATTAATATTTGAAAGGAGTACAACCAAATGAGCAACATGCAATGACAATATCCAGTACAAGAAATAGCATCAGGTTTGCATGATGCTCACTTATTGAATGGCTTTTTAGTAATTAGATTACTTATTATGTAGGACTACGTAACAATTCTGTTAAATCAATATGAATAGTTTCAAAGGTAAATGATTAAATTAGATAAACCTACCCGCATTTTTCTTGTAAATAAGTAACTCCCTCCAATCCAAAATATAAGTCACCTTTTACAAGAATTCTTTAATCCATGATATATAAGTTGTTAGGAGAATAATTAATGATTATTTATCAGTTTTCCCAAATAATTTAAATTTAAATATGGTTCATTGTATTTTTGTCTCTTCCTCAAAATCTCATTTAATATGTGTAAAGTTTGAAAATTTCTTCAATATAATAAGTCAAATTCCCCGAGTTAACCACTCTTTAATTCCAGAGAATAGTTGAAAGTAACTTATATTTTGGATAGGGGGAGCACATAATTTCCTTAAATTATGTGAATTAATTAACCAACTCTTACATTTTAGAACAGAAATAAATATTATTTTGTTTAGCTTTTCACAAGTGAGTGTTTAATGGTAGGTTCTTTCATATGCTATCACATCATGTCATCAAAGCGGCCACCTTGTTTGAGTCTGAAAATTCCTTGTGTGATTATTTGGTTTTCAGTACTATCCATTAATTCTAATTTGACTCTTCCTAGCTATATCTCAAATGTGGGGAAACTCTGCTTCCATTGTTTGTGTATTTCTTTTTTTTTTCTTTTCTATTTTATTTGTTTGACAAAATTGGAACTGCAAGCTTTATATATGGCAGGTTAAAAAAACAGATATATACCTTGCACTCAACTTTGATCACTGATTTTGTCTATCATTTCTAAGACAACTCTGAGCTCAGTCATTTACTTCAGCTTTGCCAAAAGATTCACAATCCCTTGATTATAATTTTGATTATTCTAATACTTCGGATTTGTTGCTGCAATATCAAATATATATCTTTGAAACACTGCGCCATCAGGGTTTCCTAAACTTCAAAACTTAAGACGTAATCCTATTCTTTTTTTTTCCTGAAAGAAAAAGAATAGGATTACGTCTCCATTTATACTCTGATGTTTGTTTCTATGTGCAAGTAAAATATTGCATAATTTCATAACAAAAAAATAATTTTAAAACGTTATTAATTTGAGTTGCACTTTTTATCTTCACAGTACCCCGACGTTGATAAATTAAATTTGGTGGGGTGTGTGTATGGGATTATTGCAAAATAAATCTGTTCATATGCTAATTTTTTATGAATTTTATTTTGGCGAACAAAATTTGTGATACATATATAGACACACACACACACACACACACACATCAATTAATTCATCCTCATGACTCATGAGGAAACCTCAAGTTGGGAAATAAAATTATAGAGTCAATGTCTGAACGATAAATTTTCAAACTTGTAGGGTAATATGAAAAGAAAATACTGTCCATCGAACGATATGAAACCACCTTAATTTAATTTGGAAAGAAATATTTAATGTCAATATTACTTGAGAATCTAACACCAACCATTTTTTAAAATGAAACATGCATATAGATATTTTATGAAATTAATATCTAGGTCCATGTGGTGAAGTAAACATGTCTTTGTTAGTGTTTGTATTTATTCTAAGGTCAACAAGAATTTTTATTTGTACACGCAACCAACCCCGCAAAGTTCATTAAAGAACCCCCTAATTTCAAATTGATAAAGATTTAGTTAATTTTTCAATTCATGTGTTTTGAAGATAAGGTCATGCCAAAAAGATTTAAAATAGCATGTTTGGATGAGCTTATTTTTAAGAAATAAATGCTTATTACGTAAGTCGAGATAAAACTCCTCTCAAATACATATCTTATATACCGTAAATTACGATTTATAAGTACTTATAAGTTAAAAATAGACTATTCCAAGTGAGTACTTAATAAAATTTTAAGCGCTTCTACATTGCAGCCGGCCGAGCTCTCAGAAATGGTTCAACTAACATGGATGTCTTGGTTGCATTGGGAACTACAGCATCTTATGTTTATTCTGTTTGTGCTCTACTGTATGGCGCCCTTACTGGATTTTGGTCTCCGACATCTTTTGGGACCAGTGCCATGCTCATAACATTTGTATTGTTGGGTAAGTACTTGGAATGCCTTGCCAGGTGAAAGACATCAGATGCCATCAAGAAGTTAGTAGAACTTGCTCCTGTAACAGCTTTATTGGTTGTCAAAGATAAAGGTGCATATTGTCGGTTCCTGTGCTTTATTTTCTTAGGAAATTACAGTTCAAACTTGAAAGTTGAAACGTCTGTAGAGTTTGACTTTATGTTTGGGGTATAAACTATTTAATAGTTACATTATTCATCGTGTTCAAGATGAATAGTAGTTACATTATTCTTTGCTCATTCAACCTGGTGACACATTGAAAGTTCTCCCTGGTGCAAGGGTTCCTGCCGATGGCATTGTTACATGGGGCTCAAGCTACATAAATGAGAGCATGGTAACTGGTGAATCTTTTCCAGTTTTGAAGGTGAACGCAACTGTTATTGGAGGTACAATAAACTAACATGGCATCCTTCTCATCGAAGTTACCAGAGTAGGATCTGACACCGTCTTGAGTCAGATAATGAGCTTGGTTGAGACAGCTCAGATGTCCAAGGCCCCCATTCAGAAATTTGCTGATTTTGTTAGTATTCTTGTCATGGTTGTGTTTAACTATGTCATGCTTTGGGAACTGTTATGGTTTTGTTACTTTAATGCTTTATGCATCTTAGGTTGACTGATGTATTTTTCATTGCTTGTGGCTTATAAAAAGCATTAGCCTCACTTAAAAAAAAACATGATTTAGTAGCGATTAAAAATGGATATTTGTAGCGGTTCTAACCGCTACAGACTAGATTAGTAGCGGTTACGAAAACCGCTACTAAATCGTACGTTGCAAGCGGTTTTGTAGCGGTTTTATAAAACCGCTACTCAATCAAAAATAACCGCTACAACCTTTATAGCGGTTTATAGTAACTGCTACAAAATCAAGAGATATTTGTAGCGGTTATATAACCGCTACAAATATAAAAAATTTTATTGAGAGCTTTAAAAAAGAATTTTTTTTTTGTAGCGGTTTAAAAACCGCTACAAATATATAAAAATGAAAATTTGTTAAAAATGACATTTTTTATTTGTAGCAGTTAAGAAACCGCTAATAATTTTGAATTTCATGAAATTAGTAGCGGTTTTAAAAACCGCTACTAATTTTATGAAATTCAAATTTGGCGCCAAAAAAATTAAATTTAGCTTTAAAAAGGCGCGTTATTTAGTAGCGGTTTAATAACCGCTACAAATATTTAAAATGTTTTTAAAAAAAATACGTTGATTTTTTTATTTTTTTTCAATATTATATTAAATAGTTTAATTTGTTATTATTTTATCTATTTCAATTAGTTTATTATTTAATAGTTTAACTTATTAATAAATTAAAAAGAAAAAATGTAATTGAATATGATTAGTATAAAATTTATATTAATAATATTATTAAGGTTAGTTAGGTAATAAGGAATTATTATGTTTTATAATATAATGTAATTGTATATGAAAAATAGATGAAAATGAGATAGAGTTATGATATATCTAGAAAAAAAGATGTTTAGAATAAATTTTATAGAAAGGAAAGAAGTATTCTAAAAGAAATTGAAAATCTTGTTACCATATTTGATCGTATTATTTAGCTCCTCTACTCATATGAAAGAAGTTGTAAATGAGAGGAAATGAAAGAAGGGTAAGGTGAAAAGAAATTGGGGAGTGTTTGAAATGAGTTGTGATAAGGGTATTTATAGGGATTCACGTATTATTTGTAGCGATTAATGTAGCGGTTATTTATATTTTTGTAGCGGTTAATGTAGCGGTTATTATTTAGTAGCGGTTATTTATTTTTTTGTAGCGGTTTAATAACCGCTACAAATATTATATTAATTTTTTTTTTAAATTTTTTTTTACATTTTATTTTAACACAAATTTTTTGCATTTTTTGTAAAGAAAAATTTTTTACACTTGAATTCTACAAATATTATTTTAATTTTTTTTTACATTTTATTTTAACACAAATTTTTTGCATTTTTTGTAAAGACAAATTTTTTACAATTGAATTTGATCACTCATCGTCGCCATCCCTACAGAAATTTTGTAGAAAAATTATTGTTATTGATGTATTATTAAATTTAAAAAATTTAATTGAAATGACGTGGACTTAAAAAAACTCACCGCAGTAGAGGTAAATTGTCATCGCCTTCAGGGAAGTAGTTTTCAAAATCAGCTGGCTGAAATGGCTCACTCTCGTAGGCGATGTTATCTCCTTCACCCATGTCGTAAAGGTCTCTTGGCTTTAAATGAACGACCATGTGCCAATCCCTATGCCTCTCGTCCTCAACATAATAAACCTGATGTGCCTCTGAAGCCAGAATATACGGCTCATCATCTTGAGAAATACCAGTATGAATCGGCCGTGAGAAATTGACTGATGTGATCCCTAGGTCGTCAGTTGTCAGTCCCCGAGAAGTAGTGGTATTTGCCCACAAACACTTGAACAGCGTCACGGTGAAACGACCTTGATAATTAAGCTCGACCACATCAAGAAGCTTGCCATAGTAAGGGACGCCTCCGAACTGCATGTTGGCGTCACTGCTGCTCGCATAACTCCTTGTCCCAAATGTGCCATAAACACCCGAATTCTGTGTTTGCAATCCCTGATCCCGTGAAACCGTGCAAAACTTAAAACCATTGACATTGTACGCTGTAAACCGTTTTGCATGATCAAGAGGGCCGATTGCGAGAGCTCTGAAATCTGGTGAGTGTGGGTTGTGGTCATTTAGTATTCTGCGAGCAAACCAGCCCGGGAATTCTCTGTGCACCCTCTTATCAACTTCCGAGGATGTCTGTGTACGGATCCTGAGCTGACGCTTGACATGACTTCTGAATTCCCTGCAATTAATAATGGAAAGTCGTTAGTGAAATGAAAGTGAGAAATGTTACGAAAGATATAAATCGAATAACATACATGTGAGTGTACAATTCTTACCGTATGAAAGGCTCAACCTGAGTGCAATTAATCAAGACATGTCTATGTGCTTAGAACTTCTCAGTTGCCATTAGTTTGAAGTTCTCAGTTGCTCCTACTGGTTTACCAACACGAGGGATAAATTCTCCTGACGTCGGGGCAGGTTCAGGACAATCGTCAACACGAGGCGGGCGGTTGAAAGCCGTCTCAAGATCATCAAAATACCTTGAGCAAAAATATAGCACCTCATCCCCTATATAGCCTTCAGCTATAGAACCTTCTGGCCACTCCTTATTCCTCACGTAAGATTTTAATTTTCCAAGGAACCTACGAAGTACATAAGAGAAAATTGATATAAAATGATGAAAAGGACGACGAGCAAACATTAAATACGGACAATAAATGAAAGCACATATTTAAAATGAGTACCTCTCAATCGGATACATCCAACGATATTGTACTGGTCCAGCGAGCTTTGTTTCATGAACGAGGTGGACTGTGAGGTGAACCATCACAGTAAAAAAGGACGGAGGAAAGATCATCTCCAAGTGACAAAGCGTAAGAATGATTTTCGACTGCAGCTGATCGAGCTCCTCAACGATCAAAACTTTAGAACACAACTTCCGAAAGAAAGAACAAAGTTCCACCAAAACGATGGAAACATCGGGAGGAAGTGTATTCTTTATAGCCAGAGGGAGTAACTGCTGCATAAGAACATGTGAGTCGTGACTCTTCAGGCCAGCAACCTTTCGAGCCTGCAAGTTGACACATCGAGAAATGTTGCTTGAATACCCATCAGGAACTTTTAATTTCTTCAACGTCGCGAGGAACACATCCTTGTTCGGTTTTGTGAGGGTAAACTTTGCCGGTGTAAATCTGTCATGCTCATCTGGCCAAACATCTTCACGAACTCCCATGTCGCGTAAATCTTTCCTAGCTTGAAGGTGATCTTTTGTCTTGCCGGGTTCGTTAAGCAGCGTATACAGCACATTGTCGCAAACATTCTTTTCAATGTGCATTACATCAAGACTGTGGCGAAGTAAATTAGATCTCCAATACGGAAGCGTGAAGAAGATACTTATCTTCTTCCACTGCTGAGGCGCCGAAGTCCTGCGCGTCTTTCGGCGAGTTTGTGCTGAATCGTCGCTTTTTCCAAACTCGAAGTCAACATGCTCAAGCTGCTGTAAGATATCTGTACCGGACAAAGTCTGAGGTGGTCCTCTTTTCTCTGGTTTCCCATTGAAGCGATTCCGTTGCAATCTGAACTTATGCGTTCCATCGAGAAACCTCCGATGCCCCATAAAGCACCACTTTCGGCTGTGGGGAAGGCGCACTGCGTCAGAGTTAAAATTGCAAGCCGGACACGCCGACCCAGTGTGCACATTCCAACCAGATAATGTGCCAAGGCCAGGAAAGTCACTGATCGTCCATATCAAGGTTGCACGCATGTTGAACAAAGTCTTACTGTGAGCGTCGTGCGTCTCCAAGCCGACATTCCACAGGTCAAGCAATTCCGCAATAAGCGGTTGGAGATACACATCGATGTCATTGCCCGGTGCCTTTTTGCCTGGAATGATCATAGACATAATGAAAGAGCTTTGTTTCATACACATCCAGGGGGTAAGTTGTAGGGAACTAAGACTACCGGCCAAATGCTGTAACTTGTGCTAAGATTCCCGAAAGGATTGAAACCGTCGGTCGCCAACGCAAGCCGGACATTTCTGGGGTCAGTCGCAAAATCTGGAAAGTCGTTGTCAAACGTTTTCCAAGCAGCTGCATCCCGCGGATGTCTTAATTTACCGTCTTCGTTTTTATCAACGGCATGCCACCTCATGTGCTCAGCAGTTTTAGACGACATAAATAATCTTTGTAGACGAGGTTTCAAAGGGAAATACCTGAGAATCTTTGCAGGTTTCTTCTTCTGCTTTTTCCCCTTCCGAATTGTCTTATACCTCGATGTGTGACATCTTTTGCACGTCTCCCTGCTGGAATCGTCTCCCCAATACAGCATACAATCATTTGGGCACGCATCAATCTTTTGATAATTCAACCCCAACCTGTTGATGATCTTCTTGGCCTCGTAGAAGGTTGTGGGAATCTCGGCGTCGGGGAATGCATCTTGTAATAAGTCGAGCAACATCGACATTCCCTTATCCGTGATCCCACACAAGCACTTGATATGATACAATTTGATCAAGAAAGATAATTTAGAATATTTGCGACAACCTTGATATAAAGGACAATCTGCCTCATCCATCAAGCTGAAAAAATCCCGAGCTGCTTCATTCCCCATAAAAGCCGGCTCAGAGCCGTGCACTTCTTCGTTGAAGTTGTCGCCTTGAAATCCAAACGCATCACGCACAGCATCATTCACAGGATCATCTTCATCTACTTGAACGCCTACTTGAGAACTTTGAGGAAGAGCCTCGTCATATCTAATGCCGGCCTTCTCACCATGAACTGCCCAGAACGTATAGTCCTCAGGGAAAGGCTTCACAAGCAAATGTTCCTTCACAACATTTCGTGGATGCCACTTCTTGAACTTGCATTTTCGACACAGACAGACGATCTTGCCGTTACAGCTGGCGTGAGTGAATGCGAAATCTAAGAAACTGTTTAATCCGTACAAATATTCAGGAGAATTGCGCGGCAACCTTATCCATGATTTATCCATAGCTACAAGTGAGAGAGAAGAAAGTATAGAGAAGAAGATGAGTGAGAAGATAATGACGAATGCCTAGAACCTTATATTCTGAAAATCCAACGTTTATAACTTTGTAGCGGTTATTAAACCGCTACAGAAATTCCAACGTTTATAATTTTGTAGCGGTTACATATACAAAACCGCTACTAATATTCAAGTCGTTAATTGGTGGGAAATTCAAAATGTACTTGTTGAGTATTAGTAGCGGTTTTATATATATAACCGCTACTAATGTTCAACGTATTAGTAGCGGTTACATATATTAAACCGCTACTAATATTAAAGCCGTTGGACATTAAATATAAAAATAATTTTCTAATTTGTAGCGGTTATACATAAGATAACCGCTACAAATGTGCACAAAGGCGGCAAATTTCAAAATTTAAATGATTTGAGTGTTTGTAGCGTTATTAGTATAACCGCTACAAACATATATATTTGTAGCGGTTTCTGAAGGGAAACCGCTACAAATATATAAGTAAATTTGTAGCGGTTACATATACAAAACCGCTACTAATATTTAAGCTGTTAATTGGTGGGAAATTTAAAATGTACTTGTTGAGTATTAGTAGCGGTTTTATATATATAACCGCTACTAATGTTCAACGTATTAGTAGCGGTTACATATATTAAACCGCTACTAATATTAAAGCCGTTGGACATTAAATATAAAAATAATTTTCTAATTTGTAGCGGTTATACATAAGATAACCGCTACAAATGTGCACAAAGGCGTCAAAATTCAAAATTCAAATGATTTGAGTGTTTGTAGCGGTTATTAGTATAACCGCTACAAACATATATATTTGTAGCGGTTTCTGAAGGGAAACCGCTACAAATATATAAGTAAATTTGTAGCGGTTATGAGTTCATAACCGCTACAAATATATATCTTTGTAGCGGTTATGCACTAATAACCGCTACAAATATATATATATAATTTATTTTTTTTAAATTTAGATATAAATCATTTATAAATTATTTCAATGCGACCTAATAATATAAATATAATTATATAAAACACAATAAGAAAATTCTGAAATAAAATCTCATAAATATTTACAAATGTTTAAAAGAAAAGAAAATGTCCTAAACTAAGGAGCTGGGGGCTAATCCTCTGGTGCTCCCTCAGGTGGGGCTCCCTCAGATGCCGCTGGATCGGGCCGCTGCGCAGACTGAACCGCACCATCGTCATCAGCAGGAGGAGGAGCTGTAGCAGGAGGAGTAGTACTCGGGACGACGTAGCGAGGGACAGGGGGGACCGCTGGATGCTGCTCGTTTGGGAACAGCAGACTCCATGCTCCCTCGAGCATAGTGTTCGCGATCTCACGCCACTGCGTCTGCTGCGTGTACATAATGTCTGCGCGGATCTGCAGCTGCTGCTGCTGCACTTGCATCTGCTGCTGCTGCTGCGCCATCTGCTGCTGCGTCTGCTCCAAATCTGACCGCAGCTGGTCAATAGACTCGTCCCTCCGACGTCTGACCCCTCTAGAGCTGCCAGCCTCAGAGGCGGCGCTCCTGCCGTAGATCATGCTGGGTCTGGCGCCTATCCCCATCCCCCGCATGCGTCCGGGGTGCTCAGGCTGAACCAGACCCGCCTTCAAAGGAGCCGTCAGGTCCACTGACCCCTGTGACTCCTCAGGCTGGGTCTATCGCAGCTCAGCCTGCGATTGCTGCATCCGCTCCTGCCATTTTATGAAACAATTAATAATTACCATTTTTCATTATTAACTTGGTTTTATAAAAACTATAATAATAAAATAACTTACAATGGCCGCCTCTGCCTGCTGAGAGGTCGCAGTCCCGTCACGGTGTCTGTGTGTGATGGCATACAGCTCTGCATAGTCCGTCTGACGGTTCTCCTGCTGTGCCTTCGTCTCCTGAAACAATTACAAAACAATAATTAGTGTTATGAATTAATCAGCTAAAAGTAAGTGATATTTTGAAAACTTACCAGCTCGCTGTAGGTCACAACGAAGGTCTTCGATCCTGCTGTGTGGTGGATCGTCTGCTGCGCCCGGATCTCAGTGTTCCTCTGAGAAAGCTCCTGGAAAAACAAATAATTAAATGTATTATAATTTAAAATTAAATACAAATTAAATTGAAATTATAATTTAATATTTAATAATTACAAAATTATATATAAAAAATATAATAAATACGTTACCTGCGTCGGAGGGCTCCTCCTGAACTGGGCGAAACGCGCCCAGTCGTTCGGCGGCACGCCGTCCGGGACGCTCTCCTGCAGCTGCTCCAGAGGCATCGTCCCGTCCCGTCCACCCTGTGGAAGAGACGGTTCCTCCTGTTCCTCCAGGCGTCGCCCATCTTCACGAGGGCGTACCTCTTCCGGTTGGCCCGGAGGGCAAACCGCAGCTGAAAAAAATACATTTAAATATCAATAATTATAAAAACCATAATTTAAATAAAATAATTAAATAGAATTAATTAAAAAAATATTAATTAAATAGTTTTAATTACCTGAATCACCTCCTCCCAAGCCTAGTCCTTCAGCCCCCTCGGAACGTGCCTCCAGGTCGGGAAGTGAAGGGGGAACCGCATCCAATTCGCTCCCAGGTCGCTCAGGAAGCGGTTGAGCAGGTGACCCCCATTGTGGATCGGCTGGTCAGTGCCCTCATTCCACGGCACTATAACTCGCAGGGACCGGTCCATGCTGTTCAGACCAGCCACATCCAGCCTCCTCGTCGACACGTTCCCCTGCTCATCTGCACAGTTGACCGCACGTTAGATAAATTATAATTCAAAGTTAACATTTCTAATTTAAATAAATAATTTACTAAATTAAAAAATTAATTTACCTTTGACCTACACCTCAAAGCCAGTGGACCGCGAAGACGTCCCTCGTGGGTTGTTCTGCTCCCGAGCGTCCTCCTCATCGAGAAACCGCTCCATCTCCCTGAACCCCATCGGCATCTCGAACTCCTCCTCGTTGAGGAAGTCCTCAACGCTAATCTCTGGCCCCTCCACCTCAGGCACCTCTGCTGCGGTCGTTGCCTGTGGGATCGTCTGCGGTTCCTGTGGGGGGATGGGCTGAGATGCCTCGGTAGCCCTGCCTGCGCGCTGCCCCCTCCCTCTGCCCCTTGCCTGGCTGCTGCCACCCCGTAAAGTCGGTCTGGGGAGCACAGGGGCCTTCCCCTTATCCTGTCCTAAAGCCATATCAACTGTACAAATTAAAAAAAAAAAATTAGTCCATTATTATACAAAAATATAATAAAAATACAAATATAAATAAAAATACGTGTTATATACGTACCTCAAGTGGAAATACTGCGGAATACTGACCAAAAACTCCTATAGAGACGTCTGAACGCTCAAATCTGAAAGAAATCACTCAGAGAAACCTCAGGAAACAAAATGAGCAAACGGAGAAATGAAGGAGGTGGGGGGTTTAAATAGGCCAGTAATTAGTAGCGGTTATTAAAATAACCGCTACTCTAACCGCTACAAATATCAAAATTTGTAGTAGTTCTACAATAACCGCTACAAATCTTCACAACGTTTGAAATTCTGTAGCGGTTATTGCCCAGAACCGCTACAAATTTGGAGTCTCTTGAAATTCTGTAGCGGTTTTTACTGAAAACCGCTACAAAATTCTGACCTTTGGGATTTTGTAGCGGTTTATGTGCATTAACCGCTACAAAATAACCGCTACAAGTTTTGGCGGGAACTTCGCTCCAAATTTGTAGCGGTTTTTTGTAGGAAACCGCTACAAAATATCTTGCCGCTACAAATTTGTAGCGGTTTAGGTAAAAACCGCTACAAATTCTATAATTTGTAGCGGTTATATTAAACCGCTACAAATGCACCGCTACAAAATACCTTTTTTTTGTAGTGCCTGTGAAACAGTTCTGAATAGTTTCATATTTCTACTTGCTCTGCTGTTTGACAACTAGGTTGATGGTGCGAATTCTCTTAAATTGCAAGACAAGGGCACAATTAAAATCTTTACTAGTTCCTCAACCCTCTCAATTGCAAGAAAATGATGAGTTTTCTCAAATTTCTAAAGAGCAAGCTCCTCATTCTAAGAGCAAGCAAGAGAAGAAACTCTTGGAAAAGACTTCAAAGACACAAGATCAAAAGCAAAAGGAGAGGTGATTGCACAAGAAGATGAAAGAGCCAAGAAGTTATCCAACTATGAGCTTCTACTCAAAGGTAATGAGGTAAACATTCATGATCTTCCTTTTCCTTATTCTTAATTTGCTAGTCAAAGAAATGCTTATGAGAAACAAGATAATGACTTGTTTGATATGTTTAGTAAGATTGAAGTGAATGCGCCATTGCTTGATTTGGTTAAGAAAATTCCTAAATATGTCAAATTTCTTAAGGAGTTGTGCACACATAAGAGGAAGTTTCAACCAAACAAGAGAGTACAATTGTTCTCTAGTGTGTCTGCTTTGTTTAAGCCACAACTTCCAATTAAATGTTAAGATCCTGGTTCATTTACCATTCCATGCACTATAGTAAAGACTACAATCTTTAAGGCTTTGCTTGATCTAGGAGCTGCAATTAATATGATGCCTAAATCTCTATATAGAGACCTAGGGGTGAAGACCTTGAAACCTCCCTCTATGATACCACAACTAGCAGATCAAACCATAAGGTGTCTTGATGGCATCTTAGAAGACATTTTAGTTCAAGTTAAAGATCTAGTCTTCCCTACAGATTTGTATGTGCTAGATATACCTAATATGTGTGGGGATGGAGCTTTAATCCTAGGTAGACCCTTCCTCAGGACTACCAACATTGATATTAGTTTGCAAAGGGGTTCTATCACAATGTCTATTGGGGATAGGTCTATGAATTTCAACATGTATGAGCAAATAAAGCAACCACATGAAGATTATTCTATGTGTGATGTTAATTTTGTTGATGATTTGCTTGTTAATAAGAATGATGGTGATAATGACATGCATACCTCACCCACTAATTTCACTAACACTTCTTTTCTCTCTCTTTCACATGGTGTTGATGTGAGCTGTCCTAACACTTCACAGTTGGGTTACACTCTTTCCACGTCATCAAACTGTTTAAATATTGATTATGTGCTTGTGAAGTCTACTACTAACCCCAATGAGTTCGAGAAAGGCTTTGTTTTTGATAATCTTGCAGGAGTTAGTAGAGCTAAGAAGACTTTCAAGAAGAAGTTGTCCAATTTTTTCAAGGAGCTACGTGCCCTAAATGCTAAACATGGATCATTGAAGGTGCCTTGTATTATCAACTCTGTCCTAACTCAACCTCCAATTGAGATGATTAATGAAGAAAAGGTTGTTGCTACTATGGACATGGAGAAAGTAGAAAGTGAAAAGGAAGTAACAGAGCCCATTCCTCCCAAACTCCGATTCAAGAAGAGGTATAGGCGTCAACTTCCAATCATTACTACAACACAAGTTGCTTTAGCATACCTCCAAATCTTTGATGAAAGCTATAAAGAACCCTTCCTCATGGATAGTCAAGAGAACCAATTTCAAGTTGGTGACAAGGTCATTGACCTATCTTCTACATATATAACACTAGGTGATAAATGAAAAACACATTTTGTTGGGCCATTCGAGATTCACTCCTTCTGTTACCATGGGAAGGTCATATTGATGGATGCTCAAGGCAACTATTTCCAAGCAAAGAAAGAGCGCCTTCATCTTTTGAAGGGGAGCTATAAGCCTTCATAACACTCAGGTTGCTTCTTTCCTTTCTTTGTCTTACCTACCATGCTAGTGATTGCTTGTGTTATGTTGTTAGGCATGTGTTTTGTAGGATAAGTGTGGAGGAAGAGGCCATTCTAGTAGAAAGGTAGTTTTTAGGATTTTGATAGTAGATTTAGGATAATAAATCCCCATTTCATGTGTCTCTTGCCTATATCTTCATTTGTGCTTCCTTGTTATGTCATGCATTGAGGACAATGCAAGAATTAAGTGTGGGGAAGGGATTGCTTTAGTCACAATGTTTTGGTTCATGAAATTTGAGAAAGATTGAAAATTTTTAAACTTGGGAATTGGTTTTGTGAAGTGCTTAAATGACCCCTATTTTCACTTTCCTAATACAACTCCTTGACATGTTTTTATGAAAATTTAAATGCTTGATGATTGTGAAAGTCAAGCATTTCCAAGTCTGATTGCATTAAGCTTGAGTAATCCCTTTGCTTGATTCAATTGAGTGAATGGAGTATCTTTAGTGCAATTTTATCAATTTGGATACCTAGCTTGATTTTAGAAAGTTGATATGGTAGAGAAAAGCCTTATTGGAAGACTCTTAAGCCTTGATTTTATTTTCCTATCATGTGTGTGTATTCACCTATACTCAAGTTAATCTCTAGAACTTGTCTAGGTTTTTTTTTCAAAGCTACATTAATGCCTTGGATTTGTAGTATGATAGGGGTATTCATTTCATCACCCATTTATCCAAACACAAACCATTCATCATTTACCGTTGTTTACTCCTTTGAGCCTTTCACTTTCATTTCTATTTCATTATACAAATGTTATGTTTGTATCATCTATCAATTTCTTCCTAGCACTATGGTTTAAAAAAAAAGTGTGTTATCGTATAAGTGAAAAGAAAAGTGCTATGTGAATAGTCAAAAAGGAAAAAAAAAAAAGGAAAATAGAAAGAAGAAAAAGAAAAAAAATTGTAAATTATAAAAAATAAGGCACTATGGTAAAATATGTTAATTAAATTTAGTTATGTAGTGTTAAGTGATCTAGCAAATTATTTGGTGCAAGCATAGTATTTCGTTACATTTTCTATCCATTTAGCCTTCCCAACATTACGACCTATAGAAAGTCCCCTTGACTTTGGATTCTTGGCACATTAGTGGTAGAGATAGTAGAACCTTTACAAACTTATGGTAGATGCTAGAATAGGTAAATTGAGTGAAATTCCTTATTATTTGGGAGATGAGAGAAACACTTATTTCATTGAGAGCTCTATCATGCCTATCTTTCTTGATTTTGTTATGTGTTCAAGTTGATTTCTTTCCATTAAAAATTTCCATGAGCTTTAATTGATTTGAGATTGTGGTTATTCAATCTTTATGTAATTGCATTATTGAATAACTTAATGATTACAACATTATGTATATTTTTGGAAACATTGATTTTATGTTGCCTAGGAGTACAAAAGGCTAAGTGTGGAGGAATTGATAAATTCCTATTTTATTATATATTTTCATATTTTATTTGGGGATTTTGTTATGATAATTGAGTTTAAAATGTCTCTTTTGTGGTCAATTGTGATTAAATGTATTTAAATGAAATAAAGGTTGAAAAAGGGCAAAAATGTCATATATTTTATTATTTACCTTAATTGATTAATTTTTGGAATATAAAGTATTATATTTTGGGTTCATTTTAATTGCAGATCAGTTTGGGAAGAATTACAGAAAAGACCCAAGGTTTCTGGAAATTACAAGCTAATGAAGAAAAAAAGCAGAGGAAATTACGGACAAGGGCCCCAATATTCTGAAAGTTATAGATAGACCAACAACAGTTTCCAAGATTCATAAGGCAGTCCCTTCTAGAAAAGATTTGCATTGTTGCAGTTTAGTCCCTTGGTCAAAACATGCGTTTTTGACCAAGGGTTAAGGTGAGACACAGAAGCTGAGATGAGGGGGAGGCTGAAGAAAAAAATCAGAAACGCGAGGAACAGGGGAGTGGCCGAGAGCTGAGAGGCGAGTGTGGAGGAGCGGTTGAGAGCTGAGAGTGAGGAGCTAAGGGAGTCCGACGATCGGAAGAGGGAGAGCTTCAACACCACCACCATTCACCGTCGACCTCACCTCCGGTTTCGTTCCAGCTCGGCACACCCATCATCTTCCTCCTCCGACAGACTACTTCCGCCAGTGACCGAAGGAACTCAGAAGAGACGCCGCCGGAATCATCTCCTCACCACCGTCTCTCCTTAATCATTCATCCCAATGTCATCCGTTCACCACCAGACCACCGGCGACCTTCACTAATTTTTCCCCTCCGACCTTAACAGACTGTAGCCCCTCTGTTTCCAACATCATCACAGCCGTGGCTCCCTCTGTCCAAACCGTGGAACTCTCTGATTTTCTGGAAAATTCAGTCACTGAATTTAATTGGTTTAGTGCTAATTTGGTCAATTTAATTTGTGATTTTTGGCTGGATGTTTAAATCAGATTATGATTGTCTTTCTTGATTCCATGGCTGTGAGTAGCTAATTTCCTTAGTTCTTGGAGATGATATGGAGATGACTTGAGCTCACATACGAGGGAGTTTATTTTATCTATAGCTCATTATATTTATGATTTCTAAGGTTTAAGAATTCATTTATACATTGAGACTATAATTTTAGTTATATTATGAATTGAGTTGTTGTGATTTTGGATTTGTAATGACGATGTGCACTTTTCAATATATATGTTTCCTATGATTCTATTGTTTTCTATCTATTCAACATGGTTTTGTTAGATAATTGGATTAAATTGGAATTATAGTTGAACTTAAATGCATTACTTATTTCATAGTAACTCTTTAAAGGGTTTTAATAATGCTTAAATAAATGGGTTCATGAGTTTAAGTATTAGACTAAATGGTAATTGAGGTTTGATATTTTAGAAAATTTAGAGAAACTCATGACACTAGGAGGGCTTAATAGTATTTCAAGAGTAGGGGTTTCTCTTTTGTGATGCTAGATTCATTGGTTAATGAGGTTTGGAATATTAGAAGCTTAGCATATTAATTCTCCAAATATCTTAATTGAGCAAGAATAGCCATTGAAAACCATTTCTAAAAGCATCTTCATCACTTTCATTTCAAACCCATTTCCATTCCTCCTTATTTGAAAATCCCAAAAATATCTATTTTAATTTCATTTAATTCATAGTTTTGAAAATCAATCAATCATGTTTTACTTTTGTTAAATTTGCATTATAATTACTTAGTTTATTAGGAATTAGTTTCACAATCGGCTTCTCAAAGTGAAATGACTCGAGTTGTGCATTATATTGTATTAATTCGGTTTTATTTTTGATAATCTTGAGCCGACTAAAAGGGCTATTTCAGATACGCTTATAACTGACAAGACATGGGCTTCACATAAGAGGGATGATAGGAATTGTTTGGTGATGGACAAAAAGCGTATCATAATTGTTGCTTCATCTCATTATTGTGTCGCGATGATAAGTTTTGGGACTATGGTATAGCTCATAGCTCAGCTAATTTAAGATATCTCAAGTAGCAAGGAAGTGGTGTTAAAGGTTCTTGTTGTAGGTCCGGTGAAGCTTGTAGAGATATGGACCAAAATTTTGAAGGCTTTTGACTGCCAATCACTCAAGTTCCTTCTATAAATCATTCTTAAAATTGGAGTATGTGTATTCACTTATTTGAAGTTGAGATTCTGAAAGGGCTACAGTTTGTCTGCTTATAATTTTTTTGAAGTAGACGTTATATATTAATCAAGTACACTGTTGAGTAGTACTCCCTCCGGTCCTAATTATAAGATAAAGTTGACTTTTTTGGAGAAATTAAGGAAGTCAATTAAATCACTTTAGAGTATTCATATTTTTAGTATCTTTAGATTATATATCAGTTTATTAGTTAAATTAATTAGTTTGAAGAAAAAAATAAAAATAAAAATATTCTAAAGTGATTTAATTGGTTTCCTTAATTTCTCTAAAAAAGTCAACTTTGTCTTATAATTAGGACTGGAGGGAGAATTAGATATGAAGAGCATTATATATAAACTCTTGTACCGTTCTTTGGACTGGCAGGTAGCAAGCATATTTGTTCCCACAGTTGTTGCCTTGGCCCACTGACATTAACGAGTTGGTAAGATCACACTGACTGGTTTACGGTATACTAGTATGATTAACTTTGTTATGTAGTTGATATGTTTGTCCTTACTTTTTTAGGCCAATAAATTTATATGACTGTGATGTTGTTAAATTTTAAATATGTACCGTAAGTGTATGGGGTTGTTGGAATAGTATAGTAGAAAATCAAGGTTATCCCATAGCAATTTAAGGTAATAGATAATTAGGCATTAAAATTCCCATTTTCATTTAAGTTGAACAAATCAAAGAAAGAGATTGAAAGAAAATTTAAACAAATGTAAAAGAAATAAATCTAATGATTTAAAGATTTCAATTGATAAAAAAAACCTAGAGTGACAAATCCCTTCTTTAAGTTTTAGAGTATGTATTTACCCAATTAAAAGTACTTAGTGTTAAATTGTTAATCTAGAGTTTAAATGAATATAAGTATCTTCCAATCATTTATACCCCTCTCTCAAGTTAAAATTGTTATTCCTAATTAACTTACTCAAGATGCAATAATTGTCCAATTTCACTCTAATATGATTATATGGGTCCAATAGGTGTATTCCTATCCTATTGACAAATTAGAATAAATTCTAATCCCACATTACTTAATCTTATGGTCTAATTAATATCCCTCTCCCAAGGATAATCTAAATTTCCTAAATTCATACTTAGTGGTGATTAAGCACAAAGTAAATAAAATATATAAGATTAAGTAAACAAGAATAACAATAAACACAAATTAATGAGTTCATATATGCTCAAATTCTCAAATTAGCTCTTAGCTACTCTAGATTTAAAAGAAATTAGCCAGGCTTTAAACACAATCAGCTCAAGCAAAATCAAAATTCAGATTCAGATTCATGAAGACGAGAGAAACAGAAATAATCACTGTGCAACACGTCTTCCCCTCCTTCACTGTTGGCCGTCGAACTTGCAAGAAGATGAAGAGCAATCTCCAATCCTCTGTTTCAGTCGTCTTCCTTGATTCAGCTCACAAGGACGCCGATAGTGACGTATACTGTGATCGCCGCCCCTCAGCTCCTCCGATTCAGCTCGAGACCTCTTCTGGTTCAGCTCAGATGTAGCTCTGCCTCGCCCTCAATGTCCGCTGCTCTGTTTCTTTATGGTTCTGGATCGACAATGAAGATGACTGCAATAAAAAACGGTGCCTCCTCTGTCCAGCTGCCTCGTCCTTTTTTTTCATGAGGAAGATGATGAAGATTTTTCAATAATTGCGGCTGCCTCTTCTCTTCGCTGATTCTGTTTTCCCTTTCTGTGTGGCTCGTCTCCCTCTGTTTCCTTTTTTTCCTGTGCGGTCCCCTCTCACTGTGCGGCTGCTCCTCCATATAGCTTAGGTCTCCAATTCTTCCACTTTTCCAAATTGCCCAAAACGATGTCGTCCCACGTGACTTTGAATGCCTTGGGTCCAATGAATCTAATTCTCTGGCCCAAAACGCTGACATCTCTTTCTCTCTCTCTCTCTCTTTTTTATTTTTCATTCGGCTGTCTCAACGTCACCTGATATAAAGGAAAGAAAAAAACAACTCAAAGTAAAAGAACTTTGAGCACTAAACTAACAATAAAATAAGTTTATTTTCTTTTTTTTTTTTATTATTACTTTCAAAATTATATTAATTATAATAAAATCTCATAAATAATGTACCACTTTGATATCTTATAAAATCTCAAAAAAATCATTTTAAATTAATATTGATAACTCCCAAATTATATCAAAATATTTCTCAAATATATTAATAATAGGGAGTTATCTGATTGCTTGAAGGTATATTGCTGGGCCTCTCGGAGCTTACCCTGAAAACTGGTTGCCAGAAAATGGAAATCATTTTGTGTTTGCCCTTATGTTTTCAATATGTATAGTGGTGATTGCATGTCCTTGTGCACTTGGCTTGGCAACACAAACAGCAGTCATGGTACTGATAGCTACAGGGGTTGGGGCTAACAATGGGGTGTTGATCAAAGGCGGAGATGCCTTGGAAAGAGCTCAGATGGTGAAGTATGTGATATTTGATAAAACTGGCACTTTAACTCAAGGAAAAGCTAGCTTTACCACTGCTGTGTTCACAGGAATGGATCGTGGGGAATTTCTAAAATTGGTGGCTTCTGCTGAGGTGGGTTTCAGTTTCTTTGACTTGACTCAGATGGATTTAGACTCAGATGAAGTGATAGAGGAGGCATTTATAAGATTAATTTTGTTTCCCTCTCCCTTCTTACCCTCGGCACAGACAACTTCTCTGGTGGTGTTTTTGGAATGATACATTTCTGCCTGTTTCTTTTGGTTGCTAGCACTTTCCATCCTCCCATCTAGTGTGAGGAAAATCAAACGAATTAATAATAATTTGTTTAATCCTCTTTTGCCTTCAGGCTAGCAGTGAACACCCACTGGCTAAAGCCATAGTAGCATATGCACGTCATTTTCATGTCTTCGACGAATCCTCTGCAACTACTGGTATCAAAGATGATGCCAGTGAGTTGAAGTCTGGGTGGCTTTATGATGTCTCTGACTTCTTGGCTCTTCCTGGAAGAGGTGTTCAGTGTTTCATAGATGGGAAGCGTATATTGGTAAAGTCCTGAACTTGCGATCTATCATTTTCTCTAAATACTCTGGCTTTTCATAAGTTTCCAACAGTTGCTTATCATGTGCCACATGCATGTCTTGCACAGGTTGGTAACAGGAAATTAATGGAGGAAAGTGGCATAGATATTCCAACTGAAGTGGAAAATTTTGTGGTTGTGCTGGAAGAAAATGCAAAGACAGGGATTCTGGTTGCATATGGTGATGAGCTAACTGGAGTTATAGGGGTTGCAGACCCACTGAAGAGAGAGGCTTCTGTGGTTTTTGAGGGCCTCAAGAAAATGGGTGTCAGACCTATCATGGTTACAGGATAATTGGAGAGCAGCTCAAGCTGTTGCCAAGGAGGTCTGTAAATGTTTTCATTTTTGGTTGGCTGTTGAAAAGATTATTCTGACCTGATAGATTGTAAATTACCAATCATTAATTATTGGATTGTGGAGCCCTCTTGTTAATTTCAAGTGAAAGGGCTGAGTAAATCCTTCCATTATATCACTTTCTAATCATTCCTATTGAAGCAGAATCTCTGGTTATATGCAACACACAACAAGAAGAATTTTACTCGACACAAATTAATTTTTTTTGTACCTCTCATGATGAAAACTGTGTTATTTGACAGGTTGGCATTCAAGATGTTAGGGCTGAGGTTTTGCCTGCAGGAAAGGCTGATGTTGTTCGCTCATTCCAGAAAGATGGAAGCATCGTTGCAATGGTGGGTGATGGTATCAATGATTCTCCTACGTTAGCTGCCGCAGATGTTGGTATCGCCATAGGGGCTGGGACTGATAGTGCAATAGAAGCTGTGCTGATTATGTGTTGATGAGAAACAATTTGGAAGATGTAACCACAGCCATTGATCTCTCTAGGACTACCTTCTCTCGTATTCGATTGAATTATTTCTTCGCAATGGCCTACAATGTGGTTGCCATCCCAGTCGCTGCTGGGGCTCTCTATGCTTCACTCGGAATCAAGCTGCCTCTATATAGATTTTAGTGAGGGATGTATATTAGATTGGTCTTTTTATCAAAATTACTCAAGTCAATTTGATAGGACCAACTATTTGATTATATACCTTTATTTCAATGTTTATGCAATCAACGTGGGACTATTCTTTATGTATTATAATACATGGGTTGCTGGCACGTGCATGGCTCTCTCATCTGTAAGTGTTGTGTGTTCGTCTTTGCTTCTCTGGAGATATAGAAGAAATAATTGTAGATTAGCTATAAACTAAATCAGAGTTGTTGTTCCTGTAAGTTATAGCTTTATATTTGATCGAGACCTAAAATTCCAGTTTTGTTCTTCATTGTGAATCCTGCAACCCTTTTGGGTTGCAACTGTAACTGTAAATGCACTAGTACCATAATCTCTTTGCGCAAGATGGCAGACAGGTTGATGAGTTTATTCGCCGCAGCGAGGGACTTGTTCATGAGTTTCTAAGGTTTACATGTGTTTTATGGATTTAGTTAGATGACTCATGGAGCCCTAAAGAATGAGCTAGCTTGCTATAGGATTTATACTGAAGAGTGGATTCCACTTATATTGCAGAAATTGTTCATAGCGTTTATATGCTTGGTGGATTTAGTTTAGTTTTGCTGCTTCCTAATAAATTGTCAGGCAAATGATTGCTTGGAATCATATTGTTAACTTTATTGCATCACAACTGATTTCACAAAAGCATGGAAAATACTCCTTATTTATAATTTTTAACTGTCAACATGCTGCTTCCTATGTTGACGGAAATGGTGATCACAATCACAATGGAGTATACAATTGCGTAACTCTTATGTTTGATGATATATTTTAATATTTGTACATCTCTTTAAATATTACGTCCGGCTCTACACGTTAAGACATATTTTATAATGTAAATTGTATTTTAAATTAGATCTTTTATTTAAGATCAGATGAATAATTTAAAAAAAAATTGACACATCCTCGAGAATTTTGAAATTGCAATTTCTGCCTACAATCTAAATCATTTGAATTTTTTTTATGACATACCTTATGATTCAAATATTATCATCATCTTATATTGTTCGCAAAGGTTTTTTTTCTTTATTTTTCTAATGCATCATTTGAAATGAATGAGAGGCATCCAATTGACTACTAAATAAAAAATTAACGACAAAATTATAATAAAGCAACACATATCTGAGTGTTTTTCCCAAAGAGCGAGAAATCTTGGCGGTGATTGCTAATCTGTTGAACATTCGAACATGTCAGCTTCAAGCTTGGACACATATTTGTTCTTTGTGGAGCTCCAACATAACGTTAGTCGTCAATTTAAGGTAACGTCCTAGTTTTAGTGTTCGTTTGGAATAACTTATTTTTGAGCAATAAATGTTTATAAATCGTGATTTACGGTATATGAGGTAAGTATGTGAAAGAAGTTTTATCTCGGCTTGCATAATAAGGTCTTATTATCCAAATATAAACCCAACCAAACACACACTTATATTATGAATGTTTGTCCAATTGATGTCTCGCACAGAACCTTTCAAACTTTCTTACCCAATTAATATGGATGCGTGTTTTGCCCATGATTTAAGTCATAGTGTTTTTTCCCATCTTTTTATTGACAATTAATTGCTTTTTTTTTTTTTTAGATTTAAACCCACAAAGGAAGCTATACCCGATGCCTCTTTGCCTGGACAGCTTCAGATGGAGTATAAAGCACTTGCAGATCATTGGACATACTGCTAGCCTCAGCAGCCACATTCACTTATCTGTCGATCTGGGGCTTAGGTCCTTTGGATGAAAATCTGGACCGTTAAGATTTTCATCCAACTGACCAGATCAGGAAAAGAAGCCTCCTTTTCCTGAAGGAAAAGGACCAAAACCAGGTCCTTGTCTGTCTCATAGCACGACAGATACAGAGCAATCTGTCTGCAACTATGGGGATGCGTATGAGAGACACTCGAGTTGACGACATTACCCACGTCGGCACAGTCGCTGTTCCGCAACAACTCATATATCCCTATTCCTAAACCAACATTTTTCTTCTTTTCTTTTCAGAATCCCATTTTCATCGTTAGATGAAAAAATGAATGGTTTTGATCTAATATTTTCTAAAACTATGATTGTAGTATTTTATAAATTAATTTTTTTATTAATTTTGTTTGTATTATAGTTATGAATTGTGTAGATCATATTTTGAAAGTTTAAGTTATTTATTTATGTTTAAAATAATAGTTTTATAAAATGTTAAATCTGACCCATCTGTTTTTTTTAAGTCTGATGATGGATATGAGATTCTGAGAAAAAAATGAGAAAAAAGATTCTGAGAGGATCCACACCTGGGCCGATGCAACACTCTAAGCTCGGTAGCCATTTACCCCACATCAAACACGCCCTTGACTTAGCTGGCCCAAAAAAAACACGCCCTTCACTTCGCAATGGAAGACACAATCGTTCCTGCTTAACCAAATATGCCGACACAAGACAGCAAACCACCAACCCCACTTGAAATCAGTGGACGTGAGTGGATCCATGGCCTTACCATTTGAGGGGTGAAAAAACACGACCACCATCTTCTCGGAAGGACGGATTTCCATAGCAAACTCATCAAAGGGCAGTCTCCGAGCGCATGTTGTGTGGTCTCCACACTATTGTCACATATAGTGTTGGAAATAATGAATAGGTGTGGAACAAGTTCTACTTGGAATTGTGGGAGGCTAAGAAAACGAGTGAACTCGCATAGTGATAAGCCACATGGAAATCTAGTAATTTCTCCTACGCGCAAGTTAAAAGTGGACGTGGTGTTTTTATGAGAGTACTCTTGGAAAAATTGTTTGTGAAATATGTACATTAATTAAATGTATTGCTCTTTTTAATTTCATAAACCGAATTTCATAAATTGTTTTTAATGACATTTATATCATGGTAATTTTGTGAAATGGACGTTGCAATGTCTTGAATTTGGAACCTGATCATTCCATTAATATTTTATTATTGTTGTTTAATGGTCTTGAAATACGTTTGTAACACAATGCATGAAACATATTCATTTTAATTAAAAGGCTTTATTGCACCCCCAACGTTCAGAAATTATTGTGTAATGGCTATTAAACGGTTATGATGATTTAATGAGCATTTCCATGTTGTTTAAGCTGCCCAACGTCTCTTGTGATTTTGCCTAGATAAGGAGATGTTTGCAAGAGATCTACACATCTTGAACTTGAACTCTCCAGCACCTCTCATCCTCCTCAAGCATATTCTTATACCTTATGAGTTATATTATTTTTCATAGTTCTGCTCACCCTGTTTTAAAAGATTTGTTTAATCATGGAGAATGTCGTTTCCTATCTGCCGGTAGTTGCGGAATAGCTCTTAAGGACAGTATACTCAGGCACAACTCAAATCAATTCCGTCATTTGCAGTCACTGTTGCTAATAGAATCTGCATATCGCTAAGAAAAGCTGGAGGATTCACTAAGTTGCGTGATAATCTAGAAGCTACTGCCAACAATTTTAAAGAGCTATTACCTACTTTGCCCAAGTGATTGTTAGCTTAGCACATTTTAATTCCATATTGACGCTTGGTACACATGGTAAGAGGTATTTCAATTTCCATTGCACACATTATTGATCTTTGTTTAGTTGAAGATCCTAGACGGTGTGATAAATTACCATTGACTGAAGGTGAATTTTTACACCTTTATATTATTTAATTAACGTGAGACGTGGTTCATGAGTGGAACCTCATCATGTGATTCTTCTCCGTGGCTGGTAATCATATTTGTCATTTGGTTTTATTTGTCTATCCATTTGCCCTTATGAAGTGTAAGTGGAACCATATTTGTGGCGTGGTTTGGCTAACTACTCTCATTACCTTTTAGAGACAAGCTAAGGCGTTGTTGATGGCTTCTTATTTCCATAAGGTTTAAGGTGCAATTTTAACAATCAAGTTTTTTCTGAAGGGTGTCTGGCATAAATAGGTTTTAGAAGGGGAAAAAATAACAATAAATAATTTAAAAGCGTGCAAATCCAAGAAAACCGTTAAATTTTCCCAAGCGCCGTTTGGTCAAATTTAACGGTTTTATTGAATTTGCACCATTTAAATTGTTTATTGTTATTTTTACCCCTTCTAAAACTTATTTTTGCCAAACACTCTTCGGAAAAAACTTGGTTCTTAAAATTGCACCTTAACCCTTTCTAGAATGTAGTTCAAGTCTCCAAATGCCACCCTTGTGGTTTGTGTGGATTGGTTGATGGCTTCTTATTTCCAAGATGATCTGATGATTGAGTTCTACCTCAAAGAGATACCTGGGGCACGACCACCTAGTGTGGTTATTCATATTGGTGGTAGACATGAACCTGATGAAAGTGTGTATTGAGGTAGTGAGATCTAATGATGTTTATAAAACAAGGTTTTAGGGCATTATTATATACTCCAATGGGTTACTGTGGTTATAAACATCGAGCATGCTAAATTTGCCTCTTCAACCAGACTCAATTAGACCTCATAAAAATGTCTCAACATAAACACCATGAATAATGGTAGAAATGCTTAGAGAAGGACTCTTGACAAAATTGAATTACAATTATGAAGAGATAATGGACAAAATACATATGAGAATTGGATTTGGATGAGGCAACAAGGTATGTATATTCAAATCCGTGAATTAATGATACAGTGCTTAATTTGTGAGCTTTGATAGATACATATAAATTTTGTGAATTGCGTTTTATATATGTCAAAATTCCTTATATACGGTGGAGATATAAAAAAGTATTGTTTATGGAACTTGATATGTTTAGTTGTCTTATGGACACATTTTTGTTTGTTTGTTTATATTGACCGATCAGTTTTATCACTTTTATGTGCTGGTCAAAATAAAGGTATTATTACATTGTGAGTTATTTCTACTCGTAGGCTGGAGGCTTTGTTGCTTTCCGTCATTGATTACATCAGATCTGTTTTTATGATTTGTAACCTCCTTATAATTCCGTCATCCTTTCATCAACTATGACGGTAATCTCCTTAAAGTGCGCCAACATTATGACAATACCATAAATATCCGAATTAATTCTTTACTTGACTGAGAATTCATCATGCTTAATTATTTGTGAGACAGTTATGGAAAATTGGAAATGTATTGTTTGAAGCTTGTATATTGAATTTCTGTTGAGGCTTGTTGTGTTAAATATGATCATTTTCCGTTACTGTGCTTTCATTGTACATGGCAATAATACGTGAATGAACTTTTTATTGTCTGTGTCCATGTTTACATGGTGGTTTTTAATGTTCGGTTTGGGAAACAGTCTATGGATTTAAAAGTTGTGATATAGTTTGTGAAATTGTAATAACAATATTTCAGACATTCTAATATAATTAGGATAGAATGGGATTATATGTGGTGAGATTTTAATTCAGTTAGAATTGTTGTTGAAAAGTTGCTAAATATAATTGTGAGATATTTGAAACTTGAAAGTGTAGGGGTGTTTATTCTGTGAGTTACCTTGTAAATTTTTTGAAGTTTCAAAATTATTACTAGCCTCAATTCATAAATCCCAAACTGTGATTTAAAATTAATTATGTGGAGGCTTTGTTATTTATTACTGAGAGCAAATTTTATGACTTGTGAAATATTTTGGTGGCTTGAAACAAGTTTATGGTGGTGATATGAAAATTTAATCATTTTCATGATTTGTGGGTATATATTTATAGTGATATAAATATGCATGACTATTGTGAATATGATGTTGTTGTTTCAAAATTTAATATAAAAGCATGGGTGAAGCAAAATATGATTTTGGGTGTTGAAATTATAAGGAAACAATGATTATATATAATATTTGAGAAATGTTTCTGAAATTTGGTTTTTGAGAACTATTGTAAATATTCTTTATGATGCTAGCATAGTTTTTGAAGTGACTTTGCAACTCAATTTGGGTATGCACAAATTGTTGAGAATTTGTTGGATCAAAGGGTGTTAATCCCTGTCACATAGCTTGTGCTATATGAAGATTGAGCATATATATAAATATGTAGTCTCACGAGGAGATTGAAATATCCAAAGGGTATAATAAATGTTAGTATCATGTATAGTGGATTCCTGTTGTAATAAAATAGACGGATGTTGACTGAATTTCAGTTTCATGTGAGAAAATCTACTAGTAGCCAAAATAAATATTATGTGCGATCGAGTTTATTACTCTAGAATTGGCTGAAATTAGAGGCTAAGTTGTAAAAACCTTCTTAGCAAATATTATGGTGTAAAAACCAACATTTAGTGTTGATGAATTGAGATTGCCAAATGGTAATAGCCATTGCAGATAAACAATGGTGTAAGTGAAGTCGTTTAAGATATGATAAAACGCTTAAAAATTATGGAGTTATCTCAATTGATTTTGTGAGGTCAAAAAGTTGACAAGCAAATCTGTTAAGAAAACCCTGGAAAGAATTAAATTAGTTGAGGGGAATGGGACTAAAGCCAATTCAAAATTAACAGCAATGGTCAACCCAACCTTTGTGATTGGTGATCCCATAAAGAAGGTTTATATGGATAAAATTAAAACAAGTCATTCGTTAGTTCTGTTAGCACTAAATAATTGCTAGCCTCTTCCTAAGGTCTGGGAAAGTACTAGAATGTATTTTGGTGAGGCTAAGTGAAAGCTCTTAATGATTTCATAATCACACGGGCTGATATGTTCATTGCAGACACATTTCATGAAATCACCTCTACGAATATGGAGTGGGGCTACCCCTATGAGATCGTGGCGAAATCTCTAAAATATTCATTATGCACCAGGAACACGCTTGACCATTTTACGTGTAAAACCGACGTTAAGAGCGGAAATGTAGGGGTATAATATGACTCTTAGTGCCTCTAGTACACACCCGAGAGATGTTGGTTCATGGAAGCATGCTTCACTGACATCTTTGTGTATTAAGTGTTATCAGTCTAGGTCTGGTTCATAGTCTAGAGGACTACCAAATATAATGGTTACACTCATATATGTAACTCAGTTAAGGTGTTCCTTCTGACACAAGTGGGGGATTATTGGAAATAATGAGTGGGTGTATCATAAGGAACAAGTCCTACTTTACTTGGGATTATGGGGGTTTAAGAAAAGGAGTGAACTCGCATAATGATAAGCCACATGGAAATCTAGCAATTTCCCTTGTGCGCGAGTTAAAAGCAAGGTTCTGAAACCCGGACTAGTCACTGAATTGGTCGGGGTACTGGGTCAGATCGGAGTCAAACTGGAGCTAAATTGGGGCTAGACCGATGAGGAAGGAAATATTTTAAAATTATTTATATGAAAATTTGAATGAAATATTTAAAAAATTAAAAAAACTGGTCAAACCGTGAGAAAATCGGTCAAACCGCGTGAAACCCGGTCGAACCGGGGGTTAGTAGCCAAACCGGGCCGGTCGGAGCACCAGTCCGACAGTTTCGTGGTCGGACCGGTTGGTCCAGTCCGAGCTTGAAAAAACTGGTTAAAAGTGAACTGTGTTTTTATGAGACTTCTTGGAAAAATTATGGTTTATTTTTTTTAAAAAATAAATAGTTTACTGAAAATTGTTTTTACAAGTAGTATTTGTGAAATATGTACATTAAATGTATTGCAGCCTTTTAATTTCATAAACCAAATTTCAAAAATTATTTAATACCATTTATATCATGGTAATTTTGTGAAATGGACATTGCAATGTCTTTGAATTTTGAAACTGATTCCATTAATATTTTATTATTGTTGTTTAATGGTCTTGAAATACGTTTGTACCATAATGCATGAAAAAGATTCATTTTAAAAGGCTTTATTGCACCCCCCAACGTCCAGAAATTATTGTGTAATGACTATTAAATGGTTATGATGATTTAATGAGCATTTACATGTTTTTCAATCAGCCCAATGTCTCTTATGATTTTGCCTACATAAGGACATATTTGCAAGATGCCAACACACCTGCCTCTTGAACTCTCGAGCACCTCTCTTCATCCTTTGACATATTCTTATACCTTCTGAGTTCTATTATCTTCTGTAGTTCTGCTCAGCCTGTTTTGTAGGAAGGGTTTGTTTAATCATGGGGAGTGTAGCTTCTTATATCTGCTGATCTATAGTTGTGAAATAGCTCTTAAGGACGGTGTCTTCGGGCATGACTCGAATCAATTTTGTCATTACAGGCATTGCTATCAATAGGATCTATATAGCACTAGGAGAAGCTGGAGATCCACTAAGTTGTGCAACAATCTAGGAGTTACCGCCAACATATAAGGCATAAACTCATACCATGCATGCCCTTACAGAGCCTTCCAAACTTCATAAGGATCCTGTCACAAGCACACAACCACATAAACATACGATATCTCTATGGAATCCTCAATTTCTAAAGATGCCGCCAAAAGCCACCAGAATCTATGCTACCTTGGCCACTGAGAACAAAATACGCCCATTTAACAGAAAAATCATCATTCGATGACCACCTTCAGGTTGGGGTATCCACACTACTACAAATAGTGGTTTTAACATCCCTATTTTGACACTTTTAATGTCCAAAAACTGGGGGACGTCTATGTGGGCGGCGTAGTATGTTTTAAGAAAAGATGTCCCAAAAAAATGGGACATCTAAAGTGGGACTCTAGACGTCCCAAATTGAGATTTGGGACGTATAAAGTCCCCCCAGTGGGACTTTAGATGTCCCTTTTCCAAATTTGGGATGTTAAAGGGTTTGATTTTTTTTAAAAAAAATGATTATTTATATTCTGTATTACCCAACAAATTCAAACTGCAGAAACAAAATAGAAAATGGATTCATAAACCACAATGTCTGTTACACAATGGTAAGGACATCCAGCACTACTACTATATATACATACAAGAACAAGTCATACAACCTACTACTATATATATACAATAACAACCAGAAAGTGTCAAAATGCTGTCATCACACAACTACTAACTAATATAAATAAAAAGTTTACTGATCTATATGTTGAAGAAGATGTCCAGCCAAAAGGTCTCTGATCAAATTAATGTCTTCATGTAGATAGGAATCATCATTATCAAAAATCTAAAAATTAAAAAATAAGCTTTGATGAAATGAATCAAGCAAATGAATTAATTAGCATTTCAATTACAACACCAAAAATATTATCATTTGAGAATGAAGAAGTGATTACCTTTTCAAAATCGCTAATAATTCCACTTTGAATGATGTTATACATATAAAGTATAACATAATATCCACAGGCAGTGTTGCCAGGTTGTCGAGGGCACTATAAATCAAAGCCAATTGGTTGTTAAAATCAATAAAGGTATAACTAAAACGACCGTTAATGAAAGAATTAGAATCGAAACTACTTACTTGCGAATAAAACCTCTTTGGGTATCTAACAACTTTACCCTCACGTGACCCACCTAGGACTCTATATGTTTGAGTCGCACTATCATGAAAATCAAATCAACAGAAATTAGAACTATTCATTTTTTTAAAGAGTCAATAAAATACAAACAAAATAACTTACGTGTCAAAGATGGATTTTATATCTTTGTCTAGCCTTTTACGCAAGGGATCAAACCAATAGACTCCGTTGCGGCGAGGACATATAACACATAAACTCCAGTGGTAACTATAACAACATGTACAGGTTAAAATGAAGTTAGATGACAAGGGAATTATTTATTAAACATCTTAAATAGACAAAATGAAAATACGAACTGTTGAACAATGGGTGCTAAATAACAACGAAGTTTGGTCTCTCCCATTGTGTAGCCCACATAGTGAATCCTTGCCGCCACAGTATTGGTGTCCCCTGTCGTGTTTGCAAGACATAAGAATCCATACAAATTAGGTTTTTCTATGGTTGTGCAAAGGAGGCGGTGAAAGATGCTATAATAGAATTAAAATAAGGAATGAATTATTAAATATATGAAATAAAAAAAACACTACATGAATTGTACGGAAAAATTGAAAAAAAAACTTACTGGATTGCAAGTTTCACCTATCCTACATCTATCTCCTCCAACCTTATAAACTGCTTGAGATCTGTATTGTCAATCATATAGGGATACTCTAATGTAAGGCCCACAATCCCTTGAGGCATCTTCAAGTCAACCTGTTTAATGCCTTTGTAGATCTGTTGCAGCCGTGCTAAGTAGGGCCATTTCCTCACATCTTCGTCATCCTTTTAGAACATAAAAAAAGTGTTATTAGGATACCAATAGATCTTTAGTAATAGTAAGGTAATGCCTACCATTGGAGGTGTTGCCCCTGAACCAATAAGATTGTGAGGCCAAAGGATGAAAGATCCTATTGCCTGACCTAACGTGCAAACCTCTGGATCAGGAACAGGGATGGCTCTACCTTCTTCCCCCTCTCTAACACTCGTCACATTCACCCTACAAAAATCCTGCGGAATTTGCTAATGATGGTGGGTGGTAGCACGTGTGTGAATGAGAGCATCGACAACAATACACAACAGTGGATCATCAAAATAGAGGGTGGAAGGGTCTCCCGACACTGGAGTGGGAGAAGGGTCACCAAGTGGTTCCTTCAGAGGGTTGTAACTTTCTTTGGTGCTAGGGAAGGCTGGGGATTCTTGAGTTTTACGCTCGTTACTTGCCCTATGCAATTCGAACATCTTAAGCATTTCAATTTGAAGCTCTGGCAACAGCTCTTGTCGGACCTTGTCGTGAAGTTGGGTCTCGAGCTCTCATTCGACTTCCTCTCTAAGCTTGGCCACAAGGTCCATACTAGGTCCAGCTTGTGACGAATAACGTGACTCTCGTCCAAAATACCTCACGGCACTAACTCCCCATATCTCTCCTCAAACACGACTAGGGTCATCTGCCTTCCCAATAGTCGTTGACAAGATATCCATCCGTCTACTTGGATTGAACGAACCTTGGCTACTATAGTCTTCTAGTTTATCCTGTAGCATACAGTTTATCGTAAATGTATCGAAACCACTCTCGAAATGAAAACAATTAGGTACTTATGGTATAACTACTTACAATCCTCACAGCAACGTCAGTAATAGCTGGATTTATGTACTTCCCACCCTTAATCCTCCCTGCTTTCCATTTTTTATGACGTGGAAAAGGTGCCGGGGCCTGGATAACAACGCTAGGATTTGATTCCGCTGCTTTCTTCATTTTCTCTGACTCTTCTTGCATCATTTTCCGCTCAAGCTTCCGATAACCACCATGAGACATGTAATGCTGATATTTATTTTCTACTTGCCTTTGTGCATTTGCTGCACTTAATTCCTATGAATGAAAAAAAAAATCAATGATATCAAGTATATCAAAATCAAAAGCTCTACATCATTATGACAGAAATCTTACCAAAAACTGAGGATCTTCCCGTGATGCCACAAACAACCTCCAGTCCTCTGGAGACAAATACGAATAGTACTTACATGGATCGTGACCCCTAAGTTCGCCTCGAATGTACCTCACTGTTAGCTTGTTCTTGAAACCTTTCCAGCGTAGAAGAACCTCCCCCATCCAGTGCTTGTACATCTTCTCGGTGTTTGGGACATTGTATGTTTGCTGCAAGGTAAAACATAAGATAATTACATTTGAAGCAATACGAATAAAGCTATAATTATCCTAGATGTATCAAAAATTATATACCAGAAGTGTTTGCCAAATCATGTCTTTCATTTTTTGGGGAACCAATCTCCAATTATCGTGGGTAATGCGCACTTTGCTTCGACTCAAATACCCTAAGTAGCTAATGAAATGGTCTTCCTCAGGATGAAACAGATTCAGATTGGCATCAAAGTTTATATGCAGCCTCTCTTGTTGATGTTTATGACGTGCAACTAATGCTCCCATCTTTGTACATCCTCTAACCCTTCTTGTAACGGGTTCATCTCTAGGCCTTTCGTCATCTCTAAGGTTTTCATTATCTTTAAGCCTTTCGTCATCTCTAACACTTTGTGATGAGTCACTAGAGTTGTCCATATTCCTATTAACACAAAAAACATCGTTAGAAATGTAAATAAATTGCAATAAAAATAAAATAAATTAAGCATGAGTTAAAAAAAAACACACAGTTTTCTTTTATAAGTTAAGATCTTACTCTATTTTTTTTCCTATATTCCTTCACCATGGTCATTTCTTACAGCATATTCTTTATCATTTACCAATTCTACTTCATTTGTTTTAGGCGGAGTTGTTGTGAAAGGTGGTGTGTCGTCAAGGTTGAAGGTCGGATCACCATACTTCTGTTTTTTACTTTTAAGCATAATGTACATTTTTTTGCTCGTAAGATATGTGACATAAAACACTTGTTTTGCTTGGCTTGCTAGAATGAAGGGCTCATCTTTATAGCCAACTCTACGAAGATCGACTGAGACAAATCCAAATTGTTTATCTATTACCATAGCATTATTGCTAACCCACTTACATTTGAATAAAACAACTTTTAACTTGTTGTATGTAATCTCTCATATTTCTTCTATAACTCCATAATAGTCCATGGACACTAATATGGGGTATTTGTCTCTCAAACTGAAAAAGTGCATGGCTTCAGCCTCTTCCATCACCCCACTATTTTTCATGGTACTTCTGTCACTTGCTCTTTTGTATAGAAAGAATAGCCGTTTATATCATAATCGGTCCAAGTAATGACCTGAAATGAAGGCCCCCAAGCTAGCTACTCGATTGTCTCAGGCATATCGGTCTTGTGCGAAACATTTTCCTCGAACCACTCTATGAATGTCTTGTTTTGCTCAATAGCAATTTGCATGTCATTCTTCCTTGGATTCTTGTTCTTCAAAGTCTTTTTGTGTTCATCTATGTAAGGTTGAAGGACTCCTTCTTATAAAACTCAAACACATCTACACCTTCCTCCTACAACTTCTTCAAGTCCTCAATCAAAGGTGCCAAGTAGACATCAATATCGTTCCCTGGCTGTTTTGGTCTATAAATCATCATAGAAAGCATCATATACTTATGTTTCATACATAGCCAGGGAGGCGAGTTGTATATTACAAGGAGAACCAACTACACACTATGTGTGCTAGTAAAAGTTCCATACGGATTGATGACGTCTGTACAAAGCCTAAGCTGAAGGTTTCTTGGCTCACTGCCAAATTGAGGGAACATTTCATCTATTTTTTGCCATTGTGGAGAGTCAGCTGGGTGCCGTAGATATTTCCCATAAGATATTCTCTCATCAGAGTGCCATCTCAACTTCTTCGTTTTTGTTACAGTCACAAACAAACGTTTAAAATGTGGTATTATTGGAAGATACCACATAACCTTTAAAGGTTGCCTTTTAGTTGTCACATTGCCACAACCACCATCTTTTCTCACTTTATATCGTGCAGTTTTACACTTAGGACACTCACTAAGACCTCTATACTCAATTCTGTACAGTACGCAATCATTAGGGCAAGCATATATCTTTTTACACTCTATACCCATCGTAAACAGGATTTTCTTGGCCTCATACATACGATTTAGAAGTACATTATCCTCTAGAAACATATCACACAATAGTTCAAGCAGCAATGTGAAACTACTATCAGTCCACCCACAAGTTGCCTTTAAGTTAACCAAATGCAATGTTCCTATCAGCCGCGTGTACTTACTCCCAGAGTACAATGGTGTCTCTGTATCACTCCGCAGGCTGTCATACTCCTGTGACTGCGCAAAGGATTCTACCTCAATATCGTGAATCATTTTCTCCATTCTATCTTCATTTATGACATCTATATCTTCCTTCTTGTGCGACGGACAATCCGTTATTTCCTCACCATGCCATATCCACCTTGTGTATCACAGATTTATTCCATCACAAAGTAGGTGATCCTTTATGACATCAACATCCCGTCTTCTCTCATTAAAACAATTCACACAAGGAGAAAAATACTTCCCATTTTTTGCCAGAGCATTCTTTCTAGCGAATTCAATAAATACTTCCACCTCTTTCTCATATACTTCACTAGTTTTCAAAGCATTCATCCAACTGTGATCCATTTTGTTACCACCTAAGTCATTCCCAATAACACTCACACGTTTAGTATAACTGTCAACGATATAGGATGGGATTGCCTTTTTTCACTTTTTTCAACAAAAATTTCGACAACATTTCCCCTTAAAAGTAAGACATCCCAAAATTGCAAGCAACTCTATCTTAGTTATTAACTCTGTATTCTTAGCTATTGATAATATATTCTCCTATCAATATAGAAAAGAATATAGAATTTCAAATAAATATTCAATTTTTTTTTGTAAAGAACTTATAATAATTTGAAGAGAAAGATTAATAGAATATATTTCAATCTATTTATTAAGTATATTGTGTTTCTTAATAATCAATTATATGTTTATTAATGATCAATGTCTTTATCTTATTAATCTCTTTATCTTAAAATAATATTTTCTCCACTATACTAATAATAATCATACTAATCTAATCTAAAAAAAAAATAAAACCAACCATATTAAACAAAAAAACTTACTATGTTTAATTGTTGTTCATTTCATCAAAATCAATCAATAGCTCCATTTATTTATAATAATATATATACGTTTTTTCCCTCTCAATTTTCAAGCTCCAAACATATAAAACAAACATTTTCAAGCTCCAAACATATCAAACAATATATTGTTGCGTAATTACTAGCTAACAACGATTTTATGGTTCTAGCCAAAAAACACAAAAAAAATCAATCACAATGTAAAATCACTTCAATAACTAAAATCATATAAAATAATTTCACATTGCAAGTTTAAATTTAATTCAAGTAAATTCATATTAAAAAAAAACTAACCTGGGGGGGGGGAGCCTGCGTGCGTCACAATGGAAGGAAGGAGGTGGAGGGCGTCACAATGGTGTGTGCCTTGCTTGAATCTTCTTCTTGTTTAATCTCGTTTTGATTTCTTCAGAGTCCGCAGCTATTGAATCCACAGCAAGAAGAAGGGGTTCTGAGTGATGAAGTGAATCAGAGAGCACACAGCATAGAGGACGCGCGACAAAGAAGGGAGGAGGTGGAAGAGTAAAGTTGAAGAACACAAAAGGGAGGAGGATGAGTTGTGAAGGAGACAAAGAAGGGAGGAGGAAGAGTTGAAGAAGACAAGAAGGGAGAAGGAATACCCAGAATGGCGACGGAGGCAAATGAATAAAGAAGGAGGGAGATGGTCAAAAAGTAAAGGGGTATGTGTGTGTGTGTGAGGACGCATGTCAAACAAGTATCTGACATGCGTCCAGGGACGCCTTTAGGCGTCTCAAATGCCATTTGGGATGCCTAAAGGTGAGTTTAGGCGTCCCAAAATCCATTTGGGACGCCTAAACTCAGACTTTAGGTATCCAAAAATGATTTAGGACGATTAAAGTCTTACTTTAGGCGTCCCAAATGGATTTAGGACGCCTAAACCCAGTTTCTGGCTCTTAAAAAAAATTGGAAAATTTAAATT
This sequence comes from Inga leiocalycina, assembly GCA_963242795.1. Classification (NCBI taxonomy): domain Eukaryota; kingdom Viridiplantae; phylum Streptophyta; class Magnoliopsida; order Fabales; family Fabaceae; genus Inga; species Inga leiocalycina. The sequence continues at coordinate 84,953,765 of OY725321.1, read as the reverse complement.
GCGTGCCATGAAGCACTTTAAGCATCCCAAATTCAAATTTAGGATGTTTAAAGGTTTCCTTACGTACAAATAATTACGAAAATACCACCGCTTTCCTTTTTAACTACCCAATTTTAAAATTGGGACGTCCCTTGGGGTGGTTATATCATAATTCTGTAGTAGTGCCATCCCCATATCTAGGGGTGTTCTCAGGACTGGACGAGATTAAGAAACCCCATTCCCAATCCCAATCCCGAAGAAGGCTCATGAAGGGAAATCATTCCTGATCTCAATCCTAATCTCGTAAGTTTCCTATCCCGATTAGGATCAGGATTTCTCGGTCGAGATCGGGAAATTCCCTAAAGAGTGTAACCCCCTTACCTTATTTTGACTTAGTCAAGGAACTCCTGGGGCTAATGTGTTGAATACTTGAATGGTTCTTCAAAGGCTGTGAAACTATTAATTTCTATTAACTTTATTAAAGCCCAAAAAAACAAGTAACTAGTATTTTTCTATCCTAAATAAATTTCCTTAGTTGCTTTAAATTCAACTAGACAAGAATAGAGACATCGTGACAATTGTTCACATATGAGATTAATTGGAGGAAAATTAAATTGGTAAACAACAAAGAAGGAAAAACCAATCCAAAAACTAATAAGATAATTAGTGTCATTTAGGTAATTTTAGAGATTTTTAAAAAATATATATATATATAAACAAATATATATTCGAGATCGAAAAAAGTTAAGGATTGGGAAGTCCCATTCCCGATTTCAATCCCGATCCCGGTTATATTTTCGCCCATCCTAAACTTTTCCCGTCCTGAAAATTTCGGGATGGGATTTTCCTGTCCTAATTTGCTTGGGATCGGGACGGGATCACCGGGATAGGAAAAAATTGAACACCCCTACCTGTTTCATCTAATAAGGCACGACTGATAGCAGTTAAGACATGATGTGGAAGCAAAGTATCAAATATATGCCAATACCATGCACCAGACTCTATGATAACGTTCAACACTTTCCAACTTAAACACTCACTTGGGATATTTCCCAAATCTAGCCCTTCAAGTTTGCCATAGTGAGGCAACCATGAGTCCCTCGAAAAAGATACCAGTTTTCCATCTCCCACTTTCCAAGATAAACTCTATTGCACAGAATCCCAAGTTGATCAGATTCCTACCGATATGTGTGATCCTGAAGAATGCCCTTCAACTATAGGAAGTAAATCATCCCAGCATCTATACTTTTCACATAAGAAATGAACCCACAACAAGTCCCGTCAATTAATGAGATTCTAGATTGGTTTCATCATAAGAGCTTTGTTTTGGATTCGAGCCTGATGAAGACCAAGGTCCCCTTCCAATTTCCTTTTGCATACATCCTACCAAGCCACTAAGTGTGTTTTACGTGCCGTTGGGGTACTCCCCCAGAGAAATTTTCTACTTCTATTATCAATCTCATTATATGTATCGAAAGGCAACAGAGTCGTTTGCATGGCATGATGGCATAGCTGACACCACAGAAGTTATTAATGTATTATGAGCTACAAGTGATAAGGTACTTACTCTCCACAGAGATAAATGCATGTTTATCTTGTCCAAGATAAAATGTTACATTGACTTGACACTTTCTTATGAAGAATCAGCATTTCCAAATAATTCCCCAGGTTTGAAGTAGGAGAGAAAGCCAGAAACTTACTAATCTCCTAAATTCTTGTATGACATACATTTTTTGAGAAATAAATTCGTGTTTTAGCGGCATTCACCTTCTATCCCGATGCTTCACAGAAATCATCCAAGATTGCTCTCTCACCCCTGCTTGCTCCATTTCTGCCTCCATAAACAGGATAAGGTCATCAGTAAAAAAATATATGAGAAATAGTAGTACTGGTTTTCTTTAATCGAAATGGGCGACACTCTTCACAATCAACTGCACTATGGATTAAGTGTCCTAATCTTTCAATGATTAAGACAAATAGTTATGGGGATAAATGGTCTCCTTGCCAGATTCTACCGGTAGGAGAAAACTGATTTGCTTTAGTACCATTCTAAAGTAACTGCATAATTTAGGAAGAGACACACTTTGTAACCACTTTCTAAATGTTCTCAGGGATATGTAATTCCTACAAATAATGAAAGATAAATGCTTATTAAACACGGTCATAAGCCTTCTCCAAATCAATTTTAATGGCCATGAAACCGCTTTTTCATGCTCCTCATAGAATAAACAATCTCCTGAGCGAGAATGATATTATTTTCACTTTGTCTACCCTTTACAAAACTGCATTGGTTAAGAGCAATAATCATAGGCATAATAGGGTTTAGTCGGTTAGTAATAACCTTCATCACCACTTTATAAATTACGTTGCATAAACTTATATGTCAAAAATCATGTATAGTTTGCAAATGCTCTACTTTTGGTATCAAGACGATAGTTGTCCCATTCACCTGCTTGCATAAGGAAGGATCTTGAAATAAAATCTTCATTATATCAACCACTGAGGCCCTTATAATATCCCATTAACTCTGGTAGAACAGAGGATTAAAACCATTAAAAACTTGTGCTTTTAGGGGTCCCATGTCAAAAAGAGCTCTTTTTATCTCTTCTTCACTAACCAATTGCCTAATCATGCTATATTGATCTTCTGTCAAAGGTGGATAACTCCAATCAAACTCTAGAGAAGATAAGGAATTACCTTCTTTGATATACAAATCCTTAAAGAATTGGCTACCCATATTCATAATTGCCTCCGCATCATAAGACCACCCTCCATCCTTAAGCTTCAGTGCCTCAATCCTATTACGTCTTTTCCTTCCATTAGACAATGTATGGAAGTATTTTGTATTGTGATCACCATTAAAAAACCATTAAGGTCTAGAATATTGGAGCCACATCAACTCCTCCTCTACAGGGGTTCTCTTTAATTGTTGACAAAGATCACATTGTAAATCCACTAATCTCGGACATGCCCCTCTAGATTCTATTACTCTTGATAACCCTTCAAGTCTTCGATAGAGTCTTTCCTTTCAATATAAGACATTTCAAAAAATTTCATGATTCCAAACCTACAGCTGCTCCATGAAAGTAGTAATTGTGCTCTCCCAATTCTGATGTTTTGGCCAGTGATCTCTCACAAATTATGGAAATTTATCATGCATGACCCAACGGAATGGCCGTTCATGAGTCCTACCCTTTTCTTGAACATCTAACTGCAGTAAAACAGGACAATGATCTAATTTAAACTTTGGAAGATGAGTTACTTCTATATTTGGGAATTGGTAAATCCATTTGTCATTAAACAGAAACCTATTAATATAACTTTGACAAGATTTTTGCCCCTATATGTAGCTAGGACCACTAAAACTGATGTCTAACGTGCCATTATTCGAAACCTAGCATCAAAAGTGAGTATCTACCCCATCCACTTGTCTTAGCCTCGAAGACCATCTCTCATCAGGATATAAAACAACATTAAAATATCCAGCAACCATCCACCTGCCCAACATGCTTGAACCAATAGAACGTAATTCATCCCATAATAGTCTTTGATTAACCTGGTTAGGACTCCCATAAACTATAGTAAAAAATCATTCCTCCACTATGCCATTGTTAACCATGCCATGAATCATTTAGTTGGAAGAAGAAATAACCAAAAAGTTAATATCATCTCTCCAAAATAACCATATGTCCCCATTAAAACCATGGCAATCCACAATATGCATGTTTTTCCAACCCAAACGTTGAGCTAAGTGAGCTGCTTTTCTCTCCCTTGTCACAGTTCAAAAAGAGACAGGATGCCTACTTTATGTCTTCTTTAGAAATCTTTAATAAGATAACAAAAATATGAGCCACTGAACACGCAAGAATTCTATGTAAGCACTGACATTGGTAAACTTTATTAAACAAGTTAAAGTAATCAACAAGATCAAACTTGATTAGCTTTATTGGAGAGCCCAACATCAACTAAAACCTCATCAAGATCAACAACATATTCCAACAAAGGGTTTAAGTGACAACTAAAACCACCGTTGCCACTCGTACTAGGGTCTAATGGGACACTAGCACTAGTATTTCCCTAATGATGAGCAAAGGATAGACCCATGGTTTTATAATTATTTAATAGGACAATGGCGCTAGTTCTTGATCCCATGACCTGTGTCTCATACGCCCGGTTCACCTGCTCACTATTTGAATTCAGGACAAGTAATTTCCTACCAATCAACCCACTTGAGTTAACTTGTTTTACTCTCAAATAAGCCTCCATTGGGCTTATTGTCCATGAAGTTTATCCCACACCACCACTCTTCAGCCTACTACGTACCTTCATGCCCTTATTCTTACCTGATCTTCTTACCGTTTTATAACCCGCTCAATTCTCATTTATTGTACCACTGATATTACGAGGTTGTGAGTGCGAATCAAGGGATTCATGGTTCAACTCAATATCTTTGACTTCAATCTCATTCAATACATGAACCTTGAGCCTTGATTTGACGACGCAAATATGTCATGTTGATCATACCTAAACTTATTCGACCGAGAACCTCTCACAGGCTATACAGTTCTCTGGCTTCTCCAGCGACTTGATGCCACCATCCATTCCCCAAAATCATTCACTTTCTTATTTTGAACCAAAAGACAGAGTCCAGATTGGCCACCCCTTTCTTATTGATGATCAACGCGACCATGCTAGCTTCCCATTACTTCTGATGTTTTGTGGGGACAACAATCCGAGTCATGCCCATATTTTCCAAATGTGAAACAAATCAAGTGGAGCCCTTCTAAAAAAGTTTTTAACCTTATCATTGATATTGATAGTAGGAAGTAGAGGCGCTTTCAAGTCTAGTTCCACACGTAGGCGCGCAAATCACCCTTTCAAATGGCGTAAAGTGTTGGAATCAACTTTCAACACTCTCTCAATTTGGTTTTCTACAACATATAAAATACCCTTGTCATAATAATTGAGAGGAAACTTAAGGATACACACCGATGCAGCAATCTTCATTACGTTTGCTTCATCCAGTTTGAAATCTAATTTCCATGGTTGAACCAAAAGATAGTGCTCATGAATCAACCAAGGACCCTCACACAAAAGAAAATCATACACATTGGTATTGGAACATATGACAAAGAAAAAGCCTAAACCAATTTTAATCACCTCTACCTCTCCCTTATGACCCCACAACAACTGTAGGTTTCTCACTAAAATATTCTCACAAACCATCCTTCCTAGTAACCTAACAATGAGAGTAGTTTTCCACCGACGGACCAGTTTTTGCTCAAACTCAAGTTTAACGATAATATCTAAGATAGCATCAGTTTTATCCACATGCACCTTATCCATCCAACCCTCCCTAGACCACCACTCACCCTCATACTCTTCCTCACCCTCTAAGGGTACCTCAAGCATCATTCCTCCATTCTTGGTACAACCGGATGACCTACCATATCACCCCCTTCCCAAGTTCAAAACATTTTCTGACTCCGTACAAGCACGCCGGTTTCCTCTTGACACAGCGGAGCTGCGTGGTCACCATTCACATTCTCGTTAACTTTCATTCAAAGCTAAAATACTAATTATTCTATCTCTCCAATTACTATTATATAGTACTCCCTTCTGTCCCTATTATAACATACTTTCTAGAAGGAATGAGTAGTCCTTATTATCACGTTGGTTCATGTTATAAGTCCATTTTTGCTAATTCTTATATACTAAGGAATAACAATTAAGTCATTAAATATGAATTAATAAAATTTTTGAAATTTATCCTTATTAAAATTCTCTCCCTATTATTTACAAATAATTCTCACCCACTCTCTTCTATCTCTCTTTCCCATAAGAATTAATTAAGGCAAAATTTAAAAAAAAACGGTCATTCATAACTTCTAAGTGGACTTTATATATAAAATATATCTGACATATAATTGATAACATATGATAGTTATGTCTACGGTACGTTATATTATACCAGATGAAGAACAGCCACAATTTGTTGGCTGAAAAAAACAGAGAGAGCAGCCACATAATTTATTATTAAAGCAGCCATAATTTATTATTAAAAAGAGTAGCCATGTGAGAGTTATACTTTGTATTGTCATTTCTGTACACCTATATATATATATATATATATATATATATATATATATATGTATGTATGTATCTCGATATACTATATGGAGTTTCTTTTATAATTCTAAATGATCTTACCATAACTTGTTATTAAAATGGCTTTAATAAGAAATATTTGGGGGGGGGGGTGGCTGCTTTTATTTTATTTTCTCTCTTTTTTCCTTAATTTGCGAAAGTGACTGCTTTTCTTCGTGAAGACATATATCACAACTACCAAATGAAACGATGATCCAAATATTGTGAATCGCTGGTCCCAAAGTGACAAAGTATCACATGATTAAAAGTTGCTTAGATGCATAAATGAGTGATAGTAGTATAGTAAATATTTTTCAATAACTTAGAAGGAACTACTAATTATGATGTATAAACATTTTAACTTTTTAGCAATTAGGTAGCACTACTTGTACCATGCCTCCGGTCATAAATATAAGATTTAGTTAACTTTTTTAGAGAAATCAAGGAAAGAAAATATATTATTTGATACTATCTCCAATCCTAAATATAAAACAAAGTTAACTTTTTTTTTTGGAGAGATTAAGGAAGCTAAATAAGTTACTTAATCATATAATCATATCATATGTTATGCATTCTTAGATTATATATTAGTTTATTAGTCAAACTAATTAGTTTATAGAAAAAAATAAAAATTTAAATACTCTAAAATAATTAATTAGCTTCCTTAATTTCTCCAAAAAAGTCAACTTTGTCATATATTTAGGACCAGAGGGAGTAATATTTATATTTATCCTTTTTTCTTCACATTAATTTGTGTGATTTATAAACTAATATATAATCAATGATACACAACATATACTATGATTAAGTAATTTATTTAGTTTCCTTAACCTCTCCAAAAAAAGCAAACTAAGTCTTATATTTAGAATCGAATGTAGTATATATATATATATATAAGGGGAGGGATTTTTGTGAAGCAGCATTGTTTTTTTGTGTAGTGTCTTCATGCTCCACAATATGCATGCCTATTCCTTATAGCATTATTTATTTTTAAGATTACTTCTTTGATTGAACAACACAAAAATTATTCATTATCTAAATAATACGTTCTTGTTTAATTTTATCTATCCGGTGTTGATGGTTTCTAACATGAAAATCTTTGTGTTTATGAAAATAAATCATACATTTCGTGGGAATGACACTAGTCTAATGAAAACTAATTTGAAGCCTATCTATTAACTTTAAAAAGGAATCCATTTGATTTCATAGAATAGAACCACTACTACCAAAAAACTAATAAACGGCACTTACATTTATGAATACTACAACGCTCAAACGCTATAGGTATCAACGCCGTAAAAGGAAGCGACAAAGCTTCTTGAATTTCTGAAAGCGCCGTAGCTTACAATTTTTTTTGTTTAAATTGAAGCTGGAAAATGTCGGAGGAAACCTCCTCCAGCACGTAAGCATGAAGCGTCGTAGGAGGCTCCTATGGTGCTTCATGCGGCTTCCTTTGGCGCTTCAATAGGAGGCTCCTACGGCGCTTCAGCATGAAGTGCCGGAGGAGATTATACTCTCCTACGGCCCTTCTCTAGAGAACAAACGTAGGAGGTGGAATATTTTTTTAATATTATTTTACATAATTATTTTCTTTTCCTGAACACAATTCATCACATTCATAGCAATTCAAATCGAGAGGAAAAAAGAAGTTAAATAGAATGAAATAAAAGAAGCAAAACAAAATGAGAAACAACACATAACTAATTCATAAAATGATTATTAATTGTATGTATTGAATTACAACGTAGTAACAAATTGTAATATACAACTAATTTATAGAATAAACAATACATACAAGAATAGGCAAGAAACAACCTAACGCATGTACCTAGCTAATTGTCTGACCATATATTCACACCATTCCTCAACGATTTCATCCACTTGTTGGTCAGTCAATTGGTCATAATGTTGATATGCATAATCCTACATAAAATTGATGCACAAAATGAATTAAAATAATTAAAAATGAATTAACTTAGACACTTGTCAATTAAATTTAATACATAGTATGAACTGCAGTAAAAGATTGAACTTACTTTCGCAGGGATATAATTTAGATGATGATGAGTAACTACATCTTTCATAAATTTCATAATGTAATAACCACAATCATTATTGTTTAGTTGGAATGGGCACTGCAACAATACAAATAAATAGTAAAGTCAATTTTTGAAGAAAAAATTTTGAATGACAAATTTGAGTAAATTCATATATAAGCACCGCAATCTTCCTCCAGATATAGACTTTGACTGGGGTCTTTATGTGTAGAATAGTTTAATCCAACATTGCTTTGGTAAGCAGGCAATGCACTTACAAAACAAGTAGTGACTGATTAATTTTAGTTATTTAATAAACACACACGCAAATATTTACACACGCACCCATACACTTACTTATTGACTATAAACATCATATTAGGCCGATTTTGTGGATAACTAACCACCAGAGGATCCACACAGTAAATACGAGAGCCTCCAGTGAACGCTGGATGGATAACAAGCAAAATCCAATGCAACCTAAAATATTTTGAAAGTTTTACTTCAACAATAATGTTATGGTAAAAGTGAAAGAATAAAAAAATATACTTTATTAAAATATTGTCACAAATAACTTATCCTGGATTGTATGGCAAAATAAAGAACATATTTGGGGTTGCTCTCTACATGAAGATGTCCTTAAGATAATTAGATTGTCCTTCCAAATCAATCCCCCTTTGCTGGCCAAAGAGGTGTGGGTTAACAAATACAAATCTATGCACGACTAATGTTCCTACTAATAGATCGTGGTATAAGTGCCTTTATAGAAAACAAACAATATCATTAAAACCAAAAATAAAATTAAATGATGAATAATAACAAGAGTGATAGATGATGATGATAAGGTACCTAGTCCATATGTTGATGGCCGTCGCACTAACCCATCCACGAGTAATAATGTCGTTCAGTACACTATTATCGACATGATCATTTATCACTGTGTGATAGATTTTGCCATCAAAAGGTATTTTTTAACCTCCTTGGCTGTTTAAATGTGGTGCCAACGATGCCAATTGTTGGCGATATGAGACCATTTATCTGTTACTTCTGTTGCTGGTTGAGGGTTGGGACTTCTGTTGGGTTGTTGAACACTTTGAGTTTTTCCCAAGCCCTTTAATTCTTTTTCCTTTATGCCGACCAGCAACCTATGAAAATCATGAAATTAAATCATGTAGTTGTAGATGAAAGTGCATAAAAAAGTAGAAAGAATTGTAATTAACTACCTTTTGATATGGCTCAATCAGACCTATTGGCCATGCAACATAACCACCGACAACTTCTCTAACCATTGTCTGTTCATCCTGAGAAGGGATTGGTAGGATGGCATCATCGTTTGTGCATACATTAACGTAACCCTTACTCAGAGTGTGTTTGGGGGCAATAGTGAATTATGAAGTATATCATTGTTGGTATTGTAGGCCACACCTACAGCAACTGTGTGCTTGAAAGACTCATCAACATGCAACCTACGCTTCGATTTGCCCTATAAAACATATAATTAATATATGCAGGTACATTAATGTATAACGTAAGAAAAAATTAACTATAAAGGAAATTATTTACCAAAGGAATAAGGACTTTAGGGGTGGATGGACAACTATCCCTCGCACTTGTGCTGTCACATGTTGGACTAGGTGTTGGCCTAGACTGCAGCAAGACATCAAGTTGAGCCTTCAATAACGCATTTTGCCCTCCCAGCAAACTCTTGTGTGCACTCATCTCCTGCTTGTAGCCAGCAATCTCCTCCTTTAGTTACAAGAAGTCATTTTTATTGGGTCACTTTTGGGATCCAAAGTAAGATGTTTAGGTTATCGTAAAATCAGTACCCTGAACACGACCAGTATACTTAGGAGCTCCAAGATCTTTGTTGAGCAAATCATCACGACCAACGTAATCCAGCAACTCTGGCTACCCTTGCGTCATTGTGTGCTATCACAAAAACAATTCCAATAATAGTAGTTATTATAAAAAAGAATAATTTAAGTTAAGGTAAATCTTTATTATATGTATAATCAATGACTTACACAATATTCTGCTACCTTTATGGCTTGTTCACTAGGAATGTCACCCTTTTTATTTGTGCAGCCGTCCAACCATAAATCGTGTCGTGGTATATGTTTTACATCAGAATGTGAGTCTTCTATCTGCAAATCAAAGTTAGTTGTAGTTAAAAATTAGTCATAGAAATTATATTCATATGAAATAGTGATTAGTTCTTACTAATTGTTGATCCAACATTACATACGATATCGGTCCTTTTATATATCGGTATTACATGTTGGACGTGTTTGCTCGATTTTGCTTACTTCTTTCCTGTTTTTATACAAATGATATACATTAGTAAACATTAATTACAAATACATTACATGTACTCCGTAAAGACTAATAATATATTACCACAAACTCTGTAGTAGTATGTGTGCTCACAAACTCATTCCACTGCTCTTGAGTTATTATGCCATCGTATATCTCCGACGGTGAATGATTGATATTATCATTGTTGTCCCGTAAGTAGAATTTGACAAGAACGGAACAAAAGTCCCTCAAAAGTTTACCGTATTTTTGCAGTACATATTTGTCTTTATCTTCATCAATCAAGAAACAAGACTATAAGAAAAAAGCACACATGTTAGATTGTCATTTCATGAAACAAAACAACCAAAATAATAAAGTAAATACTATTTAACCTTAACAAAACCTAAGATGATATCAAAATAATTTTTCTTTCCCCATCTCTAATATGAAACTATAATAGGGACTCTTTCTCTGACAGTAGTCCCAAGGTAATTAATGAATGAGCTAGCATTCGGTCTGACTGGATTTCCCTTTTCATTCCATTGCAGATCTAACCTAATGCCTTTACTCCTCAGTTTGATCAATTTGGACATTACAGTCCTGCCTCGAGCTACATGGGCCTCAAATGCTGCCTGATCATCCTAGGGAACTTCATCTCCATTTTATGGATCCATTTTCCTATAAGTTAAAAAAACCAAACAAAACATATCACCGTACAGTCACAAACATGGAAATAAAAGTAAATTAAGTTAATATATATGAATACATGTAATATAAAACATACGAGGCATAAAATGAAGACACTCATTATCATCTTTTCCTCTTTCTTGTTTGATTTAAAAACCAAGTCCCCTTTCTATGATGATATCTCATGTATAAGGGGTCATCTTTATCTTCATCTTCATCTATATCAATATATTTTGACCACAACATGTCAAAGGAAAGATCATCCTCAGGCATATTCAAATCCTCATTGCTTTCATCAGCATCAACTTGTTCTTGATGATTCTTATTTGATGGAAGTACAGTGGACCAGTTCTTCTTGTTGGGATCATGAATGAAAAATACTTGTTCTACTTCTAATGCTAAAATGAAAGGATCGTCTTTATACCAAACTTTAAAAAGATAACCCTAACTCATCTGTCTGTAATCCACTATTGTTGTTAACCCACTTACATATGAAGATAGGGACCCTCAATATAGTGTAATCTAACTCCCATATTTGTTCAATGACACCAAAGTATGACACTGTTGTGTAGATAGGGTGTACATCTTTGGCACTAGATCTATGCCAAGAGTCAGCAACAAGTGTTACTCCACTATTCTGCATTGTGCTCATTGTATCATGTTCTTGTGTGTAAAATGTGTAACCTTTGATTACATAACCATTATAAGACAATACATTTAAGCTTGATCCATTCGTAGCTATCTTAAGTTTTCAGAAACTGAATTAGGATTCCTCTCTACATCATCATTTATGAGCCTTTTTAACCAAGTTGGAAAATATCGATTGTGCTCTTTTGTTATCAAATTTTCATTCCTTTCACTATGTACCAATCGAAGAGCATCCTTAGGTTCTTCAACATACAGTTCAACCTCATCAGTGTTATGTAGCACATACTAGTGAGCTTGCTCCTATTTAGTCATTGATATCCTGATTACATCCTTCCCAAACTTGTTCCTTTCCCTGATGTTCGATCATCATGATAAGACTTTGGGATCCCTACAAGGTCAACATTTGATAAAAAATCAGCACAGAAGTCATTCGCTTCTTCAACTATGTAACGCTCATATATACACCCCTCTGGCCGATATCTATTTTTCACATACCCTTTTAAAATTTTCATAAATCGCACATTCAGGTACATCCATCTTAGGAACACTGGGCCGCACAATTGAACTTCTTTCACCAAGTGTACTGTTAGATGGACCATAATGTCAAAAACACTAAGTCTTTGCAAATCTTGTAACTTTGTTGAATCAATCACTTTACTGCAAATCAACTTAAAAAATATGCAAAGTTTAGTTATAGAATTCCTTACTTTTTTAGGTAAAATTGACCGTATACCAACTAGTACGAAATTCTACATTAGCACATGACAATCATGAGATTTAAGGTTCTTTAGCTTCAACTCTTTCATTGATACAAGATTCTTTATATTTGAAGAATAGCCCTCTGGAACTTTGATGCCTTCGAGAAACTCACAAAATAATGATTTTTCTTTCCTCGACAGAGTGTAAGCCACTGGAGGAAGATAAGTACGGTGCCCATGCTCAACCGATGCCAACTCTTCTCCGATTCCCAGGTTAACCAAATTCAACCTAGCATTCACGCTATCCTTGCTCTTCCCTTTCATATTGAGCAGCATGCCAATTAGACTATCACAAATATTTTTTCTATATACATCACATCAAGAAAATGTCTCACATATAAGGACTTCCAATATGGAAGCTCAAAGAAAATAGACTTCTTCTTCCAACCACTTATCCTGATTTATTTTTGCAAAAGGCTTGCCAAAATTGTTATCTAAGTGTTTGACTTTCTCAAAAACCTGAGCACCGATCAATATCTTCGGTAGGCTACTTTCTTCTGGCTTACTATTGAAAGCCTTTTTCCACTTCCTCCAATGATGTTTTGATGGTAAGAATCTTTAATGTCCCATGTAGACATTTTTCTTACAATGATATAGTCACACTGAATGAGTGTCATCTTCACATATAGGGCACTCACAATATCCTTTGACGCTAAATCCAGACAAATAACCATAAGTAAGAAAATAATTTATTGTGTCAAAAAACATGGCTTTCAGAGTGAAACTTTCTTCCATGTGCCAATCATACACATTAACGCCTTCCTCCCAAAGCAGCTTCAAGTCATCAATTAAATGAGCTAAGTATACATCTATATCATTCCCAGGTTGTCTTAGCCCAGAAATTAACATGGACAACATCATAAACTTACATTTCATGATCAAGTAAGGAGGAAGGTTATAAATCATCAATATCACCGGCCACGTACTGTGTGTACTACTCTGAACCCCATGAGAATTGATTCCACAATTGAAAGTGCAAGGCATAGGTTCTTTTCTTCATTTGCGAAGTCAGGGTAGTCATTATCAACTTTTTTCCATTGAGGGGCGTCTGTAGGGTGCCTAAGGTTCATGTCTTCAACCCTTTCATCGGTATGCCATGTCAACAACATAGTAATCTCAACATTACCGTACAATCACTTGAATCTTGGAATAATGGGTAAATACCATACGACCTTCGACGGACTTTTTCCTTTCTTCTTCCCATGTCGAGATGCATTGCATTTAGGGCACTTCTTTAATATTGCAAACTGCTTTCAAAATAATATGCAATCATTAGGGTATGCATGTATCTTCTCATAACCTATACTGGTTGTAGAGCAAAGTATTCGATTTGCCTTGTATATCTTGGTAAAAAGTACATTTTCTTATGAAAGTATATCTTGCACAAGTTCAAGCAATGCAGTAAAACCCAAATCACTTAAGCCATATCGCGCTTTAAAGTTGTACAATTTCAACACTTCTAGCAATCTTGTGTATTTAGTACTACCAGCATATAATGGTTTCTCTGCATCACCTTTTAACTCCTCAAATTCTTGAGGACAGTCATGAAGCACCCCTTCGAATGCATTTAACATTTCTTTAAGACCATCGTCCTCATCATCACACATGCTTCGATCAAACTCATTCGAAGGACTAATCATGGTATTCATCCGATCACTATGTGAATCATTCGTCTCACCATGCCTTATCCATCATGTATATGATTGATCAATTCCATGACATACTAAATGATCTAGAAAGTCAAGTGTACTAATCCATTTTCCATAACAACAAGATAAGCAAGGACACAAGATTTTGTAAGGATCATTATATGCTAGCTTGCAAATCTAATAAACTATTTCACCCTATCTATATATTCCCTTAAGCATCAATCAGATGACATTCATTTTTGATCCATATACCTTAAACATATTTTTAAAACCAGTTAGTTGCTTGCCTCTTGCAGTTATTAATTACTTTTATGTTCTGCCATATATTTTAAGTTTTCCAAGTATTAAATCAACCAATTAATCCAGCAACATCATAATAATTTTCCACATCTCACAATAAAATAAATCAAAGGAATATTACATAGTTCGATAATATTTAATGCTTTGGTTTAAAACTCCTTTAATGATTGGTAGGACACATAAGGAATCTTCAGGCACTAAAATTTAAAAGGAAATAAAAAAAATGAACGACTTAAGCTTGTGTACAAAAAAAATACATAAAGACTTATAAGCTAGAAACTTCTATAAACTAAGACAGGGAACAAATGGAGACCAAGCTTTAAGACTTTAAGGAGACAGTTGAAATTTCAACTAAAAACCTAACACAAAATGATGAGCATATACATATAAGATTCATTAGAGATTTAAAAAAAAATCTTAAACTTATATCTAAAAGAACTTATGAGCTAGGAAAATTTTTGTAGGAGGTTCAGACAAAGCACATAATGTGGGTGACCAAGCTTTGTACCGTAACGGAAGTGTGGTGACAAAAAAGATTTGAAGAAATGCGCACGAGGAGACAAAAAAATCAAAAAGTGGGGACCAACATAGCTTCTGATTCCCACTGTCGAAGAGAGGAGGGAGTGGAGACAATGGATAAGGAAGGTAAGTGGGGACCGAACGTAGATAACGTGGTGGACCAATTAGTTCTGGATACAGAGTGCTGGAGGATGCACAAGAAAGACGATAATGGTAGGGGGGTGAAAATTTAAGTCACCTTGTATGATGCTTTATTTATAAGCGTTGGTCAAAGTGTCACCTTGTTCGGCACTTTCATTGAAAGCGCTGTAGAAGGCTTTATAAAGCTCTAGCGCTTCACTTAAAAGTTCCTTAGAATCCATCAATATATTAAAAAAATAAATTCATCATTCTTATAAAAAATAAATTGTTCAGTACTTTTTCAAACGTGTAATATAAAGGAAGTTTGACAAAAAATATTGATATGAAATAAGACAAATTAATAGTCTTATTATTATTAAGACTTGAGAAGTCAGGTTTTCCAAATATATACAATGATAGTGGCTAGCTTCTTTGGCATCTTCGGTACTTACTCCTCTCATTTTGATCATAGTTCGAAGCATAAAGCCACAAAGTATTATCATCATGATAATGTGATACACACACACACACACATATATATATAACCGAACAGTGAAATTACCTGCAAGTTCTTGGCTTCTTGTTATTATTAAACAAAAAAAAGAAAAGAAAATAAGTTCAAATACAAAAAAAAAATCTAAAACCCCCTAATGATTCTAAGGGAGCATTAATTGGAAAATTAAATTGAAAAAACATACTAAAACAATGCCAAAACAATAAAAACTAAATAAGGAAGGAAGGTGATGAAGCTTGCCTACTTAATTAACTTCGAATTTTCGGTAGAGCTTATGAATTGCCTTAACTAATCAGCTTGGGTATAAAAGATGAATGAAGGTGATTAATCTCCGTCTCTGAACTCTCGCACGCTCCTTTCTCAGCTCTAAAGGCCAAATACTAATAAGTTTATAAATATATAATATGCAAGGCCACTATGGCCTTGCATGCCTGCAAAGGGCTAGCCTTGGCAAGCATGCGACAAGGCCAAACAGTGGCCTTATTGGCAGGCAAGCAAGTGGCCCTTGGCCAGCACTTGTAATATAATGCAAGCGCCGGCCAAGGGCCGAGCTTGATTGGCATTGCCCAGCGCTTTCCATGAAAGCCCCAGTCAAGGCCTTTAGCCTTGGCCAGCTCTTGTCATGCAAGTGTCGAGGGCCTGGCTTGATTGGCCTTAACCGGTGCTTTCGTAAAATGCGCTGGTCAAGGCCTTCATCCTTGGCAAGTGCTGGTCAAGGCTTTAAGCCTTGGCTGGAGCTTGGCAAGGCAGCCTCTGCCAACACCTTGACCGACGCTTGCATTGGTCCTTTTTTTTGAATTTTTTTTTTATCCAAAGTCCAAAATTCATCATAGTATAAAGAAAGATGTAAGGGCATTTGATGCAAACAAAAACTGCAATAAAAACAAAGTTGTTAACAAGCCATTAGGTGAAGGATTTTAATTTTTGGAAGTAGGAGAAAATAAAATTAATCAAGTGAATAATTAGCAAACTTCATATTTGAAATAATATTTTTTGTGCAATAAGATGAATATAGTGGATAATTAATTCTTAAAAGATCCTTTTTGACTTTCAATGATAAGAGATTCTAAACAATAATGCATTATAATAAATGTCATGCTTCAAACTTATACGGCACTTTATTCTTAAGCGTTGAATAAGTTCTTTTTTCAAATAAAAAGTTGCTAAAAAATTATACTAGCTATGGCACTTTCTTGAAAAGCATTGTAGCTTTGGCTTTCATTTTTTTTTAAAAAAATAAATGTTTTGTATGGCACTCTTTTAAGAAAGTGCTGCACAAACCAAGTACTAAGCTCTGATGCTTATATTAGGAAGCACAGTAGCTTCTAAACCTTTATTTAAAAAAAATTATTACCTATGGCACTTCTTCAAAGAAGCGTAGAAAAAGGGTTACCATCCATTCCCAAAAATCATTCACTTTCTTATTTTGAACCAGAAGACAGAGTCTAGATTGGCCACCCCTTTCCTGTTGATGATCAATGTGACCATGCTAGCTTCCCATTGCTTTTGATGTTTTGTAGGGACAACGATCTGAGTCATACCCATATTTTCCACATGTGAAACAAATCAAGTGGAGCCCTTTGTAACAAGTTTTTTAACCTTACCATTGATCTTGATAGCAGGAAGTAAAGGCACTTTCAAGTCTAGTTCCACATGCAGACGCGCAAATCAACCTTTCAAATGGCGTAGAGTATTAGAATCAACTTTCAACACTCTCCCAATTTGGTTTCCTACAACATATAAAATACCCTTGTCATAATAATTGAGAGGAAACTTAAGGATACACACGCCCATACAACAATCTTTGTTACTTTTGCCTCATCCAGTTCAAAATCTAATTTCCATGGTTGAACCAAAAGATAGTGCTCATGAATCAGCCAAGGACCCTCACACATAAGAAAATTATACACATCGGTATTTGAACATATGACAAAGAAAAAGCCTAAACCAATTTTAATCATCTCCACCTCTCCCTTATGACCCCACAACAACTACAACTTGCTCACTAAAATATGCTCACGAACCATCCTTCCTAGTAACCTAACAATGAGAGTAGTTTTCCACCGACGGCCCAGTTTTTGCTCAAACTCAAGTTTAAAGATAATATCCGAGATAACATCGGTTTTATCCACCTACACCCTATCCATCCAACCTTCCCTAGACCACCAGTCACCCTCTTCCTCTTCCTCTTCCTCTCCCTCTAAGGGCATCTCAATCATCACTCCTCCATTCTCGGTACAACCGGATGACCTACCATATCACCCCTTTCCCTAGTTCAAAACTTTTTCTGACTCAGTGCAAGCGCATCGATTTCCTTTTGAGACAGCGGAGCTGCCTAGTCACCGTTCACATTCTCATTAGCTTTCATTCAGAGCTGAAATATTAATTATTCTATCTCTCCAATTACTATTATATAGTACTCCCTCCTGTCCCTATTATAACATACTTTCTAGAAGGAATGAGTAGTCCTTATTATCGCGTTGGTTCATGTTATAAGTCTATTTCAACTAATTCTTATATACTAGGGAATAACAATTAAGTCATTAAATATGAATTAATAAAATTTTTGAAATTTATCCTTATTAAAATTCTCTCCCTATTATTTACAAATAATTCTCACCCACTCTCTTCTATCTCTCTTTCCCATAAGAATTAATTAAGGCAAAATTAAAAAAAAAGGGTCATTCATAACTTCAAAGTGGACTTTGTATATAAAATATATCTGACATATAATTGATACCATATGATAGTTATGTCTACGGTACGTTATATTATACCAGATGAAGAACAGCCACAATTTGTTGGCAGAAAAAAACAGAGAGAGCAGCCACATAATTTATTATTAAAGCAGCCATAATTTATTATTAAAAAGAGTCGCCATGTGAGAGTTATACTTTGTATTGTCATTTCTCTACACCTATATGTATGTATGTATGTATGTATGTATGTATGTATGTATCTCGATATACTATATAGAGTTATTTTTATAATTCTAAAAGATCTTACCATAACTTGTTATTAAAATGGCTTTAATAAGAAACATTGGGGGGGGGGGGGGTGGCTGCTTTTATTTTATTTTCTCTCTGTTTACCTTAATTTGCGAAAGTGACTGCTTTTCTTCGTGAAGACATATATATATCACAACTGCCAAATGAAACGATGATCCAAATATTGTGAATCGCTGTTCCCAAAGTGACAAAGTATTATATGATTAAAATTTGCATAGATGCGCAAATGAGTGATAGTAATATATAGTAAATCTTTTTCAATAACTTAGAAGGAACTACTAATTATGATGTATAAACAGTTTAACTGGTTAGCAATTAGGTAGCATTACTTGTACCGTTGAAACATACTGCCTCCGGTCCTAAATATAAGACACAATTAACTTTTTTGGAGAAATCAAGGAAGCAAAATAAATTATTTGATAGTATTTATATCTATCCTTTTTTCTTCAAACTAATTTGTGTGACTTAGAAACTAATCTATAATCAATGATACACAACATATACTATAATTAAGTAATTTATTTAGTGTCCTTAATCTTTTTAAAAAAAGTCAACTAAGTCTTATATTTAAGATCAAAGATTGTGTGTGTGTGTGTGTGTAAAGGGAGGGATTTTTGTGAAGCAGCATTGTTTTTTTTTTTTTTTTTTTGAGTACAAAGGCAAGCTAGGCTTGAGAGTAAATAGAGTGCTAGGGATCTAGCATCGCAAAAAGATCATTGCTGTGGTATGCCACCACATTCCATCACGAACAGTTCATTGCATTGCAGAGGTGCAGTGGCCATCGCTACAAACTCCTGATTACTCAGCTGAGCATTCCTCGCTAGGTAGTCAGCGCACCGGATGTTCTCTCTATGAGTATGAGCAATTACTAGGTCCCAATCCCAGTAAATTAAGGACCTAGTAGCTGAGATAACGTCGAACAATGGGTGATCCGTTCCACCATCAATGAATAGTAATTGAATAGCCTGTAAGGAATCTGAGAAAAGCCTGATCCTTGTGAACCCCAACTGTTTGCATAGATGTAGTCCGCTGTGGATTGCGTGAATTTCCGCAGAAACCGAGTTTTTATGACCCAACTTCAAGCAGCATTGTTATTTTGTGTAGTGTCTTCATGCTCCCCAATATGCATGCCTATTCCTTATAGCATTATTTATTTTTAAGATTACTTCTTTGATTGAACATCACAAAAATTATTCATTATCTAAATAATACGTTCTTGTTTATTTTTATCTGTCTGGTGTTGATCTTTCTGACATGAAAATCTTTGTGTTTATGAAATAAAGCATACATTTCGTGGGAATGAGACTAGTCTAATGAAAACTAACTTGAAGCCTATCTATTAACTTTAAAAAGGAATCCATTTGATTTCATAGAATAGAACACTCAATGAAGATTTTTCCCCCTTTAAAAAAATGAGTTGTGTTTGCCCAAAGAAGCATTCAAGGTGCATTTCTTCATGGATGATAAATTCTTTGGTATACAGTATTAGGATATGATTGATTTTTAAAAGTTAATAATGCACAAGAATAAGTAACCAAATTAATATGTGTTAATTTTTGATATGTGAATGAAGTGCTGTATTGAGCTTTGAAATATAGAGATCTATCCTCATCAAATCAAAATATCAAATCATAAAAGGATTCCAAATGAAATTTTGAACAATAAAATAATTAAACTTAGGTTTTAAGTTTTACATATATACAACATTGATATTGATCATATTGACCGCAGTATCTGTTTTTACTGTTGAAATCAAACACTCACAAAGGTAATCACACTCGTAGATGTTCATAGGTGAAATTGCTGTACAAGTACATAATAATTAATAAACTATGAGATTAAGTACATTACAAAAAATTTTAACTGGAAAAGATATTATATTTAATTATAAAGTAAAAGTTTGAGCTCATAGTTATGATTTCTTTTCAATTAATTGTGAACACGGGTTTGGTTTGTATAGGTGAAATTAAAGTACACAGTCAATTTTCAACAGAGTCACATGGCTGAGGAGGAGTGTCTAAGCGCGTGTTCATGGACCATGGTAATTAATTATTTTAATATTTGTATTCCATCACACCAAGTAATTTTTTTTTTTTGCCAAGTCATCACACCAAGTAATTCATTGGATTATATCAAATAGTTAGCTTTAATTACTTTTAATATTCAGATAAAAAATTACTTTTGTAGTATGACCACCATATATGCAGAATAATTTAATAATTAGTCGTGTAACGGTGTAGTTTTCTCAAGTGATAAAGATGGAAAAAAATGTTAATAGAGATAAAGTTTAAGCCATATATTATTGGTGCGACAAAAATTATCTAATAATTTATAAATGCATGGATATGGGATTGCAATAAATCATGTTAGAAAGATTTCCCTTGTGTATCAAAATAAAACAAAAGAAACTTTTCCCTCCAGTTAGTATCAAATCCGTCTCGAATATGAATTTGTTGGTAATGCTAAGCTAATCACTAGAATATTTGTTGACAAACGATAATAAAAATAAAAAAAATATAATTTAAAGAAGTGCCCGTAAATAGTAATTTTTTTGCCATGT
The DNA here is from genome assembly GCA_963242795.1 of Inga leiocalycina. Taxonomy (NCBI): domain Eukaryota; kingdom Viridiplantae; phylum Streptophyta; class Magnoliopsida; order Fabales; family Fabaceae; genus Inga; species Inga leiocalycina. The sequence goes on along the minus strand of OY725321.1, from coordinate 84,932,545 downwards.
CGTTTTTTTTTTTTTTGGTCATGGTCAATCGTAATGGATAATAGATAGTCACCCAACAATAATTTCTCAAGTATAGTAATATCATTGAAACAAACAATAAAGAATAAAACTACAACAAAATCTTACAAGTAATAAATAATATTAATTATCCAACATCTCGTCAGTCGGCAGACAAGAAAATTGATAAGGTCATAACATGTTGTTAAGGTCACATTGGAGGCCCTTAACATGATGTTAAGGTCAAGTGGACCCGATCATCCATTTTTGGATGAGATTGAACTCACACGTCAGCTTATTTATGGAAATTGGCAGGTCCAACTTTTCCATTCCAAGATGCAGAAACTCGGTTCATGCTTGATAGACAACATATCAGGGACGACATTAGTTCTTCATCCTAGGTGCCTGTTTTTTTTTTTTATTACAAGCTTCAGCTTGCCATGTTGTAAACAAAAAAAAAACAATAGAATTTTCTTTTTATCTGTTTCCTCTTTATGTTATATTGTTCCAAGTACTGACCAAATTTACATGAAGTCTTTAGGGATTTTCAAAACTTTCCAAGTGGTACGTCATTTTGAATCTTAGAATTTTGCCAAGGAATCTTAGACTTTTATACTTGTAAGGTGGCTTAACATTTTAACTAGGTAATTAATAATTATTACTTCTTTGATCCTAAATATAAGACATATATATTTATCTAATTTAATTAGATTAAGGAAGTTAATTAATATAACTTGTATTTTTTAAAATACTCTAGTTATATTCCTTAATTCTCTTATTTCCTCTCCTTTTTTATTATTGTTGAGGGAACATCAATAGGGGTAAATAAAAAACATTGACAAATACGAAAACTATGCCTTATATTCCCAAAAAAAAATGTATATTCCTTTTAGGGATTAATATAATATTTGGTTCTTATAGTTTGCTTCATTCTGATTTTGATTTCTATAATTTTAAATCATTAGTTTTGGTCCCTAAAGTTTCTTTTGATATTAAGCGTTAATCACTATATTTTATAAAAATTTGAACTATTTTATCTATTAAGGGGCCAAAATCTATGATTTGAAATCATAGAAATCAAAATCAAAATGAGAGTAGATTATAAAAACTAGAGATACTGTATTAACCCATTTTTAATTAAACTTGATTTACATGCAAAAGGTATAAACACTTATTTGAAAGACATACAGTTCAGATCTCTACGCTTATTTATTTCCATGTGACCAGATCTCATTTATCGTGATGTTGTTGGGAAGCAGGTGGGCCCCACCATTAGTCAAAAATTGCAAACTTGCCCCAGAACAGGTCCGAGCATATCCTATTGACCAGATCTCTCTCCTCCATTCTTATTTTTACATTTTCGGAGATTTTCTCGACCAATAAAATCATCCCTTTACACACTAATGTTGACACACACACACTCGAACCCATCGCCATTTTTTTTCCCCAACGAACCCATCGCCATTTAAAACTGGTACTAAGCACACGTTTTTTTTACCTTTTTAATTTTAAAATTTAGCATAAAAAACCAATACAAAGTACTCCCTACAGTCCTAATTATAGGATAACATTTGAGAGTTGATCTTGATCCTAATTATAGGACAAAGTTCTAATTTTTATCAATTTCTTTCCAAAATACCCCCTATTGATACTTTCTCAATAATAATTTAATAAGAGTAGATCCGAAGTTGTTAAGGGAGATTAACGATACCAGATTGTGTGAGAGCTTGGAGAAGTCGTCTGTAAGGCAGGAGAGGTACAAGAAAAAAAATAAAAAATCAATGTAATTGGATGTCATTTTAAATTTTAAATAAGGGTATTTTAGGAAAATAAATATGATTAAATAATTTAACCACTATCTTTAATTTCTCCAAAGTTAGATAAATACATCCTATAATTAGGATCGGAGAGAGTACAAACCAAAAATATCATGGGTTCGCACACGTGCTTACAGTAAACCCAGACAATTCAAACCACTACGTGCATGTTTGGCTGAGCTTTTTGTACAGGAAATAAGCCCTTATTACGCAAGCCGAGAAAAAACTCCTCTCACATACTTACCTCGTATACCGTGAATCACGAATTATAAGCACTTATTGCCCAAAAATAAGCTATTCCAAACACGCACTACGACTGTTGCTGCCCTCTGACCAAAATACCACTGCGCGCGCGCTCTCTCTCTCTCTCTCTCTGTTATCAAATGTTGAAAAAAATTTTAGTTCTAAATGTAAATCTATTTAGAGAGTTATTAATTAGTATTTTTAAATTTTACTCTTATTCAATCCTTGTTGAAAAGAGAGATTTGAGAATGATTTGTAAATCCAGAGAGAGAAAATATTAATAAGGACAAAATTAAAAAGTTTTATCAATTTGAGACATATTTATGGACTTAACTGTCATTCTTCTATTTTGAAGAATTAGTTAAAATGGATTTATAATAGTGAGTTAGCGATCGGATTGGTCTAAGCCACTTTCAACTATCCCTTATATATTAATACTTAACAATGAAAAGCAATTAACTCGTTAAATCCAAGGTAATTAAATCCGGATCAGTCATTGAATCGGTCGGGATACTAAGTCAAGGGTCATTAGATCATATTGAAGTCAAACTAAAGTTAATCTGGAGTCAAACTGGTGAGAAATTGAAAATTTTAGGGTTATTAATATGAAATTTAAAAAAAATTAAAAAAATCAGTTTTTTTTAAATACCAAACCGGACTGGTTCACAGGTCTATTTAAGTTAAATCTGCTTAAATTAAAAAAAGAAAAAAGAAAAGAAAATCAACTTTCTCGTTATTCAAAGCAGCTGTAATAATAAAGCAATAATACAATAATACTCCATATGTGGAGGGGCCGCCGAGGAAACCCCCCCCCCTTTATATATCTATCTATCTGTGTGTGTAAGTGATTCCAAAATCAAAGCAGTAGTGAGAAAGCAAATTATGGCTTTAACTAGTGATGCTCATCATGAGCAGAAGGATTATGAAAATGGCATGCAACACTTTTCTGATTCATCTTCTTCCATGAGAGTGCTTGGCTCAAAGACGATCAAATCATCTAACAATAAAGCAGCAGGCATAGCGAAACGAAGATCTCGAGCTTCTAAGACAACCCCAGTGACCCTCCTTAACGCCAAAGCCTCCAACTTTAGGGCTCTCGTGCAACAATTCACTGGTTGCCCTACCACTCCTGTGTCCATTGGTGACTATTTTAAGGGCCCCATAACCCTAAACTTCCAGCGAGGAACCCGAGAAATGGAGACTCATCTTCACAACAACAACAACACCCCTACTTCTCATAGCAACAACAACAACCAGGTACTTTCTGTTCGTTTTCACCAGAATCATCATCAGCAGCAGATACAGTCACAGGTTTTAGATCATCATCAAGAGGTGCAGAAAATTAATGTTGTTGTTGTTGATGACGGTGATGATGATGATGACTGTGTGATAATGGAGAAGGTTACGAGTACTAATGGTGATTATTCTTCTTCTTCTTCTGGTGTTTCTTCTTTGTCGTCATCAAGTGGCTGTGGCCTGATGGAGGTCTCTCATGATCTTACTACCACTGATTTTGAAGGTCTCATGGAGGATTTTAGTTTGCAGGATCTCATTGATATGGAGAATGCTTTATTCTCTAATGATTTAGGTTACTTTGTGTGATTGTGATTATTATATCATCCAACACTGTACTATTGTATTGTATTAGTGGGTTAGAGCAAATCACAAACTTCATCATTACTGAATTATGTATGAATAATGATCGAGGCAAATTGTAGACTTCGGCTTCTGTGTTAATTTGTCTGCTTCCTATGATTATATATAACTAACCGAAATAATCTATATATATATATGATATTCTTCAAATTCAGTGTTTTCTTTCCCCTTCTTAACGCTTGCATCAGTTAATTATACATCTTGCTTGTTAAAAGAATCGCCGTCAGCTAAACGGAGGTGCATAATAAAGTCATTAGTAGCACGACTCCTCCGGCGGCGGTTCTAATTAACAACTTGTTGAATAGCTAGGAGAGTTTGTTTTGTTCATGAATGTAATTAAGATAACATTCCTTTTCTCTTTCCCTCATTTATTATTTTTTCTCAAGCTTCCTTTGTGGATTGAATACGTATATTAACAACGTATACTGTACAGTCCTTTATATGTCATTTAATCACCGGAAAAATATTACTCCCTCGTCCTTAATACAAGACATAAGTGGAGATTTTGATCTTAGTCTTAAGTATATGATATAGTTTTTATATTTTTAATCTTTTTCCAATTTAACTTTATTGATACTCCCTCAACAATAATCAATAAGGAGAGAGAATGAAGGAATTAAAGAAGATAACTATGGTGCTTTAGAATATACATGAAATCACACTTGGTAAATATGTTTTATAATATTAAGGACTAGAGGGAGTATAACAAAGTGATCAACATGAAATGATAATATCCAATATAAGAAATGACAACAGGTTTACATGTTGATCATTTGTTGACTAACTTTTTAGTGCTTAGATTGCTCACATGGGAGTGCATGACAAACTTGTTTAATCAATATGAATAGTTTCCAAAGGTAAGTAAATGATTAAATTAGAGAAACCTACCCACATATTTCTTGCAAATAACTAACTCCCTCCAATCCCAAATATGAGTCGCCTTTTGTAAGAATTCTTTGGTCCATATTATATGAGTTGTTTAGAGAGTAATTAATACTTATATGTTTGTTTTACCCACATAATTAATATTTAAATATAATTCATTGTATTTTTATGTTTTTTTTAAAACCTCGTTTAATATGGGGTAAAGTATTTTATATGTCGTTTAATAATCATAGGAAAAGTACAACTTCCTCTGGTTCTTAATATAATACATAATTAAGGAGTTGATCTTAGTTCTAAATATAAGACATAATTTTCATATTTGTCAATATTTTTCTAATTTACCCCTATTGATATTCTTTCAACAATAAACAAGGAGGAGAAGGAATAAGGAAATTAAGGAAGACGACTAAGGTGTTTTATAAAATATATATAATCACATTAAATAAATATGTTTTATATTAAGGATTGGAGGGAGTACAACAAAATGAACAACATGTAATAACAATATCCAACACAAGAAATGGCATCAGGTTTGCATGCTACTCACTTATTGAGTGGCATTTTAGTAATTAGATAACTTATTATGTAGGACTACGTAACAATTCTGTTCAATCAATATGAATAGTTTCAAAGGTAAATGATTAAATTAGAGAAACCTACCCACATTTTTCTTATAAATAACTAACTCCCTCCAATCCAAAATATAAGTCACCTTTTATAAGAATTCTTTAATCCATGATATATAAGTTGCTGGGAGAATAATTAATGATTATTTGTCAGTTTTCCCACATAATTTAAATTTAAATATGGTTAATTTTATTTTTGCCTCTTCCTCAAAATCTCATTTAATATGTGTGAAGTTTGAAAATTTCTTCAATGTAATAAGTCAAATTCCCGGAGTTAACCACTCTTTAATTCCAGAGAATAGTTGAAAGTTACTTATATTTTGGATAGGGGGAGCACATAATTTCCTTAAATTATGTGAATTAATTAACCAACTCTTACATTTTAGAACAGAAATAAATATTATTTTGTTTAGCTTTTCACAAGTGAGAGTTTAATGGTAGGTTCTTTCATATGCTATCACATCATGTCATCAAAGCGGCCACCTTGTTTGAGTCTGAAAATTCCTTGTGTGATTATTTGGTTTTCAGTACTATCCATTAATTCTAATTTGACTCTTCCTAGCTATATCCCAAATGCGGGGAAACTCTGCTTCCATTGTTTGTGTATTTCTTTTTTCTTTCTTTCTATTTTATTTGTTTGACAAAATTGGAACTGCAAGCTTTATATATGGCAGGTTAAAAAAAGAGATATATACCTTGCACTCAACTGTGATCACTGATTTTGTCTATCATTTCTAAGACAACTCTGACCTCAGTCATTTACTTCAGCTTGCCAAAAGATTCACAATCTCTTGATTATAATTTTGATTATTCTAATACTTCGGATTTGTTGCTGCAATATCAAATATATATGTTTGAAACACTGCGCCATCAGGGTTTCCTAAACTTCAAAACTTAAGACGTAATCCTATTCTTTTTTTTCCTGAAAAAAAAAAATAATTCTCCATTTATACTGTGATGTTTGTTTCTATGTGCAAGTAAAATGTTGCATAATTTCATAACAAAAAAATAATTTTAAAACGTTATTAATTTGAGTTGCACTTTTTATCTTCACAGTACCCCAACGTTGATAAATTAAATTTGGTGGGGTGTGTGTATGGGATTATTGCAAAACAAATCTGTTCATATGCTAATTTTTTTATGAATTTTATTTTGGTGAACAAAATTTGTGATACATATATACACACACACACATATATCAATTAATTCATCCTCATGACTCATGAGGAAAGCTCAAGTTGGGAAATAAAATAATAGAGTCTATGTCTGAATGATAAATTTTCAAACTTGTAGCGTAATATGAAAAGAAAATAATGTCCACCGAAAGATATGAAACCACCTTAATTTGGAAAGAAATATTTAATGTCAATACTACTTGAGAATCTAACACCAACCATTTTTTAAAATGAAACATGCATATAGACATTTTATGAAATTAATATCTAGGTCCATGTGGTGATGTAAACATGTCTTTGTTAGTGTTTGTATTTATTCTAAGGTCAAAAAGAATTTTTATTTGTACACACGTCCAACGCCGCAAAGTTCATTAAAGAAGAGAAGCCTCCCCCCTAATTTCAAATTGATAAAGATTTAGTCAAATTTTCAATTCATGTGTTTTGAAGATAAGGTCAAGCCAAAAAGATTTAGTCAAATTTTAAGCGCTTCTACATTGCAGCTGGCCGAGTTCTCAGAAATGGTTCAACTAACATGGATGTCTTGGTTGCATTGGGAACTACAGCATCTTATGTTTATTCTGTTTGTGCTCTACTGTATGGCGCCCTTACTGGATTTTGGTCTCTGTTATCAGTGTAAATAGTTCATTAAAAAGTGCAAGTGTACACTGTCGTAATCAAATAATACAAAAGTGAGTAGAATATCGTTCCCACGAAGATTGATCACTAAGTACCAAAATAGATAATTTTAATTCTATTTAATCGATCGAGTAATTGGTGGTTGAGAGAACAAAATAAAATGACTAAATATGAGTGTAAATAATATGAAAGCAAATATGAGCAAAAGCCCTAGGGGTCATATTTCACTTCATAAATTCTGAATTGAATCACTTATCTATTCTAGCCTAATTTATTCCACATGATTGACAGTCGAGTTTCTCTAATTTAATTACTAGCATTTTCTAAGGTCAAGCAATTCTATAATTAATTGATAATCCAATATATTCCTATATGAATTTAAGCAATTAATTATGCATTAAGATTTATGAAACTTAGTAAGATTACACAACTCATATGAATATATTCTTATTTCATAAGCAAGTCATGATTTTAATTATAGGATCTATATACATGCATCTCCTTCCGGTCTCAACATGCATATTGAAATCATTTAAAAGATGGTCAGTCAATCAAAAGCGTTAAGAATAATAATTAAAACTCAATCATGAAGAAGAAATTCAAACTAGATTTAATAAGTTAAAGATTCAATCCGTTATTAGTAAGCTATGTCATCACATTAGGAAAATAAAAATTTACCTCATGATAAAATTAAAAACAAAACCAAAATAAATTGACATTATATAAAACTAGAATGAAATTCTCATAAATATTGCATTAAAATTGAATATTAAATTCTCAAACATAAATATACAATGCATGAAAAATGGAAAAATCTAGCCGTCCCTTTAGGAGGTAAAACCTTCCATGTAGATGGCATGCAAAAAGTAATACAATCCCAAGCCTTCCAAGATGGAGGCATGAAAAAAGTAATACAATGCATAAAATTAACTCTAAGATGGTGTATGTGGAGAGGAGAGGAAAGTAATGGATGGTTGTAAGTGAAGAAGAGAGGAGAGTAATGGATATGAATTGGTGTCTGAAATATGAAGGAAATGGTGGCTATATATAGGGAAGAATGGAGTATGGTAGATGAAGTAGTAGGTGAAATGTGGTAAGTGAAGTAGTAGATAGAATGTGGTAGATGAAGTAATAAGTGAAAAGGAAGATGAAATGGTAGATGAAATGGTTGGTGGAATGCTAGATGATTCCCGCTTTCAACTTCCAAGCAAAATTCAAAACCCTATGGAGATAGAATTGGATTTTGGTCTCAACATCAAAGTTGTAAAGCTCTTTCTTAGCATTTTATCCATATAAAGAATGTTTCAATCCGATATCTAGAGCTCCAGATATTGCCTAAAAACTGAAAGAGGGTCTAATTTCGTATTTTTCAAGAAATTCTATTTTATGCCAAAATCATTATTTATTTATTAATTACACCCAAATTTATTAAATAGAGCTCAAATATCATCCATAAAATCATCATATAAGGGAAAATAAATATGCAAATATTTTACTTATCAAATTCTCCCACACTTAGCTCTTGGACGTCCTTGGACAAGGAGTGACTAATTAGTGCTAACAAAATTAGAAGTGTCAAGTCATAAGCAAGAATACAATTGAAAAATAAAGAAATCATAGTATTCATTAATCAACGAAAATATAAACTAGTAATTTCATTTGAAAATGAATAGACCGAGTTTGTAATTGTGACTTATTCTCCCAATCTCTCAAGTGTTTAAGGGTAGGTGTTTTGCTCGAATTCAACCGAAAAAATTGTACTTCCATAAGCTTGCTAAAAATCTCAATCTCCACTACATAATTCACATGCATAATTCAAATCAAAAGGATTTATTAAGGGTTGTAATGGGGTTAAGGTAAAAGGAATGTAAAACATGATATGAAGGGCTAAATATAAAAATTAATAGAACAATTGAAAAATGGGCCAGCTTCTGAATAAATCTATTTCATCACAACAACCCACAATTTGAATACTCAATTTTTTTTTCATCTTTTTTTTTCTTTTTTTCTTTTATTGCATACTTTAAAGTTGATGATATATACACCCCCACATTTATCAAAAGCCCATTTCACAAAAATTTCAAATGCTCTGCTAATCTTCCGACTTAGGTAAAAGCACTTGATATATCATTAAAGCATATGTTAATGGGCTGAGAACAAAGAAACAGTCAAAATGAGGCTCAAAGGGGCTTATCAACGGTATAATTGCAAGGTTGGCTATTTGGCTCTGTATAAATCAAATGAATACCTTTATCATTTTTGAATGTGCATGTGAGATATAATTTCAACCAGATTTAAAGCAAGTTCTAGAGTGACAATTTAATAGATGAATATCACACACAAGAGAAATAATCATTATATGCTCAAAAGCTCACGGTTAGGGGCTTTCAAACTTAGCTCAGTCAATCTCAAAATTCATCACCAATTGTAACAATCAGTTGTTTATTCATGCTATGAAATCTCTAAATTCAATTAATCCATACTCAAAACTTATATACTTCTTAAGATCATTACAAAGCACTTAAACAGGATGATTTTTTTTTACTTTTACTCTTTTTTTTTTTAAAAACATGCAACTAATAAAATGCGCCTCAGGAGTTAAGAATAACTCCTTACTCTGCCATTTTTTCCACACCCCATGCATCTAATGGTTTTACTAACTAACTAAAAAAAATTTCCTCCCCCAACCTAAATCAGACATTGTCCCCCATGTCTTCTAAAGCTCAAAGGAAGTGTTTTTTTATAAACATAAACACACAATAAAGTAAAACCAAGAGATGAAGGAAAGTTACAACCAAAGAGTGGTATCTGGGTTCTGCTTCTAACTGCTATCTGAAGATTGCCCACCTATTTGCTTGACGAGTAGATCGGGTTTAGGTTCATAGGTTTGTAGTTGATCGAGCAGCTGATCAACAATTGGTACAGCAATTATGGAGGGCAAGTTGCTTGGGGTATGAATCCTGTTTCCACAGCATGATCAAAAAAACATAACAAATCATCATTAAAACCATTAACATTTAACAATCCTAATGCCTTTTTGTGATAGTTCAACTTAGCCCAATATGCAATGCTAGAGATCCCATCCAACGTCTCCAAACCACCGGGTATAGCAATAAAAGCTTGAGCATGGTAGAACATTTGTCCCATACGTTCAAGCAAGATTGAAACCTGCAACTCTTGTCCGAAGTAGAAGATGTGGTCTTCCAACTCCTTCACCCTTACACCCAAACCCTTGCTTCCATTTATGGATGCAGAAATGGCCATACTTCCCCTTAGGCCTTGGATGCCTCCCCCATATACAAAATTGATCTTTCTAGCAGCTAATGCACTTCCAAGTTTGCTTGCTGCTATTATAAACACTCCATCCTTACCCATATTAGTTTCACCAAAAATGCATATAGATGTAAATCTACATCTTCCTATGATACCCTTTTTCTTTTCGTTTCTCTTGGACCATTTGTACTTACAAGTGGAAGACTGCATATTTACATGTGGAAGTGTGCATGTTTACAAATGAAAGAGTATATATATATACCACTAAAGCAGCGACAACAAAATTATACAAATCACGCGTTTTTCAAAAAATTTTGAAAAAACTTCTAACACGAATGACCGGCGTAATTTGCATGAAGAAAAAAGGGGAAAGAAAGTCAAAAGTTACTGAGAAGATAAGACATATTAGATAAAAGCTACTGAAAAGATAAGATAGATTAGACAAAAGCTACAAAAAATATAAGACGATTAGACAAAAGCATGATTATGTATAATAGTTGTGATTTTGGCTCACATCTTCCTCTGGTTTTACGTCTAGTAACGGCTTAAACACTTTCTATGAATCGAGGATTTGCTTCCCATCCAGTTTTCTTATAAACTGGCAAACAAGGTCTTTTAACGTTAGATTCCCAGGACAATAGCGCTCTTTTTCTCTGTTGAATATGTCTGCTAAATTAAGAAGAATACGATGAACATCACCACTTGGATGCGTCTCAAGAGTTTGAATGATATCATCCAGTGACTCCTTACTCAGTCCATCCTTTATAAATTTAATTTTATCTTCTTGATTTATAGAAACCATACCTTTACTCCTACAACGCTGATCACAATTCCACCTTGCACATTTATGGCAAACATTCATTCTTTTAGCTCTTCTCTTTCTGGAGTAAGAATTTCTTCCCATTCCTGGTAAAGGTGTAACAAATGATTTATGAATATCACCTACTAAACGTACCTTAGCTTCAATGATCCAGCATATGTTCACAGGAAAGCCCAAACGCTTGAATATCTTCATCCTTTTAAGTCGACTGTTATAGATCTTCCTGATCACATCTTTAGGAAGAGTGGGGAACCTGTTTTTAAGCTTTACAAGAGATTCCTTCATGGTAACTTAAAATAAAACTAATAAAAACTAAAATTTTCAACCCAGTGCAACGTGTTTCGTTGAGTAGGAAAGAAAAATGAGAGAGTAAGGAAGAAGTTTGAAATAGTAGGAAAGAAATGAGTGAGTAGGGAAGAAGTTTTGGGTTGCCTCCCAAATAGCCGCCCTTCTTTAACATCTTTAGCTAGACAAAGACCAAACCAAATTTTTTTTCTTTTTTTTTATTTTAAAAAAAAATTACTAGATTGAGGACTTACCTATTGATTCCTCAAACGTGATGACAGATATCAAAGTGTTGAGTGCATCTTCATTATATTCTTTGAGTCTTTGCCCATTCACTTTGAATTTCTGATTACCATCTTAAATCTCCACAGTTCCATATGGCCATACTTGAATCACAGTAAAAGGACCTAACCACCTTGATCTCAGCTTTCCTAGAAAGAGTTTTAACCTTGAGTTGTATAAAAGCACTTTTTGTCCCGGTGTGAACTCTCTCCTCAAAATTCTTCTATCATGCCATATTTTTGTCTTCTCCTTATTTAACTTAACATTTTCATAAGCTTGTTGTCTGAATTCTTCAAGCTCATTGAGATGGAGAAGCCTTTTCTCACCAACTGCCTTTAAGTCAAATTTAAGGCTTTTACTGCCCAATATGCTTTGTGCTCTATTTCTACTGGAAGATGGCATGCTTTTCCGTAGACCAATTGATATAGGGATGTACCAATTGGTGTCTTGAAGGTAGTTCTATAAGCCCAAAGTGCATCTTCTAATTTATGTGCCCAGTCCTTCTGATTGGAATTCACCATCTTCTCTAAGATCCACTTCAGTTCTCTATTTGAGATTTCCACCTGCCCACTAGTTTGTGGATTATATGGAGTTGCAACCTTATGAGTTACTCCATATTTAGCTAATTTTGACTCAAGCTGCTGATTGCAAAAATGCCTTCCTCCATAACTGATAATAGCTCTAGGCATTCCAAATCTTGTAAAAATATTCTTCCTCAAGAACTTCACAACCACTCAAGAATCATTTATAAGAAAGGCAGCTGCTTCAACCCACTTGGAGACATAGTCAACAACTACTAAAATGAACTGGTTGCTAAATGAGGATGGAAAAGGCCCCATAAAATCAATCCCCCATACATCAAAGGGCTCAACTTCTAAGATGTTAGTTAAAGGGGCTTCGTGTCTCCTTGAGATATTTCCCGTTCTTTGACATCTATCACAAGTTGCCACAATTCTGTGAGCGTCCTTAAAGAGTGTAGGCTAGTAAAATCCTGATAGAAGAACTTTAGTAGTTGTTCTATTTGCTCCAAATTGTTAAGGGCTATCCATTTCTTCTTTAGGAACACATCACCTGATAATTCGATCTGGGTATTGTTTGTATAAGAACGGATCCTCCCAAAAGTAATGCCTTATATCAGTTAGAAACTTCTTCTTTTGCACTTTAGAAAGTTCATAAGGCATTACTCCACTTGCCAAATAATTCACAAAATCAGCATACACAAAATCAGCATACCATGGGGTAGGTGTGACTACATGATGAAAAGTTACTCATCTGGGAAATTTTCCTTGATTGGTGATTCTCTCTTTCGTTCAGGTGGTTCTAACAGAGAAAGATGATCTATAATGAGATTCTCGGTCCCCTTTTTGTTTTTGATCTCCAAGTCAAATTCTTGTAGCAGAAGCACCCATCTGATCAGTCTAGGCTTAGCGTCTTTCTTCTCAATCAAGTATTTGATTACTGAGTGTCCATCTAGACAATGACCTTTGACCCAATCAAGTAGGCTCTGAATTTTTTGAATGCAAATACAACTACTAATAACTCCTTTTCTGTTGTTGCATAATTCAGTTGTGCATCTGAGAGTGTCCTGCTAGTATAGTAAATGGCATGAAAGACCTTGTCTTTTCTTTGGCCTAAAAAAACTCCAACGACATAATCACTTGCATCGCATATCATTTCGAATAGACAGTTTGAATCTGGAGCTGTAATGATTGGTGCAAAGGTCAAGGCACTTTTCAAAGTTTGGAAGGCTGATAAGCACTCCTCATTAAACACAAAAGGAGTGTTTTTCTCTAACAACATGCAAAGTGGCTTTGTGATTTTTGAGAAGTCCTTGATGAATCTTCTATAAAAGCCAGCATGTCCCAAAAAACTCTAAATACCCTTGATTGAGGAAGGAGGTGGTAACTTTTCAATTGTTTCAATCTTAGCTCGGTCTACTTCAATGCCTCAATCAGATACCTTATGATCCAGCACAATTCCTTCTTTCACTATGAGATGGCATTTCTCCAAATTTAGAACCAAATTTTTCTCCACACAACATTGCAAGACTTTTCTAGATTTGAAAGACAATGATCAAATGATTCTCCAAAAACTGAAAAATCATCCATGAACACCTTAATGAACCTTTCCACCATGTCTAAGAAGATCGTCATCATACTCCTTTAAAATGTTGCTGGTGCATTACATAGACCAAATGGCATCTTTCTGAAGGCAAAGGTAACATATGGACATGTAAAAGTTGTTTTCTCTTGATCCTCTAGTGCAATTGTAATTTGATTATATCTTGTGTACCCATCTAGGAAACAATAATAGGCTTTTCCAGCAAGTTTGTCAAGCATCTGATCTATAAATGGTAGAGGAAAGTGATCTTTTCTAGTAGCTTTATTGAGCTTTTTGTAGTCAATGCACACTCTCCATCCAGTCACCGTTCATTGTGGAATCAGTTCATTTTTCTCGTTGGGCACTACTATCATTCCACCTTTCTTTGGTACAACTTGAACTAAACTTACACATTGACTGTCTGAGATTGGGTAGATTATGCCAACATCCAACCACTTTATTACCTCCTTTCTCACCACTTCTTTCATGTTCGGATTGAGTCTTTTCTGGTGCTTGACTAATGGCTTGTAATTGTCCTTTATTAAGATCTTATGCATACAAATTGAAGGACTAATCCCTCTTATATCAGCTATTAACCATCCAAATGTTATTTTATACTCCCTTAGAACTCTTAATAACTTTTCTTCTTCATTAGGAGTAAGAGCTGCTTAGAACTCTTAATTACTAGTAGTGTTGAATTTCCTCCTAGATAAGCATACTTCAAGTGGAATGGCAGTACTTTCAACTCCAGTACTGGTGGTTTCTCTGTTGATGGCAGTGGTTTACTCGACCTTTCCCCCAGATCTTCAAATGGTTTCTTGATAAAAATTGGGGAATTTGCTTCCAGGCACCAATCTGCTCCAAGACTTTAGGATTAGTAGATTTTGATACATCTACCATTCCCATTGCTAATGGTTGATCCAGGAAATTTCATCCATCACGTCTTTTGTACAGCTGGCACTACTACAAACTAGACATTTAACGACCCTCAAGGACGTCCCTTTTTAAATTAGGGACGTCCAAAGTTCAATATTTAGCAGGAAATATTGACACTGGTTGAATTTTAAAAAAAAAATTGTACCACTTTAGACATCCCCAGAGTCTTTGGGGATGTCTAAAGTAGAAATTTAGACGTCCCCAGTCAAACTAGGGACGTCTAAAGTGAGCTTTAGATGTCCCCATTTTGACCGAGGAAGCGGAAAAGCCTATCAGACGCCCATCCCATCAGCAGCAGGCCAGCAGCTTTATTTCCCTTCCCCAAGCTTCATTACGTCTTCCCCCGTGAGCTTCTTTCCTAGCTATCTTCCTCTTTCCCCTTTTCCTTGCTTCCTTTCCCGTCTTCCTTCCTCTTTCTCAGTTTGTTGCTGCAACTCCCTTTCCCGTGCTTCCTTCCCTACCTGCCTTCCTCTTTCTCATAATCATATTTCTATTTTTCCCTCTCTCTTCTTTGATGAGAGCACCATCGTTTGTGTCTCCCTCTCACAACTATTGTCTTCCCAGCTGGTGGCACCGTGAGTCATCTCCATTTCTGTCATCCACAGGTTTGTCTCTCACTCCCACAACTTTATATACAAATAATTGAACAAATGCTTGTAACTGTTAATTTAAATCAGATTATGAAACTGGAAAAATAGAGTAACTTGTATATGCATACTTTTAATCTGCTTCTAATTTGCTTGATATGGAAATAGACTGTCATTATTGCATACTTGTTTTTTTCGTTAGCAGACTTCAACATGGTGATGTATATATATATAGACATGAGTTAAAAAAATGACAATGATACTTAGGAATGAATTTGGTTTGGCTTAGGTTATTCTAGTTTAACATTATTCAAAAGTCAACTAAATTACAAAAATATGTCAAAGTTTTGCCTCAAATGCGTGTATGGTTTTGGAATGTTGATGAGGTACAATATAATACAACATCAATTATGCCATAAAATAGGTATGACACTTTTTTTCTAGGGTGGTACATGCATTCTAAGAGAGCTCATTTCTTGTAATAGGATGAATAATACTTATCTAAAAATTGTGGAGGCTTGAAAATTGTTTAGTTGGAAGTTTGAACTTGGCATGGGTTGGTTGGTAAAAAAATCACAATGATACGTTGTCTTGAATATGAATTGCCTTAATTAGTTTAGTTTAGTTTCGTTTAAATTAAGTTAAGACGGTTTGTTATTTTGATTTTGGGATGTCTCACTTTTAAGGGGAATTTTGGGATGAATTTCCAAGGTGCGAATTAGAGTTGTGTTGTTGTACATACTATTAGATTGTTGGATAACATGTTTATTAGATAGTGCTGAACTGCTGTTGTTTCCATTCTGGTTTATACAATATTTCTTCTATCCAATTTCTGCAGTTTAAATCTACCGGATAGTAATGTATATATAAAAGGCCATAAAAAAACTTTAGATGTCCCCAGTGCAAACTGGGGACATCTAAAGTGTTTATGAACCACTTTAGACGTCCCCAGAGAAAACTGGGGACGTCTAAAGTGTTTCTGAACCACTTTAGACGTCCCCAATTCACTGGGGACGTCTAAAGTGTTTCTGAACCACTTTAGACGTCCCCAATTCACTGGGGACGTCTAAAGTTTGACCTAAAGACGTCCCCTATTTTAGGGACGTTATTGACAGTTTTTTCTACATCGCTCAGATAGACATCCCCCTATTTTCAGACGTTAAAATGCCCAAAAAAGGAACATTAAAAGCGTTTTTTGTAGTAGTGTGGTCACTATATCTACTCTATAACAGGTGTCACCTTTATTTGGAAAGGACAAAGCCTTGAAGATGTTGAAGGAAACTTGATTATCTTGAACTCACAAAGTTAACTTCCCTTGTTACACATCTATCAATGTTCTCCCAGTTACAAGAAATGGCCTCCCAAGAAGGATAGGAATTTTTTGGTCTTCTTCCATGTCAAGTATTATGAAATCAACTAGGAATATGAGTTTGTCCACCTTCACCAGAACATCTTATAAGATACCCCTTAGATGTTTTATTGATCGGTCACCAAAAGTAATGAAACTGTGGTCGGCTTTACCTCTCCAAGACCTAGTTTGTTGTAGACAGATAGAGTCATGAGGTTTACATTAGCTCTAAGGTCACAAAGTGCTCTTTCAAAGTGACATTGACCTATGGTACAAGGTATGCAAAAGCTTCCTGGATCTTTCAGCTTTGGTGGTAATTTCTTTTGGAGAATAGCACTGCACTCCTCAGTAAGTGTAACTGTTTCAAATTCCTCAAGCTTATGCTTATTTGAAAGAATATCCTTCATGAATTTTGCATAATTGGGCATTTGGGCAAGAGCGTCTGCAAAAGGAATGTTGATATGTAGCTTTTTGAAAACCTCCAGAAACTTGCCAAACTGCTTGTCTAACTTTGCTTTCGCGAGTCTCTGAGGATATAGAACTAGTGGTACATATAGAGGAGGATTATCTGGAAAGCTGATTCTTCCTAGTATTACATCATCCTCCTTCTATTCTTCTCCGCTTTCTTTCTTTTCTCCGTCATCCTTCTTTTTAATTACAGGATCTTTCAATTCTTTACCACTTCTTAGTGCAACAACCTTCACATGTTCTTTTGGGTTTCTTTCGGTGTCACTTGGTAAAGTTTCTTGTTGCCTGGAATTCAACATATTTGCAATTTGGCCCATCTGGATCTCCAAGTTCTTTATTGAGGCTTCGTGGTTTTTTATTGTTGCATCAATCCTAGCCATTAATTGAGATGTATTCATGGTTAGTTGAGCCAATGCATCCTCCAAATTCACTTTCTGTTGTGGTGGATTTGGTTATTGAAAAGCTTGTTGTTGGTAGTTCCCTTACGGCTTAAATGCATTTTGATTATCCTCCAAATAAAGTTTGGATGATTTCGCCAACCTGGATTGTAGGTGTTTGAGAATGGGTCATTCCTTTGATTTTCAATGAAATGAGCTTGCTCTGGCATGAATAAGTGTCCTTCTTGACATTGTCTGCTCACATGAGGTCCTTCACATTGATCACAAGCTTCAGTAGGAGTGCTGATTACATTTGCTTGGGTTGTCAATGATCCTACTTGCTTGGATATAGATGCAACTTGAAAAGACAAAGTTGTAAAGATATCCAGCTTGTGCATTCCAAGTGCTTTCTTTGAATTGCTACGTTCAGAAAGCCATTGATATGCATTGGCTGCTATCTCCTCAAGTAGATTGTAAGCATCATCTATATTTTTTCCCATTAAAGTCCTCCAGCTGCGGCATCTACAAGAATTCTAGAGATATGCGTCATCCCACTATAGAAAGTTTGCAGTTGCCACCAATTTAATTTGGTAACCCATGATGAGGACATCTCCTTAGCAACTCCTTGTATCTTTCCCATGCTTCATAGAGGCTTTCTTGTTCATGTTGTGTAAATGAGGCAATTTCATTCCTCAATTTAGCATTTTTTACTGAAGGAAAGTATTTCTCCAAAAATTTCTACACCATGATCTCCCATGTAGTTATGCTTCCTACTAGTAGCAATTATAACCAACTCTTAGCCTTATTCTTGAGTGAGAAAGGGAAAAGTCTAAGTCTAATGGCGTCATCAGTAACACCATTATGCTTGAATGTGTCACTGATTTCTAGGAAGTTGGCTATATGTGCATTAGGATCTTCTGTTGGTAAACCACTGAATTGATTTGCTTGCATCATCTAGATAATTGCAGGCTTGATTTCAAAGTTGTTAGCTGCTATTGGTGGTCTCCTGATTCCAAAGTTTGTCTCCATGACTGTTGGTGTTGCATAGTCATGATGGTATCTGTTGTTTCTCCCCCCGGATTTGCCATCGGATTGCTTAGGATTGAAGTAGACTGCTTCTGAACTCTTTGATTTCTTCGACAAGTTCTTTCGATCTCATAATCAAAAGGTTCTAGTTCAGTCTCCTTCAATCTGGTCATACACTAAGCAAAAGCCTGAAAAGAAACACAAAACACCAAAAAAAAATATAATATAAAGACCAAATTAGTATTAAAATTACTTGGTATTAATATTAATGACTACAATACCGGGCAACGGTGCTAAAAACTTGTTACAAGTGTAAATGGTTTATTAAAAAGTGCAAGTGTACACTATCGTAATCAAGTAATACAGAAGTGAGTAGAGTATCGTTCCCACGAGGATTGATCACTAAGTACCAAAATGGGTAATTTTAATTCTATTTAGTCGATCGAATAGTTAGTGGTTGAGAGAACAAAATAAAATGACTAAATATGAGTACAAATAATATGAAAGCAAATATGAGAAAAAGCCCTAGGGGTCATATTTCACTTGATAAATTCCAGATTGAATCACTTATCTATTCTAGCCCAATTTATTCCATATGATTGACAGTCGAGTTTCCCTAATTTAATTACTAGCCTTTTCTAAGGTCAAGCAATTCTATAATTAATTGATAATCCAATATATTCCTATATGAATTTAAGCAATTAATTATGCATTAAGATTTATGGAACTCAGTAAGACTACACAACTCATATGAATATATTCTTATTTCATAAGCAAGTCATGGTTTTAATTATAGGATCTATATACATGCATCTCCTTCTGGTCTCAACATGCATATTGAAATCATTTAAAAGATGGCTAGTCAATTAAAAGCGTTAAGAATAATAATTAAAATTCAATCATGAAGAAGAAATTCAAACTAGATTTAATAAGTTAAGATTCAATCCATTATTGGTAAGCTACGTCATCACCCTAGGAAAATGAAAATTTAGCTCATGATAAAATTAAAAACAAAACCAAAATAAATTGATATTATATAAAACTAGAATGAAATCCTCATAAATATTGCATTAAACTTGAATATTAAATTCTCAAACATAAATATACAACCAAAAGATGCATAAAAAATGGAAAAATCTAGCCATCCCTTTAAGAGGTAAAACCTTCTATATAAGTGGCATACAAAAAGTAATACAATACATAAAATTAACTCTACGATGGTGTATGTGGAGAGGAGAGAAAAGTAATAGATGGTTGTAAGTGAAGAAGAGAGGAGAGTAATGGATATGAATTGGTGTCTGAAATGTGAAGGAAAAGGTGACTATATATAGGGAAGAATGGAGTAAGGTAGATGAAGTAGTAGATAGAATGTGGTAGATGAAGTAATAGGTGAAAAAGAAGATGAAGTGGTAGATGAAATGGTTGGTGGAGCAGTAGATAATTCTCGCTTTCAACTTCCAAGCAAAATTCGAAACCCTTTGGAGATAAAACTGGATTTTGGTCTTAACATCAAAGTTGTAGAGCTCTTTCTTAGCTTTTTATCCATATAAAGAACGTCCCAATATGACATCTAGAGCTCCAGATATTGCATGAAAACTGAAAAAGGGTCTAATTTAGTATTTTTCAAGAAATTCTATTTTATACCAAAATCATTATTTATTTATTAATTACACTCAAATTTATTAAATTGAGCTCAAATATCATCCATAAAATCATCATATAAGGGAAAATAAATATATAAATATTTTACTTATCAGTCTCCGACATATTTTGAGATCAGTGCCATGCTCATAACGTTTGTATTGTTGGGTAAGTACTTGGAATGCCTCGCTAGGTGAAAGACATCAGATGCCATCAAGAAGTTAGTAGAACTTGCTCCTGCAACAGCTTTATTGGTTGTCAAAGAAAAAGGTACAAATTGTCTGTTCCTGTGCTTTATTTTCCTAGGAAATTACAGTTCAAACTTGAAAGTTGAAACGTCTGTAGAGTTTGATTTTATGTTTGGAGTATAAACTATTTAATAGTTACATTATTCTTCGTGTTCAAGATTTTAGTGTCCCATTTAAACTTGAGGATTTTTTTGTTCCTTTTCCTTTTGTTTTTGCATTTTCCCACTCTAGGTGGAAGATCTATTGAAGAGAGGGAAATAGATTCTTTGCTCATTCAACCTGGTGACACATTGAAAGTTCTCCCTGGTGCAAGGTTTCCTGCTGATGGCATTGTTACATGGGGCTCAAGTTACATAAATGAGAGCATGGTAACTGGTGAATCTGTTCCTGTTTTGAAGGTGAACGCAACTGTTATTGGAGGTACAGTAAACTTACATGGCATCCTTCTCATCGAAGTTACCAAAGTAGGATCTGATGCCGTCTTGAGTCAGATAATTAGCTTGGTTGAGACAGCTCAGATGTCCAAGGCCCCCATTCAGAAATTTGCTGATTATGTAAGTGTTCTTGTCATGGTTGTGTTTGACTATGTACCACTTTGGGAACTGTTATGGTTGTTGTTACTTTAATGCTTTATGCATCTTAGGTTGACTGATGTGTTTTTCCTTGCTTATGGCTTATAAAAAGAATTAGCCTGTGAAACAGTTCTGAATAGTTTCATATTTCTACTTGCTCTGCTGTTTGACAACTAGGTTGATGGTGCGAATTCTCTTAAATTATCCAGATCGACAGAATTTGCATTTAAGATATTTATTTATGACAATAACATCACGCCCAGTTGGTCCATAATTTTGGCCCACTTAGGTCTTTTGGTTCCAATGTCAGGCCTGGGGTTAAGGGGTTTTTATAGTACTTGACCGACATTTTAATTGTTAAAGATTTTCTGTCATCTCATCCAGTTGCATTCATTTAAAAATAATAATACCGATTATGACGATGTCAATCCTTGATTAGTTACGCTTATAACTGACATTACATGGGGCTTCACATAAGAGGGATGACAGGAATTGTTTGGTTATGGACAAAAAGCGTATCATAATTGTTGTTTCATCTCATTATTGTGTCGCGATGATAAGTTTTGGGACTATGGCATAGCTCAGCTAATTTAATATATCTCAAGTAGCAAGGAAGCGGTGTTAAAGGTTCTTGTTGTAGGTCCGGTGAAGCTTGTAGCGATATGGACCAAAATTTTGAAGGCTTCTGACTACCAATCACTCAAGTTCCTTCTATAAATCATTCTTAAAATTGGAGTATGTGAATTCACTTATTTGAAGTTGAGATTCTAAAAGGGCTACAGTTTGTATGCTTATAATTTTTTTGAAGTAGACGTTATATATTAATCAAGTACACTGTTGAGTAATATTAGATATGAAGAGCATTATATATAAACTCTTGTACCATTCTTTGGACTGGAAGGTGGCAAGCATATTTGTTCCCACAGTTGTTGCCTTGGCCCTACTGACATTAACGTGTTGGTAAGATCACACTGACTGGTTTACGGTATACTAATATGATTAACTTTGTTATGTAGTTGATATGTTTGTCCTTCCTTTTTTTGGCTAATAAACTTATATGATTGCTTGAAGGTATATTGCTGGGGCTCTTGGAGCTTACCCTGAAGAATGGTTGCCAGAAAATGGAAATCATTTTGTGTTTGCCCTTATGTTTTCAATATCTGTAGTGGTGATTGCATATCCTTGTGCACTTGGCTTGGCAACACCAACAGCAGTCATGGTAGCAACAGGGGTTGGGGCTAACAATGGGGTGTTGATCAAAGGCGGAGATGCCTTGGAAAGAGCTCAGATGGTGAAGTACGTGATATTTGATAAAACTGGCACTGTAATTCAGGGAAAAGCTAGCTTTACCACTGCCAAGGTGTTCACAGGAATGGATCGTGGGGAATTTCTAAAATTGGTGGCTTCTGCTGAGGTGGGTTTCAGTTTCTTTGACTTGACTCAGATGGATTTAGACTCAGATGAAGTGATAGAGGAGGCATTTATAAGATCAATTTTGTTTCCCTCTCCCTTCTTACCCTGGGCAAAGACAACTTCTCTGGTGGTGTTTTTGGAATGATCCATTTCTGCCTATTTCTTTTGGTTGCTAGCACTTTCCATCCTCCCATCTAGTGTGAGGCAAATCAAACGAATTAATAATAATTTGTTTTAATCCTCTTTTGCCTTCAGGCTAGCAGTGAACACCCACTGGCTAAAGCCATAGTAGCATATGCACGTCATTTTCATGTCTTCGACGAATCCTCTGCAACTACTGGTATCAAAGATGATGCCAGTGAGTTGAAGTCTGGGTGGCTTTATGATGTCTCTGACTTCTTGGCTCTTCCTGGAAGAGGTGTTCAGTGTTTCATAGATGGGAAGCGTATATTGGTAAAGACCTGAACTTGCGATATAACTATCATTTTCTCTAAATACTCTGGCTTTTCATAAGTTTCCAACAGTTGCTTATCATGTGCCACATGCATGTCTTGCACAGGTTGGTAACAGGAAATTAATGGAGGAAAGTGGCATAGATATTCCAACTGAAGTGGAAAATTTTGTGGTTGTGCTGGAAGAAAATGCAAAGACAGGGATTCTGGTTGCATATGATGATGAGCTAACTGGAGTTATAGGGGTTGCAGACCCACTGAAGAGAGAGGCTTCTGTTGTTATTGAGGGCCTCAAGAAAATGGGTGTCAGACCTATCATGGTTACAGGAGATAACTGGAGAATAGCTAAAGCTGTTGCCAAGGAGCTCAAGCTGCCTCCATGGGTTGCTGGCACGTGCATGGCTCTCTCATCTGTAAGTGTTGTGTGCTCGTCTTTGCTTCTCAGGAGATATAGAAGACCTAAACTTACTGAAATACTTGAAATAATTGTAGATTAGCTATAAACTAAATCAGAGTTGTTGTTCCTGTAAGTTATAGCTTTATATTTGATCGAGACCTAAAATTCCAGTTTTTTTCTTCATTGTGAATCCTGCAACCCTTTTGGGTTGCAACTGTAATTGTAAATCCAAATCATAAATTCACGTGTATCTTTTTATGAATCTCTTTGCCCAAGATGGCAGACAGGTTGATGAGTTTATTTGCCGCAGCGAGGGACTTGTTCATGAGTTTCTAAGGTTTACATGTGTTTTATGGATTTAGTTAGATGACTCATGGAGTCCTAAAGAATGAGCTAGCTTGCTTTAGGTTTTATACTGAAGAGTAGATTCCGCTTATATTACAGAAATTGTTCATAGCGTTTATATGCTTGGTGGATTTAGTTTGGTTTTGCTGCTTCTTAATAAATTGTCAGGTAAATGATTGCTTGGCATCATATTGTTAACTTTATTGCATCACAACTGATTTCACAAAAGCATGGAAAATATTTATAATTTTTAATTATCAACATGCTGCTTCCTATGTTGGACGGACACGGTGATCACAATCACAATCACAATGGAGTATACAATTGCTTAACTCTCCCGTATGTTTGATGATATATTTTAATATTTGTACATCTTTTTAAATACTACGTCCGATTCTAAACGTAAGGCATATTTTGTAATGCAAATTGTATTTTAGATTAGGTCTTATATTTGAGACTTTGTTACTTTATCTAATTTTAATACCATCTGTCTCTTTGTTGGCAAAAAAACAAAAAGTCATAGTTTTTTTTCCCATCTTTTTATTGACAATTAATTACTTTTTTTTTTACAGAATTAAACCAACAAAGGATGCTAAACCCGATGCCTCTTTGCCTGGACAACTTCAGATGGAGTATAAAGCACTTGCAGATCATTCGACATACTGCTAGCCTCAGCAGCCACATTCACTTGTCTGTCACATAGCACGACAGATACAGAGCAATCTGTCTGCAACTATGGGGATGTGTATGAGAGACACTCGAGTTGACGACATTACCCACGTCAGCACAATCGCTGTCCAGCAACAATCTCCTATATCCCTAGTCCCAAGCCAACATTTTTCTCCTTTTCTTCTCATAATCCCATCTCCACTATTAGATAAAAAAATGAATGGTTTTGATCTAATATTTTCTAAAACTATGATTATAGTGTTTTATAAATTAATTTTTTTTATTAATTTTGTTTGTATTGTAGTTATGAATTGTGTATATCATATTTTGAAAATTTAAGTTTATTTATTTATGTTCATAATAATAGTTTTATAAAATATTAAATCTGAGCCATATGTTTTTTTAAATCTGATGATGGATATGAGATTCTGAGAAAAAAATGAGAAAAAAGATTATGAGAGGATCCAAACCCGGGCCGATACAACACTCCAAGCTCAGTAGCCATTTACCCCACATCAAACACGCCCTTGACTTAGCTGGCCCAAAAAAAAACACGCCCTTCACTTCGCAATGGAAGACACAATCGTTCCTGCTTAACCAAATATGCCGACACAAGACAGCAAACCACCAACCCCACTTGAAATCAGTGGACGTGAGTGGATCCATGGCCTTACCATTTGAGGGGTGAAAAAACACGACCACCATCTTCTCGGAAGGACGGATTTCCATAACAAACTAATCAAAGGGCAGTCTCGGAGCGCATGTTGTGTGGTCTCCACACTATTGTGACATATAGTGTTGGAAATAATGAGTGGGTGTGGAATAAATCCTACTTAGGATTGTAGAGGGCTAAGAAAAGGAGTGAACTCGCACAATGATAAGACACATAGAAATCAGGTAATTTCCTCTATGCGTAAGTTAAAGATGGATGGGGTGTTTTTACGAGAACACTCTTGGAAAAATTGTTTGTGAAATATGTACATTAAATGTATTGCAGCCTTTTAATTTCATAAACCAAATATCATAAATTGTTTAATGACTTTTATATCATGGTAATTTTGTGAAATGGACGTTGCAATGTCTTGAATTTGGAACGTGAACATTCCATTAATATTTTATTATTGTTGTTTAATGGTCTTGAAATACGTTTGGACCACAGTACAATGCATGAAACATATTCATTTTAAAAGGCTTTATTGCGCCCCCACCCCCCAACGTCTAGAAATTATTGTGTAATGACTATTAAACGCTTATGATGATGTAATGAGCATTTTGTTGGCCAAAAAAAAAAAAATAATGAGCATTTCCTTGTTTTTTAAGCTGCCCAACGTCTCTTGTGATTATGCCTATATAAGGAGATGTTTGCAAGGAGTCTACACATGTTGATCTTGAACTCTCAAGCACCTCTCATCCTCCTCAGGCATATTCTTACACCTTCTGAGTTATATTATCTTTCATAGTTCTACTCACCCTGTTTTGCAAGAAGGGTTCGTTTAATCATGGAGAATGTCGCTCCCTATCTGCTAGTAGTTGCGGAATAGCTTTTAAGGATAATGTACTCGGGCACGACTTGAATCAACTTTGTCATTTGCAGGCATTGCCACTAATAGGATCTGCATAGTGTTAGGAGAAGCTAGAAGATCCACCAAGTTGCGTAACAATCTAGAAGCTACCCCCAACAATCTTAAAGAGCTATTACCTACTTTGCCGAAGTGATTGTTAGCTTAGCACATTTTAATTCCATATTGATGCTTGGTACATATGGTAGTATTTCAATTTCCATTGCACACATTATTGATCTTTGTTTAGTTGAAGATCCTAGACGGCGTGATAAATTACCATTGACTGAAGGTGAATTTTTACAACTTTATATTATTTAATTAACGTGAGACGTGGTTCATGAGCGGAACCTCATCATGTGATTCTTCTCCGTGGCTGGGAATCACATTTGTCATTTGGTTTTATTTGTCTATCCATTTGCCCTTATGAAGTGTAAGTGGAACCATATTTGCCGCGTGGTTTGGCTAACTACTCTCATTGCCTTTTAGAGACAAGCTAAGGCGTTGTTGATGGCTTCTTATTTGCATAAGGGTTAAAGTACAATTTTAATAATGAAGTTTTTTTTAGGGGCATCTAGCATAAATAAGTTTTAGAAGGGGCAAAAATAATAATAAACAATTTAAAAGGGTGCAAATTCAACAAAATCGTTAAATTTTTCCAAACGCCGTTTGGTCAAATGTAATTGTTTTATTGAATTTGCACCCTTTCAAATTGTTTATTGTTATTTTTGCTCCTTCTAAAACTTATTTATGCCAGACACTCTTCAGGAAAAACTTAGACATTAAAATTGCACCTTAACCCTATCTAGAATGTAGTTCGAATCTCCAAATGCCACCCGTGTAGATTGGTTGATGGCTTCTTATTTCCAAGGTGATCTGATGATTGAGTTCTAACTCAAAGAGATACCCGGGGGTGTGGTTATTCATATTGCTGGTAGGCATGAACTTGATGAAAGTGTGTATAGAGGCAGTGGTTTGATGATATTTATAAAACAAGGTTAAGGGCATTATTATATACTCCAATGGGTTATTGTGGTTATAAACATCGAGCATGCTAAATTTGCCTCTTTAACCAGACTCACTTAAGACCTCATAAAAAGGTCTCAACATAAACACCATGAATAATGGTAGAAATGCTTAGAGAGGGACTCTTGACAAAAGTGACTTGCGATTATGAAGAGATAATGGACAACATACATATGAGAATTGGATTTGGATGAGGCAACAAGTTATGTATATTCAAATCCCTGAATTAAAGATATGGTGCTTAATTTGTGAGCTTTGATAGATACATATAAATTTTGTGAATTGTGTTTTATATATGTCAAAATTCCTTATATACGGTGGAGATATATAAAAGTATTGTTGATGAAACTTAACATGTTTAGTTGTCTTATGGACACATTTTTTTGTTTGTTTATATTGACCGAGTTTTATGTGCTGGTCAAAATTAAATAAAGGTATTATTACATTGTGATTTATTTCTAATCGTAGGTGGACTTTTGGTTTTTTTTTTCCCGTTGGAGGCTGGAGGCTTTGTTGTTTCGGTCATTGATTACATCAGATATGTTTTTATGATTTGTAACCGCCTTATAATTCCGTCATCCTTTCATCAAGTATGACGGTAATGTCGTTAAAGTGCGCCAACATTATGACAATACCATAAATATCCGAATTAATTCTTTACTTGACTGAGAATTCATCATGCTTAATTATTTGTGAGACAGTTATGGAAATGTATTGTCTGAAGCTTGTATATTGAATTTCTGTTGAGGCTTGTTGTGTTAAATATGATAATTTTTCGTTACCGTGCTGTCATTTTACATGGCAATCTCGGAAAATATTTTTAATACGTGAATGAACTTTTTATTGTCTTTGCGTCCATGTTTACATGGTGGTTTTTAATGTTCGGTTTTTTTTTTATCGAAGTTTTTAATGTTCGGTTTGGAAAACAGTCTATGGATTTAAAAGTTGTGATATAGTTTGTGAAATTGTAATAACAATATTTCAGACATTCTAATATAATTAGGATAGAATGGCATTATATGTGGTGAGATTTAAATTCAGTTAGAATTGTTCTTGAAAAGTTGCTAAATATAATTTTGAAATATTTGAAAGTGTAGAGGTGTCTATACTATGAGTTACCTTGTAAATTTTTTAAAGTTTCAAAATTATTACCAGCCTCAATTCATGAATTCCAAACTGTGATTTAAAATTAATTATGTGAAGGCTTTGTTATTTACTACTAATTAAGAGCAAATTTTATGACTTATGAAGTATTTGTGTGGCTTGAGACTAGTTTATGATGGTGATATAAAAATTTAATCATTTTCATGATTTGTGGGTATATATTTATAGTGGTAAAAATATACATGACTATTGTGAATATGATGTTGTTGTTTCAAAATTTAATATAAAAACATGGGTGAAGCAAATTTGATTTTGGGTGTTGAAATTATAAGGAAACAGTGATTATATATAATATTGAAATGTTTCTGAAGTTTGGTTTTTGAGAACCATTGTAAATATTCTTTATGATGCTAGCATAGTTTTTGAAGTGACTTTGCAACTCAATTTGGGTATGCACAAATTGCCAGGTTATGAAAACCGGACCGGACCGGCCGGTCCGGCCCGGTAACCGGCGAACCGGCCGGAAAACCGGTCCGGTTCCCGGTCCGGTCCGGGTTGGAGTTTTTTATAAAAAAAAAAAAAAAAAAAAATTCCTTTAGAATTTCATACTATAAGTCTAAAATTTTCAATTTTTCACCGGTTTGGTCCCGGTTTAGCTCCGGTTTGGTCCCGGTTTGACCCACTGACCCTTAACCCAGTACCCCGACCGGTTCAATGACCGGTCCGAGTTTTAATACCTTGACAAATTGTTGAGAATTTGTTGCATCAAAGGGTGTTAATCCCTGTGGCATAGCTTGTGCTATATGAAGATTGAGCATATATATAAATATGTAGTCTCATGAGGAGATTGAAATATCCTAGGGTACAATAAATGTTAGTATCATGTATTGTGAATTCCCGTTGTAATAAAATACACAGATGTTAACTGAATTGCAGTTTCATGTGAGAAAATCCACTAGTAGCCAAAATAAATATTATTTGAGATAGAGTTTATTACTCTATAATTGGCTGAAATTGGAGACTAAGTTGTAAAAACCTTCTTAGCAAATATTATGGTGTAAAAACCAACATTTAGTGTTGATGAATTGAGACTGTCAAATGGCAATAGCCATTGTAGATAAACAATTGTGTAAGTGAAGTTGTTTAAAATATGATATAATGCTTAAAAATTATGGAGTTATCTCAACCGATTTTGTGAGGTCAAAAAGTTGACATGCAAATCTGTTAAGAAAACCCCAGAAAGAATTAAATTAGTTGAGGGGAATGGAACTAAAGCCAATTCAAAATTAACAGCAATGGTCAACCCAACCTTTGTAATTGGTGATCTCATAAAGAAGGTTCATATGGATAAAATTAAAACAAGTCGTTCGTTAGTTCTATTAGCACTAAATAATTGCTAGTCCCTTCCTATGGTTTGGGAAAGTGCTAGAATGTATTTTGGTTAGGCTGAGTGAAAGCTCTTAATGATTTCATAATCATACGGGATGATATGCTTATTACAGGCACATTTCATGAAATCACCTCTACGAATGTGGAGTGGAGCTACCCCTATCAAATCATGGCGAAATCTCTAAAATATTCATTATGCACCAGGCACACACATGACCGCTTTACAACAAAACCAACGTTAACAGTGGAAATGTAGGGGTATAATATGACTCTTAGTGCCTCTAGTACACACCCAAGAGTTGTTGGTTCATGGAAGCATGCTTCACTGTCATCTCTGTATACTAAGTATTACCGGTCTAGGTCTAGTTCATGGTCCAGAGGTACCAAATACAATGGTTGTACTCATATCTGTAACTCAGTTAAGGTGTTCCTTTTGACACATATGGGGGATTATTGGAAATAATGAGTAGGTGTATCATAAGGAACAAGTCCTACTTTACTTGGGATTGTGGGAGTCTAAGAGAAGGAGTGAACTCGCATAATAATAAGCCACATGAAAATCTAGCAATTTCCCTTATCCGCGAGTTCAAAGTAGACTGAGTGTTTTTATGAGACCTCTTGGAAAAATTATGGTTTATTTTTTTAAAAAAATAAATATTTTACTGAAAAATGTTTTTACCAGTAGTATTTGTGAAATATGTACATTAAATGTATTGCATCCTTTTAGTTTCATAAACCGAATTTCTTAAACTCTCGAGCACCTCTCTTCCTCCTCTGGCATATTCTTATACCTTCTAAGTTCTATTATCTTCCATAGTTCTTCTCACCCTGTTTTGTAAGAAGGTTTCGTTTAATCATGGGGAGTTCCACTTCTTATCTGTCGATAGTTGCAAAATAGCTCTTAAGGCCGGTGTCCTCGAGCACGACTCGAATGAACTTTGTCATTTGCAAGTGTTGCTGTCAATAATATCTACATAGCACTAGGAGAAGCTAGAAGATACACTAAGTTGCGTGACAATCTAGGAGTTACCGCCAACATATAGGGCATAAACTCATATCATGCATGCCTCTACGGAGCCTTCCAAACTTCGTAAGGATCCTGTCACACAACCACATAAACATACGATATCTCTGTGGAATCCTCAATTTCCAAAGATGCCACCAAAATCTGCGCTAGCTTGGCCACTGAGAACAAAATATGCCGATTTAACAAAAAAAATCATCATTTGATGACCACCTTCAGGTTGGGGTATCCATACCCCATATCTAAGGGTGTTCTCAGGACGAGTTCGGGAAACCCCATTCCTATTCCCAATCCCAAAGAAGGCTCGGGAAGGGAAATCATTTCCGATCTCGTAAGTTTCTCGTCCCGATTTGGATCAAGATTTCTCGATCGAGATCGGGAAATTCCCGAAAAAGTGTAACCCCCTTACCTTATTTTGCCTTGGCCAAGGAACTCCTGGGGCTAATGTGTTAAATACTTGAATGGATCTTCAAAGGATGTGAAACTATTAATTTCTATTGACTTTATTAAAGCCCAAAAAACATGTAACTAGTATTTTTCTATCCTGAATACATTTCCTTAGTAGTTTCAAATTCGACTAGACAAGAATAGAGACATCGCAACAATTGTTCACATATGAGATTAATTGGAGGAAAATTAAATTGGTAAACAACAAAGAAGGAAAAACCAATCAGAGAAATTAAATTAGTGTCATTTAGGTAATTTTAGAGAAATTTTTTAAAAATATATATATAAACAGATATATATATTCGGGATTGGGAAAAGTTCAGGATCGGGAAGTCCTATTCCCGATCTCAATCCTGATCCCGATTATGTTTTTCCTGTCCTGAAAATTTCAGGATGGGATTTTCCTATCCCAATTTGCTTAGGATTAGGACGGGATCACTGGGACAAGAAAAAATTGAACACCCCTACCTGTATCATCTAATAAGGCACGACTGATAGCAATTAAGACATGATATGAAAGCAAAGTATCAAACATATGCCAATACCATGCACCAGACTCTGTGATAATGTCCAACACTTTCCAACTTAAACACTCACTCAGGATACTTTTCAAAGCCAACCCTTCAAGTTTGCCATAGTGAGCTACCATGAGTCCCTCCAAAAAGATACCAATTTTCCATCATCCCCTTTCCAAGATAAACTCTATTGCACAGAATCCCAAGTTGAGCATATGCCCACTGACATGCATGATAATGAAGAAAGCCCTTCAACTATAGGAAGTAAATCATCCCAACATCTATACTTTTCACATAAGAAAAGAACCCACAGCAAGTCCCATCAATTAATGAGATTCTAGCCTGGTTTCATCATAAAAGCTTCATTTTGGATTCGAGCTTGACGAAAACCCCCCTTCCAATTTCCTTTTGCATACATCCTACCAAGCCACTAAGTGTGTTTAACGTGCCATCGGAGTACTCCCCCAGAGAAACTTTCTACTTCTATTATCAATCTCATTACATGTATTAGAAGACAACAGAGTCATTTGTATGGCATAAGACGGCATAGCAGATACCACAGAAGCTATTAATGTATTATGAGCCACAAGTGATAAGGTACACTACTACAGGTTAAAGATACTACTACCCTTATAGACGTCCCTTTTTCAAAAAGGGATGTTAAAAGATAGGGGTGGTGGCATTTTCGTAAATAAAGCAAGAAAATAGGAACATTAGGCGTCCCAAATTTGAATTAAGACACCTAAAGAAGAGTTTAGATGTCCTAAATTTTAAATTGAGACCTCTAAAAATTCCTGCAGGCGCCAAAAATGGAAACGTAAAAAAATTTAATTTACTTTAGGCATTCCAAAATCCATTTGGGACACCTAAACCCCCGGACTTTAGGCGTCCCAAATTGCCTAAAGTCTTACTTTAGGGACATCTTTTCTAAAATATACTACTCCCCTCATATAGACGTCCCCCTGTTTTTAGACATTAAAAGTGCCAAAATAGGGGCATTAAAACCCTTTTTTGTAGTAGTGATACTTGCTCTCCACAGAGATAAACGCATGTCCATCTTGTCCAAGATAAAATGTTACATTGACTTGGACACTTTCTTGTGAAGAATCGGCATTCCTAAATATTTCCCCAGGTCTAAAGCAGGAGAGAAACCCATAAACTCACTAATCTCCTAAATTCTTGTATGACATACATTTTTTGAGAAATAAATGCGTGTTTTAGCAGCATTCACCTTCTATAACGAAGCTTCACA
The DNA here is from genome assembly GCA_963242795.1 of Inga leiocalycina. NCBI lineage: Eukaryota > Viridiplantae > Streptophyta > Magnoliopsida > Fabales > Fabaceae > Inga > Inga leiocalycina. The sequence goes on along the minus strand of OY725321.1, from coordinate 84,899,955 downwards.
GAAATCATCCAAGATTGCTTTTACACACCCCTGCTTACTCAATATCTACCTCCATAAACAAGATAAGGCCATCGGCAAAAAAATAAATGAGAAATAGCAATACCGGATGGGCGCCACTCTTCACAATCAACTGCACTATGGATTAAGTGTTCTAATCTTTCAATGATCAAGACAAACAGATACGGGGATAAATGGTCTCCTTGCCGGATTCCACCGGTAGGACAAAACTTATTTGCTTTAGTACCATTCCAAAGTAACTTCATAGTTGAGGAAGAGACACACTCTATAACCACTTTCTGAATATTCTCAGGGATCTATAATTCCTACAAATAATGAAAGATAAATGCCTATTAAACATGATCATAAGCCTTCTCCAGATCAATTGTAATGGCCATGAAACCACGTTTCTTTTTCATACTCCTCATAGAATAAACAATCTCCTAAGCGAGAATGATATTATTTTCACTTTGTCTACCTTTTACAAAATTGCATTAGTTAAGAGCAATAATCATAGGTATAATAGGCTTTGGTCAGTTAGCAATAACCTTCATCACCACCTTATAAATTACGTTGCATAAACTGATATGTCAAAAAACATGTATAGTTTGCAAATGCTCTACTTTTGGTATCAAGACGATATTTGTCCCATTCACCTACTTACATATGGAAGAATCTTGAAATAAATTTTTCATCATAGCAACCAATGAGGGCCTTACAACATCCCATTAACTCTGGTAGAATAGAGGATTAAAACCATCATAGACTTGTGCTTTTTAGGGGTCCCATGTCAAAAAGAGCTCTTTTTATCTCTTCTTCACTAACCAATTGCCTAATCATGCTACGTTGATCTTCTGTCAACAGTGGATAACTCCAATCAAACTCTAGAGAAGATAAGGAATTACCTTCTTTGATATACAAATCCTTAAAGAATTGGCTACCCATATTCATAATTGCCTCCGCATCATAAGACCACTCTCCATCCTTAAGCTTCAGTGCCTTAATCCTATTATGTCTTTTCCTTCCATTAGACAATGTATGGAAGTATTTTGTATTGCGATCACCATTAAGGTCTAGAATATTGGAGCCACATCAACTCCTCCTTTATAGGGGTTCTCTCTAATTGTTACCAAAGGTCATATTGTAAATCCACTAATCTCGGACATGCCTCTCTAGATTCTATCACTCTTGATAACCCTTCAAGTCTTCGATAGAGTCTTTCCTTTCAATATAAGACATTTCAAAAAAATTCACAATTCTAAACCTACAGCTGCTCCATGAAAGTAGTAATTGTGCTCTCCTAATTCTAATGTTTCGACCAGTGATCTCTCATAAATTATGGAAATTTATCATGCATGACCCATAGGGTAAAGAAACAGAATGGCCGTTCATGAGTCCTACCCTTTTCTTGAACATCTAACTGTAGTAAAACAGGACAATGATCTAATTTAAACTTTGGAAGATGAGTTACTGCTGCATTTGGGAATTGGTCAATCCATTTGTCATTAACCAAAACCCTATTAATACAACTTTGACTAGATTTTCACCCCATGTGTATCTAGACCACTGAAATTAATGTCTAACATGCCATTATCCGAAACCTAGCGTCAAAAGCACTGTTTAGAGAACCGGACCGGACCGGGCGGTCGGACCGGTTGGACCGTCGGCCGGTCATTGAAACGGGTCGGATTTATGTATTGAGCCGTTTTTCTTAAGGAGCCGTTTTGGACCGTCGTTTAGCCGGTTTTGAGCCGTCAACTGTTATTGAGCCGGAAACCGGACCGGTGTTTCAAAAACCGTCCGGTCCAATAAAAAAGAAGGAAATTTTTTTTCTGCAATTTTTTTTATATTTGATGCTGAAAAAAAAATTAAAAAATGGCATATAAATTTTAGACATGTTATTTTATTTTATTAATATTATATGTTACTATTTTTTTTGCCAAGTATATTATATGTTACTAATTTTAATAATTTGGTTTGTTATAAACTATTTTATAAAAGTGCTGGTCTAATATCTTTCAAGAAACTCATACTTGGATCAATCAAGAACCATCAATATTTGGCAAGTCATGAAATTATTATTGTTAATACATTTTGTTAGATTGATTATTGATTTAATGGTCTTCCTTAAATGATATTTTGTTACTTTATTAACTTCATATGAAATTGGACTGAAGATTAATTATAATATATAATATATATTATTTTTAAATTTAATTATTACGTCACCGGTTCGACCAAACGGTTCAACCGTTCCAACCGGTTGAACCATGACCCGTTGACCTTTCCGGCTCGACTTTCGGTCCAGCTTTTAAAACATTGGTCAAAAGTGAGTATCTACCCTATCTACTCGTCTTAGCCTCAAAGTGTTAGGATTGGCATGCATAGCGGAATAATTTTTAAAAATTTCGCCAATCCCAATTGAGAATCTATCGATGGTGTTTAAATAGAGTTAGCAAGAACTGTACCTTTCTTTTCATCCATTCTTGGTTTCCGATCTTCAGGAGCTAACAGGTCTATCAACTCCCTCTACCGGTATCCATACGAATACTACTCCAACACGTACTACGTGCTAGCGCCTCTAATGTCTGCTAGGGTTTTCTCAAGGCTCTAAATTCTCATCCGTCCATGAGTTTTTTTGCCCCATCAATTTTATAACCCATGAAGGCTATATTCGAATTTCAAAATTAATCTTGATTAATTTTGAAATTAATTAACCCTAAATTATCTTGATGAGCTAATTAAATAAATACGGTTTAATTAAATCTGTCATACAGTTTTAATTTAACCTATTTATTTAATCCGAATAAAGAGCCAATAGATTTAACTTATCCTTATAAATTAAACCTGAGATATTATATCTCTATCATGTTAGGTACTAAATTTAATTTATCTAATAAAATTAAATTTAAAACTAACACAATATAATAATATTATCATATATTGTTTAAAACTAACACTGATGGCCGATACTCTTTGACACTATTGTTAACATGTGAATATGACTTTCCTAGTTACTGATGACTAGTTTGAGTGACTCACATAATTGTCTCTATTTGATGACTTTCCTGCTGTGATTGTTAATTTCCTAGCTACTAATGGCTAGTGATGACCTCATTTCCTGATTTTGGTTAGGCTACTGAGGGCCTTATTTTTGTTAAATATTGAATGGTGTAAATGCTGTGAATATTGTTCCATACAGGTGCTGGCTATTTTCTCTCCCATTCTTTTAGTTGACAATGATGACATTGTCCATTTTAATTTTGGGGGTGAGAGTACTTCAATTTTGAAATTGCTTGAAATTTTGACTTCAATTGTGAGACTTTTTGAAAGAAATGGAGTGCACAGAAAAATTTTGAACAGGTTTTTCAAGAAAATTGTTGGAATGTTTGAGATTTCTCATACTTAAGCTTTTGCTTGTGAAAAGTTGTTGAAAATGAGATATTAGTTTTGGTTATTTGTCAAATATTGTTTGGATGATCCTATGATATAAATTTCTATTTGAGATGTTATATTAGATAGGAAATTTTTATTAATGTGCAGGGATGAGTACATTGTAGTGATAAAACATGTTGTTCAAGAGTTTCTAAGTATTTCACGCACTATTGGAGTTAAATTTATTGTGGATGTGCTGGTTGAAAAACTTTGTGGCAAATTAGGTTATATACCTTTGTTTCAAGTTTTTGATTTTAAAATCTTCTTTGGAATTCTTCAAAACTTTTTATTTACTTCACAACATTTGAAAAAATGATTAGGGCAATTCAAAAAATGCGATTGAGCCTTTCAAACTGACCCAATTGATGTGATTTCCCTTTGAACCCTTATTTTGAGCCTATTTGAAAAACCAATTAAAGATTTTTATTGGAAAACCTAACATCTACCTACCTCAATCAATGTGAAAAACCATGATTCCCTTGCTTTGAGATAGATGACAATTGATTGGGTGGTGGAATATGATGATGTTATGCAAAGTTACAATAGATTGGGAAAGGAGTGTAGAAAGTAAGAGTTCACAGGGTACATAAATCAAGCCAAAATATTCCAAAAACAAAAAGAGAGAGAGAGAGAGAGAGAGAGAGAGAGAGAGAGAAAGTGTATATATAAACAAACAAAGAAAAAGGCTTAAAAAGGAGGCTTGATATGAAAAGATCAATTTGGTTCAAGTTTGGGGGAGTATGCTTCATGAGAAAAAAAAAGAAAGCCCTTGAATAGTATCATCTATCTTAAGGTATTTAATTGATTATCCTTTACCTTTTCTTTTGAAAACCTTAACCCCTGGCCCCATTACAAGCTAAGAAAAGTCCCTTTGATTTTTAAGTTAAGTGGAGTGAATTAGAAGAAAAGAGGAAGGAATTAAGGGGTGATAAAATTATTTGTTTGAATATTGGTATATGATTTGAAGTGTTGCTTTGAATTTTAACTTGTGCAAAAGGAATAAATGTTAACTCCATACACACACTCACACTTAAGAATTCTTGAAAAGCATGTTTTAAATCTATGAAGCATTCATCTTTGCATATTGTACTCATTTCTTGTTTAATATAATTACTTGAGCAGATGATGAGGATAAATTGTTCATGCATAAATGATGAGTAGTTGATTCTTTCAGTGAGGATAAATTTCTTTGCTTGAGGACAAGCAAAAGTTTAAGTTTGGGGGTGTGTTAACTCATAGAAATTGATAACATTCTAGCATATTTTCTTGTCTGTTCACTTACTTTTAAGTATAAATTGTGCATATATAGAGGAAAATGTGATAGAACAAAAGAAAAGTTCAAATAATGAGTTAAAAGCATATAAATAGGATTATCCATTCAAGTTAGAGTTTATGAAGTGTCTCTTGTAGGTAAAGATGACAAGTGCTAAAGCTTTCAAATACTAAGGAACAGCTCCATACACTAGGAGGGAAGCTGCTGTGTTGTTGGCTTCAGCCAACAATACATGTGCTGAAGCCAATGGGAAATTGCATTCACTGTGTCATATGCTTCAGCCAACAGCATATGTGCTAAGCAGGTGAGGCCAAAACTTACTGTGTCATATGCTTCAGCACACACGTATGTGCCGAAGCATACGACAGACTATGCAACCATGCGTTTTACTTACTGAACCGTATGTGGAGGGTATTTAAGCAAGGGATAGGCCAAAATTAGGTCATTCTTCAGTTTTCAAATGTTCCTAGGAGTTGGGTGTGCTAGGGTTTTGCCCCCTTGAAGAGTATAGAGCTTAGGTTGGAGTCTAGAAGTAATTTAGGGCTCAAATCCTTGATTTTTCTCATTCCTCTTCTCTTTCTTTGTTAAGTTTTTGTAATGGCTATAATTATTCTGCATAATTGTAGCTTTTTCATGACTTTGTGTAGCTAAACACCTCATTTTAGGGTTGTTTTGAACCCTTGTATGGATTAAGTACTCATTTTCCCCTTTATATTTGTGATTAATGAGGAGATTATGTTGATTTTACTCTTTACTTAAAGCTTCTTGTTGATTGGCCACCAATAAGAGTGTTGGGTTCACTTGATTAATGCTTGAGAGGGCTAGATTGGGTGTAAAACTTGAGTTAAATCGTGTGAGAGTTTGAAATTTGTGAATCGAATGGATAGCTTTGTTAATGAGGTAGAGATACACTCATTAGCCTCACATAGTCAAATAGGATTTGTAATGGAACTCAGGGTTTAATTAGTTAATTAAGAGATTAATGGATTAATTGAATTAAAAGCCTATTTGGAGACTTGAGAGAGCACTTATAGGTAAATTAGTATCCTTGACTAGCATAATCTTTCATTAAGTAGCACATATTGGGGGAATTTAGTGAGTGCTTTTGAAATACAAGGGGGATAAGCAATCCTAAGCTTTATTTAATACTTGAATTCAAAGAATCATTTGCTTTTATAAATGTTAATCTAAAGATAGCTTTGAATTTCTCTTTCACCACATTCCACATGTTTTTGGTTAAACTTGAATAATTTTAAATGACTCCATTCAACCTAATTAAACATATGGTTACATTGGTTAGCTCGCTTTTGTCATAGTCCTCGTGGGAACGATCTTTACTCATCACTTTATTACTTGCGACCCGTATGCTTGCGGAAGCTAAACGGCAAACAACCATTCATATTCCTGTGCATAAAAAACCACCAAGCTCGATTGTAGCCTTTATTATTACCCGGTCAAAGGTGATTTTTGACTAGTTAAAAGCTTAGTAACTCTCATGTAGCAATCCATGATGACCTCAGGTCGAAGGGCATTGTGACGTGGTTATACATAAGATAAGCTTATAACTTGATCCATGTAGCTTTTTTATAGTGGGTCGGTCTAGCACCTTGTACTCTTACAAATGCATGAGACTTTGATTCGTATCTCCATATTTTATCAAAGTCATACTGGTCTTATTTTATCTCTATTCCGATATAGATGACTAATCAGGACATTTAGGACAATCTTTACAATTTATCCAAGGATACAGTCATCACAGTGAACATGCAAATAATATGATAACATAATGGAGAAAATTCATTAAATTAATAATGTTTAAACTACAATGATTGGCCTTAAGGGCACAATTCTCATCAGGATATAAAACAACATTAAAATCTCCAGCAACCATCCACCTACCCAACATGCCTAAACTAATGGAACATAATTCATCCCATAATAGTCTTCGATTAACCAAGTTAGGACTCCCATAAACTACAGTAAAAAATCATTCCACCTCTATGCCACTATTAACCATTGCATGAATCATTTGGTTGGAAGAAGAAATAACCGAAAAGTTAATATCATCTCTCCAAAATAACCATATGCCCCCACCAAAACTATGGCAATCCACAATATGCATGTTTTTCCAACCCAAACATTAGCTAAGTGAGCTGCTTTTTCTCTCCCTTGTCATGGTTCAAAAAGAGCCAGGATGCCTACTTTATGTCTTCTACATAAATCTTTAATAAGATGACGAAAATATGAGCCACCAAACCTGAGAGAATTCCATGTAAGCACTGAAATTGGTAAAATTTATTAAACAAGCTAGTTAAAGTAAACAGCAAGATCAAACTTGATCAGTTCCATTAGAGAGCCCAACATCAACCATAACCTCATTAAGATCAACAACATATTCCAACAAAGGGTTTGAGTGACAACTAAAACCACCACTGCCACTCGCACCAGGGTCTATCAGGTCACTAGCGCTAGTATTTCCCTAATGATGAGGAAAGGACAAACCCATGGTTTTATAATTATTTAATAGAACAATGGCACTAGTTCTTGATCCTACGACTTATGTCTCATTCGCCTGGTCCATCTATTCACTACTTGAATTCAACACAAGTGATTTCCCACCAATCAGCCCACTTGAGTTAACTTGTTTTACTCTCAAATAAACCTCCATTGGGCTTACTGTCCATGAAGTTCATCCCATACCATCACTCTTCAGCCCACTACGTACCATCCATTCCCTCAAAATCATTCACTTTCTTATTGTGAACCAGAAGACAAGGTCTAGATTGGCCACCCCTTTCCTGTTGATGATTAACACGACCATGCTAGCTTCCCATTGCTTCTAATGTTTTATGGGGACAACGACCCAAGTCATGCCCATATGTTCCACATGTGAAACAAATCAAGTGGAGCCCTACGTAAACAAGTTTTTTAACCGTACCATTGATCTTGATAGCAGGAAGTAGAGGTGCTTTCAAGTCTAGTTCCACACGCAGAAGCGCAAATCACCCTTTCCAACAGCGTAAAGTATTAGAATCAACTTTCAACACTCCCAATTTGGTTTCCTACAACATATAAAATACCCTTGTCATAATAATCAAGAGGAAACTTAAGGATGCACACCCATGCAACAATCTTCTTTACTTTTGCTTCATTCGATTCAAAATCTAATTTCCATGGTTGAACCAAAAGATAGTGCTCATGGATCAACCAAGGACCCTCACACATAGCAAAATCATACACATCGGTATTTGAACATATGACAAAGAAAAAGCCCAAACCAATTTCAATCACCTCTACCTCTCCCTTATGACCCCACAACAACTGCAGCTTGCTCACTAAAATATGCTCACGAACCATCCTTCCTAGTAACCTAACAATGAGAGTAGTTTTCCACTGACGGGCCAAATTTTACTTAAACTCAAGTTTAACGATAATATCAGAGATAGCATCGGTTTTATCCACCTACACCCTATCCATCCAACCCTCCCTAGACCACCAGTCACCCTCATCCTCTTCCTCACCCTCTAAGGAAACCTCAAGCATCATTCCTCCATTCTCAATACAACCAGTTGACCTACCATATCACCCCTTTCCCTAGTTCAAAAATTTTTTAGACTCCATGCAAGCGCGTCGGTTTCCTCCTGAGAAGGCAAAGCTGCCTGGTCACCATTCACGTTCTCGTTTGCTTTCATTCAGAGCTGAAAATACTAATTATTCTATCTCTCCAATTACTATTATATAGTACTGCCTCCTGTCCCTATTATAACATCAATGAGTAGTCCTTATTATCACGTTGGTTCATATTATAAGTCCATTTCAACTAATTCTTATATACTAAGGAATAACAATTAAGTCATTAAATATGAATTAATAAAATTTTTGAAATTTATCCTTATTAATATTCTCTCCCTATTATTTACAAATAATTCTCACCCACTCTCTTCTATATCTCTCTTTCCCACAAGAATTAATTAAGGAAAAATTTTAAAAAAATGGTCATTCATAACTTCAAAGTGGACTTTATATATAAAATATATCTGTCATATAATTGATACCATATGATAGTTATGTCTAGGGTACGTTATATTATACCAGATGAAGAGCAGCCACAATTTGTTGGCACAAAAAAACCATGGTTCTGTAACCTGGACCGGACCGGCTGGTCCGGCCCAGAAACCGGTGAACCAGCCGGTAGATCGGTCCGGTCCGGGTTACTATTTAAAAAAAATATTTATTTTTCCTTTAGATTTTCATACTATAAGTCTAAAATTTTCAATTTTTCACCGGTTTGGTCCCGGTTTGGCCCTGGTCTGACCCACTAATCCTTAACCCAGTACCCCGACCGGTTCAATACCCGGTCCGGGTTTTAATACCTTGAAAAAAACAGAGAGAGCAGCCACATAATTTATTATTAAAAAGAGTAGCCATGTGAGAGTTATACTTTGTATTGTCGTTTCTCTACACCTGTGTGTGTGTGTGTGTGGATATACTATATAGAGTTATTTTTATAATTCTAAAAGATCTCACCATAACTCTTGTTATTAAAATGGCTTTAATAAGAAAAATTTGGGGGGGGGGGGTTGTGGCAGCTTTTATTTTATTTTCTCTCTTTTTACCTTAATTTGCGAAAGTGACTACTTTTCTTCGTGAAGACATATATCACAACTACCAAATGAAACGATGATCCAAATATTGTGAATCGCTGTTCCCAAAGTGACAAAGTATTATATGATTAAAAGTTGCATAGATGCATAAATGAGTGATAGTGATATATAGTAAATCTTTTTCAATAACTTAGAAGGAACTACTAATTATGATGTATAAACATTTTAACTGGTTAGCAATTAGGAAGCATTACTTGTACCGTTGAAACATACTGCCTGCCTCCGGTCCTAAATATAAAACCCAATTAACTTTTGTGGAGAAATCAAGGAAGCAAAAGAAATTATTTGATAGTATTTATATTTATCCTTTTTTCTTCAAACTAATTTATGTGACTTATAAACTAATCTATAATCAATGATACACAACATATACTATAATTAAATAATTTATTTAGTTTCCTTAATCTCTCCAAAAAAAATTAACTAAGTCTTATATTTATGATCGGAGATAGTATATATATATATATATAAAGGGAGGAATTTTTGTGAAGCAGCATTGTTATTTTGTGTAGTGTCTTCATGCTCCCCAATATAATGCATGCCTATTCCTTATAGCATTATTTATTTTTAAGATTACTTCTTTGATTGAACATCACAAAAATTATTCATTATCTAAATAATACGTTCTTGTTTACTTTTATCTGTCCGGTGTTGATCTTTCTAACATGAAAATCTTCGTGTTTATGAAAATAAATCATACATTTCGTGGGAATGAGACTAGTCTAATGAAAACTAACTTGAAGCCTATCTATTAACTTTAAAAAGTAATCCATTTGATTTCATAGAATAGAACACTCAATGAAGATTGTTTTCCCCCTTTAAAAAATTGAGTTGTGTTTGCCCAAAGAAGCATTCAAGGTGCATTTCTTCATGGATGATAAATTCTTTGGTATACAGTATTAGGATATAATTGATTTTTAAAAGTTAATAATGCACAAGAATAGGTCACCAAATTAATATGTGTTGATTTTTTATATGTGAATGAAGTGCTGTATTGAGCTTTGAAATATAGAGATCTATCCTCATCAAATCAAAATATCAAATCATAAAAGGATTCCAAATGAAATTTTAAACAATAAAATAATTAAACTTAGATTTTAAGTTTTACATATATACAACATTGATATTGATCATATTGACCGCAGTATCTGTTTTTACTGTTGAAATCAAACACTCATTAAGGTAATCACACGCGTAGATGTTCATAGGTGAAATTAAAGTACCCAGTCAATTTTCAACAGAGTCACATGACTGAGGAGGAGTGTCTAATTGCGTATTCATGGTAATTAATTATTTTAATATTTGTATTCCATCACACCAAGTAATTCATTGGATTATATCAAATAGTTAGCTTTAATTACTTTTAATATTCAGATAAAAAATTACTTTTGTAGTCTGACCACCATATATGCAGAATAATTTAATAATTAGTCGTGTAACGGTGTAGTTTTCTCAAGTGATCGATAAAGATGTAAAAAAATGTTAATAGAGATAAAGTTTAAGCCATATATTATTGGTGAGACAAAAAAATTATCTAATAATTTATAAATGCATGGATATGGGATTGCAATAAATCATGTTAGAAAATTTTCCCTTGTGTATCAAAAAATAAAAGAAAAGAAAAATTTCCCTCCAGTTAGTATCAAATCCGTCTCGAATATGAATTTGTTGGTAATGCTAAGCTAATCACTAGAATATTTGTTCACAAAAGATAATAAAAATAAAAAAAATATAATTTAAAGAAGTACCCGTAAATCGTAATTCTTTTGCCATGTCTTTTTCTTTTCTAAGGTCAATCGTAATGGATAATAGATAGTCACCCAACATTAATTTCTCAAGTATAGTAATATCATTGAAACAAACAATAAAGAATAAAACTATAACAAAATCCTACAAGTAATAAGTAATAGGAGTATTAATTACCCAACATCTCATCGGTCAGCAGACAAGAAAATTGATAAGGTCATAAGATGTTGTTAAGGTCACACTGGAGGCTCTTAACATGTTGTTAAGGTCAAGTGGACCCGATCATCCATTTTCGGATGAGATTGAACTCACACGACAGCTTATTTATGGAGATTGGCAGGTTCAACTTTTCCATTCCAAGATGCAGAACTCGGTTCATGCTTGATAGACAACATATCAGGGATGACACTAGTTCTTCATTCTAGGTGCTGTTGTTTTTTATTACAAGCTTCAGCTTGCCATGTTGTAAACAAAAATTTAAAAAAAATAGAATTTTCTTTTTATCTGTTTCCTCTTTATGTTATATTGTTCCAAGTACTGACCAAATTTATACGAAGTCTTTAGGGGTTTTCAAAACTTTCCAAGTGGTACGCCATTTTGAATCTAGACTTTTGCCAAGGAATCTTAGACTTTTATACTTGTAAGGTGGCTTAACATTTTAACTAGGTAATTAATAATTATTACTTCCTCTCTCGATCCTAAATGTAAGACGTATATATTTATCTAATTTGATTAGATTAAGGAAGTTAATTAATATGACTTGTATTTTCTAAAAGACTCTAGTTATATTCCTTAATTCTCTTATTTTCTCTCCCTTTTTATTATTATTGAGGGAATATCAATAGGGGTAAATAAAAAAATTGACAAATACGAAAGATATATATGCCTTATATTCACAAAAAAAAAATGTTTATTTCTTTTAGGAATTAATATAATATTTGGTCCTTATAATTTGCTTTATTCTAGTTTTGATTCCTATAATTTTAAATCATTAGTTTTTGTCCCTCAAATTTCTTTTGGTATGAAGCATTAATCCCTATATTTTATAAAAATTTGAACTATTTTATCTATTAAAGGACCAAAATCTATGATTTGAAATCATAGAAATCAAAATTAAAATGAGAGTAGACTATAAAAACTAGAGATACTGTATTAGCCATTTTTTAATTAAACTTGCTTTACATGCAAAAGCTATAAAAAGTTAAAAACTGAGTCCTCAAATACTTTTTTGAAAGACATACAGTTTGGTGAGTGGCATTCAGTTCAGATCTCTACGCTTATTTATTTCCATGAGACCAGATCTCATTTATCGTGATGTTATTGGGCAGCAGGTGGGCCCCACGATTAGTCAAAAATTGCAAGCTTGCCCCGGAACAAGTCCGAGCATATCCTATTGACCAGATCTCTCTCCTCCATTATTATTTTTACATGTTCGGAGATTTGCTTGACCAATAAAATCATCCCTTTACACACTTATGTTGACACACACACTCGAACCCATCGCCATTTTTTTTTTTTCCCCAACGAACCCATCCCCTTTTTTTTTTTTTTGACTTAAAACAGACACAACCTAAACCCATCGCCATTTAAAACTCGTACTAAGCACACGTTTTTTTTTGGAGAATGACATTGAAGTTCCAAGGAAGAGGAGAAATGAAGAAATGATCCCTATAGATTGTAAAATGAAAAAATAGTCCCATGGAGTTGTCAATACAGACTCCTGGAGTTGTCATTAACAACTCCAGGAGCCTGTTTTGACAACTCCATGGGACCATTTTTTCATTTTGTAATCTATAGGGACCATTTTTTCATTTTATTTCTTGCATGGGCCCTAAGTGTAAATCTCCCTTTTTTTTTTCCTTTTTAATTTTAAAATTTCTCATAAAAAACCAATACAAAGTACAAACCAATAATATCATGGGTTAGCACACGTGCTTACAGTAAACCCAGACAAGTCAAACTGTTGCTGCCCTCTGACCAAAATACCACTGCAGTCTCTCTCTCACACACACTCTCTCTCTCTCTCTTCATTTTTTTTTTTTAATTTTGGTTCTAAATATCATTTTATTTAGAGAGTTATTAATTATTATTTTTTAATTTTTCTCTTATTCAATCCTTGTTAAAAAGAGAGATTTGAGAATGATTTGTAAATCCAGAGAAAAAAAATATTAATAAAGATAAAATAAAAAAGCTTTATCAATTTGAGACATATTTATGGATATAACTGTCCTTCTTCCGTTTTGAAGAATTAGTTAAAATGGATTTATAATAGTGAGTTAGGGATCGGATTAGTCTAAGCAACTTTCAATTATCCCTCATGTGTTAATACTTAATAATGAAAAGCAGTTAACTCGTTAAATCCAAGGTAATTAAACCCAGATTGGCCACTGAACCAATCGGAATACTGGGTCAAGGGTCAATGGGTCATATTTAAGTCAAACCGGAGTTAACCCGGGGTCAAACCAAGGAGAAATTGAAGATTTTAAGGTTATTAATATGAAATTTTAAAAGAAATTAAAAAAAATAGATTTTTTTTTTAAATACCAAACCAAACCGGTTTACCGGTCTATTTAAGTTTAATCTGCTTAAATTAAAAAAAATAAAAAAGAAAAGAAAATCAACTTTCTCGTTATTGAAAGCAGCTGTAATAATAAAGCAATAATACAATAATACTCCATATGCGGAGGGGCCGCCGAGGACCCCCCTATATATATCTATCTGTGTGTGCAAGTGATTCCAAAATCAAAGCAGTAGTGAGAAAGCAAATTATGGCTTTAACTAGTGGTGCTCATCATGAGCAGAAGGATTATGAAAATAGCATGCGACATTTTTCTGATTCATCTTCTTCCATGAGAGTGCTTGGCTCAAAGACGATCAAATCATCTAACAATAAAGCAGCAGGCATAGCAAAACGAAGATCTCGAGCTTCTAAGAAAACCCCAGTGACCCTCCTTAACGCCAAAGCCTCCAACTTTAGGGCTCTCGTCCAACAATTCACTGGTTGCCCTACCACTCCTTTGTCCATTGGTGACCATTTTAAGGGCCCCATAACCCTAAACTTCCAGCGAGGAACCCGAGAAATGCAGACTCATCTTCACAACAACAACAACACCCCTACCTCTCATAGCAACAACAACAACCAGGTACTTTCTGTTCGTTTTCACCAGAATCATCAGCAGCAGCAGATACAGTCACAGGTTTTAGATCATCATCAAGAGGGGCAGAAAATTAATGTTGTTGATGATGATGATGATGACGACTGTGTGATAATGGAGAAGGTTACGAGTACTAATGGTGATTCTTCTTCTTCTTCTGGTGTTTTTTCTTCGTCGTCATCAAGTGGCTGTGGTCTGATGGAGGTCTCTCATGATCTTACTACCACTGATTTTGAAGGTCTCATGGAGGATTTTAGTTTGCAGGATCTCATTGATATGGACAATGCTTTATTCTCTAATGATTTAGGTTACTTTGTGTGATTGTGATTATTATATCATCCAACACTATTGTATTATATTAGTGGGTTAGAGCAAATCCCCAACTTCATCATTACTGAATTATGTATGAATAATGATCAAAGCAAATTGTAGACTTTGGCTTCTGATCTGTTCTAATTTGTCTGCTTCTTCCTATGATTATATATAATTAACCTAAATAATCTATATACATACATGATATTCTCCAAGTTCAGTGTTTTCTTTCCCCTTCTTAACGCTTACATCAATTAATTATATATCTTGCTTGTTAAAAGAATCGCCGTCAGCAACGGTGGCGCATAATAAATTAAAGCCATTAGTAGTACGACTCCTCCTGTGGCGGTTCTAATTAATTACAACTTGTTGAATACCTAGGAGAGTTTGTTTTGTTCATGAATGTAATTAAGATAACATTCTTTTTTTCTTTCCCTCAATTATTATTTTTTCTCTAGCTGCCTTTGTTGATTGCATACGTATATTAACAACGGACAGGTAGAAATACTGTACAGTCCTTTATATGTCATTTAATCACCGGAAAACTATTACTCCCTCCTACCTTAACATAAGATATATTTGGAGATTTTGATATTAGTCTTGAATATATGATATAGTTTTCATATTTTTTAATCTTTTTCCAATTTATCTCGATTGATACTCCATCAACAATAATCAATGAGGAGAAACAATGAAGGAATTAAAGAAAATGACTAGGGTGTTTTAGAAAATACATGGAATCACATTAGGTAAATATGTTTTATAATATTAAGGACGGGAGGGAGTATAACAAAGCGATCAACATGAAATGATAATATCCTGTACAAGAAATGAGTTTGCATGTTGCTCATTTGTTGAGTGACTTTTTAGTGCTTAGATTGCTTGATAAGTAAAATATTTGCATATTTATTTTTCCTTATATGATGATTTTATGGATGATATTTGAGTTTAATATAATAAATTTGGGTGTGATTGATAAATAAATAATGTTTTTGGAATAAATAGTATTTAAAAAAATAAAAAATAAAAAAATGAAAATACTGTAGCAACAGAATCACTGTAGCAGATGGTTACACTGTAGCGGATGGAAGTCACTGTAGCAGCCGCCGAACACTGTAGCTGTTGCCGACAGTCACTGTAGCATTCAAAAATGGTTGAAATTACATCTCACATGCACATTCAAAAATAATAAAGGCATTCATTTTCTTTAGCTAGAGCCAAATAGCCAACCTTGCAATTATATCGTTGATAAGCCCTTTTGAGTCTAATTAACTGTTTCTTTGTTTTCAATCCATTAACATGTGCTTTAATGATATATCAAATGCTTTGACCTTATTCGGAAGATTAGTGGAGCATTTGAAATTTTTGTAAAATGAGCTTTTGACAAAGTGTGGGGGTGTATCTATTATCAACTTTACAGTTGCAATTCAATAAACAAAAAAAAGGAACAAATTATATGGACGATACGGAAAAAATTATAAGTAAAATATTTGCATATTTATTTTTCCTTATATGATGATTTTATGGACGATATTTGAGTTTAATATAATAAATTTGGGTGTGATTGATAAATAAATAATGTTTTTAGAATAAATAGTATTTAAAAAAATAAAAAAAATGAAAGTATTGTAGCAACAGAATCACTATAGCAGATGGTTACACTATAGCGGACGGAAGTTACACTATAGCGGATGGAAGTCACTGTAGCAACGGACACTATAGATGTTGCCAACAGTCACTGTAACAACTGCCAGATCACTGTAGCAGCCGCGTGGACACTGTAGCAGTACTGTAACACACGTTTTTTCCCCCTATAAATAGAGATCAAGGCCAAGCTCAAAGAGGGGAGGGGAGGAAGAGAATCAAAGGTCCTTCTCTGACAATTAGAAGCCCTTCTCTAACCGGGAGAGATCTTTCTCTAACATTTCTAAATTCTTTGTGTTGTTTTTTAGATTTAATTTCATGCATTGCATGCCTCCATCTTGGAAGGCTTAGGATTGTATTACATTGCATGCCTCCATCTTGGAAGGCTTAGGATTGTATTAATTTTTGCATGCCTCTATCTTGGAAGGCTTAGGATTGTATCACATTTTGCATGCCGCCTACGTGGAAGGTTTTACCTCCTAAATGGACGGCTTGATTTCTTCATTTTTCATGCATCTTTTGGTTGTATATTTATGTTTCAGAATTTAATATTTAAGTTTATGCAGTATTTCTGAGGATTTCATTCTAGCTTTATATAATGTCAATTTATTTTGGTTTTGTTTTTAATTTTATCATGAGCTAAATTTTTATTTTCCTTGGGTGATGACGTAGCTTACTAATAACGGATTGAATCTTAACTTATTAAATCTAGTTTGAATTTCTCCTTCATGATTGAGTTTTAATTATTATTCTTAATGCTTTTGATTGACTGGCCATCTTTTGAATGATTTCAATATGCATGTTGAAACCGGAAGGAGATACATGTGTGTAGACCCCATAATTAAAACTATTACTTGCATATGAAATAGGAATATATTCATTTGAGTTGTGTAGTTTTACTGAGTTCACAAATCTTAATGCATAATTAATTGCTTAAATTCATATAGGAATATATTGGATTAGCAATTGATTATAGAATTGCTTGACCTTGGAAGAGGCTAGTAATTAAATTAGGGAAACTCAACTATCAATCATGTGGAATAAATTGGGCTAGAATAGATAAATGATTCAATCCGGAATTCGTGAAGTGAAATCTAATCCCTAGGCCTTTTTCTCATATTTACTTTTATATCATCTGCATTCATATTTAATTGTCTTTCTTTTATTTTGTACTCTCAATCACCAACTAATCGATCAACTAAATAGAGTTAAAATTGCTCATTTTGGTACTTAGTGATCAATCCTTGTGAGAACGATACTCTACTTACTTCTATATTACTTGATTATGACAGTGTACACTTACAGTATTTAATTGATCATCTGCACACGTATCATTGCTTATATGGGACTGCATAACAATTCTATTTAATCAATATGAATAGTTTCCAAGGTACGTAAATGATTAACTTAGAGAAACCTGCCCACAAAGTTCTTGCAAATAACTAACTCCCTCCAATCCAAAATATAAATCACCTTTTGTAAAAATTCTTTGATCCATAATATATAAGTTGCTTTGAGAGTAATTAATACTTATGTGTCAGTTTACCCACGTAATTAATATTTAAATATAATTTATTGTATTTTTATGTTTTTATAAAATCTTGTTTAATATGGGTAAAGTCCTTTATATGTCATTTAATCACAAGAAAAGTACAACTTCCCCCGGTTCTTAATATAAGACATAATTGAGGAGTTAATCTTAATCCTAAATATAAGGCATAGTTTCCATATTTGTCAATCTTTTCGTAATTTACTCCTATTGATATTCCTTCAATAATAAGCAAGGAGAAGAGGGAATGAGAGAATTAAAGAAAACGACTAGTGTGTTTTATAAAATACATAGAATCACATTAAGTAAATATATTTTATATCAAGGATTGGAGAGTGTACAACAAAATGAACAACATGCAATGACCATATCCAATACAAGAAATGGCATCAGGTTTGCATGTTGCTCACTTATTGAGTGGCTTTTTAGTAATTAGATAGCTTATTATTATGTGAGACTATACGTACAAAAAAATTCTGTTCAATCAATATGATATGAATAGTTTCAAAGGTAAATGATTAAATTAGAGAAACCTACCCACATTTTTCTTACAAATAACTAACTCCCTCCCGTCCAAAATATAAGTTACCTTTATAAGAATTCTTTAATCAATAATATATAAGTTGTTAGGAGAATAATTAATGATTATTTGTCAGTTTTCCCACATAATTAAAATTTAAATATGGTTCATTGTATTTTTACCTCTTCCTCAAAATCTTATTTAATATATTTAAAGTTTGAAAATTTCTTTAATGTCATAAGACAAATTCCCCGAATTAACCATTTTTTAATTTCAGAGAGATAGTTGAAAGTGACTTATATTTTAGATAGGAGGAAGCACATAATTTCCTTAGATTATGTGAATTAATTAACCAACTCTTATATTTTAAAAGAAATAAATATTATTTTGTTTAGCTTTTGCAAGTGAGTGTTTAGTATGGTAGCTAGGTTCTTTCCTATGCTATCACATCATGTTATAAAAGCGGCCACGATGTTTGAGTCTGAAAATTCCTCAGTACTATCCATTAATTATAATTTGACTCTTCCTATATGACAAAAGTGGGGAAACTCTGCTTCCATTGTCTGTATATTTCTTTTTTCTTGCTATTTTATTTTTTGACAAAATTGGAACTGCAAGCTTTATATATATACCTTGCACTCAACTGTGGTAACTGATTTTGTTTATCATTTCTAAGACAACTCTGAGCTCAGTCATTTACTTCAGCTGGCCAAAAGATTCACAATCTCTTGATTATAATTTTGATTATTCTAATAATGCGGATTTGTTTATGTTAAATTAATTAATGTGCTGCAGTATTAAATATAGATGTTTGAAACACTGCGCCATCAGGGTTTCCTAAACGTCAAAACTTAAGACGAAATCCTATTCTTTTTTTTCTTTTTTTGAAAAAAAAATAATTGTTCATAGAACATCCCAATCTGATATCTAAAGCTCCAGATATTGCCTGAAAACTGAAAAAGGGTCTAATTTAGTATTTTTCAAGAAATTCTATTTTATTCCAAAATCATTATTTATTTATTAATTACACTTAAATTTATTAAATTGAGCTCAAATATCATCCATAAAATCATCATATAAAAAAAAATAAATATATAAATATTTTATTTATCAATCTCCGACATATTTTGAGATCAGTGCCATGCTCATAAATTATGTTAGGTTCTTTCATATGCTATCACATCATGTTATAAAAGCGGCCACCTTGTTTGAGTCTGAAAATTCCTTGTGTACTTATTTGGTATTCAGTACTATCCATTAATTCTAATTTGACTCTTCCTATATCGCAGATTTGGGGAAACTCTGCTTCCATTGTCTGTGTATTTCGTTTTTCGTCTTGCTATTTTATTTTTTAACAAAATTGGAACTGCAAGCTTTATATATATACCTTGCACTCAACTGTGGTCACTGATTTTGTCTATCATTTCTAAGACAACTCTGAGCTCAGTCATTTACTTCAGCTGGCCAAAAGATTCACAATCTCTTGATTATAATTTTGATTATTCTAATAATGCGGATTTGTTTATGTTAAATTAATTAATGTGCTGCAGTATTAAATATAAATGTTTGAAACACTGCGCCATCAGGGTTTCCTAAACGTTAAAACTTAAGACGAAATCCTATTCTTTTTTTTCTTTTTTTTTTGAAAAAAAAAATAATTGTTCATTTATACTGTGATGTTTATTTCTCTGTGCAAGTAAAATGTTGCATAATTTCATAACAAAAAATCACTTTAAAACTTTATCAATTTGAGTTGCACTTTTTATCTTCACAGTACCCCAACGTTGATAAATTAAATTTGGTGGGGTGTGTGTATGGGACTATTGCAAAATAAGTCTGTTCATATGCTAATTTTTTATGAATTTTATTTTGGTGAACAAAATTTGTGATATATATATATATATATCAATTAATTCATCCTCATGACTGATGAAGAAAGCTCAAGTTGGGAAAGAAAATAATAGAGTTAGAAATTTTGTCTGAATGATAAATTTTCAAACTTGTAGCGTAATATGGTAAGAAAATAATGGCCAACGCCGTGAGATATGAAATCGCCTAATTTGGAAAGAAGTACTGTATTTAATGTCAATACTACTTGAGAATCTAACACCAACCATTTTTGTCAAATGAAACATGCATATAGACATTTTAGGAAATTAATATCTAGGTCCATGTGTTGAAGTAAACTTGTCTTGGTCAATGTTTATATTTATTCTAAGGTCTAAAAGAATTTTTATTTGTACATGAGACAAAGTTCATAAATCAAGAGAAGCCTCCCACCTAATTTCAAATTGATAAACATTTAGTCAAATTTTCAATTCATGTGTTTTGAAGATAAGGTAATGCCAAAAAAATATGACTATCAATAAGGCTCAATTTATTTTTTCTATTTTTCTATTGAATTTATTACATACAACAATCTGTTATTTAAAATTCGAATTCATAAAACTATTTAACATGAAAAAAAACAATTGGTTATATATCATTAAATTATAAGAATGATTATTCTTAAGTATTCACTCTAGCCCTTCTCATAAGTTATAAACTTTAATAAGTTACCCTTTGGAGATATATATATATATATATATATATGTGTGTGTGTGTGTGTGTGTGTGTGTGTGTGTGTGTGTGTATTTGAATATTTAGTACGTCTTTTTTTTTTACCTCTAATTAATTATATTTATTATCTATTTTTCATACATTATCTATCATTACCTTTTCCCCCTACATTTTTTTTGTCTTTTTTTACTTATTCTTTGTCTTACTTCCTCTTTATAAATAAGGCCAAATTTAAACAAAAATATATTTCTGACATATTTATTAATTTTAACTGATTTTCATATCTACGTAGTTGATTTTTTTTTTAACTTATGTAAAAAGAATATAAGGAGTACTTTATTAAAAATTACTTCATCAAACATGTGGGAACAAATTAACTAAATTTTTTGTATTTCATTCAAACTTCCAACGCAGTGATCAACGATGGATCGGTGGCAGGTGCTGACTTTAATAAGGGAAAACAATGACTTTTCATGGAAGAGCATTTTGCTTAATTACGCCACACAGTTTATTAATTTATTTTTTTGGCAGGGATTCTTTACTTAATCTTATTTTGCCCTGTCATTTACTCTTCCCTCAGCGGGACAAAAGGTTCACCATCACTGAAATTTCGTGCTCGTTTGGAATAGTTTATTTTTAGGTAATAAATGTTCATAAATCGTGATTCACGGTATACGAGGTATGTATGTGAGAGGAGTTTTATCTCGACTTGCGTAATAAGGATTTATTATCTAAATATAAGTGATACCAAACACAGGCTTCAACATGTTCTTTAGTAGCATAATTTTTATTATTGTCTGCTGGAATTATTTTTGTTGTAGATGTGAAGATGTAACAGTGATCAATTTTCAACGTATCCTATTGTCTGTTTTTAATATCCACGTAAAGGGTAACGTATGCTTCTATAAAAGTAAAATGTTACTCAGCTTCCTAAATATATAAGCTAATTAACTTTTTTTTTTTTTTTGAGATTAAGGAAGCTAAATAAGTTACATTAAAGTATTTATATTTATTATTTTTCTCCAAACTAATTTTTTTGATTTTTAAACTGATATATAATTGAAAAATATATAATATATGTTATGATTAAACAATTTATGTTTTTTTTTGTCATAAATGTAATTTATTTTGCTTTCTTAATCTTTTCAAAAAAAAGCTAATTGATTCTTATATTAAAGATGGGAGGTAATATATAATTCAGGTGAAAATGGAGTAGACTTTCCTCAAGTAAAGTTTGAAGTTTCAATATCAAAAAATCACATTAAGAAAATTACCACTACTTGGAGTTAACAATATTATTTTTATTTGATTAAATTTGATTAAAGGTTTCCTCAATCGAAGTTTACTAAATATTAAGAATGTTAAAAAATTTTACAAGAACTTTAGTTTCTTCTATTAACATACAACAAAAATTTAACAATGATGACTTGATTTCAATTTTCTAACACCGAATTCTGTCTCTCATTTTTTTTATTTGAATAATAGATCAATATTTTATCGAAACTTAAATGCATTTTTCAAAATTGAACTTTACTTCATCGAAAAAAAGGCTAATCTTTATGGCTTCAATTCAGGACAAAATAATCCCAATTTGTACGACGTTATGAACTAGCTTATAACCAAGGCTCTGCCTTCTCTTTTGTTCTCTAATTTTCACACTAAGATGCATGTAGTTCCTGTTGAAATCATGTATTCCTAAACATCAGCTACTTCCAGTATCTTTTTCATTCAGCAGGGGGAATATCAATGTATATAGGCTATTAGTGTGTATGGGGCTATGGGCTGGACCCCAGGCCTAATGGCTTGTAACTAAGTAGTTAGTTTATAACCACTGTAACACACGTGAGCTCATACTAAGAAAAATGGAATAACTCTAGATTACTCTTCCTCTCAAATTCTCTCATTCTTTCTCTATTATGCTTTAATCTGTTATGCAAGCATTCTTCTATTAACATACAACAAAAATTTAACAATGATGGCTTGCAATAAACCATGCATTTGTATTCTTAAATCTATAATGGCTGGAGGGGAGTGGAGAATGCTCTGTTAGGGTTTTCCTTCTCCATTGACGGCGCCCCCTAAGTTAATTGCAGAGAAGGGCTCTGCTAGGGGGCTTCAAGAGAGTCCTCTTCCCTCATCTATGGAGGGTTCTCTCTTAGGAGGGATGCGATCGGTGGGATCGCTTTTACATCGTCCAGCGGAGGTGACTTGCAGACGCTCGTGGGTGGGAGTGTTGGTGCTTGGGTGCTATGAAGTGGGTGGGTGGGCAATTTCGAAGGTCGAAGGGAATGGTTTGAGATTGGAGGTGATCGCTGAAAGAATAGGGTGGGGTGGCGGTCAAATTTGCAATAGATCGGTGACAGAGGGGGAGATTTCGATCAGGAAGGTTCGGTTTGATCGCAAGGTTGGGGCAGATCTCCTATGGGTTCCTCCAAGAAAAAATCCTCAACTAAGATGGATGAGATGTGTTGTTGGCTTTGAGGAAGAGAAGGACGAAGGACTCAGAGTGAAGACGCTTGGAGTGGATTCCTTGATCGATGTGACGATGCCTATGGATGAGCAGGGAAGGCTGAGCCTATGGTACTCAATTTTTATCAACTCTTTGTGGCATAGTTTTCCTAAATCCTTCTCCAATCTAGTTGATATGGATATGAATTGGTATAGTGAGGATATGTCGGTTCAATTCTCTGATAATAGGACTATTTTTACTTGTGTGTGGCCTTGGTTATACTATGATGGTGAATTTTTGAATAGATCTCCCAGTGGAAAAATTAAGGATGATTTGCGATGGGTTCCTCCCTGGTGTGAGCAGTTTAGTTCTTCGAAAAGAATTGTTTGTGATTTAGGTAAGTTTGATGGATGTCCATTAGTGCAAGTTGGTTTAAATGATTGGATATGCTTGATCGAGGATTGCTTGGAACTGGTGGATTGCGTGAATCTTGGTAAAGCTATGCAGTTTGCTAACTGTCAGTGGACCCCAAGACTTTATTCAGCTGTGGAGTTATTCTCCATCTCAGCTGATAGAGAGATGTGCTCGAAAAATTGGGTGTTAAAACCCCCATCTCTCTTTACTTCTTTCCTAGTGTTCTGTATGGAATTACTAGGAGGTGTTTGGTTTTACTTTCATTTTGGTTGCATTCTGGTTTTGCTCCTGGGTTTTACTAGGAGATTTTGTCTTAATTCCTGCATTCATTAGGTTGTTCTTTTGGTTAACTTGCTGTGTACGGACTTACGCATCATTTCATCAATATAAATTGTTACTTTGATGCCAAAAAATACAATGATGGCTTAATTTCAATTTTCTAACACCTAATTTTGTCTCGCGTTTTTTTATTTGAATAATAGATCAATATTTTATCGAAATTTAAATGCGTTTTTCAAAATTGAACTTTACTTCATCCAAAAACAAAAACAAAAAGTTAACCTTTATGGCTTCAATTCAGGACAAAATAACCTAATTTGTACGACATTATGAACTCAGCTTATATCTTTACAGAAAGAAATCTATGAAATTATTAAGAATAAAATTCAATTACAATGTATATTTAGGGGCAAGAGGCAATCTATGAATATAATCAGCTATAAAATTTGGGAAAACAAAAGCGAAAGCCGACACCAAAATGTGACCTGAAACAGTGAGAGAAGTGCTGTTCCTGAATCCCCCATCCAAAGTGGGGCAGCCAAATCTTCTTCACATATAAAAAAAACTATAAAAATGAATCCAACACATTCAAGCTTAACTATATTGAAAAATAAAGGGAATTAGATTCATGGGCCAGAGACTGAAAATGAAATCAGATTCATTTCCCTGGTGCTTGATACAACCAAAAGCATGAGCTTTCCAAATACTTTACCCAACTTTCCACTTCTCATTGTACCCAAAAAAAAAAATCCTTTCCACTTCTCATTACTCAGTAGAGAGAAACAATAGACCTCAATTATTCTTCAATGTCCCCCTCCTCCAATTCCTCTGGCACAGGACATATTCCACTAACACCACCTAAACCTCTTCCCTCAACTTCTGGTTTATGGGTATGTTCACCTTCATAATCAATAAATTCTTCAGGATTAATAAGAAACATAAGATCAGAATAGATGTCCATATAATTACTATCACAGTCAAATGGCATGTTTTCAGATAAATCTAGATCGTTGTTTTTCAGGGAAGAATGTGAAGGATTTTCAGCTGTGTATCGTTCAGGCAGAGGGTTATCTGATGAAATGTTTAGTGCTTGCTCAGAACTCTTGTTTTGGCTAGGCACCTGATGTGATAATTCTGAATCTAAATGCTTCAAGAGATCAAGAATCTGAGGATTTGGGGAGCTGTTGTCATCTTCTATCTCCTCCTCCCTGAATGGTATACCTTTTGGGCTTTGGCCACCATCAAAATCATTTAGCAGTGGTTATGTATAGTGGGATTGACAGGCTTGATGACTTCAAAATTGACATTGTGAGAAGGCAGAAAAACATGAATAACAGGGAATTCCAAAATGATTACATTTGCTAATTGTTCTCTAATTGGAGCTTTCATGTCCAATTCTTTAAAGGGTGACTTGGGTCCCAGTATTAACATGGACAAAGATAAAAAGTTACAAGTCAAATAAAAATGATTGGTCATACAATCATAAAAATGATCTGATATCATTATAATACTTTCATTTATGTACCAAATAGGTAGCAAAGAGCAAGCAAACCCAGGAATATAAGCTGAATGGATGTTAACTAGAAATGTGTGCGAAAAATTAGTATATTTAATAATTCATGAGCCATATAAAGATAATTTCAATATTATTCCCTTCAGTAAAGTCAACAAAACAATAACATGACGATTTAAAATTATTAACAAGAACTAGTGATGTGAACTCCACCGCAAAGGGCTCATGAACTTAACCAGAGAAGAGGTAACAAAAACAACCTTTGGGTACTTTCGAATGACAAGCTTCAGGCAATCCAGCTCCTCTTCACAAAATTTCCTCAATTGATGATTCCAAGGACCAGGCTTAAGATGCTTCTCCAGAATAGCGCTGAAGCTCGCATTCTCAATGACTCTGGAAATCATGAGCATAATATCCTCTCAAAAATTGTATCCTCTAGATTCTTATATCAGACAGTAAACAATGTAAACAGAGAAGCATCTTAATCAAAAGAGAAGAACTTGGCAGTGTGGCTCACCCATGGTCAACTAAAACAATATCTGTTTTGTGAAAACGCCATTCAATTGTCCAAGATATGAACTTCTTCCTGTAAGAGTTGCACAAATAGATTCTTATTTGACTTAAAACATGAAGTTCCCCCCTCAGCAAACCTAACTGCCTAAATAATCTAAGCTCCAAACAGCCATTCAGAAAACATCAGATAACTATTAACTACATCACATAAAAACAATAACCTGTTGTCATATCGAGACTGATTCTTCTCTCTTTTTGACATCCCTCTAAGAAGAAACAGTAGCTTAGTTTTCCGGCTCCCAGCAGCGTTTCGAAGGCTTTTAAGGTGCAAAGGCAACCTAAAATGCGAGCCAAATTTAGTTCTCATCCTTCGAGCAGATTCAGCTACCCTCTTCTTATCCTCCAGCAAATTATAGTCTAGATTGAGGAAATTTTCAAAAGAAAAGGATAATAATAAATAAAAGTCCACGTATTGGGAAATTCTAAGAATACATACAAGCATAATTATTAACATACACATTAATGAAACATCAATGAGTCGGCAAAAATTTTAAAAGACAAAAAGTTGAAGGCCTAGAAAGTCCCAAAATAAGTAATAACATGAAAAATGACCAAGAAAAAATCACTTATGTAAAACATGTTGAATACTGAAAGAATGGCTAAGCTAGCCAATTGCAGCAAATGATCTACGCATGCAAATTTTTCCTCCTATGTAATCAACAAGGTCCTTAAGATTCAAAGGCAAACTAGAGACTTTCATTTACCGGATAGTAGGAGGTTGTCATCAAACTGAGAAATAGGAACAAATTGAGCCTGATTCCTCTTGCCACTGCATCCGGTGCGTTGCTTGTGAGCTTTTACACAAGGAAGACTGCATGAACGTATGGAGCAACCAGGACATTTGTAGTTCCATGGGTTAGACTTGCATTCTTCGCACAGTTTTGTCTCTTGGCACATGCTTCTATCTTTTTCTTCCATTCGTATATTCTTACTGAGTTCAAAACCGCAGGTCCAATAACTAAGGCCACAGCAACTATAGAACAACCTTTCAAAATTGACCGGTTCTTCTTACATGAACGGCTTAAATACCTGCATTTTTTAGCACCAATGACCACCATGCTGGATAAGCAACCCGAATATGATGATTAAAGCAATATCATTCCCAAATCATAGGGCATGAAGTTTAACGAGCTGAAAAGGTAACACTGGTCATGGCTTTGTGACCTAAATACGATGATAGAAACATCTTGCTGACTCCATCAATCTCGTTGTGAATCATACACTAACAAAATTTGCCATGAAAGAGGCTTTTGGGAACCTTACCTCACTCGGTCGAACCGATAATCTCAATATTCAGCGAGCCGAAACGAGTCTAGAGAAGCTGCAGCTATCTTCATTTTCTGCTTCCGCGAGCTTCGATTTCCTTGTTTTTCCCTCCTGCTATCCCTCAGTCACTTCGCGCTTTGGTCCCTCAAGAATTCTCTTATATCTCTCCGACGCTTTGTGGCTCCTCTATCAAGCTTGCTCTGAGCAGTGAGACTGAGAGGTATCAATCACCGCCAGAAACCGTTAAACCAGCTCTCTCTCCCAGAGGCTTCTTTTCCGTTAAACAACGGTTGCTATAATAGAAAATGGACTTGAGTTTTTTATACAT
The DNA here is from genome assembly GCA_963242795.1 of Inga leiocalycina. NCBI lineage: Eukaryota > Viridiplantae > Streptophyta > Magnoliopsida > Fabales > Fabaceae > Inga > Inga leiocalycina. Next base: position 84,872,279 of record OY725321.1, on the reverse strand, counting down.
GGTGAATTAGGGCTCTCTTTGATATATGGACTTGAGTTTTTGATGGATTGTGAGTGGCACTGGCATTGGGATTGGGAGTGAGAGTGGGACTAGAAATGGGATTGAAGCTATTAAATTATGTTTGGTAGTAAGTAATATTTGATAGGGATACTCTCATTAATTATATTTTATAATTTATCATAAATTATGAAAGTACAGTGATATCCTTGGTCTAACCCTAAACCCGGTCACCCCATCTTCTTCTCAACCAATCGGTTCAACGTTTGAGTAGTTTAGTATTATTTTTTATTTTTTTTTAACTAAATTTCAAACGATGGATTGATTGTGTTATAAAAAGATGCATGAAATCCTAAATTTGCATAGAAAAACAAAAATACTTTTATATTTGATGGCATTTGATATAGATATTATCTAATTCTATTTATTCAAATACAATGATAATATCTCATATTTGTATTTCTAAGATAGGTTCAATGTAAGTAGATAAAAAATATAATATCTAAGGTTAAGATTCTAAATATGTGAAAATCGAATATTGAGAAAAGCATATCCAACAAGAATAAAAAACGAATTTGTTAATTCTCAAAGAATCAAATACGTGGTTGAGATTCTCAAAAATTATTCAACAAATTAAAAGAGAAATTTAAAGGCAAATTTCGCTGAAACAAAGATTGTAAACCACAATTGTACACCCAGAAGATTTTCATGTCGATATAGAAGAAGAAAATATTAAAGAGAGGGGGAGAGACAAAGGATGATGGTCACCACCAACAAAGATCGGAGAGAAGAGTGGTGACTGGAGATGAAGAAGGCGAGCGGAGATAGGGGAGAAGACAAGCATGGAGAAGTGAGAGAGGTCGAGCGGCAATATGAGGAATAGGATGAGGATACTTCAGCCTAAAAATTATTTTAAACAGGGACAATTTTGTCCCAAAATTTTCCAATCCTAGCACTGTTTCACCAATACTAAGGGGATGTGGCTTTGTAGCAATCACATTTTTGTAGTAATCACAACAATCCTATGTTATCCTCAAACCTTCATACCAAACAACACAATTTGGCCAAATCCCTGACTCAATCTCAGTTCATACCCCTAGTGCCTCATACCAAACAGGGCTTAAGGTTTGAACCTCGGTTGGGAGTAGTGCCCACATTTAATATCTAATAGAGTCTCGAATAGGATTATCTTCAATGAAAGGACACAAGTGCTTAGCAAAAAAAACTTAGGGCTTGTTTGGTTCAATCCCATTACACTCTGTAGTGCAATGCAATGCGATGTAATGATAATGCAATGCGATATTAATTACCAAGCTAGTGTTTGGTTTGATTTTTAAGCAAGGTACAATAACTTATTTTTTTAATAATTATTTAAATTAACATATCACATATAATCTATTTTATCCTTAATATAATCTTTGTAGAAAAATAGTCATGAGCCATGGCGCTGCCTCATCAAAATCGTCATGCTAGCTTGCCAAGAATCGTCTGATGGCGATAGATGTGGTGGTGGAGAAGACGATAACAGTGGTGTGGCGGTGGCAATGGTAGGTGGTGGCAGTTACAACCGAAGAGGAGGAGGTAGTGGCAGCGGGGGGTTGTGACGGCAGTGGAGGTAGTGACGGTGGAGGCAGAGGAGAAGGAGGAGCTAGTGGAGGTGGCGGAGGAGGCAACGCCAACGAAGGAGGAGGAGGTAGTGGCGACGACAACAGTGGAAGTGATGAGGTGGAGGAGGAGGCGGTGGTAGTAGAGGTGGCGATGGTGGAGGAGGAGGAGGGGGTAGTGGCTGCGGCAACTTCCGAAAGAAAGAACAAAGTTCCACCAAAACGATAGAAACATCGGGATGAAGTGTATTCTTTATAGCCAGAGGGAGTAACTGCTGCATAAGAACATGTGAGTCATGACTCTTCAGACCAGCAACATTTCAAACCTGCAAGTCAACACATCGAGAAATGTTGCTTGAATACCCATCAGGAACTTTTAATTTCTTCAACGTCACGAGGAAGACTTCCTTGTTCGGTTTTGTGAGGGTAAACTTTGCCGGTTGAAATCTGTCACGTAAATCTTTCCTTGCTTGAAGGTGATCTTTTGTTTTGCCGGGTTCATTAAGCAGCGTATACACACTACTACAAAAAGGGGCTTTAACCTCCCAAATTTGGCACTTTTAACGTCCCAAAACGGGGGGACGTATATGCTGGGGGCGTAATAAGTTGAAACAATAGACGTCCCAAATGATAGGGACGCCTAAAGTCTGACTTTAGGCGTCCCAAATTAAGAATTGGGACGCCTAAAGTCCCCACAGGGTGGGACTTTAGGCGTCCCAAATTACAATTTGGGACGCCTAAAGTCCCACCCTGGGGGACTTTAGGCCTCCCAAATTACAATTTGGGACGCCTAAAGTCCCACCCTGGGGGACTTTGGGCCTCCCAAATTTTAATTTGGGACGCCTAAAGTCCAACGCTGGGGGACTTTAGGCCTCCCAAATTTTAATTTGGGACGCCTAAAGTCCCACCCTGGGGGACTTTAGGCCTCCCAAATTTTAATTTGGGACGCCTAAAGTCCCACACTGGGGGACTTTAGGCCTCCCAAATCTTAATTTGGGACGTCTAAAAGTTTGGTTTTTTTTTATACCATAATTTACATTCTGTATTACCCAACGAATTGAAACTGCAGAAACAGAATAAAAGATGGATTCATAAACCACACTGTCCGTTACAAACTGGTAAGGACATCCAGCACTACAATCTTTACTATATATACATACAATAACCTTTCATGCAACCTACTACTATATATATCAACAAAAAACAACCAGAAAGTGTCAAAACGCTGTCATCACACAAGTACAAACTGATATAAAATAACAAGTTTACTGCTCTATATGTTGAAGAAGATGTCCAGCCAAAAGATCTCTGATCAAATCAAGGTCTTCACGTAGGTAGGCATCTTGATTATCAAAAATCTGAAAATTAGAAAGTAATAAGCTTTGATGAAATGAATCTCAAGCAAATGAATTAATTAGAATTTCGATTAGAACACCAAAAATATTATATATCATTTGAGAATGAAGAAGCGATTACCTTTTCAAAATCGCTAGTAATTCCACTTTGAGTTATGTTATACATATAAAGTATAACATAATATCCGCATTCAGTGTTGCCAGGTTGCCGAGGGCACTTTTAATCAAAGGGATGCAATTGGTTGTTAAAATCAATAAAGGTATGTCTAAAAGGACCGTCAATGAAACAATTATGTAGGATCGAATGTACTTACTATGGGATAAAACCACTTTGGCTTTTTAACAACTGCACCCTCGCGTGACCCACCTAGGATTCTATATGTTTGACAAGCACTATCATGAAAAGCAAAATGAACAGAAATTAGAACCATTCATTTATTTTTGTTGTCAATGAAATACAAACAGGATAACTTACTTGTCGAAGACGGATTTTGTATCTCTGTCTGGCTTGTTACTCAAGGGATCAAACCAATAGACTACGTTGCGGCGGGGACATATAACACACAAAGTCCAGTGGTTTCTTTAACAACATGTACACATTAAAATGAAGTTAGATGAGTGAGAAGACAATTATTTAGTAAACTTCTGAAATTGACAAAATGTAAATACGAACCGTTGGACAATGGGTGCTAGATAACAACGAAGTTTGTTTTGTGCCATTTGGTAGCCGACATAGTGAGTCCTATACGCCACAGTACAAGTATCCCCTGTCGTATTCGCAGGACATAAGAATCCATACCAATTACTTCTTTCCATGTTTGTGCAGAGATCGTGGAAGGTGCTATAATAGAATTAAAATAAGGAATCAATTCTTGAATGTATGAAAACAAAAAACCACTAAATGAATTCTATGGGAAAATTGAAAAAAAAACTTACCGGACTGCAAATTTGACCCAGCCTGCATCTATCTCCTTCAACCTGATAAACTGCTTGAGATCTTTATTGTCAATCGTGTAGGGATACTCCACTTGGCCCACAATCCCTGAAGGCATCTTCAAGTCAATCTGTTTAATGCGCTTGTAGATCTGTTGCAGCCGTGCTAAGAAGGGCCATTTGCTCGCAGCTTCGTCATCATTTTAGAACATCAAAAAACAAATTGTTATTAGGATGCCAACAGATTTTCAGTAACAGTAAGGTAATTCCTACCATTGGAGGTGTTGCGTCTGAACCAATAAGATTGCGAGGCCAAAGGATGAAAGATCCTATCGCTTGACCTAACGTGCCAACCTCTGGATCGGGAACAGGGATGGCTGTACCTTTTTCCCCCTTTCTAGCACTCGTCACATTCACCCTACGATAATCCTCCGGAATTTGCTGATTATGGTGGGTGGTAGCACATGTGTGAACAAGACCATCAGCAACAACACGCAACAGTGGATCATCCAAATAGAGGGTGCAAGGGTCTCCCGACACTGGATTGGGAGAAGGGTCGCCAAGTGGTCCCGACACTGGAGTGGGAGAAGGGTGGCCAAGTGGTTGCTCCAGAGGGTTGTAACTTCCTCTAGTGCTATTGAAGGCCGGGGATTCCTGAGTTCGAGCCTCGTCCCTTGCCCTTTGTGCTTCAAACATCTTTGCCATTTCAAGTTGAAGCTCTGGCAACAGCTCTTGTCGGAGCTTGTCACGAAGGTTGGCCTCGATCTCTCGTTCGAGCTCCTCTCGAATCTTGGCCACAACGTCCTTACTAGGTCCAGCTTGTGACGAATAACGTGGCTCTCGTCCAAAATACCTCGCGGCACTAACTCCCCGTGTCTCTCCTCGAACACGACCAAGGTCATCTGCCTTCCCAATAGCCGTTGACAAGATGTCCATCCGTCTACTTGGATTGAATGAACCTTGGCTACTCTGCTCGTCCAGGTCATCCTGTAGCATGCAGTTTATCGTAAATGTATCGAAACCACTCGCGACATGTAAAAAATTAGGTACTTATGGTATAACTACTTACAATCCTCGCATCAACCTCAGCAACAGTCGGATTTATGTACTTCCCAGCCTTAATCCTCCCTGCTTTCCATTTTTTATGACGTGGAGGAGGTGCCGGTGGCTGGATAACAACGCTAGGATCAGATTCCGCTGCTTCCTTCATTTTCTGTAACTCTTCTGCCATCATTTGCCGCTCAAGCTTCCGATATCCACCGCGAGACATGAAATGTTGATATTTATTTTCTGCTTGCCTCTGGGCATTTGCTGCACTTAATTTCTATTAATGAAAAACAACAAAAAATGAATCAACGATATAAAGTATATGAAATCAACGATATAAGTAGTTCTATATCATGACAGAAATCTTACCAAAAACTCAGGATCTGCTCGTGATGCCGCAAACAACCTCCAGTCCTCTGGAGATAAATATGTATACTGTGCACATGGATCGTTACCCCTAAGGGCCCCTCGAATGTAATGCTTTGTTAGCTTGTTCTTGAAACCTTTCCATCGTACACGAACCTCATCCATCCAGTGCCTATGCATCTCTGTGGTGTCGGGGACATCGTATGTTTGCTGCAAGGTAAAACATAAGATTATTATATTTGAAACAATAAGAACAAAGCTACAATGCATCAAAACTTACATACCAAAAGTTGCTGCCAAATCATGTCTTTCGTTTTTGGGGGAACCAATCTCCAATTATCGTAGGTAATGCGCACTTTGCTTCGAGCCAAAAGCCCTATGTAGCTAATGAAGTGGTCTTCCTCAGGACCAATTGGATTCAGATTGTCATCGAAGTCTATATGCAGCCTCTCCTGTTGATGTTCATAACGTGCAACCAATGCTCCCATCTTTGTACAGCCTTTAACCCTCCTTCTTGCAGGGGGTTCAACTCTAGGAATTTCGTCATTGCTAGAGCTTTCGTCATCTCCACGCCTCTCGTCATCACTAACGTTGTCCATATTCCTGTTAACACAAAAAGCATCATCAGAAACGTAAGTAAATTGCAATGAAAACACATGTATATAGTAAGGGGGAAGTAAAACAGAAAAAACACAGTTCTCGTTTATAAATTAAGGTCTTACTCTAGATTGTTTCGCATAGTCCTTCACCATGGTCATTTCTTACAGCATATTCGTCATCATCTACCAATTCTATTTCATTTGTTCGAGGTGTAGTTGTTGTGAAAGGTGGTGTGTCATCAAGGTTGAAGGTCGGATCACCATACTTCTGTTTTTTACTTTTAAGAACAATGGACATATTTTTTCTGGCAGGATTGGTGACATAAAACACTTGTTTCGCGTGGCTTGCTAAAATGAAGGCGGAAAGTGCATCTCTAGTTGTGACAAAATAATGTAACCCTCATTTTCTAGTTCATCCAACTTTTCAGTGTCAATAACTTTGTTACAGATAGCATTGAAGAAAACACACAATCTTGTCACTGTGTTTCGTACTTCATCTTTCATTATGCCTCTAATAGCTACTGGTAATAGTTGTTGCATCAACACATGATAATCATGGGACTTCATTCCCACTAACTTCAAATCGTCCATTGAGACACATCTTCTCACATTCGAGGAATACCCTTGCGGCACCTTCATTTCATGCAAACACCCACACAAACTTCTTTTCTCTGCTTTTGATAGTGTATGCGCTGCTGGCTCCATGTATGCCCTCCTACCATCATCTCTTAGTTGTGGATGTAACCGTTCTCTTATTCCCATATCGACAAGGTCTAATCTCGCATTAATCCCATCCTTAGTCTTCCCTGGTATGTGCAAAAGCGTACTGATAAGGCTATCACAAACATTCTTCTCCACATGCATCACATCAATACTGTGTCTCACGTCTAGCGAACGCCAATATGGAAGATCAAAGAAAATGGATCTCTTCTTCCATATGTTCTTCTCAGCTGCAACCCTCTGATTCTTACCAAAAGTGACATGGATACGTTCCACTCGACTGTAGACTTCCTCTCCGGTTAGTGACTTTGGAGCCATTCCATGCTCCGGTAAGCCGTTAAACCGCTTTCTTAGCCTACGATACGGGTGGAACCGATGAAGAAACCTCCTGTGGCCAAGGTAGACAGTTTTTCTTCCATGCTTTAGTTGTTGGAAGTGTGTGTCTGCTTCACATATTGGGCATGCTTTGTGACCCTTCACGCTGTATCCTGACAAGTTTCCGTACGCAAGGAAGTCGTTTATCGTTGTGAAAATCATTGCACGTAGCTTGAAAGACTCCTTCTTATAAGCATCAAACACATCTACGCCTTCCTCCCACAACTTCTTCAAGTCCTCAATCAAAGGCGCCAAATAGACATCAATATCGTTCCCTGGCTGTTTTGGTCCAGAAATCATCATAGATAGCATCATATACTTACGTTTCATACATAGCCAGGGAGACAAGTTGTATATTACAAGGAGAACCGGCCACGCGCTATGTGTGCTAGTAAGAGTTCTATACGGATTGATGCCGTCTGTACAAAGCCCAAGCCGTAGGTTTCTCGGCTCGCTGCCAAATTGAGGGAAGATTTCATCTATTTTTTTCCATTGTGGAGAGTCAGCTGGGTGCCGAAGATATTTCCCATCAGATATTCTCTCATCAGAGTGCCATCTCAACTTCTTCGCTTTTGTTGCACTCGCAAACAAATGTTTAAAACGTGGTATTATTGGAAGATACCACATAACCTTTAAAGGTTGCCTTTTACTTGTCACATCACCACAACCACCATCTTTTTCACTTTGTATCGTGCAGTTTTACACTTAGGACACTCACTAAGACCTCCGTACTCATTTCTGTACAGTACGCAGTCATTAGGGCAAGCATGTATCTTCTTATACTCCATACCCATTATAGACAGGATTTTCTTGGCCTCATACATACGATTTGGAAGTACATTATCCTCCGAAAACATATCACACAATAGTTCAAGCAGCAATGTGAAACTACTATCGGTCCACCCACAAGTTGCCTTTAAGTTAACCAAATGTAATGTTCCTGTCAGCCGCGTGTACTTACTACCACTGTACAATGGTGTCTCTGCATCACTCCGCAGGCTATCATACTCCTGCGACTGCGCAAAGGATTCTGCCTCAACATCGTTAATCATTCTCTCCATTCTATCTTCATCTATGACATCCACAGCTCCCTTCTTGTGTGACGGACAATCAGTTACTTCCTCACCATGCCATATCCACCTTGTGTATTGCAGATTTATTCCATCACAAAGTAGGTGATCCTTTATGACATCAACATCCCGTCTGCTCTCATTCAAACAATTGACACAAGGACAAAAATACTTCCCATTTCTTGCAGGAGCATTCTTTTTAGTGAATTCAATAAATTCGTCCACCCCTTTCTCATATTCTTCACTAGTTCTCAAAGCATTCATCCAACTATGATCCATTTTGTTACCACCTAAGGCATTACCAATAACATTCACCCGTTTAGTACAATTCTCAAGGACATATGATGGGATTCACTAATTAAGTTATCAACCCAATTTAGGATTTTAAAATATGGGCTTAATAACTTTATTGCCCCCTCCTAGCCTCATATCTCCTATTAAAAGGGTTTCAGTGCTATGTAACTTATTTTTTTAATAAGTATATGTATATAAAATTAATGTATAATAAAATAAATACAATAAGATTAAATTAAAGAATTTTTTTGAGGTTTGGAAGAATTAAAAACAAAACGAGTTTCATATTAACAAAACAATTTTAAGTTGAGTTCTTCCAAAAATAAAATTGTTTTATTGAAAATATTTAGATAAAAATCATTTAATGAATATTGGGGTTATCGTTTTCTTTTTAAGTTTTGGCTTGAATTATTCTTCATAATTCAAGAATTTGGAATTAACAAAACAATTGTGTGTAATTAATACAAGAATTTCTTTAATTTAAATAAATCATATTTTATTTTATTATATATACTAATTAATGGTGCAGGAACAAGACCAATGAAATGGGGTGGTGCCACTACGTGTGAATGGATAAATCTCCATTGCCTTATAAAAGCTAGATTTCCCTGAAGAAATGGGGTGGTTCCACTACTTCTAATCGTTCTTATAAGTCACTTTTAACATGATCACAATAGTGAAAGAAATCTTTAAATCTCATTAACTCTACCTTTAAATTTAAAACCTTTCTAACTACATCCCTATTTAATATAACATTTTATCTTATAAGAACAAAGTTTACTCAATAATTAACGAGAGGCAAATTGAAACAGGGAGTAACTTTTAAACTTTACTCATATTTAACACAATGGAACGGGTGAGAACTATAAGAATACTTGTTTCTATTATACACAAGTAAATTTATATTTAAACAAGAAAATAAACCATTCCCAAATAAATGCAATTTAAACAATATAACCACACCAAACACATCAGGTTAATCTCAACTATCTCAATATAAGCAATATATAATAAGCACAATCTCAACCATTTAATTTATTTTCCAAAAACAAAATAAACCATATTCTGTTACAAAAAAAAATGAAGAAAATAAACCAACCTGATCAGGGCGCCCCCTAGCTACTATGTTTGAGAGGTAGAGAAGACGTTGGAGCTCCACCCACGCACAACAATGGAGGAGAGAGCAAAACCCACTGTGGAGGTGGTGAGGTTGAAGCAGACACGGTTGCAGCCGTTGAAGAAACAAAGAGGAAGAAGAAGAAGGGAGGAGTCCGAGTTCAACAAGCTAGGCCGACGGTGGAGGAGAGAGCTTGAACAAGGGAGGAGTTGAAGAAAAAAAAAGACAGCAGGCCGACGGTGTGGGTGGGGAGAGGAGGAAGAAGAGTAAAGTTTTTGAGAGGATGTGAGGTAAGGGTGTGATAGGTAGATGAGAAGACCGCATGTCAGACAAGTGTCTGACATGCAGGGGACGCCTTTAGGCGTCCCAAATGGCATTTGGGACGCCTAAACCCAGCTCCTGGCGCTAAAAAAAATTTATGAAATTTATATTTCGCGCCAGGAAGCACTTTAGGCGTCCCAAATTCAAATTTGGGACGCCTAAAGGTTCCCCTACACATAAATAATTATGAAAATGCCACCGCCTCCCTTTTTAACCACCCAATTTTCAATTTGGGACGTCTTTGGGGGTGGTTATATCTCAATTCTGTAGTAGTGACAGCACATTGTCGCAAACATTCTTTTCAATGTGCATTACATCAAGACTGTGGCGAAGTAAATTAGATCTCCAATATGGAAGAGTGAATAAAATACTTATCTTCTTCCGCTGCTGAGGCTCCGAAGTCCTGCGCATCTTTTGGCGAGTTTGTGCTGAATCATCGCTTTTTCCAAACTCGAAGTCAACATGCTCAAGCTGCTGTAAGATATTTGTACCGGACAAAGTCTGAGGTGGTCCTCTTTTTCCTGGTTTCCCATTGAAGCGATTCCATTGCAATCTGAACTTATGCCTTCCATCTTCGATGCCCCATAAAGCACCACTTTCGGCTGAGGGGAAGGCGCACTGCGTCAGAGTCAAAATTGCAAGCTGGACACGCCGACCCAGTATGCACATTCCAACCAGATAATGTGACAAGGCCAGGAAAGTCACTGATCATCCACATCAAGGCTGCACGCATGTTGAACAAAGTCTTGCCGTAAGCTTCGTATGTCTCCAAGCCGACATTCCACAGGTTAAGCAATTCCGCAATAAGCGGTTGGAGATACACATCGATGTCATTGCCCGGTGCCTTTTTGCCTGGAATGATCATAGACATAATGAAAGAGCTTAGTTTCATACACATCCAGAGGGTAAGTTGTAGGGAACTAAGACTACCGGCCAAATACTGTAACTTGTGCTAGGATTCCCGAAAGGATTGAAACCGTCGGTCGCCAACGCAAGCCAAACATTTCTGGGGTCAGTCGCAAAATCTGGAAAGTCGTTGTCAAACGTTTTCCAAGCAGCTGCATCCCGCGGATGTCTTAATTTACCGTCTTCGTTTTTATCAACGGCATGCCACCTCATGTGCTCCACAGTTTTAGACGACATAAATAATCTTTATAGCCGAGGTTTCAAAGGGAAGTACCTGAGAATCTTTGCAGGTTTCTTCTTCTGCTTTTTCCCCTTCCGAATTGTCTTGTACCTCGATGTGTGACATCTCTTACAAGTCTCCCTACTGGAATCGTCTCCCCAATACAGCATATAATCATTTGGGCATGCATCAATCTTTTAATAATTCAAACCCAACCTGTTGATCATCTTCTTGGCCTCGTAGAACGTTGTGGGAATCTCAGTGTCGGGGAATGCATCTTGTAATAAGTCGAGCAACATCGACATTCCCTTATCTGTGATCCCACATAAGCACTTGATATGATACAATTTGATCAAGAAAGATAATTTAGAATATTTGTGACAACCTTGATATAAAGGACGATCTGCTTCATCCATCAAGCTGAAAAAATCCCGAGCTACTTCATTCCCCATAAAAACCGGCTCAGAGCCGTGCACTTCTTCATTGAAGTTGTCGCCTTGAAATCCAAACGCATCACGCACAGCATCATTCACAGGATCATCTTCATCTACTTGAACGCCTACTTGAGAACTTCGAGGGAGAGCATCATCATATCTAATGCCGGCCTTCTCACCATGAACTGCCCAGAACGTATAGTCCTCAGGGAAAGGCTTCACAAGCAAATGTTCCTTCACAACATTTCGTGCATGCCACTTCTTGAACTTGCATTTTCGACATGGACAGACGATCTTGCCGTTACAGCTGGCGTAAGTGAATGCGAAATCCAAGAAACTGTTTAATCCGTACAAATATTCAGGAGAATTGCGCGGCAACCTGATCCATGATTTATCCATAGCTACTAGTGAGAGAGAAGAAAGTATAGAGAAGAATATGAGTGAGAAGAGAATGACGAATGCCAAGAACCATATATTTTGAAATTCCAACATTTATAATTTTGTAGCGGTTCTAAAACCGCTACAGTAACCGCTATAGTTATAAAATATTAGTAGCGGTTATATACATAAAACCGCTACCAATGTTCAAGTCGTTACACATTGGTGGGAAATTCAAAATTTACACGTTGAGTATTTATAGCGGTTATGTGTATAAAACCGCTATTAACATTAAAGCCGTTGGACAACAAATTTAAAATTAATTTTTTATTTGTAGCGGTTATACATAACATAACCGCTACAAATGTAGACAAAGACGGCAAATTTCAAAATTCAAATGATGAGTGATACGAGTTCAGATGATCAATTAAATAGTGCAAGTGTACACTGTCGTAATCAAGTAATATAGAAGTAAGTAGAGTATCGTTCCCACGAGGATTGAGCACTAAGTACCAAAATGAGAAATTTTAACTCTATTTAGTCGATCGATCAGTTGGTGATTGAGAGTACAAAATAAAAGAAAGACAATTAAATATGAATGCAAATGATATGAAAGCAAATATGAGAAAAAAGCCCTAGGGATTAGATTTCACTTCACAAATTCCGGATTGAATCACTTATCTATTCTAGCCCAATTTATTCCACATGATTGATAGTCGAGTTTCCCTAATTTAATTACTAGCCTCTTCCAAGGTCAAGCAATTCTATAATCAATTGCTAATCCAATATATTCCTATATGAATTTAAGCAATTAATCATGCATTAAGATTTATGGAACTCAGTAAGACTACACAACTCATATGAATATATTCCTATTTCATATGCAAGTTATGGTTTTAATTATAGGGTCTACACACATGTATCTCCTTCCGGTCTCAACATGCATATTGAAATCATTTAAAAGATGGCCAATCAATCGAAAGCATTAAGAATAATAATTAAAACTCAATCATGAAGGAGAAATTCAAACTAGATTTAATAAGTTAGGATTCAATCCATTATTAGTAAGCTACGTCATCACCCTAGGAAAATGAAAGTTTAGCACATGATGAAATTAAAAACAAAACCAAAATAAATTGACATTATATAAAGCTAGAATGAAAGCCTCATAAATACTGCATAAACTTGAATATTAAATTCTCAAACATAAATATACAACCAAAAGATGAATGAAAGATGAAGAAATCTAGCCGTCCATTTAGGAGGTAAAACCTTCCATGTAGGCAGCATAAAAAGTGTAATACAATCCTAAGCCTTCCAAGATGGAGGCATGCAAAAAGTGATAAAATCCTAAGCCTTCCAAGATGGAGGCATGCAATGCATGAAATTAAATCTAAAAATTAATACAATGAACTCAGAAATGTCAGAGAAAGATCTTTCCCGGTCAGAGAAGGACCTCTCCCGGTCGGAGAAGGGCCTCTGCTTCTCTTCCTCTCCTCCTCTCTTCCTCTCTTCCCCCTTTGAGCTTGGCATTGATCTCTATTTATAGGGAAAAAAACGTGTGCTATAGTACTGCTACAGTGATCTGGCGGGTGCTACAGTGCCCTGGCGGGTGCTACAGTGCCGTTGACCTGCTACAGTTCCTGATGGCTGCTACAGTGCTGTTGACCTGCTACAGTTCCCGATGGCTGCTACAGTGCCATTGACTGCTACAGTACTTTTATTTTTTATTTTTTTAAAATGCTGTTTATTCCAAAAACAATATTTATATATCAATCACACCCAAATTTATTATATTAAACACAAATATCGTCCATAAAATCATCATATAAAGGAAAATAAATATGCAAATATTTTACTTATCAAATTCCCCCACACTTGACTCTTGGACGTCCTCGGACAAGAAGTAAATAATAAGTGCTTCCAACAAAATCAGAAGTGTCAAGTCATAAGTAAGAACACAATTGAAAAATAAAGAGATCATAGTATTAATGAATCAATGAAAATATAAACTGGTAACTTTAATTGAAAATGAATAAACTGAGTTCGTACTTGTAGCTCATTCTCTCAATCTCTCAACTGTTCAAGGGTAAGTGTTTCGCTCAAATTCAACCGAAAAAATTGCACTACCATAGGCTTGCTAAAAATCTCAATCTCCACTACCTAATTCACATGCATAATTCAAATCAAAAGGACTTATTAAGGGTTGTAATGGGGTTAAGGTAAAGGAATATAAAACAGGATATGAAAGGCTAAAGAAACAGAGCAATTGAAAAATGGGCTACTTGTAAATTTATCTTATCACATCAACCCACAATTAAAACACTTAACATTTTTTTTTTCTTTTTTTTTTCTTTTTTTATAATTTTTTCCTTCTTTTTTTTTCTCTTTTTTTTTCTTATTGAATTGCAACTGTAAAGTTGATGATAGATACACCCCCACACTTTGTCAAAAGCCCATTTCACAAAAATTTCAAATGCTCCACTAATCTTCCGAATAAGGTAAAAGCACTTGATATATCATTAAAACACATGTTAATGGATTGAAAACAAAGAAATAATCAATTAGGCTCAAAGGGGCTTATCAACGGTATAATTGCAAGGTTGGCTATTTGGCTCTGGCTAAAGAAAATGAATGCCTTTATCATTTTTGAATGAGCATGTGAGATATAATTTCAACCAGATTTAAAGCAAGTTCTAGAGTGACAACTTAATAGGTGAATATCACACACAAGAGAAGTAATCATTATAGGCTCAGAAGCTCACGGCTAGGAATTTTTAAACTCAGTTCATTCAATCTCAAAATTCATCACCAATTGCAACAATCAGTTGTTCATTCATGCTATAAAATCTCTAAATTCAATTGATCCATACTTAAAACTTATATACTTCTTAAGATCATTACAAAGCACTTGAAAAAGTTTTTTTTTTTTTTGAAAAAGATAAAAAAAATCATGCAACTACTAAAATGCAACTAATGAAATGCGTCTCAGGAGTTAAGAATAACTCCTTACTCTGCCATCTTTTTCCACACCCCATGCATCTAATGGTTTTACTAACTAACAAAAGAAAAACAAAAAATTTTTTTTCTCCTCCCCCAACCTAAATCAGACATTGTCCCCAATGTCTTCTAGAACTTAGAGAAGGTGTTTTTTTTTTAACATAAACACACAATAAAGTAAAACCAAGAGATTAAGGAAAGTTACAACCTAAGAGCGGTATCTGGGTTCTGCTTCTGACTGCTATCTGAAGATGGCCCACCTATTTGCTTGACGAGCAGATCTAGTTTAGGTTCATAGGTTTGCATTTGATCGAGCAGCTGATCAACAGTTGGTGCAGCAATTATGGAGTGGCGAGTCGCTTGGGGTATAAATCCTGTTTCCACAGCATGATCAAGAAAAGACAACAGATTATCATAAAAACCATTAACATTTAACAATCCTAATGGTTTTTTGTGATAGTTTAACTTAGCCCAATATGCAACACTAGAAATGCCATCCAATGTCTCCAAACCACCGGGTAGAGCAATAAAAGCTTGAGCATGGTGGAACATTACTCCCATCTGTTCAGGCAAGCTTGAAACCTGTAACTCTTGTCCTAAGGAAAAAGTATGATCTTGCAACTCCTTCACCCTTACACTTAAACCCTTGCTTCCATTCATGGATGCAGAAACGGCCACACTTCCCTTTAGGCCTTGGATGCCTCCCCCGTACACAAAGTTGATTTTTCTGGCAGCTAATACAGTTCCAAGTTTATTTGCTTCTGTTATAAACTCTCCTTTCTTGCCCAAATCAGTTTCACCAAAAATACAAATAGATGTAAATCTACATTTTTGTGTGATAACCTTTTTCTCTTTGTTTCTCTCGGACCATGTACGCTTACAAGAGAAAGAATTCATTTTTACAAATGGAAGTGTGCATATTTACAAATGAAAGAGTACATATATATAATACTAAAACAACGACAACAAAATCACACATTTTTCAAAGAAGTTTGAAAAAATTTCCGACACAAATAACCGGTGGGCCATTGTGTGAAGAAATCAAACAAAAAGAGGAAAGAAAGTCAAAAGATACAGTAGAGTAGAAAAAAAAAACTGCCGAAAGGATAATAAAAATTAGACAAAAGCTATGGAGAAAAAAAAAACAAAACAAATTAAAGACACGCATGATTATGTACAGTAGTTGTGATTTTGGCTCACATCTTCCTCTGGTTTTACGTCCAGAAACGGCTTAAACGCTTTCTATGAATCGAGGATTTGCTTCCCATCCAGTTTTCTTATAAACTGGCAAACAGGGTCTTTTAACGTCAGATTCCCAAGACAATAACGCTCTTTTTCTCTGTTGAATATGGCTGCTAAATCGAGAAGAATACGATGAACATCACCACTTGGATGCGTCTCAAGAGTTTGAATGATATCATCCAGTGACTCCTTACTCAGTCCATCCTTTATAAATTTGATTTTATCTTCTCGATTTACAGAAACCATACCTTTACTCCTACAGCGCTGATCACAATTCCACCTTGCACATTTATGGCAGACCTTCATTCTTTTAGCTCTTCTCTTTTTGGAGTAAGAACTTTTTCCCATTCCTGGCAAAGGTTTAACAAATGAATTATGAATCTCACCTGCTAAACGTACCTTAGCTTCAATGATCCAACGTATATCCACAGGAAGGCCCAAACGATTGAATACTTTCATCCTTTCAAGTCGACAGCTATAGATCTTCCTGAGCACATCTTTGGGAAGAGTGGGGAACCTGTTCTTAAGCTTTGCAAGAGATTCCTCCATGGTAACTTAAAACGAAAATGATGAAAACTAAAATCTCAATGCAGTGCAATGTGTTTTGGTGAGTAGGAAAGAAAAATGAGAGTAGGAAAGAAATGACTGAGCAGGAAAGAAAATTGAGAGAGTGGGAAAGAAGTTTTGCAAGAGTAAGAAAGAAATAAGTGAGTAGGAAAGAAAATTGAGAGAGTAAGAAAGAAGTTTTGGGTTGCCTCCCAAAAAGCCGCCCTTCTTTAACGTCTTTAGCTAGACAAAGATTAAACCAAAATTTTTTTTTATAAATTTTTCTAAAATTTTTTTTCTTTTTTTTTTAAACTATCAAAGTAGAATACATTATCAGGAGCTACCAGAAGTCCTGCAAAATCACAACAAAACATCAAACCAAACCTTGGATTGCCTCCCAAGCAGCGCTAAATTTATAGTCTTCAGCCAGACTTCTCAAACACAAACTGCTAATCAAAAGTATCAAACACCAGGATCACCTTGTCTTCATTTCTTTTCAAGAAACAATATTTCAGAAACCAACAATGATCATTCAAAGTAATTAATTGTACTTCTTCAATCATAGACAATTTTAGAGTACAATTATTTACTGAATTCAAATAAAGCACAACATGCATGTATTTGCAAACAGATTTAGGAATTTCCAAAATTTTAGAGCATCCCATAAAATCCACTTGACTCTCATCAGTAAGAGTCAATACTTCAACAGGAGAGACATGAATAACATCTTTTGGAATATCCATATTAGTTTCAATATCAAAATCACAAACATTAGGCTCCACAGGCGGAACCTCAATTGGAC
This sequence comes from Inga leiocalycina, assembly GCA_963242795.1. Classification (NCBI taxonomy): domain Eukaryota; kingdom Viridiplantae; phylum Streptophyta; class Magnoliopsida; order Fabales; family Fabaceae; genus Inga; species Inga leiocalycina. The sequence goes on along the minus strand of OY725321.1, from coordinate 84,854,953 downwards.
ATCCATTATTCTCTCCAAAAGTGATTTCGAGTTCCTTATCACATGCCACAAGAGGCAAAGTTTCATTCAATTCCACATCCTCAACTTCCTCACAATAATCATCATCAACACAAGGAGTGGGAATCATGCTCATAGAACTATCTTGCCTCATAGTTTCAAGTGACGCAATAATTTGACTCGCATATATTCCAATATTTTGGACACTTGACTCAACACTAGTGACAATTTTATTTTGCTTTCTACAAAATCTCTCTGTTGATTCCACAAATTCCTCAATTAATCTTTCTAAATCAGATTTTTCCTTATACACAAGAATTTGTTCTTCAATATATGGATAAGAGTAGAAAGGAGGATTAGGAGAATACCTGACATATGGATCCAAAGACTCTTGTTGCTCCAAAATTCCACCAGGATAAAAGGAATGATCAAAACAAGTTTGGTTCATATTGAAATCATCTCTCACATAATGACCGGTATTGCTATATGGACAATGCTCATAAGAATGACACTCTCCACAATAAGCACAAGAAAAACAATTATAAGGAGAAGAATTTTCAATCCAACCAGCATTTATATTTTCATATCTCATTCCATTCACATGCATTCCAGAAAAAGAACCAAGATATGACAAGTTATCATTGAGTAAACCAAATGAATGCTGTGAATAATTCATTTTTCTTCAAATTTTACATGCAGACTAAATTAGTATTAAAACTACTTGGTATTGATATTAATGACAACAATCCCCGGCAACGGCGCCAAAAACTTGATACGAGTTCAGATGATCAATTAAATAGTGCAAGTGTACACTGTCGTAATCAAGTAATATAGAAGTAAGTAGAGTATCGTTCCCACGAGGATTGAGCACTAAGTACCAAAATGAGAAATTTTAACTCTATTTAGTCGATCGATCAGTTGGTGATTGAGAGTACAAAATAAAAGAAAGACAATTAAATATGAATGCAAATGATATGAAAGCAAATATGAGAAAAAAGCCCTAGGGATTAGATTTCACTTCACAAATTCCGGATTGAATCACTTATCTATTCTAGCCCAATTTATTCCACATGATTGATAGTCGAGTTTCCCTAATTTAATTACTAGCCTCTTCCAAGGTCAAGCAATTCTATAATCAATTGCTAATCCAATATATTCCTATATGAATTTAAGCAATTAATCATGCATTAAGATTTATGGAACTCAGTAAGACTACACAACTCATATGAATATATTCCTATTTCATATGCAAGTTATGGTTTTAATTATAGGGTCTACACACATGTATCTCCTTCCGGTCTCAACATGCATATTGAAATCATTTAAAAGATGGCCAATCAATCGAAAGCATTAAGAATAATAATTAAAACTCAATCATGAAGGAGAAATTCAAACTAGATTTAATAAGTTAGGATTCAATCCATTATTAGTAAGCTACGTCATCACCCTAGGAAAATGAAAGTTTAGCACATGATGAAATTAAAAACAAAACCAAAATAAATTGACATTATATAAAGCTAGAATGAAAGCCTCATAAATACTGCATAAACTTGAATATTAAATTCTCAAACATAAATATACAACCAAAAGATGAATGAAAGATGAAGAAATCTAGCCGTCCATTTAGGAGGTAAAACCTTCCATGTAGGCAGCATAAAAAGTGTAATACAATCCTAAGCCTTCCAAGATGGAGGCATGCAAAAAGTGATAAAATCCTAAGCCTTCCAAGATGGAGGCATGCAATGCATGAAATTAAATCTAAAAATTAATACAATGAACTCAGAAATGTCAGAGAAAGATCTTTCCCGGTCAGAGAAGGACCTCTCCCGGTCGGAGAAGGGCCTCTGCTTCTCTTCCTCTCCTCCTCTCTTCCTCTCTTCCCCCTTTGAGCTTGGCATTGATCTCTATTTATAGGGAAAAAAACGTGTGCTACAGTACTACTACAGTGATCTGGCGGGTGCTACAGTACCGTTGACCTGCTACAGTTCCCGATGGCTGCTACAGTGCCATTGACTGCTACAGTACTTTTATTTTTTATTTTTTTTAAATGCTGTTTATTCCAAAAACAATATTTATATATCAATCACACCCAAATTTATTATATTAAACACAAATATCGTCCATAAAATCATCATATAAAGGAAAATAAATATGCAAATAATGAGTATTTGTAGCGGTTTCTATTGTAGAACCGCTACAAATATATATATTTGTAGCGGTTCTACAAGAAAAACCGCTACAACTATATACATTTGTTGTAGCGGTTTTTATTTTAGAACCGCTACAAATATATATATATTTGTAGCGGTTTTTATTTAAAACCGCTACAAATATATATATGCTTCATTTTTTTTAATTTAGAAATATAAAAAATATAAATTTGTTGCAATTAATTCATAAATTCAATAAGAATATAAATATTAACTTGGTTGCAATTAATTCATAAATTAAATTTTTTAATTCATAAATTAAATTTTTTAATTTAGAACATTTGTTGCAATTAATTCATAAATTCAACAACGCGATCTAATAATATAAATATAATTATATTAAACACAATAAGAATTTAAGTTCTGAAATACAAACTCATATATATATATATATATTTACAAATGTTTCAACAAAAAAAAAGATGTCCTAAACTAAGTAGTTGGGGGTTGATCATCTGGTGCTCCCTCAGGTGGGGCTCCCTCAGGTGCTGCTGGATTGGGCCGCTGCGCAGAGTGAACCGCACCATCATCATCAGCAGGATGAGGATGAGGAGGAGAAGTAGTACTCGGGACAACGTAGCGAGGGACAGGGGGAACCTGTGGATGCTGCTCGTCCGGGAACAGGCGACTCCATGACCACTCGAGCATGTTATTTGCGATTTCACGCCACTGCGTCTGCTGAGCGTAGATCAAATCAGCGTGCAGCTGCATCTGCTGCTGCTACTGCTCCTGCTGCTGTGCCATCTGCTGCTCCAAATCTGACCGCAGCTAGTCAATAGACTCGTCCCTTGAACGTCTAACCTCTCTAGAACTGCCAACCTCAGAGACGGCGCTCCTGCCGTAGACCATGCTAGGTCTGGCGCCTATCCCCATCCCCCGCACGCGTCCGGGGTGCTCAGCCTGAGCCAGACCCGCCTTCAAAGGGGCCGTCGGGTCCACTGACCCCTGTGACTCCTCAGGCTGGGTCTGTCGCAGCTCAGCCTGCGACTGCTGAATCCGCTCCTGCCATTTTATAAAACAATTACTAATTAACATTTTTCATTATTAACTTGGTTTTATAAAAATTATAATAATAAAATTACTTACAATGGCTGCCTCTGCCTACTGAGAGGTCGCAGTCCCGTCACGATGTCTGTGTGTGATGGCGTACAGCTCCCCATAGTCCGTCTGACGATTCTCCTGCTATGCCTTCGTCTCCTAAAACAATTACAAAACAATAATTAGTATTATGAAATAATCAGCTAAAAGTCAGTGATATTTTGAAAAGTTACCAGCTCGCTATAGGTCACAGCAAAGGTCTTCGATCCTGCTGTGTGGTGGATCGTCTGCTGCGCACGAATCCTGGTGTTCCTCTGAGAAATCTCCTGGAAGAAAAACAATATTAAATGTATTAAAACAATAACAAACATTTAAAATTAAAAAATTTCAAATTAAATACAATTAAATTGAAATTATAATTTAATAATTAACAATTACAAAATTAAATATAAAAAATCTAATAAATACATTACCTGTCCCTCAGGGCTCCTCCTGAACTGGACGAAACCCGCCCAGTCGTTCGGCGGCACGCCGTCCGGGACGCTCTAGATCAGCTGCTCCAGAGGCATCATCCCGTCCTTATCCACCCTGCGGAAGAGACGGTTCCTCCTATTCCTCTAGGCGTCACCCATCTTCACAAGGGCGTACCTCTTCCGGTTGACCCAAACGGCAAACCGCAGCTGAAAAAAAAATTATTTAAATATCAATAATTACAAAAAACATAATTTAAAAAATATTAATTAAATAGAATTAATTACAAAAAATATTAATTAAATAATTTTAATTACCTGAACCACCTCCTCCCAAGCCTGGTCCTTTGACCCCCTCGGAACGTGCCTCCACGTCTTGAAGTGAAGGGGGAACCGCATCCAATTCGCGCCCAGGTCATTCAGGAAGCGGTTGAGCAGGTGGCCCCCATTTTGGATGGGCTGGTCAGTGCCCTCATTCTACGGCACTATAACTCGCAGGGTTCGGTCCTTGCTATTCACCCCGGCCACGTCTAGCCTTCTCGTCGAAACGTTCCCCTGCTCATCTGCACAGTTTACCGCACGTTAGATAAATTGTAATTCAAAGTTAACATTTCGAATTTAAATAAATAATTTACTAAATTAAAAAATTAATTTACCTTGAACCTGCACCTCAAACCCAGTGGACCGCGAAGACGACCCTCGTGGATTGTTCTGCTCCCGAGAGTCCTCCTCATCGAGGAACTGCTCCATCTCCCTGAGCCCAATCGGGATCTTGAACTCCTCCTCGTCGAGGAAGTCCTCGACACTAATATCTGGCCCCCCAACCTCAGGCACCTTTGGTGCGGTCGTTTCCTGTGGGATCGTCTGCGGTGCCTGTGGTAGGGCCGACTCCTGTGGGGGGATGGGCTGAGATGCCGCGGTCGCCCTGCCTCCGCGCTGCCCCCTCCCTCTGCCCCCTGCTTGGCTGCTGCCACCCTATAAAATCGGTCTGGGGACCTCAGGGGCCTTCCCCTTATCCTGTCCTGAAGCCATATCAACTGTAAAAATTTTAAAAAAAAATTTAGTCACATTATTATGCAAAAATCTAATAAAAATACAAATACAAATAAAATACGTGTTATATACATACCTCAGGTGCAAATACTGAGAAATAATGTAGCAAAAACTCCTACACAGACGTCTGAAAGCTCAAATCTTGAAGAAACCACTCAGAGAAACCCTAGGAAACAAAATGAGCAAACGGAGAAATGAGGGAGGCGGTGGCTTAAATAGGCCAGATATTAGTAGCGGTTATTCCAATAACCGCTACCATAACCGCTACAAATCACCCACATTGCCTTAAATTTGTAGCGGTTCTACAATAACCGTTACAAATTACCAAAACCTTTGAAATTCTGTAGCGGTTATTGCCCAGAACCGCTACAAAAGTGGAGACTCCTGAAATTCTGTAGCGGTTATATCCCTATAACCGCTACAAATAGCTGACGTTTGGTATTTTGTAGTGGTTTGGTTGCTGTAACCGCTACAAATAACCGCTACACTGTTTATTGTAGCGGTTTCTGTGTATTAACCGCTACAAATTAACCGCTACAAGTTTTGGCGGGAATTTCGCGCCAAATTTCTAGCGGTTTTGGCTACCAAACCACTACAAAAAACGCTGCTAATCTGTCGCGCCACTTGACGCATTGCTTGCCGCTACAATTTTGTAGCGGTTTAGGTTAAAACCGCTACAAATACTGTCATTTGTAACGGTTTTATATAACCGCTACAATTGCACCACTACAGAATACCATTTTTTTTATAGTGTATGTCCCTATTATAACATCAATGAGTAGTCCTTATTATCACGTTGGTTCATATTATAAGTCCATTGTAACTAATTCTTATATACTAAGAAATAACAATTAAGGCATTAAATATGAATTAATAAAATTTTTGAAATTTATCCTTATTAATATTCTCTCCCTATTATTTACAAATAATTCTCACCCACTCTCTTCTATATCTCTCTTTCCCACAAGAATTAATTAAGGCAAAATTAAAAAAAAAACGGTCATTCATAACTTCAAAGTGGACTTTATATATAAAATATATCTGTCATATAATTGATACCATATGATAGTTATGTCTACGGTACGTTATATTATACCAGATGAAGAGCAGCCACAATTTGTTGGCAGAAAAAAACAGAGAGAGCTGCCACATAATTTATTATTAAAAAGAGTAGCCATGTGAGAGTTATACTTTGTATTGTCTTTTCTCTACACCTGTGTGTGTGTGTGTGTCTCGATATACTATATAGAGTTATTTTTATAATTCTAAAAGATCTCACCATAACTTGTTATTAAAATGGCTTTAATAAGAAAAATTGGGGGGGAGGGTGGCAGCTTTTATTTTATTTTCTCTCATTTTACCTTAATTTGTGAAAGTGACTACTTTTCTTCGTGAAGACATATATCACAACTACCAAATGAAACGATGATCCAAATATTGTGAATCGCTGTTCCCAAAGTGACAAAGTATTATATGATTAAAAGTTGCATAGATGCATAAATGAGTGATAGTCATGCATGTAGTAAATCTTTTTCAATAACTTAGAAGGAACTACTAATTATGATGTATAATCATTTTAACTGGTTGGCAATTAGGAAGCATTACTTGTACCGTTGAAACATACTGCCTCCGGTCCTAAATATAAGACCCAATTAACTTTTGTGGAGAAATCAAGGAAGCAAAAGAAATTATTTGATAGTATTTATTATATTTATCCTTTTTTCTTCAAACTAATTTGTGTGACTTATAAACTAATCTATAATCAATGACACACAACATATACTATAATTAAATAATTTATTTAGTTTCCTTAATCTCTCTAAAAAAAATTAACTAAATCTTATATTTAGGATCGGAGATAGTATGTATATATATATATATATATAAAGGGAGGAATTTTTGTGAAGCAGCATTGTTATTTTGTGTAGTGTCTTCATGCTCCCCAATATTATGCATGCCTATTCCTTATAGCATTATTTATTTTTAAGATTACTTCTTTGATTGAACATCACAAAAATTATTCATTATCTAAATAATACGTTCTTGTTTACTTTTATCTGTCCGGTGTTGATCTTTCTAACATGGAAATCTTCGTGTTTATGAAATAAAGCATGCATTTCGTGGGAATGAGACTAGTCTAATGAAAACTAACTTGAAGCCTATCTATTAACTTTAAAAAGGAATCCATTTGATTTCATAGAATAGAACACTAAATGAAGATTGTTTTCCCCCTTTAAAAAAATGAGTTGTGTTTGCCCAAAGAAGCATTCAAGGTGCATTTCTTCATGGATGATAAATTCTTTGGTATACATTATTAGGATATGATTGATTTTTAAAAGTTAATAATGCACAAGAATAAGTCACCAAATTAATATGTGTTGATTTTTGATATGTGAATGAAGTGCTGTACTGAGCTTTGAAATATAGAGATCTATCCTCATCAAATCAAAATATTAAATCATAAAAGGAAATGAAATTTTAAACAATAAAATAACTAAACTTAGGTTTTAAGTTTTACATATATATAACATTGATATTGATCATATTGACCGCAGTATCTGTTTTTACTGTTGAAATCAAACACTCATTAAGGTAATCACACGCGTAGAGATGTTCATAGGTGAAATTAAAGTACCCAGTCAATTTTCAACAGAGCCACATGACTGAGGAGGAGTGTCTAAGCGCGTATTCATGGTAATTAATTATTTTAATATTTGTATTCCATCACACCAAGTAATTTTTTTTTTTGCCAAGTCATCACACCAAGTAATTCATTGGATTATATCAAATAGTTATCTTTAATTACTTTTAATATTCAGATAAAAAATTACTTTTGTAGTATGACCACCATATATGCAGAATAATTTAATAATTAGTCGTGTAACGGTGTAGTTTTCTCAAGTGATAAAGATGTAAAAAAATGTTAATAGAGATAAAGTTTAAGCCATATATTATTGGTGCGACAAAAAAATTATCTAATAATTTATAAATGCATGGATATGGGATTTGCAATAAATCATGTTAGAAAATTTTCCCTTGTGTATCAAAAAATAAAAGAAAAGAAAAATTTCCCTCCAGTTAGTATCAAATCCGTCTCGAATATGAATTTGTTGGTAATGCTAAGCTAATCACTAGAATATTTGTTCACAAAAGATAATAAAAATAATACAAATATAATTTAAAGAAGTACCCGTAAATCGTAATTTTTTTGCCATGTCTTTTTTTTTCTATGGTCAATCGTAATGGATAATAGATAGTCACCCAACATTAATTTCTCAAGTATAGTAATATCATTGAAACAAACAATAAAGAATAAAACTACAACAAAATCTTACAAGTAATAAATAATATTAATTATCCAACATCTCGTCGGTCGGCAGACAAGAAAATTGATAAGGTCATAAGATGTTGTTAAGGTCACATTGGAGGCTCTTAACATGATGTTAAGGTCAAGTGGACCCGATAAAATCATCCCTTTACACACTTATGTTGACACACAGACACACACACACTCGAACCCTTTTTTTTTCCCCCCAACGAACCCATTGCCTTTTTTTTTTTTTTGGACTTAAAGCAGACACAACCTAAACCCATCGCCATTTAAAACTCGTACTAAGCACACGTTTTTTTTTTTCCTTTTTAATTTTAAAATTTCTCATAAAAAACCAATACAAAGTACAAACTAATAATATCATGGGTTCGCACACGTGCTTACAGTAAACCCAGAAAGTCAAACCACTACAACTGTTGCTGCCCTCTGACCAAAATACCACTGTAGTCTCTCTCTCACGCACTCTCTCTCTCTCTCTTTACATTATCAAGTGTTGAAAAAAATTTTGGTTATAAATATCAGTTTATTTAGAGTTATTAATTATTATTTTTTAATTTTACTCTTATTCAATCCTTGTTGAAAAGAGAGATTTGAGAATGATTTGTAAATCCAAAGAGAAAAAATATTAATAAGGATAAAATAAAAAAGCTTTATCAATTTGAGACATATTTATGGACTTAACTGTCTTTCTTCCGTTTTGAAGAATTAGTTAAAATAGATTTATAATAGTGAGTTAGGGATCGGATTGGTCTAAGCCACTTTCAACTATCCCTCATGTGTTAATACTTAATAATAAAAAGCAGTTAACTCGTTAAATCCAAGGTAATTAAACTCGGATCGGCCACTGAACCAATCGGAATATTGGGTCAAGGGTCAATGAGTCATATCTAAGTTAAACCAGAGTTAAACTGGGATTAAACCGGCGAGAAATTGAAGATTTTGGGGTAATTAATATGAAATTTAAAAAAAAAATTTAATACCAAACCAGATAGGTTTACCGGCCTATTTAAGTTTAATCTGCTTAAATTAAAAAAAAAAGAAAAAAGAAAAGAAAATCAACTTTCTCGTTATTCAAAGCAGCTGTAATAATAAAGCAATAATACAATAATACTCCATATGTTGAGGGGCCGCCGAGGACCCTCTCTCTCCCCCCCCTATATATATCTATCTATCTGTGTGTGCAAGTGATTCCAAAATCAAAGCAGTAGTGAGAAAGCAAAGCAAATTATGGCTTTAACTAGTGGTGCTCATCATGAGCAGGAGGATTATGAAAATAGTATGCGACACTTTTCTGATTCATCTTCTTCCATGAGAGTGCTTGGCTCAAAGACGATCAAATCATCTAACAATAAAGCAGCAGGCATAGCAAAACGAAGATCTCGAGCTTCTAAGAAAACCCCAGTGACCCTCCTTAACGCCAAAGCCTCCAACTTTAGGGCTCTCGTCCAACAATTCACTGGTTGCCCTACCACTCCTTTGTCCATTGGTGACCATTTTAAGGGCCCCATAACCCTAAACTTCCAGCGAGGAACCCGAGAAATGCAGACTCATCTTCACAACAACAACAACACCCCTACCTCTCATAGCAACAACAACAACCAGGTACTTTCTGTTCGTTTTCACCAGAATCATCAGCAGCAGCAGATACAGTCACAGGTTTTAGATCATCATCAAGAGGGGCAGAAAATTAATGTTGTTGATGATGATGATGATGATGATGATGACTGTGTGATAATGGAGAAGGTTACGAGTACTAATGGTGATTCTTCTTCTTCTTCTGGTGTTTTTTCTTCGTCGTCATCAAGTGGCTGTGGCCTGATGGAGGTCTCTCATGATCTTACTACCACTGATTTTGAAGGTCTCATGGAGGATTTTAGTTTGCAGGATCTCATTGATATGGACAATGCTTTATTCTCTAATGATTTAGGTTACTTTGTGTGACTGTGATTATTATATCATCCAACATTATTGTATTATATTAGTGGGTTAGAGCAAATCCCCAACTTCATCATTACAGAATTATGTATGAATAATGATCAAAGCAAATTGTAGATCGACTTCGGCTTCTGATCTGTTCTAATTTGTCTGCTTCTTCCTATGATTATATATAATTAACCTAAATAATATATATATATATATATATATATATGATATTCTTCAAATTCAGTGTTTTCTTTCCCCTTCTTAACGCTTACATCAGTTAATTATATATCTTGCTTGTTAAAAGAATCGCCGCCAGAGAAACGGTGGCGCATAATAAATTAAAGCCATTAGTAGTACGACTCCTCCGGTGGCGGTTCTAATTAATTACAACTTGTTGAATACCTAGGAGAGTTTGTTTTGTTCATGAATGTAATTAAGATAACATTCTTTTTTTCTTTCCCTCATTTATTATTTTTTCTCAAGCTGCCTTTGTTGATTGCATACGTATATTAACAACGGACAGGTAGAAATACTGTACAGTCCTTTATATGTCATTTAATCACCGGAAAACTATTACTCCCTCCTACCTTAACATAAGATACATTTGGAGATTTTGATCTTAGTCTTAAATATACGATATAGTTTTTATATTTTTCAATCTTTTTCTAATTTATCTCGATTGATATTCCATCAATAATAATCAATGAGAAGAAATAATGAAGGAATTAAAGAAGATGACTATAGTGTTTTAGAAAATATATGGAATCACATTAGGTAAATATGTTTTATAATATTAAGGACGGGAGGGAGTATAACAAAATGATCAACATGAAATGATAATATCCCGTACAAGAAATGAGTTTGCATGTTGCTCATTTGTTGAGTGACTTTTTAATGTTTAGATTGCTTATATGGGACTGCATAACAATTCTATTTAATCAATATGAATAGTTTCCAAGGTACGTAAATGATTGACTTAGAGAAACCTGCCCACAAAGTTCTTGCAAATAACTAACTCCCTCCAATCCAAAATACAAATCGCCTTTTGTAAAAATTCTTTGATCCATAATATATAAGTTGCTTTAAGAGTAATTAATGCTTATGTGTCAGTTTTACCCACGTAATTAATATTTAAATATAATTCATTGTATTTTTATGTTTATTTAAAACCTCGTTTAATATGGGTAAAGTCCTTTATATGTCATTTAATCACAAGAAAAGTACAACTTCCTCCGGTTCTTAATATAAGAAATAATTGAGGAGTTGATCTTGATCTTAAATATAAGACATAGTTTTCATATATGTCAATCTTTTCATAATTTACTCCTATTGATATTCCTTCAATAATAAGCAAGGAGAAAAGGGAATGAGAGAATTGAAAAAAACGATTAGTGTGTTTTATAAAATATATAGAATCACATTAAATAAACATATTTTATATCAAGGATTGGAGGGTGTACAACAAAATGAGTAACATGCAATGACAATATCCAATACAAGAAATGGCTTTTTAGTAATTAGATTGCTTATTATGTGAGACTACGTACATAACAATTCTGTTCAATCAATATGAATAGTTTCAAAGGTAAATGATTAAATTAGAGAAACCTACCCACATTTTTCTTACAAATAACTAACTCCCTCCGGTCTAAAATATAATTTACCTTTTATAAGAATTCTTTAATCAATAATATATAAGTTGCTAGGAGAATAATTAATGATTATTTGTCAGTTTTCCCACATAATTAAAATTTAAATATGGTTCATTGTATTTTTTCCTCTTCCTCAAAATCTTATTTAATATATTTAAAGTTTGAAATTTTCTTTAATGTCATAAGACAAATTCCCCGAATTAACCATTTTTTAATTTCAAAGAGATAGTTGAAAATGACTTATATTTTAGATAGGAAGAAGCACATAATTTCCTTAAATTATGTGAATTAATTAACCAACTCTTACATTTTAGAAGAAATAAATATTATTTTGTTTAGCTTTTGCAAGTGAGTGTTTAGTATGGTAGCTAGGTTCTTTCATATGCTATCACATCATGTTATAAAAGCGGCCACGTTGTTTGAGTCTGAAAATTCCTTGTGTACTTATTTGGTATTCAGTACTATCCATTAATTCTAATTTGACTCTTCCTATATCCCAAATGTGGGGAAGCTCTGCTTCCATTGTCTGTGTATTTCTTTTTTCTTGCTATTTTATTTTTTGACAAAATTGGAACTGCAAGCTTTATATATATACCTTGCACTCAACTGTGGTCACTGATTTTGTCTATCATTTCTAAGACAACTGGGAGCTCAGTCATTTACTGCAGCTGGTCAAAAGATTCACAATCTCTTGATTATAATTTTGATTATTCTAATAATGCGGATTTGTTTATGTTAAATTAATTAATGTGCTGCAGTATTAAATATAAATGTTTGAAACACTGCGCCATCAGGGTTTCCTAAACGTCAAAACTTAAGACGTAATCCTTTTTTTTTTTTTTGAAAAAAAAAATAATTGTCCATTTATACTGTGATATTTGTTTCTCTGTGCAAGTAAAATGTTGCATAATTTCATAACAAAAAATCACTTTAAAACGTTATCAATTTGAGTTGCACTTTTTATCTTCACAGTACCCCAACGTTGATAAATTAAATTTGGTGGGGTGTGTTCATGGGACTATTGCAAAATAAGTCTGTTCATATGCTAATTTTTTTATGAATTTTATTTTGGTGAACAAAATTTGTGATATATATATATATATATATATATATCAATTAATTCATCCTCATGACTGATGAAGAAAGGTCAAGTTGGGAAGGTAAATAATAGAGTTAGAAATTTTGTCTGAATGATAAATTTTCAAACTTGTAGCGTAATATGGTAAGAAAATAATGGCCATCGCCGTGAGATATGAGAAATCGCCTAATTTGGAAAGAAGTACTGTAGTTAATGTCAATAGTACTTGAGAATCTAAGACCAACCATTTTTTTTCAAATGAAACATGCATATAGACATGTTAGGAAATTAATATGTAGGTCCATGTGTTGAAGTAAACATGTCTTGGTCAATGTTAGTATTTATTCTAAGGTCAAAAAGAATTTTTTTATTTGTACATGAGACAAAGTTCATAAATCAAGAGAAGCCTCCCACCTAATTTCAAATTGATAAACATTTAGTCAAATTTTCAATTCATGTGTTTTGAAGATAAGGTAATGCCAAAAAAATATGTCTATAAATAAGGCTCAATTTTTTTTCTATTTTTCTGAAGAATTTGTTACATACAATAATCTGTTATTTAAAATTCGAATTCATAAAACTATTTAACATGAAAAAAAAAACAATTGGTTATATATCATTAAATTATAAGAATGATTATTCATAAGTATTCACTCTATTCCTTCTTATAAGTTATAATACTTTAATAAGTTACCCTTTGGAGATATATATATGAATATTTAGTACGTTTTTTTTTACCTCTAATTAATTATATGTATTATCTATTTTTCATACATTATCTATCATTAACTTTTCCCCCTACATTTTTTTTTGTCTTTTTTTACTTATTCTTTATCTTACTTACTCTTTATAAATAAGGCCATATTTAAACAAAAATATATTTCTGACATATTTATTAATTTTAACTGATTTTCATATCTACGTAGTTGATTTTTTTTTTAACTTATGTAAAAAGAATATAAGGAGTACTTTATTAAAAATTACTTCATCAAACATGTGGGAACAAATTAACTAAATTTTTTGTATTTCATTCAAACTTCCAACGCAGTGATCAACGATGGATCGGTGGCAGGTGCTGACTTTAATAAGGGAAAACAATGACTTTTCATGGAAGAGAATTTTGCTTAATTACGCCACACAGTTTATTAATTTATTTTTTTGGCAGGGATTCTTTACTTAATCTTATTTTGCCCTGTCATTTACTCTTCCCTCAGAGGGACAAAAGGTTCACCATCACTGAAATTTCTTGCTCGTTTGGAATAGCTTATTTTTAAGTAATAAATGTTTATAAATCGTGATTCATGATATACGAGGTATATATATGACAGGAGTTTTATCTCAACTTACGTAATAAGGACTTATTGTCCAAATATAAGTGACACCAAACATAGGCTTCGGCATGTCTTTAGTAGCATAATTTTTATTATTGTCTGCTGGAATTATTTTTGTTATTGATGTGAAGATGTAACAGTGATCAATTTTCAACGTATCCTATTATTGTCTGTTTTTATTTTTTTAATATCCACGTAAAGGGTGACGTATGCTTCTATAAAAGTAAAATATTACTCAGCTTCCTAAATATAAAAGCTAATTAATTTTTTTTTTAGAGATTAAGGAAGCTAAATAAGTTACATTAAAGTATTTATATTTATTTTTTTTCTCCAAACTAATTTTTTTGATTTTTAAACTGATATATAATTGAAAAATATATTATATATGTTATGATTAAGCAATTTATATTTTTTTTTTGTCAGAATTAAATAATTTATTTTGCTTTCTTAATTTTTTCAAAAAAAGTTAACTGATTCTTATATTAAATACGGGAGGTAGTATATAATTCAGGTGAAAATGGAGTAGACTTTCCTCAAGTAAAGTCTGAAGTTTCAATATCAAAAAAGCACATTAAGAAAATTACCACTAATTGGAGTTAACAATATTATTTTTATTTGATTAAATTTGATTAAAGGTTTCGTCAATCGAAGTTTACTAAATATTAAGAATGTTAAAAAATTTTACAAGAACTTTAGTTTCTTCTATTAACATACAACAAAAATTTAACAATGATGACTTGATTTCAATTTTCTAACACCGAATTCTGTCTCTCATTTTTTTTATTTGAATAATAGATCAATATTTTATCGAAACTTAAATGCATTTTTCAAAATTGAACTTTACTTCATCGGAAAAAAAGGCTAATCTTTATGGCTTCAATTCAGGACAAAATAATCCCAATTTGTACGACGTTATGAACTAGCTTATAACCAAGGCTCTGCCTTCTCTTTTGTTCTCTGATTTTCACACTAAGATGCGTGTAGTTCCTGTTGAAATCATGTATTCCTAAACATCAGCCACTTCCAATGTCTTTTTCATTCAGCAGGGGGAATATCAATGTATATGGGCTATTAGTGTGTATGGGCTGGACCCCAGGCCTAATGGCTTGTAACTAAGTAGTTAGTTTATAATCACTGTAACACACGTGAGCTCATACTAAGAAAAAATGGAATAAACTCTAGATTACTCTTCCTCTCAAATTCTCTCATTCTTTCTCTATTATGCTTTAATCTGTTATGCAAGCATTCTTCTATTAACATACAACAAAAATTTATCAATGATGGCTTGCAATAAACCATGCATTTGTATTCTTAGATCTATAATGGCTGGAGGGGAGTGGAGAATGCTCTGTTAGGGTTTTCCTTCTCCATTGACGGTGCCCCCTAAGTTAATTGCAGAGAAGGGCTCTGCTAGGGGGCTTCAAGAGAGTCCTCTTCCCTCATCTATGGAGGGTTCTCTCTTAGGAGGGATGCGATCGGTGGGATCGCTTTTACATCGTCCGGCGGAGATGACTTGCAGACGCTCGTGGGTGGGAGTGTTGGTGCTTGGGTGCTATGAAGTGGGTGGGTGGGCAATTTCGAAGGTCAAAGGGAATGGTTTGAGATTGGAGGTGATCGCTGAAAGAATAGGGTGGGGTGGCAGTCAAATTTGCAATAGATCGGTGACAGAGGGGGAGATTTCGATCAGGAAGGTTCAGTAGGGCTTTGATCGCAAGGTTGGGGCAGATCTCCGATGGGTTCCTCCAAGAAAAAATCCTCAACTAAGATGGATGAGATGTGTTGTTGGCTTTGAGGAAGAGAAGGACAAAGGACTCAGAGCGAAGATGCTTGGAGTGGATTCCTTGATCGATGTGACGATGCCTATGGATGAGCAGGGAAGGCTGAGCCTATGGTACACAATTTTTATCAACTCTTTGTGGTATAGTTTTCCTAAATCCTTCTCCAATCTAGTTGATATGGATATGAATTGGTATAGTGAAGATATGTCGGTTCAATTCTCTGATAATAGGACTATTTTTACTTGTGTGTGGCCTTGGTTATACTATGATGGAGAATTTTTTAATAGATCTCCATGTGGAAAAATTAAGGATGATTTGCGATGGGTTCCTCCCTGGTGTGTGCAGTTTAGTTCTTTGAAAAGAATTGTTTGTGATTTAGGTAAGTTTGATGGATTTCTATTAGTGCAAGTTGGTTTAAATGATTGGATATGCTTGATCGAGGATTGCTTGGAACTGGTGGATTTGCGTGAATCTTGGTAAAGCTATGCAGTTTGCTAACTGTCAGTGGACCCCAAGACTTTATTTAGCTGTGGAGTTGTTCTCCATCTCAGCTGATAGAGAGATGTGCTCGAAAAATTGGGTGTTAAAACCTCCATCTCTCTTTACTTCTTTCCTAGTGTTCTGTATAGAGTTACTAGGAGGTGTTTGGTTTTACTTCCGTTTTGGTTGCATTCTGGTTTTGCTCCTGTTACTAGGAGATTTTGTCTCAATTCCTGCATTCATTAGGTTGTTCTTTTGGTTAACTTGCTGTGTACGGACTTACGTATCATTTCATCAATATAAATTGTTACTTTGATGCCAAAAAATACAATGATGGCTTAATTTCAATTTTCTAACACCTAAATTTGTCTCGCGTTTTTTTATTTGAATAATAGATCAATATTTTATCGAAATTTAAATGCGTTTTTCAAACTTGAACTTTACTTCATCCAAAAACAAAAACAAAAAGTTAACCTTTATGGCTTCAATTCAGGACAAAATAACCCAATTTGTACGACATTATGAACTCAGCTTATATCTTTACATAAAGAAATCTATGAAATTATTAAGAATAAAATTCAATTACAATGTATATTTAGGGGCAAGAGGCAATCTATGAATATAATCAGCTATAAAATTTGGGAAAACAAAAGCGAAAGCCGACACCAAAATGTGACCTGAAACAGTGAGAGAAGTGCTGTCCCTGAATCCCCCATCCAAAGTGGGGCAGCCAAATCTTCTTCACATATAAAAAAAACTATAAAAATGAATCCAACACATTCAAGCTTAACTATATTGAAAAATAAAGGGAATTAGATTCATGGGCCAGAGACTGAAAATGAAATCAGATTCATTTCCCTGGTGCTTGATACAACCAAAAGCATGAGCTTTCCAAATACTTTACCCAACTTTCCACTTCTCATTGTACCAAAAAAAAAAAAAATCCTTTCCACTTCTCATTACTCAGTAGAGAGAAACAATAGACCTCAATTATTCTGCAATGTCCCCCTCCTCCAATTCCTCTGGCACAGGACATATTCCACTAACACCACCTAAACCTCTTCCCTCAACTTCTGGTTTATGGGTATGTTCACCTTCATAATCAATAAATTCTTCAGGATTAATAAGAAACATAAGATCAGAATAGATGTCCATATAATTACTATCACAGTCAAATGGCATGTTTTCAGATAAATCTAGATCGTTGTTTTTCAGGGAAGAATGTGAAGGATTTTCAGCTGTGTCTCCTTCAGGCAGAGGGTTATCTGATGAAATGTTTAGTGCTTGCTCAGAACTGTTGTTTTGGCTAGGCACCTGATGTGATAATTCTGAATCTAAATGCTTCAAGAGATCAAGAATCTGAGGATTTGGGGAGCTGTTGTCATCTTCTATCTCCTCCTCCCTGAATGGTATACCTTTTGGGCTTTGGGCACCATCAAGATCATTTAGCAGTGGTTATGTATAGTGGGATTGACAGGCTTGATGACTTCAAAATTGACATTGTGAGAAGGCAGAAAAACATGAATAACAGGGAATTCCAAAATGATTACATTTGCTAATTGTTCTCTAATTGGAGCTTTCATGTCCAATTCTTTAAAGGGTGACTTGGGTCCCTGTATTAACATGAACAAAGATAAAAAGTTACAAGTCAAATAAAAATGATTGGTCATACAATCATAAAAATGATCTAATATCATTATAATACTTTCATTTATGTACCAAATAGGTAGCAAAGAGCAAGCAAACCCAGGAATATAAGCTGAATGGATGGTAACTAGAAATGTGTGCGAAAAATTAGTATATTTAATAATTCATGAGCCATATAAAGATAATTTCAATATTATTCCCTTCAGTAAAGTCAACAGAACAATAACATGACGATTTAAAATTATTAACAAGAACTAGTGATGTGAACTCCACCGCAAAGGGCTCATGAACTTAACCAGAGAAGAGGTAACAAAAACAACCTTTGGGTACTTTCGAATGAAAAGCTTCAGGCAATCCAGCTCCTCTTCACAAAATTTCCTCAATTGATGATTCCAAGGACCAGGCTTAAGATGCTTCTCCAGAATAGCGCTGAAGCTCGCATTCTCAATGACTCTGGAAATCATGAGCATAATATCCTCTCAAAAATTGTATCCTCTAGATTCTTATATCAGACAGTAAACAATGTAACCAGAGAAGCATCTTAATCAAAAGAGAAGAACTTGGCAGTGTGGCTCACCCATGGTCAACTAAAACAATATCTGTTTGGTGAAAACGCCATTCAATTGTCCAAGATATGAACTTCTTCCTGTAAGAGTTGCACAAATAGATTCTTATTTGACTTAAAACATGAAGTTCCCCCCTCAGCAAACCTAACTGCCTAAATAATCTAAGCTCCAAACAGCCATTCAGAAAACATCAGATAACTATTAACTACATCACATAAAAACAATAACCTGTAGTCATATCGAGACTGATTCTTCTCTCTTTTTGACATCCCTCTAAGAAGAAACAGTAGCTTAGTTTTCCGGCTCCCAGCAGCGTTTCGAAGGCTTTTAAGGTGCAAAGGCAACCTAAAATGCGAGCCAAATTTAGTTCTCATCCTTCGAGCAGATTCAGCTACCCTCTTCATATCCTCCAGCAAATTATAGTCTAGATTGAGGAAATTTTCAAAAGAAAAGGATAATAATAAATAAAAGTCCACGTATTGGGAAATTCTAAGAATACATACAAGCATAATTATTAACATACACATTAATGAAACATCAATTAGTCGGCAAAAATTTTAAAAGACAAAAAGTTGAAGGCCTAGAAAGTCCCAAAATAAGTAATAACATGAAAAATGACCAAGAAAAAATCACTTATGTAAAACATGTTGAATACTGAAAGAATGGCTAAGCTAGCCAATTGCAGCAAATGATCTACGCATGCAAATTTTTCCTCCTATGTAATCAACAAGGTCCTTAAGATTCAAAGGCAAACTAGAGACTTTAATTTACCGGATAGTAGGAGGTTGTCATCAAACTGAGAAATAGGAACAAATTGAGCCTGATTCCTCTTGCCACTGCATCCGGTGCGTTGGTTGTGAGCTTTTTTACACAAGGAAGACTGCATGAACGTATGGAGCAACCAGGACATTTGTAGTTCCATGGGTTAGACTTGCATTCTTCGCACAGTTTTGTCTCTTGGCACATGCTTCTATCTTTTTCTTCCATTCGTATATTCTTACAGAGTTCAAAACCGCAGGTCCAATAACTAAGGCAACAGCAACTATAGAACAACCTTTCAAAATTGGCCGGTTCTTCTTACATGAACGGCTTAAATACCAGCATTTTTTAGCACCAATGACCACCATGCTGGATAAGCAACCCGAATATCATGATTAAAGCAATATCATTCCCAAATCATAGGGCATGAAGTTTAACGAGCTGAAAAGGTAACACTGGTCATGGCTATGTGACCTAAATACGACGATAGAAACATCTTGCTGACTCCATCAATCTCGTTGTGAATCATACACTAACAAAATTTGCCATGAAAGAGGCTTTTGGGAACCTTACCTCACTCGGTCGAACCGATAATCTCAATATTCAGCGAGCCGAAACGAGTCTAGAGAAGCTGCAGCTATCTTCATTTTCTGCTTCCGCGAGCTTCGATTTCCTTGTTTTTCCCTCCTGCTATCCCTCAGTCACTTCGCGCTTTGGTCCCTCAAGAATTCTCTTATATCTCTCCGACGCTTTGTGGCTCCTCTATCAAGCTTGCTCTGAGCAGTGAGACTGAGAGGTATCAATCACCGCCAGAAACCGTTAAACCAGCTCTCTCTCCCAGAGGCTTCTTTTCCGTTAAACAACGGTTGCTATAATAGAAAATGGACTTGAGTTTTTGATACATGGTGAATTAGGGTTCTCTTTGATACATGGACTTGAGTTTTTGATGGATTGTGAGTGGCACTGGCATTGGGAGTGAGAGTGGGACTAGAAATGGGATTGAAGCTATTAAATAATATTTGGTAGTAAATAATATTTGGTAGGGATACTCTCATTAATTATATTTTATAATTTATCGTAAATTATGAAAGTACAGTGATATCTTTAGTCTAACCCTAAACCCCGTCACCCCATCTTCTTCGCAACCAATCGGTTCAACATTTGAGTAGTTTAGTATTATTTTTTATTTTTTTTTTAACTAAATTTCAAACGATGGATTGATTGTGTTATAAAAAGATGCATGAAATCCTAAATTTGTATAGAAAAACAAAAATACTTTTATATTTGATGGCATTTGATATAGATATTATCTAATTCTATTTATTCAAATACAATGATAATATCTCATATTTGTATTTCTAAGATAGGTTCAATGTAAGTAGATAAAAAATATAATATCTAAGGTTAAGATTCTAAATATGTGAAAATCGAATATTGAGAAAAGCATATCCAACAAGAATAAAAAACGAATTTGTTAATTCTCAAAGAATCAAATACGTGGTTGAGATTCTCAAAAATTATTCAACAAATTAAAAGAGAAATTTAAAGGCAAATTTCGCTGAAACAAAGATTGTAAACCACAATTGTACACCCAGAAGATTTTCACGTCGATATAGAAGAAGAAAATATTAAAGAGAGGGGGAGAGACAAAGGATGATGGTCACCACCAACAAAGATCGGAGAGAAGAGTGGTGACTGGAGATGAAGAAGGCGAGCGGAGATAGGGGAGAAGACGAGCATGGAGAAGTGAGAGAGGTTGAGCGGCAATATGAGGAATAGGATGAGGATACTTCAGCCTAAGAATTATTTTAAACAGGGACAATTTTGTCTCAAAATTTTCCAATCCTAGCACTGTTTCATCAATACTAAGGGGATGTGGCTTTGTAGCAATCACATTTTTGTAGTAATCACAACAATCCTATGTTATCCTCAATCCTTCATACCAAACAACACAATTTGGCCAAATCCCTGACTCATTCTCAGTTCATACCCCTAGTGCCTCGTACCAAACAGGGCTTAAGGTTTGAACCTCGGTTGGGAGTAGTGCCCACATTTAATATCTAATAGAGTCTCGAATAGGATTATCTTCAATGAAAGGACACAAGTGCTTAGCACAAAAAACTTAGGGCTTGTTTGGTTCAATCCCATTACACTCTGTAGTGCAGTGCAGTGCGATGTAATGATAATGCAATGCGATATTAATTACCAAGCAACACCCTCATGAACGAAATTTTTTTCAGAGATATTTGTAGCGGTTATATAACCGCTACAAGTATAAAAAATTGAAATTTTGAGGCGAAAAAAAAATGACATTTTTTTATTTTGTAGCGGTTAACAAACAGCTACTAATTTTGAATTTCATGAAATTTGTAGCGGTTATCAAAACCGCTACTAATTTCATGAAATTCAAAATTAGCACCAAAAAATTAAATTTGAGTTTTAAAAAGGCGCGTTATTTAGTAGCGGTTTAATAACCGCTACAAATATTTAAAAAAATTTTAAAAAATAGACGATCATTTGTTTCTGTTTTTTTAATATTAAATTAAATAGTTTATTTTGTTATTATTTTATCTATTTTAATTAGCTTATTATTCAATAGTTTAACTTATTAATAAATTAAAAGGAAAAATGTAATTTAATTGGATTAGTATAAAATTTATATTAATAATATTATTAAGGATAGGTAGGTAATAAGGAATTATTATGTTGTCTAATATAATGTAATTGTGTATAAAAAATAGATGAAAATGAGATACAGCTCTGAAATATGTGGAAAAAAAATGGTTAGAATAAATTTTATAGAAAGGAAAGAAATATTGTAAAAAAATTAAAAATCTTGTTACCATATTTGATCTTATTATTCAGCTCCTTTACTCATACGAAAGAAGTTGTAAATGAGAGAAAATGAAAGAAAGGTAAGGTGAAAAGAAATTGGGGAGTGTTTGAAATGAGTTGTGGTAAGGGTATTTATAGGGATCCACGTACTATTTGTAGCGGTTAATGTATCCATTTTGTAGCGGTTATTAGTTAGTAGCGGTTATTTGTATTTTTGTAGCAGTTTAATATTTATAGTGATCCACGTACTATTTATAGCGGTTAATGTCTCCATTTTGTAGCGATTATTCATTTAGTAGCGGTTAATGTTATATTTGTAGCGGTTCAATAACCGCTACAATTTTTTTTTTTTTTTACTTTTTTTTTAAAAATTTTTTTTGCATTTTTTTAAAGACAAAAGTATAATTTGAATTTGATCACTCGTTGTCGCCATCCCTACAGAAATTTTGTGGAAAAATTATTGTTATGAATGTATTATTAAATTTAAAAAATTTAATTCAAATGACGTGGAATTAAAAAAGCTCACCGTAGTAGAGGTAAATTGTCATCGCCTTCAGGGAAGCAGTTTTCAAAATCAGCTGGCTGAAATGGCTCACTCTCGTAGGCGATGCTATCACCTTTACCCATGTCGTAAAGGTCTCTTGGCTTTAAATGAACAACCATGTGCCAATCCCTATGCCTCTCGTCCTCGACATAATAAACCTGATGTGCCTCTAAAGCTAGAATATACGGCTCATCATCTTGAGAAATACCAGTATGAATCGGCCATGAGAAATTGACTGATGTGATCCCTAAATCGTCAGTTGTCAGTCCCCGAGAAGTAGTGGTATTTGCCCACAAACACTTGAACAGCGTCACAGTAAAACGACCTTGATAATTAAGTTTGACCACATCAAGAAACTTGCCATAGTAAGAGACGCCTCCGAACTGCATGTTGGCGTCACTGCTGCTCGCATAACTCCTTGTCCCAAATGTGCAATAAACACCCGAATTCTGTGTTTGCAATCCTTGATCCCGTGAAACCGTGCAAAACTTAAAACTATTGACATTATATGCTGTAAACCTTTTGCATGATCAAGAGGGCCGATTGCGAGAGCTCTGAAATCTGGTGAGTGTGGGTTGTGGTCATTTAGTATTCTGCGCGCAAACCAGCTCGGGAATTCTCTGTAGACCCTCCTATCAACTTCCGAGGATGTCTGTGTACGGATCCTGAGTTGACGCTTAACATGACTTCTGAATTCCCTGCAATTAATAATGGAAAGGCGTTAGTGAAATGAAAGTGAGAAATGTTACGAAAGATATAGATCGAATAACATGTGAGTATACAATTCTTACCGTATGAAAGGTTCAACTTGAGTGCCATTAATCAAGACATGTCTATGTGCTTGCAACTTCTCAGTTGCCATTAGTTTGAAGTTATCAGTTGCTCCAACTGATTTACCAACACGAAGGATAAATTCTCCTGATGTCGGCCCAGGTTTAGGACAATCGTCAACACGAGGTGGGCGGTTGAAAGCCGTCTCAAGATCATCAAAGTACCTTGAGCAAAAATATAGCACCTCATCTCCTATATAGCCTTCAGCTATAGAACCTTCTGGCCACGCCTTATTCCTCACGTAAGATTTTAATTTCCCAAGGAACCTACGAAGTACAGAAGAGAAAATTGATATAAAATGCTGAAAAGGACAACTAGCAAACATTAAATACGGAGAATAAATTAAAGCACATATTTAAAATGAGTACCTCTCAATCGGATACATCCAACGATATTGTACTGGTCTAGCGAGCTTTGTTTCATGAACGAGGTGGACTGTGAGGTGAACCATCACAGTAAAAAAGGACGGAGGAAAGATCATCTCCAAATGGCAAAGCGTAAGAATGATTTTCGACTGCAGCTGATCGAGCTCCTCAATGATCAAAACCTTAGAACACAACTTCCGAAAGAAAGAACAAAGTTCCACCAAAACGATGGAAACATCTGGAGGAAGTGTATTCTTTATAGCCAGAGGGAGTAACTACTGCATAAGAACATGTGAGTCATGACTCTTCAGGCCAGCAACCTTTTGAGCCTGCAAGTCAACACATCGAGAAATGTTGCTTGAATACCCATCAGGAACTTTTAATTTCTTCAACATCACGAGGAAGACTTCCTTGTTCGGTTTTGTGAGGGTAAACTTTGCCAGTTGAAATCTGTCATGCTCATCTGGCTAATCATCTTCACGAACTCCCATGTCGCGTAAATCTTTCCTCGCTTGAAGGTGATCTTTTGTCTTGCCGGGTTCATTAAGCAGCGTATACAGCACATTGTCGCAAACATTCTTTTCAATGTGCATTACATCAAGACTGTGGCGAAGTAAATTAGATCTCCAATATGGAAGAGTGAATAAAATACTTATCTTCTTCCACTGCTGAGGTGCCGAAATCCTGCGCGTCTTTTGGCGAGTTTGTGCTGAATCGTCGCTTTTTCCAAACTCGAAGTCAACATGCTCAAGCTGCTGTAAGATATCTGTACCGGACAAAGTCTGAGGTGGTCCTCTTTTTCCTGGTTTCCCATTGAAGCGATTCCGTTGCAATCTGAACTTATGCCTTCCATCGAGAAACCTCCGATGCCCCATAAAGCACCACTTTCGGCTGTGGGGAAGGCGCACTGCGTCAGAGTCAAAATTGCAAGCTGGACACGCCGACCCAATATGCACATTCCAACCAGATAATGTGACAAGGCCAGGAAAGTCACTAATCGTCCACATCAAGGCTGCACGCATGTTGAACAAAGTCTTGCCGTAAGCGTCGTACGTCTCCAAGCCGACATTCCACAGGTCAAGCAATTCCGCAATAAGCGGTTGGAGATACACATCGATGTCATTGTCTGGTGCCTTTTTTCCTGGAATGATCATAGACATAATGAAAGAGCTTTGTTTCATACACATCCAGGGGGTAAGTTGTAGGAAACTAGGACTACCGGCCAAATACTGTAACTTGTGCTAAGATTCCCGAAAGGATTGAAACCGTCGGTCGCCAACGCAAGCCAAACATTTCTGGGGTCAGTCGCAAAATCTGGAAAGTCGTTGTCAAACGTTTTCCAAGCAGCTGCATCCCGTGGATGTCTTAATTTACCGTCTTCGTTTTTATCAACGGCATGCCACCTCATGTGCTCCACCGTTTTAGACGACATAAATAATCTTTGTAGACGAGGTTTAAAAGGGAAGAACCTGAGAATCTTTGCAGGTTTCTTCTTCTGCTTTTCCCCCTTCCGAATTGTCTTGTACCTCTATGTATGACATCTCTTACAAGTCTCCCTGCTGGAATCGTCTCCCCAATACAGCATACAATTATTTGGGCATGCATCAATCTTTTGATAATTCAAACCCAACCTGTTGATAATCTTCTTGGCCTCGAGAACGTTGTGGGAATCTCAGCGTCGGGGAATGCATCTTGTAATAAGTTGAGCAACATCGACATTCCCTTATCTGTGATACCACACAAGCACTTGATATGATACAATTTGATCAAGAAAGATAATTTAGAATATTTGGGACAACCTTGATATAAAGGACAATGTGCTTCATCCATCAAGCTGAAAAAATCCCGAGCTACTTCATTCCCCATAAAAACCGGCTCAGGGCCGTGCACTTCTTCATTGAAGTTGTCGCCTTGAAATCCAAACGCATCACGCACAGCATCATTCACAGGATCATCTTCATCTACTTGAACGCCTACTTGAGAACTTCGAGGGAGAGCATCGTCATATCTAATGCCGGCCTTCTCACCATGAACTGCCCAGAACGTATAGTCCTCAGGGAAAGGCTTCACAAGCAAATGTTCCTTCACAACATTTCGTGCATGCCACTTCTTGAACTTGCATTTCCGACATGGACAAACGATCTTGCCGTTAAAGCTGGCGTAAGTGAATGCGAAATCCAAGAAACTGTTTAATCCGTACAAATATTCAGGAGAATTGCGCGGCAACCTGATCCATGATTTATCCATAGCTACTAGTGAGAGAGAAGAAAGTATAGAGAAGAAGATGAGTGAGAAGAGAATGACGAATGCCAAGAACCATATATTCTAAAATTCCAACGTTTATAATTTTGTAGCGGTTCTAAAACTGCTACACTAACCGCTACAGTTATAAAATATTAGTAGCAGTTATATACATAAAACCGTTACCAATGTTCAAGCTGTTACACATTGGTGGAAAATTCAAAATTTACACGTTGAGTATTTGTAGCAGTTATGTGTATAAAACCGCTACTAACATTAAAGCCGTTGGACAACAAATTTAAATTTAATTTTTTATTTGTAGCGGTTATACATAACATAACCGCTACAAATGTGGACAAAGGCGGCAAATTTTAAAATTCAAATGATGAATATTTGTAGCGGTTTCTATTGTAGAACCGCTACAAATATATATATTTGTAGCGGTTCTATAAGAAAAACCGCTACAACTATATACATTTGTTGTAGCGGTTTTTATTTTAGAACCGCTACAAATATATATATTTGTAGCGGTTTTTATTTAAAACCGCTACAAATATATATATGCTTCATTTTTTTTAATTTAGAAATATAAAAAATATAAATTTGTTGCAATTAATTCATAAATTCAATAAGAATATAAATATTACCTTGGTTGCAATTAATTCATAAATTAAATTTTTTAATTTAGAACATTTGTTGCAATTAATTCATAAATTCAACAATGCGATCTAATAATATAAATATAATTATATTAAACACAATAAGAATTTAAGTTCTGAAATACAAACTCATATATATATATATATATATATATTTACAAATGTTTCAACAAAAAAAAAGATGTCCTAAACTAAGTAGCTGGGGGCTGATCATCTGGTGCTCCCTCAGGTGGGGCTCCCTCAGGTGCTGCTGGATCGGGCCGCTGCGCAGAATGAACCGCACCATCATCATCAGCAGGAGCAGGATGAGGAGGAGGAGGAGTAGTAGTACTCGGGACGACGTAGCGAGGGACAGGGGGAACCTGTGGATGCTGCTCGTCCGGGAACAGGCGACTCCATGACCACTCGAACATGTTGTTCGCAATTTCACGCCACTGCGTCTGCTGAGCGTAGATCAAATTAGCGTGCAGCTGCATCTGTTGCTGTTGTTGCTCGTACTGCTGTGCCATCTGCTGCTACTGCCACTACTACAAAAAGGGGCTTTAACCTCCCAAATTTGGCACTTTTAACGTCCCAAAACGGGGGGACGTATATGCTGGGGGGGTAGTAAGTTGAAACAAAAGACGTCCCAAATGATAGGGACGCCTAAAGTCCCACCTGGGGGACTTTAGCCCTCCCAATTCTTAATTTGGGACGTCTAAAAGTTTGGTTTTTTTTATACCATAATTTACATTCTGTATTACCCAACGAATTGAAACTGCAGAAACAGAATAAAAGATGGATTCATAAACCACACTGTCCATTACAAACTGGTAAGGACATCCAGCACTACAATCTTTACTATATATACATACAATAACCTTTCATGCAACCTACTACTATATATATCAACAAAAAACAACCAGAAAGTGTCAAAACGCTGTCATCACACAAGTACAAACTGATATAAAATAACAAGTTTACTGCTCTATATGTTGAAGAAGATGTCCAGCCAAAAGATCTCTGATCAAATCAAGGTCTTCACGTAGGTAGGCATCTTGATTATCAAAAATCTGAAAATTAGAAAGTAATAAGCTTTGATGAAATGAATCTCAAGCAAATGAATTAATTAACATTTCGATTAGAACACCAAAAATATTATCATTTGAGAATGAAGAAGCGATTACCTTTTCAAAATCGCTAGTAATTCCACTTTGAGTTATGTTATACATATAAAGTATAACATAATATCCGCATTCAGTGTTGCCAGGTTGCCAAGGGCACTTTTAATCAAAGGGATGCAATTGGTTGTTAAAATCAATAAAGGTATGTCTAAAAGGACCGTCAATGAAACAATTATGTAGGATCGAATGTACTTACTATGGGATAAAACCACTTTGGCTTTTTAACAACTGCACCCTCGCGTGACCCACCTAGGATTCTATATGTTTGACAAGCACTATCATGAAAAGCAAAATGAACAGAAATTAGAACCATTCATTTATTTTTGTTGTCAATGAAATACAAACAGGATAACTTACGTGTCGAAGACGGATTTTGTATCTCTGTCTGGCTTGTTACTCAAGGGATCAAACCAATAGACTACGTTGCGGCGGGGACATATAACACACAAAGTCCAGTGGTTTCTTTAACAACATGTACACATTAAAATGAAGTTAGATGAGTGAGAAGACAATTATTTAGTAAACTTCTGAAATTGACAAAATGTAAATACGAACCATTGGACAATGGGTGCTAGATAACAACGAAGTTTGTTTTGTGCCATTTGGTAGCCGACATAGTGAGTCCTATGCGCCACAGTACAAGTATCCCCTGTCGTATTCGCAGGACATAAGAATCCATACCAATTACTTCTTTCCATGTTTGTGCAGAGATCGTAGAAGGTGCTATAATAGAATTAAAATAAGGAATCAATTCTTGAATGTATGAAAACAAAAAACCACTAAATGAATTCTATGGGAAAATTGAAAAAAAAACTTACCGGACTGCAAATTTGACCCAGCCTGCATCTATCTCCTCCAACCTGATAAACTGCTTGAGATCTTTATTGTCAATCGTGTAGGGATACTCCACTTGCCCACAATCCCTGGAGGCATCTTCAAGTCAATCTGTTTAATGCGCTTGTAGATCTGTTGCAGCCGTGCTAAGAATGGCCATTTGCTCGCAGCTTCGTCATCCTTTTAGAACATCAAAAAACAAATTGTTATTAGGATGCCAACAGATTTTCAGTAACAGTAAGGTAATTCCTACCATTGGAGGTGTTGCGTCTGAACCAATAAGATTGCGAGGCCAAAGGATGAAAGATCCTATCGCTTGACCTAACGTGCCAACCTCTGGATCGGGAACAGGGATGGCTGTACCTTCTTCCCCCTTTCTAACACTTGTCACATTCACCCTACGATAATCCTCCGGAATTTGCTGATTATGGTGGGTGGTAGCACATGTGTGAACGAGAGCATCAGCAACAACACGCAACAGTGGATCATCCAAATAGAGGGTGCAAGGGTCTCCCGACACTGGATTGGGAGAAGGGTCGCCAAGTGGTCCCGACACTGGAGTGGGAGAAGGGTGGCCAAGTGGTTGCTCCAGAGGGTTGTAACTTCCTCTGGTGCTATTGAAGGCCGGGGATTCCTGAGTTCGAGCCTCGTCCCTTGCCCTTTGTGCTTCAAACATCTTTGCTATTTCAAGTTGAAGCTCTGGCAACAGCTCTTGTCGGAGCTTGTCACGAAGGTTGGCCTCGATCTCTCGTTCGAGCTCCTCTCGAATCTTGGCCACAACGTCCTTACTAGGTCCATCTTGTGACGAATAACGTGGCTCTCGTCCAAAATACCTCGCGGCACTAACTCCCCGTGTCTCTCCTCGAACACGACCAAGGTCATCTGCCTTCCCAATAGCCATTGACAAGATGTCCATCCGTCTACTTGGATTGAATGAACCTTGGCTACTCTGCTCGTCCAGGTTATCCTGTAGCATGCAGTTTATCGTAAATGTATCGAAACCACTCGCGACATGTAAAAAATTAGGTACTTATGGTATAACTACTTACAATCCTCGCAGCAACCTCAGCAACAGTCGGATTTATGTACTTCCCAGCCTTAATCATCCCTGCTTTCCATTTTTTGTGACGTGGAGGAGGTGCCGGTGGCTGGATAACAACGCTAGGATCAGATTCCGCTGCTTCCTTCATTTTCTGTAACTCTTCTGCCATCATTTGCCGCTCAAGCTTCCGATATCCACCGCGAGACATGAAATGTTGATATTTATTTTCTGCTTGCCTCTGGGCATTTGCTGCACTTAATTTCTATGAATGAAAAACAACAAAAAATGAATCAACGATATAAAGTATATGAAATCAACGATATAAGTAGTTCTATATCATGACAGAAATCTTACCAAAAACTCAGGATCTGCTCGTGATGCCGCAAATAACCTCCAGTCCTCTGGAGATAAATATGTATACTGTGCACATGGATCGTTACCCCTAAGGGCCCCTCGAATGTAATGCTTTGTTAGCTTGTTCTTGGAACCTTTCCATCGTACATGAACCTCATCCATCCAGTGCCTATGCATCTCTGTGGTGTCGGGGACATCGTATGTTTGCTGCAAGGTAAAACATAAGATAATTATATTTGAAACAATAAGAACAAAGCTACAATGCATCAAAACTTACATACCAAAAGTTGCTGCCAAATCATGTCTTTCGTTTTTGGGGGAAGCAATCTCCAATTATCGTAGGTAATGCGCACTTTGCTTCGAGCCAAAAGCCCTATGTAGCTAATGAAGTGGTCTTCCTCAGGACCAATTGGATTCAGATTGTCATCGAAGTCTATATGCAGCCTCTCCTGTTGATGTTCATGACGTGCAACCAATGCTCCCATCTTTGTACAGCCTCTAACCCTCCTTCTTGCAGGGGGTTCAACTCTAGGAATTTTGTCATTGCTAGAGCTTTCGTCATCTCCACGCCTCTCGTCATCACTAACATTGTCCATATTCTTGTTAACACAAAAAGCATCATCAGAAACGTAAGTAAATTGCAATGAAAACACATGTATATAGTAAGCGGGAAGTAAAACAGAAAAAACACAGTTCTCGTTTATAAATTAAGGTCTTACTCTAGATTGTTTCCCATAGTCCTTCACCATGGTCATTTCTTACAGCATATTCGTCATCATCTACCAATTATACTTCATTTGTTCGAGGTGTAGTTGTTGTGAAAGGTGGTGTGTCATCAAGGTTGAAGGTCGGATCACCATACTTCTGTTTTTTACTTTTAAGGACAATGGACATATTTTTTCTGGCAGGATCGGTGACATAAAACACTTGTTTCGCGTGGCTTGCTAAAATGAAGGGCTCATCTCTATAGCCAACTCTTCAAAGATCGACTGAGACAAATCCAAATTGTTTATCTATTACCACGGCATTGTTGCTAACCCACTTACATTTAAATAAAGCAACTTTGAACTTGTTGTACGTCATCTCCCATATTTCTTCTATAACTCCATAATAGGCCATAGACGCTAATATGGGGTTTTTGTCTCTCGAACTGGAAAAGTGCATAGATTCAGCTTCTACCATGACCCCACTATTTTGCATGGTACTTTTGTCATCTTACTCTTTGGTATAGAAGGAATAGCCATTTATATCATAACCGGTCCAAGTAATGACCTGAAACGAAGGCCCTCAAGCTAGCCACTTGATTGTCTCAGACACACCGATCTCGTGCAAAACCTTTTCCTCGAACCACTGCATGAATGTCTTGTTTTGCTCAATAGCAATCTGCATGTCATTCTTCCTTGGATTCTTGTTCTTCAAAGTGTTTCTGTGTTCATTTATGTAAGGTTGAACTTCTTCCATATTATTCAGGATATACAAGTGGGCTTGCAACACCTCTTCACGAGGAACATTCTTCACTTTCAGTCCTCGTGTTCCCTTGCTTCTCCCTTCTTCATGCCGAGATTGTTCCTTCTTCCCTGACATATAATCTTTGCAAAACTCCAAAGCCTCCTCAACTACATATCTTTCTACTATTGAGGCTTCTGGTCGATAAGGATTTTTAGAATACCCTTTTAAGATCTTCATGTATCGCTCGAAAGGGTACATCCACCTCAGGTAAACTGGACCGCATAGCCTTACCTCCCTCACCAAATGAACTACCAAATGCACCATTATATCAAAAAATGAAGGCGGAAAGTGTATCTCTAGTTGTGACAAAATAATGTAACCCTCATTTTCTAGTTCATCCAACTTTTCAGTGTCAATGACTTTGTTACAGATAGCATTGAAGAAAACGCACAATCTTGTCACTGTGTTTCGTACTTCATCTTTCATTATGCCTCTAATAGCTACTGGTAATAGTTGTTGCATCAACACATGATAATCATGGGACTTCATCCCCACTAACTTCAAATCGTCCATTGAGACACATCTTCTCACATTCGAGGAATACCCTTGCGGCACCTTCATTTCATGCAAACACCCACACAAACTTCTTTTCTCTGCTTTTGATAGTGTATGCGCTGCTGGCTCTATGTATGCCCTCCTACCATCATCTCTTAGTTGTGGATGTAACCGTTCTCTTATTCCCATATCAACAAGGTCTAATCTCGCATTAATCCCATCCTTAGTCTTCCCTGGTATGTGCAAAAGCATACTGATAAGGCTATCACAAACATTCTTCTCCACATGCATCACATCAATACTGTGTCTCACGTCTAGCGAACGCCAATATGGAAGATCAAAGAAAATGGATCTCTTCTTCCATATGTTCTTCTCAGCTGCAACCCTCTGATTCTTACCAAAAGTGACATGGATACGTTCCACTCGACTGTAGACTTCCTCTCCGGTTAGTGACTTTGGAGCCATTCCATGCTCCGGTAAGCCGTTAAACCGCTTTCTTAGCCTATGATACGGGTGGAACCGATGAAGAAACCTCCTGTGGCCAAGGTAGACAGTTTTTCTTCCATGCTTTAGTTGTTGGAAGTGTGTGTCTGCTTCACATATTGGGCATGCTTTGTGACCCTTCACGCTGTACCCTGACAAGTTTCCGTACGCAGGGAAGTCGTTTATCGTTGTGAAAATCATTGCACGTAGCTTGAAAGACTTCTTCTTATAAGCATCAAACACATCTACGCCTTCCTCCCACAACTTCTTCAAGTCCTCAATCAAAGGCGCCAAATAGACATCAATATCGTTCCCTGGCTGTTTTGGTCCAGAAATCATCATAGATAGCATCATATACTTACGTTTCATACATAGCCAGGGAGACAAGTTGTATATTACAAGGAGAACCGGCCACGCACTATGTGTGCTAGTAAGAGTTCTATACGGATTAATGCCGTCTGTACAAAGCCCAAGCCGTAGGTTTCTCGGCTCGTTGCCAAATTGAGGGAAGATTTCATCTATTTTTTTCCATTGTGGAGAGTCAGCTGGGTGCCGAAGATATTTCCCATCAGATATTCTCTCATCAGAGTGCCATCTCAACTTCTTCGCTTTTATTGCACTCGCAAACAAACGTTTAAAACGTGGTATTATTGGAAGATACCACATAACCTTTAAAGGTTGCCTTTTACTTGTCACATCACCACAACCACCATCTTTTTTCACTTTGTATCGTGCAGTTTTACACTTAGGACACTCACTAAGACCTCCGTACTCATTTCTGTACAGTACGCAGTCATTAGGGTAAGCATGTATCTTCTTATACTCCATACCCATTGTAGACAGGATTTTCTTGGCCTCATACATACGATTTGGAAGTACATTATCCTCCGGAAACATATCACACAATAGTTCAAGTAGCAATGTGAAACTACTATCGGTCCACCCACAAGTTGCCTTTAAGTTAACCAAATGTAATGTTCCTGTCAGCCGCGTGTACTTACTACCACTGTACAATGGTGTCTCTGCATCACTCCGCAAGCTATCATACTCCTGCGACTGCGCAAAGGATTCTGCCTCAACATCGTTAATCATTCTCTCCATTCTATCTTCATCTATGACATCCACAGCTCCCTTCTTGTGTGACGGACAATCAGTTACTTCCTCACCATGCCATATCCACCTTGTGTATCACAGATTTATTCCATCACAAAGTAGGTGATCCTTTATGACATCAACATCCCGTCTACTCTCATTCAAATAATTGACACAAGGACAAAAATACTTCCCATTTCTTGCAGGAGCATTCTTTTTAGCGAATTCAATAAATTCGTCCACCCCTTTCTCATATTCTTCACTAGTTCTCAAAGCATTCATCCAACTATGATCCATTTTGTTACCACCTAAGGCATTACTAATAACATTCACACGTTTAGTACAATTCTCAAGGACATATGATGGGATTGACTAATTAAGTTATCAACCCAATTTAGAATTTTAAAATATGGGCTTAATAACTTTATTGCCCCCTCCTAGCCTCATCTCTCCTATTAAAAGGGTTTCAGTGCTATGTAACTTATTTTTTTAATAAGTATATGTATATAAAATTAATGTATAATAAAATAAATACAATAAGATTAAATTAAAGAATTTTTTTGAGGTTTGGAAGAATTAAAAACAAAACGAGTTTCATATTAACAAAACAATTTTAAGTTGAGTTCTTCCAAAAATAAAATTTTTTTATTGAAAATATTTAGATAAAAATCATTTAATGAATATTGGGGTTATCGTTTTCTTTTTAAGTTTTGGCTTGAATTATTCTTCATAATTCAAGAATTTGGAATTAACAAAACAATTGTGTGTAATTAATACAAGAATTTATTTAATTTAAATAAATCATATTTTATTTTATTATATATACTAATTAATGGTGCAGGAACAAGACCAATGAAATGGGGTGGTGCCACTACGTGTGAATGGATAAATCTCCATTGCCTTATAAAAGCTAGATTTCCCTAAAACTGAACAACAGGGATCTATTATACTTTTAGAAAAGCCGTAGAAACGGCTTTGTATTAACAGGGTTAACATATTGAGCTTATTATGAGGTTTCAAATTAAACGGGGTTAAAGATAACAAATGGTTTCGCCAAATTCATGGTAGGATTTTAATGAGAGGTTTTAACGGTTTCATGAACAACTATGAATTGTATTGGTTTCATGTGACATACACTAATCAATGATTGGAAGAAACTTTTATGAGCCACTTTCATTATGTTACACTTGAACAAATAAATAAATAAAAGTTCAAAAACTTTGTCTTAAAATTTAATACTCTACTTCTAATCGTTCTTATAAGTCACTTTTAACATGATCACAATAGTGAAAGAAATCTTTAAATCTCATTAACTCTACCTTTAAATTTAAAACCTTTCTAACTACATCCCTATTTAATATAACATTTTATCTTATAAGAACAAAGTTTACTCAATAATTAACGAGAGGCAAATTGAAACAGGGAGTAACTTTTAAACTTTACTCATATTTAACACAATGGAACGGGTGAGAACTAAGAATACTTGTTTCTATTATACACAAGTAAATTTATATTTAAACAAGAAAATAAACCATTCCCAAATAAA
Organism: Inga leiocalycina; assembly: GCA_963242795.1. NCBI lineage: Eukaryota > Viridiplantae > Streptophyta > Magnoliopsida > Fabales > Fabaceae > Inga > Inga leiocalycina. The sequence goes on along the minus strand of OY725321.1, from coordinate 84,819,647 downwards.
TGCAATTTAAACAATATAACCACACCAAACACATCAGGCTAATCTCAACTATCTCAATATAAGCAATATATAATAAGCACAATCTCAACCATTTAATTTATTTTTCAAAAACAAAATAAACCATATTCTGTTACAAAAAAAATGAAGAAAATAAACCAACCTGATCAGGGCGCCCCCTAGCTACTATGTTTGAGAGGTAGAGAAGACGTTGGAGCTCCACCCACGCACAACAATGGAGGAGAGAGCAAAACCCACTGTGGAGGAGGTGAGGTTGAAGCAAACACGGTTGCAGCCGTTGAAGAAACAAAGAGGAAGAAGAAGAAGGGAGGAGTCCGAGTTCAACAAGCTAGGCCGACGGTGGAGGAGAGAGCTTGAACAAGGGAGGAGGGAGGAGTTGAAGAAAAAAAAAACACAGCAGGGCCGACGGTGTGGGTGGGGAGAGGAGGAAGAAGAGTAAAGTTGTTGAGAGGATGTGAGGTGAGGGTGTGATAGGTAGATGAGAAGACCGCATGTCAGACAAGTGTCTGACATGCAGGGGACGCCTTTAGGCGTCCCAAATGGCATTTGGGACGCCTAAAGTCCCACTTTAGGCGTCCCAAATTCATTTGGGACGCCTAAACCCAGCTCCTGGCGCTAAAAAAAATTTATGAAATTTATATTTCACGCCAGGAAGCACTTTAGGCGTCCCAAATTCAAATTTGGGACGCCTAAAGGTTCCCCTACACATAAATAATTACGAAAATGCCACCGCCTCCCTTTTTAACCACCCAATTTTCAATTTGGGACGTCTTTGGGGGTGGTTATATCTCAATTCTGTAGTAGTGTGCTGTGCCATTTGCTGCTCCAAATTTGACCGTAGCTGGTCAATAGACTTGTCCCTCGGACGTCTGACCTCTCTAGAACTGCCAGCCTTAAAGGCGACGCTCCTGCCGTAGACCATGCTAGGTCTGGCGCCTATCCCCATCCCCCGCACGAGTCTGGGGTGCTCAGTCTGAGCCAGACCCGCCTTCAAAGGGGCTGTCGGGTCCACTAACCCCTGTGACTCCTCAGGCTGGGTCTGTCGCAGCTCAGCCTGCGATTGCTGAATCCGCTCCTGCCATTTTATGAAACAATTACTAATTAACATTTTTCATTATTAACTTGGTTTTATAAAAATTATAATAATAAAATTACTTACAATGGCCGCCTCTGCCTACTGAGAGGTCGCAGTCCCGTCACGGTGTCTGTGTGTGATGGCGTACAGCTCCCCATAGTCCGTCTGACGATTCTCCTGCTATGCCTTTGTCTCCTGAAACAATTACAAAACAATAATTAGTATTATGAAATAATCAGCTAAAAGTCAGTGATATTTTGAAAAGTTACCAGCTCGCTATAGGTCACAGCAAAGGTCTTCGATCCTGCTGTGTGGTGGATCGTCTGCTGCGCACGGATCCTGGTGTTCCTCTAAGAAATTTCCTGGAAGAAAAACAATATTAAATGTATTAAAACAATAACAAACATTTAAAATTAAAAAATTTCAAATTAAATACAATTAAATTGAAATTATAATTTAATAATTAACAATTACAAAATTAAATATAAAAATTCTAATAAATACATTACCTGCCCCTCAGGGCTCCTCCTGAACTGGACGAAACCCGCCCAGTCGTTCGGCGGCACGCTGTCCAGGACGCTCTCGATCAGCTACTCCAGAGGCATCATCCCGTCCTTATCCACCCTGCGGAAGAGACGATTCCTCCTGTTCCTCCAGGCGTCACCCATCTTCACAAGGGCGTACCTCTTCCGGTTGGCCCGGACGGCAAACCGCAGCTGAAAAAAAAATTATTTAAATATCAATAATTACAAAAAACATAATTTAAAAAAATATTAATTAAATAGAATTAATTACAAACAATATTAATTAAATAATTTTAATTACTTGAACCACCTCCTCCCAAGCCTGGTCCTTCGACCCCCTTGGAACGTGCCTCCACGTCTTGAAGTGAAGGGGGAACCGTATCCAATTCGCGCCCAGGTCGTTTAGGAAGCGGTTGAGCAGGTGACCCCCATTGTGGATGGGCTGGTCAGTGCCCTCATTCCACGGCACTATAACTCGCAGGGTCCGGTCCATGCTGTTCACCCCGGCCACGTCTAGCCTCCTCGTCGAAACGTTCCCCTGCTCATCTGCACAGTTTACCGCATGTTAGATAAATTGTAATTCAAAGTTAACATTTTGAATTTAAATAAATAATTTACTAAATTAAAAAATTAATTTACCTTGGACCTGCACCTCAAACCCAGTGGACCGCGAAGACGACCCTCGTGGGTTGTTCTGCTCCCGAGCGTCCTCCTCATCGAGGAACTGCTCCATCTCCCTGAGCCAATCAGGATCTCAAAGTCCTCCTCGTCAAGGAAGTCCTCGACGCTAATATCTGGCCCCCCAACCTCAGGCACCTCTGGTGCGGTCGTTTCCTGTGGGATCGTCTGCGGTGCCTGTGGTAGGGCAGACTCCTGTGGGGGGATGGGCTGAGATGCCGCGGTCGCCCTGCCTTCCCGTTGCCCCCTCCCTCTACCCCCTGCTCGACTGCTACCACCCCGTAAAATCGGTCTGGGGACCTCAGGGGCCTTCCCCTTATCTTGTCTTAAAGCCATATCAACTGTAAAAATTTAAAAAAAAATTTAGTCACATTATTATGCAAAAATCTAATAAAAATACAAATACAAATAAAATACGTGTTATATACATACCTCAGGTGCAAATACTGAGAAATACTGTAGCAAAAACTCCTACACAGACGTCTGAAAGCTCAAATCTTGAAGAAACCACTCAGAGAAACTCTAGAAAACAAAATGAGCAAATGGAGAAATGAGGGAGGCGGTGGCTTAAATAGGCCAGATATTAGTAGCGGTTAAAACCGCTACAATTACACCGCTACAGAATACCATTTTTTTTGTAGTGCCTGTCCCTATTATAACATCAATGAGTAGTCCTTATTATCACGTTGGTTCATATTATAAGTCCATTGCAACTAATTCTTATATACTAAGAAATAACAATTAAGGCATTAAATATGAATTAATAAAATTTTTGAAATTTATCCTTATTAATATTCTCTCCCTATTATTTACAAATAATTCTCACCCACTCTCTTCTATATCTCTCTTTCCCACAAGAATTAATTAAGGCAAAATTTAAAAAAAAAAAAACGGTCATTCATAACTTCAAAGTGGACTTTATATATAAAATATATCTGTCATATAATTGATACCATATGATAGTTATGTCTACGGTACGTTATATTATACCAGATGAAGAGCAGCCACAATTTGTTGGCAGAAAAAAACAACAGAGAGAGCAGCCACATAATTTATTATTAAAAAGAGTAGCCATGTGAGAGTTATACTTTGTATTGTCGTTTCTCTACACCTGTGTGTGTGTGTGTGTCTCGATATACTATATAGAGTTATTTTTATAATTCTAAAAGATCTCACCATAACTTGTTATTAAAATGGCTTTAATAAGAAAAATTGGGGGGGGGGGGGGGGGGTGGCTGCTTTTATTTTATTTTCTCTCATTTTACCTTAATTTGTGAAAGTGACTACTTTTCTTCGTGAAGACATATATCACAACTACCAAATGAAACGATGATCCAAATATTGTGAATCGCTGTTCCCAAAGTGACAAAGTATTATATGATTAAAAGTTGCACAGATGCATAAATGAGTGATAGTCATGCATGTAGTAAATCTTTTTCAATAACTTAGAAGGAACTACTAATTATGATGTATAATCATTTTAACTGGTTAGCAATTAGGAAGCATTACTTGTACCGTTGAAACATACTGCCTCCGGTCCTAAATATAAGACCCAATTAACTTTTGTGGAGAAATCAAGGAAGCAAAAGAAATTATTTGATAGTATTTATATTTATCCTTTTTTCTTCAAACTAATTTGTGTAACTTATAAACTAATCTATAATCAATGACACACAACATATACTATAATTAAATAATTTATTTAATTTTCTTAATCTCTCTAAAAAAATTAACTAAATCTTATATTTAGGATCGGAGATAGTATGTATATATATATATATATATAAAGGGAGGAATTTTTGTGAAGCAGCATTGTTATTTTGTGTAGTGTCTTCATGCTCCCCAATATTATGCATGCCTATTCCTTATAGCATTATTTATTTTTAAGATTACTTCTTTGATTGAACATCACAAAAATTATTCATTATCTAAATAATACGTTCTTGTTTCCTTTTATCTGTCCGGTGTTGATCTTTCTAACATGAAAATCTTCGTGTTTATGAAAATAAATCATACATTTCGTGGGAATGAGACTAGTCTAATGAAAACTAACTTGAAGCCTATCTATTAACTTTAAAAAGGAATCCATTTGATTTCATAGAATAGAACACTCAATGAAGATTGTTTTCCCCCTTTAAAAAAATGAGTTGTGTTTGCCCAAAGAAGCATTCAAGGTGCATTTCTTCATGGATGATAAATTCTTTGGTATACATTATTAGGATATGATTGATTTTTAAAAGTTAATAATGCACAAGAATAAGTCACCAAATTAATATGTGTTGATTTTTGATATGTGAATGAAGTGCTGTACTGAGCTTTGAAATATAGAGATCCATCCTCATCAAATCAAAATATTAAATCATAAAAGGAAATGAAATTTTAAACAATAAAATAATTAAACTTAGGTTTTAAGTTTTACATATATATAACATTGATATTGATCATATTGACCGCAGTATCTGTTTTTACTGTTGAAATCAAACACTCATTAAGGTAATCACACGCGTAGAGATGTTCATAGGTGAAATTAAAGTACCCAGTCAATTTTCAACAGAGCCACATGACTGAGGAGGAGTGTCTAAGCGCGTATTCATGGTAATTAATTATTTTAATATTTGTATTCCATCACACCAAGTAATTCATTGGATTATATCAAATAGTTATCTTTAATTACTTTTAATATTCAGATAAAAAATTACTTTTGTAGTATGACCACCATATATGCAGAATAATTTAATAATTAGTCGTGTAACGGTGTAGTTTTCTCAAGTGATAAAGATGTAACAAAATGTTAATAGAGATAAAGTTTAAGCCATATATTATTGGTGCCACAAAAAAATTATCTAATAATTTATAAATGCATGGATATGGGATTGCAACAAATCAGGTTAGAAAATTTTCCCTTGTGTATCAAAAAATAAAAGAAAAGAAAAATTTCCCTCCAGTTAGTATCAAATCCGTCTCGAATATGAATTTGTTGGTAATGCTAAGCTAATCACTAGAATATTTGTTCACAAAAGATAATAAAAATAAAACAAATATAATTTAAAGAAGTACCCGTAAATCGTAATTTTTTTGCCATGTCTTTATTTTTTTCTATGGTCAATCGTAATGGATAATAGATAGTCACCCAACATTAATTTCTCAAGTATAGTAATATCATTGAAACAAACAATAAAGAATAAAACTACAACAAAATCTTACAAGTAATAAATAATATTAATTATCCAACATCTCGTCGGTCGGCAGACAAGAAAATTGATAAGGTCATAAGATGTTGTTAAGGTCACATTGGAGGCCCTTAACATGATGTTAAGGTCAAGTGGACCCGATCATCCATTTTCGGATGAGATTGAACTCACACGACAGCTTATTTATGGAAATTGGCAGATCTCATTTATCGTGATGCTGTTGGGCAGCAGGTGGGCCCCACGATTAGTCAAAAATTGCAAGCTTGCCCCGGAACAAGTCCGAGCATATCCTATTGACCAGATCTCTCTCCTCCATTATTATTTTTACATGTTCGGAGATTTTCTCGACCAATAAAATCATCCCTTTACACACTTATGTTGACACACAGACACACACACACTCGAACCCTTTTTTTTTCCCCCCAACGAACCCATTGCCTTTTTTTTTTTTTTGGACTTAAAGCAGACACAACCTAAACCCATCGCCATTTAAAACTCGTACTAAGCACACGTTTTTTTTTTCCTTTTTAATTTTAAAATTTCTCATAAAAAACCAATACAAAGTACAAACTAATAATATCATGGGTTCGCACACGTGCTTACAGTAAACCCAGAAAGTCAAACCACTACAACTGTTGCTGCCCTCTGACCAAAATACCACTGTAGTCTCTCTCTCACGCACTCTCTCTCTCTCTCTTTACATTATCAAGTGTTGAAAAAAAATTTGGTTATAAATATCAGTTTATTTAGAGTTATTAATTATTATTTTTTAATTTTACTCTTATTCAATCCTTGTTGAAAAGAGAGATTTGAGAATGATTTGTAAATCCAGAGAAAAAAAATATTAATAAGGATAAAATAAAAAAGCTTTATCAATTTGAGACATATTTATGGACTTAACTGTCTTTCTTTCGTTTTAAAGAATTAGTTAAAATAGATTTATAATAATGAGTTAGGGATCGGATTGGTCTAAGCCACTTTCAACTATCCCTCATGTATTAATACTTAATAATAAAAATCAGTTAACTCGTTAAATTCAAGGTAATTAAACTCGGATCGGCCACTGAACCAATCGGAATATTGGGTCAAGGGTCAATGAGTCATATCTAAGTTAAACCAGAGTTAAATTGGGATTAAACCGGCGAGAAATTGAAGATTTTGGGATAATTAATATGAAATTTAAAAAAAAAAAAATTTTAATACCAAACCAGATCGGTTTACCGGCCTATTTAAGTTTAATCTGCTTAAATTAAAAAAAAAAGAAAAAAGAAAAGAAAATCAACTTTCTCGTTATTCAAAGCAGCTGTAATAATAAAGCAATAATACAATAATACTCCATATGTTGAGGGGCCGCCGAGGACCCTCTCTCCCCCCCCCCCCCCTATATATATCTATCTATCTGTGTGTGCAAGTGATTCCAAAATCAAAGCAGTAGTGAGAAAGCAAAGCAAATTATGGCTTTAACTAGTGGTGCTCATCATGAGCAGGAGGATTATGAAAATAGTATGCGACACTTTTCTGATTCATCTTCTTCCATGAGAGTGCTTGGCTCAAAGACGATCAAATCATCTAACAATAAAGCAGCAGGCATAGCAAAACGAAGATCTCGAGCTTCTAAGAAAACCCCAGTGACCCTCCTTAACGCCAAAGCCTCCAACTTTAGGGCTCTCGTCCAACAATTCACTGGTTGCCCTACCACTCCTTTGTCCATTGGTGACCATTTTAAGGGCCCCATAACCCTAAACTTCCAGCGAGGAACCCGAGAAATGGAGACTCATCTTCACAACAACAACAACACCCCTACCTCTCATAGCAACAACAACAACCAGGTACTTTCTGTTCGTTTTCACCAGAATCATCAGCAGCAGCAGATACAGTCACAGGTTTTAGATCATCATCAAGAGGGGCAGAAAATTAATGTTGTTGATGATGATGATGATGATGATGACTGTGTGATAATGGAGAAGGTTACGAGTACTAATGGTGATTCTTCTTCTTCTTCTGGTGTTTTTTCTTCGTCGTCATCAAGTGGCTGTGGCCTGATGGAGGTCTCTCATGATCTTACTACCACTGATTTTGAAGGTCTCATGGAGGATTTTAGTTTGCAGGATCTCATTGATATGGACAATGCTTTATTCTCTAATGATTTAGGTTACTTTGTGTGACTGTGATTATTATATCATCCAACACTATTGTATTATATTAGTGGGTTAGAGCAAATCCCCAACTTCATCATTACAGAATTATGTATGAATAATGATCAAAGCAAATTGTAGATCGACTTCGGCTTCTGATCTGTTCTAATTTGTCTGCTTCTTCCTATGATTATATATAATTAACCTAAATAATATATATATATATATATATGATATTCTTCAAATTCAGTGTTTTCTTTCCCCTTCTTAACGCTTACATCAGTTAATTATATATCTTGCTTGTTAAAAGAATCGCCGCCAGAGAAACGGTGGCGCATAATAAATTAAAGCCATTAGTAGTACGACTCCTCCGGTGGCGGTTCTAATTAATTACAACTTGTTGAATACCTAGGAGAGTTTGTTTTGTTCATGAATGTAATTAAGATAACATTCTTTTTTTCTTTCCCTCATTTATTATTTTTTCTCAAGCTGCCTTTGTTGATTGCATACGTATATTAACAACGGACAGGTAGAAATACTGTACAGTCCTTTATACGTCATTTAATCACCGGAAAACTATTACTCCCTCCTACCTTAACATAAGATACATTTGGAGATTTTGATCTTAGTCTTGAATATACGATATAGTTTTTATATTTTTCAATCTTTTTCTAATTTATCTCGATTGATATTCCATCAATAATAATCAATGAGAAGAAATAATGAAGGAATTAAAGAAGATGACTATAGTGTTTTAGAAAATACATGGAATCACATTAGGTAAATATGTTTTATAATATTAAGGACGGGAGGGAGTATAACAAAATGATCAACATGAAATGATAATATCCCGTACAAGAAATGAGTTTGCATGTTGCTCATTTGTTGAGTGACTTTTTAATGTTTAGATTGCTTATATGGGACTGCATAACAAATTCTATTTAATCAATATGAATAGTTTCCAAGGTACGTAAATGATTGACTTAGAGAAACCTGCCCACAAAGTTCTTGCAAATAACTAACTCCCTCCAATCCAAAATACAAATCGCCTTTTGTAAAAATTCTTTGATCCATAATATATAAGTTGCTTTAAGAGTAATTAATGCTTATGTGTCAGTTTTACCCACGTAATTAATATTTAAATATAATTTATTGTATTTTTATGTTTATTTAAAACCTCGTTTAATATGGGTAAAGTCCTTTATATGTCATTTAATCACAAGAAAAGTACAACTTCCTCCGGTTCTTAATATAAGAAATAATTGAGGAGTTGATCTTGATCTTAAATATAAGACATAATTTTCATATATGTCAATCTTTTCGTAATTTACTCCTATTGATATTCCTTCAATAATAAGCAAGGAGAAAAGGGAATGAGAGAATTGAAAAAAACGATTAGTGTGTTTTATAAAATATATAGAATCACATGAAATAAACATGTTTTATATCAAGGATTGGAGGGTGTACAACAAAATGAGTAACATGCAATGACAATATCCAATACAAGAAATGGCTTTTTAGTAATTAGATTGCTTATTATGTGAGACTACGTACATAACAATTCTGTTCAATCAATATGAATAGTTTCAAAGGTAAATGATTAAATTAGAGAAACCTACCCACATTTTTCTTACAAATAACTAACTCCCTCCGGTCCAAAATATAAGTTACCTTTTATAAGAATTCTTTAATCAATAATATATAAGTTGCTAGGAGAATAATTAATGATTATTTGTCAGTTTTCCCACATAATTAAAATTTAAATATGGTTCATTGTATTTTTTCCTCTTCCTCAAAATCTTATTTAATATATTTAAAGTTTGAAATTTTCTTTAATGTCATAAGACAAATTCCCCGAATTAACCATTTTTTAATTTCAAAGAGATAGTTGAAAATGACTTATATTTTAGATAGGAAGAAGCACATAATTTCCTTAAATTATGTGAATTAATTAACCAACTCTTAGATTTTAGAAGAAATAAATATTATTTTGTTTAGCTTTTGCAAGTGAGTGTTTAGTATGGTAGCTAGGTTCTTTCATATGCTATCACATCATGTTATAAAAGCGGCCACGTTGTTTGAGTCTGAAAATTCCTTGTGTACTTATTTGGTATTCAGTACTATCCATTAATTCTAATTTGACTCTTCCTATATCCCAAATGTGGGGAAGCTCTGCTTCCATTGTCTGTGTATTTCTTTTTTCTTGCTATTTTATTTTTTGACAAAATTGGAACTGCAAGCTTTATATATATACCTTGCACTCAACTGTGGTCACTGATTTTGTCTATCATTTCTAAGACAACTGGGAGCTCAGTCATTTACTGCAGCTGGTCAAAAGATTCACAATCTCTTGATTATAATTTTGATTATTCTAATAATGCGGATTTGTTTATGTTAAATTAATTAATGTGCTGCAGTATTAAATATAAATGTTTGAAACACTGCGCCATCAGGGTTTCCTAAAAGTCAAAACTTAAGACGTAATCCTTTTTTTTTTTTTTGAAAAAAAAAATAATTGTCCATTTATACTGTGATATTTGTTTCTCTGTGCAAGTAAAATGTTGCATAATTTCATAACAAAAAATCACTTTAAAACGTTATCAATTTGAGTTGCAATTTTTATCTTCACAGTACCCCAACGTTGATAAATTAAATTTGGTGGGCTGTGTGTATGGGACTATTGCAAAATAAGTCTGTTCATATGCTAATTTTTTTATGAATTTTATTTTGGTGAACAAAATTTGTGATATATATATATATATATATATATATATATATATAAATATATATATATCAATTAATTCATCCTCCTGACTGATGAAGAAAGGTCAAGTTGGGAAGGTAAATAATAGAGTTAGAAATTTTGTCTGAATGATAAATTTTCAAACTTGTAGCGTAATATGGTAAGAAAATAATGGCCATCGCCGTGAGAAATGAGAAATCGCCTAATTTGGAAAGAAGTACTGTAGTTAATGTCAATAGTACTTGAGAATCTAAGACCAACCATTTTTTTCAAATGAAACATGCATATAGACATGTTAGGAAATTAATATGTAGGTCCATGTGTTGAAGTAAACATGTCTTGGTCAATGTTAGTATTTATTCTAAGGTCAAAAAGAATTTTTTTATTTGTACATGAGACAAAGTTCATAAATCAAGAGAAGCCTCCCACCTAATTTCAAATTGATAAACATTTAGTCAAATTTTCAATTCATGTGTTTTGAAGATAAGGTAATCCCAAAAAAATATGTCTATAAATAAGGCTCAATTTTTTTTCTATTTTTCTGAAGAATTTGTTACATACAATAATCTGTTATTTAAAATTCGAATTCATAAAACTATTTAACATGAAAAAAAAAACAATTGGTTATATATCATTAAATTTTAAGAATGATTATTCATAAGTATTCACTCTATTCCTTCTTATAAGTTATAATACTTTAATAAGTTACCCTTTGGAGATATATGTGTGTGTGTGTGAATATTTAGTACGTCTTTTTTTTTTATTTTACCTCTAATTAATTATATGTATTATCTATTTTTCATACATTATCTATCATTACCTTTTCCCCCTACATTTTTTTTGTCTTTTTTTACTTATTCTTTATCTTACTTACTCTTTATAAATAAGGCCATATTTAAACAAAAATATATTTCTGACATATTTATTAATTTTAACTGATTTTCATATCTACGTAGTTGATTTTTTTTTTTTTTAACTTATGTAAAAAGAATATAAGGAGTACTTTATTAAAAATTACTTCATCAAACATGTGGGAACAAATTAACTAAATTTTTTGTATTTCATTCAAACTTCCAACGCAGTGATCAACGATGGATCGGTGGCAGGTGCTGACTTTAATAAGGGAAAACAATGACTTTTCATGGAAGAGAATTTTGCTTAATTACGCCACACAGTTTATTAATTTATTTTTTTGGCAGGGATTCTTTACTTAATCTTATTTTGCCCTGTCATTTACTCTTCCCTCAGAGGGACAAAAGGTTCACCATCACTGAAATTTCGTGCTCGTTTGGAATAGCTTATTTTTAAGCAATAAATGTTTATAGATCGTGATTCATGATATACGAGGTATATATATGAGAGAAGTTTTATCTCAACTTACGTAATAAGGACTTATTGTCCAAATATAAGTGACACCAAACATAGGCTTCGGCATGTTCTTTAGTAGCATAATTTTTATTATTGTCTGCTGGAATTATTTTTGTTATTGATGTGAAGATGTAACAGTGATCAATTTTCAACGTATCCTATTATTGTCTGTTTTTAATATCCACGTAAAGGGTGACGTATGCTTCTATAAAAGTAAAATATTACTCAGCTTCCTAAATATAAAAGCTAATTAATTTTTTTTTTAGAGATTAAGGAAGCTAAATAAGTTACATTAAAGTATTTATATTTATTTTTTTTCTTCAAACTAATTTTTTTGATTTTTAAACTGATATATAATTGAAAAATATATTATATATGTTATGATTAAGCAATTTATATTTTTTTTTGTCAGAATTAAATAATTTATTTTGCTTTCTTAATTTTTTCAAAAAAAATTAACTGATTCTTATATTAAATACGGGAGGTAGTATATAATTCAGGTGAAAATGGAGTAGACTTTCCTCAAGTAAAGTCTGAAGTTTCAATATCAAAAAAGCACATTAAGAAAATTACCACTAATTGGAGTTAACAATATTATTTTTATTTGATTAAATTTGATTAAAGGTTTCCTCAATCGAAGTTTACTAAATATTAAGAATGTTAAAAAATTTTACAAGAACTTTAGTTTCTTCTATTAACATACAACAAAAATTTAACAATGATGACTTGATTTCAATTTTCTAACACCGAATTCTGTCTCTCATTTTTTTATTTGAATAATAGATCAATATTTTATCGAAACTTAAATGCATTTTTCAAAATTGAACTTTACTTCATCGGAAAAAAAGGCTAATCTTTATGGCTTCAATTCAGGACAAAATAATCCCAATTTGTACGACGTTATGAACTAGCTTATAACCAAGGCTCTGCCTTCTCTTTTGTTCTCTGATTTTCGCACTAAGATGCATGTAGTTCCTGTTGAAATCATGTATTCCTAAACATCAGCTACTTCCAGTGTCTTTTTCATTCAGCAGGGGGAATATCAATGTATATGGGCTATTAGTGTGTATGGGCTGGAGCCCAGGCCCAATGGCTTGTAACTAAGAAGTTAGTTTATAACTACTGTAACACACGTGAGCTCAGACTAAGAAAAAATGGAATAAACTCCAGATTACTCTTCCTCTCAAATTCTCTCATTCTTTCTCTATTATGCTTTAATCTGTTATGCAAGCATTCTTCTATTAACATACAACAAAAATTAAACAATGATGGCTTAATTCAATTTTCTAACATCTAATTTTGTCTCGCGTTTTTTTATTTGAATGATAGATCAATATTTTATCGAAATTTAAATGCATTTTTCAAAATTGAACTTTACTTCATCCAAAAAAAAGTTAACCTTTATGGCTTCAATTCAGGACAAAATAATCCCAATTTGTACGACATTATGAACTCAGCTTATATCTTTACATAAAGAAATCTATGAAATTATTAAGAATAAAACTCAATTACAATGTATATTAAGGGGCAAGAGGCAATCTATGAATATAATCAGCTATAAAATTTGGGTAAACAAAAGCGAAAGCCGACACCAAAATGTGACCTGAAACAGTGAGAGAAGTGCTGTTCCTGAATCCCCCATCCAAAGTGGGGCAGCCAAATCTTCTTCACATATAAAAAAAACTATAAAAATGAATCCAACACATTCAAGCTTAACTATATTGAAAAATAAAGGGAATTAGATTCATGGGCCAGAGACTGAAAATGAAATCAGATTCATTTCCCTGGTGCTTGATACAACCAAAAACATGAGCTTTCCAAATACTTTACCCAACTTTCCACTTCTCATTGTACCCAAAAAAAAAAAAAAAATCCTTTCCACTTCTCATTACTCAGTAGAGAGAAACAATAGACCTCAATTATTCTGCAATTTCCCCCTCCTCCAATTCCTCTGGCAAAGGACATATTCCACTAACACCACCTAAACCTCTTCCCTCAACTTCTGGTTTATGGGTATGTTCACCTTCATAATCAATAAATTCTTCAGGATTAATAAGAGACATAAGATCAGAATAGATGTCCATATAATTACTATCACAGTCAAATGGCATGTTTTCAGATAAATCTAGATCGTTGCTTTTCAGGGAACAATGTGAAGGATTTCCAGATGTGTCTCCTTCAGGCAGAGGGTTATCTGATGAAATGTTTAGTGCTTGCTCAGAGCTCTTGTTTTGGCTAGGCACCTGATGTGATAATTCTGAATCTAAATGCTTCAAGAGATCAAGAATCTGAGGATTTGGGGAGCTGTTGTCATCTTCTATCTCCTCCTCCCTGAATGGTATACCTTTTGGGCTTTGGGCACCATCACGATCATTTAGCTGTGGTTTATGTATAGTGGGATTGACAGGCTTGATGACTTCAAAATTGACATTGTGAGAAGGCAGAAAAACATGAATAACAGGGAATTCCAAAATGATTACATTTGCTAATTGTTCTCTAATTGGAACTTTCATGTCCAATTCTTTAAAGGGTGACTTGGGTCCCTGTATTAACATGAACAAAGATAAAAAGTTACAAGTCAAATAAAAATGATTGGTCATACAATCATAAAAATGATCTGATATCATTATAATACTTTCATTTATGTACCAAATAGGTAGCAAAGAGCAAGCAAACCCAGGAATATAAGCTGAATGGATGGTAACTAGAAATGTGTGCGAAAAATTAGTATATTTAATAATTCATGAGCCATATAAAGATAATTTCAATATTATTCCCTTCAGTAAAGTCAACAGAACAATAACATGACGATTTAAAATTATTAACAAGAACTAGTGATGTGAACTCCACCGCAAAGGGCTCATGAACTTAACCAGAGAAGAGGTAACAAAAACAACCTTTGGGTACTTTCGAATGAAAAGCTTCAGGCAATCCAGCTCCTCTTCACAAAATTTCCTCAATTGATGATTCCAAGGACCAGGCTTAAGATGCTTCTCCAGAATAGCGCTGAAGCTTGCATTCTCATTGACTCTGGAAATCATGAGCATAATATCCTCTCAAAAATTGTATCCTCTAGATTCTTATATCAGACAGTAAACAATGTAAAAAGAGAAGCATCTTAATCAAAAGAGAAGAACTTGGCAGTGTGGCTCACCCATGGTCAACTAAAACAATATCTGTTTGGTGAAAACGCCATTCAATTGTCCAAGATATGAACTTCTTCCTGTAAGAGTTGCACAAATAGATTCTTATTTGACTTAAAACATGAAGTTCCCCCCTCAGCAAACCTAACTGCCTAAATAATCTAAGCTCCAAACAGCCATTCAGAAAACATCAGATAACTATTAACTACATCACATAAAAACAATAACCTGTAGTCATATCGAGACTGATTCTTCTCTCTTTTTGACATCCCTCTAACAAGAAACAGTAGCTTAGTTTTCCGGCTCCCAGCAGCGTTTCGAAGGCTTTTAAGTTGCAAAGGCAACCTAAAATGCGAGCCAAATTTAGTTCTCATCCTTCGCGCAGATTCAGCTACCCTCTTCATATCCTCCAGCAAATTATAGTCTAGATTGAGTAAATTTTCAAAAGAAAAGGATAGTAATAAATAAAAGTCCACGTATTGGGAAATTCTAAGAATACATACAAGCATAATTATTAACATACACATTAATGAAACATCAATGAGTCGGCAAAAATTTTAAAAGACAAAAAGTTGAAGGCCTAGAAAGTCCCAAAATAAGTAATAACATGAAAAATGACCAAGAAAAAATCACTTATGTAAAACATGTTGAATACTGAAAGAATGGCTAAGCTAGCCAATTGCAGCAAATGATCTACGCATGCAAATTTTTCCTCCTATGTAATCAACAAGGTCCTTAAGGTTCAAAGGCAAACTAGAGACTTTAATTTACCGGATAGTAGGAGGTTGTCATCAAACTGAGAAATAGGAACAAATTGAGCCTGATTCCTCTTGCCACTGCATCCGGTGCGTTGCTTGTGAGCTTTTACACAAGGAAGACTGCATGAACGTATGGAGCAACCAGGACATTTGTAGTTCCATGGGTTAGACTTGCATTCTTCGCACAGTTTTGTCTCTTGGCACATGCTTCTATCTTTTTCTTCCATTCGTATATTCTTACTGAGTTCAAAACCGCAGGTCCAATAACTAAGGCAACAGCAACTATAGAACAACCTTTCAAAATTGGCCGGTTCTTCTTACATGAACGGCTTAAATACCTGCATTTTTTAGCACCAAAGACCACCATGCTGGATAAGCAACCCGAATATGATGATTGAAGCAATATCATTCCCAAATCATAGGGCATAAAGTTTAACGAGCTGAAAAGGTAACACAGGTTATGGCTATGTGACCTAAATATGATGATAGAAACATCTTGCTGACACCATCAATCTCGTTGTGAATCATACACTAACAAAATTTGCCATGAAAGAGGCTTTTGGGAACCTTACCTCACTCGGTCGAACCGATAAACTCAATATTCAGCGAGACGAAACGAGTCTAGAGAAGCTGCATCTATCTTCATTTTCTGCTTCCGCGAGCTTCGATTTCCTTGTTTTTCCCTCCTGCTATCCCTCAGTCACTTCGCGCTTTGGTCCCTCAAGAATTCTCTTATATCTCTCCGACGCTTTGTGGCTCCTCTATCAAGCTTGCTCTGAGCAGTGAGACTGAGAGGTATCGATCACCGCCAGAAACCGTTAAACCAGCTCTCTCTCCCAGAGGCTTCTTTTCCGTTGAGGTCAAAAACTGAAAACCAAAGAGAAAACCCTTGATACTTAATTGGGCTTGGCTCGGGCTCAATTTTTGACCTATCTATTGGGTTCAATTTAAATCTACTAATTGGGCCCGGTTCTTGGAGATACTATAATGTACTAATCGCGGTAAACAATGGTTGCTATAATAGAAAATGTTAGCCTGGGTTTAATATCATTTATTGTTGGATAATAAGTCTTTATTACGTAAACTGAAATAAAACTCTTCTCATATACTTATCTCGTATATTATGAATCACGATTTATAAGCACTTATTACCCAAAAATAAACTATTCCAAACGAACACTAAGTTTCTCTCAAAATGGTGAATTAGGGCTCTCTTTGATACATGGACTTGAGTTTTTGATGGATTGAGAGTGGCACTGGCATTGGGAGTGAGAGTGGGACTAGAAATGGGATTGAAGCTATTAAATTATGTTTGGTAGCAAATAATATTTGATGGGATACTCTCATCAATTATATTTTATAATCTACCGTAAATTATGAAAGTACAATGATATCCTTGGTCTAACCCTAAACCCCGTCACCCCATCTTCTCCGTAGCCAATCGGTTCAACGTTTGAGTAGTTTAGTATTATTTTTTGATTTTAAATTTTACCTGGGGACCAAGAATATGGTAAAAAAAATCATGAACCCCCATTAAACTTCACTAAGAATTCCACTAGGGGACCAATGATATGGTAAAAAGAAATCCTATTAATAGGATTTCTTTTTACCATATTATTGGTCCTTGTTTTTTTAACTAAATTACAAAACGATGGATTGATGGTGTCATAAAAAGATGCATGAAATCCTAAATTTGTATAGAAAAACAAAAATACTTTTATATTTGATGGTATTTGATATAGATATTATCTAATTCTATTTATTCAAATATAATGATAATATCTTAGATTTGTATTTCTAAGATAGGTTCAATGTAAGTAGATAAAAAATATAATATCTAAGGTTGAGATTATAAATATGTGAAAATCGAATATTGAGAAAAGTATATTAAACAAGAATAAAAAAACAATTTTGTTAATTCACAGAGAATTAAATACGTGGTTGAGATTCTCAAAAATTATTCAACAAATTAAAAGAGAAATTTAAAGGCAAATTTTAGTGAAACAAAGATTGTAAACCACAATTGTACACCCAGGAGATTTTCATGTCGATATAGAAGAAGAAAATATTAAAGAGAGGGGGAGAGACAAAGGATGATGGTCACCACCGGAAAAGATCGGAGAGGAGAGTGATGATCGGAGATGAAGAAGGCAAGCGGAGATAAGGGAGAAGACGTGTGTCACCCACTTATCTTATTTTAACTTGCAGCGGAATATTAATACGCGGTTCGGTGGGCAATACAGGAATAGCATAAATATATTGATGATATGTACATAATTACATAATTTCCCCCTAGGGGTTCGTACTTGATAATTTCAAATAATATAGTCGTACAAGGCTATTGGGGTGTCTAAATCCATCCTATTGAAACGAAGACTTCTTCTCGTCTTCGCTCCACCACTGCAACCCTCTCTCATGCAATTCTCTTCTCTGATTTCCGCATACCTTCTGTATTCGCCTGTCTAAATTGTTGGTAGGGGAGGGTGAGATTCAAGAGAATCCCAGTAGAAAAACAATACCAATATGCATACAAAATAAGTGCTTAATGCATGACATGCTTGCATTACATAACTCATGCTCACACAATAACATATCTGCATGCTCAATGTTTCAAACAATATACTTATGGCCATAACATAAATTGAAACAGAGCTTCAATCATTTATATATGTTTCACATAATCAAGCAAAGCAATAATATACATCAATACACCAGCACAAATATCAAATACATGCGATTAAGGTAAGTCCCTTACCTTAATCGCCCTTGCTTGATCCTTAAAGAGGCTCCTTAATTTGCATACCAACCCTTGGGCTCTCATCTTGGTCCTAAAATGTCAAATATACAAGAATTAGGTTAAAGGGATGGATTGAGTGATAAAAAGGGATCCCCAAATAGTAGGTGTTCAAATCTCGAGGACGAAATTTATTGAACGGGGGGAGAAATGTAATATCTTGAATTTTGGGATTTGAGGCTTAGGAATAAGCCTAAATTAAGCGGATTGCTAAGCCCCAGTTTAGCAAGTGTCTCAAGCTATTCCTAAAGTTGGGAATCAGAGCCTGCCCTTTTAGGCTCGGGGTAAGAAAAATTGCTATTTTTCAAAGCTCGGCCCGAAGGCATAAAAACTGCTATTTTTCAAAGCTTGGCCCAAAGGCATAAGGGCCAGGGCTGTCCCACAGGGCTTGAAGCCATTTTCACAAGATTGAACAAATTTATTTTTTTTCAGTTTATTTTTTAAAAAATTACAACAATGGAATTCCTAATTTAACACATAAATATTGTTAAAATTAGAGTGTAAACAGTATGCATCATGCAAAAAACAAACACGATCATTAAGTCATAATCAAAGATAAATTATTGTCTGCATACCACAATTACAAATAATGAATGAGAAGAGTTAACAAAATTAAAAATACTTCTTCTAAATATGTCTTGAAAAGTAGTAGTTAATAAAATAAACAATACAAGATATATATAAAACAATCACAAGAAAATAAGTCAAAAAATACAAAATTGATAAAAATACTTATGAAATAAGAAATATTTTTTATAAGTTTTTAATTTTTAGGATTATTAATACAAGATATTCTTATGAAACTTAATTCTAAAAAAGTTAATATCAACTAAATATTTGCAACATCATTAACAAAATATAAAAAATCAATAATAATATTATCATATAAATAATTTTAAAAAAACATACATGGCCTAAAGAGTCGGCTTGTGGCACTACAGGGCCGGCCCTTTTAGGCCTTCGGTCCTACAAGGCTGGCCTTTTTAGGCTCGCTTTCATTTTTTAGGTAAAAATATGAGACCCGACTCTTGTAAATTCAGGGCCTAAACGGGCCGGCCCAATGAGCTCGGACCATTTCTCGGCTCTACTTATTCCCTAATATTTCTTATATCTTTGGGGTATTAAAGAAAGTAAAATGGTGAATTTTGGAGAATATGATTATGCTTCCAGTGAAATTTTTTGTGAGGCAGTGAGCTTGTCATCTGATTTTGTATGACCAAATGATGAGAAAAATTATGAAATTTTATAGGGTGAAAGTAGACATTATGAGCTTTAATTTAATAGGTCATATGAATCATTTGAAGCTATATGCAAAAAAATATGAATTTTTAAAGTTAACCCAAAAAAACTGGAAAGTTTCTGGAACAGTAGAAAAAGATTGAAAATCTGGGAATTTAGTACTTTCAGATAGCAAAATTATATATTTTTTCTTGAAATTAGACTCAATAAGGGTTCTATAACCTTTGAAATCACTCCAATTCGAATTTTCTAGAATTATTTATGATTTTTCAAAGCTTGGACAGAAATCTACCAAAATTTTATAAAAATCCGAAATTGTTGGAAATTAAATTAATAATTAAATATCATATGATATTATAATATAAGCATCATCTTCCTCCTATCTTCTACCCAAAACTGATGTGAACAAGCTAAAACAAGAGAGAGAAACTATGAAATTTTAGAGAGAGAAAAGGGAAGAAAAAAGCTTATAAGGGTAAGTGATTTCTTCAGTAAATCGGTTCCTAATGCGTATATCTCCGACTATAAGCTACTCTTCCATGTATTTAAGGTATTGGAAGCACAATTTCTCTTGTTGACAAAGCTAGGGTTTCAGCCACCTTGAAGAAAAGCTAAAGGGAGCTTGAGTTAACTTCCAAACCTTCATATATTAATTATTCTGGCTGCTGTGAGCAATTTAATTGGTAAAATTTTGCCGGATTGCCGTTGGTTTTAATTTTTGGAAATGGGTTAGCCTAGGGGTTATGCTGCCCAAATTGGTACTAAATGATCGTCGTAACTTAATGGAATAGTTAATAAAGTGGTTAGGAGTATAAAGGAATACATTTACGGAGCTAAAATCAAAAAACCCCAATTTTCCTTAAAATGCTTGAGAATTTTGGCCAGGGCTGTTAGAGGGCCTTAGGGTTGGATTTTCAATGATTTGATGATTCTATTGTGTTTATGAGGAAAAATTAGGTGGGGTTACAGTTGGTCACTTTTTCGGAAAAAGCTGAAAAAGCATAATTACGAAAACGCCCCTGAAACCTTTAAAGTGGGGCTGCCAAAGGTAATTTTATAATTTGACATTGAATTTGGTAATTTTAAGTCCAGAAATGGATTCTTTGAGCTGAAATATGTCAGGATAGCCTAGGTTAGAATTTCGGGAAAAGTGCAGCCGGACGGGGTATGGTAAAGCCGGTAGGGTCCTGGGGGCATTTTGGTAAATTTTCATAATAGGCTCATACAACCCCCAGAAACTCTATGGAAGTGTCTAAATGGTACATTTGGAACTGTATGACCAAGTGGAGAGCCTAGTTGTGACACATTTTATGAGGCACATGTTTCGAGGAGGAAAATTAAGGAGCCTCTTTAAGGATCAAGCAAGGGTGATTGAGGTAGAGGACTTACCTTAATTGCATGTATTTGATATTTGTGCTGGTATATTGATGCATGTTATTGCTTTGCTTGATTATGTGAAACATATATGAATGATTGAAGCTCTGTTTCTATTTAAGCTATGGCCATAAGTATGTTGTTTGAAACATTGAGAGCACAGATATGTCATTGTATGAGCATGAGTTTTGTAATGCAAACATGTCATGCATTAAACACTAATCTTACATGCATATTGGTATTGTTTTCATATTGGGATTCTCTCAAATCTCACCATCCCCTACCAACAATTTAGACAAGTGAATACAGAAGATATACAAAAATTAGAGAAGAGAAATGCACGAGAGAGGGTTGCAATGGTGGAGCGAAGACGGGAAGAAGTCTCCATTTTCAATGTGATGGG